>CM062804.1:1330244539-1331554339 GCA_031772625.1 Pinus tabuliformis | reverse complement strand
AGTATGACATTGAGATAAAACCCACCAAGTTGATAAAGGGACAAGGTTTAGCCAAACTGATGTCCGAAACCAATTTTCAAGCCTTAGACATTAATCAACTGGACAATGAACAGGAGCTGGCGACTCCACAGAGCAGTGAAGCTCTTTTGCAATCCCCATGGTATGCTGATATATGTTTTATATTGTTAAACCTGTGTTCTCTTCCAGGGTTGTCCAGAACCAAAAAGAGATTCTTGAAAATGAAAGCATCAAAGTTTTGTATTATAGACAGTTCTTTGTTTTGGAAAAATCATGAAGGAATTTTACTTAATTGCCTAACATTAGATGAAACTAACAGTGTCATGAAAGAATTTCATGCAGGGGACTGTGGAGGGCACTTATATTGGAAGTCCACTGCTAATGAGATACTAAGGGTTGGTTTCTATTGGCCCTCTTTGTTTGCTGATGTAAGAAAGTTTGTTGTTTCATGCCACAAATGCAAAATCTTTGAAGGCAAAAGAAAGCTTCTGCCCTTGCCCCTTCAGCCCATTTCAACCGAGAAGCCTTTTCAACAATGGGGTCTTGACTTCATTGGAGAAATCCATCCATCCTCTTCTGGCCAACATAAGTGGATTCTAACAGCCACAGATTACTTTACCAAGTGGATTGAAGCCATCCCATGTAGGCAAGCCAATGACTCCACCATCATCCAATTCCTTGAAACCAACATTTTGTCCAGATTTGGCTGTCCTTAGAAGATCATTACAGATAATGCTGGTGCCTTCAAATCCAAGAAAATGATCAGTTTTTGCCACAAATTCCACATTACCTTAGGTCACTCCACGGCCTATTACCCTCAAGGTAATGGCTTGGCTGAATCATCCAACAAGAGTCTAATTAACATCATTAAGAAAGTCTTGGAGGAGAACAAGAAGAACTGGCACAAAAAGCTTGTAAATGCCCTATGGGCAGACAGATTGTCAACCAAGAGATCCATTGGGATGAGCCCATATGAGTTAGTCTATTACATGGAGGCCAAGTTCCCCTCTTCTTTGGGAATCCCTGTTATCAAATTGCTACAAGAGATTCAGGCAGAGCCAAATGATATCCAAAGAAGAATAAACCAAACCATCCATTTGCAGCAAACAAGAGAGCAAGTGTACGACAGAGCTCAGATTTTACAAGAGAAGCTCAAGAAAATGTTTGACAAAAGAACCAAGGCTGAAGATTTCTACATAGGCAACAAAGTCTTAAGATGGGATTCAAGAAGAGAGGACAAAGGAAAGCATGGAAAGTTTGATTTCCTGTGGAAAGGCCCCTTTATTATTTCTGTTGTTCAAGGCAACAACACATATTTTCTGAAGAGTTTGGATGGCAGCACAGCTGAAGAAGGCCCTGTCAATGGCCAAATGCTAAAGCACTATCATGATCCCTTTTGTTGAACGCAACACAGCTTTGTATACTATCTGTACATTAATATTTGTATTTTCAGCACTTTTTCTTATAGCAGGCCAATAAGAGGGAACAACGCAACAAATTTTGAAGGAAAGATCAAAGAAAGCACTATTTCAGATCTCTGTTTTTGAAATAATTCCAAAGAAGTGTTCAAGCAGATTTCAATATGTTTACAAATGTTTAATGTTTAAAAGTTTTGATCAAACATTAAATTAATTCATACCCGCATAGCACCCCATAACCCATAAAATCTGCATTTCCAAGGTTTTGGACCCCCCTTCGACGCGTAATTATTTTAATATATAGCGGGCCCCCGTAGATTAACCTGCCGCTAGCTCCACGCTCCATCGGCCCTCCGATCTGCCCTCCCAGATCCAACAGCCCAGGTGGATTTCGGAGCCACCCCGATGTTCGACAGTTAGCTTCTAATAGCGTAGCGGTTTCTCCGCCGTACAGAAGACAGGTGTCCCGTTTTGATTGTATCAGGCGGGCTCTGACAAATACCGCCCCCGTACAGAAGGCGGTCCGATAAAACCACAAACCGCCTTCTGTCTCTCCACCCTTGACGTCAGCGCCACGTCGCCGCTCACATCACCTCCGCGTTAACCCGCCGCTGCTCCGTGTCACCGCCAGCTCATCTGTCAGCGTCCCTACCCCGCCTTTTGTCTTCTGCCACGTCACCCTGTCGTACTGCCATGTCATCCGCCACCTGTCCTCAGCTGATGTCACTGCCATGTCACCCTGCCGTACCCGGGACCCGCCGATGACGTCATCACAGAAAGGGCGCAAAGGGCGAGAATCGCGTCAAAGAATGCCTGAAACGCGAAACAGAGGCAGTTTTCGATGCGCGATTAGCGCTAATTGCGCATCGCTAAGAAAAATTGCTCAAAAAGGAGAGCTTCCTATTGCTCGACTACCTGCAAAACCCAAAAATTCGCAAGAGGCAACGCTGGAAACAGAGAACTAAAGAAAAACAGCAGGCAAAGGGAGTCAAGATATGACTACTGCGATTTTATAAAAAGGCCAAGTATGCATACCGAAAGCAGGATAACAAAGCAGTGACTCAGCAAAGCACCAGGGCAGCAGGCCCAAAAAACACAATTAAAAGCACAGCTTCAGCCGACTCAGTTGATCCCAAAAGTCTAAATTCTCTAACAGAACGGATAGCTAATACCCTAAATATCTATTGCATCATTTACTCTTTCATCTACTATTCCTCAAGAGGTGGTAAAAAAGTTATGAGTTATTAACTCATCAGCTATATATTTTGTAATTCATTTTTTGTATATATACTGCCCCACAGAACATATTTAGGGTTGGTTGGTTGAGAATCCTCATTCTAGACTTGTGTTGTACACTTTGAGAGCTCTATAATCAAAGACTGTTGGAATGCTTTCGATGAAGAACTGTCTGTTGTGTTATTTAATGGCCAAAGAGTGACTGTGGAATTCCTGTGTTACTACATGGCTCAATAAGTGTTTTCTTACCTCTGTTTACAGTTTATATATGTTTACGCCACCATTGTGTTACCATCTAAATAGCAAGAAAGAAGAATAGCTTAGGCTTTGCTTGACTGCACTCTATGCTCAGTTCTTGTTATTTCTATATGTTTTCTTCAGAAATGGTTATGAATATGCATACTTAAATGATCATGTTTACCCTGTTTCTTTCACATATGACTGTTATTTAGGAATTCTTGACTGCTCCTAGACAAACTTTCATTCACCTTCCCTCTCGGTTAGCTAATGAAAGATTCTTAGTTGCCTTTCATATCTGACCTTCATTCCATCTTTATTCCAGCCTGATATTGTTCTATGTGTAGCTATCCTGCTCTGTATTCCTCTTGTGACCAAGAAAATGCAAAAACAAGCCCTAATCCATGACTCCATGCCCAATGGTTTGAACTTCTCACTCTATGCATCCCAACTCTGCTTGAGAACATCATCCTTCCCACCAAAATCAAAACAAAACCCATGTACACCATAACTAGCCTAAAATTACACCAAAACAAAGCTAAATTTTAAAGAGAGAGCCCTCTCTGACTGTAGGTAGGCTAGGACCTGCAGCCCAAAGATTCGTTTGTGGTTACCTCAGTCGTATCCCTTAAGGAGCCAAGGGAAAACCTGAGTGTTAACATGCAGAGAGCAGCTTTGGCAATAGAGGTGAAGAGGCAGCAACACAATAAGAGAAATGTGCAAAGGTAGAGAGAAAAACGGAGAATGGAGGAAACAGAGAAGGAGTCGCATGGCTTGAAGGAGCAACTCCGAAAGGAACTAGAGCTGCAAAAACAGGAGAAGGAAGTGCAGCAAGAACATGTACAATAGGGGGCGCAACATGTATAGACAAATTAAACTGTGTCCGTACAAATAGTAGACTCATCAGAATAGTTGGCACCAAGCAAATAGGGTGAGTAGTCACAGAAGTAGGACTTCGCTCAAGAGATAGATCAAGCACTTGAATAGATATACACAGATATGGAGCAACAAGAGTTAGAGCAAGACATCGACCTCATTCCTTACCACCAAGAGGTTGACCCACCAGCTTCACCGAATCTGAAAGCGGAGCAAGTTGCAAGTGACCAAGGAGACACTGATATCCTTGGAGACAATCCAAAAGGAAAGATGCACAACATATCATTTGACGAGTCGCAACATAGAGTTGTGCAATCTCGCAGAGTGTCTACTTTGGATGACAACGCATCTCCTACGAATTTTGAGGAAAGAGTGATCATGTCTAACGTGAACAAGCATCCAGCAGCATTGGCCAATGCTACTAGAGCATATGTTGAAGCCACTAGCTCGAGTGTTTGCTTCTTGATAGGTGAGAACAAACGAATGACTAAGGAGCTATAGACAACCAAGGAAGTAGGAAAACTGGTTACAGCATCTGCCCAAGCAGTGTTGAAGAAGGCAATATTGGATGAAGTATTGTCCCTTGAGGAAATCATGTGGGCGTTGTATTCCAAGTTTGGTACCATGCATAAGGCAGTTTTCCATCTCAACGGTTGGCAGCAGCGATGTGCTAGAAGAGCATGATTATTGTTAAACATGCATGTTGTTGTTGACTACATGAAAACATGGACAATGAGATACAAGGGAGCCCCGTTACACTTTCCCAATATGATGAATCCCAGAGCGGTTGAGCTGAAGGCACACATATGGAGTGAGATTTGGAACAATGAAGAGCTCCCAGAGCTCATCACTAGTTTTCAAGCTTCCCATGCATGGGTATTCAGGAGTATGGATGTTGTTGTGCACGCACATGAAATCCCATCTATTGGGACACTCACCGAGGCAAAGAAAAAGGCACAAGTACGAATAGAGCTTGACTCGTACTTTGACGAGTTGATGTGCATAGCCACCAGCACAGACTTGGTGATCAATGCATACACCATGCATCAGTATGTCACTGGTCCAGTCACACTCAATACAATGATGTGCATGCTATTATATGAGTTGGACATAGGAGCTAGAGAAGTGTACCAAGATGTTATAGAGGCAAGAGTTTGGTTCCAGAAGATGTCACCATAGATTGCACGACACCATCGCAGACTACCGAGCTTGGCATCAGTTCGCTACTGTCAACCATCGTGAGGATGTTGAAGAGCTGGTCTTCCCACAGTTTTCTGAGTCATAGTGATGTCTTGCATGGCTTGCTCAAGCCTATTTTGTCTCACATGGGTACATGTGCAGATTGTATGTAATTTTTGTTCAAGTGGAAGTTCAAGTGTCGATAGTTGGATGTAACAACCATAGAGTACATGAAGATTCAAGAGCATAGATGTACTGTCACAAAGGGAAATGTCAAGGGCCACCCCACCCATTGCTATATATAGTCCCTCATAACTCATTGTAGGGGCTTTTTGTCAGCCAAGCTTTCAATAGGAGTATCTTAAAGAAATCTTGGAGAGTATTGTAATGAACCTTGGCTTCTCCACTATGCAGAGCTAGTATATCTCTTTGGAGGAGTAGGAAGAAGTGACTGTAACATTCCACTGTCGAAACTAGTGGTTGGTCATGGTTGTATTGTATGACTGGAGCTTTCACTTCTTAATATAAAAGAGCCAACATGTTTCATGCATATGTCTTATTGTATTTCAGCTGTCTTGTTTACTCTAAATGATATATGTATATGTTTGCTTATGCATGCATGCGTAGCTATTTTATGTATATGTGTGTATGAATCTTACTTAAATGTGTTGTTGGTTTAACCATCACTTTGGATTTCTAGCTTACTTTCCTTCCATGTTGTGATTCATCTTTGCTCGTGTGTTCCCTTCTTAACACGTGCTTTCACAGGTTTCTAATGGGTGCACTCACCTCACCCTCCGTGTGTTAGAACTGCTCATGCACCTTCCTTGACTTGCTACATATGTCACACCCATGATACCAATAGGGATGTCTTACTTGCCTCTGTACGAAACCATGGTCAAGGCGATATCGTACGACCCACTACTGGGACTCCTACAACAAACAATCTAAGGTCTAGTTGGGACTTCTTATCGGGGAGATCCCTTGACATGTTGGTGGGTCTAGCATCGTTAACATTTCTAGCACTAGAAGGAGGGCCTCAACCTCTTCACATCTATCATTGATTATGTTACACTCAACCCTCCACAATGTTTTTCGCATGCCAAACTTATCGACATTACGAGGGGGTTTTTCTATCTCTTGTCCAAATTCATGTATGATGGTGAAGGCGAAGGGGCCTAGCATGTGTTCTTACCAGAATTCTTTCCATGCTTGACAATGCAGATGAATATTCTGATGAAGAGGCCAGCCTACTGCTTGCATACACACTTCGCAAATTCCCACAACGGTGATGTTGCAGTCTGCCTGCTGGCGGCGTGCACTCACTTAAGCAGTTTTGTGATCTCATTGAATCTACTTTCCATCATTTTGATCCAGAACATCTTGACCAAAATTGTTACAACAACGGAAGGCCCTGCATGAATTTCATATGGATTGTTGGTAGCGCTTCCATGATCTGCAGTTTGAAGCTCTGAAAAGCCAAATGAAATTTCATATCTTTGGGATAGATTCGAATATTTTCTTAACAAATCAATCCATCCCAGGAAGAAGTTAGATCCCAAGCCCCGCTCAGCATACTTCGATGATGGAGCTACACAATCACTAATGGAAATGGTTGCTATCACAAGTGACTATTCGTTGTCCCCTCATCAAACAGCTCCACCATTGCAGAGTGATGTGGGAGAGCAGACACACACATCTGTTCAACTGTCACATCCTCCCAACATCACTTCTCTCAATTTTCACGCAGATTTGGTTGTGAAGCCCGTGGGTTGTCACATGACTGTTTTACCTCAACCTTTGTCTTTGTGTTCTGTTGATCCTCCAGATTGCACTACCTTGTGTTCTTACGCTTCATAATCTACACTTGTTGTGAACGAGGATCAAGTTATCAACAATTTGGTGTTGCACAACCAACCTATGTTGTCATTCATGAAGAGTATGACTTGTAGCTTAAGCATCAATCCTTGACGAAGGATGACTCCCTTATGTCCGAGCCTCCTCTATTCTTTCCTGATATCTTTGGTGATCCTATCATCCATGATTTCACATGTGTATCTCCATCTACAGATGCACCCATTGTTGATAATCAACAAAACACACTAGATGTCAGTCTGTCATCTGACAACGGAGAGGATAAATTATTCACTGAAAATCCACTTGACTTTTCATCTTCTTTTTCTGGACACACAGAGGGTGAATTTGTTCGTTTCTCATCTACCCCTCTATTTGATTCATCAGATCTTGAGGATGCTGATGAAATAATCAATTTTGGTGATCATAGATGTCATGATCTATTTTCTCCCATATTAGATCACGATGATGATTATATCGGAGTTGATTTTTCGAAGCCACCTGTTTATGATGATCTTCTGTCAGCGAAGTCAAAATCCCCCAGACTATCGAGTTACTTCAGCCCGAGCTAATGGTTATGCTAGGCCCTCGCTATCCTGAGGTTGGTCTCACTTCTGATTAAGAAATTATTGAAATGCCAAAGGCTCCTCATCACTCATATGTATGCATTGAAGATCAATCTCACACACAGATCGTACTTCCTCCACTCAAACTACATGATCCCATCGCTCATGCATTGGAGGAATCTTACATAGAAAGCATACGTGCACGACGCAAGTTGTCTTTGTTTCTTTCATTTTCTTGCATGTCACAATCACGAGTATGAGTATGCTTCATATATACACATAGTGTCACATAACACTATGATAAGTCCACATATTGCATGTCACATACTTGCACTCACTTATGTTCTGGAAAAATTTAAACTTGGAGTATGTTTGTCATCATTGTTATATCTTTCATGTTTGCTGGTTCACACAGTTGTGTTTCTTGTGAACCGTGCCTTCACCAACATGGGTCAACCAATGTGTCAGTGGCTGCATTGGAAGTATCACTTCACGTAATTAGGCCCATGCACCATTAGCTTAGGAGTAAGGGTAGTGATCCAGATTTAAACATGAATGCAACAAATTACAGAGATAACCATATACACAAAGATGCAGCGGAAATAATACTTCATTTCATTAATGGAAAATACCGAAATATGCTTACAAACAGAAATGGAAATAAACCAGCTAGGGCGATGGTAGCTTATCTCTGAGAAGAGATGTGGTGGCTACATGCCTCTGAACTGTGTTACAATGAGGCTCGAAGGCCTATTTATTGTCGAGAAACAATGGAAAACCCTTAACATTCCAAAACCTAACCCTAGGAGATGAAACACCAAACTATGGGCCCCGTTTTGGTAAATTGGTACATCAACTTCCCGGGGCCATAACTTTGGCATACGATCTCCGTTTGATGCGTACAATAGCTCGTTAGAAAGATCTATCTGAGCACTACCACTTTGGGAAGGGCAACATCGGTCCATGGACCCATGTTTTCCCCAGATTTCCCAAAAAACGTCGTTTAGGGCCTCAAAACGGCTCCAGAAGTTCAGGACCCGAAAAACTACTAAAAATAGTAAGTTGTGCTACAATTAAGGAAACTGAAAATGCTGAGAGAAACAATGGTGGGGGTCCAGGTGGACTTGGCAAGTGGCCACCAATATCCACCTGGATCATTCCTCCCCCCTTAGGAAGCAATGGTCCCCATTGCGTTGAGTTCCTCCATGAGATGAGGAAACTTTTGTTGAACTTGTTCCCTGGTGAGCCACTTGCCCTGTTGAAGGAGTTGGCCTGCTTTGACAACTCGATACAGTTGGATATTCTGTTGGCGAGTGTTCTTGATCTGTGTTTCCATGATCCGATCAGTTGTAGCTTGTTCCATGCAATCTGGACTTAATTCTGTGGGTTTGAGCTGTTCTGCAATGTCAGATGTGTCTAGCAATGGTGGAAAGTATGGCCAAAGGCGGTCCACATTGAACACTGGGTGCAGGCCAAGGAATGGGGGAATGCTGAGCTCAAATGCATTTTCTCCCATAGCCTTAGTAATGGTGTAAGGACCATATCGGAGTGGTCTCAATTTTCGATAGGCTCCAGTAAGGCGTTCCTTTTGCAAATGCAACCAGACTTTGTCACCCACCTAAAAATTGTGTGGCACCCGATGTTGATCATGTCGCTGCTTGTACTTGGCATTTGATTTCTCAAGAATTTCATGGACCTGCTGGCGAATATATTGGATGCGCTCAATGAAGCTGGTGGCCTTATCTATTTCGAACTGGACATGAGCTGAATTTATGGGAGTAGCTGCAAGTGGCATGGCCACATCAATGGGGCATAGTGGCTGGAATCCCAAACCCACCTGAAAAGGGCTATGGCCAGTGGAGCTATGAAGAGCTCGGTTGTAGCTGTGCTGAACATAGGGGAGGCTCTCATCCCATGTGCATGGATGCTTTTAGTTATGCATGCGCAGAACGTGCACAATCATCCTATTGACAACCTCTGTCTGGCCATCAGTTTGAGGATGGAAGGCTGTGGACTTCGTGAGTTTGGTGTCCAGCATTGACCAGAGACTGGACCAAAATGTGCTGAGAAACCGACTGTCCCGATCTGAGATGATAGACTGTGGGATCCCAAAGTGCACCCACACTCGTTCAAAGAAGAGTTTAGCAGTGGCTTCTGCTGTGATATTCTTCTTGCAGGCCGCCATAATGGTCATCTTCGAGAACCTGTCGACAACCACAAAAACACAGTCATTTCCATGCTTAGTGGAAGGAAGGCCTGTCATGTAATCCATGGAGATGGATTCCCAAGGTCGACTAGGGGTAGGCAACGGGGTATAGAGGTCGTGCTTCTTAATGGTCGGTTTGGCAATGGCACATGCAGTACATGATCTGATGTACTTCCCAACATCCTGTCGAAGATTCGGCCAATAGAAATAACTTTGCAGTACTTCCATTGTTTTCTCGACCCTGAAATGCCCAGCAGCCCGACTGTAGTGTGCTTCCCAAATCATCTTGGCACGCTCGCTTGAAGGAACACAAAGGTGACCCAGGTGGCATAACAGGGCATCCTGGAGGTGAAAATCTGGAACATGCGGACCCTCCAAGAGTGTCTGGTATGTGTGGCCGAATTCTGGGTTGCTTTTGTAAAGAAGTGGCCAATCAGAAGTCTCGTGCCCATAAGAGTTGAGCACGGTGGTTAACACCATGATCGGTGGTTGACTGAGGCAATCTGCAACATTATTGGTGTTGCGCTTCTTATACTTGATATTCAAGTGGAACTGTTGCAGGTATGTAGACCACTTCTGATGGCGATCATTCTGCAATTTCCCTTGGGTCTGTATGAACTGCAGGGGTCGGTGGTCTGTGTGGATGACTGTTTCCTTCCCCAAAATGTAATGCTTCCATTGTCGGTAGGCCTGTACAATGGAATACATCTCTTTATCATAAGTGGGGTACTTCCGGACTGTGTGTGAAAGTGTTTCACTGTGATATGCCACTGGATGTCCATGTTGAGTAAGGACTGCCCAAATAGCATAGTCAGAGGCATCTGTCTCGACCTCAAATGGTTGTTTTAAATCTGGTAACGTGAGCACTGGTGCCATGCAGAGGCGATCCTTCAACTCCATGAATGCCTTCTGTTGAGATTCAGACCAAAAGAATTTTGCTTTCGCCCCTCCCTTGGTGACTTGAATCAAGGGCCAAGTAATATGAGAAAACCCCAACACGAACCTGCGGTAGAAGTTGGCAAGACCTAGAAAGCTGCGGAGCTCTGTTAGAGTGGTTGGAGATGGCCAATCCCAAATGACTTGGATCTTGGTTGGATCGACATGCACCCCCTGTTCATCAATGACGTATTGTAGATACTGAACCTGGGTCATGCTAAAAGTGCATTTCTCCAAATTAGCACATAGCTTGTGTTGCCGTAGTGTTTGGAGAACCTGTCGGATGTGGTGGAGTTTCTCTTCCCAACTCTGGCTGAAGATCAGAATGTCATCCAAGTATACTACTACAAAGGAGTTGGTGAATGGCCGCAAGATGTCATCCATTAGCCTCATGAAGGTTGCGGGAGCATTCGTCAATCCGAAAGGCATAACCAACCATTCGAAAAGGCCCTCCTTGGATTTGAAGGCAGTCTTCCACACATCAAAGGGTTCTATTGGTACCTGGTGAAATCCTGACTTCAGATCGATCTTGCTTAAATATTTCGCCCCCTTTAGTTGGTCTAGGAGGTCATCAATCCGCGGGATCGGGTACCTATTACAGACAGTGATCTTGTTCAGTTCCCGATAGTCAATACAGAGTCTCCACGTCCCATCCTTCTTCTGTACCAACACGATCGGGCTCCCACAAGGCGATGAACTTGGATGGATGTGACCTTTCTGCAGGAGCTCCTGAATCTGCCTCTTGATTTCATTGTTCTCCAGAATGGAGCGCCGATAAATTGGTCCATTGGGTAGCGGCGCACCTGGGGTCAGATCGATGGAGTGCTTGACCTGACAGTGCAAAGGAACCCCTGCAGGGGAGGTGAAGATGTCCTCGTATTCCTCCACAACCTTGTCCATCTGTAGTTGTCGTGTAGAGGGACCCCGTCTGGAGGCCGCGGCCACCGTCTTATTCTTTCCTTGAGGGCGTATCATCAGGAAAACAAATTTCCTGGTTTTGGAAATGATCTTACTGCATTGTTTTGTAGTAATCAAAGAGATGGCGGTAGGTGGTGCTACCTCTGGTATCCTGTACAACTTATTTCCAAATGTAATAATAACAGCACGGGGCCTTGATTCATACACAGCATGTCGCTTCCACAAGTACGGTTGTCCTAATAATACATCACAAACTTCAAGGGGAGCAATGTCACACAATACCTCATCCGTGAAGGGTTTGATGTTGTACGGAAGGCGATACTGTTGGCTCACGCGAAGATCTCATCCTTGGTGAAGCCACCAAATGGTGTATGGTTGTGGATGTGCTCTGGTCGGTAAGCCCAACCGCTTCACGACCTCTGCCGAAATGAGGTTCTTTTGACTCCCGCTATCAACAATGAACTGTATCAGGGAGCCCTTTACCCACATCTGGGAGTGGAAGAGACGCTCCTCCTCCTCTGGATCTTTGGGTTCATTTTTCTGGAAGACCACACTTTCTTTTCACAGACAGTGTGGGCATCTCCGCACTTTTCCTTTAGTACACAGAGCGGTATCGCGTCTGGTTCTTCTAGAAGCCTGCAGGCCCTGTCAAAATTTTTGAAAAACCTAAAAAAATTTCTTCCAGTTAAGTTTAGGTTTTATTTATGGATTTTAGTGTCTACCTAGATCTGCATGTGTTCTATCAAAAATATCGTGTGAGTGAGTTCCATTGGCATTTTTGTTTTAGATTATTTTCTAGAAGTTTTGCATGCCTAAATTGGTTTTCACTTGGTCTCTATGGTGACTCAAAGATTAGAAGTCTAAGAAACCTTAGATTACACTGGTGTTTTTGTCTTCTTGATGAGTCTGACTGGTTTGTGAAATCTGTCCTTTTTGAGAAATAGATTTTATTTTCTCTTTGCAAATCTTTGAACGAACTTGGTTATAAGTTTTGAATTTCGTTTTTATAAAAGAAAACATACTTGGGTGTTTATTGATTGATTTGTTATTCTGAATGAATTAATCCTTAGTTTACTGAATAACTAAGTAAAATGTCCTCGAAAAGAATTGAAGATTTTATTTCAATTAGGTTTTTAGAAGTCTTTAGATCTCAAGATTAGTTTTTATAGTTTTGAGTGTTTTCTAGAAGTTGTAGAATCTCTTTTGAAAGAAATTGTTTTTTGTAGTTTTGAGTGTTGAAAAAGAAAGGGATTTATTGTGAGAATAATTAGTAGTCTCGTTTTGAGTTTGTATTAAAAAAGACAAAAGGGTTTTCTTTTCATTTACATGTTGAAAGAAAGATTTGTTTTTCAAAGATTTGCATTCTCAAACTCTTTCTTTTAGCTAGAAATTCATTGAAGGAAAAACGAATTGTTTATCATTTTAGGTGCATTTTTTAGTGTTTTTGGAGTCAAGTCTTCACACCATCAAAGTTTCATTTCCATACCTATTGACTTAAGAAACAACCCATAAAAGTAACGCTTAATTAAAATTGATCTAGAAATCTTTTTATTTCTAGGGCTCTTATCACCAATATAGCTTAGGCTAGTATCTTGGAGTAGGGAGTAATTAACTCTCCAAGATAGTTAAAACAAACAAGTAGCTATATCTTGCGGTAGGAAATAAATCCAATTGTAATCGATATAATCTAGGAAGCTCCTCTTAAAGGAGTCAATCACGAGATCATGTCCGAACCTTTGAGACAATCAAGTCTGTCTCATTGGGAAAGATAGAAGATTTGCGCGTATTATAAACGGTAAACCTCAGATTAACCATTTTTGAGGAGCCTGGGATCACTTGTTGGTAAACCTCGAATTGATCATGTCGAAGAGCCTTCAAGGGGATTGAGCTTTGTTACTCTGCCTTTGTGCGTAGATCGGATCGTAGATTGTTCCCCCAGTTGTATTTTTTGCCTTCAAGGAGCCTTCAAGTTTGTCTCATTGGGAAATATAGAAGATTTGCACGTATTATAAATGGTAAACCTCAGATTAACCATTATCGAGGAGCCTAGGGTCACTTGTTGGTAAACCTCGGATTGATCATGTCGAGGAGCCTTCAAGGGGATTGAGCTTTGTTACTCTTCCCTTGCACATAGATCGGATCGTAGACTGTTCCCCTAGTTGTATTTGTTGTTGTTGGTAACCTTAGTGTCCATAAACTTAAGATTATTTCCTAAGGTGATGGTGAAGCACAGGTCTCACTATACCTGGAGCAGATGTCGACTAGACTCACTTGGACTCTCTGGGGGGTTCTCTTCACTCGAGACGGTTTTGTGAAGAAACTTGTGCCAGTCTGTTTCATTAAACAGGTTGTCGGGGTAATTGTTCCAACTGCCCTTTCTTTATTAAATTATACGATGTTGGATTTCATCACTAACTAGTGTTTTTAGTACGGGAAGTTACTGTTTGTGTGTGGTTTGAACTCTTATATTTTTAGGCATGTGATTCAATTGTTTGTTTCTTTAGAGACTTTAGGTGGATTTATTGAAATTTTTCTTTGTTTGTGTGTGGGTAATTAAATATTTAATCGTGGCTGAATTACCGAGACAATCCTGTAGACTTTGGGGGCAACCTCCCAAGTATACACCAAGCCAGCTTGAAGGGCTACGAGCTCTTGTATCACCTAGTGACAGTAGAGTTGGGTCACCGAAAGCCAGAGTCATCTTTAATTATTCATCCTGATTATCAAGTTCAAGCAACAAAGTATATTTCTGAACCAATTTCATTTTCCGAAGTTACTGGCAATATTTCTCCTATCAGTGAATTAGCTGAAGAACCTGAAATTTCTGAGCCTGAAACCGAACCTGCTGCTACTCCATCTTCATATTTGCTTCTCCAACTTCTAGTGGTCCTGGTTCACCCAGGGTAGGAAGTATCATTACCCAAAATATTCCTTCTAGACTCATTTCTATTGAAGAACTTGTTAGTCCAGACGAAGATATATCTCTCCCTGAAAATCGACCAACTTTAGAACTTAGGGAGCGTGAATCAATTTTCTACAGTCCTTTTAGGAGTGACGCTTGGTACGTAACATTGAAAAAAAATTTAGAAAACCCGGGTTTTAGTTTTTCACCACCTCGAATTCCTTTTCATCCTACACCCAGAGGTTATTATCCTCCTTTGAATATGTCGAAACAGTCATCCATGTTTTCGCAAACATTGGAAACATTTTTATATGGCAGTCCTTCTGTTCCTTCGGGGTATCAGTCACCCGTTGGTACTTTTTCAAGAGCATCTCCTCAACCAATTGAACATGGGATATAAACTGGTAATAACGGAACTCAAGCGTTGAGTGTAGAAGAAATTCTTATGATGTCTGGCACTATTTCAAATCCGCAACCTCAAGGTAGTCAGTTACCACCTGGAGGGCAACCTCAAGGTAGTTAGTTACCACCTAGAGGGTAACCTCAAGGTAGTCAGTTACAGCCTGCAGGGAAACCTCAAGGTATTCAGTTACCACCTAGGGGGCAACCTCAAGGTACTCAATTACCACCTGGGGGGCAACCTCAAGGTAGTCAGTTACCGCTTGGGGGGAAACCTCAAGGACAGTACATACTGTCAGGATAGTGCATACCTCAAGGTCAACCCCAAACTCAGTACATACCTCAAGGTCAACCCCAGTATCAATATATACCTCAAGGTCAACCCCACTTTCAGTACATGCCTCAGGGTTATCAACCTCAAGGTTAGTACCCAACTCAAGGTTTCCAACCACCTTCTGGTCAACCATTTGTACAGGGAGCTGGAAATGTACCGTTTAATTATCATCCCTACACTCAACCAAGTTATGGTCCTCCATATGCTCAACCTTTTATGGGTCCATGCCCCAGAATGAATATGATGTGGGATCCATCTCAAATTCAATAGACTTTGCAACCTAATGTGCAGTTATCAAGTCAACCTGGACAACCTTTGGTTTCTAGTCCAACCCAGCAACCTGTCCAGTCTACTATTCAAAACTCTACACCTGGTGTAGTTCATCAGCCTAGGCCTAGTTCACCTCGAACTCCGCCGCAAATTGCTGTTGTAACTACTACAGCTTCTGTTCAATCTACCCCACCTACTTTTGGAGTATCAGCAGCTTTGGTTTCTACTGTTCCTGCATCAGTGAAAATTCCTCAAGCCTCTTTACCATAGTCAGGACCTACAGTTCAGACTTCGGTCCAGATGCCTGTAGGACAGCCTGGTCCAAGTATGGTTGTCACGAGTCAACCGCAATTTACTTATCAATCATACCAGGGACAATATCAATTCGGTCCTACTGTACAAAACCCAGTCTATCAGTATCAACCGTACTCTGGCTATACTTATCAGTAGCCTCTACAACCCCAGTTTGGTTTGGTTAATCATGGTTTCCCAGGAGGTTATAATATTCCAAATGAAAATCCAATTCCAAGTTATCCTGTATATCCTCCTCCTGGGGCTGGTCTTGTTACCCAAGGTTTTTGTGACCCTAACCGTGAGTTACCGTTTATTGCAACTTTGGATTTACCTGATTTGTCGCACCTTATGAACGATCCAATTAACTATCTTCCGTATTGGCCGCCAATGCCTAATAAGTTGCCCAGTGATATCCCAAATTTTGAGGGTAAGTCAAAAGAGGATCCGTCAAATCATGTGATGACTTATCACCTCTGGTGCGCATCTAATTCCATTATCGATGATTCAATTCGCTTACGTCTTTTTCAACACACTCTGATTGGTCTTGCTGCCAAATGGTACATTGAGTTACCACGAGGCTCTTTTTACAATTTCAGTCAGTTAGCCACTTCTTTCTTAACTCATTTTTAGTTGCCTGTCAGATACGACAATGGCATGGAATTATTAACTTCATTAAAACAATCCATGTCCACATATATTTCTGATCATATTCATGAATGGCGACGTATGGTGAAAGTTTTTATTCCGGATCAAATTTTAGAAGAATGGTTTGTTAAGTCATTATTACCTAAAATCACTGAAGATGTATCTAAGGTATGAGTTTTTACTGAAGAGCAAGTAATTGCTCAGGCTCAGTACCTTGACCTCTTTTATACGCAGTCAGGTACTTTACATGAAAAAATCCTCGACCTTCTGAAACACAATCAAATAACTGCAGCTCCTTCAGGGTCTCATGCCGCTGATGGTATGATTGGTTCAGTTAGTACCAAAATCAAGAAGAAATCTTCAAATAATTCTTCTCCTATTATAACTTTACCAAATTCCCCGACAGGAGACTCTTCCGCTGAAATTCCTGCTGATATCCATGTCGTAGAATCATCTACGGCCAAATCAAAATCTGGTGGTAAAAAGAAGGGGAAGAAGAAAAATAAAAAAAATTCAAAAGAGAAATCAGATAAAAATGAATCTACTGACTAGAAACATAAACCTCGCTATCCTTGTCTCATTTTTTATGAGGAGAATTTTACAAGAGACTGCCCACATCAAGTAGAGGTTTCGAAACTCGTCAAAGGTTCTCAAACACATGTTGTCTTGAAGGATCCTTTTCCTAATAAAGATAGTAATATGATTGGTTCTTCCTCAAATGCCTCAGAAGAACCCATTATGATGATGTCTCATGTCATGATTGTGACGCGATCGCAAGATTATGGTAGTAAAAATCCTATTGGTGGTAAAGAAGTAGAATCTTCTAGTTTAAACCCATCAACTACAACTCCTCTTGGTTCTGATCCACTACAGATCGAGAAACCTAACCCTGACTTAGTAATCAAACCGCCTACTAAAGGTATACTTCAGAAATCATCTTTCAATCCACATGCGAGAGCTGCCCAGAATTATAACATTGTTGAAGACTTAGCTATTTCCCCTTCAGCAATGTTGGCTTTGGAGGTGCTGCAATCATGCCCAGCACAACGTAAATTACTATTGTTGGCTATAGGAGTTGTTGATATTCAGGATTCGAACCTAATAATCTTCGATTTATAGAATAGTACACCTCACCTATCTCATCAAATGGCTTTCCAGATTCCAGTGTTAGTCAAAAACAGGCCTTGCTTTCGGACTGTGATTGATGAGGAAGCTTCTACGTGTATTATGTTGATCTAGTGTTGGAGATCGCTTGGTTCTCCTACAATCAATCAGTCTCCGATGATTCTAAAGGCTTTTGATGGCCGAGGGTTCCATCCTTTTGGCATTTTGCAAGATTTACATATAGGGGTTGAAGGCAAAACTGTAAATCTAGATGTGGAAGTGGTTGAGCCCCTCTAGATTACAACCTTCTCTTGGGTCCCAGTTGGTCTTACGTTATGACTGCTATTGTTTCATCAGTGTTTCAACTTATTAAGTTTCCTCATAATGGAAAGATCATTACGATAGACCAGCTGACTTATTTTTCATCCGACCCAACCTCTTCAGATAGTATTCAACATGTCGGTAAAACAACTATCCCTTACAAGGATGTTGGGGTAGGTTTGATTAAAGATTCTGGTTTACTAGGAATTTTTTCTTTCCCTCCTCCTAACGTATCACCTTCTATTGCAACTATTCATATGATTTCATCGAACACTATTGCTTTTGATGATCCTTGGATCGTACCTTCCAATTCTGAGGTGGATTCATTTGGTAGCGTGATGCCTTTGAGTCCTTTTGAAATTGCATATCAGGTTGTACAGTCATTTTCTGACCCTTGTTCAACCAAAACTAATCCAATGAATGTGGTCCACGGGGAATCTCTTTCAATATCAACCTCGACTTCAATAACTTTTTCTGAGCCTATTCATACTGATGAGCAGATTCGTGAACTTTTGTCTATTGATGATTTACCATGGGAATATCTTCATCATCGATCTTCGTTTTTACCTGAGTTTAATCATTTTAAAAATGATTTCTCATATATTTTTACCGCTGGCTATGTCAAAGAACCACATAATCCATTGCAACATCCTGATTCTGAGTTAAATTTGGGAAATATCTCTCAAACGGTTCCTATTGACATTTCAATTAAACCCGAAATTATTGAAAACATTCATATAGGTGCTTCCTGTACGAACAATGAAATCCAAACTTTAAAGCCCTATTTCAAGAATTCTGTGACGTGTTTGCCTGGCCATATGAAGAAATGTCAGGAATCGATCCATGAATTCCGCGATGTGTTTGCCTGGCCATATGAAGAAATGCCAGGAATCAAATGAAAGCTGGCATTCATGTCGATCCCTTGAAGGTTGAAGCTATTTCCAAATTACCTCCTCCTTCGACTCTTCGCCAACTCCAAAGTTTGCAAGGGAAAGCAAACATTTTACATCGTTTCATTCCTAACTACGCCAAGATAACGAAAGGTTTTACCAGGTTGTTGAAACAGAATACTCCATTCTTTTGGGATGAGATAGCTGACAGATATTTTGATGCACTTAAACACGCGTTGACCCATGCACCATTATTACATCCTCCCAACTACAACCAAGATTACTTTTTGTACCTCGTTGCTTCTCATTCCACCATTGGGATGGTTTTAGTTCAGGAAGATGAATTCAACAGTGAACATGTGATTTACTATCGTAGTCAAACTCTACATCCGATCGAGATTAAATATTCGCATGTGGAGAAATTGGCCTTGGTAGCTGTTCAAGTTGTCCAAAGATTTCGTCACTACATCTTATTATGTAAAACCATGGTAATTTCTTACTGTAACCCTATGATGTATATTTTGACCAAACAATTGCTAGGGGCAAAGTATTCCAAATGGATAGTTATCCTGAAGGAATTTGACTTGGAATTTGAAAAATCCAAGGCAAAGAAATCTCTAGTTTTCGCGGAACTGATGTGTGATTTCAAGCATACAGAAAATAAAACTGTGGCGGAAGAGCCCATTGCGAATGAATCCTTGTTTCTTATCAGTACTCTTGACCCATGGTATGGAGATATTATTTTTTATATCCAAACCCAATCTTTTCAGCCTGAAATATCACGATCTCAACGATGGAAGATATGTTTCCAATCCCAACAATATAATATTATTGGTGATACACTCTATCATCGTGGGGCAGATTCTGTTTTCTGATGTTGTCTAACTCATGAAGAAGCTAAAAATGTTCTAAATGACTGTCACTCTTGAGCATGTGGCGGTCATATGTCTGGGTATGCCACAGCCCAAAAGATATTGCGTGCTGGTTATTTCTGGCCATCCTTATTCAGAGATTGTATCTATGCAGTCCGGAAATGCCACAATTGTCAAATTTTTTATCGTAAGATGCATGCTCCACCCGCTCCTCTCCACCCCATAATTGTTGTCGGTCATTTTGCAAAGTGGGGTATCGACTTTATTACATGTAACCCTCACTCAGTTGGGGGGCATGTGTATATCATCCTTGCGATAGATTATTTTACTAAGTGGGCCGAGGTGATGCCTACATTTTCGGCAGACGGAAAAACTATTGCAACTTTCATTTTTAATCATATAATTGCTAGATTCGGTGTTCCTCAAGCTATTATTACTGATCATGGGAGTCATTATCGAAACATCATGATGACTAAACTGACAGATCAACTTGGCCTGCATGACGATAGTTCTACTCCATATTACCCACAGGCTAATGGTCTGGTTGAAGTTATCAATAAAGTTCTAGTCACTATGATCCAACGAATTATTGGTATTCATAGGTCGAATTGGCATAACATGTTATTTTCAGCACTTTGGGCATATCGAACCTCAATAAAAACATCAACTGGCTTCACTCCTTTTCAACTTGTTTACGGTTTGGAAGCAGTGTTACCCATTGAATGCGAAATTCCATCATTGCAAATAGCCATAGAATTACTCCCAGCCACTTCCGAAGAGGAGAAACATTTGTTGTACTTAGCTCAGCTAGATGAGAATCGACGCAATGCTGCATTAGCAATCAAGACTCATGCAAAACGAATAAAAGCTCAGTACGACCAAAATGTTACACCTCGTAATTTTTCAGAGGGAGACCTAGTTTTACTATACGATCAAGCAAACGATAAGCTAGGGGCTAGAAAATTTGTACCTATGTGGCATGGTCCTTATATTGTTAAGCGAAAGCTGGAAAAAGGGGCCTACGAATTGGTAGATTTTGACGATGTCTCTTTGGGTAAACCCAGAAATGGGCTTTATCTGAAGAGATATTATGCTTAAACCTTGGTGTGGAGATTTTTGTTAGATTAGTTTCTTTCTAGCTGGTGTGTTTTAGATTAGAATTGTGTGCCTAGTTTAGAGAGTGCTTTTATCATTATTCCAGCTTATCTTGATTTTACTCTTGATATTGCAGATGTCGACGTCTCTTCAAAAATACATTGGTTTTGCTGATGGTGCTTGTCGTAATACACGGAACATTTCTTCCGCAACTTGGGTTATCTATTCACCCTCTGATGAGTTAGTATCTATGCATGGGTTAAGCCTCAGTCAAACAACGAATAACATTGCAAAGTATAGTGAAGTGATTGAGTTATTATTTGAATCCATCTCATTTAGGATTTGGAGTTTGATTGTTAGGTTAGATTCTGAACTCGTTGTATTACAGCTTAACAGGGTTTATACCATTAGAAATCCAGTGTTATTAAGATTGTTTTTTAGAGTTCGTCTCTTGGAACATGAATTTGATTACATTGAATATCAACATATTCTAAGACATTTAAATACATTAGTAGATGCAGTTGCTTCTCGTATGATAAATAGGCATTTTCAATAATTAAAACAGTAAATTTATAACATTCCATAGCATGTTACACAAGATAGCCAGTAATAGTGATATATCATAGCATAGAAGTGTGTCAAAATATACATCGTCTTCGATCATAGGTTGAAAAACACCTTATGATTAGCAAAAATGATAGTATAAAAAGATATAAAATGTCATATGAGTCTACAAAGCGATCATCCTGTCCCTAGTGATGATCATGATAAGAAACCACTACTCGAGCCACCCTACAAAGGAACCTCCTAAAAGGTCATGGGACCCCAATCACATATCGCTATAACCTAAGTGGAATATCATCTATCCCAGTCTCTGGAATATCTGTTGTCAAACGCTCTAGATGATTCTCCAATTCGGTTAGGGTCTCTATAGATTGGTCGTGTGGGGCCGGTACTGCTGCAGCTGGGTGTCTCATCTCATAAGGCTGGAGAGTGGTTGGTCGTCGTGGACCCACATCTGCATTTAAAACTTTTACTGCCATTTTTGGACGATTTAAAAAACAAAAAAAAAATAGTTAAAACTTAGAAAAGTGTTGAAAATGATTTTACCTGAATCATCCCACTGCTCTCCTGGTGGAAGAGCCATGTCTGGGTCACCACGATAATCCATCCCAGCATATGGAAAATCCTAAATCACAAAAATTTGGTTTCTCAACCAACGAAAATACTCAGGCGGAAATCAAACAACCTCTGTACCCTCCTTAGGATGACGGGCCTTCACTGCAACCCAACGCATTATCCTAGGCTCTCAAGGAAGACCAGCTTTGATGGAAAGTTGTTGAGGGACCAACATAGGGACCCTCTCTAGACCAAAGCTCACAATGAGGAAACCATATCCAAAGTTTTTTAGTTGTCTGTTCTTTGCTCTAGTCAGTTGGCCTTTTACATTCGCCAACACAGCCTCGCACCAATTGAAGATGGTACCTCGATAATAGTCTACTGCCATTCGCATCTGGGATCCGGTAGCTACATGCAATGCTACACTCCCACATAGCCTGGTGACAGTGAACACAATAACCTTAAGTTCAGGATGGGAGAAATTTTTAATATCGATCCGTTTGTCCTCTATTTGATCATTGTGAAACTCCAATCGGAGACTAGCGACAGATAAGCCACCTGGCCTAATCACGAAAAGAGATAATCATTCGCCTCTCTTGGGAAAACCAGTCAAAAAATATATGTCCTCTAGCTCAATTTCGAGCCAGTGGCCACCAATCATGAAACACTGGTACTATATGTTCCACCTATCTACCAGCCATTGCAAGAAGTCTACTTGGGCCCTCATGTCGGGTATGGCCCAGAATTTATATAGTCTGCATGCTTTTAATGTCCGTATTGTAGGTGGATGAATTAATGTAGAAAGGTCCACATCCTCATGCTCACGTTCCCGCCAAATAATAATTTTGTATGTCCTACATTGCAAAAAAGACATATTAGAACAATTTTGTTCAAAAAAATTTGGGCAGAAATGGAGAAATTTGAAATTTTAAAACCTATTTCGTGAGGTCCGCACCCGCTGGTTACGGACAATGTGTAGGTCCACACTCATCGTAAGCAATAGGTGCAGATCCACAACTTTTTTCTTTGTACAAAAATTTGGGGTTCGCAGGGGCCGCATGTTGCACCTACGGACCCCCGCGAGCGTTTTTCTAAAACAAATTATCCTTAAAAAATAAATTTTAAAAGCCCTAAAACAAAATGCAAATGGTTGAAATGTAAGATAAAGGTGATGTGAATTACCTGGAGCTAACATTTTTCGATTCAAATGGACGAATTTTCCACAATCTTCACAGGAAGTTTCTTACCCAAAAGTTCTCACTTCTCACTCTGAAGTCAAACGGTAAAAATGAATTTACAAAAGCCCTTTTTATAAGCTTTTTTGAATAAATGAATTTTTAATTTATTTATTTTTCACTTTAAAAAGGTAACTTTTTGATGCATTTTTATTTATCTTAAATAGGTATGAGTAATGTTTTGAGTTTTTGTGCAGAATATTGGATTTTTCAGGGAGAATTGATCATTTTCAACAAAGAGCATACTTTTTCACTTTTTCGAACTCTTCCAAAACTTTCGAAAAAGCGAACAATGGAGTCGTCTTTAAGCTCATTTCTGACTCACAAAATATGAAAATACTGCCGAGTTTTTCCTTTTTTAACTCGTTAAACAGAATTAAAAAGGCGGTCCACTTACAGCTCTTTTTTGACCATATAAACATGAAAAGATCGCTGGACTTTTGTCGTTTCAAGTTCGATATTGGTTATAAAATGACGTGTCTTCGATTGCTTTTTTACTTTTTCAGATCGGAGCCACTAATTATGAAAATTACTCCTTGATTGTAATGGTCAAGCGGTTCTCTCAAGTATTATTTTATACTTTTTTAGGCTTGGGGGACACAAATTTACAAAAAAGGACACCATGGAGTTTACTTAAGTTTTTCTTCTGACTCCCTAAAATTGAAAAACACAGAGTTTTTCCTATACTGGACTTGTTAAAATGTAACAGTAAAGGACCTGTTCAATTTCAAACAGGAACGAACCACTCCTTCTTAGGGTTCAAATTTTAAACTAAGTTGGACTCATCCGAAGGATGAGTTTATAAACAAGCAAATGTTATCCTCCTCAAGCTTGTCAAAAATAAAGAGGTACTTGCCAGAAATGGTGGGGGAAAAGAGAGAAAAATGAACCTGTTTGTTACACTTTGTGTTTTAGAAAAGCAGTTAACCACTCTTGAACATGACACTTTTTGTTCACCTGGGTTGGGAAATCCTTTGCCTAACAGTTAATCAAACCATATTGAAAGTCTTCAATCAGTTTCTGGGTATTAGCTTTGGGTCAATTGTCACCAAACCATCTGCAGTGTCGTTATGTGTTCAAGAGGTCAGTTCAAATAAACCATTCATTTGCAAAATATCTGTCATCCATTTTGACCATCCCTGAGTTAGTCCTTGCCAAATATATTTCTTCAAAACTTGATCTATGATTTCGTGTTGTGGGCTTCCCTACAACAGATCACTTTCTATCGACTTCAGCTCATTATCTAGAAAGATGATCTAGAAATCATCAATACCTTGGAATCTGCATGCCCTAATGGCAGGTTTCTCGTCTTCGATGGCAGGTTGCATCATTGACCTTCGACCAAAGGATTCTATGACATGTTCGACATCAGCTCATTTATTCAAATTTCATGGATTGTACTGAGTACTTTGAGAGCCATTGACATTACTGGTGGTTTCTCTCACACTTGTTAATAGTTCACATCATTGACTGGTAATCAAGTGGTTTTTACCATGTTCGGCTTTGACACATTCATTCAAATGGATAGAATCGTACTAGTTCGGGAATGAATCGTTCTAGTTTCCACCATCGAGCATGCGAGGAATTTTGTTATTCATTATACAATGGACTATTCATAAACAGATGGCTGCGCCCATACTATGTCTACATATGTCTATACTCGTGAGGTATTACAAAATCATTCTTGTATCAGAACAGTTTAATCATTTTTCTAGTCAGTTTTGGTCTGAGTATGGGAATGCCTACCTCAGCGATGATATGTTCACATATATATATTTTGCATTGAATGTTTTTACATGTTCTGACTGAGGTGTCCACAAGATGATCCTTGAAATGATAAAGTACTTCACTCTTATTAGATGACAAATTTTATCTTCATCTATTACAGACTTCGCACTTTAGGGGGCAATCTGTTGCACAAAAATTGTCACCTTGACATTCTGCAATCTTTGTGAGTCCATTACCACTCATACTTTCCTCCTTTGCAAGTCTTAAGCCTCAGTTCCTCATATCAAGCTTTGAAAATAAGAGAAAGCCCTCAAAATTCTATAAAAATCTGGTTCCGCACTTTCTCTTAACATTACCTGTGGTCCCGCACCTAAAGGTCATGTCCCCTGCGCACCTGACCGCTCTGTCTCAATGTTATGGGTGCGGAAACTCACTTTGAGTCATTTCTAGAAGCTTCTAGAAGGAATCTTGAGGTGGCAAGTTCGCTCCCTTAAGGTTCATGCATCCCATACCATAAGGAGCTAACCCCTTGATATGAGGAGCTTATCCCTTTGAAGGAGGACTCTATCCCTTCATAGGTGGACCTGTAACTTCCTTCCTCTGCACTATAAAATGAAGCATTGGGCTGGTTACTTGGGAGGTTGAAAGCTAAATATTTTTTAGGTCAAATGCTGTTGGAACTTAGTCTTCCTTATTAATCTTTTATGAGGAGAGATTACATACCTCTTTGATCTCATTTGGAAGAGTGTGAGGCTTGTCAAAGTAAGGGAGATTACTGTTTCAGACCCTAGGAAGAGCTCGTACAACATCAAGGCACCAAAGGTTGTAAGGTTCTTCTATTTCAAAGTTAATACAAATAAGTTTATTTTTCTCAATAAGCTGTGTTTTATGGTTTATTTTATGGATTCCTTGATCACCATAATGAACATGATTTATTATATTAGCTATGCAGGTGTTATTTGATGTGTGCTTGTTTGTGATTGCAGGTTCTCAAAAGGAAACTCTTTCGGACGGTTGAAGGATGGCTGCTACAAACTAGCGTTGGACTTAAGGTAGGGTCTAAACACCTCTATAGTTTTTATTAATGAATCGCAATATGTTTAGAGAAAGGTAGATTTTCTTGTCCTGCTTGTTTCTAGATATCTTTTGATACTAGGGAGATCGGCCTTGTCCGTAAGATCGATTTATCTGGCCAACAACTTGTACTTTGACAAGTTGATGCACATAGCCACCAGTGCAGGCATGGTGATCAGTGCAGACACCATGCATCAGTATGTCACTAGTTTGGTCACACTCAAGACAATGATGCGCACATTATCAAACGAGTTGGATAGAGGAGCTAGAGCAGTGTACCTAGATGCTACAGAGGCAAGAGTTCGTTTCCAAAAATATGTCACCATAGAGTCCACGAACACTATCGTAGACTACCAAGCTTGGCATCAGTTTGCTACTAACAACCACCATGAGGATGTCAAAGAGATGGTCTTCCCACATTTGTCTGAGTCATAGTGATGCCTTGCATGGCTTTCTCAAGCCTATTTTGTCTCACATGGGTACATGTGCAGATTGTATGTAATGTCATGTCAAGTGGAAGTTCAAGTGTCAATAGTTGGATGTAACAGTCATAGAGTAGATGAAGAGTCATGAGGGTAGATGAACTGTCACAAAGGGGAATGTCAAGGTCCACCCCACCCTTTGCTATATATAGTCCCTCATAACTCATTGTAGGGGCTTTTGGTCAGCCAAGCTTCTGATAGAAGTATTTTAGAGAAAGCTTGGAGAGTATTGTAACAAGCCTTGACTTCTCCATTGTGCAGAGCTAGTATATCTCTTTGGAGGGGCAGACGACAGTGACTGTAACGTTCTATTGTTGAAACTAATGGTTGGTCATGGTTGTATTGTATGACTATAACTTTCACTTCTTAATATAATAGAACCAGCACGTTTCATGCAAATGTCGTATTTTATTACAACTATCTTGTTTACTCTAAATGATATATGTATATGTTTGCTTACGCATGCATGTGTAGCTATTTTCTGTATATGTATGTATGAATCTTACTAAAATGTGATGTTGGTTTAACCATCACTTTGGATTTCTAGCTTATTTCCCTTCCATGTTGTGATGCATATTTGCATGTGTGTTACCTTATTAACCTCGTGATTTCATAGATTTCCAAGGGGTGCAGTCACCTCACCCTCTGTGTTTTAGAACCACTCATGCACCTTCCTTGACTTGTTGCATATGTCACACCCTTGCTACCAACAGGGACATGTTACTTGCCTCTATGTGAAACCGCAGTCAAGGCAATATCGTATGACCCACTGCTGGGACTCCTACACCAAATGGTTTGAGGTTTAGTTGGGACTTATTACTGGGGAGATCCCCTGACAAGTTGGTGGGTCTAGCACCGTCAACAACCTGGAATTGTCGAGAACATTCATATTGGGGTTTCCTTTTCTTTCGATGAGATTAGGGCTTACACTCAAATTTTCAAAGAATTTCGAGACGTCTTCACATGGTCATACGAGGAAATGCCTGGTATTGACCCAACAATAGTGGTCCATGAAATAACAACTTATCCTGGTGGAAATCTTGTTCACCAACGGCTTCGCCCCGTGCATCCTCGAAAGGTTGCTGCTATTAAAGAAGAAGTCGAGAAGCTTTTAAAAGTAGGTTTTATTTACCCCATCCCATTGACAGATTGGGTGTCCAAAATTGTCCCTGTTGCTAAAAAGCAGGGCACGATCTGTGTTTTTGTTGATGACCACGATATCAATTGTGCATGTTCAAAAGATAGTTATCCCACTCCATTTATCGATCAGATCATCGACGACTGCACTGAGAGTGAGATTTTCTTGTTCATGGATGGTTTTTATGGCTACAACCAGATCAACATTTCACTAGCTGATCAACATAAAACGACCTTTATCTGTCCATGGGGCACTTTCGCTTATAAAAATCTTCCTTTCAGTTTAAAAAATGTTGGCTCTACCTTCCAAAGAGAAATGTCTTATGCGTTTCATGATATTCAACACATTTTTCAGCCTTACCTTGATGACTTAACAGCTCATTCTGCTAAGCATCATGACCATCTAGATCACTTAAGATCCATATTCTTGTGATGTCAGTATTATAACATTTGTCTCAATCTGCACAAGTGCATTTTTTGCATTGAATCTGGTCGACTCTTGGGTTTTTTGGTGTCCCACAAAGGTATCTGAATCGATCCTTTAAAATTTGAGGCCATTGTCAACTTACCCCCCCACCTCATTGATGCAATTGCAAAGCCTACAAGGCAAGGCTAACTTTCTTCATCAAATCATTCCTAATTATGATGAATCCACCAGAGGTTTTACTCACTTACTTAAGAAGCGGATCCCTTTCATTTGGGACGGAGTTGCCCAAAAAATCCTTCGATGCTTTGAGAAACACACTTATCTGTGCTCCTTTACTGCATCCCCTTGATTATCGATGCAATTATTTCCTATACTTGGTTGCAAATGATACTACTATTGTTATGGTGTTTGTTCAGGATGATGACGATGGCAAAAAGCATGTGGTTTATTATTTAACCCCAAATATTCTCCATAATGAGTCTCAATATGCCCATGTCGAGAAGCTTGCCTTGGAATCAGTCCATGTTATCCAAAGATTTAGACATTAAATCCTTTTACGGAAACCACATTGATTTTCGATTACAACCCCATGATTCTTTATCTTGCAGGAATTTGATTTGGATTTTGTTGCTGCCAAATCAAAGAAATCACTTGTTTTTTCTTAGTTGATATGTGTCCTTCCGTCTACAAGCAATTCTACTAATTTCACTGAGCAAATTTCCAATGAAATTCTATTTTTGATCAACACTCTCGACCTTTGGTATCAAGATATTATCGTTTATCTTCAAACCCATACTTTCCAGTCTAAGTTGTCTCGATCCAACCGACACCACATTCGACATAAGTCCCAACCCTATCGGATCCTTGGTGATACATTGTATCGGGTCAGTGTGGACTTTGTTCTTCGCAGGTGTCTCACTCAAGAAGAGGTTGAATGGGTCTTGAATGATTGCCACATTTTTCCCTATGGTGTTCATATGTCAGGCTATGCCACCACTCAGAAAATCCTTTGCGCCAGTTATTTCTGGCCTTTTATCTTTAAAGATTGTATTCTAGTTGTTCAGAAATGCCATGAATATGAGATTTTTAATGCAAGCAACACACCTCTCCAACACCTTACACCCAATAGTTACTGTTGGCCCATTCGCTAAATGGGGCATTGATTCCATGACATGTAGCCCTCGCTCGGTCGAGAGGGCATGGTTATATAATCGTCATCATTGAATATTTTACTAAATGGGACGAGGCGATGCCTTCATACATTGTTGACGGTATCACTACAACTCAGTTCCTCTTTAACCACGTCATAGCACATTTTGGTGTTCCTTAAGCCATTATAACTAACCATGGATCACATTTTCGTCAATACATGATGGAAGAGTTGACTGCTCAGTTGGGCCTTCGTCATGATAGCTCAACTCCTTATTATCCATAGGGAAATGGCCAAGCTGAAGCAATTAATAAAGTTTTGATTACTATTCTTCAACGTACCATTGGGAAGCACAAAAAGGACTAGAATTTGTTGTTATTCTCAACTCTCTAGGCTTACAGAACTTCTGCTAAGATGGCCATTGGATTCACTCCATTCCAATTGGTGTATGGTTTAGAGGTAACTCTTCTAATCAAATGTGAAATCCCTTTGCTAAAATTAGCTATCAAACTCCTTCTGAATACCTTGCCTAAAGAGGAACAATTATTGTATCTTGAGAGGCTTGATGAGACTCGTCACGTTGTTGCGATGGTCATCAAAGCTCAAAAGAAATGTGTCAAAGCTGATTTTGACCAAATTGTTTCTCCACGCACTTTTATTGAAGGTGACTTGGTCCTTCTTTATGATCAAGCCAACGATAAATTGGGAGCAGGAAAGTTCGAACCCATGTGGCATGGACCCTACATCATTAAGTGTGTCTTACAAAATGGTGCCTATGAGCTATGTGAGTACAAGGGAAATGCATTGTCACAGCCCAGCAATGGGTTGTATCTGAAGAAGTATTATGTGTGAAATTTGTGTAATTACTTTTGTACATTAGTCTGTCAATTCATTTGTGTGAGTTTTGAGTTTTGGTGTGTTTGTTTTCTTTGTTTCATCCCCCCTCACGGGCTATTTCTCTAGACTTGGTCTAGCTGTTGGCTGAGAAGCTCCCTCAAGAAATTGTAAAATTCTAGAGGGGAACCAACCTTCCCTCAAAAAATTGTGCAAATCTGACTGGCAACCTGCTAGGCTCAAAAATTGCGCAATATTGTGAGTCAACCTTCCTAGTGAAAATTGCATAATCTGGCCCAGCAAGATAGCTTAGCTCAGAAATTGTGCAATTCTAGGTAGCATTCAGCTGCTCCTCCTAGAAATTGCACAATCCCTCTACGCATGCAACCCAGCTTCATCCCAGAAATTGTGCAAAAACTTCCATCAGGCAAGCAGGTTGTTGTATGTGCCCCCAAGTTGATCGGTTCCACCTGGGACCGAGAAAACTTGACTTGCATGCATGGGCTACTTTTTCCTGAAATACCTAAAAGAAACATGCAAAAAGCATCCCTAGATTTTAGAGAGCTATTGTTAGCAGTTGGAGGTTACATGCAAAGATCATTTTAGAATCTTTCCTCCAAGTGTCTCTTTTTCCTAGATTTGTGGCTTGCGCGTCATGAGCCTCAAACTTATTTACTCGATGCTTCAGAACTCGTTATTCACATCTATCTTGGAGCTCTAACATCCCACAACACATATAGGAGTCTTGGACACATCCAGTTCAACTATTTATGGGTAAGTCCTCTTAACTTGTATTTTGCAACATTTCTATCGATTTTTGTGTTTTGGCTTGTGTGAGTGTTGTCTGCTTGATTTCTATGAATGCTTGATGTCTTCTACATGCATATTAGCTTGTACTAGAACCATTTCATTTTTTTCTAACATCTCACTGTTGTCACATGCATGAAACTGTTTTGCATGAACGTTCATCGATTCAGTGACTTGTCTCACACACATGCACGTTGTTCTATTTTCTGAATCTTGCATTCATTGTTTGCATGCATGATCATTCACCTCTCCCTACACTCATTATCTCCATGCATTCACATCTTGATTTGCTTTTAGTTGCCCGTCGATGGGTCTGGACAACCTTGGCCTGGACTCTACCTCACCAAGACAGATTCTGCAATTCTAAGAGAGAAGGCTCTGCCTTCCTCAAAGAAAATTTGCATTTCTGGCCAGTGACTATCCTCCAATCTTGCCTTGCACAATTCTGAGAGGCAGTGACTGCTGACCCAGAGAAAATTGCGCAATGCAGTCCCCGGGCCTGCATCACTTGCCAACTGGAATTGCGCATTGTGCAATCCCAACACCTAGCAAGCTAGTCTAGATTGTTCGTTATGTAATTCCAGTAGCCATCCAACCTCCAGGCAGTCCAGACTGCCTTTTGCATAGTTCCGGCAGCCAGTTTCCCTGCCTCCTAGTGAAAATTTCACAATCCTTACCAGTCAATCCCTAGGTATGTAGTATGTCATCCCTCAAGTTTTCTTTGGTTTTAGCTAATAGATTTATTGCCATGAATGTTTCCATGTCTCCATATATAACAGGTGTTTGTGCATCACTCAACAGTTCAGGATCAATGGCTTTAAAGAGAGAAGGATCAAAGGACACCGACGGAAGTGCAACTAGAGTAGCAATTGAGCGAGTGTCTACAAGTTTGTCCATATATGAAGACACCAAGTTGATTGTAGACAAAGACATCAAGCTGAAATGGAAAGAGGTCAATGATACATTCTCAACACATTTGGGGAAGATCTCGAAGATTGCCAAGTCTATGTGAACATTCACAAGTCCGGTTTGTACTGGATTGCATGCAGGTATCTCATGTTCCCATGTGCAGAAATAATACATTGGATCATCTCATACACTAATCCCGAGACGATGACATTGAGCAATGTCAGTGGGACAGATATTTATACCTTCAAGGCACATGATTATCAGCGGATGTATCATTTGTCAAAACCAATGATCACCATCGAGACACCTTTCAGCCTACCCAGTAGCAATGACAACTCCAGGGATATCTTGAAGAACTGGGTAAAGGAGCTCGCCACATTCAAGATGACACCCAAATAGATTTACAATACGAAGATATTACGGAAGGTGTATCAATACTTGGTCATCTTTGCATGTTGCTTATATGGCCAAGAGAGCATAGAGACCTTCTAGCATAATTGGGTGATCGTGTTGGACCAACTGGCCAGTGAAGGCAAAGCATGCAACTGGTCCAACATGTTGGCTCACAGGCTGAAGGAACAGGTAATAGGAGCTCGACATCCACCCAAAGGTCAACAAGCAGAAATTTACATGTCTGCCTACATCTTGGATGCAATCTGTGCCCATCGGCAATTCCCAAGCATGAAGTGGGTATGGACATCGGAGGAAACCTCTATGAATACTTATTATAAACTGTTTTCCGAATGCAACTTTAGAGGAGTTATCACACAATTGTCATATCATTTTGTCAGCCCGGTGTACAAGATGATATTTGAGTAGGATCCACCTTACATGTCGAAGTCAGTGATGGAGGCACTGATCGACATAACAGATTGGTATGCCTCACCGTCCAACACCTTCATATGGATGTATAGCATAGAGAAGCCTCCGCATTATTTGCCAAATTTTTCCATGGACAATCTCATCATGTAAGAAGTATCATACCACATCTCGGCAGGACTTTCAACTAGGTTGCACCAGAAGAAGAAGGCACCTTGGCCCACTCCTCCCTTATGGATCGGGTTGTACGAGATACAGAACCTCAAGCATGCAGATGTCGAAATAGAGGAGATCAACAAATATCATGTCGACATCCGAAGCTTCAATCTATATGACCCGCATTGTATTGTGAAAGATCACTATGCGAGAGTATAGTTTTAGTGGATCCATGGGGCATGTCATTGGGTGGAGGAAGACCCATGGAGATATTGTTACAGGTTCTCCAGGCCTAATGAATTGATCGGCATTGCCGTGGAATGGTTAATGAAGTAGCGTGAAGTAGCATCTAGGAGAGGAGCAACAGCAGCAGTACAGGTAAACATACCAACACGCAACAAAGGCAAGAGGGATATTGTCGACAGTGCAGAGGCAGAACAAAGCTGCAAGTTTAGATTAGACCCACTTGTGCAGAAAGTAGCTTTGGTAATAGAGGTGAAGAGGCTATAACATGACAAGAGGAATGAGCAAAGGTTGAGAGAAAAATGGAGAATGGAAGAAACATATAAGGAGTTGCATGAGTTGAAGCGCAACAAGAACATGCACGTCAGGGGGCACAACATGTATAGACAGATGGAACTGCACTCGTTCAGGTAGTAGACTCATCAGAACATTTGGCACCAAACAAATAGGGTGAGTAGTCACAAGAGCAGGACTTTGCTCAAGAGATAGAACAAGCACTTGAACAAATGGCTACGGATATGGAGTAGCAAGAGTTAGAGCAAGACATCGACCTCATGCCTTACCACCAAGAGGTTGACCCACTAGCTTCACCAAATCTGGAAGCAGAGCAAGTCCCAAGCGACCAAGGAGACACTGAGATCCTTGGAGACAATTCGGAAGGAGAGATGCACAACATATCATTCAACGAGTCACAACATAGAGTTGTGCAATCTCACAGAGTGTCTACTCTAAATGAAAACACATCTCCTATGCAGTTTGAGGAATGAGTGATCATGTATGACGTGCACAACCATCCAACAAAATTGGTTGATGCTACTAGAGCATATGTCGAAGCCACTAGCTGGAGTATCTGCTTCTTAATAGATGAGAATGATTGAATGGCTAAGGAGCTACAAACAGCCAAGCAGGAACGAGAACTAGTTATAGCATCTACCCAAGCAGAGTTGAAGAAGGAAATTTTGGATGAAGTATTGTCCCTTGAGGCAGTCATCTGGGCATTGTCCTCCAAGTTTGGTACCGTGCATAAGGCAATTTTCCATCTCAATGGTTGGTAGCAGTGATGTGCTAGAAGAGCACATTTCTTGTCAAACGTGCATGCTGTTGTTGACTACATGCAAACGTGGACAATGAGATACAAGGTAGCCTTGTTACACTTGCCCAAGATGATGAAGCCTAGAGCGGTCGAGTTGAAGACACGCATCCAGAGTTAGATTCGAAACTATGAAGAGCTTTCGCAACTCCTCACTAGTTTGCAAGCTTCCTGCACGGGTATTCAGGAGTATGGATGTTTTTATGCGCGCACATGCCATCCCATCTATTGAGACACTCAGCGAGGAAAAGACAAAGGCACAAGTCTGACTAGAGATTGACTTGTGTTGCACAAAAATTGTCACCTTGACATTCTGCAATCTGTGTGAGTCCATTACCACTCATACTTTCCTCCTTTGCAAGTCTTAAGCCTTAGTTCCTCATATCAAGCCTTGAAAATAAGAGAAAGCCCTCAAAAGTCTATAAAAATCTGGTTCTGCACTTTCTCTTAGCATTACCTGCGGTCCCGCACCTAAAGGTCATGTCCCCTGTGCACCTAACTGCTTTGTCTCTTTGTTATGGGTGCAGACCCCTGTAAAAGTCAAAAAGGCACAAGTATATTCTTAAAAACTCACTTTGAGTCATTTCTAGAAGCTTCTGGAAGGAATCTTGAGGTGGCAAGTTTGCTCCCTTAAGGTTCATGCATCCCATACCTTAAGGAGCTAACCCCTTGATGTGAGGAGCTTATCCCTTTGAAGGAGGACTCTATCCCTTCATAGGTGGACCTGTAACTTCCTTCCTCTACACTATAAAATGAAGCATGGGGCTAATTACTTGAGAGGTTGAAAGCTGAAATGCTGCTGGAGCTTAGTCTTCCTTATTGACCTTTTGTGAGGAGAGATTACATACCTCTTTGATCTCATTTGGAAGAGTGTGAGGCTTGTCAAAGTAAGGGAGATTCCTATTTAGGACCCTGGCAAGAGCTTGTACAACATCAAGGCACCAAAGGTTGTAAGGTTCTTCTATTTCAAAGTTAATACAAATAAGTTTATTTTTCTCAATAAGTTGTGTTTTATGGTTTATTTTATGGATTCCTTGATCACCATAATGAACATGATTTATTATATTAGCTATGCAGGTGTTATTTGATGTGTGCTTGTTTGTGATTGCAGGTTCTCAAAAGGAAACTCTTTCGGACTGTTGAAGGATGGTTGCTACAAACTAGCGTTGGACTTAAGGTAGGGTCTAAACACCTCTATAGTTTTTATTAATGAATCGCAATATGTTTAGAGAAAGGTAGATTTGCTTGACCTGCTTGTTTCTAGATATCTTTTGATACTAGGGAGATTGGCCTTGTCCACAAGATCGATTTATCCGGCCAACAAATTGGCGACTCCACTGGAGACCTAAATTTGGTTTTTGGTTTTCCTTTGTCTTTGACTTGAGAAACTTGTTTTAGTTTCTGGTTATTACTTGATGTTTGTGGGATTAGGTAGGTTTTAGGATCTAGATTACTTTTTGTTCTTTCGAACTTTACAGGTTGACCACACTTTCTTTTCATAGACAGTGCGGGCATCTCTGCACTTTTCATTTAGTACACAGAGCGGTACCACGTCTGGTTCTTCTCGAAGCCTGTGGACCCTGTCAAAATTTTTGAAAAACCTAAAATTTTTTCTTCCTATTAAGTTTAGGTTTTATTTATGGCTTTTAGTGTCTACCTAGATCTGCATGTTTTCTATCAAAAATCTCATGTGAGTGAGTTCCATTGGAATTTTTGTTTTAGATGATTTTCTAGAAGTTTTGCATGCCTGGATTGGTTTTCACTTGGTCTCTATAGTGACTCAAAGATTAGAAGTCTAAGAAACCTTAGATTACCCTGGTGTTTTTGTCTTCTTGATGAGTCTGACTGGTTTGTGAAATATGTCCTTTGTGAGAAATAGATTTCATTTTCTCTTTGCAAATCTTTGAACGAACTTGGTTATAAGTTTTGAATTTCATTTTTATAAAAGAAAACATACTTGGGTGTTTTTTGATTGATTTGTTATTCGGAATGAATTAATCCTTAGTTTACTGAATAACTAAGTAAAATGTCCTCGAAAAGAATTTGAAGATTTTATTTCAATTAGGTTTTTAGAAGTCTTTAGATCTCAAGATTAGTTTTTATAGTTTTGAGTGTTTTCTAGAAATTGTAGAATCTCTTTTGAAAGAAATTGTTTTTTGTAGTTTTGAGTGTTGAAAAGAAAGGGATTTATTGTGAGCATAATTAGTAGTATCGTTTTGAGTTTGTATTAAAAAAGACAAAAGGGTTTTCTTTTCATTTACATGTTGAAAGAAAGATTTGTTTTTCAAAGAATTGCATTCTCAAACTCTTTCTTTTAGCTAGAAATTCATTGAAGGAAAAACGAATTATTTATCATTTTAGGTGCATTTTTTTTAGTGTTTTTGGAGTCGATTCTTCACACCATCAAAGTTTCATTTCCATACCTATTGAATTAAGAAACAACCCATAAAAGTAACTCTTAATTAAAATTGATCTAGAAATCTTTTTATTTCTAGGGCTCTTATCACCAATATAGCTTAGGCTAGTATCTTGGAGTAGGGAGTAATTAACTCTCCAAGATAGTTAAAACAAACAAGTAGCTATATCTTGCGGTAGGAAATAAATCCAATTGTAATTGATATAATCTGGGAAGCTCCTCTTAAAGGAGTCAATCACGAGATCATGTCCGAACCTTTAAGACAATCAAGTCTGTCTCATTGGGAAAGATAGAAGATTTGCGCGTATTATAAACGGTAAACCTCGGATTAACCATTTTCAAGGAGCCTGGGGTCACTTGTTGGTAAACCTCATATTGATCATGTCGAAGAGCCTTCAATGGGATTGAGCTTTGTTACTCTGCCTTTGTGTGTAGATCGTATCGTAGACTGTTCCCCCAGTTGTATTTGTTGCCTTCGAGGAGCCTTCAAGTTTGTCTCATTGGGAAATATAGAAGATTTGCGCGTATTATAAATGGTAAACCTCAGATTAACCATTATCGAGGAGCCTAGGGTCACTTGTTGGTAAACCTCGGATTGATCATGTCGAGGAGCCTTTAAGGGGATTGAGCTTTGTTACTCTACCCTTGCGCATAGATCGGATCGTAGACTGTTCCCCTAGTTGTATTTGTTGTTGTTGGTAACCTTAGTGTCCATAAATTTAAGATTATTTCCTAAGGTGACGGTGAAGCACAGGTCTCACTATACCTGGAGTAGACGTCGACTAGACTCACTTGGACTCTCTGGGGGGTTCTCTTCACTCGAGACAGTTTTGTGAAGAAACTTGTGCTAGTCTGTTTCATTAAATAGGTTTTCGGGGTAATTGTTCCAACTGCCCTTCCTGTATTAAATTCTACGACGTTGGATTTCATCACTAACTAGTGTTTTTAGTACGGGAAGTTACTGCTTGTGTGTGGTTTGAACTCTTATATTTTTAGGCATGTGATTCAATTGTTTGTTTCTTTAGAGACTTTAGGTGGATTTATTGAAATATTTCTTTGTTTGTGTGTGGGTAATTAAATATTTAATCGTGGTTGAATTACCGAGACAATCCTGTAGACTTTGGGGGAAACCTCCCAAGTATACACCAAGCCAGCTTGAAGGGCTACGAGCTCTTGTATCACCTAGTGACAGTAGAGTTGGGTCACCGGAAGCCGGAGGGTCATCTTTAATTGTTCATCCTGATTATTAAGTTCAAGCAACAAAGTATATTTCTGAACCAATTTCATTTTCTGAAGTTACTGGCAATATTTCTCCTACCAGTGAATTAGCTGAAGAACCTGAAATTTTTGAGCCTGAAACCGAACCTGCTGCTACTCCATCTTCAAATTTGCTTCTCCAACTTCTAGTGGTCCTGGTTCACCCAGGGTAGGAAGTATCATTACAAAAAATCTTCCTTCTAGACTCATTTCTATTGAAGAACTTGTTAGTCCAGACGAAGATATATCTCTCCCTGAAAAATCGACCAACTTTAGAACTTAGGGAGCGTGAATCAATTTTCTATAGTCCTTTTAGGAGTAACGCTTGGTACGTAACATTGAAATTTTTTTTAGAAAACCCGGGTCTTAGTTTTTCACCACCTCGAATTCCTTTTCATCCTACACCCAGAGGTTATTATCCTCCTTTGAATATGTCGAAACAGTCATCCATGTTTTCCCAAACATCAGAAACATTTTTATATGGCGGTCCTTTTGTTCCTTCGGGGTATCAGTCACTCACTAGTACTTTTTTAGGAGCATCTCCTCAACCAATTGAACATGGGATATCAACTGGTAATAATGGAACTCAAGCGTTGAGTGTAGAAGAAATTCTTATGATGTCTGGTACTACTGCAAATCCGCAACCTCAAGGTAGTCAGTTACCACCTGGAGGGCAACCTCAAGGTAGTTAGTTACCGCCTAGAGGGCAACCTCAAGGTAGTCAGTTACAGCCTGGAGGGCAGCCTCAAGGTAGTCAGTTACCACCTAGGGGGCAACCTCAAGGTACTCAATTACCGCCTAGGGGGCAACCTCAAGGTAGTCAGTTACCGCCTGGGGGGAAACCTCAAGGACAGTACATACCGTCAGGAGAGTACATACCTCAAGGTCAACCCCAGACTCAGTACATACCTCAAGGTCAACCCCACTTTCAGTACATGCCTCAGGGTTATCAACCTCAAGGTTAGTACCCAACTCAAGGTTTCCAACAACCTTCTGGTCAACCATTTGTACAAGGAGCTGGAAATGTACCGTTTAATTATCATCCCTACACTAAACTCGGTTATGGTCCTCCATATGCTCAACCTTTTATGGGTCCATGCCCCAGAAGAATATGATGTGGGATCCATCTCAAATTCAACAGACTTTGCAACCAAATGTGCAGTTATCAAGTCAACCTGGACAACCTTTGGTTTCTAGTCCAACCCAGCAACCTGTCCAGTCTACTATTCAAAACTCTGCACCTGGTGTAGTTCATCAGCCTGGGCCTAGTTCACCTCGAACTCCGCCTCAAACTGCTGTTGTAACTACTGCAGCTTCTGTTCAATCTACCCCACCTACTTCTGGAGTATCAGCAGCTTTGGTTTCTACTGTTCCTGCATCAGTGCAAATTCCTCAAGCCTCTTTACCATAGTCAGGACCTACAGTTCAGACTTCGGTCCAGATGCCTGTAGGACAGCCTGGTCCAAGTATGGTTGTCACGAGTCAACCACAATTTACTTATCAATCGTACCAGGGACAATATCAATTCGGTCCTACTATACAAAGCCTAGTCTATCAGTATCAACTGTACCCTGGCTATACTTATCAGCAGCCTCTACAACCCTAGTTTGGTTTGGTTAATCCTGGTTTCCCAGGAGGTTATAATATTCCAAATGCAAATCCAATTCCAAGTTATCCTGGATATCCTCCTCTTGGGGCTGGTCTTGTTACCCAAGGTTTTTGCGACCCTAACCGTGAGTTACCGTTTATTGCAACTTTGGATTTACCTAATTTGTCGCGCCTTACGAACGATCCAATTAACTATCTTCCGTATTGGCCGCCAATGCCTAATTAGTTGCCCAGTGATATCCCAAATTTTGAGGATAAGTCAAGAGAGGATCCGTCAAATCATGTGATGACTTATCACCTCTGGTGTGCATCTAATTCCATTATCGATGATTCAATTCGCTTATGTCTTTTTCAACGCACTCTGATTGGTCTTGCTGCCAAATGGTACATTGAGTTACCACGAGGCTCTTTTTACAATTTCAGTCAGTTAGCCACTTCTTTCTTAACTCATTTTTAGTTGCCTGTCAGATACGACAATGGAATGGAATTATTAACTTCATTAAAACAATCCACGTCCACATATATTTCTGATCATATTCATGAATGGCGACGTAGACGGCATTTGGTGAAAGTTTTTATTCCGGATCAAATTTTAGAAGAATGGTTCGTTAAGTCATTATTACCTAAAATCATTGAAGATGTATCTAAGGTAGGAGTTGTTACTGAAGAGCAAGTAATTGCTCAGGATCAGTACCTTGACCTCGTTTATACGCAGTCAGGTACTTTACATGAAAAATTCCCCGACTTTCTGAAACAAAATCAAATAACTGCAGCTCCTTCAGGGTCTCATGCCGCTGATGGTATGATTGGTTCAAATAGTACCAAAATCAAGAAGAAATCTTCAAATAATTCTTCTCTTATTATAACTTTACCAAATTCCCTGACAGGAGACTCTTCCGCTGAAATTCCTGCTGATATCCATGTCATAGAATCATCTACGGCCAAATCAAAATCCGGTGGTAAAAAGAAGGGGAAGAAGAAAAATAAACAAAATTCAAAAGAGAAATCATATAAAAATGAATCTACTGACGAGAAACATAAACCTCGATATCCTTGTCTCATTTGTGATGAGGATAATTTTACAAGAGACTGCCCACATCAAGTAGAGGTTTCGAAACTCGTCAAAGGTTCTCAAACACCTGTAATATTAAAGGATCATTTTCCTAATCAAGATAGTAAGATGATTGGTTCTTCCTCAAATGCCTCAGAAGAACCCATTATGATGATGTCTCATGTCAGGATTGTGACGGGATCGCAAGATTATGGTAGTAAAAATCTTGTTGGTGGTAAAGAAGTAGAATCTTCTAGTTTAAACCCATCAACTACAACTCCTCCTGGTTCTGATCCACTACAGATTGAGAAACCTAACCATAACTTAGTAATCAAACCGCCTACTAAAGGTATACTTCAGAAATCATCTTTCAATCTGCATGCAAGAGCTGCCCAGAATTATAACATTGTTGAAGACTTAGCTATTTCCCCTTCAGCAATGTTGGCTTTGGAGGTGATGCAATCATGCCTAGCACAGCTTAAATTACTATTGTTGGCTATAGGAGCTGTTGATATTCAGGATTCGAACCTAATAATCTTCGATTTATAGAATAGTACACCTCACCTACCTCATCAAATGGCTTTCCAGATTCCAGTGTTAGTCAAAAACAGGCCTTGCTTTCGGACTGTGATTGATGAGGAAGCTTCTACGTGTATTATGTTGATCCAGTGTTGGAGATCGCTTGGTTCTCCTACACTCAATCAGTCTCCGATGATTCTAAAGGCTTTTGATGGCCGAGGGTTCCATCCTTTTGGCATTTTGCAAGATTTACGTATAGGGGTTGAAGGCAAAACTGTAAATCTAGACGTTGAAGTGGTTGAGCCCCTCTAGATTACAACCTTCTCTTGGGTCGCAGTTGGTCTTACGCTATGACTGCTATTGTTTCATCGGTCTTTCAACTTATTAAGTTTCCTCATAATGGAAATATGATAGACCAGCTGACTTATTTTTCATCCGACCCAACCTCTTTAGATAGTATTCAACATGTCGGTAAAACAACTATCCCTTACAGCCTACAGGGATGATGGGGTAGGTTTGATTAAAGATTCTGGTTTACTAGGAACTTTTTCTTTCCCTCCTCCTAACATATCACCTTCTATTGCAACTATTCATATGGTTTCATCGAACACTATTGCTTTTGATGATCCTTAGATCGTACCTTCCAATTCTGAGGTGGATTCATTTGGTAGCGTGATGCCTTTGAGTCCTTTTGAAATTGCATATCAGGCTATACAGTCATTTTATGACTCTTGTTCAACCGAAACTGATCCAATGAATGTGGTCCATGGGGAATCGCTTTCAATATCAACCTCGGCTTCAATAACTTTTTCTGAGCCTATTCATACTGATGAGCAGATTCGTGAACTTTTGTCTATTAATGATTTACCATGGGAAGATCTTCATCATCGATCTTCGTTTTTACCTGAGTTTAATCATTTTAAAAATGATTTCTCATATATTTTTACCGCTGACTATGTCAAAGAACCACAGAATCCATTGCAACATCCTGATTCTGAGTTAAAGTTGGGAAATATCTCTCAAACGGTTCCTATTGACATTTCAATTAAACCCGGAATTATTGAAAACATTCATATAGGTGCTTCCTATACGAACAATGAAATCCAAACTTATAAAGCCCTATTTCAAGAATTATGCGACGTGTTTTCCTGGTCATATGAAGAAATGCCAGGAATCGATCCATGAATTCTGCGATGTGTTTGCCTGGTCCAAGGAAAATTTTAAGGATGGAAAATTTTCTTGAAGTTTAAAAACATTGGCGAATCTCACTAATCCCTAATATGCAAACTATAAATTTTTTAATGATATATTTGCAAAATTATTCAAATTTATAATGATTTTATATATAGTCTCTATATAATGTTGGCGATTTTTAAGATAAAATAATTTTATATTCTAAAATTTGGGCGAATCATCTTTTATAAAAATTGGAAATTGGCGAATCATTTTTTGGAAAAATCATGGAAAATTAGCCCACTGGGCGAACATTAGCCCCTAAAATTTTCCATGGCCAGGTCATATGAAGAAATGCCAGGAATCGAATGAAAGCTAGCATTCATGTCGATCCCTTGAAGGTTGAAGCTATTTTCAAATTACCTCCTCCTTCGACTCTTCGCCAACTCCAAAGTTTGCAAGGGAAAGCAAACTTTTTACATCGTTTCATTCCTAACTACGCCAAGATAACGAAAGGTTTTACCAGGTTGTTGAAACAGAATACTCCATTCTTTTGCGATGAGATAGCTGACAAATCTTTTGATGCACTTAAACACGCGTTGACCCATGCACCGTTATTGCATCCTCCCAACTATAACCAAGATTACTTTTTGTACCTCGTTGCTTCTCATTCCACCATTGGGATGGTTTTAGTTCAGGAATATGAATTCAACAGTGAACATGTGATTTACTATCTTAGTCGAACTCTACATCCGACCGAGATTAAATATTTGCATGTGGAGAAATTGGCCTTAGCAGCTGTTCAAGTTGTCCAAAGATTTCGTCACTACATCTTATTACATAAAACCACGGTAATTTCTTACTGTAACCCTACGATGTATATTTTGACCAAACAATTGCTAGGGGGAAAGTATTCCAAATGGATAGTTATCCTGCAGGAATTTGACTTGGAATTTGAAAAATCCAAGGCAAAGAAATCTCTGGTTTTCGCGGAACTGATGTGTGATTTCCCGCATACTGATACTAAAACTATGGCGGAAGAGCCCATTGCGGATGAATCCTTGTTTCTTATAAGTACTCTTGACCCATGGTATGGAGATATTATTGTTTATCTCCAAACCCAATCTTTTCAGCCTGAAATATCACAATCTCAGCGATGGAAAATATGTTTCCAATCCCAACAATACAATATTATTGGTGATACACTCTATCATCGTGGGGCGAATTCTGTTTTCTGACGTTGTCTAACTCATGAAGAAGCTAAAAATGTTCTAAATGACTGTCACTCTTGAGGATGTGGTGGTCATATGTCTGGGTATGCCACAGCCCAAAATATATTGCGCGCTAGTTATTTCTGGCCATCCTTATTCAAAGATTGTATCTATGCAGTCCAGAAATGCCACAATTGTCAGATTTTTTATCGTAAGATGCATGCTCCACCCACTCCTCTCCACCCCATAATTGTTGTCGGTCCTTTTGCAAAGTGGGGTATCGACTTTATTACATGTAACCCTCACTCGGTCGGGGGGCATGTGTATATCATCCTTGCGGTAGATTATTTTACTAAGTGGGTCGAGGTGATGCCTATATTTTTAGCAGACGGAAAAACTATTGCAACTTTCATTTTCAATCATATAATTGCTAGATTCGGTGTTCCTCAAGCTATTATTACTGATCATGGGAGTCATTTTCGAAACATCATGATGACTAAACTAACAGATCAACTTGGCCTGCATCACGATAGTTCTACTCCATATTACCCACAGGCTAATGGTCTGGTTGAAGTTATCAATAAAGTTCTAGTCACTATGATCCAACGAATTATTGGTATTTATAGGTCGAATTGGCATAACATGTTATTTTCAGCACTTTGGGCATATCGAACCTCAATAAAAACATCAACTGGCTTCACTCCTTTTCAACTGGTTTACGGTTTGGAAGCAGTGTCACCCATTGAATGAGAAATTCCATCATTGCAAATAGCCATAGAATTACTCCCAGCCACTTCCGAAGAGGAGAAACATTTGTTGTACTCAGCTCAGCTAGATGAGAATCGACGCAATTCTGCATTAGCAATTGAGACTCATGCAAAACGATTAAAAGCTCAGTACGACCGAAATGTTACACGTAATTTTTCGGAGGGAGACCTAGTTTTACTATACGATCAAGCAAACGATAAGCTAGGGGCTAGAAAATTTGTACCTATGTGGCATGGTCCTTATATTGTTAAGCTAAAGCTGGAAAAAGGGGCCTACGAATTGGTAGATTTTGACGATGTCTCATTGGGTAAACCCAGAAATGGGCTTTATCTGAAGAGATATTATGCTTAAACCTTGGTGTGGAGATTTTTGTTAGATTAGTTTCTTTCTAGCTGGTGTGTTTTAGATTAGAAATGTGTGACTAGTTTAGAGAGTTCTTTTATCATTATTCCAGCTTATCTTGATTTTACTCTTGATATTGCAGATGTCGACGTCTCTTCAAACATACATTGGTTTTGCTGATGGTGCTTGTCGTAATACACGGAACATTTCTTCCGCAGCTTGGGTTATCTATTCACCCTCTGATGAGTTAGTATCTATGCATGGGGTAAGCCTTAGTCAAACAACGAATAACATTGCAAAGTATAGTGAAGTGATTGAGTTATTATTTGAATCCATCTCATTTAGGATTCGGAGTTTGATTGTTAGGTTAGATTCTGAACTCGTTGTATTACAGCTTAACAGGGTTTATGCCATTAGAAATCCAGTGTTATTAAGATTGTTTTTTAGAGTTCGTCTCTTGGAACATGAATTTGATTACAATGAATATCAGCATATTCCAATACATTTAAATACATTATCAGATGCAGTTGCTTCTCGTATGATAAATAGACATTTGCAATAATTAAAACAGTAAATTTATAACATTCCATAGCATGTTACACAAGATAGCCAGTAATAGTGATATATCATAGCATAGAAGTGTGTCAAAATATACATCGTCTTCGATCATAGGTTGAAAAACACCTTATGATCAGCAAAAATGATGGTATAAAAAGATATAAAATGTCATATGAGTCTACAAAGCGATCATCCTATCCCTAGTGATGATCATGATAAGAAACCACTACTCGGGCCACCCTACAAAGGAACCTCCTAAAAGGTCATGGGACCCCAATCACATATCGCTATAACCTAAGTGGAATATCATCTATGCCAGTCTCTGGAATATCTGTTGTCAAACGCTCTAGATGATTCTCCAATTCGGTCAGGGTCTCTATAGATTGGTCGTGCCGGGCCGGTACTACTACAGCTGGGTGTCTCCTCTCATAAGGCTGGAGAGCGGTTGGTCGTCGTGGACCCACATCTGCATTTAAAACTTTTACTGCCATTTTTGGACGATTTAAAAAACAAAAACAAAAATAGTTAAAACTTAGAAAAGTGTTGAAAATGATTTTACCTGAATCATCCCACTGCTCTCCTAGTGGAAGAGCCATGTCTGGGTCACCGCGATAATCCATCCTAGCATATGGAAAATCCTAAATCACAAAAAGTTGGTTTCTCAACCAACGAAAATACTCAGGCGGAAATCGAACAACCTCTGTACCCTCCTCAGGATGACGGGCCATCATTGCAACCCAACACATTATCCTAGGCTCTCGAGGAAAACCAGCTTTGACAGAAAGTTTTTGAGGGACCAACATAGGGACCCTCTCTAGACCAAAGCTCATAATGAGGAAACCATATCCAAAGTTTTTTAGTTGTCTATTCTTTTCTCTAGTTAGTTGGCCTTTTACATTCGCCAACACAGCCTTGCACCAGTTGAAGATGGTACCTCAATAACAGTCTACTGCCATTTGCATCTAGGATCCGGTAGCTACATGCAATGCTGCACTCCCACATATTCTGGTGACAGTGAACACAATAACCTTAATTTCGGGACGGGAGATAGTTTTAATATCGATCCGTTCGTCCTCTATTTGATCATTGTGAAACTCCAATCGGAGACTAGCGACAGACAGGCCACCTGGCCTAGTCATGAAAAGAGATAAGTTCGCCTCTCTTGGGAAAACCAGTCAAAAAATATATGTCCTCTAGCTCAATTTCAATCCAGTGGCCACCAATCATGAAACACTGGTCCTATATGTTCCACCTGTCTACCAGCCATTGCAAGAAGTCTACTTGGGCCCTCATGTCGGGTATGGCCCAGAATTTAAATAGTCTGCATGCTTTTAATGCCCGTATTGTAGGTGGATGAATTAATGCGGAAAGGTCCACATCCTCATGCTCACGTTCCCGCCAAATAAGAATTTTGTATGTCCTACATTGCAAAAAAGACATATTAGAACAATTTAGTTCAAAAAAATTTGGGCGGAAATGGAGAAATTTTAAATTTTAAAACCTATTTCGCGAGGTTTGCACCGCTGGTTACAGACAGTGTGCAGGTCCGCACTCATCTTAAGCAATAGGTGCAGACCCATAACTTTTTTCTTTGTACAAAAATTTTGGGGTTCGCAGGGGCCGCATGTTGCACTTGCGGACCCCCGCGAGCGTTTTTCTAAAACAAATTATCCTTGAAAAATAATTTTTAAAAGCCCTAAAACGAAATGCAAATGGTTGAAATGTAAGATAAGGGTGATGTGAATTACCTGGAGCTAACAGTTTTCGATTCAAACGGATGAATTTTCCGCAATCTTCACAGGACGTTTCTTACCCAAAATCTCTCACTTCTCACTCTGAAGTCAAACACTAAAAATTAATTTACAAAAGCCCTTTTTATAAGCTTTTTTGAATAAATGAATTTTTAATTTATTTATTTTTCACTTCAAAAAGGTAACTTTTTGATGCATTTTTATTTATCTTAAACAGGTATGAGTAATGTTTTGAGTTTTTGTGCAGAATATTGGATTTTTCAGGGAGAATTGATCATTTTCAACAAAGAGCATACTTTTTCACTTTTTCGGACTCTTCCAAAACATTCGAAAAAATGAACATTGGAGTCCTCTTTAAGCTCATTTCTGACTCGTAAAATATCAAAATATTGCCGAGTTTTTCCTTTTTTAACTCGTTAAACAGAATTAAAAAGGCGGTCCACTTACAACTCTTTTTTGACCGTATAAACATGAAAAAATCGCTGGACTTTTGTCGTTTCAAGTTCGATATTGGTTATAAAACGACATGTCTTCGATCACTTTTTTACTTTTTCAGATCGGAGCCACTAATTATGAAAAGTACTCCTTGATTGTAATGGTCAAGCGGTTCTCTCAAGTATTATTTTATACTTTTTCGGGCTTGAGGGACACAAATTTACAAAAAAGGACACCCATGGAGTTTACTTAAGTTTTTCTTCTGACTCCCTAAAATTGAAAAACACAGATTTTTTCCTATACTGGACTCGTTAAAATGTAACAGTAAAGGACCTGTTCAATTTCAAACAGGAACGAACCACTCCTTCTTAGGGTTCAAATTTTAAACTAAGTTGGACTCATCTGAAGGATGAGTTTATAAACAAGCAAATGTTATCCTCCTCAAGCTTGTCAAAAATAAAGAGGTACTTGCCAGAAATGGTGGGGGAAAAGAGAGAAAAATGAACCTGTTTGTTACACTTTGTATTTTAGAAAAGCAGTTAACCACTCTTGAACATGACACTTTTTGTTCACCTGGGTTGGGAAATCCTTTGCCTAACAGTAAATCAAACCATATTGAAAGTCTTCAGTCGGTTTCTGGGTATTAGCTTTGGGTCAGTTGTCACCAAACCATCTGTAGTGGCGTTATGTGTTCAAGAGGTCAGTTCAAATAAACCATTCATTTGCAAAATATCTGTCATCCATTTTGACCATCCCTGAGTTAGTCCTTGCCAAATATATTTCTTCAAAACTTGATCTATGATTTCGTGTTGTGGGCTTCCCTACATCGTAATTTGCATGCAGAGAGCAGAAACAATTATTTTGGCAAAAGCGAATTCAGCTCATTATCTAGAAAGATGATCTAGAAATCATTAATACCTTGGAATCTGCATGCCCTAATGGCAGGTTTCTCGCCTTCGATGACATGTTGCATCATTGACCTTCGATCAAAGGATTCTATGACATGTTCGACATCAGCTCATTTATTCAAATTTCATGGATTGTACTGAGTACTTTGAGAGCCATTAACATTACTGGTGGTTCCTCTCACACTTGTTAATAGTTCACATCATTGACTGGTAATCAAGTGGTTTTTACCATGTTCGGCTTCGACACATTCATTCACATGGATAGAATCGTACTAGTTCGGGAATCAGAAATCAAGACCCTGGATCTAGTTTCCACCATCGAGGATGCGAGGAATTTTGTTATTCATTATACAATGGACTATTCATAAATAGATGGCTACGCCCATACTGTGTCTACATATGTCTATACTCGTGATGTATTACAAAATCATTCCTGTATCAGAACAATTTAGTCAGTTTTCTAGTCAGTTTTGATCTGAGTATGGGAATGCCTACCTCAGCGATGATATGTTCACATATATATATTTTGCATTGAATGTTTTTACAAGTTCTGACTGAGGTGTCCACAGGATGATCCTTGAAATGATAAAGTACTTCACTCTTCTTAGATACCAAATTTTATCTTCATCTATTACAAACTTCGCACTTTAGGGGGCAATCTGTTGCACAAAAATTGTCACCTTGACATTCTGCAATCTGAGTGAGTCCATTACAACTCATACTTTCCTCCTTTGCAAGTCTTAAGCCTCAGTTCCTCATATCAAGCTTTGAAAATAAGAGAAAGCCCTCAAAATTCTATAAAAATCTGGTTCTGCACTTTCTCTTAACATTACCTGCGGTCCCACACCTAAAGGTCATGTCCCCTATGCACCTGACCACTCTGTCTCAATGTTATGGGTGCGGACCCCTGTAAAAGTCAAAAAGGCGCAAGTATATTCTTAAAAACTCACTTTGAGTCATTTCTAGAAGCTTCTAGAAGGAATCTTGAGGTGGCAAGTTCGCTCCCTTAAGGTTCATGCATCCCATACCTTAAGGAGCTAACCCCTTGATATGAGGAGCTTATCCCTTTGAAGGAGGACTCTATCCCTTCATAGGTGGACCTGTAACTTCCTTCCTCTGCACTATAAAATGAAGCATTGGGCTGGTTACTTGGGAGGTTGAAAGCTAAATATTTTTTAGGTGAAATGCTACTAGAACTTAGTCTTCCTTATTAAGCTTTTATGAGGAGAGATTACATACCTCTTTGATCTCATTTGGAAGAGTGTGAGGCTTGTCAAAGTAAAGGAGATTACTGTTTCGGACCCTGGGAAGAGCTCGTACAACATCAAGGCACCAAAGGTTGTAAGGTTCTTCTATTTCAAAGTTAATACAAATAAGTTTATTTTTCTCAATAAGCTATGTTTTATGGTTTATTTTATGGATTCCTTAATCACCATAATGAACATGATTTATTATATTAGCTATGCAGGTGTTATTTGATGTGTGCTTGTTTGTGATTGCAAGTTCTCAAAAGGAAACTCTTTCAGACGGTTGAAGGATGGCTACTACAAACTAGCGTTGGACATAAGGTAGGGTCTAAACACCTCTATAGTTTTTATTAATGAATCGCAATATGTTTAGAGAAAGGTAGATTTGCTTGTCCTGCTTGTTTCTAGATATCTTTTGATACTAGGGAGATCGGCCTTGTCCACAAGATCGATTTATCCGGCCAGAAACTTGTATTTTGACAAGTTGATGCACATAGCCACCAATGCAGGCTTGGTGATCAGTGCAGACACCACGCATCAGTATGTCACTAATTTTGTCACACTCAAGACAATGATGGGCACGTTATCAAACGAGTTGGATAGAGGAGCTAGAGCAGTGTACCTAGATGCTACAGAGGCAAGAGTTCGTTTCCAAAAATATGTCACCATAGAGTCCACGAACACTATCGCAGACTACCGAGCTTGGCATCAGTTTTCTACCGACAATCACCGTGAGGATGTCGAAGAGATGGTATTCCCATAGTTGTATGAGTCATAGTGATGCCTTGCATGGCTTTCTCAAGCCTATTTTGTCTCACATGGGTACATGTGCAGATTGGATGTAATGTCATGTCAAGTGGAAGTTCAAGTGTCAATAGTTGGATGTAACAGTCATAGAGTAGATGAAGAGTCATGAGGGTAGATGAACTGTCACAAAGGGGAATGTCAAGGTCCACCCCACCCTTTGCTATATATAGTCCCTCATAACTCATTGTAGGGGCTTTTGGTCAGCCAAGCTTCTGATAGAAGTATCTTAGAGAAATCTTGGAGAGTATTTTAACGAGCCTTGACTTCTCCATTGTGCAGAGCTAGTATATCTCTTTGGAAGGGCAGGCGACAGTGACTGTAATGTTCTATTGTCGAAACTAATGGTTGGTCATGGTTGTATTGTATGACTAGAACTTTCACTTCTTAATATAATAGAACCAGCACGTTTCATGCAAATGTCGTATTTATTTCAACTATCTTGTTTACTATAAATGATATATGTATATGTTTGCTTATGCATGCATGTGTAGCTATTTTTTGTATATGTATGTATGAATCTTACTGAAATGTGATGTTGGTTTAACCATCACTTTGGATTTCTAGCTTATTTCCCTTCCATGTTGTGATGCATCTTTGCTTGTGTGTTACCTTATTAACCTCGTGATTTCACAGGTTTCCAAGGGGTGCAATCACCTCACCCTCTGTGTTTTAGAACCACTCATGCACCTTCCTTGACTTGTTGCATATGTCACACCCTTGCTACCAATAGGGACATGTTACTTTCCTCTGTGTGAAACCGCAGTCAAGGCAATATCGTATGACCCACTGCTGGGACTCCTACACCAAATGGTTTGAGTTCTAGTTGGGACTTATTACTGGGGAGATCCCCTGAAAAGTTGGCGGGTCTAGCACTGTCAACAACCTGGAATTGTTGAGAACATTCATATTGGGGTTTCCTTTTCTTTCGATGAGATTAGGGCTTACACTCAAATTTTCAAAGAATTTCGAGACGTCTTCACATGGTCATACGAGGAAATGCCTGGTATTGACCCAACAATAGTGGTCCATGAAATAACAACTTATCTTGGTGGAAAGCTTGTTCACCAACGGCTTCGCCTCGTGCATCCTCGAAAGGCTGCTGCTATTAAAGAAGAAGTCGAGAAGCTTTTAAAAGCAGGTTTTATTTACCCCATCCCATTGACAGATTGGGTGTCCAAAATTGTCCCTGTTGCTGAAAATCAGGGCACGATCTGTGTTTGTGTTGATGACCACGATATCAATTGTGCATGTTCAAAAGATAATTATCGACGAGTGCACTGAGAGTGAGATTTTCTTGTTCATGGATGGTTTTTCTGGCTACAACCAGATCAAATTTCACTAGCTAATCAACATAAAACGACCTTTATCTGTCTATGGGGCACTTTCGCTTATAAAAAGCTTCCTTTCAGTTTAAAAAATGTTGGCACTACCTTCCGAAGAGAAATGTCTTATGCGTTTCATGATATTCAACACATTGTTCAGCCTTACCTTGATGACTTAACAGCTCATTCTGCTAAGCATCATGACCATCTGGATCACTTAAGATCCATATTCTTGTGATGTCAGTATTATAACTTTTGTCTCAATCTGCACAAGTGCATTTTTTGCATTGAAACTAGTTGACTCTTGGGTTTTTTGGTGTCCCAAAAAGGTATCTGAATCAATCCTTTAAAAGTCGAGGCCATCGTCAACTTACCCCCCCACCTCATTGATGCAATTGCAAAGCCTACAAGGCAAGGCTAACTTTCTTCGTCAATTCGTTCCTAATTATGATGAACCCACCAGAGGTTTTACTCACTTACTTAAGAAGGGGATCCCTTTCATTTGGGACGGAGTTGCCCAAAAAATCCTTCGATGCTTTGAGAGACACACTTATCTGTGCTCCTTTACAGCATCCCCTTGATTATCGACGCAATTATTTCCTATACGTGGTTGCAAATGATACTACTATTGTTATGGTGTTTGTTCAGGATGATGACGATGGCAACAAGCATGTGGTTTATTATTTAACCCCAAATATTCTCGATAATGAGTCTCAATATGCCCATGTCGAGAAGCTTGCCTTGGAATCAATCCATGTTATCCAAAGATTTAGACATTAAATCCTTTTACGGAAACCACATTGATTTTCGATTACAACCCCATGATTCATTATCCTGCAGGAATTTGATTTGGATTTTGCTGCCGCCAAATCAAAGAAATCACTTGTTTTTTCTTAGTTGATATGTGTTCTTCCGTCTACAAGCAATTCTACTAATTTCACTGAGCAAATTTCCAATGAAATTCTATTTTTGATCAACACTCTCGACCTTTGGTATCAAGATATTATCGTTTATCTTCAAACCCATACCTTCCAGTCTAAGTTGTCTCGATCCAACCGACACCACATTCGACATAAGTCCCAACCATATCGGATCCTTGGTGATACATTGTATCGGGTCAGTGTGGACTTTGTTCTTCGCAGGTGTCTCACTCTAGAAGAGGTTGAATGGGTCTTGAATGATTGCCACATTTTTCCCTATGGTGTTCATATGTCAGGCTATGCCACCACTCAGAAAATCCTTTACGCCAGTTATTTATGGCCTTTTATCTTTAAAGATTGTATTCTAGTTGTTCAGAAATGCCATGAATACGAGATTTTTAATGCAAGCAACACACCTCTCCAACACCTTATGCCCAATAGTTACCGTTGGCCCATTCACTAAATGGGGCATTGATTCCATGACATGTAGCCCTTGCTCGGTCGGGGGCATGGTTATATAATCGTTGTCGTTGAATATTTTACTAAATGGGACGAGGCGATGCCTTCATACATTGTTGACGGTATCACTACTACTCAGTTCCTCTTTAACCATGTCATAGCACATTTTGGTGTTCCTTAAGCCATTGTAACTAACCATGGATCACATTTTCGTCAGTACATGATGGAAGAGTTGACTGCTCAATTGGGCCTTCGTCATGATAGCTCAACTCCTTATTATCCACAGGCCAATGGCCAAGCTGAAGCAATTAATAAAGTTTTGATTACTATTCTTCAACGTACCATTGGAAGCACAAAAAGGACTGGAATTTGTTGTTATTCTCAGCTCTCTAGGCTTACAGAACTTCCGCTAAGATGGCCATTGGATTCACTCCATTCCAGCTAGTGTATGGTTTAGAGGCAACTCTTCTAATCGAATGTGAAATCCCTTTGCTAAAATTAGCTATCAAACTCCTTCTGAATACCTTGCCTAAAGAGGAACAATTATTGTATCTTGAGAGGCTTGATGAGACTCGTCACATTGTTGCGATGGTCATTGAAGCTCAAAAGAAATGTGTCAATGCTGATTTTGACCAAATTGTTTCTCCACGCACTTTTATTGAAGGTGACTTGGTCCTTCTTTATGATCAAGCCAACGATAAATTGGGGGCAGGAAAGTTCGAACCCATGTGGCATGGACCCTACATCATTAAGTGTGTCTTACAAAATGGTGCCTATGAGCTATGTGAGTACAAGGGAAATGCATTGTCACAGCCTGGCAATGGGTTGTATCTGAAGAAGTATTATGTGTGAAATTTGTGTAATTACTTTTGTACATTAGTGTGTCAATTCATTTGTGTGAGTTTTGAGTTTTGGTTGTTTGTTTTCTTTGTGGACATGTGTTTTTCTACTTACCCTATGTTCCACTTGGTTTGAAGATGTCACCAAACCATTACATTGGTTTTGCTGATGGTGCTTGTCCTAGCACATGGAACATGTCTTCCGCAGCATGGGTACTCTATGAATCTAATGGCAAGCTGATTAACTTACAAGGTATATGCCTTGGTCAAACAACAAATAATATTGTTGAATACAATGCAGTCATTGAAATCTTTCCAGAAGCAGTTTCTCTTGGCATTACAGATTTATTTGTCAAGTTGGATTCACAGCTCGTTGTGTTACAGTTAAACAATCATTACTCAGTAAGAAATCCAAAAATATTGTGTATGTATGTATTTGAGTCATTTATAAAATTGATCATATTATGGACACATAAGTAGAATATACATACATACATACATACATATATATATATATATATATATATATATATATAGAGAGAGAGAGAGAGAGAGAGAGAGAGAGAGAGAGAGAGATCACACATGTTAGAGTGTTTACATCAAGACATAAAAAAATAGAGTGTTCTGGGACACTTGGATTTTAAAGCCTACAAAATGTAAAAGAGCTCAAAAGGCTATCAACCTGCATGGTTCTCATGATAGCATGAGACCACTCTGATCACTCGACCTAAAAACTAGCGCAGTCTCACAGATACTTCCACTGTGTGTCTCTAGCAATGCAATGGCACCTCATCAATAGTGGCATACTCTGGGACTCCTTGCTTTATCGCCTCCAGGTTGCGCTCCATTTCAGCTAAGGGGTTTTCCCCTTCTTCATAGTATGTGCCCATTATCTGATGAGAAACTCATTTGGGATTTGAAATGTTGGTATAAAAATGTTCATACTGTGGATTCTCCGGTCACTGATTTAAGAGAAACTCATCGTGCTATTGGCGACATGCCAGGTGGTCCCTCTAGTCCCACATCTGCACATTTATCACAAGTTGAGTCTCAATTTACACTTTTACAAAAAATCATAAAACTTGAAAAAATCCAAAAAACAAGTTTTTACCTGCATCAGTCCATTGTTCTCCTGGTGGCAAAGGAAGATCTAGATCTCACCAAAAATCAGTACTAGCATAAGCATAGTCATCTACTACGAGTAGTTGATGTTCTAGCCAAGTGAAAAATTGTGGTGGGTAATGCATATGCTAACCCGTTCCTCCTTGAGGCATGAGTTGACTCCATCTCACTAGTCTCGGATCTTGGGGGGCAAGATTTGGTACCTCTACCCACTAATACCAGAATAAGGGTACTCGCTCTAAAAATAAGGTCATAAGTATCGAACCGAACCCAAATTTCTTTAGGTGTCCATGCTTCCCCTTGGTCAATTGTCTTTTCATATTCGCCAGAAGGCCTATACACCAATTAAATATGGTGGGGGTCAAGCACGCAATAGCATACTAGAATTGGGGTTTCGAAGCCTCATGCAAGGCTTGCGTGCTAGATACACACACAATAGTGAACAAGATCATTCTCAAGGGAAGGTTATTGGTGATTGTCATTGTCTTCAACTTCCCTCTGTTGGTCATTTCAGCACCTAAACAATGCCTCTGGATTATATTTCTTGTACTCTCACACCCTGGGCAAGATCCAAAGAGTTGTATTGCTTCTCCTCTTTGGGATAATCCTGTGATGAATTATATATTTGCCTCCTCAAGTTCTAGTTCCTGGCCTTTTATGATGAAGATCTCTCGATATACATCTGTTGGGCATGGAATCCTCCCATAGCATGTTTTGGTGCTCAAAGCCCAAGTTTTAGTCAAAGGTTTTGTAAGACTCCGCGATTTGTGGGTGCAGAGCCTGAAGTATAGGTTAAGTCATAGGGTTGTCTGCCCTTGTATAAATAGAGCGAGGCTCTAAGTTGCAAAGAGAGGGAAGGGAGCAGAGAAAGAAATATGAATGGTTCGAGCTTAGAGTAGGAGTCTAAGTGTATTGGGTCATAGTAGTTGTTGAAAAGTGTGCAACAAGAAATGCTTGTTGAAAGTGCAACAATATGATGGAGCTTAGTGAAAAGATTCACCTTCACTAAGTGGGCCCGCAGGCTATTTTTGGCGCAAGTCTATTTTTAGACTATGTCTATTTTTAGACATATGGATCATGTCTATGGATTGCAGGTTGTTGTTTATGGATGATTGGTCAAGTTGGGAAAAATAGATGGACTTCTATTTTTTATCAAAGTGTGAATGATCACAGTGTGAGTGATCAAAGTCTATTTTTAGACTGGCTGTCAAAAATAGAAAAGTCAAATATTATTGTCTCATAATAATATTTGGACTATAAACTTGATCTTATTCTCTTGGAGCACTTCAGGATGAGCTACGGATGTGGTACATGCAAGTCCCAGAGGGAAATACATGGTTACCTATGGGATGACTAATATTTGCATGCAGGACTTCAGTTAGAACTCAAGTGAGTTGAGTTTAGTGGACTGGAGGTGCAGTTGATGGAGTTGTGTTCAGTTTAGCTTTGTTAAACTAGTTGTATTTAGTCTAACTGATCAATAGACTAGAGATGAGTTGGGTGAATTAGTTATTAATTAATTCACAAGTTATTAACTCATAATACAACTATAGAATACATCAGTTAACTCAGTGCATGTTCAGTTCAACAGGGACAGGTGGTAGAGAATCAGATTGCTATCAGTTGTGACTATAGTTGTGCACCAGATCTTGCACAATCAAGGGATTGAGGATGCCAATGAGTTTGCTCACGTATTTGCCCACTATTGTAGCCTTTGCTCACGTCCAACAAAGTGTGAGTGATTATTTTGAGGTGAAATACGAGTTTGGTGAGCCATTCTCATCGGTTCTTGAGCAGGTATTGAGCAGTGGAGGCACGCAAGCAGTGGAATAGATTTGGAGATCAGATCTGAGCTGTATTGTGCGTAACAGGTGGAGATACTTGTGAGAAGTATTATGTTGTGTATTGTTACATGATTCAATCAATATAATATACAGATAGTGTGGGGTTTTTAGCGAGATGCTTTCCCCGGGATACATACTGTGTTAATGAGTTTGATTGATGCTTCTATGTGTGCCTGTGAATGTTTCTGCTTCAGTAAATTGATGATCAACGTAGAGGAGATTATGTATTATACATGTTCCGCTTATAATTGTATGATCAGGATAATCTCTGTGAATATGTGTTAAATTATTCAGAATTTCTACAGTAGTAAGAAGAGGCTCTGTAGCTGAGTGTGCAGGGGCCTCGTAGAGTCTGCAACTGAGTGCACGAACCCCTGCAGCTGAGTGCACAGGGCGGTGTCGAGTCTGTAATCAGGATTGAATATTAGCAAAGAGAAGTTGATTCCTATTTCTGTGTATCTGTTGTGCATTGCCTTCATTATGTTTATACTATTTTATTTATCACGTGCGTTGATATGATTGTTGAATATGCTATAATAATCATTAGTCTTACATAAACAAGTTAAGTAACCAAATAATAACAGATTAAATAGCAAGGGACTTGGATATTACGAGTTGCACCCCGAGTAGGGCTACGCAGAAGCAACATCGTAGGTTGTGAAGGGATAGCAAGTGCACATAGCGACGTGCACATAGGGTCAAACCACGGATCCCTAGAAGCTCATCAGACATCCCTAGGGTGCGAAACTTGTTTCTAGCACCCTCCCATACTACTTCGGGTGAGACCTCAGTCCGCGTTCTGTGGACTGTTGCCGAAAGGGCCAGTAGTACCAGGATTTTCTTGGCTAAATCACCTCTGAACCTAGGTTAGGCCCATACAAGCCAAAAAATGGTTCCATTACTGGGACCAGGATTTGCATAAAGGATGTCTGATGTCATGCCACTAGAATCCAATGAAGAAATAAATTGAAGAGTGGTTGGACAAGAAGATTCACGAGTTCATGGCGCAAGAAAATAGAAATCCATGAGTATCTAAGGAACAATGGTTGGAGCGCTACTTGTATATGGAAATCCACAAAATTTTCTTTGCATCCTTTCCTTCTGAGCTGTATGAGTGGATCGGGAAGTTAGCAGACAGCCAGGGAAGGTGTAGGCTCGACAAACTAGTAGTGTGGACCCCAGAATTAGTGTGTAGACTATAAGAATTAGGAGATAAGATAGCGCAATCTGTGGACCATTGTCTCAACCAAATAATAGGAGGATTTATCACTAAGTTCACGGTCGACACAACCGTCAGCTACAGTGAGTTGGAATGATATTTTCTCAAGGGACCGCAAGGTAAGTATATTAAATATTTGAACACTTGGATTAAGATGATATTGTGTGAAAAGTGGGCTATGCGAATAAATTAATGTTTGGAACTACGTGAAGCGAGAATATCTACAGAAGCAGAAGTAGTGAAGAGTTGGAAAACAATACCTTAATTTCACCCACGTGGGAAAGCAAGGAAGAGCTTGCGAAAGTTTCTTCGAGAAGGGTGGTTAGTCTGATAAGGCAACATATTCCATGTTTACCACCTCCACCCACACCGCCACCCATCTCACCCTCCTCACCTCCATCTCCACCCACCTCGCCTCCACCACCACCACAGTTCAGTATGGCGAGTGCGATCAAACTACTGGTATTCAACGGAGTGGGAAATGAAGATCCGAACCAATTATGGTTCATGGTAAGAGCAGTATGGGAAGCACAAGGCATCGTGGATGATAATATTAAAAATGCTACGTTGGTGAGCACGCTACAAGATCACGCATTAACATGGTATATCAAGCATTCTAATGACCACCTGAATGCAGGAATCGCAAAGATCCAGGCCATGCTGAATAGGGAATTTAGCAGGCCAAAAGCAGAAATGCAATCAATCATCGGGTTTAAGGAGATCGCAATGCTCTCGAGTGAGACCCCCTAGGATCTAGACCAAAGGCTAAAGAGTATGATCTGTGAAGCCAATATGGCATTAACAGATGCACAATATTTCGCATGGTTTGTGGCCTCACTTACACCACACTTAAGGATGAAGCTGTCACAACAAAAACTTTCCACCCATACCGAAGCATTGGAGATGGTTATGAGATTACATGAGACCCCTATACAAGACCTTGGTTTGGAAATCCAACAAATCCACGTGCAACTATATAATCTGTGTCTAGAAATGAAAAGTTTGAAACAAGATAGGACACCTCGGACGAAGGTGTGCAAGGAAGTATGGTGCATAAAATGCAAAGGCTAGGGGCACGACAATGACCATTGTCTAGTGTTTGCGAACTACTTGGGAGGAGGCGGGTCGATGTTGTTAATACTAGAGGCATAGGCAGGGCCGAGCGTGGTGTCTGCACTATGGTGCACGATCTGCCAAATAGGAGGAAAACGCACTACGGACCGGACAATTGTCATCTGTTGCAGAAGTATACGCAAACGTCCCAACAATTGTTTTGTAATTTTTGCATGTCGGTAGGCGATGATGAATGCACCTGTCGAATCTACGAACTAATGATGGATTGTACTCTTGCTTATAGGGTGTAGATCAAAATTCAAGCCCTCGACCCAAATGTAGGGATGGTGTGCGCTGGATTTCAGGGGCGCGGTCGGGGTCGAGGCAGTATGGGACTAGGAAGGGGTCACAGACAACTAATTTGTTATAATTGTGGAGGGCCAAGGCATTATGCCCATGATTGTACAAACCCGTCAAGAATATCATGTAGGTACTATACTCAGTTTGATCATGAGGCAGAAGACTGCCCTTCGCTGATAGCGAGGATGTGCGAAAAGGGGTTAGTCTAGCCCCCTCCGACCCAGAATTTACAAATGATGAGGTCTGAGCCATGCGAAGAAGACCCAAACGTAAACATGATGCTCAGTGGCAGTATGACCATGGGAGATGATAAAGGGAAGTAGCTAGAAGAAATAATGTGGGTTCGCAAGGCTCCTACAAAGGAACCCGAATTTGATTTAGAACGCGCGAAGGAGACATTCATGGGAGCTAAGAAGAGCTTCACAGAGGTCTCCACTTCAGGTAGTAAGGATCAACTAGAACCAGGGATGGATCCTTCAATGCTCACTACCTTTCTAGAGACATGCATGAAATTGTTGCATGACAGTAAGGTGGCCAAAGGACTACAAGAACTTATCACTAAGTGTGCAAGGTCAGGAGAACTACGCGTGGTCCGGAAACTTGGAAAGCATGCATTTTGCACAAGAAGGGAAATTAGGTTGACTGCACAAATAGGTGAGTATGAAATGATTCAGGTAATCCTAGATCTGGGTTCGAACACGAATTTACTACCAAATCAAACATGGGAATGCATGGGTAGACCCGCATTACAATGGTCCCCTATTCAGTTACAAATGGTGAACCAACAGAGGATTTTTCCCATGGGAAGATTGCAAGGGGTAATATTCGATATTGAAGGTGCGAGAGTGCAGGCATATTTTGAAGTGATAGATATTATCGATGACAATATTCCCTATCTCGCGCTACTAGGAATACATTGGGACACCAATATGAACAAAGTCATAAATATGAAGAAGCGCAAAATGATATTTGAGAAAAAGTCACTACGCATGGTAGTACCGCTAGACCCAACCGAAGGGGTGCGATACACTGAACCGGTGCGTGACGATGATAGTGATGACGATCTCGATTGTATTTACAAGAGAACTACGCAAGAATAGGATTGGGTTAATCCAAATGCAAATGGAATGATTTCGTGGGAGCGCGCAATCTCCTGCACTTCAGATTCAGACGAAGAGATAGAGTGATGGCAGAATCGACTACATGAAGTAACAATGTTGAATTGCAACCTAATGATTAGATCATTGTGTTGTGTGACAACAGAGGCAAGGGAGCAACCGACATATGATGGATTAACAGTGGTGGATGAATTTCTGAGCAAATTTGAAAGTACAGTACCAGAACAGCAATGGTTCGATGCACTCAACTGGGCACTACGCGCAACACCCGCATGATGGTGGGGTACGCATCAAGGAAATTTTGAGGACTAGCACAGATGCAGAAGGATGATGTGCCTACATTTTGGAAAACACTAGATCCAAATGAAAACCAATCAGCAGAGGCGGAACAACTTGTGCACCCACCTTTCCCGATGGGTACAGACATATGTTGTACAGTCTGCACAAGTGCACACCACCCCCAGACTAGAAAATCTAAACAAACCACAGCAGCAAGAAAGGTGACGCACACCACCAATTCTCCATGACGAGGCATTCGATAAGGTGTGCGGAGTACTGAACAAGGTTCACCATGCGAGACGAACTGATTAGGACCTACACGTACCTGCGGTTCATTAGCCTATAGGACCATGTGCAAAACCCTGAACACGGAGACGATTCCAAAGATGTGGAACATAGTAAAAACCATAATTTCTGAAGAGAATACAAAAAGGAGTCCACACGTAATGGCTCCCACAATTGTGACAGTACGCGATGGCCAAAAGGAAGAAATCGCACATCTACGTGAGGACGAACATCTAAGGATTTAGGAAGCCATCCGGCGAGGGAACCTTGGACTTCGTGAACTCGAACAAGACCGTGTACGATTGAGGAAGAAAATCATTTGGATGGATGCTAAAATCAAAAGGTTGGAAAACGAGATCACACAATCATGTCTCGTCGATAAACCAAGGATGACAAAGAAAGATATGGATGACCATACCACTGCATTAGAAGATTGTCGCCGAGAGTTTATGACTTTGCTGCCATGGCTATGACTGCACCTCACCAAATGCAGTAACCAGGGAAGTGCACTACATACAGTAGAACGCATAGCACCGGCGATCGCACAGACAATTGAGGAGTTTCCACAGACTATGCTGGAAGGTGAGTTGAAGTCTCACACAGGTGGTGTGACCACCTAACTAACTGTTGGGAGCATAGTCTCAATGCTCCAGACAGTTGAAAGAGATCGAAGGACTCTAAAAGAGTCTGTTTGGGGGCTATGTGATGAGGGAGGTGCGCATAAAATCAGCATGACATAAGCTTCGCGCCCGCGCACGGAGGGCTACGCTACCGCGCGGGTAGGCTGGGAAGTAACCGTTGGTGTCAAGGTTCATGGTGAGATGTCCAATTTAAGGCAAAAGGGAGCACGCAATGGGCATTTAAGACACAAATTAAGGGCTAGATGACAACTACCAGGAGAGGCTTGGGCTCCACAGAAGGAACCACCGACGTGGCCGCGCAGAACCCCATGGTACATGATGTTCCCGGAGACACTGTATCACGTCGAAAATCCCGAAATCGCCTCAGACACCGAGGCCCAAGAAAGATAAGTAGGCAGCGGGACCAGTTCGCATGTCCCCAAGGAATCTGCAGTTCAGTAAACTTTCAATGGAATAAAAGGGCAAGGTTGTCGCCATTGAGACAGATGACAAGGAGGAGGACCTACAGGCTTTCGTTAATGAGAAAGAGGCAGTAGAAGACGTGGAAGAGGACATCCAGCCAGTGTGCGCTGCAGAAAAATTTCCTGAGTACATTCCTCCGTGAAAAGGGAAAACCGATATACCCAAGGACTTGGATGCCACTAAAACTGCACTCCAAACCCCACTCCTCCCCGATGGAATTGTGTTTGAGGGCTTGCACCTGGGTTGCGTACCCACAATGAAGTTTGAAGATTGGGACCTCATGGACAGCGAAAAGTTCCCACACTTGGAGACAGAGAGCCTCATGAAGCAAAGTACAAAGAGGTCAGTCACAACACTTGAGCTGCAGAAATGGTTGCGCGATGTGGAGAAGGCCATATTACTTCATCTGTTGTGGCTTCCACACTTTCATTGCACGCCTACCACTATTTTCGTCATCGAGAAACTGCTTTTCCTGGTGCACGATGGGTACTTATGGCTGGAAGAGCCTATTCCCATCACGAGGGATCTCATTCATTCGATTTTCCGGCTCCCCTGTAAGGGAAAGGACCCCACAGCGATAGCAGGAAAATGCAGAGATTTGATGCTCGTAGAGGCCATGAAGAAAAAATATAAACTGGAGAAGAAAAAGAGGGGTTACACAATCAGTAGCATTAAACATAAAGGGGTGTGCATAGCCACCCAACGCCTAATCGGGAAGATAATGAGAAAATGTCGTGGAGATGAGATACCAGCGCCAGTAGTTGCACTGGTAAAACAATGTGCAGAGGGGGTCCAATTTAACTAGGCCGAGTTCCTCTGCGAGGAGTTCCTGACTAACTGCAAGGAAGCCTAGGAGCAAGGCAAGACCTTCCACTATGCGTGGTTTCTCTTGTCTATTTTACTAGTAACAGGGGAACTCCCCGAGGACAGTCAACTCCCTAGTATTAAACAGAACTTACCAGAGGCTACAAATTACACGTCGCTTTAGGCCACCAAGGACACCAAGCGGATTCACAAGACCAAGATCTTCTGGGTGCTTATGGAGGTGAGCATCCAGATGTGGATCAACAGACGACTGCGCCTGTCCCCCACAATGTACAACAGTCTTCGGAGCTTTGCAGACTTCAAGGTGGACATGCATAATGTGTACATCAAGGCACGTAAGGACCCAGTGCAGTAATGGACCAAGCTCCCCTTCATCGCTATTGATGATGAGATCTTTTCAGTGCTAGAATCATGCCCCTCGAGTGGCACACCTTGGATATGGCAGAGATTTATAGAATAGCAGAATAGAAGTAGAAGGATGCAACAAGTTGCGTGTCACGAAGTTGGCCCAGCAAAGGCGCAATAAACAAGCGGTCATGGAGGTAAGGGCTATCCGCAAGGTAGCAAGGGCCACCACAACAAGGACGAGGAGGGCCATAACCTATCTACAGGATAGGGAGCAGAGGATGCAGAAGAAGGCACGAACCTGGGCACAACATCCACCCAGCTGAAAAGGTCGCACGCCACAGAGAGATCGGGTCCACGGAAAAGGTCAAGGCATCCAAATTGGCCATCGAATTGATCACACTAATAAAAGGTGACCTCTATGACATCAACAACATGGTTTGCAAGGTCACCAAGGAAGCGCTCCAGGAAGCCATGTCAGAGTAACAGATTTTGTTGGGGGCCCTAAGGGCGCAACTGTAGGAACTACAAGTACGGCATCCACAGGAAGGAACCGTAGCCACCTACGGTGTAGCAAGTACATCAGCAACAAAGCAACTGCTACACACAAAGATGGCCAATACCATAGTGCTACCAGAAGGAGCACTAACAGTAGAGAAAGAGGACGACAGAGCTGTGATGGGTAGGATCAAGGGACTTTGCCTAAATTGGGCTACCCTTCGATGAGACACACTGTACCAGCTACAGGGTGGCATAATAGCAGAGCTCTGCGCCAAGTAAGGCCGCGTGATTTAGGTGATGAGTGAGTAGAAGATCAACATCGAACAACTCAGCCTGCAGCGGGACGAACTGGCGTCATAGAACCAGTAGATCATGAAGACAATGGATGAAGCATGCTGGTGAGGCCCAAATTTGTCCATCACCGCAGACCTACCAATAGAGATGCGGATCCACTGTCTAGCAAGTGGATTCTGAAGCGCGTGTGAGGAAACAACACGAGTGCAGCTGGAGCTAAACATCCAAATTGCTGAGCTACGGATGAAGGCACAGCGTTCCATTCCTACGGAAGTTAGAGAGCAGCGCGTTAGTGTTTGGTCAATTTAGTGTTGTCTAAATTGCTATCATAAATTGTCAACCCGGGGCTCGTAAGTTGATGAAGTGAAGTGTACAATATATACTTAAGCAGCCTTTCCTAGTTCTTTTTGTCGTTTTTAGTTCATGTTTGACTTATCTTCCTAATGTGATGTGATGAAGTTATAAACAAGTGAGTGAATGTGTGTGTATGTGGCGATTTCTAAATGCTTCTTGAAATTTAAAGAGAAAACTTGAACAATAACTTGGAATGAAATTAGAGCTTCAAATGAAAGTAAAGCATCAAACGAAAAGACCAATGGCACTAGTCCAATACCTCTACTGCTGATAAGAATGAAAATGACATCTACTTAACTCAATTGAAAGCAAGAACATTATTTTAACTCCTCTATTGAATCTAAAGCAATGCAAAAATTAAGTGACAAATCACACTACTTAATTCTCCCTTAACATTATGCCTTTAGCTAAATTGATCATGTGAAAAAGAGTTAGGAGTGAATTAGCAATATGAGTCTAAAACTAAATAAACCAAGCTGCAATTAAATGATGTTTTGGTCCCATAATAGTTACTGAATTATGATAAAAAGAACCATCAAGAGATTAGCAACTTGACAAAACCTGATAAAGTAACTAGGCAAGGAAACTAACTAAGCAAGGAAACTAATGAAAATCAAAGCAAAAGTCAACAGTTTAGATAAGACAACTTCAAATGCCACTAGTGATAAAAAGAAGGAAAAGCACACTGTCCCGGGCTCCTAACAAAGCTGCAAAAACACACACTGATCAGTCATGAAAAGTACAGAAACGTAAAGCAGCATAATTCAAACTGTACATTAATATACATGTCAAAAGAAATCAAAATTGCAGAAATAAAACTGTACATTAATATACATGGTAAATTAGAAAAAAAAGGAATGCAGGAAAATAAATTTAAAAGCTACTGTACAATGGTTGTAGCAGACAGGGGCCCTCCATCCACTTCAACCAATTAAAAAGATCAGCTACGCAGGTAAGAACAGAACTGTCTTCTTGGTATTAAATCAACACATAATAAAATACAGTGGGGAGCGTAAACGATATGTAAAAGAGTCTTGAAATAGAGCTTAACAACAGCAAAAGACTAACTTCCAAAAGCTAACTAATCAGCGTGTGCAAACGCTTTATTTATAACAGGAACACAAAATGTTCTGTGCGTAAACTAAGCTAACTAAGAGCTATGCAAAAGACACGTTCAGCAGCACCGTGCACGGATTTAGGAAACGGTCATCATGGTTGATAAATCCGCTGTTGGATTCTTGTCCCCTGCAGTCTTCGTGGCTAAAGAGGAGGCCAGCTGTGAGTTTCGTGCTCTACCTGAACACGCAGAGCCGTGCCACCGTTTGCAACCTTGCCGTTTGACTAGAGTTACTTCTGCATTGACCAGGGGTGTAGACGGCCAGTTTGGCTGAGCTGACAGCACACGCACCATGTACACAGTCATACAAACTTGCCCATGTGGCTCTTTCCTCTAGAGGACACCTGGAGTATAGCAAACAAGAAAATGGCTGCGGAATCTGGGATCGGCAGCGGAATCAGAGATCGGCTGCGGAAATCCTGTATAAGCTGTGGAATTGCAGCACTTAAACCAAAAATCTAAACCAACAGTCAATCATTAGCATGATTAGCAAATCATGTTAAAAAGTCCTATAATGCAATGAATTGAACAAGTTGATGAAGGAAATGATGACAAAAGAAGGAAATGAGTAGGAAAAGGCTATTGGGAGGATGAGTAAATGAGTGCAGGTTTGAGGCTCAACAGTTAGCCTGATTCAAACAAAACTGTAAGAAATTGGACGTGTAGTGCAGGACTGTACCGGTATGTTGGACCAAGCTTTTGACATCCTCGCATCCTTTCAAGAGGACCCCAACATACAGCACTTGGAAACAAAGGAGCACAAACTGCAGGAATAGTATGATAATGTTAGGGGAACTGTGCAGACAGTCGTCCTCACCCAACGATTGGTAAAGATGTAGCAAGTAAGGGCGCTGAAAGAGCAGGTGGATGCCACCAGATAGAAAGAGGTAGTTCTCAAGGTGCGCATCTAGCCTTGGATTAATGAGGCATTCACCATTACGGCCGACATTAAGGGAAAGCTCGCACAAATCCAGGGACTATATGTGCTAAGGTAGGTAATAGATCCTCACAAAGAAGCATCAGAGGAGCGCATGCAGCAGGTCCAACAAACCGCAGAACAATGCATCACAGACCTCCGAGAAATACGAGACTAATTGGAGGGGCTCTACACCAAGGTTGCCGCACTAGCAGACTGACTCAGGATGAGTCACGATGATTGTGTTGGGGGCCTATTGGGCATGGAATCCCCCCACAACATGTTTTGGGGCTCAATGCCCAAGTTTTAGTCAAATGTTTCATAATACTCCGCGATTTGCAAGTGCGAAGCGCAAAGTATAGGTTAAGTCATAGGGTTGTCCGCCCTAAAGTAATGTAATGTAATGTAAAGTCATGTCGGCCTACCCATGGTCCACGAACCATGGGATTGTATAAATAGAGCAAGGATCTAAGTTCTAAAGAGAGGGAAGGAAGCAGAGAAAGGAATACGAATGGTTTGAGCTTAGAGTAGGAGTCTAGGTGTATTGGGTCATAGTAGTAGGAAGAGGCTCTGCAGTTGAGTGCGCAGAGGCCTAGTAGAGTCCGCAGCTGAGTGCGCAGACCCCTGCAACTGAGTGCGCAGGGCGGTGTGGAGTTTGTAATCAGGATTGAAGATTAATAAAGAGAATTTGATTCCTATTTCTATGTATCTGTTGTGCATTTCCTTCTTTACATTTATCTTGTTTTCTTTATCGCGTGCACAGATATGATTGTTGAATATGCTATAATAATCATTAGTCTTACATAAAAAAGTTAAGTAACCAGATACTAATAGTATAAATAGCAAGGGACTTGGATATTATGGGTTGCGCCCCGAGTAGGGCTGCGTGGAAGTAGCATCATAGGTTGCGAAGGGATAGCAAGTGCGCGTAGCGACGTGCACAAAAGGTCAAACCGCAAACCCACAGAAGCTCATCAGACATCCCCAGGGTGCGGAAACCTGGTTCTAGCACCTTCCCATACTACTTCGGGTGAGACCTCAGTCCACGATCCGCAGACTATTGCCGAAAGGGCCAGTAGTATTAGGATTTGCTTGGCTAAATCACCTCTGAACTTGGGTCAAGCCCATACAAGCCAACAACATCCCAGAGACTGATCAAATAGGGCAGCAATTCCATATGGGTCCTTAACGATGTGGTGCTAAAGAACTTTAGCAACCCACAATTCCTTAGAGCATTGATGCATTTAGGATCCTGAGCTGCTTGGTGGTCTTCGACCTCATGGCCTCTTTCTTTCCATTCCAGAACCATGATCTCCTGCAAAACATCATTTAACACCAATTAATGCCTTTTTCATGGATTAAAATCGAATATTTTTCTTGAAAAGAGGGCTTTTTTCTTCCAAAAACTCCACCTTGACACCATCGTGCCTGTTTTTACAAACAAATCGATATCATGATGCAGGCCTTTAGGCTTTAGTGTGATCATCGTGGGTCAGATGATAATACCTATGATGATCGTCGATTCCCTAAAAATTGAAAATCCTCCCTTACAACAATAAATTACCGTTAAAAACACATAAAAAGGTGATAAATTGCAAGAGCAAAGATGGGCCTCTTACCTGTTGCAAATGGTTCATGAAATAGCACTCTAATCTCCCGTAACGACCACTTAAAAATGAAGAAAATTAGGGCACAAATGCACTTTCAAAGATTACTATGGTAAAATGCTAAAAAGAAAAATTACTTTTGGTTATTTATAAGTTTTGCAAATCATTTTTGTCAATATTTTAATAATATTTTTTTATTATTTCTCGATATCAGTGATGGGTGCATTTCTTTGTGTAGTTACAGGTACCTTTAGGTGAACAGTGATCATTATTGACTAATTCTTGCAACTTTTCTTTTATCTCTTTTTCAAACATTAAATAAACAAAAAAGGAACCCCCCTAGAGTCATCGTTGAGCTCTTTTCTAAATCTCAAAAATTGAAAAGATTGTCAAGTACTTGTCGTTTTGAACTTGTTAAAGTAAATGAATCAATGTCACCTCAGTATACATTTACTCCTTTTTGGGATGATATTGACTATTTACGAAAAAGGTACACCTTGATCGACATGGTCAAGAGCTTCTCTCAGATATTTTTTTCTACCTTTTTGGATTCGAGAGACAAATTACGAAAAGGGACATGATGGAGTTTTCGTTTTTGTCTCTTTTTCAAACTCTCTAAATGTGAAAAAGATATCGAGTTATTCTTACATCGAACTCACTAAAAACTTACGACGAAAGACTCGTCACCATGATGAGACTGAGTTTCTCCTTCCTAAGACTCATAAAACTTACTAGGATGGATTCATTCGAAGAATGAACTTACATGACAAGCATATTCTATCCCCTTCAAGCTTGTGATAAAAATAATTTGGGTACTCGCTAGAAATAGTGGGGGGGAAATGAAGATGAAACATCTTTTTATAGGCAGCATGTCGCTCTTGAACATGACACTCTTCTGCTCTTATGTCGGCTTTGGGATATCCTCACTCAGTCACTTGTCTTCCTGGGTTTGGGTGATCCATTTTTGTCTCTCATTTGACTATTCCATTTTGTCCTTTTGACCTTTAGTCTTATGTTGAGTCAGATGCTGCCACCTTCCGAAGGCTTATCGTGAGTGTTAAAGAGAAGTCAAATATGCAATTATTTACCTATACATTGTCTGACCCATTGTTACATTCTTGGATCTCATTCATTTCATTCCACTTTAATCCTTGTTTCATGTCGATTATGGGGGGCTTAACATTGCCCTCCTTCGATGAGTCACTTCTTGTCAACTTTAACTCATTATCCAGGAAGATGACTTAGAAACTCCCTTTCAATACCTTAGAGCTTGCATGCCCTAATGGAAAGTTCTTCGCATCCAACAACGGGTCTTCATCATTGGTTTTCGATCGGGTGATTTCACGAGTGTTCGACTTTAGCTTCATTATCACATTCACAGATTGTATTGTTGTACCTTGAGAGCCATTGTCATTATTGGTGGTTTCTCTCATACCTATTAATGCTCCATATCATTGGCAAGTAATTAGGTGGTTGTCTAGCATGTTCGACTTCAACACATTTATTTGCATGTTAGGATTCGTACTTTGATCAAGTCGGGATGGAACGCAAGACCCTGAGTCTTGTCTAATATGACTCAGGTTGCATGGAGTTATATGTTATTCATGATTGTACATATGTTTCTGCTATATGGATGGTTGCGACCATACCATGGGACTTTACATTTATGATGATCCTTCTCATTTGGATGGTTGCACCCATACCATGGATCTTTTGATATAGTCTTCATCATCCAGATGGCTACGTCCATGTCTTAGATTCATGTCTTGATCTCAGATATGTATATGTATATGCATCCTTGATTTGTAGTTCTCCTAACAGTGTGTGTCCTCGTCCTTGCAAAAGCCCATAAAGCATCTTAGCCATCACTCCTCATTTTGCCTGCATGCTTTAGGGGGCATCTGTTACACAATATTTTGTCACACCTCCTGCACTTCCCTGTGACATACCCCGAAGTGCCTGAAACATGACCATTATGTAGTTTACTCATTCATGTATCTAACACAGATCCCTCCTAATACATTGATTGGACAATGCCTTGAGCTTTCCTAAAAGAATAACTCTAAAAACCCTAAATTGAGAATCATCGCTCTTATGAGGCTTACAACAACGATGGTCACATGTTTCATTGTACTTAACCAGTGATGGCATCACTTTGTTCCCTTGCATACCCGCAATGATCCCAAAGAGGTAATTTTCCAAAAGAGGATGAGAAGCTTCATGATATAGAAGCTTCCAAAGCAGCGAGTTGGAGGTTGTTTGGCATAGATGAGGTTGAATCCTCCCAACTTGGCCTCTTAGTCTTATTCCTATGAGCTACCTCCTTGAGATGAGGGCCTAATCCTATATTTGGAGAGGTCCTAACTCCCTTTCCCAGCCTATAAATTCATCCTCTCCCATTCCCAAATGGTTGGTCTATGTCTATTTGCACCCTTATGCTAAGATTGTGCCTAGAGGCTATTCATTTGACTTGGAGAAGGAGTGCTTGGAGAGTTCTTGGCTTGGACTTGGATTACCATTCAAGGAGAACCTATCAACATCAAGGCTTTGGATATAAGCTTCCCTTTATTTTCTAATAATACACAATTGTTGGTTCATCTTCCCAAAATGCGTATGTTCATGTATCATTTAGCTTGAAATTCCCTGACCAGTTAGGTAGGTTACTATTGGATTTGTTGTTCATTTTTGCATGCCTGGTTGTGTCTTGATCACTTGTTTAGGTACATAAACACTGAGAGAAGCATGAACAAGCCCGTGATACAAGCGATTTGGGGTCCTCAACAAAGGAGATAGGAATAGCATCAGAACGAGGTAGGCCATCTCTTTCGTTCTTATTTTCAATTATAACCTAGGAAGATGTCTAGTTGATTGTCACTTCAGTTGCTAGACCCACTCATTGGGCTAGAGGGATCATCTCTATCTGTAGAGAGGATTAACCTTGTCAACATGAAACAAAGGAAACATTGTAAGCATAATTAAAGCTATAATATTTAAGTATGTATACCAATTGCCCAAGGGTAGATAAAGACTAAAGCAGGAAACCTAGACAAGAGATCATCATTTTCACACATCTGCATCAATGCTTGAAGATGAACCAGAGAGGCCAATTATGTCATCATCCACCACTATGAAAGGACCAACATATGATCTGATAATATCCATTGGAGAATACCTAGGGCTAAAAACGCCAAGCCAGACAGCTCTTGTGGGAGACAAGATGCCTCTCCTTTGAAAATATCCTAGCATCCAAGGATAATCAAACTATGTAGAGAAGAAAAGAAGCAAATAATGCCCATGTTTCCCCCTATCCCAAAATGCAGGCAACAAGAACTAGGCAGGGTTGATAAAAAGCACAAACGGTGTACCAATATGCAATCATTATTTTCAAGGTGATACTACTAATAGATACAAGTCACACATAATTGATACATTCTCAAGAATCATATTGGCAACATAATTTTCACATTCCAAGGTTATTCTCATTTTATGTTTCCCTCCATATGTTTGAAAATATTTATGGTTCAAATATCTTGATTTCTGGCACAATTTATAAGTTGGGAGTGGAAGTTAGCACAAGATTATAGTAAAATACTATTGAACAATAATTTGGATTTGGCATAAGAAGTGACTCTCAGATAGAGTTGGAACTTAAGTGTAGAGGATTATGCTATCTGGGACAAATATATAGAAAATATCAAGTCTAGCCATGTTTGATTAAAATATGAAGATGACACTTTGGTTTTGTCTCTGAATCCCCATTGTAGATTACACATTAAATAAAACATATAATACCTTGGTTTCACAGGGAACATTAGATCCTCAAAAAGTGGTGGTGTTCCAAGGTCTGGAGATTCTACCGTCTCCAAAACCCCATTTTTTCATGTGGTTACTCCTAAATAATGATTTACTAGCATCAAATATCCTGGAAAAGATAAATACGCGTGGTCTTGGGTATTGTAGTCTTTACAAAGCAAATAATGAAACTAATTTTCATATCATCATGTCATTTCCTTTCTCTCAACAGGTGTGGAAACATATGGATGGAATCATAGGATTGAGATATGTTTGGTCAAGAGATTCAATTGAAGAAGGCCTCAAAAAGCGGTGCAAGAATGAAAATACAAAGGATTTCCAAGTTTTCCCTTTTAATTGTGCCATGGGGCATTTGGTTGGAAAGAAATGCTTTGATTTTAGATGGTAGAGAAATACCCCTTGTATGTTCATTTATACAAGCATGGATTTTCAAGTTTTCATAATATTTGTTGCTTTCAGGAGCAAAGTTATCCATGGATGTGTTTATGGTTTCAAGCATTTCAATTCTAATATGGACATTATCAACTTGATGATCTCTTTTATCATCCTCCTTATGTTCTTCACCTAGCAGATTTCAAAACTTGTTTTGGGAAATGCATTGTTCTGCTACCTATTCTATTTTCTCCAAACTAGCAGTAAACCCTTGACCATTGCTCACGAACTCACTAGCATTCACGTAGTCCATGAGATCACTTTCATCAACAATCTTATTTTGATCAGTGAGAGGAACTTGCCTTCTATCATTACCAAGGGCTTTCCCTGCTCTCTTCAACCTTTTTAGCTTTCTTTGTGGTATTTGAGAAGCCTCTTTGGAAACAAAAACGAGATATTCATTGTTAATATTCAAGTGGGTCACTCAACTTTGGCTCATTTCCACTTCCATGTTAAACATTTCAGTTATAAAAGGACCTACACTTCACAAACACCATTCAATTTATCCAATCATTGTTCCCCTTAAACTTCACACGTGTTTTTACTTCTTATAAAGAGCACAGATCAAACCTTTTGTAGAGGTAGATATATCAAAACCTAAATGTGGATGGATCAAAGCCAAAGTTGGCATAGTGGAAATACATTCAAAATTTTAACAAACTTCTCTTTAGCCTCACACAAATCTACTTCAACTCAAGAGTGCAAAATAAATCCCTCATAGAGACATTGATGTAGAAGCAATATTATTCAGAAACCTATGAAATAAGCATGGCCAAGCCCTCTTTTTTGATAGTGCATGTGGTAACTCATTACTACAAATAATAAATAAATAAAAACAACCAGAGACAGTTAAGAACGTTATATGAAACTGTAGGGTTTCCAAAGGTTTTTCATAATTGGTTGTTGCTGAGTATAGGACTCATTATGTTATCATTCTTTGTAGAAAAGGGGCCCCATTTTAGGATAAATGGTTGGCCCAACAAGTAGGAAAGAGTGTGTTAGATTAGGATGCAATTAGAATGATACATATCTCCTTATGCAAGAGATGGTGTGAAGCAGCCTTTTATAATCTAACTACTCCATTCATTTTTTAGATCTTGTAATTTTTAGATCAGAGTTGGCTATGCAGATCTTAGGTAGGATGTACATTTTCAGGAAATATGTATATCCTCGTGAGATCCAAGACAAATCATACTGGAAAATTGGCCACCGTGATAATTGTAATTGAAAATATATATTGGAGAAGATAATAGAAATCCATTAGGAAAGGGAAAATTAAGATATCATGTAGAAAAATTTAAATTCAGATCTACGGTTACCAAAACATCTGGATAAAATGTCGAGCTTTGAAGAGGATAGTGAACATAAGAAAAGAAAGAACCATCTGATATTATTTCCATTGTAGGCCATAGAAGAAGGGCTATGCTAGTAACACTAGTAAGAACCCATATGCAATATGTGTAACCAAGACATTATTAAATACATGCAACATATACTAGTTAACAGCCCTATTTGCAGTTACAATCGAATCAAACTTGAGTCAGATAATACTGACACTCTGCTAATTATTTGTAGCACCAAATGAAGAAATAAGATGAGAAAATATTAAAATAGAAACCCCACACCAAAATAGCTTAGCGGGCTTATAGCACAAACCCTAGATGAAAAAGCCTAGACAAAACAAAGAGGAGAGATTGGGCAAGGATGAAGCCAGATACTTTAATCTCAAATGAGTATTTTTAGTGATAGATGATTTGAAACAACGTATTCAGTAGAAAAAGGAAATCAAACAGCTTTGCACCCATCATCTATACCATTATAGTGCAAAAATATCAAAGACAGAATTGAAAGAAAGCTCCATATCTTTACAAGTTATTGGTGGACTCTACGTCTGCAGAGATGAATGAGCATCATATGGGAGTGTTGAAGAATGAGAAGGATGGGATGTGGTGATCCATAAATGGAATTTGAGGACTGAAATCCTTGAATGTGTTGCAGGGTCGAGCAGTAGCATCCCAAGTTGACCAATGCCATGGGCATCCAAAGATGCCTCTACGTACCCCATATTGTGAGATGAAAAAACAATTAAGGTGGAACAAATTGTGGTGCCAAAATTTTGTCAAAAGACTTTGATTTGCTTTAAACACAAAGAATTTACCATAACATTGTGGTGCCAAAATTTTGTCAAAAGACTTTGATTTGGTTTAAATGCATAGAATTTACCATAACATGGGGCGACTTTGATTTGGTTTAAATGCATATAATTTACCATAACATGGGCCAAGCGGTATGTAATTAGTGGTCCTATGCAATGATATTTATGTGTGGTGAGAGTGAAGTTGGAGTTGATGATTTGCTAATATTTTTTCCTTTCTTATTCATATTACCACATTAATAATTCATAGTCTAAATTTTTCTTGGTTGACTTGAGCATCATGGGTTGTGTAATCTTTAGAACTAAGGATTGAGGATTCTACATGTGTTTATTAGGATTTCCTCTTCATTATATGGATGTCTATTGGATGTTGGAATTATTTTATTTGTCCATTAGTATTGCTAGACAATGTGTAGAAGTGTGAGGTTGTTGTTAAATTTGATGGTTCACAAGGATGTAATGTGCATGCACACTTGACAAATGATTTGAATTTAATTCCATGTGAATGTTATCAATAGCTATAGCGTTGAAGATTCTAATCAATTCCCTAATTGTAATCTTCCACTAATCTAATAAAGAAGTGTTTAAGAAAGTATAACCTTTCAGCAAATTTATAACAACCATTGAATCCCCTATCACTTTTATGTTTTGATTGAAGAAGTGACACAATAAAATGACTAACATAAACGACTAATTTATATTATTGTAGTACTTCCTAGGTATTCATATTTCTTTTCGTAGACTAAATTAGTCATTCATGTTAGTCATCTTTAGTTGTATTACTTATTATCTAGTCGTATATTTTAACCTGGGACAAAATTAGTCATTTATGTTAGTCATTTTAGTTAGGCCAGTTGAGATTGCTCAATTTTGGTAGTATTTAACTTGGAAAAGCTATGGTGAATAACTTTTTTAGTCACCTAGTCACTAATTTCATCATTTTCTACTAGTGTTAGCCTCTCTTGTCTCACACATAAATTGGGCTCATTCATGCAACAAGTAGGGGCATTGTCTAGTATTTCTACAACATAAGGTTCTTTCCTTATCTTCTCTTCCTCCTTCACTACTAAGAGAGTCTCATTATAAAGACCATTTCTAGATCTGGGAGCATGTATTTGGACACTTCAACCATGATAAGTTAGCCTTGATGGCATGTGAATCGAGTGGATACAAGTCATGGATAGACTTAATGGGATGTGAACCAAGAAATTATGAGCCATGCACAAGTTTCATTCTTAATTATAAGCTTATCCCTCTCTAACAACCTTCGTCTCAATTATGAAATAATTATTATTTCATAATTATGAAATTGTGACAAAATAATTATGAAAAATTACTCAATTATGTAATTTCATCCTTATAATATATAATAGCTTTCTTATAAGATCCATATGATACAAAACAAGGAGGAAAGGGGATGCATTCTTGCAAACAATTGAGGTAAGTTGAACTAGGGTCTCTCTCACTAAAATAAAGTATATGGGATTATAATAGATGCACCCTAATGCATGAGGCCAAAAGAGAAAGTGATGGACGAAATGAATTAGAACCAAGTATCAAAATGCAATGAAGGGGTCAGGATCAAGGGACCAAAGTAGAGAAACTATGACAACTGAAGTCTTAATCATAAATATATCATCCTTGAGGTGGACATACCCATTCTTAGCATAAAGAATATTTGAACATGGCTTCCAAATTATAAATTGTGGATCTGTGACATAAAATTCTAGTACATGGACATAAGAAATACATAATGGATCCATGCAACAAACCAAAAGATCATAGCCACCAGAAAATACATCATGGATCAATGTCATAATATACATTAGTAGAACTATGGACACATAGAATATTGGTGCCCTTAACTAGTCCTCAAAATACATCAAATGGAGCAAACTCCAATGCAACTTATGATGGGTTTTGTATAAGAGTGAGATGTCCCTAAACCCAAGTTCTTCTACTCAACCTCGATGATACAAATCTAGAACCTGAAAATAAATGAGCTAATGTCAAGCATGGTAGAAACTGTTTGATTACCAGTTATTGGGGTATACCATTAGTAGATGCAAGAGGCCCTGTCAATGATCAAAACTGGCCCCAAGGTACCTAGCATAACCCATAGAGTGTGAGTAAATGTGTTGATGTCAAACACTTATGTATTTGACCTATCAAGATTCATTGAGGTAAACTCATTTCTGATCACGAGGAAGCCTACCACTGAGGAATTCAAGCTCCAGGATACTACTAGTTCCTAGATCAATCTCCTAAATAAGGAATTGAAGTTGAAAAAAGAAGATTCATCGAAGGAGGGCCTTAATATATCCCCACCACTAACCACATAATAGACCGAGATATGATGTTAATAAATGAAATCACCAAGTACAACTAACATAGGGATGACAGACACAAAAGGTAAAAAAGGACTATACATGGTTGATTGATGTTTAGAATTCCCTTGAAAATGTAACAAAATGACACAAAAGTGACTTGGAATCATTGATTGATGAGCACCACACGATATCATGCAACAATAAAAGAGGCATTGAAGCACGCTCCATAGTGACTGGAAGTGTAATTGGTCAAAGGACTAAAATGACTCATATGTATGGTACTACTCCTAAGAATGCTAATATTGGTTGTAAGGTACTAACACAAATAGGTGTCATGTTCAAGGGTGACATGACTGATGCTCTTATTTTAACTGATAGAATGATCAAATCAATTTCCCTCCCCACTCTTTTTATTATTTTGTATCTCCTTCATAGTTTAGCAAGCATGAAAGAGAAGACAAGTAACATGATAATGCCTTTCTCATTCAAGTTTAGAGAGCCTGAAAGGAGATAAAATGATACTTCATAGTAGTATGATTGATACAAGTTGTCTTTTTCGTGAGGTTTAAGGAGCTTGAAAAATAAAAATAAAAAGTATGCTCAATAACCTTTAGTGATTAATGAGCATAATAAGAATACAAAGGAAGCTTTTCCTAGAGAAACAAATTCTATAGAGGGTAGCAACTTGTTCCAATCTGACAAAACTACCTAAGAAAATTGAAGCAAAGAGGTTGGAAAAGAAACCCACTCAACACAATGGTCTCTCTAGGAAGGGTAAAAATAACAAGAAAAGGCTAGTAGTAAGGCTAAGGGAAATGTGATTGCATTGACAAGAAATGAGGCCAAGGAATATCAACATGCATAAGTGATGCATATCATTGACCACAAGGTAGAAAATTTGTTGGAATCCTCTCAAAGTATAGCGAGAATATGACATGGAAGAGATATTGTGCTTTAGATTTAGAGTCATGGTAGGTCAAAAGGAGGGATTTAAAGTCTAGAAATAGATGCAACATGAACACTCACATGACAAAACGGTGAAAAAATATGGTACCCATGTGAAGTAAAGCTCTACCATACAAGTTACAACATGCAAATATAGATTGGTTAATGTCACAACTTAGCGAGATCGGTCCTGAGGCACAATGAATATGGAAATGATAGTTAATAATGCATCAAAAAAAGATGAACGAGACATATTCCCAGTATTATAATGTCAATAAAAACTCACCTAGGATCAATAGTGATAATGACACGCTATTAAGTTGCAAAAATCATGACCAACCTGATCCATAAAAACTCAAACAATTGTTATTTGAGCATAAAAATAATATAAAAATGAAATCCTAATAAAAAATAGATGTTTTGGGGGGGGAATGGAATAAATTTAGGGTGAGAAAACCCATGGGAGTGCTAATGAGACCATAATATAGGTGAAATAGGGCCAAATTAGAGCTCATTTTCACATTTCCTTAGTGAGAACCAAACTAGTGGATAAAACCGACCCTAACCCCAAAAATTTGGATCAAGATTCCAGAGCATCTAGGGCATCAATAGACATTCTACTTTTGCCAACTATTTCCTTCATCTCTCCTTTGCATTTTCATGGTTTAATTTTGAAATTTGACTAATCTTTTACCCATTTTTAACACCACTTGGAATTCGACTATGCATCACTCCTAACCTAGACCCTAGGAAGCGCCACGATAGAATAGGTCACCCTAAGGGCTCAATCTTTGAGACAATGTATACCTTTTGGATGAAAACATGGGGGTGATGACATAGGAAACACTTAGATCTAGGGATACTCACATAATTTTGCAAGATGGGTATTGAAGCTGAGGATCATACATACTCATTCTTGTGTGTTCATGGTAGGTGCTCTACAAAAATGATTGAGTATAAGGAAAGGGAGCACCAAGAATATGATGTGAGGAATTTAGCTCATCTTCCCATAATCAAATTTCTCAAAGACTGTGGATTTATAAAGTTTTTTAAGACACTGAATATGAAGGGGAAAGTGGTGCTCCTTCAATGCTTGATAGACACGTGGTAGTGTCGAGAGAGGAAATTCATGGTTAATGACCAACCTATACTATTGGAGGCAGAGGAAATATACTTCCTTACCAATTTTTCAAGGTGAGGAGCCTTGATGGTGATTTCGTGTGGGAAGATAATTGGTGATGATAATGTTGATGATTATGTGGCTCGATACTCTAGGCACGAAACAAGGAAGGTAAGAAGAAAAATACACATACAAGAAGTTACAAACCTAAGTTTACGCACCATCCTATTCACCATTACCCATGTATCAAGATCTACGAGGCCTCATTTGACCTCTAGAGCATATATGGACATCACAATGAGATGCCTAGAGCCAACAATCTTCAACTAAAGTGAGGGATTGCTAGCTAGTGTGAAGGACCAACTTTCTAGGTGTAGAACAAGGAAGCAAACACAATTTGGGTATGGATGTATTTTTGTGCCATTTTTCTTATAGTAATTATCAATGATACGATTGAGTGTCAATACAATTATGATTTCCCCCAAATCCATGTATGATGAGATGGACCAAGTTGATGGGGACGCTAAAGGGGGGCCACACACAACAATGGTTTTATTAAGGTTTATTCTTGTAGTATGGAGAACAAATTATTACTATTGATGATTGTGCCTATGAAATCACGAGTTTCATGAATGACACCAACCTATCTTTGTCCCCAAGAACTCATTAGAGTGCCCTTAATAGGAATATATTTTCAGTTTTGTAATTTTTTAAGGTTTTCAGATTGATGGAATATATACTTTTTTTTTGGTTGGTTTTTTATGGATACATAGTTGTTAATAATTGATGCTTATGCACACACATATGTGGCACCCACCTGACCCTTGGGTGAATCACCTTTACACCATCGAGGAACAATAATAACATGAGTAGGGAAAGTAACTTCCGGGGAGAAGGAAGGAGGGGAGCACGATGAGTTGCACGAGTTCATGAGCAATGTGGGGGGATTAGTATGGATGTTCAATCAATCTTGATCGACGAAATCCTTGCACATCTATAGAAAGATGTCGTGGGGATCTGATACTCTCACTGTTGAGGCCTCCTTCAACATATATCAGATTCCATGCTTTGTTATTGCTCACACATAGATGATTAGCTTCATTAGATAATGGTTCCTAGGATGTTTCATCTACATGTAAATAATAGATTAAGAGCTTGGGCCTCAAATGCCCAATTTTGAGTTCATGTACCCAAATTTTGTGATGTGAAAACATTCTTGGTTTTGATGGTATATATCTATATCTATCTAGATATATATATATATATATATATATATATATGGATGTTGTGACGGTGCTTACTTATGGTGTTCTTATGATGTTTTCATTTACATTCATGATTATAGCTTTTTATATGCATGGTAAAAATACTTAATGTGACAAATGCCAATCTAAGACATAATTAGCCAATGACGGTTTGGAGTCGTGGAGTGAAAATTTATCGAACCCTTCTTGCTTGGTTATTTTTTTGGTCTCATCAATGAGAGGGCTCAACGGATGGAATCCTAGCCATTGTGCCCCTCTCTTACTTTTAGCCTTTTACAGCTCTGATTCGACAAAGCCTCTCTAGTTTTCATGGTTTCCTATTGCCTGATGTTGATCCAGGTGGATATTGGTGGCCACCTGCCAAGTCCACCTGGACCTCCACCATTGTTTCTCTCAGCATTTTCAGATTCCTTAATTGTAGCACAACTTACTATTTTTAGTAGTTTTTCGAGTCTTGAACTTCTGGAGCCATTTTGAGGCTCTAAACGACGTTTTTTGGGAAATCTGGGGGCAACATGGGTCCATGGACCGATGTTGCCTTTCCAAAAGTGATAGTGCTCGAATAGATCTTTCTAACGAGCTATTGTACGCGTCAAACGGAGATCGTATGCCAAAGTTACGACCCTGGGAAGTTGATGTACCAATTTACCCAAACGGGGACCACAGTTTGGCGTTTCATCTTCTAAGGTTAGGTTTTGGAATGTTAAGGGTTTTCCATTGTTTATCAACAATAAATAGGCCTTCGAGCCTCATTGTAACACAGTTTAGAGGAGTTCAGAGGAGTTCAGAGGCATGTAGCCACCACATCTCTTCTCAGAGATAAGCTACCATCGCACTAGCTGATTTATTTCCATTACTATTTGTAAGCATATTTCAGTATTTTACATTAATGAAATGAAGTATTATTTCTGCTACATATATGTGTTTATGGTTATCTCTATAATTTGTTGCATTCCTGTTTAAGTTCGGATCAGTGGTATCAGAGCGGTCTACTTTTTCTCTGTTTTTCTTTGCATGTCCCCCACGAGGTCGGGATATAAGGAGTTAGGGTTTGAACTGGTCGAACCTTTGCAAGACCAGCCTCACAAATCCCGATGGCCTCCCATGGAAGATGAGAAGAAAGACGAGGGGGCAGGAGATCCTATCAAAATCTTGCTCGAAGAAGCCCTTGAGTGACAACGGAATGCGATGATGGACAGCTTTGCCCAGATCCTTCAGCAGCTACCCACAAGCGACGCATCGGCTTCCAGCAGCTACTCTGGAAACGCCACGCCCTTTAAGGTACAAGTTAATTTTCAAATCCCCATATTCAAGGGTTAGATAGACGCAGATGCCGTAGGTAAATGGTTAAATCTGCTAGAGGGTTATTTTTCTGTTCATGAATTTTCGAGTCGGGAAAAGATTGTTTTCGCTCTTCTTAAAGCAGCCCCCCACGTCAAGGACTGGTGGGAAACCTACTACGAGTAGAAGGATGAAAATACCGGCTCACTATTTTCAGTTGCACCCACCTGGAATTCATTCTGGGATGCCATCAAGGAGCAGTACTACCCTGTCGGAAGCTATGAGGATGAATACATAAAGTGGACCACGCTACGGCAAGGAAGGGACCAAGACGTGTCGAAGTTCACCAAACTTTTCCATTCCCTTCGCACAAAGTTGGGTATCAAGGATTCAGAGTAGCATTTGATACTCAAATACCATGGCTGCCTACACAAGTACATCCATGAAGAAATAGAATTCCTGAACATCTCCTCGCTCAGCACAACATACCGATATGCCGTCAAGGTTGAGTAGAAGTTTAAACAAAAGAAGCAAGACTTTAGATCTGTGAATCCGAAGCAAGGGAAAGGTGCCCCTAAACCACAGAACAAAAGACAAAGCCAAGGCAAGACAGCCCAAGACAACCGGCCAAAGTTGCAAGCAAAGAACAGTGCCGCGAAGCTGAAAAAGGACACGAAAAAATGGTGTGAGTTCCATAAGAGCTCCACTCACAACACAAGTGAGTGTCGGGCCAAGCAGTCACTGGTGGCTGAGCTAAAGGTTTCAGAATCAGATGCATGTTCCGACTCTGAGTTAGAACCTGACAAGGGGAATGACAAAGGGAAGCAGATCATTGATGCGGATCCCAACGCCACTGTTGCTACTGCCAAGATCCAAAAAAATGAACCCGAAGATCCAGAGGAGGAGCGTCTCTTCCACTACTAGATGTGGGTAAAGGGCTCCTCGCTACAGTTCATTATCGATAGCGGGAGCCAAAAGAACCTCATTTCGGTAGAGGTCGTGAAGCGGTTGGGCTTACCGACCATAGCACATCCACAACTATACACCATCGGGTGGCTTCACCAAGGACGAGATCTTCGTGTGAGCCATCAATGTCACCTTCCATACAACATCAAGCCCTTCACGGATGAGATATTATGTGACATTGCTCCCCTTGAAGTTTGTGATGTATTATTAGGACAACCATACTTGTGGAAGCGACATGCTATGTATGAATCAAGGCCCTATGCTATTATTATTACATTGGGAAATAAGTTGTACAGGATACCAGAGGTAGCACCGCCTACCACCATCTCTTTGATTACTGCAAAACAATGCAGTAAGCTCATTTCCAAAATCGGGAAATTTTTTTTCTTGATGATACACCCTTAAGGAAAGAAGAAGACGGTGGCCGTGGCCTCCAGAAAGGGCCCCTCCACACAAAAACTACAGATGGACAAGGTCATGGAGGAGTATGAGGACATCTTCACCTCCCCTAAAGGGGTTCCTCTGCACTGTCAAGTCAAGCACTCCATCAATCTGACCCCAAGTGCACTGCTACCCAATGGACCAATTTATCGGTGCTCCATTCTGGAGAACGATGAAATCAAGAGGCAGATTCAGGAGCTACTGCAGAAAGGTCACATTCGTCCAAGTTCATCGCCTTGTGGGAGCCCGATCATGTTGGTACAGAAGAAGGATGGAACTTGGAGACTCTGTATTGACTATCAGGCGCTGAACAAGATCACTGTCCGTAATAGGTACCCGATCCCACGAATTGATGACCTCCTGGACCAACTAAATTTTCAACAAGATCGATCTGAAGTCAGGATATCACTATGTACCAATCGAACCCTCCTATGTGTGGAAGACTGCCTTCAAAGCCAAGGAGGGCCTTTTCGAATGGTTGGTTATGCCTTTTGGATTGACGAATGTTCCTGCAACCTTCATGAGGCTAATGGATGACATCTTGCTGCCATTCACCAACTCATTTGTAGTGGTATACTTGGATGACATTCTGATCTTCAGCCAGAGTTGGGAAGAACACCTCCACCACATCCGATAGGTTCTCCAAACATTGCGGCAACACAAGCTATGTGCCAATTTAGAGAAATGCACTTTTGGCATGACCCAAGTTCAGTATCTGGGATACATTATTGATGAACAGGGGGTGCATGTGGATCCAGCCAAGATCCAAGTCATTCAGGATTGGCCATCTCCAACCACTCTGACAGAGCTCTGCAGCTTTCTAGGTATTGCCAACTTCTACCACAGGTTCGTGTTGGGGTTTTCTCATATCACTTGGCCCTTGAATCAAGTCACCAAGGGAGGAGCGAAAGCAAAATTATTTTGGTATGAATCTCAACAGAAGGCATTCATAGATTTGAAAGATTGCCTCTGCACGACACCAATGCTCGCGTTACCAGATTTACAACAACCATTTGAGGTCGAGACAGATGCCTCTGACTATGCTATTAGAGAAGTCCTTACTCAACATGGGCATCCAGTGGCATATCACAATGAAACACTTTCAAACACAGTTCAGAAGTATCCCATTTATGATAAAGAGATGTATTCCATTGTGCAGGCCTGTCGACAATGGAAGCATTGCATTTTGGGGAAGGAAACAGTCATCCACACAGACCACCGACCCCTGCAGTTCATACAGACCCAAGGGAAATTGCAGAATGATCGCCATCAGAAGTGGTCAACATACCTGCAATAGTTCCATTTGAATATCAAGCATGAGAAGGCCAGCACCAATAATGTTGCAGATTGCCTCAGTCGACCACCAATCATGGCATTAACCACCATGCTCAACTCTTGTGGGCATGAGACTTCTGATTGGCCACTTCTCTACAAAAATGACCCAGAATTTGGCCACACCTACCAGACACTCTTGGAGGGTCAGCATGTTCCAGATTTTCACCTCCAGGATGCCCTGTTATGCCACCTGGGTCACCTTTGTGTTCCTTCAAGTGAGCGTGCAAAGATGATTTGGGAAGCACACTACAGTTGGGCTGCTGGGCATTTTGGGGTCGAGAAAACGGTGGCAGTACTGCAAAAGTATTTCTATTGGTCGAATCTTCAACAGGATGTCGGGAAGTACATCAAATCATGTACTGCCTGTGCCATTGCCAAACCAACCATCAAGAAGCAAGGCCTCTATACCCCGCTGCCTACCCCTAGTCGACATTGGGAATCCATCTCCATGGATTACATGTCAAGCCTTCCTTCCACTAAGCATGGAAATGACTATTTTTTTGTGGTCATCGACAGGTTCTCGAAGATGGCCATTATGGCAGCCTGTAAGAAGAATATCACAGCAGAAGCCACTGTTAAACTCTTCTTTGAACGAGTGTGGGTGCACTTTGGGATCCCACAATCTATCATCTCAGATCGGGACAGTCGGTTCCTCAGTACATTTTGGTCCAATATCTGGTCAATGCTGGACACCAAACTCACTAAGTCCACAACCTTCCATCCTCAAACTGATGGCCAGATAGAGGTTGTCAATAGGATGATTGTACACATTCTGCGCATGTACAACTCAAGGCATCCACACACATGGGACGATAGCCTCCCCTATGTTCATCACAGCTACAACCGAGCTCTTCACAACTTGACTGGCCACAACCCTTTTCAGGTGAGCTTGGGATTCCAGCCACTATGCCCCATTGATGTGGCCATGCCACTTGCAGCTACTCACACAGATTCGGCTCATGTCCAGTCCGAAACAGACAAGGCAACTAGCTTCATTGAGCACATCCAACATATTCGCCAGCAAGTCCATGACATTCTAGAGAAATCAAATGCCAAGTACAAGCATCGACATGATCAACATCGGGTGCCACACAAGTTTGAGGTGGGCGACAAAGTCTGGTTGCATTTGCAAAAGGAATGCCTTATTGGAGCCTATTGGAAACTGAGACCAATCCTCTATGGTCCTTACACCATTACTAAGGCTATGGGAGACCATGCATTTGAGCTCAGTATTCCCCCATTCCTTGGCCTGCACCCAGTGTTCAATGTGGACCACCTTCGACCATACTTTCCACCATTGCTAGACACATCCGACATTGCAGAACAGCTCACACCCACAGAATTAAATCCAGATTGCATGGAACAAGCTGCAACTGATCGGATCATGGACACACAGATCAAGAACACTCGCTAACAAAATAGCCAACTGTATCGAGTTGTCAAACTAGGCCAACTCCTTCACCAGGGCAAGTGGCTCACCAAGGACCAAGTTCAGCAAAAGTTTCCTCATCTCATGGAGGAACTCAACGCAATGGGGACCATTGCTTCCTAAGGGGGGAGGAATGATCCAGGTGGATATTGGTGGCCACCTACCAAGTCCACCTGGACCCCCACCATTGTTTCTCTCAACATTTTCAGTTTCCTTAATTGTAGCACAACTTACTATTTTTAGCAGTTTTTCAGGTCCTGAACTTCCAGAGCCGTTTTGAGGCCCTAAACGACGTTGTTTGGGAAATCTGGGGGCAACATGGATCCATGGACCTATGTTTCTCTTCCTAAAGTGGTAGTGCTTAGATAGATCTTTCTAACGAGCTATTGTACATGTCAAACGGAGATTGTATGCCAAAGCTACGACCCTGGGAAGTTGACGTACCAATTTACCCAAACGGGGCCCACATTTTGGCGTTTCATCTTCTACGGTTAGGTTTTGGAATGTTAAGGGTTTTCAATTGTTTCTCAACAATAAATAGGCCTTCGAGCCTCATTGTAACACAGTTCAGAGGAGTTCAGAGGCATGTAGCCACCACATCTCTTCTTAGAGATAAGCTACCATCGCCCTAACTAGTTTATTTCCATTACTGTTTGTAAGCATATTTCAGTATTTTACATTAATGAAATGAAGTATTATTTCCGGTGCATATATGTGTTTATGGTTATCTCTGTAATTTGTTGCGTTCCTGTTTAAGTTCGGATCAGATGTTGCCTTTAGTGGGAGTTGCTGCATTTTTCTGTTGCTACCTCTTGTAGTGCTTCATGGTTTGTTTAATGGGGTTTTGTAGCTACAATAGATTTTATGTTCGTTTAGATGTGTCTAGGGAGTTGATGGAGTGGATTCGTGGCAACTTCCATGCCGCTATGGGCCTTGGTTCATGCCTCTTTCATGTTGTGAATTGTTGCTACTCCTATTTGTTTCTTCGTCATTTCCTCTGGATCCATCAACCGCTTGGGGTTTTGTTGTGGGTTTTGGTGGTGCCTTTGCCCAGATTAAAGGCCTTCTCTAAGCATGTTTTTTTTGTGCCTAGCTAGGTGACCTGTGCCCAACATTTGGGCTAGTTTTTTTGCCAACATTTTTTTTTGTTGGGTTTCTGGCTTGTATATTGCACCCTTTAGGGTTTTTTTCTTATTATTTTTGTTGTGCCCTTTAGGGCTTCTTGGCGGGCATGTGTGCCCTACTTACATGTTTGTCCTTTTGGCCTTTTATATGATGTGTTGTGAGGTGGTAAATGCTTGAATGGGTTCATCATATGCAAAATGTAACATTGTTCCTCCTTTGGATGAATACAATTATGGGTTTCTTTTCTCAAGAAAAAAAATACATAATTAGTCAATGAATCATCCAATGTGTTAAAGTCTCATGAAATGTGTATATATTTAATGGTATCAAAATAACATTCCAAGAGATATACCCTTAAATAATGACGAAATAATGTAGGATGCCTCATAGAGTAGCTACGATTCAGTTGAGATACTATGAGTTGTGAGTCAAGTTTAACAACCAAGTTACAAACACCAAAGGAAAAAACCTCAGATAAGAGCTCAATGATGGAACTATATTTGACCATGTTATTGGTCACAGGGCCAAGATAGATGCCATGTGAACTCACTAGTTCATATGTTGGTGAAAAGAGTACCCAAACAGTGGAAGCAATGTTCCAAGTACTATGACTAGCACCATCTGTGAAGCCTACATAAATCAATGAGGGACTGTTGGCATTATGATGCATGTGTTGTACTTGATGGCAACCCTCTCATAGAAGAATATCTCACTTAAGTATAACTGGGTGAATCTTCAGAAGAGATATCAGATATGACTGATGGAGGACAGCTCAAAGGAATCAGATGATGAATCTTCAGAAGAGATATCAGATGTGACTGATGGAGGACAGCTCAAAGGAATCAGATGATAGTTCTAAGTATGACAAAGTTAGCTTTGCCATCAAGTCCAAAGGGGGAGATTGTTGGCATTATGAGATAAGTGTTGTCCTTGATGGCAAACCTCACTGATGACAACTCATAGTACAGAAGGTCAGCAGCAAGGAATTGATGATCAGACAGAAGGTCAGCAGCAAGGAATTGATGATCAGACTATAAGAAGAAGAGAAAGTTTATACACGCAGGTTCGTTAAGCCCAAGTCGCGTGTACACGCAGGTTGGCTTCAGCAAAAGCGCGTGTATGTGGAAACGTACCTTTGATCCATGACGGTTAGTCCTTGGAAGTTGTGCCTATGATTTCGGACCATTATGTCTCGACGGGCGTGTCGATCCCTAGTATTGAAGTTGATGGTATTGTGTTACTATGGTTTTGGCTCTTGGTATTGAACAAGGCCTAAGGCTATATAAGGAGAAGGAAATCATTAGGCAAGTGCATCTGAAATGTCTTGAATATCTGATGAAGCATTAGATCCAGTATGCAGGGTTATGGGTTGATGATGCATTGCTTGATCTGAGCTAAGGAGAGATCTCATCGGTTGATGGAGAACTAGATCTAAGGAGAGATCGGGATCAAATGGTTTGAAATGAACTATCTTTATGATGCTTATTCTAGATCTACATACTGACGCATGTATTGTTCTATAAACTTTATGAGTATGACTGATGTCTGGTACAGCTGCAAGTTATGAGAAATTATTTTTAGATCTGTACGCGGGTTGACTTTGGCAAAAGCGCGTATACACGCGGGTTTGATTCATCGAAGTAGCGTATACATTGTAAAGCTTGATATTTGAAGTTGCAGATGGATCTGATGGTTATTACAGAGTTCTGTGTCTGCTCTGTGTTCTGGTGACTGTTGTTAACAGGGTTTCAGTGATTCAGGGTTTGATGATTGTTTTGAGCTTCAATGATAGTTATGGGTCCAGTATGAAAATTGGATGAAAAGTGGCCTTACAGATTATGTGTTGTGCTTCAGTGTATCCAGTCTGAAAATTGATGAAACGTGGTACCTGGAGGTGAGAAGATTGTAGGCAAGCACCTACGTACTAGTATCTAAGCTAGTACAAAAGCTAAAGGAGATCTTTGGAGCATTGTAGCAGGTAGCAGCCTGCGTACTAGTAAATGGATCGGCTAGTACAAGAGCAAAGGGGGTTGGAGCTCCCTTCCAAGGAAGTTTGGAGAACGAGAGAAGGTTGAAGCCTTCTGCAGGTTGTAGCCTGCGTACTGGTATAAGACTGCACCAGTACAAATATTGTAAAAGGATTTTCTTATTAAGAAGAAGATTGAGATGACTTGCAGCAGGTGGTTTTCACCCACATTGGGTTTCCACCTTATATCTTTGTGTTCATGTGTGTGGCTCTTGTGTGATGCTCTGTTCTGTTATTCTGCACCTGTTTACTGTTAATATGCTTAATAATGATCTGATGCATTTACTGAAGATTAAGCTAACTGAATTATAAGATCTCTGGGTATACGCGAGTTTCATTAGACACAGTAGCGTGTACACGCGGGTTCACTTAATTGAAGTAGCGTATATGTTTCTGAGTATGAAATTGAAAAGATTGATTGATCTGATAATACTGATTCACCCCCCCTCTCAGTATTATTTCCAACAATTGGTATCAGAGCAGGTCCTTTGACAGAAGCTTGATCGCTTGAAGGAGATCCGTGGAACAATGGGAAAGAAGCTTAAAAAGAAAGCTCATAAGAAGAAGAAGACATCTCAAGAGATCTATGACAGTGGGAGAGTCGATTGGGGATTAGGTATAAGAAGCTCTTCAGATTCAGAATCAGATTCAGAATCATTATCAGGTATGAATGTATTATCCTCTGATGTTCCTGCTATATTTCCTTGTGAAAGTGATGGAAGTGATAGTGAAACTACTGAACATGCTTTTATGGGTGAGCAAGAAAAGTATCATATAGAGGCATTATTTAGAAGGCTTACAGACAAAGTTAAAGATCAACAAGATCTATTGAACAAAAGGGAATGTGCTTTCAAAGAAGAAGTTACCGAACTAAAGGCCCAACTAGAAGAAGGAAACAAGGTAAGAAAGCTTCTCAAGGACAAGGAAGACCAATGTCAAAAATTGCAGCATGAAGTGACATCATTAAGAAAAGAAGTCAACGAAAGAAGCACAACCATCAAGAAACTCAAAGATAGATCCAGCTACTATGAAAATCTTGAAGCTACAATCCCCTCACTAAAAGGAGATCTTGAAGAATCAAAGAAGCAGAATACAGATCTACTCCAAGCTATTGCAAAACAAGAAAATGAAGTCACCAGCTTAAAATCTCAACTAGAATGTGCTTTCCGAGTTCGTGAAATGCAGCAGGATCTGAATGAAGAACAAGAAAAGGAGATTCTCAAATTGAGGCATCAGTTGGAAGAAGGAAGGAAAGATGGAGAAGACATGAAGAAGCAATGTCTAGAAAAGGAGGAACAACTTCAAGTTGAGGTAAATATCTTGAAAGGTAAAATAGAAGAAAAGGATAAGCTTTTACGATTTCAAGATAGTTCTAAAGTCTTGGATGATATTCTTAGTAGTCAAAGGTCTCCTGCTATCAAGACTGGTCTTGGTTTCCATGAATCTGTTGAAGGTGAATCTAGTTCACAAGGTGAGGCAAGGAACTCTAAAGAGAAATCCAAAATGATCAACAAGGAGATGAAAGGTCAATCTCATCATCAACCAAGGAAAGAAAGTCTTCAAAGAAAATCTTTTACTCCTCCTATGAATAATGTTGAATGTTATGTATGTCACAATCTTGGACATGTTGCAGCTAGATGTAGAAGAAGAAGAGTTCAAGACTATTATGCGGACAGGTCATCTCAATCAAGGTACTTTAATGGATATTGCTTTGCTTGCAATATGTATGGTCACAAAGCTGCTGATTGCTACAGGAGGAATATGAAACATGTAAGATGTTATACATGCAACAAGCCTGGACATATAGCAAAGGAATGCAGGAACAAAGGATGGACATCACACCAAAAGAAGAAAACCTCATCACACTTGAAGATATGGAGGAAGAAGGAAGTACAGTCAGCACAATGTACTGAGACACAGCACAGCACAGACATATCAGACTCAGGGGGAGCTGAAGGTGTAAAACTTCAGTGTTCTGAATCTCATACGCAAGTTCCTTAAATGGAAGTCGCGTGTATACGCGAGTTAGACACTGCAAAGTCGCGTATATGTCAGTCTGAGGAAAAGCAGTGGGGGCAGGATCAGAAAAAGGATCTGATATGATTCAGTCTATTATTTGCTCTATTGGTTACAGTCTGCTGAGGATGTGTGGAAATGTCTTGTTACCTGTATGATGTCTAGAAGTGTTTTTGATCCTAACTTGAGGATGATGATGTTTTGGTGCTTATTGCTGATATATACATAATCAGATCTAACAGATGGCACAGGTTGAGGGGGAGCATATGCCTTTAGCAATTCAATGTTGGCATTATGGTTAATAATCCTTGGTGATGATTCTTATATGGCTAAATGATATATCTTGCTATTGTGAGTTGTCTATGATAAACTCTCATATGATTCTTGGAGTTACATAGAAGATGTTCAGATCAGATTTATGGTTGATTCTTTGATGATGCATGTATGGTGCTTACATGGTGATCTTCATAAGAACAAGGAGAAGTACAAAGCTTGAATTCACATCTTCCTCACTTGATGATGAGTCACTTATATACTGCTGTTGTCATATACATAAAGATCATACAGTTATGATGCAGGCACTCATGTGGATAAGGATTGTTGCTGTTGATGATATCAAGAAGTTTTGTCAAATGAGCTTGAGCTCAAGATACATAGTGCTGACACATGGATGACTACTCAAAGTTGCTTTATTGAAGACATGGTGATGAGTTCTTATCTATATGATGATAGGTTGATCCTTACATATGTTAATTGATGCAGATGTTCCCAAGTAATGATACTTGGATCATGTAGAGCTTGATGAAATGGCTATGGTGGTTTCACACATGAAACAATGTGAATGACTCTGAATTCTGTTCAAAGGGATAAATTGATGCAGACATACCTTGTTATAGGTTGATGACCTATTCTCTACAGGACATTTACAGGTTGCTGATATGAAAATTTGTGTACGCGTGTTGTTTAAAGGATATCCGCGTGCATACGCCGTTTTACAAGGGGATAGTCGCGTATATGGTGTACGCGTGTTGCGTAAGGGATATCTGCGTATATACGCTTGTTTATGTGGATGCAGACGCGTATATGGAGTTTTTGAAGGAAATCAGCAGGGACAGATGTTGGTTGCAGAAAGTCTGATATGGATCTGACAGAGATCATCTGGCACAGGTTCAGAGGGAGCAGATAATCTTCCAATAATGCATTGTTGGCATTATCTTAAATCTTTTGGTTCTAGTTCACATTTGGTGTTGATTTCAGGAGGAACAAAGGCGAAAGGAGAACAGAAGGATCTCTTGGTTGCTGATCTGAATGGTGATTATCAGATGCTGCTGGTGACTTTCATAAGTCTTGGTCTAATCTCTATGTCATATATCTCTTTTGTGGTATCTCTTTCATGGTGTCAAGGTCATGTAACGGCCTATTTTGGTTTCCCCACTATGCCTGGGATGATTAATGCAATATGATTGGTTGTCATATGTAAACTTTTGATATATCCCCACTTGGTTGGGTGGATGAGCCAATTTTTGTATATCCTCACTTAGTTGAGAGATGAATGTATGTATGAGTCTTTGGTGATAGGAAGGTCTTTTATGATGTATAGAGTCATGTTCTTCTTGAAGAACATCTTTTGCAGATCTTGCCTACTGTCAGGAAGAGCATGAACAGCACACTTCAGCGGCACAGAGATTCAGCATGTACTCAGAGGGAGCATGGACAGATTGGTACACCTTGGCATATACAAAGGGGGAGTTTATTCAGAGATTTCAGCAGGTACTCAGGGGGAGTATGGACAGAGGAATGATTCAGCAAAGGAAGAGAATATCTTGGTCCACCCTTTGCCCTTGATGTCAAAGGGGGAGAGTGATTTGGTGTTGTTGCCATCAAGTCCAAAGGGGGAGATTGTTGGCATTATGATGCATGTGTTGTACTTGATGGCAACCCTCTCATAGAAGAATATCTCACTTAAGTATAACTGGGTGAATCTTCAGAAGAGATATCAGATATGACTGATGGAGGACAGCTCAAAGGAATCAGATGATGAATCTTCAGAAGAGATATCAGATGTGACTGATGGAGGACAGCTCAAAGGAATCAGATGATAGTTCTAAGTATGACAAAGTTAGCTTTGCCATCAAGTCCAAAGGGGGAGATTGTTGGCATTATGAGATAAGTGTTGTCCTTGATGGCAAACCTCACTGATGACAACTCATAGTACAGAAGGTCAGCAGCAAGGAATTGATGATCAGACAGAAGGTCAGCAGCAAGGAATTGATGATCAGACAGAAGGTCAGCAGCAAGGAATTGATGATCAGATTATAAGAAGAAGAGAAAGTTTATACACGCAGGTTCGTTAAGCCCAAGTCGCGTGTACATGCAGGTTGGCTTCAGCAAAAGCGCGTGTATGTGGAAACGTACCTTTGATCCATGACGGTTAGTCCTTGGAAGTTGTGCCTATGATTTCGGACCATTATGTCTCGACGGGCGTGTCGATCCCTAGTATTGAAGTTGATGGTATTGTGTTACTATGGTTTTGGCTCTTGGTATTGAACAAGGCCTAAGGCTATATAAGGAGAAGGAAATCATTAGGCAAGGGCATCTGAAATGTCTTGAATATCTGATGAAGCATTAGATCCAGTATGCAGGGTTATGGGTTGATGATGCATTGCTTGATCTGAGCTAAGGAGAGATCTCATCGGTTGATGGAGAACTAGATCTAAGGAGAGATCGGGATCAAATGGTTTGAAATGAACTATCTTTATGATGCTTATTCTAGATCTACATACTGACGCATGTATTGTTCTATAAACTTTATGAGTATGACTGATGTCTGGTACAGCTGCAAGTTATGAGAAATTATTTTTAGATCTGTACGCGGGTTGACTTTGGCAAAAGCGCGTATACACGCGGGTTTGATTCATCGAAGTAGCGTATACATTGTAAAGCTTGATATTTGAAGTTGCAGATGGATCTGATGGTTATTACAGAGTTCTGTGTCTGCTCTGTGTTCTGGTGACTGTTGTTAACAGGGTTTCAGTGATTCAGGGTTTGATGATTGTTTTGAGCTTCAATGATAGTTATGGGTCCAGTATGAAAATTGGATGAAAAGTGGCCTTACAGATTATGTGTTGTGCTTCAGTGTATCCAGTCTGAAAATTGATGAAACGTGGTACCTGGAGGTGAGAAGATTGTAGGCAAGCACCTACGTACTAGTATCTAAGCTAGTACAAAAGCTAAAGGAGATCTTTGGAGCATTGTAGCAGGTAGCAGCCTGCGTACTAGTAAATGGATCGGCTAGTACAAGAGCAAAGGGGGTTGGAGCTCCCTTCCAAGGAAGTTTGGAGAACGAGAGAAGGTTGAAGCCTTCTGCAGGTTGTAGCCTGCGTACTGGTATAAGACTGCACCAGTACAAATATTGTAAAAGGATTTTCTTATTAAGAAGAAGATTGAGATGACTTGCAGCAGGTGGTTTTCACCCACATTGGGTTTCCACCTTATATCTTTGTGTTCATGTGTGTGGCTCTTGTGTGATGCTCTGTTCTGTTATTCTGCACCTGTTTACTGTTAATATGCTTAATAATGATCTGATGCATTTACTGAAGATTAAGCTAACTGAATTATAAGATCTCTGGGTATACGCGAGTTTCATTAGACACAGTAGCGTGTACACGCGGGTTCACTTAATTGAAGTAGCGTATATGTTTCTGAGTATGAAATTGAAAAGATTGATTGATCTGATAATACTGATTCACCCCCCCTCTCAGTATTATTTCCAACAGGGACATGATATTTTCCAATCAAGAACCATGCATAAGTGAATTCCCAAAGGATTGAAACACATGAAAACAAAAGGAAAAACACACCACAACCAAGAAAATATACAATATGTACAAGCACCACACAATGATGTGACTCTTGCATATTTCTCTTTAGATAGAGCCCATTGCAAGGCTCAAACAGATGGTTACCATTATAATCCACTAACTCATAAGCCCCTCATTTCAAAACACACTTGAAAATATATGGTCCATGTTAGATAGGTTCTAATTTTCCTACACCTAACTTGTCATGATGCTGATCATAGACTAGAACCAAGTCACCCTCGACAAAGACATGAGGATGAACCAATTATTATATTGGGGTTTGACATGCCTTTTATGAGTTCCATTAGTTATGGAAGCATAATGCCATTGTTCATCTAGGCTGACCAAGTAAAAGATACACTTTTCTACAGTATAATTGTTAAGCAAAAATTCAACAACTAGTTTCAATATTGGAATTTCATATTCAATAAGTATCACGGCTTCCACCCCATAAACCAATTGGAAAGGAATGAAGCCAATAATAGTCTTAACCAAGGTTTGGTAATCCCATAATGCATAGAAAAGAATAATATGTCATCTTGACTTATGATTCCCTACCATATGTTGAATCATGGTTTTCAAGACACGATTAATAGTCTCCACTTGCCTATTAGTTTGTGGATTATAGGGGGTTGAGTGTTCATAATGAAAACCCAAATTTGATGCTAATTCCATCATCATTGCATTACAAAAATGAAAATTTTGATTAGTCATGATCGTTTTGGGTATCCCGAACCTAGCGATAATATGGTTGAGAAAGAAAAATGCCGCAGTTGTGCCATCATTAGAGAAGGTAGGCATAGCTTTGGCCCACTTAATAATGTAGTCCATAGTCACAATAGTGATGGAATTGCTTGAAGTTCGCATACATTGCATAAAATCAATGCACCATTTTATAAATGGTTCAACAAAAACCACGGAGAAGTGGATGAAGGTAAGCACGCTTCTCCTTAGTAAATATATAGCAAGGGTGGCACTTTTGGACTATCGTGATACAAACTTTACAGATCAAAGGCCAAAAGTAACCAACAGATAGGATTTTTTGGGCAGGAGAAAAGTCAAAGAGATGACTGCCACATGCTCCACATGGAAATCATTTAAGATATGTTCAACCTCCTCATGACTAAGGCATGGATGCAATACTAAATCAACTCAGGGGAAATAAAGAGTATCATCAATAATAACATAATTTTTAGCTTGATGACATATATGCCAGCACTCACCACAAGACGACATGTAGCAGACGAGCTAATGAGGAATAAAGTCTCATCACGTAGCAACTCCTCATTAACTCGAGGTAAGTCAAACATTAACTCAGTGAATTCCAAAGGTTGCTTGGACTTGGAAACAAAAAATTTCAAATCAAACTCTTAAAGTATCAGAATCCATTTCAAGTATTTTACCCCAATGATTTGTCGACTAAGGCTAGGTTTCACGGGGTTGGAATCAAGGATCATTATAGTTTTTTGCAAGAGAATGTAATGTCAAAAACATTGGACATCATAGATAGCCACCAAACTCAACTTTTTGATGTGGGAATAACAAAGTTCGAGACGAAAAAGACCTTTATTAAGATAATAAATAACATGTTCGTTGTGCATCTCAATAATGAGGTAGACAACAAGGATTGTTTCAAAGTGTCGAAAGACTTATGGGCCTGGTCATCCCCTATGAAAGGTACACCTTTCTTCAATAATTGCATAAAACCCTTTGTGATCTCAACATCTATGTAAGAAATTAACCTTCCCTTGTAACCGTTGAAGTTGGTGATGAGTATGCAGAGGAGGCATATTGATGATCACCTAAACCTTCAAAGGATCGACTATGATACCATCCTTGGACATGATGAAACCTAGTAACCTCTTAGACACCAAGCAAAAGGAACACTTGTGTGGGTTCAAATGAATTTTGTAGTACCGTAAGTGTAGAAATCTCTCCCTAAGATGGGTTGAATGATCCTCATGTTAGTGAGATCAAGTGGTAAGGTGATCCATATTTACTTCAACTATGTGTTTGATGTCATGAAAAGCATAGGACATGGCCCATTGGAAAATGACACCGACATTTTTTAGACCAAAAGGAAACTTCGTTAATAAAAATTTCCCCATGTGTAGATAAAGGCAATCTTGTGTTGTTCCTCTTGTTTGATCTGTATTTTATTATTACCAGAAAATCCATCCATAAAGGAGAAGATAAAAATTTTGATGCAAGCATCGAGAATCTGATCGATGAAAGGGGTTGGATAATTATCCTTTGGGAAAGATAAATTAAGGTCCCTATATTGAACGCATACCCTAATCATCCCTTGTTTCTTAGTGACTGGAACAACATTAGAAACCCACTCTGTCAAGGGTACCAAAGAGACAAAACTAGCATCTAATAGTGTTTGGACCTCTACTTTAATAACAATTGTTTACAATGGTTCACTGGCCTGATCCTTTGACTAACTAGCTTGGTGTCATCATATGTCTTAATTTCATGTTCAAAAAATTGAGGATCAATTCTTGGCATCTCTTCGTAAGATCAAGCAAAAGCGTCACAAAATTCTTCAAAAGGGGTAGTGTAAATTTCAATTTCTCAAGGAGTATAATCCACATTGATCATAATGTTTTCCACAACAACTGGTTTAATAGAAATGTTGATGGGTATAGCATTTGATATATTTCAAAAATTCCCTTTCGAGAAAACGCCATGTAACATGATGGGGGACTGGGACCACTCAACAGAGCTAGAGAAAGTTAGGACTTTAGGTGAGTCATCCAACCTTTCTAGCCAAGAGGGAATGTCAAACAATGATGCAGTTCCTCCCAAGGATGACCAGTAATTGACATAACCTCCAGAATAGCTTCATCAATAGGAAGATATTCATCAAGGAAGTCATGAGAAATAGGATGGCCAACAACCCATATGGGGCAAATGATAACCGTTGAGTTCCTCACCATAGGTTTCACTCGACTCAAAATGATTTGATTTCGACTGGATTGTTTGATAAAAAATTTCAAGCCTTTAGCTGAAGCTAAGTTTGCCAAGCCACATGGTTTACTAAGGATTTAGGAAGTTGCAATTATGCGGTGATTATGTGCCTACACATGTAATTTCACCTACTAAACCTTCAAAATGTTGTGTTGATGGGGGGTGCTAGAACCTAAGGTTATGTTGGTTCATCACACCTTTGGAGCTTCTAGAGAGAGTCGACCAATGGTTAGACTAACACTAGATAGTTAGTCAAATGATCACCTTGTGGGACAATCGATTGAGTGGTTGTCGGGTTGGTTGAATAACCGACTAGAAGATAGTGGTTGACTAGTGGGACTACTGACTAAATGGTTGAAGGAATCGACTGGATTTTCAAAATGACTTGGACAATCAACTAACCAACATGAAGATAGTCGATGAAATAGTGCAAATTTACTGGAAATAGTTGTAATGGACAAGCTTTGTCATTGTACCAAATCCTCTGTAATTCAAGGAGATTGGTTAGATTTGGCATTTATAAATAAAGGACCTTATGGGTTGAATATGTGTGACATTGAACATGGATGTAATTCACTGCTATGATATAACATGTGTTCATTATGCATTGTGATGTTCTAATCATAATGCACTAATGTCTCTAGACACTAGTGATCATCTTGGAGTGTTATTTTCCCTTTTGTTTAATTTTTTATTAGATTTTGTTATATGTTCTCTACCCTTGGTACCTTGACATCAAAGCATGTTCCAACATATATAATATAAATATATTTTTAAGAACCAACATAGATCCATCTTAACTTCAAAGCTACCAATCACTAAGAAAAATCAAATCTCTCATGCTTCAAACATTTCTCAAATTTTACACTCAAAATAAATTTGCATTTTAAAAAAATTAATTTTTCTAACACTTAATTAATTTAAAATTAAAATGAATCTATATTAATTATGTTAAAACTAGGTATAAATTATTATAATTAATATTATATATATAGATATATATATATATATAACATAATATTTCAATAATAATTAAATGGCATAAACCAAATAATTCGAATATAAAATTACTATGTAGAATTATTATCGTAATGTAAATTAGAATTGAGAATGTTTATCTTTATTGAAAAGTGCACATGAATACCAATTACATAGGAATGCCTATCATCTTTATTTAAGGATAAACCATGAAAAGTGGCCATGAACCCTAATTACATCGGAATGGTTATCATCTTGGTATAAGGATAAACTAAGATGCTACACCCACGGATTGAAACAAGAAGGGAAACTTTTTCTTATAGGAATTCTATTTCAAAGCTTAGTCTTCTTTTCTTTTAAACTGTATTTTTAAAATGTCAGAAGAAGAAAAAAAAGAAAAAAGATTTTAAAATTTTCTTCCTATAATAACATTAAAAACTTTATAAAAAATAGAATTTTATTGTATGAGGGGAAATATTGATTGTAAAAAATTGTCCTTCCCTCGATAATAACATTATAAATTTATAAAAAATAGAATTTTATTTTATCAAGTGTCCTTCCCTCACTTAAAATTATGAAGAAGTTATCAAGGAAATTAAAATTAAAAAAAAAAAAAAACTGGTAATCTACAAGTCATTCAGCCAACCTGGTAATCTACAACATTTTGCTGTGATTTCAAACTAGAAACTAACAAATCATAAAGGAAGCCGATCAATCATTCCTGAAAATGCAATACAATGCCACTCAAACAAGTTTAGGGCCAGCAGGGATGTGGTATTGTACTACAACTAGCCCAGGTTTGATTATGGGCATTGGGTACTTTAGTTTTCCCTGAAACCCAACACAATCGTACCTTGGCTCTACTTGCAAATCGCCAAAGCGAGACGTTCGAGGAATTTTGATCATGCAGCAGAAAATTAGGTGGAATCTGTCCTGAAATCCCACCCATCCAAGAAGCCAATAGGGACACTAGAGCAATAATAATCCATTTCCAAAGGAAAATCAATGTGTTTTCAAATTTAAAGCATGATACCAACCTGCCATGCTTCTTCCTTCCTGTGATACTCACAGTTTCAAAAATGGAAGAATGTGGCTCTGAGATTTGCTTCACAACGATATTTGTGAAATATTTAACGAGTATCAGTTGTTTTGGTGCCAGACATATGTCTTCTCCCTCGGTAATGGCAACCCATTATTTTCTAGCCATGGCTACCCTTTGGCTGCTCTATTTCCATCTACTTCGTGCCAGTTTGAATACAAGGTATGTGTACATTACAAATTGATATTTCCTTCCCATTTCTCTTCTTCATTAATCTCAACCCATTACATTACATGGCAATCAAGCTCATTTCAGTACTAGACTTGACTTCGTCTCAAATTTTTGCCAAATGTAAAACAGAAAAACCATTGTTCTGCAAGTATTTTCATACGCTTAAATCACAACCCAATTCGGAGTTTTATCCCAGTCAACGTTCATATACAGAGAATGCCAATACATATGCTTCTCTCTTGCAGGCCTCCATCAATAACAGATCACTTACACAGGGAAAGCTACTCCATGCCCACTTCCTCGTTACTGGATTCAGCAAGAACGGTTTATATGCCTTCAAACTTGCTGCCATGTATGCAATCTGTGGCAGTATGGCTGAAGCACGCCGGGTTTTCGACTTGATATTAGAGCCGAGTATCTACTTGTGGAACATGATGATCAGAGGGTATGCCTGTAATAACCCATGTGAAGAGGCGCTCAAACTCTATTATCAAATGCAAGAGGCAGGCAAAAAGCCAGACAACTATACCTTTCCCTTTGTGCTCAAAGCCTGCGCTTCTATGTTAACTCTGCAAGAGGGCAGAGAGATTCATCGTCAGATAGTTGAAATTGGACTTGAATCCGATGCTTTTGTAGGGACTGCCCTCATAGACATGTACGGTAAATGCGGGGAGTTAGAGATTGCACGCGAAGTATTTGACAAAATGTCTGACAGAGGTGTAACATTGTGGAATGCCATGATTGGCAGGTATGCACAGAATGGTCGCCCCAGTGAGGCCTTGGAGCTTTTCAAGCAAATGCAGCTTGCTGGTGTAAAGCCGGACGGCGTCACCATCGTGAGTGTGCTCCCGGCATGTGCAGATCTGGCAGATCTGCAACAGGGTAAAGACATTCATGGATACATTTTCAGAAACAGATTTGAATCTGATGTTTCTGTGGGGAATTCCCTAGTAGCTATGTACGCAAAATGCGGGAGTATTGATATTGCACATAGAGTGTTTGATAAAATGCATACAAGGACTGTGGTTTCATGGAATGCGATGGCCTCTGGATATGCACAGAATGGATATTACAATGAGGCTTTAGCTCTCTTTCAACAAATGCAAATGACTAATGTGAGTCCTAACAGGGTGACCATTGTGAGTGTTCTTCCAGCATGTGCTGAATTAGGAGCTCTGCATCAGGGCAAGGACATCCATGACTATGTTATTAGAAACAGATTAGAGTCGGATGTTACTGTGCACTGCTCTCTCATAGCTATGTATTCCAAATGTGGAGCTGTGGATATTGCCCGACAGTTGTTTGACAATGCATTGAAAAGTGATATGGCTCCATGGAATGCAATGATTGCTGGGTATGCTCAAACTGGACATGCTCATGAGTCATTGATGCTCTTTAGTCAAATGCAACTTGAGAATATGAAACCCGACCTGATCACTATACTGAGTGTGATCCCTGCATATTCCCATTTAGCAGCTTTGCAACAGGGCAAGGTCATCCATGGTTATGTAATTAGTAGTGGATTTGAGAGAGATGTTACTGTGGGGACTGCACTTATAGATATGTATGCGAAATGCGGACGGATAGAAATTGCACGCCAATTGTTTGATAACATGCCTAAAAGAAATTTGATAACATGGAGTGCAATGATTGCAGGGTATGGAACTCATGGGTATGGTGAAGATGCTCTTGCACTGTTTTCCAATATGCAAGAAGCAGGCATAAAGCCAGACTACATCACCTTCACTTGTGTTTTAAGTGCATGCAGTCATGCGGGCCTGATAGATGAGGGTTGGCAATATTTTGAATCCATGACTCGAGATTACTGCGTAACACCTAGGCTAAGTCACTATGCCTGCATCGTTGGCCTTCTTGGTCGTGCCGGTCACTTGAATGAGGCACAGGCGTTTATAGAAAACATGCCTTTAAAACCTAACGCTAGTGTATGGGGAGCCTTGCTTGGTGCCTGCAGAATTCACTGCAACATTGATCTTGCAGAGAATGCAGCTAAACACCTTTTTGATTTAGAACCTGAAGATGCTGGAAATTATATATTATTGTCTAATATCTATTCTGCAGTTGGCAGGTTGGATGATGCAGCAGAGGTGAGAGCCATCATGAAAGACAGAGGATTGAAAAAGTCCCCAGGATGTACCCTAATTGAGGTGGAAAATAGGATTCATGCATTTGTGGTGGGAGACACATCACACCCTCAATCTGATCAAATCTATGCAACACTGGAGATATTGGCTAGGCGGATGGATGTGGCAGGGTATGTCCCTGATACAAACTTTGTTCTGCATGATGTTGAGGAGGAGGCAAAGGAGCACATGCTTGGTCTGCACAGTGAAAGGTTGGCTATTGCGTTTGGACTTATCAGCACTAACCCTGGGACGCCCATTCATATTACAAAAAATCTCCGCGTGTGTGGTGATTGTCATAGTGCTACAAAGTTCATCTCCAAGATTGTTAAGCGAGAAATTATTGCAAGGGACGCAAATCGTTTTCATCATTTCAAAGATGGATCATGTTCCTGTGGAGATTATTGGTGATAATAATCAAAATAAAAAGCAAATATATGGTTTTACCATGAAGGTAGATGTTTAATATATATCCAAATTTGTCATGTTTGGAGGGAAAAGCGAAATAAATCATGATAGAAGAGCAATGGTAAAACATGGTGCACGAAAATCGAATTTCAATAAAAGAGAGTGAAGAGACGGTGTATAGAAAATCTCAGTTATGTTCAAAATTATGCCTTTACATTCTCGGTATTTTTTTCTTCTTTCAAACATGTTTGAAAATTTTCTCTCTGGCTTTTCTCTCAACCAAATTTGTTGAACCTTAGACTCTCTGGCTTTTAACTTCCAATAGAAACAATTATATCCCTGCAGTTTTAAAATGCAGCCATAGCAAAGTAAAATGCTCTTGAAGCTGTTTATGCATACCTACCATTTGGAAATGTATGCTAAGGTGTTCAAAGTTATTTTTCATAAACTCACAGATGAATTTTTTTTTTTTTATTGACATCTGAAAGTTTGAAATCTGGAAAGCTACACCATCCATCAACTATTGATTTAAAATTTTAAACGAAATATGCCAAACCATCCACCCCCTCGTCTAGAAAATTCGCTTGAAATGTGCATCAGTGCTGCTGCATATCATTGTGAGACTGGAATTTCAAATCGAAGTGGCTTTACGACAGAAAAATAAATACATGTCAATGTTTCTGTGGTACCAAAGTGTTTCTCCCTCCAAAAACGCATTTAAAGGGTGTTTATTCTACCACTAATATTTTTACTATGAAAAAGTTACTGATCTACCTTCAAGCTTTCTTCGATTATTTCATTATCAATACTATTACTAATCCCAAATAAACTTTCACCAACAACTCATCAGAAACTTAGAGCAATGGAAGTACTTTAGGTGAACTACTAAAATATTGCAATAATTTCCCTTCAAGTAATTGTTGTTTTAAAAGATCGACCTCTCCTTTTCATGCATGATTGATGTTGTTAAAGTGGTTCACTTTCATTTCTACCAAATACCAGCTACGAATTCCAGCTATAAACTCTTGGCCACTGATCCTGAAGCAAAGTTTGCTTATATTGTTATATAACTTGTGTTCCAAAATATCTCACTCCAGTATGTACTATAATTATTATACATAGTTGGATCAAAATGCAGAAGTATACTGCTGAGAATCTTATTTCTGTAGACATACCTACATGGTTTATATATCTGAAGCTAGTGTATTTTTGAATTTGCCTTCATTCTGAATTTTACTGAAATGCCTTTAGTAGTTTGTGCATACAAAGGTCAGCACTTCAAATGCAACCAGGAGTATTGAAAGGTTCCTTGATGATGATATTGCAGCCCTTACCCACCTGTTCAGCATTGATAATGTGCATACCTTGAGTGCTACTCAGCCAGTGCAACACAGTTGGCACTTATCTTTAGTGTGCTTCAAGGCTCAAGCAGACAGTCATCGCTATCATTAGCATGCTTCTAGTGAATGGTTGCTGCTTATCTTTTAACAGGCTTCCAGTGAACAGTTGGTGCCAACCTTAGTGCACTTCCAGCATATTATTGGCACTGATATCTAGCGCACACCCCTAAGCACCTGGAAGCGTGATGAGTACTAGTTGAGCATGCTATAAGTTATCACACAACATTCAACAATGCTTCTCTTCAACTATTTAAACTTACACCATTTGGTAATAGCATTGATCTTGGCCTGATAGATAAAACTCAATGATTCAACATCAAAAGGCAACCACTGCCTAGCCTGGAGGCATTTTCTGGCAGAAGGTTTTCCTCAGAGTAAAGGGGTGTGGTTTTCACGATGTGCCCACAACCATTGAGTTTAATTTTTTTTTAACATGAACTGGAAAAGTATATTACCAAAATGGCTGCAGTAGAACTGGCAGCACTGAAAACACATATATAATATCTGTTTGATTCACACTAAGCAAGTCTGTCCAAAGGATTATACATAATTTACTATTGTCATTTGACAAAATTTTCAGAATATATCTGCTGCTATAGATCCTGAAAAATACTCATAAGATACAAATTGCTTTAAAAAACATAGGCTAGAGGAAGGAGTGACAACTTGTTGTTTCATCAAGCCTAGAGATGTTACATGTCGGTTCTTGTTTTGTGATATCCATGGCTTCAATCATGTAAATCATTGTGTTCTCGTCCCCACTTGTTCCTATTACCTACCCAACTGGGTAACCCTCTGGACAATTTTTTTCTTCGAATTGATCAGCTTGACAGCACCCTATGATGATCCACATATACCTATGTCTCAGAGCTCTCCACGTATGTCCGGTCAATGCTAACTCCCACCTAGCATACCTTTTGAGGGAAGGCGGGTCATCTATTATAATTTATAAGGTACATTAACCATTTAAGTTATCATGTGCTTTCATTTATGTTAAGGGCACTATAATATGAATCACAGGTTGAGCTGGATGATTGAATGCTCTTGATTGTATCCTTGTTCCCATGCTTCACTTGGGAGGTTATCCCTTTGCCCCTAGTCTAGTGTAGCCTCCCCTGAGGCCTCTTCTTCCCTACATGTCCAGGACGGGCACAAATAGGAGGGACTGATTGAAGTAGCGTGCCCAAGTTAATTCATACTTATCACGTTCCATTAGTCCCTTGAATCCACTTCCATTCTTTGGGTTGATTGTCCTTTGTCACTAGTACTGACACTCTTTTATCTTAATCCTTGAGTAAGGGCCTGGAAGAAGTTGATGCGGCTGAAAGAAAGACAAAAGCAGATATAGCCACAAATCAAAGAAAATGTAATTTGCAAAAGATGGATGGAACAATTAAAGGTATGTGGACAAAACCCCAGCTCAAGGTCTACCCCTCTCATTAGCCATCACCTTGTTCCTAGCATATCATGCTCTATCTAAATAAAATGAACTTATGAAAGTCCCTACCCTAATGAGCAATAAACTGCTAAATCTCTAAGGGGTATCAAAAAGCATCAAGCAAGTTGGTTACCCAAGATATGCAAGCTTTTCCATAGTTAGCACCCTTCTTGTAACATGGTTACTTCTGAAGTTATATATTTCATTTTTGCACTTCTATATAGCTTTTTCATGTTCGTCATCATCAATAACATCTTGAAAGGTGCAAGCATTGGTGAGTGTTGGAAAATGTAACTAGATTCTGTCTTCATAATTACCTTTGTACGTATGACATTGTATATTTTTGTAAAAAGAAGAAAAAGAATTATTATTTTAAAAATGGGTTTCATGCTCAAATTGATTTGTCTTCTAGATCAAGCATGTTCTTCATGCTTCTAAGGTTTATCAAGTCAAAAGTATTTGTCATAAGTCTTGAAATCAAGTCCCATTTGGACTTTGAAAACAAAGTGTAAAGAAAATTTTATTTTAAGTCAAAATGTCATTTTTGTCCCACAAGACCAAGTCGGCCATATTTGGGGTAATTCGGCCTCCTTAGATGTGAATATATAAGAGCATCTCGATCTCATTTGGCATACACAACAAACAAGTTCGATCTCTTGAAAGAAGAAGGGAAACCAGCGAGAAAGACAAGGAAGTCCGAGTCAAGGAGAGAGAAAGCAAGGTCAAAAGAGAAGGAAATATGCCCTAGAAACTCCCACACGTGCAAAATTTCAAAGTTGCAGGAGGGCCAAAAATTGCAGGTTTGTTGCAGGAGGCCGAAATTTTATTGCAAGAATCGAAATCTAAAGTTTGACCAGTTTTGGAAGGGTTTGACTATCGTTGACTTGTGGAGACTTTGACTTGTTGGAAATGCTTGGAAGGAGGGTTGACTTGGGGCTTGTGAGTGGACTTGGTCTTGGCATTTGGGTCTTGGATTTCTCATTTGATTTGATTATATAAGAAGAGAATAATTTTTTTCTGGGTTTTCCCCTTTGGAGGGGTTTTTCCCTGGCTTGGAGTCTATATTTTGTGTCCATTGTCTTTTATGATCATCATGGTTTATGATCTTGATAATTGTTTGATGAAAAGAATCTAATAGAAAATAAGAAGCTAGCATAAGTTCACAAGTAGTTATTAAGGATAGGAGAATTATTTAGATAGTTGCCATACTAGATTCTCCAACATGGTATCAGAGCTAAGGTGAAGAGTAGGTAGCTTGAAGATCATTCTTGTTGGCATAAGAGGAGATTGCTTATCAAAAGAAATCATTTGCTAAAGACACAAGGAAGGGCATAAGGAAGGGGATCTATAAGCTCTCATTCAAGGCTCTCTAGCGCACTCCATCATCTTGAAGAAGAACATCTATCTTTCTCTCTCTTGAAGGTTCTTTGCAATTAAAGGACATTTTTGAAGTTTCTTGAAGGATCTTAAAAGCTTCAAGATAGTTGAATGCATCATCTAGAAAGACAACCTTTTGACTAGTAAGTACCATATTATCCTCCATGTCTCAATCTATAAATCAAATGACCTCATTTTGCAAGGAAAACAATAAGCTCAGAGGATAAACAAACTTTCTAGCATGGAAGAAAATGATTGATTTGGTGCTCATACAAAATGAAGTCATGGATTATGTTCTTAGTGAAATTATTCAACTAGAAAATGAGAAGACTCAAGGATTAGCAAAATACAAGAAGGGAGAAGTGAGGGCACAAAGGATTCTTATTGAATCTATAAAGGATCATCTCATTCCCTTTGTTGTTGATTTGAATACATCTAAAGCTATCTATGATAAGTTGGTAAAATTATACTCTATAAGTACCTCAAGTCAAAAAATATCCTTGAGGAATCAACTATATAAAACAAGGATATCAAAGAATGAAGATATGGCCACATATCTTATGAAGATCTCACAATTGAGGGACCAGTTGCAAGGGCTTGGGAAGTCATCTTTGATTCAAAGATGACTACTTGTGTACTAAATGTTTTTCCACCTAAATGGAGTAGTTTTGCAACTAGTGTCTACTCAAGAAAAGATACTACTCCCTTTGATGAACTATGGGCTCAATGTATCTTGGAAGAAACAAGATTGAAGGCAAAGGATGACATCGAATCAAATGAAAAGTCTCAAGCCTTTGTTGTAAAATCCAAGAAGAAGAAAGGAAATTTTGGAAATTCCAAAGGAAAACAATATATGTCCAAGATACAATGTTATGGATGCAATGAATATGGACATTTTAAGAGGGATTGTCCAAACAAGAAAAACAACAAAAGGAAGGAAAGGAGTGGAGCTCACATAGCTAAAGAAAATGAACCATGACTGATATATATTCCATTTAATATGGAAAAAATAATCTTGAAGGATGAAGGGATGATAATGGTCAAGTTGCAGTTTGAAAAGTAGAATTGAGGTATTTCTCCTCTTATGAAGGGAATCTTATCTTCAATAAGAATAGAAGCAAGTGTTGATCGGTGGTTGTCATTGATGTCAACCCAAGCAGCCTTAGGGGCTACCTTGATCTTGTATGGGAATTTTGACTTGACAACTTACTCTATTATGAGTCAAGGATCTTCTAGATGGATTCTACTCGTTGAGATGTTTCCGTTGATATATGGCATGCCAAGTAATTCCTCACAGTTTGAGAGATATTCATGTTTGAAGTTAGTGACGCTAGTTAGTGGGCTAAAACCCTATGGGGTTGTGGCATGGCACTTATAATTTGTTGTGGTCATTGAATAGTCAATAATTAATAATAAAAAATTGATCCTAAATCCCTCCAACGTTCACTTGTTTGAGGAACCTCTCAACTCAAGACATTCATATAAACAATGACCCTCATATCCTCCTCTAATAAGGATTTTGTGGCTTCAAATAGGTCATCGTCGAATTTTCGCTATAACTCTTTTTTTTTTCTGTGAAGCTTCAGAAGCTGAAATTAAAACCCATTTGATTCGAAATCTTAATGAACCTCGTGACCGAATTTCAGATCCTGGTTCGCTATATTTTCAGAGATATGATCTAAGGAAGTTAAGGTTTTTGCAGGCTCCTGAATTCCATGTCAAACAGGTGATGTTGGGAAAATCATCATAACTTTCTCTTTGAGCATTGGATTCAAATTTCGTAAATAGTCACAGAAAGAGGATGAACTGTAGTTTGTTGAGTAGCATTTTCAAGGCCGAAAGTCGCATCAGTGACACGTGGCACTTCATATAAGTTCGCTCTACTAAACTAGTCGATAATCAAGTCATCATAGGAGATCGGGCATAACTCTTTCTTGAAGAATCCAATCTTGATTAGACATGTGGAGTTGGAAAGAGGACTCAGAGGGCTACCACAGGATGAAATTTCAAACCCTAGAGATCCGAAATTACATAGATACAACATGTTCAATATCGAGCTCCTAGAATGCAAGAAAAAGCATGCATTCAAGGATCATTGCATTAAGGACCACACATCAACAATCAAGGGTAAGTCTCCTACAGCGAGGCATCTATGATTAGTGTTTGCATTTGAATTTTGAATATCATCTTTGACATATGTTTTTGCAGGACAACGTAAGTATATACAATGTCTCAGTTATATCTCTATGTCTTTATATGTCACAGTTAGTTTTGATACCACATTTCGGATGTCCTATTCTTGATACTACACATTTGATGCTACACCAAGTTTGCTAAATCTATATGATGTTGTAAGTTCATGTTACTTGTCTTGTCATAGTTGATAGAATGGTCTCTGTTGTTGTACTTTCATCAGTTTTTATTGTATATATCTTTAGGTTAATTTTGGATATAGTCTTGCATAGAGTCCAGGCGTATATCAAGAGTGGGAGTCTTTGTCTACTGCTGCAACAAGTCAACAACAAAAGTGACAAGCACACTTTAGGTACACATTGTAATTTTAATTTGTATTTATTCATTATTATGCACTTACATGTGTTTTGTAGGCAGAGGTAAGTTGAAGGGTATTTTGTTTTGTTTTGGGATTGGTTTCGCTGGGAAAATTTTGCATGCAGGTAGAAGAAGATTCAAGTACAACTTCAAGTAAGAATTCAAGAGTAGAAGTATCAAATCAAAGGAAGCATTTCAGTAGGACATCCTTTGAAGACATGACAACCATCTGTATACTGTGAAGAAGTGTCAAGGCCAGGAGTCATCATTGTAAAGTTGTAAAAGTGTCATCATTAGAAGAGTCATTATTGTAAAAGAATCAATCTGCCTAGAGTTGAAAAGGCATTATTGGGACGTATATGAGTCTCTGTTGGGATGATGTCATGGTTTGGTTGCAGGTCATAGTTTGATTGGGTGTTCGGTCAAAATCGTTGCAAATCATATTGTATTGTGGATCGTTTTCCTTGTTACCAAAATCCACACTCTCGTCTCATTTCAGTCATTATAGGGTGGTAGGGAGGTGCTAGGTTGGTGCATGAAGTCGCCTACATGTTGGAGCCTGTGAACACTTCAGGGTGGTAGGTTGGTGTAGGATCTTGGGGCATCCATTCAATTGACTAATGAAGAAACCAGGGCGTTGGAGCGTCCTTCCAGTGGGAGTTGGAGAAGAATCCTTTTCTAGAATTCTTGGAAGCTGTTGCTTTCATTTCAGTTGGGGCTGAAGATTAAACAATTTATCAGAAAATCATTTGGTGGTTTTTGACCCGGAGGGGGTTTTCCACCTAAAATTATTGTGTCTACTATGTTATTTTATTCACTGTTATCACTGCATAAACATTAATAATGATTGAAGATTAACTAATCCTCTAAAAAGATTTAAAAGTGCTAATTGCTAAGGAATATTGATTCCCCCCCCCCCCCTCTCAGTATTTCCAACAGCAAGCTCATTCAAAGAAAGGATGACTAGAAAAATTGTATGCATATATTTAGTAACTCTTATCTAGAAGGTAGTATCCATGTCTACGAGAATCTTGTAGAAAGAGTTGGTAGTAAGAATGTGATTGGTAACATGACCATGAAAGGTCTTCCATGTGGTTACTAGATGCCTGAAAGGAGTTTGGTATGCTTTGGAATGGCTAAAGATCAAGAATCTTCCATAAGATAACATGACTTAGACATGATGATATTGATCAACATCAAATATGGTCTCCTAAAGAAAGAAAGAGAGTTGACAATGACAACTCCAAGGAAGAAGATATTGTAGCTTGTTGATTAGTTCATTCCATGGGCACTTTGATTGAAAATTGAAAGCATGGAGAAGGATTTTTTGTGAAATATGAAGATAAGACCATGTGAAAGGATATTGATCTCAAAGGAAACAAGTAACCAAAATTTGATATCTTGACAAAAGGCCATCATGATGAGGTAATTATGTTATTGATGTTTTGGTATTGGTTATTTGGTTGGTATATGGTTTTTCTACCTAGAAGAATGTTGCAGAAATTCATAATGGCAGTTGAGGCAAGTGTATCTACAATTGTTTGTTTTGAACTCAATTCAATGAATATATGGATTAAGTGGATGGCTTTGGTAATCCTTGGAGGATTATATAGCCAAGATGTATACATCATCTTAGGATTGAAAAGTAGAAATACAAAAAGATAACCTCATGTTTATGTTTTGATGACAATGAAGACCACTTTCATGATTAGAGAGCTTTTACTAGCTCTACTTTGATTGGCTCAATATAATGCCTTTGTTGATAATTACTAGAGGAAAGTGATATGAAAGATTGATCGCCTGAACCTTATCACAGATTGAAGAAAGAGTTTGGCTCCATAATTTTTTGAAAGGTAAGAGCTCAAGATGATGAGATGCGAAGGAAAGTAGGATCCATGCAACTACTTGAAGATATCCATGCAAGAACTAGTAGTTGATGTATTAATAAAATTTGAGACAGGCTAAAGAGCTTGTGGTTATGTCTTCCTAGTTAAAAGGAAGTGAGAAATATCCTCTATGCTTAAGAGGGAGTAAGTAATCTCCTTAATGTTTGAGGAGTAAGGATCTATTCCTTGATCAAGAGGGAACAATGATCTCCTCTCTAGTTGGAGGGATTGATGATGGACATTGTATTCTCTTCTTCATGTGTCATGCAATAGGCCAAGACTAACAATCATATGTCTAGTGAAGGCCATGGAGGGAGAATAGAAAATGGAGGATTAGATAACCATATAGGATTGGTACTCCTTGAGGATTGGGAAATCCAAGAAAGGAAGTAATCATGTGGAACAACACTCTTTGAGGATTGAACATGGTATCCAAGACAAGAGTTGTGGAAGAGGACCGATATTATTTGAGGATTAAGAATCCAAGATAAGAATAGTCCTATAATGACATACCCGGTGAACATCCAAATGGGGTATATGCCTTGAGAGTAGTGTGGTATCTCATGTAAATCCTCCTAACATTATGCTTTGATCTAGTGGAGAGATAGAGCTTGTTAGTCAAGGCCTTGTTATGTTGACAATGTTGGTTATTCTGATGATGCTAAAAGATGGCTTATCAATCTGACTCTTCTTATGAGAATATTTCAGATTGAGAGAATCCTTATACTGATTATGTAATTATGAATACCTCCCTAGTTAAGAGGAAGTGTTGGAAAATGTAACTAGATTTAGTCTTCATAATTACCTTTGTACTTATGACATTGTATATTTTTATAAAAAGAAGAAAAAGAATTATTATTTTAAGCATGGGTTTCATGCTCAAGTTGATTTGTCTTCTAGTTCAAGCATGTTCTTTATGCTTCTAGGGTTTATCAAGTCAAAATAGTATTTTTCATAAGTCTTGAAATCAAGTCCCATTTGGACTTTGAAAAGAAAGTGTAAAGAAAAAAATATTTTGAGTCAAAATGTCATTTTTGTCCCTACAAGACCAAGTCGACTTGTTTGGGGTAATTCAACCTGCTTAGATGTGTATATATAAGACCAGCTCAACCTCATTTGGCATACACAACAAGAAAGTTCGATTTCTTGAAAGAAGAAGGGAAACTAGTGAGAAAGGAAAGGAAGTTTGAGTCAAGGAGATAGAAAGCAAGGTCAAAAGAGGGAAATTTTCCCTAAAAACTCCCACACGTGTGAAATTTCAGAGTTGTAGGAGGGCCGAAAATTGCAAGTTTGTTGCAGGAAGCTAAAATTTTGTTGCAGGGACCGAAATATGAAGTTTAACCAATTTTCGAAGGGTTTGACTATCGTTGGCTTGTGGAGACTTTGACTTGTTCAAATGGCTTGGAAGGGGGGATAACTTGGGGCTTGTGAGTGGACTTGGTCTTGGATTTCTCATTTCATTTGATTCTAGAAGAAGAGAAGAAATGATTTCTGGGTTTTCCCCTTTGGAGGGGTTTTGCCCTAGCTTGGAGCCTATATTTTGTGTCCATTGTCTTTTATGATCTTCATGGTTTATGATCTTGATAATTGTTTGATATAAATAATCTAATAAAAAATAAGAAGAAGCTACCATAAGTTCACAAAGCAGTTATTAAATATAGGAGAATTAGTCATCATTGAACACCCTCCAGTTCATAATATTATTAACATTAAACATATGAAAAACAATTCAATAGAAAAACCATTATTTAACAAGGAAAACCTTGATGTTGCATTAGCCAGTGTCTATCGCACATTATTTGAATGAGGAATAAAATAATGTTAAATTCTCTAAAGTTTTCTATTAACTTCTATGCATCTTGTTGGTAATCTTTCAAATGTGCAGATAGACAGTGTATAGAGTTATTTTCCTATCTAATGTTGATTTCTAAATCCCCAAAAACCTTCAAGCATTTTACCTTGATATCAATCCTTTTTTTCAAACCTTGAACCAAGGTCTCATATTCAGTAATGTTGTTGATGTATTTGAATTATAATTGGAAATGCATTCGAATTCTATTTTCTATAAGGAGATTAGAGTATTTTCTTTAAGCGGATCTATTAAGGTACAATTTGCTCTGGCCCCATGTGACCTAGAGCAGTGTCAACATCTAAGTTAGTGGAACTAGTACTAGCTACTTCTACTAATGTACAATCATTTGCATAAATTTAAGTGAAATTAAGGTGTTCCAACTATGTATCTAGATGCATGGGTGATTTTTGAGTTGTATAAAATCCATACTCAATTTCCAAAAAATAATTTCCCAATACAGAATGAGAAAATTTGATCAATTCATTCTGACCTTCCAACTCTGTGATAATGTGTTTCAAGGGGGCTTCACTGTGAACCCTTATTTGATTTGTTCATCCCTTGTAAGGTAACTGCAAATGGTACCAATTAGTAGTAAAATATCCCTTCAAAATTTGTGACCAACCTCTAGTTAACAGTAAGCCATATGCTTCAAGAATAACAACCACTACAATTTCAACAACTTAACAAACCCTAGATTCACCCATAACTTTCACATTAGGTCTATCTAACTTAATGGTCATGATTGTGCATTTGAAAGGAATGACATTAATTCTCTAGCAAATAAAATAAGGAATTACATTGGAATATTCTCCTAAATGTACCAAGAAATCATGCACATTGTAATAATTGTAGATTTTAAATGTTAGCAAAACAGGAGGTGTCTACAAATTGTAGTGCGTGCCTATACTAGTTGTATTAATGATAGCTTTAGGTGTTGTTTTATCTTCATGTTTTTTCTCCATGGTTTGTACTTATTCTCTAGAGTAGTAGTTTTTTTTGTTGTAAGTCAAGAATAGAATTGAATGTATTTAGGAGTATATCTCTTTGTTGGTAAGTGTAGATATCAAAAATGGAAACACTAGTTTTTGTTTTCTTCATGTCTTCTATGATATTGCATTCCATGGGTTGTAGAGTAAGGGTACTTATCGATGTCTTGTTAGATTGAGAAGTGTTTGGTGTGGCTTTTGATTTAGAGGCAAGCTTATGACTCTAAGATAGGGCGGGGGTGACCTCTCTGGTAGTTGTAGTTGGTTTAGGAGTGTTAAATTTTGTAACATCGGAAGGCCTTTCACGTAGGCTTGTTGCCTTAGCACGCGGAACTGAAGTCCTCTTTAGGTGGTTGTTCAAGATGAGCAACTGATATGATCTCCTTCCTAAGTTTTAACTTTAGAAAAAGTGCATTGATTAATTATTAAATTAATGTTGACTTTGGGTTAATGTGTTTTTTAGGATAAATAATTAATTATTTAAGTGACTTAGATCTAATCTCCATCGTTGATTGAAGAAATCTAGGATTTAATCCTAGTCCTCAATCACTTTGGAGATTATGGATTTGGCATAAGGAGAATTATAAAATCACCCTAAGGGAGAGGATGAAGACACAACACAAGTGAGAGAGAAATTCATAAAGAGATTTTCTAAATAATTTGCAAGAGTAATATTGCAGATTTTTTGTGAGAGATCCGTAGGGGTTGAAGAAGAAGGAAAAAGACAATAAGAGAATTTTCATTAGCTAAATAAATTAGCAAGGATATGAAAAATTGAGATAGCCGATGATTTTTTATGGATGTGAATGGGCTTGAGGAGGCCGAGTGGGTTGTTGATTTTTCTAGAAGAGTTTATCTCATGCTTTATTGTAATTTCCTTGTAAATTCTGAGGGCCATTTTCTCTAGTTAGGGAGCCCATAGTTTCTCTGATAACTTAAATGATGAGAAGGCAGAGGTTTAATTTTTTTTGTTTTCTTTGATTTTTTTGGGTTATTTTTTGAATTATTTTCCATTGTTATTTGCTAAGTTGAAGTGCCAAAGAATTTTTTGTTTGTAGTTTCAAATTTTAGTTACTTCCAAAAAAACATTTACTGGGTAGAATAATTTTTGAGTTTAAAATAACTACATGAGACATTAAATATGAAACTGGCACTTGGAAAGTTAACATGGTATCAAAGCGTTGAGCAAAGGTCTATGAAGGATGATTAGTGGATAGGGGTTTCAAACAACATTTTTTGTTTTTATTTTGTAGCAGAATTTTTATTTTGCAACAAGGGTTTTGTTGTTGAAATTGATCTGGTGAAATGACATGATCTAATTTGCAATTTTAAGACAAGTTAGAGGGAGATTCAAACTTCAATCCATGGAAGGAGAGGACAATGATTTTTCTGATAGAAGATAGCCTATGGGAACTTTCAAAAAAAGAGATCCAAGTTCCTTTTGATCCCACACAAGCAATCAAACACAATCTAAAGATGTGAAGGCTAGAGGGATCATATAGGATGTTGTGAAGGATTACGTAATCCCTCACATATCATGAAAACATACATCCCGCCAAATGCAGTCAACGTTGATGAACCTGTACCAAAGTAACAACCAAAATAGGAAGATGGTGCTAAGAGAGAAATTCAAAAACATAAGAATGAACAAATATGAAATTGTAGCCTCCTACTTCACAAGAATCCAGTAGGTTCGTAATGAATTGTTAGCTATTGGGGAAGTTGTGGATGAGGGTGAACTTGTCAAGATAGACCTAAGTGGTTGTACCAAGCATTGGAATACCTTTGTAATAGGTATGCTGGATCAATACAAGCTTCCTAATTGGACCAAGTTGTGGAATGACTTCGCCCAAACGAAGATATGGAAGAGTTTGATATCTAGTAGACAAGTTAGATATGGAGGTAGATATGAGGAACTTTCTCTTGTTGGGAAAGCAAAGAAGAGCACGAGTAACTCCAAGCAGAACTAGAGTGGAAGAGGATCTTCACAGGGAAAGAAAAACAAGGACATGACCATAAACAAGTGCTCTGCATGTCACAAGTATAGTCATTATGTTGGATAGTGTCCCAACAAGAAGAAAGGCAAAGAGAAGACATCAAAAATTGAATCTATGAAAATGGATGAGTTAGCTGAGAAATTCGAGAAGGAGTTTTCATTGGTATCATGTATTTCAAGCACCATGACACGTGGTGTATGGTTTTTGGACAGTTGAGCTTATTTTCATATAACAGGATCTCATGAACTCTTCACTTGTATGGTCAAGGAGCACCATGATCTTAATGTGGAGCTTCGTGATAATGCTAGGTATGCAGTGGAGGGTATTAGCAACATACAATTCCAACTAGACTCTGGGAGTCTTATGGATGTGAAGGATGTATTGTATGTACGTAGGTTGGAGAAGAACTTGCTCTCCATTTTGGCTATGGAGGATAAAGGACTTAAGGCTAGTTTCACGAGAGGTAAGTTATCTGTCAAGTCAAAAGGAGCCGATCCTAACATGAGGCGAGTGATAGGTAGCAGAGAAAGCAATTTGTATCTGTTGAGAGGACAACCAGTGAAGATCATTGTATATGACAGTGACAACCAAAGTGAGATTTAGCATAGGAGGATGGGGTATCTACAGTACAGGGATCTACCACTATTATGGGAGATGGTCAGTAGCTTTCCAGAGTTCATTGTGGAGCGGGATGGTGTGTGTAGAGGATGTATGCTTGCAAAGCATGCCAAATATGTGTTTCCTAACAATGAGACCAAGTCTAAGGGAGTGTTGGATTTGGTGCATTATGATATTTGTGGTCCTATGTCAGTGAAGTTTATCTCTAGGTGCAACTATTTTGTGACCTTCATAGATGACTATTGTAGGAGGACATGGATTTACTTCCTAAAGACCAAGGATGAGGTTTTCAATCGATTCCAAGAGTTTAAAGCTCTTGTGGAGAATTAAAAAAGGAAGAATATTAAAATCCAGGGATCAGATAATGGGGGCGAGTATACCTCTAATGAGTTCAAGGTTTTTTGTAAGGTGGTAGGAATTAAGAAAAATTCATAGTGTCCTACATCTGCAACAGAAATAAGTGGCAGAGAGAAGAAAATGACCATAGTTGGAGCACCAAAGGCAATGATCCTTATCAGGACTCTCATATGTTCTTGTGGGGGAAGAATTATAACACAACAATGTGCCTACGTAACATGAGTCCTCTCAAAGCAATGGTGGACGAGACTTTAAGGAGGCATTTACAAGAGTGAGACCGGAGGTGAGCCATCTTAACATCTTCAGTAGCCTAGTGTATGTCCACATTGCATCAAAGAAGAGGATTAAGTTAGATCCATCATTTGAGAGAGGGATTTTTGTTGGATAGAGTGAGATCTCAAATGCCTACAGGGTCTAAATTCCAAGGAAGAGGAAGATAGTAGTTCATTGGGATGTCATATTTGAGAAGGGTACGACCTTTAGAAGGTCACATGAGATAGGTCTAGCAATGGAAAAGGATTGAGATTGAGAGGCTTTGAAGGTTGAGGAGGGACTAGCAACACCAATAGGAGGGACACAATATTATGATCAAGAGGAGGAGTGAGAGGTTCCTTCAAGAGTAGGCCAAGATGGGTTGAGGAGACATTGAGAGATGTTGAGGAACATGTAGAGGCTCCTAGAAACACTTTTAGGGAGAGAATAACACCATCCATATTTTCCATTATATGTGTAACAACCCCTAGTTAAAATTTCATGTAATAAAAGTTAATAAAGGAAAAATAAGACCACAGGTAAGGGACATGTATTCCAAGGAATGCGGAGAAGATCTTTGTTCGGAAAAAATGGCACTCCGCACTGAAGCACCTCAGGGCCTAGGGTAACAAACCATCTAACGTTCTGATGTCACCGTCGTTCTATCACCATCTTCCTGCAATGAGAAGCTCACTGTGACGGCTTGTAGGCTCACACCCTACCCTTTCTCTGACCATTACCTGCATCATCGATTCTGTTTGCAGTTGTCGGAATGGAGTTAGATGTTGTCGATTATTCCGCCGACCCAAATCCCTACGAGCCGATTTGGATGCTCCCTCATACTGTGTCAAATTCTGGTCCTCATTGCACATTGTCTCTCTCACGGACTGATCCACCGTCTCTCACTAAGCCTTGTGGACCATCCATGCCCTACCTGTTGGCTTCGACTGCCCCCGCTGCTTCACCCGAGCTTTAATTCCCTCCACTCTCTCCTGCTACACTGAATATTTTAGCCGCATGCATTGCATCCTCCCCTACATTTCACTCCATTCTACCTGAGACCTCCCTTCACCTCGCATCGTACGACGCTCCCACTTCTTTAGGGTTGTCACAATCGGGGATATCCTCTACCCACTACTCCACACTAGAGAACAAGCCTAACCCTGCCTGTTTTCAGGGGAGTTTCCCTATTCCCTCTGGCAGCTTCAATATTCCGGTTGTTAACCCTCGAAATTCCTCCCTTTCTCCATAGGCGTACTCACAAGGCAATCGGGACCCCTTTCGGGACCATCCGACAGCTCCATGGACTAGTAAGGCCAAGAAGAGTAAGTGTGTCAAGGCCATGAGCAAGGACATCAATCTCAGATTTGGGGAAGGTATTACTATGGGCGAAGTAGTGGACACTGCAAATATGGTTCTGGTGGGGCATGTGAGGGGAAGAACATACTCGGATAAGAGGCTTCGCCTCTGGACCTTAGAGATTTGGGGCACTTTACTCAAGGAACTTCTATCGATCACCATTCTATCTTGAGGATGGTTTTCCTTCAGTTTCCATCGAGAAGAATACACGGACTGGATACTCTCCCTCTACTAGCATATCAAAATGGCCCATATGCTTCTAAAACAATGGAGCCTCCTATTCGATACAAAATGGGAGCAGTTGGGTGCTGGACTGATTTGGGTTCATCTTCCAGGGTTGCCTCTACATTTTTGGTCAGAGGACATCTTTATTCTCATCGACAACACACTGGGTACCTATTTGGATCATGATAAGACTTATACATCTTCTGGCAACAAATCCATGGCCCGTATTTTGGTTCACCTGGAAACCAAAGAAGGATTCGAGGAAAATATTACTCTGCATTGGAAACATTTCACTCGCAAACAAACCCTAGACTACGAGGGGGTCCCCTTTAGGTGTAGAAGGTGTCACAAGGTCGAGCACATATATAAGGAGTGTCCCCTCATTTCTTCGGCAACTTGTTCATCAGAAAAAGGAACTAAGAATCCACAATCTGAAGATCCTCTAGTGGAAGAACAACCTTCTCGCCCTGCTAGTCCGATGGCTATGGATGGGGACACTTCTCTGCCAACTTATTTTGTCTCTATACAACCAATATCCCCACCCATGATGAGATCTCGGACTACTATGATGACTTCTCTCTCCATGGGTACTTTTCCTCCTCTATGTACCTCTGTTTCTTTTTCATGCATTACACAACAAATACATGTGGCATATTTGTCCATTCCTTGCTTGTCCACATCCCCTCTCACTTTCCTTCTTGATCTTCCTTCTTCTATCTTCTCCACTACCCAACCCTCTATTACTGGGGTTGGCCCCATCATATCACCTAAGCCCTCCTCCACTTCTCAACATTCACATCCATATAATCTCTGCTCCTGGGTAACCATCCCTCTTGAACCATCTAGATTAGGTCTCTCTTCCCTCCCTGTTGAAACCAAACCCTCCTAAGGGCACCCTTCCAGGATTTCAAGATCTATCCTTCTTACCGAGGTTGATGTGGCCCTTGGCAGACAAACCACAATTGATAGGGTTCTTAGAGAAAAGAACACCCTTAATCCAGACCATCCATGAAGTGGTTGTCCTTCAAATGTAGAGGGTTAGCTAACCTTGCTAAAAAACTAGCTCTCGAGAGGCTACTGGATACAGAGCCATCTAATATTATTTTCTTACAAGAAACTCTAAGGAAGGTAGAATAGGTTGCCTAGATTCTTCACTCTATGAAGCCTAGTTGGTGCTTTCATGCACTAGATTTCAATGGGAGATCTTGAGGTATTTCACTAGGCATTAATACTTAATCCATCAACCCTATTTCTGTATGGGGGGACCCTGTATCCTAGGAATGGATATCTTCTCCTCAGAGTTGGGTTTGAACTTTCGTATTATCAATGTCTACGCACCATATCACAATAGGGTGGAGTTCTGGAACCACCTCTTGCAACTCTCCCTGATGAATTCTAATAATCTAATTTTGGGAGGTGACCTCAATTTCACTATTGGTCATGAGGAATCTTGGGGACATCATACACAGCTGGATCCACTATCAGATTATATGGAACATCTACTAGAACAACATCATCTGATTGACATCCCCATGAACAAAAAGCAACCGACATGGCATAATAGGAGAATTGGTGATGCTGCTCTGGGTAGGAGATTGGATCGATTTCTCATCAAAGAGGATTTGCACCCTCACTAATTTTCGTTAATGGGTTGGATCTGGGGGTATCTCTGATCACTCCCCCATCTATCTAGAACTAGCTGGTCCATCCCTAAAGCCTAGAGCACCCTTCAATTTCAACTCGACCTGGTTACAGGACCTTGAATATCACAAATTAGTCACCGAATTTTGGAGAGACCACCCTCCTTCACAAGGGTGCAACTTGGCTGAAGGTTTTTGTCAAAACCTCATGGAACTTAAAGTTCTCTCCATTCAGTGGGTCAAAGCTAAACGTTCTAGAGACGATCAGACTCTCTATGCTATTGAGCACTAGCTTGCTAATCTTATGGATGACCAAGGTCAAGGATTCATCTCAGTGGAAGAAAAATCTACCCTCACTGGGCTGGAGGCCCAGAGGTCCAAGATTCTACAGGAACAAGAGGATGCTTGGAGACTTAGAAGCAGAGCCATCTGGCTAAGGTAGGGGATGGAAATACTAAATTCTTCTACAATTATGTGAAAGGAAGGCAAACCTGTAACACCATTTGGAAAATTCCTAATGATCATGGACAATATGCTCAAACGTTTCATCAGCTGGCACATTTGGGAAATTCACACTTTCAGCAACTCTTCAAGGCTCTTCCCTCGCATAAATAATTTGTATTGTTGGACATTTCCCTTGGTTTGTTGACCCTGATATATCTGAAGATCTCACCAAACCTATAACTATGGGGGAATTGGAGAGCACCCTGAAATGGTTCAAGAAGGATAAAAGCCCAGGCCCTGATGGATGGTCTGTAGAATTCTATCTAGCCTTTTTTGAGACCTTAGGCATGGATCTACTCAAGGTTGTAGAGGAATGCAGGATTACTGGGTGCATATATGAGGCCATCAATACCACCTTCATTGCCCTCATCCCTAAGGTGGATTCCCCCCAATCCTTCAATGATTTCCGACCCATCTCCCTTTGCAACTACTTATACAAGATTATAGCCAAAATCATAGCCAACTGTATCAAGCCCATTCTCTCGGACAACATTTCTTCTGAACAATTTTCTTTCCTCCACAATCGACAGATCCATGAGGCCATTGGCACATCACAGGAATATCTCCATTCTATCAAATTGAAGCATCTAAAAGGATCCATTCTCAAAAATTGATCTATCAAAGGCTTTTGATCGAGTTAGCTAGCTCTATCTTAGGATGCTTCTCACACACCTTGGATTCCCCATCCCTTTCATCCGATGGATTATGTGCTGCATTTCCACTGTCTCCTTTAGTGTAATTATAAATGGATCGGCCTCCAATTTCTTCCATGTTGAGAGGGGCCTCAGACAAGGTTGTCCACTATCCCCATTACTTTTCCTACTTGTCATGGAAGGACTAAGCGGGCTGATCCTACAGGAAAGAATAGTTGGGTGACTACTGGGGCTCAAGATCACTGATCAATGTATTTTATCCCATCTTCCTTTCGTTGATGATGTGCTTATCTTTCTCAGTGGAGGCATCTGAGACTTTAATACTCTCTATGATGTAATGCAACTTTTTTGTACGGCTACTGGGATGGAAACCAATAGAACAAAGTCTACCATCACCTTCTCGGCTTGCTCTCCTCAGGAATCTAGACATGCTTATCAGAAGTTTCCCTTCCAAAGTTTTCAATTGGATGACAAACTTAAATATTTGGGGTTTCACATAAACTCCCATGGATAAAAAATAGCTGACTAGACCTCGTTGATGACTAAGGTGGAAAAAAGGTTGCTTAATTGGAACCACCAATTCTTATCCAGAGCAGGGAGGTTGATGCTTATCAAATCAGTATTGGAAGCCACACCGGTTTATTGGATGTCCCTAGCTTGGATTCCTCAAGGTATACTTTCGAGAATACAAAAAATATGTTGCAAATTTCTTTGGAATGGACACAAGGAGGGGAAGCCATATGCTTGGGTGAGATGGAGTTGCATTGCATTACCCAAGAAATGGGGAGGATGGGGTCTCAAATATCTTCCTGCATTTGCACATGCATTGGCTGCCAAATTGGGATGGCTTCTCCTAAAGTCCAAAAGTCTGTGGACAGATGTGGTCATCAATAAATACATTTGGCCCCATAACCTCATGGATTGGGTTCGCCTTCCAGCTTGGAACAAACAGGGCATCTCTGTCATCTGGAGGGTCGTATTACAAACCCTCCCTACCATCAGGAATGGCCTCACCTAGCGAATTAACGATGGAACAACAGTCTGCATTGGGACTGATCCATGGACAGGATGTGACAACCTATATCGACTCCCTCTGGAACTTACTGCATTCCTAAATGGTAGGGGTATATTCTCGATTACACATATTGCAGATCAAAAAAACACTACTATTTTTCTACAAGCCTAGAAATATGTAGCTACACTAGGCATTCCAGAACAGTGGATTCAGGATTGGGGGAACTATATAAATGTGTTATCTGAATCACATGTCTGAATATCTAATGGCAACGATGATCTCATATGGGCCCCTGTAGCTCATGGAGTCTACTCTCCCAAGGTAGGATATCCCATTATACATGCTGCACATAAGCCCCCTATTCTGGAGGGGTGGTGGAAAGCACTCTGGAAACTCAAGGCACCACCACGATCTTGACTTTTTGTGTGGAATATCATCATGAATAAAACTACTATAGGCATCAACTTGATGAAAATATCACACTTCGATCTGACTTGGTGCATCATTTGTCAATAGGATGAGGAATCGAATTATCATCTCTTCATGTTCTACAAAACCACTCAACACATTTGGGAGCAAGTCATCTCCTCCTTGGACATACCCCAGTGTTGGGATGGACGCAACATCAAGGAGGCATGGAACAACTAGTGGAAAATTCCCCCCAACATGAAAAATCATAACCTTCCCCTCATTATATGTTGGCATATTTTGTTAAGTCAGAACAACATCATCTTTAACGATCTACATATTCGGTGGACTTTGGTAATCACTAGGATCAACAATAATTTCTATGAAATACCCAATGATGAACAATCCCCTCTTGTTCGCACTATAACTCCCAAAGCCATCAACCATGACCACCCATGGGCATACTTCGACGGATCTGCACAAGACCAGGGGTGTTGGGGGGGGGGGGGGGGGGGGGTATAATTCTCCATCTATCAGGAAATCGCTCTTTTTGAATCCGCATGGGGCTAGGTGCAAGCACAAACAATTTCGCTGAGCTCATCTCACTTCGACACTTATTATACTTTACATTGGCACAAAAATGTAGGCATATTCAAATTTTTGGGGACTCTAAGATCGTCATTAATTGGTTCAATTGAAAATTTGAATGTCATGTACATTCTCTCAAGAACATTTTGGATGATGCATTGCATTTAAAATCACAATTTGAATAAATTACTTGTCTCCACATATATAGGGAGCACAACTAGGCTGCGAATCAACTTTCCAAGGAGGCAGTGAATCAACCAAGGGGTCAATGGTTGATCCAAGAATAGAGGGAGGAAGAGATCTTCTAGTTTTATCACAGGCCCTACATAGACTAGATACAACAAAGGGCAGACATGCCCTAATTACACAGTTTCTATGATCCTAATATACATCAGAAACTTTTGCAAAGCAACATTTTGAATTTTTGTATAAAGATTTACTGAACCTGAAGGCATACCATTAGCGGGTACTTATGTATAGACCTATATATTTTGATGGCTATGGCCACGCATACACCATATGTTGTCTACTTTTACAACATGTAATTTTCCATTTATAATAGAAAATTACGATTTTTCCCAGGGGAAAAAAAAGTATTCCAAGCTGGATGTTGGGAAAAATATCCTAGTGGGCATCATTAGGCGTGTTTATGGCTAAAGGAAATTGGCAAAGGCAATGACTAAGGAATTTAAAAAGGCAAAAAGGTATTTTTGGCACATTTATTTATGTAAATAAAGGAAAATAGGTGAAAAGGAAGGTAAAAGGTCACAAGTTGCATGTGAGGAGGAAATTGAAGGAAAATAATGGAAAATGAAGAAAATAGAGGCCTAATTGATAAAAAGGCTTCTAAGGACTAGTTTGTAACCCTTTGCCAATTTAGTTTTGGAGATCTCTCATTATCTCTCTCTCTCTCACTCTTGGACACTTAGAGTTTTCTTGGAGCATTCTAGCTTTGGAGCAACGAAGGGAAAAGAAAGCAAAGGAAGGACAAGGAAAAGGAAGGAAAGCAAAGATTGAGCAAGGAAGAGAAGGATCAAGAAACTTCAGTAGGAATACTTGCAGGTAGCATATTGCATGTGTGATTTCCTAATTCGTTTCGACATGCATGGCTTTGCATGTTGGTATATGGTTCTCTTGTTGTCGATGGCATGGTTTTACTAGCTTATGACAATGGTTTTTAGCCTAGCCTTGAATTTTTTTGGATAGCCATGGTGTGATAGGATTGTTTTCTCGGTTTTGAGCTTTGGAATTTCTGGATGGTTGCAGAATCTAGGGTGGAGGTGGTCTCAGGAAAAACCCCAAAGGCCTAGGAATCCATTGATCAGTTTTAGCGGGATACACGTTAAAGCCTGAGGGTGGAGTCTCGGTTTAGGGCCTAGTGATCCGGTGTGGATTTTGGTAAAGCCTGAGAGAATGGTGTCTTGGTTTAGGGCCTAGTGATTTGGTGTGGATTGTGGTAAAGCTTGAGAGACAAGGATATGGAAAATTCCTCAAGGATAGTGGTGGAGTCTGGAGGCACTCCTAGCTCAGTTTGGTTATGTGATCTCGATGCTTGGTTTTGGTGAGATCATGGTTTGATGAGGGTGGAATTGGTTTAACCTCTAGATTCCCTTGGTTGTTTTTGGATTGGTTTATCCATGAGATCCCACATTCATGCTTGGAATATGGCATGAAGGTGACTGGTTGAAAGAAATATTTGGTTCAGCCATGTCTACAGTTGAGTGGTACGTGGAAGTCCCAAACCTGGTCAACTTTTCCTATGTTAAAAGCTAATTTCTCTTGCTTTTGTACTTGTTAATATGTGGCTTTAATGGTCGTTATCTCATTGCTATTTACATGGTTTAATGTTCGTTATAATCATGGTTGTATGATTGGCTATTGTCATGGTTATTTCATGTATTTACTTGTAACTGAAAGGATAATGCATGCAAGACCTAATTGATGTCAAAACAGTTAAAGCAAGAGGGTGGTGATCCTTCTTGTCAAGTCTCATATGAGTTATAAGTCATTTATGCTTTGTCTTGTATTCATTTCTTGTGGATTGCATTGATGCTAATTGTTTGACAGAATGTCAGTCTTAGTTGGGAATGGTCAAGCCTAGTCCCAGAGTCAGTTTTTGATTTGTAAGTCTTTTCATCATGTAATTTATTGATTTTGAAAGCTATGGGGGTTTCTAGGCAGTGACTTGGATTCTAGGCTTGAAAAGTGGCACAAATCCCAGAGTCACAAGCACAGATCTGAGGAGAGAAGTCCCCAGACGCATGCATACCCATGTTGTGCATGCATTTGGAGGTTTCTAAACACATCCTTGTCCATATCAAGGGAGCGTCTAGGGGTTTAGTTGTCTAAAAGATTAGTGGGACCCAGGGTCTAGTCAGGGGGATGACTGGGATGCATTCTAGGAGTCATGTAGCAGGTGCAGAAGCTCTGGTATGGTGTGTTTCCATCGGTTCCACTTACTTAAGGTCACTTAGGAGGTTGAACCATATCATAGTAACTTTTCATCACATGTTTACTCTAGTTAGACAGTTACTTGGGTAGATGTGAGAGGAGGTCATTACAGAGTGGTTTCAAAGCATGGTTCACCCCTCAGACTGGATGCGTTGTGTGTTAGTCATGCATTCATGTTGGTTTCATATGTGTTTCTTGTGTTGTAAGACCATGTGCTTGTTGCATTTGCATGGAGTTGATCATGACTACAGTGAGGTCACTATGGGAAGTTGATGGTGTCGTTGTGGAGTGTGTCGCCATGAGTGTATGGTTTATTATGGAGTGTTATGCACGTTAGTATTCACATGTGGTCAAGTGTATAGTGATGTGGTGGTTGTTGTCATGCATGAGGTTAGGGTATGTGTAGTTGATATGGTCATGTATTTATGATTGGACTCTAGTTAGAATTATGGTTATATGCTTATATTCTTATGTGTTATATTTCTATATGCTACCATGATTATGTTATACATGTATTACATTGATTTGTTGATCTTGTAGATGAGGTATCCTCCCCGAATTATGCTAAGGTATGTTGGTTTTTTGTGATTTGGTTTAGCTGACATGATACACCTTGCAGGAACAATATCAAAGATGACTAGCAAGATGGTAGACTACAGTTACCGAAACTCTCCCTATGGATCAGATGAGCAACATGGTGTCGGTCACTCTTTTGATTTGGCAGACACACTGAGAAGCTTAAAGGTAGAAATAAGGAGTTGTAAGGCAGACAATGACAAAATCATACAGGCACAGGAGAAACAAGAAAAGGTAAATGCGGTTATACTTTAGGGTTTGTCAGAATTGCAGTGACAGGGACCCCTTTGGATCAACCATGAGCAGGAGGACAAAACTAATGAGGCATATGGCATTAGGTCTCATGGTGAGTATAGGTCATATAGAGATGACATGATCAGAGATGGTAGGTCTTTGGATACTCTAGATAGGAGAGGTGATGGACACAGGTACTATTCTAGTTTTGGCTCATGTTGATCTAGGTTGTCATTGATGTCAATATGGAAATATTTTAGATACTAGATGATGATATGAAACCAAGGGGAAGCAGAGCAGATCCATGAAGAGACAAGAGCAAGGCCATTATGATAGCCAAGCCATAAGCAGGAAGAGTTACCAAAGGAGGCATATCAAAGCATAGTACAAGACATCGGAGAAAGAGAGGTGTTCATATATGCAAGGAGGTATTTAAAAGACACTGCCAAGCCAGAGGAGCCACATTGGAGCAAGAGGAGCTATAGGAGGAGCCATATATATATATATATATATCTATATATATCTATATGCCAAAACTGAGTTCTCAGAGCTACAGAACCAAACAGAGCGAGCAGAACAGATCATATATATATGCCATATAAATGCCAAAGAAGAGGAGCAGACAAAGCAAACAAAGGATGCAGACAGCTATCAGAGCAAACAGAGGAACGCAAATAGCCATTGGAGCAAACATAGGATGCAAATAGCCATCAGAGGAAGCAAGAAGAGCCATTAAAGGAGCATATATATATATATATATATATATATATATATATATATATATATATATATATACAGGGTTAAAGGAAACATCGAGCAATATATACATGTAGGGTTAAAGGAGTGGAGAATATATATATAAATAGTCAAATGCATTATCTGAGGAGAAAACCTATATATATATATATATATATATATATATATATAGGCTTAACAGTATAGGCGGCCAAAACTATGAATCCCTGACAAATACACTATCGAAGGCCAAAACTCACGTATATATGCCTTTACACTATCGGAGGCAGAAAGTGGACTTGAAACCTTATACATGGGAGTGTTGAGTCATATCGGGTCCGGCATACAATATCGCATCGGGACTTAGGGAGAGAAAGTCATACAGTGTTAAGCGACCCCTTTGTGATCGCCAATAGTGATACATATATATGTGGACCCATCACAACATTGCAATATAAGTTAATCTATGATCACATCCGTCGCATATCGCAAGCCGTAAAGCCTTGTCACATTGGAAGCACCGATTGCGATATGCTGTGGACTAGATGGGCATATTAACTATGGTTTAATACCATATCACATCTAGTCCATCGGAGCAGTGGAGGATCGGCCATCGGCCATCAGCGGAGTCATAGGTGCGATATATAAAGGACCCCTGGGAGTCATGAATCGCCGATTGCGATTTAAGCTGCGAACCCGATATAGTTTAGATGTAGGTTTAGTATTGCTTGAAGTCTGCCCCTTAGTCTTTTGATTGGTTTTTCTCATATTCCCTGTGTAACTAAATATTTGGCTTGTGCAGGGTGTTTTAGGCCGAAAGGCTTATTATAACTGTTCCAATGGTTCAGGAGGCTGAACGTTAGTTAAATGGGGTGAATCATGGTGATAGTGATTGCGATTGGGACATGGCTGTCTATTAACCTATGTTGACTCTGTGTATGCCTGCCATCATTAAAAAAGGAGAGCGTTGTTACAAGTTTTTGAATATGTCTTCTCTATGCATGATTTAGTCCTCACCATTGAATCAACATGTCCTGTGAGCACAAATAGACAGAGGAAACTGTAATCCGGAAAGCTGAAGAAGCAAGCGAGCATAGAGGAAATGACAACGAGCATTCAGGAAGCTAAAGGGCCAACGAAGAGAGGAAACTGACAGATAGAGGCATGAGAAATGAATAATAGACAGAAAGCAAAGGACAATTAGCTGTGAATGTTGTTGAAAGTTAGAACACTGTGGAAAATAAGTTGGAAGAGACAGAGACAGCGTGAGGATCCCGCAGAACAGAAAGAGGGCCGAAGGGCCAATAGGACAGTAGACAGTCGAAGGGGAGAAGGTGCCAACAGAGAACATAAGCTTGAACAGGAAGTTGTTCTTTATGCAAAGATTAGTGCAACTAACAGTAGACTGACTAAAGTTGTGTGAAGACATCATCAGAGAGCATGAAGGCTATTAGAGACTATGTGTGGGCAGTGTGCAGAGTTGTGAAGAATTCTTCATAAGAATACTGGTTGTCATTGATGTTGTAGCTTGGAGACTACAGTGAAGCTATAATCAGATAGAACTTAGTAAAGAAGAGTTATGAGAGCATAACATTATTATCAAATGAACCTTAACAAGATTGGGTCAGAATCCTTGAGGCTAGTGCCTCAGAAGTAAGTAGGATTGGAGTCCTTGGGGCTGGTATCTCAGAAGAAAGAAGGATAGGAATCCTTGGGGCTAGTGCCTCAGAAGTAAGAAGGATTAGAGTCCTTGGGGTTGATGCCTCAGAAGTAGGAAGGATAGGAGTCCTTGGGGTTGATGCCTCAAAAGTAGGAAGGATAGGAGTCCTTAGGGATGGTGCCTCATAAGTAGGAATGATTGGAGTCCTTAGGGCTGGTGTCTCAGGAAATGGAAGGATTGAATTCCTTGGGAGTTGGTACTCCTAAGTCCAAGATTAGTGCCTTGGAAAAATAGAGTTGGTTCTCTGGAGGTTGGAACCTCACCAAAGTCCGAGTTGGAGCTTGGTGACTGATTGCAACCACTTATATATTGTATCTATTTTACTGCAAAGATTATATTAATAAAAACATTTATTATTGTTGTTCATCTTGTGTTCTGAATATAAATTGTTTAATTGTTTAAACAATAGTCAGAAAAAGAAATATTGATTCACCCCCCCCAGTATTTCCAACAATTGGTATCAAAGCAGGTACCTTCATTCAAAGCTTAACAGCTTGAAGGTTGACCTTTAGAACACAAATGGCGAGGTCAAGGAAGAAAGTCTCCAATCCTCCTAAGGATATGTCTCCCTCTACTACTAAAATAGAAGACAATCAATTTGAGGAGACTCCAAGGCTTAATAGGAACTTTAATATATGGGAAGCAAGAATGAGGAACTTCCTACAGACTCAAGGCATTGAAATATGGAAATCAATGATTGCTGATAGCAGGATGGATGAGGAACCCAAGGAGTACAATGCAAAAGCAATGAAGGCAATCTTGAAAGCACTACCTTATTCTGTAAAGAACAATCTAGGAAAATGTTCATCAACAAAGGGTATATGGGAAAAACTTCATGACCTTCACTCAAAAGGAGCATTGACCATGACCATTAGTCAAGAAGATGATGGAAATCTACAAAGAAATCCAGAACCCATCATAGAAGTTGAACATGGGAATGATGATGTCAAGGCTGAAGTGACTTAGAAGAGCAAGAGAATGAAAAAGATTTTGTAGAAGAACTCCTTGCTCAACTTATGACTACCATGGAAGAGATTAACAATTTGAAAAATGAAAATGAGGAACTTAAGAAGATAGCACTAGTTGGTAAACAAGATCAAACAAGGAATAAAGTTGACCTCATCAAGCTTCAAGTACAAGAAAGGGATGAAGAGCTTGCCAAGCTTAAGAAGGAATATCATCAAAGCAAAAGAAAGCATCATGAAGAAGTCATATCCATGAAAAATCAATTGAATAAAGCAAAGAAGCAGGAAGATACCTTGTCAAGTCAACTTGAACAAAGGCACAAGAGCTTGAACAAACTTGAAGAAGAGATTGCTCAGTACAAGGTAGAGGTATCCTCTCTCAAGTCTCAACTACAAGAAGCAAGGAAACAAGCACAAGGAGCTGAAAAGACCATGGAATCATTGGAAGTCATAGAAGGACAAATTGATGAAGCGGGAAAGGAAAGAAACACCATGATCTGTCAACTAAAAGCAAAGGATGAAGAAATCTTCAAAATGAAGTCAGATATCATCTTCCTTAAAATAGAAGCAGATGAAGCTATTCGTATCAAGGAATAAATTGAGGAACAACTTGCTAAGAAGAATAGTGAGTGTGAAAGATTGGAAGAAGATATTGTCTTCCTTAGGACAAAGGTTGAAGGGATGAACAAAATGTTGAAGAGCTCTCAAGATTTGGATGACATGCTTAGCTATAACAGATGTCCATCTGATAAATTAGGTCTTGGGTATGCAGGTGAACCCTCAAACAAGAATGAAAATGATTTAAACAAAAGATATGTGAAGAAGCCAAAAAGAAATGGTGATGCTCCTAGTTCCAGCAAAGGCAAGGAGAAAAATCAAGGCTACATTAGAAGAAATCCTGCTCCAAGAAGAAATCCAGATGATGTCAAAGATGCAAAAGGCAATGGTTATCGTCAAAGGATCTCAAGGCAGAAAGGCTTCAGAAGTACATCAAGGAAATCTCCATCTCCCAGGTGCCAAAGTTCGTTCTTTGGTTATTGTTATTCTTCTACGAACTTTGGTCACATGGAAAAATACTGTAAAGCATATCATAAAGATAGATATTATAGTCCCCAACAATCTCCAAGAAACAATTTTGCATAAAGAAAACATGAATTCTTATTCAAGAACAATGTAGAAATCTTCAAGTGTCATAACATTGGTCATATGGCACATGATTGTAACTTAACATGGGCTCTTACACAAGCTAGAACCATGCAAAAGAAGAAAGTTACACAAGTATGGAGAAGAAAGCAAATACAATCCAAAAGTCCCTTGAGTTCTCCAGCCAATAACACATGACATTGGCCTGAATTTTGACAATCTAAGCATTTGATGAGAAGACTCTGCCAAAAGGAGATGATGTATATAGTTAGGGGGAGCCTGTAATTCTTGATCACTATTGCAGAAGCTATTAGTGAAAAAGGTCCTAATGAAATCCATGTTGAGATATATTAACAATAATTCTTTGATGAAGATCATTTCTTAGGAGTACTCCATTGAAGAATATGATCCTGTAACCATTCTTTGGACTGTTGTTAAAGATGCTTTCCACTTAATCACTAAGTAGTAATTGAAGCATTAGAGAAATTCATCTAATGCTAGATAAAATAGGGAAAACAACCATGGTTCTGTTATCACAGAAGTTTATGTCTTAACTCAGGGATTTAATGTGAGAATAGATCAATTCTGGACACTAATATAGGTAGCCTTCAAAAAAACAGATACATCTGGAATAGAGTTTGAAGTAAGAGCAGCTGGAAGCCTATATAAAAACTAAAGCACTGCATGGAGATGCAGATCAACAATTGTATTTAAAAGACAGTCACAGATTTTGGATATCTAAATCTGCTAAGAGGAAATAACTAGCTAAGATGAGATATGTACAAGAACACAAGGAAAGGATGGTAGTGAGTTAAGAAGAAGCACAGAGACACAAATGAACTTAGATCTGAAGAAAGACATTGTTATGAAACCAGCTCAAGAAAAGATAGAAAAGATAGATCAACGCCTTAGAATTCAGCCTCTTCGAGGGGGCAACCTCCTTTACATTACATAAATGAACAATTCTTTGATGATTCAAATGACAAAACCTCCTTTCTATATATAGGAGTCTAAGGAGTCACAATATAATCCAGCCGACCTAACAATAATAATATAAAGCCACAAAAATAACAATAGAGGGATTCTATGGGCACATTAATAACAATATGGGCGCAATGGGGGCACAACAATATAAATAAGGGGTATAACTACAATAGTAATGGGGTAATCACTAGTATTATAGGGACCCAACATGCCCCTCTCCTTCAAAAAAGTGTTGTCCTCAACGCTTGAGTAGTTCTGGATACTTCTGCATAAAATTCTCATCCTCCCATGTGGAATCTTCAGCGGATAAGTTCTTCCACTTGATAAGATACTCTGAAATTGATCGATTTCGTAGCTGTCGAGTTCTTGTTTCTATGACTGCTTCCGGTTCCAATATAATTTTTCCTTCCTCGTCAAGTTCTGGCAATATTGTTTGAACTGGGAGCTTGTCGCCTATAACCTTCTTTAAACATGAAACATGGAAAACTGGGTGCAATCGAGAAGCTGCAGGAAGCTCCAATTTGTATGCCATAGTACCAATCTTTTGCAACACCTTGTACGGACCATAATACTTTGGTGATAATTTATTATCCTTCTTAGCTTGCTTGAGGGACATTTTCTTATATGGTTGTAGCCGTAGGAATACCCAATCACCTACATCAAAACTTCTTTCACTGCGATGTTGATCTGCCTGTTGTTTCATTCTATTCTGTGCCAACACGAGGTTATCCTTTAAGAGTTGGAGGACTTGTTGTTGATGTTCGATGTGATGTTCCACTGCTTGAACCTTAGAATTTTCTCTTAAATATGATGTGATGGATGGTGGTTGATACCCATAAAGTGCCATAAATGGGGTCATTTTTGTTGCTGTATGGAAGGAAGTGTTATACCACCATTCAGCCAGAGGCAACCATTTGACCCATTGTGTCTGTTTATCAGATACAAAGCAACGAAGATATCCTTCCAAACATTTGTTTACTATCTCAGTTTGCCCATCAGATTGAGGATGATAAGATGAGCTATGAGCTAACTGAGTACCAAGACAAGAAAATAATTCTGTCCAAAAATTTCCAGTGAAAATGGGATCTCTGTCACTTACAATAATCTTTGGGTTTCCATGTAGCTTTTGAATTGTTTCCATAAATGCAGTAGAAACTGTACTGGCTTTAAATGGATGTGATAATGCACAAAAGTGTGCATACTTGGTAAGTCTGTCAACTACCACCATGATGACACTCTTTCCCTCAGACTTGGGTAAACCTGTGATAAAATCCATTGAAACCTCCTCCCAACGTTGGCTTGGAATGGATAAAGGTTGTAATAGACCCGGTGTCTTAATTGTTTCAACTTTATTTTGTTGGCAAACCAAACATTCTGCCACAAACTTTTGAATATCTGATTTAAGGCCATCCCAAAAAAATTCCTTCTTAACCCTGTGGTAAGTTTTTAAAAATCCTGAGTGCCCTCCTAAGGGAGAAGTGTGCAATTCCATAAGAATCTTTTGTTTTAGCTGGGAATTCTTACAGAGGTATAAGCGATCTTTGTACCATAACGAATCATTTTTCCAGCTAAATGTATCAGACGTACTGGAATCTTGTTGTAACTTTCGAATAAGTGCCCACACTTCTTCGTCATTCTTCCATTCCTCCCTTGCTTCATTTATCCAATCTGGTTGGATAATAGAAATGGCGCACAACAATGCTTCCACATCCTCATCCTTTCTTGAGAGTGCATCTGCCACCACATTTTGCTTCCCTTTTTTGTAGATGATTTCAAAGTCATAACCCAACATCTTTGTGACCCACTTTTGTTGCTCTTCAGAGGATAATCTTTGTTCTAAAAAGTATTTAAGGCTATCATGATCCGTTTTTACCTTGAAGTGTCTTCCCATTAGGTAGGGTCGCCATTTCTTAAGTGCATGGAGTATTGCCAACATTTCCTTCTCATAAATAGCTTTGCTTAAAAACTTTCCCTTGATTGGACGACTTTCAAAAGCAATGGGTCTTTCATCTTGCATTAGAACAGCACCAATTCCATTTCCTGAAGCATCACATTCCACAATAAAGGTTTTTGTGAAGTCCGGTGTAGCTAAGACCGGTGCTTGGCACATTGCCTCTTTAAGATGTTCAAAGGCCTTTGTTGCTTCCGGAGTCCATGAAAATGCATCTTTCTTCAATAATGTTGTTAGAGGTGCTGCTATTCTCCCATAATTCTTAACAAACTTGCGATAATACCCTGTCAAACCAAGAAATCCTCGCAGATGCTTTATGGATGTGGGGATTTTCCATTCCTTAATGGCTTTAATTTTGCTAGGGTCTACCTTAACTCCTTCATGAGATACAATATGACCCAAATATTCCACCTCCTGGACTCCAAAGAAACATTTGGATCTTTTTGCATATAATTGTTTCTCCTCCAATAGTTGTAGCACCCTGTCAACATGTTCAACATGATCCTTCCAAGACTTGCTGTAGATTAGTATATCATCAAAAAATACTAACACAAATTTTCTAAGGAATGGTTTGAAAATTGAATTCATCAAACCTTGAAATGTTGAAGGTGCATTGGTAAGGCCAAAAGGCATGACCAAAAATTCATAATGACCCTCATGAGTTCTAAATGCCATTTTCGGAATGTCTTCAATCTTCATTCTGATTTGATGATATCCTGAACGAAGATCCAACTTGGTGAAGTAAATTGATCCATGCAATTCATCCAGTAATTCATCAATGACAGGAATGGGGAACTTATCTTTAATAGTGAGCTTGTTGAGCTCCCTATAATCCGGACACATGCGCCATGATCCATCCTTCTTGTGCACCAATACTACTGGAGCAGAGAAAGAACTTTGACTGGTTGAATTATACCAGCCTCTAGCATTTCTGCAACCATACGTTCAATTTCACTTTTTGGACATAGGGATATCTGTACGGCCTGATGTTTGGAGGAACACTTCCTGGAATCAGATGAATAGCATGATCATGATCACGCATAGGTGGGAGACCTTTGGGAGTCTCAAATACCTTGGAATGATTGTCCAGGACTTTTTGGAGATCTGGAGAAATAGATGATTCCAATGTGGAAACATCTAGCGAACATAATTGTGCAATTACACCCCTTTGCTCCTTTTTTAGAAGCTTTGTCATACCATTAGAGCTGATTATCTTTCCTGGTTTCCCTGCAATACCCCTTAATTCAACTTCCTTTCCTTCCGTAGAAAATTTGATGAAAAGTTCTTGAAAATTAAAAGCTATTGTACCCAAGGATTGTAGCCATTGGACTCCTAGTACAACATCAGCACCTCCCATTGGAATGGAAAGCATTGGGCTAGTCAATACATATTCTCCCATGGATAGCTTGATATTATGGCACTTTCCAGAGCAATTTATTGTTCCTCCATTTGCAATCATCACTTGACACTCTGGTGCTGGATATAGGAAGCAATTCAATTCTTTTGCTACCCTACAATGAATAAAATTGTGGGTGCTTCCTGAATCAATCAACACTATTACCTTTTTCTTCTTGATTTGTCCTTCTATCTTGATGGTTTGAGGAGTGGTAATTCCCGCCAATGCATTACAAGATATGGTCGGATTTATTTGTTCTTCATCTAGGCTTTGTTCCTGGAGTATATCCTCTTCTTTTGACCTTTCTTGCTCCTTTTCTTCTTCCTCTTCACAATCTATGTAGAATAATTTCTTCTCAGCACACTTATGACCTTTAGTGTATTTGCTATCACAACTGTAACAAAGCCCTTTTGCTCTTTTTTCTTCCAATTGTTGTGGTGTCAACCTTATAGGTTGTGGAAGACTAGGGGCAACAACACTTCCGTCTTTATAGTTGTGAGTGGTATGCTTCCTGGTTGCCATAATTTTGCTTTCCATTTTTCTTGCTAACCTGAATGCCTTCTCTAATGAATCAGGTTCCCAAAGGCGAACATCATGTTGGATATTATCCTTTAAAGACCCTATGAACACATCAATCCTATGCTCCTCTGGAATATCTTTTACCCTTATGTTCAATTTTTGGAACTCCTCAATGTGCTCCATTATTGAACCCTTTTGTTTGAGACTTATCAATTGGCTAAAAAAAGTGTTGCTTTTTGTATCCTCATAATGTGCTATCAATTCTTCCGTAAAAATTGCCCAAGTGATAAATTGTTTACGAGAGCAAAGCCATTGATACCATACAAACTGATTTGGTTCCAAATATAAAGTTGCCATACGTACCTTTTGTGTGTTTTGCACATTATTGAGATCGAAGAATTGCTCCATCTGTAATATCCATGTGGCGGGATCCTTGCCATCAAACTTCCTCATATCGATTTTTGGAATATGGTGGGTCTTCGATCCAACATTAGAGTCTATGGAATCATGATTAACATTTCTTTTGTTCACATCATGAGTTTCCTTTACAACCTTTTCACCATTAGTAAGTATTTCTTGTAGAAAATTTGTCAAATCTGTCTTCAAATCTGCCATGTCTGTCTTCAAATCTGTCCTCAAATCTGTCTTCAGATCATCCATCTTAGCTTCCATGCCCTTTATCTTAGATTCCACGCCATTTATCTTAGCATCTGTTAGCTTTTGTGAGCGTGACATTTGTTGCACTTGTTCTTGTAATTTTGATATATCATGTAGCATTTCTTCCTCTTCTTCATGAGTCATGCTAGAGCTTTCAGGTTCCTTACTAGGTGTTTGCATTTTCTTTCCTCGGGGCATCAGTTACCGATAATAATGCTTTACTATGCCCTTTGAATTCCTTCAAACCAAGCTTATGCAAAAATAAAAAAAAAAACTACACACCTTTTTTTTACTTTGTAGAAGCCTGATATTGAATCTAATGTATCTCTGTAATTTCGAATCATCCAGTTCTAAAATTGTGACCTGTAGTAGCCTTCTATGTCCTCTTTCCAATGCCACTAGTCTGATCCAAATTGGATTATCCAAGAAAGAGTTATGGACAATCTCCCGCAGTGACCTGATTATAGACTAGTTCAGTAGAGCTAACTTGTATGAAGTGCCACGTGTCACTGTTTCAACCTTTGACTCTGAAAAATATATAAAAGAAAACTACAGTCCGTCCTCTTTCTGCACCTTCTTACGAAAATTCAATCCGATGCTCAGAAAGAAAGTTATGACGATTTTCCCCAGGTCACATGTTTTGAGTGTAATTCAGGAGTCTGCAAAAAGACCAACTTCCTCAGATCATATATCCGAAAATATCAAGCAAAAAGCTCTGAAATTCGCACCCAAGTTTCAGCACGATTTCTTCTCAAATGGGTTTTTTTTGCGACTTCTGAAACGTCACAGAAAAGAAGTTATAGCGAAAATTCCACGATGACCTGTTTGGAGCAACGAAACCCTAGAATCCAAAGCTCTAATACCAAATGTTATGAAACCAGCTCAAGAAAAGATAGAAAAGATAGATCAACGCCTTAGAATTCAGCCTCTTCGAGGGGGCAACCTCCTTTACATTACATAAATGAACAATTCTTTGATGATTCAAATGACAAAACCTCCTTTCTATATATAGGAGTCTAAGGAGTCATAATATAATCCAGCCGACCTAACAATAATAATATAAAGCCACAAAAATAACAATAGAGGGATTCTATGGGCACATTAATAACAATATGGGCACAATGGGGGCACACCAATATAAATAAGGGGTATAAATACAATAGTAATTGGGTAATCACTAGTATTATAGGGACCCAACAGACATCAAGAAATACAATCTCAGTGGCAGTTTCTCTTGATTCAGACTATGAAGGTCTCTCAATTCTGCATATGAAGACAACAATATGGATTGAAGCATAAAAGCCTGGACTTGGAAACTTGGTGTATGGCCATTTGAAATCTGAATTAAAGCATTAAAGTAAAGCATCTTTAAGAATTGTTGAAACCATGATAGAGTATTTCTGAGACATGAAGAGGGAATAATGTGCAAATTGATGATAAAGCATCAATCCTTCTATCTTGAGTAAAAAGAAGAAGAGCACTATGATAGGGGGAGTCACAGACCTATGAAGATCTACCATTCATGAAGAATAGAAGCAATATGATAGGGGTAGTCCCAAAGCACTCCTTTGCCATTGATGTCAAAGGGGGGGAGAAGAAGAATATTGCCATCAATAACAAAGGGGGAGATTGTTGACCTAGGTTGTCATTGATGTCAATATGACAATATTCTAGATGCTAGATGACGATATGAAACCAAGGGGAAGTGATCTAATATTCACCCTATGAGTGACACCAGTTAAAGATTTATTGTTTAAAGGTATTACAGACTCATTTGCTGGTGTGTGTTCTATGTTATTGAAGCAACAGATCGATCAGATTTCCAATACACAGACAATAAAATGGAAAAACAACAGAGAAATACAGTAAGCAAACACAAAGACACAAGAATTTTTAATAAGGAGTTCACTCTATTCTCCAGGGCTACATCTCCGATCCAGCTTTCAGTGGTGGCCTTATTTTATTGTGTCTTTAAGCAGAGAATTACAATACATGGACTCAATGTGAGTTCTCTTGAAGCAAGTTTTGCTTGGTAGGGTGGTTCTTGGATTCCCCAAACCACTGGAGTACACAGACTCTTCTTCTTCCTACTAGCTCTGTGACCTTCTAGTCTATAATGGCAAGAGCCCAATGTGGTGCTCAGCCCGGACAGATTCCTCTATGGGATGGCTTGAATCTCTCAAGCTCTCTGGTGCTCGATGCTGTTGCTGGTCAGCTTGGCCCTCAGTCTCTTTCTGCTTTTGCTTTACTGCCTTCTTCTCTGTGTATTTTGTCCTCCTCTCGAGATTCTGGTCTTTCTTCGTCTCTCGGACTGTTCTCCAACTTGACTAAATGTGTATTCTATCTCTGTTCATGGTTTTTAGCCATTCTATTCTCATGCCTGTTTGGTTCCTCGTCCGCCTCTATCGATTCACCTTTTGTAGCTGTGCTTGGAGTTCCCTGTTTGGTGTCATCATGAACGCTCAGGAAGTGGCCACATGTCCTCCTCTAAACAATGCCAGCCCGCTTTGTCAGTTCGTTTCTTCAGTTACATTGTGGATGAAGTCTTTCCTCCACTATGCAGTCAAACAGATTCCAAATCCTTCTAAAATGCGGCATATTCCTTCGTTGATTATGCTTCCTCCATCGGGCACAATCTCAGCTGTCTGATCTGGGTTCCCCAGATCCGACGCCATATGCACGTCCCACATGGTTGACTTGCTCGAACAATAACATGCAATCAACGACAGTTTTCTCTCACCTCCGCTTGCCATGCGTCGATCGTTGATTGGGATTGCTCCACTTCCATCCAAAATCATTTACCATTTGAGGGCGCCTTGATCAATACCGCTGGTTTCTAGAGCGCGGGTCCTGCCTTTGTACATTTAGTGCTTTTGCCTTTTCGCCCACAGTTCTTTGGTTCCCAATGCGATCAAGTTCTCGGCTTCCTCCATTTCGTCCCTGTTCGCCCAGCTAAGCGCTAATCGCACATCAAAATCCACCTCCTTTTCCCGATCTGGGGCTCCCAGGGGCTAATTCGGCCTCCTGCGCAGTCTCCATGGGCCTCGGTCAGCGCGCTTTGACCGAGGTTCTCGTCGTTCCACACTGGCTACCATTGCCACTGGTTCAGGAGTGTTCTTTAATCATTGTTTTGGAAATTTCAGAGATTTGTCATGGTTCATTGACAGTCTTTTATGGATCCAATTCAGATCACGACCTTCCCACTAAAAAGCTTCTGGATCACCAAAAGTTGGTTTTCTTTCAAGCATCAACTAAGTGAGGATACTGCTTTCTCACTTGTCCAATCTCAATCCACTTTGCACTGCTCGACTTTGAACCTTTAATTCCAATTCTGAGGTATTCAACATCTCCTCTGTGCGCCATCCTCACCTTCCTATCCAAGATTGTGTCTTCCTACAACTCATTAAGATATTCAGGTAGCAGGTCATCAATAGAAGGCAATTGACTTTGCTCTTTAGGATCCTCAAACATTGAAGGTTCAAATAATCTCAAGCAATCCACATTTAAGATTGAGTAGATGTGCATTTAAGCTGGTAGATCAAGGCGAAACGCATTTTCACCAATCTTCTCAAGCATCCTAAAAGGTCCATACCTGATAGGCTTTAGCATTTTACCTTCACCTTGCATCCTGTCCTTGCTGATATACAACCAAACCTGGTCTCCAACTTGAAAACTATGCTCCATCTGATGCTTGTCATGCCTAGCCTTGTATTTGGCTTGGCTCTTTTCCAGTTGTTCCTGTACTGCCTGGTGGATCTCCTGGATCTGTTCAATGAACCTAGTTGCCTTGTCCACGTCACTGTGTCCATCAACCATGGTATCTTTACCAAAGACAAAATACAAAGGAGACCTTGGTATGAAACCAAAACAGGTCTCAAAAGGAGATCTATGTGTAGAAGAGTGTTTGGCTCTGTTGTAAGCATGCTGCACGTAACACAAATGTTCATCCCAAAGCTTAGGATGTTTGTTGCAATATCCCCTGAGTAACTGGATCACTGTCCTGTTAACTACTTCTGTCTGGCCATCGGTTTGTAGATGAAATGTTGTGCTTTTCTTCAATTGGGTGTCCATCAGTTCCCACAGACTCGACCAAAACTTCCCCACAAATCGGGTGTCTCGATCAGATACTATAGAAGTGGGTAATCCAAAATGAACCCATACATGTTCAAAGAATAATTTTGCAGTTTGTTCAACTGTAATCTGTTTATTACAAGGTATCAAAATACACATTTTTCTGAACCTATCCACAACCACATATAGATAATCATGACCTTTCCTAGATTTAGGCAATCCTCCAACAAAATCCATGGAAACACTTTCCCAAGGGTGAGAAGGAACTGGTAAAGGAGTGTACAAGCCTAGTTTTCTATTGCTGGGCTTTCTTTTAGCACACATAGTACACCCTCTTACATATCTAGAAATTGTCTTATTCATTTTCGGACAATAACAAAATATTTGCAGCTGTGCAACTGTTTTACTTACCCCAAAGTGACCTGATATTAGATAAGTGTGTGCCTCTCTAATTATATTTACTCTCTATGTTTGTAGAATGCAGAGTTTCCCACAATGATATAAGAGTCAGTCCTTCACCTGATAGTCCAATTCTTCTACCTTTTTGCCTTGACTCAAAGTTTCATATACATCTTTAAAGTCCATATCCTGAGAATATTATTCTATGTAGCTTTCATGTAGTACAGAATTATGCTTAAGTATGGTAGATTCATTTATAATGGGTCTAGATAACATGTCTGCAACCCTGTAGTGTATGCCCTTTTTGTATCTGATGACTAGATGAAACTGTTGTAGAAAACCCATCCATCTATAATGCCTTGATTGCTGCAACTTAGTTTGGGAGTGTAGATATTGAAGTGGCTAATGATCAGTATGTATTACTGTCTTTTTCCCATTAAGTAATGTTTCCACTTTTTCACACTCTGAACTAATGCATACAATTCTTTATCATATATAGGATAATTAACTACTGCAGGATTAAAAGTCTCAGAATGATAACATATGGGTTTGTCGTGCTGTGTCAACACTGCTCCCATGGCATAGTCACTGGCATCTGTTTAGATTTCAAATGGTCTTTCTAGATCAGGCAGTGCTAATACAGGTGTTGTACTAATCTTTTCTTTCAAGGTGTCGAAGGATTTTTGATGTTTGCCTCCCCACTGAAAACCATGTTCAATCCTGTCAAAGCATGTAAGGGAGCTGCAATTAAGGAAAAATTAGAGATGAAATTCCTCCAATATTTTGCTACTCCTAAGAAGCTTCTTACTTCTATAATAGACTTGGGTTTAGGCCAGTTCATAATGACTGCCACTTTAGAGGGATCTATTTTCAATTCACCACCCCCTACTATATGACCCAAATATTTTAGAGATGCTTTTCCAAATTCACATTTTGAGAGTTTAACATAAAGTTTTTCTCTTTTCAAAACATCTAATGTCTGCTTAACATTCTTTAAGTGTTCTTCCCACGTTTTACTAAAAATCAGAATGTCATCTAGATACACAATAACAAAATCATCAAGAAAAGGCCTGAGTACATCATTCATTAATCTCATGAAAGTAGCAGGGGCATTGGTCAAGCCAAAAGGCATAACCAGCCATTGATAAAATCCCTACCTTGTTTTGAAAGCAGTCTTCCATGCATCTTGCTCTGCAACTCTGACCTAATGGTATCCACTGTGCAAATCCAGCTTGGTGAAATAAACAACTTCCTTCAATTGATCTAAAAGATCATATATGTGAGGAAGGGGATAACTATTTTTTATTGTTATCTTATTCAGTGCTCGGTAGTCAATGCACATTCTCCATGAGCCATATTCTTTCTCACCAAAACGATTGGCGACCCACATGGTGATGTGTTAGGCCTAATGAATCCCTTCTTGAGAAACTCCTGCACCTGCTTCTTGATTTCAGCATTCTCTAAAGCAAATAGCTTGTACATCCCAATGTTAGGCAATGGAACATCTTGCTACAAAATAATATCATGTACTATCCCCTTTTTGGGTGGCAGACCTTTAGGTTCCTGAAACAAGACATCATATTCTGAAACAATGTTTTCTATATCAGCTTGCTGCTAAGAATTACAACCCTCAAATACATTGGTTTTATCAGGTTTCTTTTCCTTTACAACCATTAGTAAGAATTGTTTGCATGAATTTATCATTCTTTTCATCTGCCCAGAATTTATGAGAGTATCATTATTCTTGAGCTTGTGAGCTCTTACAAAGTATTCGATTCCATCTTTAACAAGTAGATACGTGTTCTCAGCTCTATAGAAAATAGCCTTTCTATCATACAAGTAAGGACTTCCTAAAAGAATTCCACATATATCCAAAGGAATCATGTCTAACTCAACATCATCTACAAATTCTGACCCAAAGGAAAACTTGAGTTTGCACTGTCTAGTCACTTGTAGTTGTACTTTATCATTCAACCATCCTAATGGGTATGGTTTCTTGTGAGGTGTAGTTGTTAATCCCAATTTCTTTACAATTGCTTCAAAAATCAATTTTACTTGTGAGCCACTATCAAACAAAGTATCAATCTTTTGATGTTTGGAAATAACTCGAATATGAAAAATCTCATGACTTTTTCTCTCATGTTCTTCATCAATAATAGTTTGAGCAGAATTAGTAGTGTCGCACGGAATGAGTCGATCTTGCGGACAAGATAGACCTTCCTAGAATCTAAAGAAGACCTAACGACAAGCAAACCAACCAGACACTATCTTTTTCTAAATATGCTTTAATGAACAATAGCAAACAAGTGTTTTTAGGGCCTACCTTTGGTCCAACGCGAGCTTGTGGATGCCCTCGCTCCTTTGATTCCAATGAGCTCCTTTTCGTGAATCTGCAAACACAAACAAGGCAAACAAATTAAATAGCACCTGAAAAACCAATTGCATAAAACATATTTAACATGAAAGTCAAGGAGTCCATGAAACAAATTACACAAGATACTTGTTGAGAAAAATGAGTTTGATTGTATTCATTCAAAAGAAGAAGAACCTTACAACCTTTGCCTTGATGCTGTACAAGCTCCTCCCAGGGTCCAACAAGAAGTCTCCTCTACTTTGACAAGTTTCACTCACTCCCGAATGAAGCCAAAAAGGAATGTGATCTCTCCTCTTAAGCTCAACTAGGAAGTCTTAATTTCACCAGCATTTACCCTCAAAATGTTCAGCTTCTAACCTCCTTAGTCCTCACCCCAATTCCTATATTTATAGTGCAATGGAGGGAAGTTACTAGGTCCTCCTTCAAAGGGATAAAGCCCTCCTTCAAAGGGATAGCTCCTTTAGTCAAGGGATTAGCTCCTTCTCTTTTGGGATGCATGAACCACCTCAGAGCAAACAATCCACGTCAAAATTCCTTCTAGAAAACTCTAGAATTAACCCAAAGTGAGTTTTTTAAGATAAAACTTGCGCCTTTTGACTTTCACAGGGGTTCGCACCTACACCGTTAGGGACAGAGCGGGTAGGTACACAGCTTTTGTACACAGAAGTTGCGGGACCGCAGGTGACCATGAGAGAAAGTGCGGAACCAGAGTTACATTGATTTTTAATGTCTTTCTCCCATTTCCAAAGCTTGATTTGAAGAGCTAAGGTCTTAGACTTACTTAGGAGGACAGTACAAGTGATGATAGACCCATACTGACTGCAAATAATCATGGTGACGATATTTTTGTGTAACAAGTAGTAGATGCTTCAGAATTCTTACCTTTTATACCTGTGGCTACAATGATTGTTTCATCTCCCGATTCTGACCCCAAATCTTTCTAAATAGCTGCAACAGTCTTCTTCTTCTTGCCCTCAGACTTATTAGGTCTCAGCTCTGGATGCAGAATCCAACAGTGCTAATCATCATGCCCCTCCTTTTTATAGTGAGTGCATGAAGCTTTGCCTTTCTGTGCAGTGTTAGCCTTCCTTGCTTCCCACTTCTGCTTTCTTTTCTCCTTGCTCTTGCTTACAGTGGATTGGGATGGTCCCCCAACTTCTGGATTTCCATTCTTTCCTCTAGCTTCTAGATGAGTAGCTTGTACAGATACCTCATCTATACTAGTGGGATTAAACATGAGGATGGTATGCCTCATGTAGCTGTGTAGACCACCAATGTACTTCAAAAGAGTCTCTGGTGAGTCTAATGAGATACCCAACATCAATGCTCTTTTTCTGAACTCTTGAGTATACCCTTGCACACTTTTCCCTTTCAACTGCCGAAGAGTTTGCCAACCCATCATGGCTTGTTGCATGTAGGCCAATGGATAGAACTATTTTTTTATTGCAGCAACAAATTCACTCTAGACAGAGATGGTCTTACCATGTTTCTTTATGTCAGCTTGGGTTCTACCTTCCCACCAAACCAAGGTAGTGCCTCCTAGGCGTAGGCTTGCCAGCTAAATTTTACTCTTGTCTGAGTTGATGTTTTGCACTCTGCAATACACATCAATTTGTCTAATCCAATCGTCCAACTTTTCAGCATTTAGCTCTCCATCATATATAGGAAAATAAAATTTAACATTTAGCTTAATCATAGATGCTTTCTTATTATGCACAGGGCTATTAGGAGGTGTGAGAAAGCTTTCCTATTTCCCTTTTCCTTTTGAGTGGTCATGGGAATGAGACTCAAATTCTTATTTATCTTGTTTAGAACTTGATGATTCTTCATCCTTATGCTTTCTAAACTCCCTATACATTTCTTCTACCATAGACTTTATAGCTAGGAAACTCTCTATGAATTGAGGATCTGGCCCCATAGAACCTTCCTCTGACATTGTCTTCTGAGAGTAGACTTTCCCAATTTCAGGATTAGTTTTGACCAACTCTCCTTCTCCTAATTTGAGCTTTGATCTAGTGAGCTTTCAACAGCTAAACCAACACAAGCGTGTCTAACCTTACAGCCTAGAGCTCTGATACCACTTGTTCTGATATTCACCCTATGAGTGACATCAGTTAAAGACTTATTGTTTAAAGGTATTACAGACTCATGTGCTGGTGTGTGTTCTATGTTATTGAAGCAACAGATCGATCAGATTTCCAATACACAAACAATAAAATGGAAAGACAGTAGAGAAATACAGTGAGAAAACACAAAGACACAAGAATTTTTAATAAGGAGTTCACCCTATTCTCTAGGGCTACATCTCTAGTCTAGCTTTCATTGGTGGCCTTATTTTATTGTGTCTTTAAGTAGCGAATTATAATAGAGGGACTCAATGTCAATTCTCCTAAAGCAGGTTTTGCTTGGCAGGGTGGTTCTTGGATTCCCCAAGCCACTAGAGTACACAGACTCTTCTTCTTCCTACCAGCTCTGTGACCTTCTGGTCTACAGTGGTAAGAGACCAATGTGGTGCTTAGCCCGGACAAATTCCTCTATGGGATGGCTTGAATCTCTCAAGCTCTCTGGTGCTCAATGCTGCCGTTGGTCAGCTCGGCCCTTTGTCTCTTTCTGCGTTTGCTTTACAGCCTTCTTCTCTGTGTATTCTGTCCTCCTCTCGGGATTCTGGTCTTTCTTCATCTCTCGGACTGCTCTCCGACTTGATTGACTGTGTATTCTGTCTCTATTCATGGCTTTTAGCCATTCTGTTCTCATGCATGTTCGGTTCCTCGTTCGCCTCTGTCGATTCACCTTCTGCAGCTGCGCTTGGAGTTCCCTGTTCGGCGTCATCATGAACACTCAAGAAGTGGCCACATGTCCTCCTATAAACAACACCAACCCGCTTCGTCGGTTCGTTTCTTTAGTTACATCATGGATGAAGTCTTTCGTCCACTGTGGCAGTCAAACGGATTCCAAATTCTTCTAAAATGCGGCGTATTCCTTCGTCGATTCTGCTTTCTCCATTGGGCGCGATCTCAGCCGTCCGATCTAGGTCCCCCAGATCCAACGCCATACACACGTCCCACGCATTTGACTTGCTCAACCGATAACGCGCGATCAACGGCAGATTTCTCTCACCTCTTCTTACCACATGTTGATCGTTGAGTGGGATCGCTCCGCTTCCATCCAAAACCATTTACTGTTTGAGGGCACCCCGATCAATACCGCCAGTTTCCAGAGCATGGGTCCCGCCTTTGTATGTTTAGCACTTTTTCCTTTTCACCCGCGGTTCTCCTATTCCCGACACGACCAAGTGCTCGGGCTTCCTCCATTTCAGCCCTGTTCACCCAGCGATGCGCGATTAGCGCAAAATCCACCTCCTTTTCCCGATCTAGGCTTCCAAGGGCTAATTCGGCCTCCTGCACAGTCTCCATAGGCCTCAGTCAATGCGCTTTGACCGAGGTCCTCGTCGTTCCACGCTGGCTGTCAACTGGTTCAGGGGTGTTTTTTTATCGTTGTTTTGGAAATTTTATAGATTTGTCATGGTTCTTTGACAGTCTTTTATGGATCCAATTCGGATTTGGAAGCAGAGCGGATCCATGAAGAGACAGGAGCAAGGCCATCAGGGTAGCCAAGCCATAAGCAGGAAGAGTTACCAAAGGAGGCATATCAAAGCATATTACAGGACATCAGAGCAAGATAGGCATTCATATATGCAAGGAGGTATTTGAAAGACACTGCCAAGCCAGAGGAGCCACATTGGAGCAAGAGGAGCTACAAGAGGAGCCATACATATATATGTAATATATATGCCAAAATTGAGTTCTTAGAGCTACAAAAGAAAATAGAGCGAGAAGAACAGAGCATATATATATGCCATATAAATTCCAAAGAAGAGGAAAAGACAGAGCAAACAGAGGATGCAGACAACCATCGGAGCAAACAGAGGAATGCAGATAGCCATCAGAGTAATCAGAGGAAGCAAGAAGAGCCATTAGAGGAGCAATATATACATATACACAGTTAAAGGAAACATCGGAGCAATATATACATGAAGGGTTAAAGGAGTGGAGAATATATATATATATATATATAAATAGGCAAATGCATTATCCAAGGAGAAAACCTCATATATATCTGTAACCTTATATATATGCATTTAAAGCTAACGAAGGCCAAAAAACCCATATATATATAGGCTTAACACTATCGGCGGCCAAAATGTTGAAAAGTGTGCAACAAGAAACGCTTGTTGAGAATGCAACAAGATGATGGAGCTTAGTGGAAAGGAGTCGCCTTCACTAAGTGGGCCCGCAGGCAAATTATGGCGCAAGTTCTATTTTTGATCACAGTGTGGATGATCACAGTGTGGGTGATCACAGTATGAGTGATCACAGTGTGGGTGACCAAAGTGTGGGTGACCACAGTGCGAGTGATCAAAGTCTATTTTTAGACTAGCTGTCAAAAATAGAAAAGTCAAATATTATTGTCTGATAATAATATTTGGACTATAAACTTGATCTTTATCCATGCGAATAAACGTGTTGATGTCGAACATGGTAGAAACCACTTGATTACCAGTCAATGATGTAAACTGTTAACAAGTGTGAGAGAAACCACCAGTGATGTCAATGGCTCTCAAAGTACCCAGTACAATCCATGAGATGTGAATAAATGTGTTGATGTCGAACATATCACGGAATCCTTCGATCGAAAGTCAATGATGTAAACTATCATCAAAGGCGAGAAACCCGCCATTGAGGCATGCAGATCTCAAGGTACTGGCAATTCCCAGATCATCTTTCTAGATAATGAGCTGATGTCAATAGAAAGCGATCCGTCGTAGGCAAGCCCACAACACGAAATCATAGATCAAGTTGAAGAAATTTAGTTGCAAGGACTGACTCAGGGATGGTCAAGATGGATGACAGATATTTTGCAGATGAATGGCTTATTGGCAGTGACCTCTTGAACACATAACGACACGACAGATGGCTTGGTGACAATTGACTCAAAGTTAATACCCAGAAACCGGCTGAAGACTTTCAATGTGGTTTGATCAACTGTTAGGCAAAGGATTTCCCAACCCAGGTGAATAAAAGTGGCGTGTTCAAGAGTGGTTACAAAGTATGACAAACATATTCATTTTTCTCTCTTTTCCCCCACCATTTCTGGCAAGTACCTCTTTATTTTTGACAAGCTTCAGGAGGATAACATTTGCTTGATTATAAGCTCATCCTTCGGACGAGTCCAACTTAGTTTAAATTCAAACCCTAAGAAGGAGTGGTTCGTTCCTGTTTGTAATTGAACAGGTCCTTTACTTTGAAATTTTAACGAGTCCAGTATAGGAGAAACTCGGCGTTTTTCAATTTTAGAGAGTCTGAAAAAACTTAAGAAGACTCCAGGGTTGACCTTTTTCATAAATTTGTGTCTCCCAAGCCCGAAAAAGTATAAAATAATACTTGAGAGAACCGCTTGATCTTTTACGACCAAGGAGTACTTTTCGTTATTAGTGCCCTTGACCCGAAAAAGTAAAAAAGCGATCAATGACAAGTCGTTTTATAACCAATATCGAATTCGAAACGACAAAAATCCAGCAATCTTTTCATGTTTTTACGGTCGGAAAAGAGTTGTAAGTGGACCGTCTTTTAATTCCGTTTTAACGAGTTTAAAAGAAACACTCAGCAATCTTTTCATGTTTTAGGAGTCAGAAAAGAGCTTAAAGATGACTCTACATGTTTTTCTGTCGAAAATGATAGATTTCCCCTGAATAATCCTTTATTCTGCACAAAAACACAAACATTACTCATCCCTGTTTAAAATAGATAAAAGCGTCGCAAAATACCTTTTCAAAGTGAAACATAAACAAATTTGCGATTTATTTACTCAAAAAACTTATAAAAAGGGCCTTTGTCGATTCATTTTTACCATTTGAGTTTGGGTGAGAAAATAGTGCTTTTGCTCAGAAAACTTCCCGTGAAGATTGTGGAAAATCCAACCGTCGGAATCGAGCGCCGTCTTCTCCAGGTAATCCACATCATCCTACTCTTCATTTTCAAACCGTTTAGTTTTTTGTTTTAGTCCTTCATTTTATTTTTTGGGAGGGTTTTTAGGCACAAAACCCGCGCGCGGGGGTCCGCAGGTTTACCATTGCGGACCCGCGGACCCCGACTTTTTCTCCGTTGGGAAAAAGCTCGGGGTCCGCACCATCCGTGTAGACAAAGTGCGGACCCACACACTGTGTCTAACTCGGAGGGTGCGTACCCCGCCGCAAGGGTTTTGAACCGAAAATTCTCAAAAATGGACCAATCAAAATGTTTTCTAGCAATTTAATTAATCTTTATACTTGATGCAGAGAGTACATCATGCTAGATTGGCGTGAACGAGAGCATGAGGACATGGATGCTGCCGCATGGAATCATCAACCTTCACTTGATGCTTTGAGGGCGTGCGGACTGTACAAATTCTGGACCATTCCTGGCATGAGGGCTCAGGTGGATTTCTTACAGTGGTTGGTTGACAGATGGAGCATACAGGACCAGTGCTTTTTCATTGGTGGCCACCAGCTCGAAATCGAGCCGGCGGACATTTATTTCTTGACTGGTTTGCCTAAGAGAGGCGAAGACTTGACTCTGCACGGGACTAGGCCAGGTGGCCAGTCTATCAATAGCCTCCGGCTAGAGTACTGCAACAGCCAGGCTAGAGACAAAGGGATAGACATAAAAACCATATCCCGTCCTGAACTCATGGTGATTGCGTTTACTGTCACCAGACTTTGCGGAGCTGCCGCATTACATATTGCCACCGGATCCCAGATGCGTATGGCAGTTGATTGCTTTCGAGGCACCATCTTCAACTGGTGTAATGTTGTGCTAGCCAATGTGAAAGGCCAACTGACCAGGGCCAAGAGCGGATGACTAAAGACCTTTGGTTATGGGGCTTTGGTCGTGAGTTTTCACCTGGAGAGGGTTCCTATGTTGATCCCACAGCACCTTACTGTTGGAGCTGGCCTTCCTCGAGAGCCCAAACTGATGCGATGGGTTGCAGTCATGGCCCGTCACCTGGACGAGAGGACAAAGGTTGCTCGGTTCAAACCTGAGTATTTCCAATGGTTGGAAAACCAGGTCTTTTCCATTCAGGACTTCCCTTACGCTGGGATAGATTTTCGTGGTGACCCAGACATGGCTCTTCCACCAGGAGAGTAGTGGGACGAGTCAGGTAAAATCCTTTTCAACTTTTTCCTATTTTAATTTTTTTTATTTTTCCATTGTCTCAAAACTGATAGTAAAAATTTCAAATGCAGATGTGGGTCCACAGCGACCAGCCGCTCTCCGGCCTTTCGAGAGGAGGCAACCAGTTGCACCCGCGCCAGCCCCACAGGACGAATCAGCAGAGTTTTTTGCCGAGTTGGAGGGTCATCTTGAGCGCTTGACAGGGGATATTCCTGAGACCACTATAGACGACATTCCTCGTCGACTTCAGCGCTATGTGATTGGAGTCCCGGAACCTTTTAGGAGATTCCTTTGCAAGGTGGCTCGTGCAGTGGTTTCTTATAGAGATCATCACCGGTGATAGGATGATCGCCTATTGTGGGCACATGTGACATTTTGTTTTTTGTACCTATCATTTTTGCCGATCATAAGGTGTTTTTCAACCTATGATCGAGGACGATGTATTTTTTGACACACTCCTATATATATATCACTATTACCGGCTTATCTTGTAAATCATGTTATGAAATGGTTTTAAATTTACATGTATGATTATTGCAAATGTCTATTTAACATTCGAGAAGCAATTGCATTTGCTAATGCATTTAAAGACCTTGGAATATGCTGATATTCAATGTAATCAAATTCACGTTCCAAGAGAGGCACTCTCAAGAATAATCTCAATAACACTGGATTTCTAATGGCATACACTCTATTAAGCTGTAATACAACGAGTTCAGAATCTAACCTCACTATCAAACTCTGAATCCCAAATGAAATAGATTCAGATAATAACTCAATCACTGCACTATACTCTGCAATGTTGTTTGTTGTTTGACCGAGGCTTACCCCATGCATAGAAACTAACTCGTCAGAGGGTGAATAGATAACCCAAGCTGCGGAAGAGATGTTCCGTGTATTACGACAAGCACCATCAGCAAATCCAATGTATGTTTGGAGAGGCATCGACATCTGCAATATCAAGAGTAAAACCAAGATAAGCAGGAATAATGACGGAAAAACACTCTCTAAGCTAAGCACACTTTTTAAACTAAAACACACTAGCTAGAAAGAAAAACTAACCTAAAAAATCTCCATACCCATTCTTTTAAGCATAATACCTCTTCAGGTAAAGGCCATTTCTTGGTTTACCTAAAGAGTCCCCGTCAAAGTCTACCAATTCATAGGCCCCTTTTGCTAGCTTTCGCTTGACAATATAGGGACCATGCCACATAGGAACGAATTTTTCAGCGCCTAATTTATCATTGGCTTGATCATATAATAACACTAGGTCTCCTTCCAAAAAATATCGAGGGGTCACATCTCGATCATACTGAGCTTTCATACGTTTTTTGTGAGTCTCGATTGCCAATGCAACATCACGTCGATTCTCATCTAATTGAGCTAAGTATAACAAACGCTTTTCCTCTTTGGAAGTGGCTGGAAGTAACTCGATGGCCATTTGCAGTGACGGGATTTCGCATTCAATGGGTAACACAGCTTCCAAACCATAGACTAGTTGGAAAGGAGTGAACCCTGTTGTTGTTTTTACTGAAGTTCGGTACGCCCAAAGCGCTGAAAATAGCATGTTGTGCCAATTCGACCAATGAACCCTAATGATTCGTCGGATCATGATAACTAAAACTTTGTTGATGGATTCAACTAGACCATTCGCTTGTGGATAATAAGGGGTTGAACTATCGTGACGTAAACCAAGCTTGCCTGTAAGTTCGGTCATCATAACGTTTCGAAAATGACGCCCATGATCAGTGATTATCACTTGTGGGACACCAAACCTAGCAATTATATGATTGAACACGAAAATTGCATTTGTTTTGCCGTCTACCTCGAATGTAGGCATCGCCTCGGCCCACTTAGTAAAATAATCTACCGCAAGGATGATATACGCATGCCCCCCGGCCGAGTGAGGGTTACATGTAATAAAATCGATACCCCATTTGGCAAAAGGACCAACGACAATTATAGGGTGGAGAGGAGCAAGTGGAGCGCGCATCTTACGATCAAAAATCTGGTAGTTGTGGCATTTTCGGACCGCCGTAATACAATATTTAAACAAGGATGGCCAGAAATAGCCAGCGCGCAATATCTTTTGGGCTGTGGCATACCCAGACATATGACCGCCACACGCTCTAGAGTGACAGTCATTTAGAACCCTTTCAGCCTCTTCGTGAGTTAAGCAACGTCGAAAAATAGAGTCTGCCCCACGGCGATAAAGAGTATCTCCAATAATTTTGAATTGTTGGGACTGGAATCGAATTTTCCGACGTTCCGATCTTGAAATTTCTGGCCGAAAGGATTGGGTCTGGAGATAGACGATGATATCCCCATACCACGGATCTAAAGTGCTGATTAGAAACAAAGATTCGTCTGCAATGGGCTCCTCTGCCACAGTTTCCGTGTAAGCACGCAGGAATTCACACATTAACTCCGCAAAAACTAAAGATTTCTTAGACTTAGATTTCTCAAACTCCAAGTCGAACTCCTGCAGGATAACGATCCATTTAGAGTACTTTACCCCTAGCAATTGCTTGGTCAAAATGTAGATCATAGGGTTGCAATATGAAATTACCGTAGTTTTACGTAGTAAAATGTAGTGACGAAAACGTTGGACAACTTGAACGGCTGCCAATGCCAATTTCTCCACATGTGAGTATTTTAGTTTAGTTGGATTTAACGTTCGACTAAGGTAATATATCACATGTTCCGTTCCGAATTCATCTTCCTGAACTAAGACCATTCCAATGGTGGAATGGGAGGAGGCGAGATACAAGAAGTAATCCTGGTTGTAGTTGGGAGGATGCAACAACGGTGCATGGGTCAACGCATGTTTGAGTGCATCAAAAGATTTCTGAGCTATCTCATCCCAAGAGAATTGAGTGTTTTGCTTCAACAACCAGGTAAAACCCTTTGTAACCTCGGCGTAGTTAGGAATGAATCGTCGTAAAAAGTTTGCTTTCCCCTGCAAACTTTGGAGTTGGTGAAGACTCGAAGGAGGAGGCAATTTGATGATAGCTTCGACCTTTGAGGGATCAACGCGTATGCCGACTTTCGAAACTACAAATCCCAGCAATCGACCCGTTTCTATACAGAAGACACATTTTTGTGGGTTCAACCGAATACGATAATGCCTACACCTCATAAAGATTGCTCGTAAATGGACAAGGTGATCAACTCGATGTAAAGAGTGAGCAGGCAAATCATCGAGATACGGTTGCACAATGTATTTGATGTCATGAAACGCATAAGACATCGCCCTTTGAAAAGTTGCTCCGGCATTCTTAAGCCCAAAAGGTAATTTGCAATAAGCAAATGTCCCCCATGGAAAAATGAAAGCCGTTTTTGGTTGATCGGCAGGTAGAATGTTGATTTGATTGTATCCGGAAAAACTGTCCATAAAGGAAAATATTTAGTTGCCGGAACAATCATCAATAATTTGATCGATATAGGGAGTTGGGTAATTTTCCTTTGGACAGGCTCGATTAATGTCCCTATAATCGATGCATATTCTTATTTTTCCCTGCTTTTTGTTAACCGAAACAATATTCGATACCCAATCCATTAACGGGATCGGATAAATGAAACCTGCTTTCAACAGTTTTTCAACTTCTGCTTTAATTGCAGCAGCTTTTCGTGGGTGAATCTGACGCAAACGTTGCTGGACGGGTTTAGCGTCTGGGTAAGTCTTGATCTCATGAACAACAATTGCGGGATCAATTCCTGACATTTCCTCATAGGACCAGGCAAACACGTCATGGAATTCTTGAAATAGGGCCTTATATAATTGAATTTCGTCATTTGTACACGAGGCACCTATATGAATGTTTTCAACAATTCCGGGCTTAACCGAAATGTCAATAGGAATAGTTCGAGAGATGTTTCCCAAATTTAACTCTGAATCAGGATGTTTCATTGGATTCTGAGGTTCCTTGACATATTCAGTTGTAAAAATTGATGAGAAATCATTTTCAAAATGATCATCCTCAGGTAAAAACGAAGATCTGTGATGGAGATCTTCCCATGGTAAATCATCTACACATAGGATTTCACGAATTTTCTCATCAGAGTGAACAAGTTCAGAAAACGTAGTTAAATCCGAGGTTGATGTGAAAAGTGATTCCTCACGGACCACATTCATTAAGTCAATTTCGGTTGAACCCAGGTCGGCAAAAGACTGCACGGCTTCATAGGCAATTTCATATGGACTCAAAGGCATGGAATTACCAAATGAGTCTATCTCAGATTCAGAAGGGATGATCCAAGGATCATCATAAATAATGGTGTCTGATGTGATCATATGAATAGTTGCAAATGAAGATGATGCGTTGATTGGAGGAAAAGGAAAAGTTCCCAGTAAACTGGCATCTTTAACTAATCCTACTCCAACATCCTTATATGGGATAGTCGTTTTACCAACATGCTGAATACTCTCCGAAGAGGCTGGGTCGGATGAAAAGTAAGCCAGCTGGTCTATTGTTACGATCTTTACATTATGTGGAAACTTTATTACTCGAAAGACCGATGAAACGACCACTATCATAACGTAAGACCAACTTCGACCCAAGAGAAGGTTGTAGTCTAGAGGGGCATCAACCACCTCCACATCTAGACTAACGGTTTTTCCTTCAACCCCTATAGGCAAATCCTATAGAATACCAAAAGGATGAAACCCACGGCCATAAAAGGCCTTAAGAATCGTCGGGGATTGATTTAGTGAAGGAGAACCAAGCGATCTCCAACACTGTATCGACATAATGCACGTTGAGGCTCCCTCATCAATTACAGTCCGATGAATAGGCTTGTTTTTTACTATCACTGGGATCTGGAAAGCCATTTGATGAGGGAGACGCGGTGTACTATTTTCTAGATCGAAAATTATTAGGTTCGGGTCCTGAACGTCAACAGCTCCTATAGCCGACAAAATTAATTTACGTTGTGCTGGACATGATTGCAGCACTTCCAAAGCCGACATTGCCAAGGGTGAAACAGTTAAATCCTCAACAATGTTATAGTTCTGAGCCGTTCTCGCATGTGGATTGAAAGCTGACTTTCGAAGTATACCCTTAGCGGCGGTTTGATTACTAAGTCTGGATTAGGTTTCTCGATCTGTAGCGGATCGGAACCGGGAGCTAAGGTTGATGGATTAGAATGAGAAGATTCTGCTTCTTTACCATCAACAGGACTTTTACTACCATAATCTTGCGATCGAGTCGTAATCCTAACATGGGACATCATCAATATGGGTTCTTCATTGGCACTCGAGGAAGAACCTATCATCTTGCTGTCTTGACTTGGAAATGGATCCTTCAAAACAGCACGAGTTTGGGAACCTTTGATGATCTTTGCAACCTCTGCACGATGAGGGCAGTCTCTTGTAAAATGTTCATCGTCACAAATGAGACATGGATAATGAGTTTTACGCTTTTCATCATTAGATTCCGCCTTTTCAGGTTTCTCCTTTGAACTTTTGTCCATTTTATTCTTCTTCTTTCCTTTCTTCTTCCCACAGGATTTTGATTTAGCTGTAGATGACTCTACAACGTGAATATCGGCGGAAATCTCTGCAGAAGAATCTCCTGTTGGGGAATCAGGCAAGGTTATGATAGGAGAAGAATTCTTGGAAGACTTCTTCTTACTTTTAGTGTTAACCGTGCCAATCATACCGTCAGCGGCGTGAGATCCCGAAGGAGCTGCAGCAATTTGATTTGACTTGGGAAGATCGGGGATCTTTTCGTGTAACGTACCTGACTGAGTATAAAATAAGTCAAGGTACTTTGCTTGAGCAATGACTTGCTCCTCAGTAACCACTCCGGCTTTAGCAACATCTTCAGTGATCTTCGGCAATAAAGATTTTACAAACCACTCAGCCAAGATTTGATCCGGAATAAATACCTTCACTAAACGACGTCGACGTCTCCACTCATGAATATGATCTGAAATGTACGTGGATGTCGACTGTTTTAGCGAAGTTAACAATTCCGTGCCATTGTCATATCGGACTGGCAACTGGAAATGAGTTAAAAACGAGGTAGCTAACTGACTAAAATTATAAAAAGTGCCTCGCGGTAACTCAATGTACCACTTGGCCGCGAGACCAATTAGAGTGCGCTGGAAAAGTCTAAGACGGATCGAATCATCTGTGATGGAGTTAGACGCACACCAGAGGTGGTAAGTCATCACATGGTTCGACGGGTCCTCTCCCGATTTACCTTCGAACTTAGGAATGTCACTGGGCAACTTATTCGGCATTGGCGGCCAAAACGGAAGATAATTAATGGGATCATTCGTTAGGCGCGACAAGTCTGGTAAGTCCAAAGTTGCGATAAACGGTAACTGCCGATTAGGATCCCTAAAACTCTGGGTCATGAGACCAGCCCCAGAAGGAGGATATCCGGGATAACTAGGAATAGGAATCGCGTTCGGGATATTGTATCCTCCCGGAAAACCAGGATTAACCGGACCGTACTGGGGTTGTTGAGGTTGTTGATAAGTGTACCTAGGATACGGTTGATACTGATAAACTGGCTGCTGGACAGCAAGACCGAATTGGTACTGTCCCTGGTACGGTTGATAGGTGAATTGTGGTTGACTTGTGACAACCGTACTTAAACCAGGTTGTCCTACAGGTATCTGAACCGTAGTTTGAATTGTGGATCCAGACGGTGGTAAAGATGTCTGAGGAGTAGATACAGGAATAGTAGAAACCGGAGTTGTCGATACTCCAGAAGTAGGTGGGGTAGATTGAACAGATGTTGTGGCAGTTGCAGCAGTCGTTTGAGATGGAGTACGAAGCGCAGTAGGCCCTGACTGACAAACTACGGAAGGTACAGAAGTTTGAATGTTAGACTGGACTGGTTGCTGGGGTGTACCAGAAACTAAGGGTTGTCCAGTTTGAGATGACAACTGTACACTTGGCTGCAACACCTATTGGGTTTGCGATGGATCCCACACTATGTTCATTCCGGGGTACTGACCCATAACAGGTTGGGAATATTGAGGACCATAACCGGGTTGAGGGTAGGATTGATAATTGAAAGGTACATTTCCCGTTCCTTGAACATAAGATTGACCTTGAGGTGGTTGGAAACCTTGGTTCGAGTACTGACCTTGGGGTAGATACCCTTGAGGCACGTACTAATACTGGGGTTGACCTTGAGGGATAAATTGATACTGGGGTTGACCTTGGGGTACATATTGAGTCTGGGGTTGACCTTGAGGAACGTACTGTACCGTAGGTACGTACTGTCCTTGAGGTTTCCCCCCAGATTCAAATTGTGTACCTTGAGGTTGTCCCCCAGGCGTTAATTGAGGCTGCCCCCAGGTGGTAACTGGCCACCCTGAGGTTGAGAATTGGGAATAGAACCTGACATCATAAGAATGTCTTCTACGCTCAACGGCTTTGTACCATTGCTTCTAGTTAATAACCCTTGCTCAATGGGTTGAGGAGATGCTCCCGAAAAAATACCAAAAAGTGACTGATACTCAGAGGGAACAGAAGGACCGCCGTACAAAAAAGATTCAGGCGATTGAGTAAACATGGACGACTGACCTGACATATTTACGGGAGTATAAAAACCTCTAGGATGATAAGGAGCACGAGGTGGTAAAAAACTTAACCCTGGGTTTTCCAAATAATTAGTCAAAGAAAGATACCAAGTAGTACTCCTCGGCGGACTGTAAAAAATTGATTCATGCTCCCTTAGATCAAGAACAGGTTGATTTTCAGGGATAGGGATGCCTACTTCTTCTTCCAGAGCAAGTTCTTCAATAGCAATAAGTCCAGAAGGAAGATCTTGGGTAATTACTCTTTCTACCCTAGGTGAATCAGGACCACTAGAAGCTGGAGAGACAAAACCCGATGTTGGAGTAACAGGTTTAGATATCTCAGGTTCTTCACCTATATCACTAGTAGATGAAAAGCTACCAGCAAGTTCGGAAACTGAAATCGATTGCGGATCGTAACCTGTCACTAGAGTTTGGTAATCATGATGTACAACCAATGAAGACTCTCCTTCTTCAGGTGATCCAACTTTACTACCACTAGGAGTTACGAGGACTTTCAAGCCTTCAAGCTGGCTCGGGACTTCTTCAGGAGGCTGGCCCCGAAGTCTACGGGACTTCTGTCTAGTCAATTTAACGTCTTAAATTGCTCTACATAAATTATCAATCCGGGTATCGTAAACTGATGAAGTGTGGTGCACCATATGTGCTTAGTTAACCTTTTTCTTACTTCATTGTTTTATAGATTTTATTTTGTTTTGAGGTTTTGTTTTTGTTGGTTTCTTAAAGTGTCTAATGCAAATGGAAATCCTATTCTAAAGTCTTAAGAATACTTTTAAAGGACAAGTATGGATAGATATTTCAAGACAAGGCCTAAGGCCTAAGTCCCTAATGGTAACTTCCAAAACTTTAGCACTTCAAAAGATCTCAAAACATGTTATTGGCGGAATTAGTACTTGAAAAAAAGTGTAAATATGCAGCTACTTCAATCAAAATGGAATGCAACAACCAATCAATGAGCTAGTGACTATGAAACCCAGTATCCTTGCTGCTGTATGAAAAAGAAAGTAAAAACTTAACTTAAAGCAACTCAAAGACTGAAAGCAAAGCAACTAATTCATCACACTACTTCAACTCTTCTGATCCTTTACCCTTCAACTCAATCTACCTTATGGGAAGCAATCATGAACAAGTTAAGCAATATGATATCTAAATTGCAAGAAATTAAATTGCATAAAGGAAACTAATCACACTACTTCAACTCTTCTGATCCTTTACCCTTCAGCTCAATCTACCTTATGGGAAGCAATCATGAACAAGTTAAGCAATATGATATCTAAATTGCAAGAAATTAAATTGCATAAAGGAAACTAATCACACTACTTCAACTCTTCTGATCCTTTACCCTTTAGCTCAATCTACCTTATGGGAAGCAATCATGAACAAGTTAAGCAATATGATATCTAAATTGCAGGAAAGTAAATGAACAAAACAAAACTGATTGAAATAACAATGCTAGAATTAGAATTCAAAAAAAATAAATCAGCAGAATGACAAGATGATTTTGTCATGTCATTAGTCATTAAAAAGCTATGTGCATTACTAACCTACAATCAACCGGTTGAACACACTTGCATGAATTAAAATTGCATGAATGAAAAATCTAATTTATCAAACTTGAAAGCAATCAAATGACATAATGAAATTAAAGCAAAATTTACAAATGAAATCTACTCTACCTTACATTATAATATGCTCCATGACATCTACTTCACATCTCCTTCCATGTTGAGAACATCAAAGCTTTATTCAAATTCTTCAAAATTACAAAGTACAACAAAGTTCTCCAAAGCTTTCAAAAGCCATCAAGGAAGAACTACAAACTCCAAGCTAAGAACTCACAAGCTAAAAGACTAACAAGCTAAGCTCTCAAATGAAGGAGAGAGATATCCTATTTATACAAAAAGATGAGAAGCCATCTCATTAATGAGAATCCATGAATCTCTCCCTCTACCTCTAGAGTCCTAATTAAAATAGGAACTGATAAGACACATGTCTTCTTAGAGTTACAATACAATTAGGAGATGTGACACATATCCTCATGATCCCATGATTCTTTCCACTCAAATTCGAATTTGGCCTTAGAGTGCCACAGAAGGGTCTTCTAGAAGCCTTCTTTCAACCTACACATGTCAACAATCTCAACCCATTTGTTAGGTATAAGCATATGCACATTATTTTCTAATTTTTAACCACAAATTCACTTAAAAGGCTTAGAAATAATAAAGATTGGAAAAACATAAAGGTGGCCCAATGATAATGAAAGTGGGATGAATGTGGTGACATAGTAGTGAAATGGAGGTGAAATGGAGCTGATATAATGGACATAATAGTGAAAGTGTAATGGAAATGAATGACATTTTCAAGACTCAACAACTTCCTCAATAAATCAGCCACGGTTACAAACTCAGAGACTGGCCCCGAAGTCTACGGGACTGTCTTGGTAATTCAGCCACAATTAAAGACTTTTAACTACTTCACACGCAAACAAAGTAAAATCTCAATGAAAAACCACCTAAAGCCTCTAAGGAACCAAACAAATTTGAATCACACGCCTAAAGAATCTAGAGATCAAACACACACAAACAGTAACTTTCCGGACCGAAAACGCTAGTTGGTGATGAAATCCAACGTCACAGAATCCAGTACAGAAATGGCGGTTGGAACAGTTACCCCGGCAACCTGCTTAATGAATAGACTGGACCAAGTTCCTCCACTTAACCGTCTCGAGTGAAGTGAACCCCCCAGAAAATCCAAGTGAGTCTAGCCGACGTCTGCTCCAGGTACAGTGGGATCTTCCCACCACTGTCACCTTAGGAAGAATCCTAAAGAATATGGCCTCTAAGGTTACCAACTGAGACAAATACACCTGGGGGAACAGTCTACGATCCGATACGCACGCAAGGGTAGAGTAGCAAGCTCAATCCCCTTGAAGGCTCCTTGACATAATCCAAGGTTTACCAACAAGTGACCCCAAGCTCCTCGACAATGGTTAATCCGAGGTTTACCGTTTTTAATACATGAATATCTGGCGTCATTCCCAATGAGGAAGGATTGATTCCCACACTGGTTCGGACACGATCTCGTGCTTCTCCCTTAAGAAGAGCTTTCCCAGAGAATAAATGCAACAATTAGATTTCTTCCTACCACAAGATACAGCTACTTGTTTGTTTTTACTGTCCTGGAGAGTTAATTACTATCCTACTCCAAGGCACTAGCCTAAGCTAAGTTGGTGTATCAGAGCCCTAGAAATAAAATGTTACTAGGTGAATTTTACTTTAAGTGTTAATTTTAGTGGTTGTTGTTTAAGTCAAGAGGTGGCGGAGATGAAACTCGTGGTGTAAAGACTCGACTCGAAATCACTAAAAAGATGCACCTAAGATGATTTAAACAATCTTTTCTCTTCGATGAACTTCTACACTAAGAAAGAGTTTGAGAATGCAAATACTTTATAAACACAAATATTTCTCAATTAAACAAATTTAAAGAAGAGCTTTTTCCTTTCCAAAGCACTCAAAACGAGACAACTAGTTATTTCACAAAAATTTCCCTTTTCTTTTCAAAGTACTCAACCACTACAAAACAAACTTTTTCCAAAAGAGATTTCTTTTATATTTTTCATAAGACACTCAAAACTATGAAAATGACTAATCTTGAGTTCTACAAACTAGAAAAACCTATTTGAAGTCAGAGCTTACAAAGTGTCTTTTTGAGGATGTTTTACTTAGCTAAATGTGAGCTAAGGACTAATTTATGCAGAATCATAATTAGTCAAAAAACAACCAATCTTTCATTTTCTTTTTAAAAATGAAAAATCCAAACTTTCAAATACAAGTTTTTCGAAATTTTGAAATGAGAAAACACAAAGCGGATTCCTTAACAAGGGGAGATTTCATAAATGGTCAGACTCATAAGAAGGATGGTAGACAGCAATGTGATCTGAGGTCCCTACAGCTTCTAAGCTCAGAGCCACTACACAACCAAAAATGAAAAACAAGCCCAACAAGCAAACTCCTAGGAATTTCCACCTAAAACCCTAACACTAATGAAATTAAACCAAGGAAAGTTTTTGACAGGGAACAAGCAAGTCTGGGCAATGGCTAAAACCTATAAACAAATTCTAAACTGATAAAAAAGAGAAAAATTTAAAATTTCTCAAATTTTTGACAGGGTATGCAGGCAGCCTGTTTACACAGGTGCGTTCACGCTCTGTGTACAAAGAAAAAGTGCGTACAGGTAAGCACTGTGCTTAACTAAGAGGGTGCGTACTTCTCCCAAAACTATGAAAAATAAAAACTGACTCAAAATTAACTAAATTCACCCAATCCCACAATCATCAAGTCAAAAACAGAAACAGAAATACAGTTTCTCAGGTCAAAGTATAAACAAGGAAAACAATCAAGTCCCCAGTGGAGTCGCCATTTTGTCGCACGGAATGAGTCGATCTTGCGGACAAGATAGACCTTCCTAGAATCTGAAGAAGACCTAACGACAAGCAAACCAACCAGACACTATCTTTCTCTAAATATGCTTTAATGAACAATATCAAACAAGTATTTTTAGGGCCTACCTTTGATCCAACGCAAGCTTGTGGATGCCCTCGCTCTTTTGATTCCAATGAGCTCCTTTTCGCGAATCTACAAACACAAACAAGGCAAACAAATTAAATAGCACCTGAAAAACCAATTGCATAAAACATATTTAACATGAAAGTCAAGGAGTCCATGAAACAAATAACATAAGATACTTGTTGAGAAAAATGAGTCTGATTGTATTCATTCAAAAGAAGAAGAACCTTACAACCTTTGCCTTGACGCTGTGCAAGCTCCTCCCAGGGTCCAACAAGAAGTCTCCTCTACTTTGACAAGTTTCACTCACTCCCGAATGAAGTCAAAAAGGAATGTGATCTCTCCTCTTAAGCTCAACTAGGAAGTCTTAATTTCACCAGCATTTACCCTCAAAATGTTCAGCTTCTAACCTCCTTAGTCCTTACCCCAATGCTTGTATTTATAGTGCAATGGAGGGAAGTTACTAGGTCCTCCTTCAAAGGGATAAAGCCCTCCTTCAAAGGGATAGCTCCTTTAGTCAAGGGATTAGCTCCTTCTCTTTTGGGATGCATGAACCACCTCAGAGCGAACAATCCACGTCAAAATTCCTTCTAGAAAACTCTAGAATTAACCCAAAGTGAGTTTTTTAAGATAAAACTTGCGCCTTTTGACTTTCACAGGGGTCTGCACCTACACCGTTAGGGACAGAGCGGGTAGGTACGCAGCTTTTGTACACAGAAGGTGCGGGACCGCAGGTGACCATTAGAGAAAGTGCGGAACCAGAGTTACATTGATTTTTAATGTCTTTCTCCCATTTCCAAAGCTTGATTTGAAGAGCTGAGGTCTTAGACTTACTCAGGAGGACAGTACAAGTGATGATAGACCAATACTGACTGCAAATAATCATGGTGACGATATTTTTGTGTAACAAGTAGTAGATGCTTCAGAATTCTTACCTTTTATACCTATGGCTACAATGATTGTTTCATCTCCCGATTCTGACCCCAAATCTTTCTAAATAGCTGCAACAGTCTTCTTCTTCTTGCCCTCGGACTTCTTAGGTATCATCTCTGGATGCAGAATCCAACAGTGCTAATCATCATGCCCCTCCTTTTTATAGTGAGTGCATGAAGCTTTGCCTTTCTGTGCAGTGTTAGCCTTCCTTGCTTCCCACTTCTGCTTTCTTTTCTCCTTGCTCTTGCTTACAATGGATTGGGATGGTCCCCCAACTTCTAGATTTCCATTCTTTCCTCTAGCTTCTAGATGAGTAGCTTGTACAGATACCTCATCTATACTAGTGGGATTAAACATGAGGATGGTATGCCTCATGTAGCTGTGTAGACCACCAATGTACTTCAAAAGAGTCTCTGGTGAGTCTAATGAGATACCCAACATCAATGCTATGTTTCTGAACTCTTGAGTATACCCTTGCACACTTTTCCCTTTCAACTGCCGAAGAGTTTGCCAACCCATCATGGCTTGTTGCATGTAGGCCAGTGGATAGAACTATTTTTTGATTGCAGCAACAAATTCACCCCAGACAGAGATGGTCTTACCATGTTTCTTTATGTCAGCTTGGGTTCTGCCTTCCCACCAAACCAAGGTAGTGCCTCCTAGGCGTAGGCTTGCTAGCTAAATTTCACTCTTGTCTGAGTTGATGTTTTGCACTCTGTAATACACATCAATTTGTCTAATCCAATCGTCCAACTTTTCAGCATTTAGCTCTCCATCATATATAGGAAAATAAAATTTAACATTTAGCTTAATCATAGATGCTTTCTTATTATGCACAGTGCCATTAGGAGGTGTGAGAAAGCTTTCCTCTTTCCCTTTTCCTTTTGAGTGGTCATGGGAATGAGACTCAAATTCTTGTTTATCTTGTTTAGAACTTGATGATTCTTCATCCTTATGCTTTCTAAATTCCCTATACATTTCTTCTACCATAGACTTTATAGCTAGGAAACTCTTTATGAATTGAGGATCTGGCCCCATAGAACCTTCCTCTGACATTGTCTTCCGAGAGTAGACTCTCCCAATTTCAGGATTAGTTTTGACCAACTCTCCTTCTCCTAATTTGAGCTTTGATCTAGTGAGCTTTCAACAGTTAAACCAACACAAGCATGTCTAACCTTACAACCTAGAGCTCTGATACCACTTGATCTGATATTCACCCTATGAGTGACATCAGTTAAAGACTTATTGTTTAAAGGTATTACAGACTCATGTGCTGGTGTGTGTTCTATGTTATTGAAGCAACAGATCGATCAGATTTCCAATACACAAACAATAAAATGGAAAGACAGTAGAGAAATACAGTGAGCAAACACAAAGACACAAGAATTTTTAATAAGGAGTTCACCCTATTCTCCAGGGCTACATCTCAAGTCCAGCTTTCAGTGGTGGCCTTATTTTATTGTGTCTTTAAGCAGCGAATTATAATAGAGGGACTCAATGTCAGTTCTCCTAAAGCAGGTTTTGCTTGGCAGGGTGATTCTTGGATTCCCCAAGCCACTAGATACACAGACTCTTCTTCTTCCTACCAGCTCTGTGACCTTCTGGTCTATAGTGGCAAGAGCCCAATGTGGTGCTTAGTGGTGGGCTCCAGTATTGTAGCAATAATTCTACAACTCCTGGAACTCCCTTCTTTAATTTTATCAACCCAGTAGTTCGTAACAAACTTGGAAGCGACGGTGTTGTATGCACAAGTACTAGCTCTTGCCGCAGCTGTCACTTGGTCAGTTGGCACAAGTCCACTAGGAGCTTAAGCCAACTTCTATGAGCTCTTAGAAGAAGCTTTTTAATTGATGGATGAAAGCTAACTCGAAGGAAGCTAATCTAATTGCAAAAAGAAACTGAAAGCCAAAAAGAAACGCAAAACTTAGCAAACCCTAATTCTACCAGCTAGTCCTACTGACGCAAAGGAGAGCATGCAAACTACTGAAAGAGATGCCATTACTTCTATGAAGGTAAAATACATGTGTCTAGACTACCTCTATCTGAAGAAAACATCTTTTTTCATTTTTGATTAAGTTGTTGGAATTATCATGCATGTGCTTTTAACTATTTTTCACTATGCAGAGGTGGATCAAGGAGGAGAAATTCTTGGTGTCGGGAAGGTTCAGAGAGGGTCTAAGGAGTCCCTAACACCATTCCAGAGATTTTCACAAAGTTTGGCTGCCAAGAAACCGCGTTTATGAGCTTCTACAGGAAGTCTGCAGGGGTTCTACAGGATGTTCTAGGATTTCTACAGGATGTTCTGTAATTCTTCTACAGGATGTTTCGAAATGGGATTTTGGAGCATGGATGGAGGGAAAAAGATGGAGGAATGAGTATAGAGGTGAAATAGGGGTGTGAAGAGGTCTAGGACTTGGTGGATGAGGCTAAGGAGCGATTGGATTTGTTCAAGGATGGAGGAAGCGATGATGCACAAGAATGTAGGAATTAGGGCAAGGTGGGGAAAGTATGGAAAATGAAGGGTACAAATCATGGACTAAGGGTTGGAGCAGATTATCTGATGGATTATGGGTAGATAGAGAAGGATAACAGGTGCTCTGCAAGTTATTTTTCGAATTTAACAAATGAAGACTTGGAAAATCAAGAACCTAATTACCTTGACCTAATCTGACCTAGATAATAGCAAAAGAAATGGAACAGAAGTTTATTTGCACAAAATCAGATGAACTAACTATGCAACTAAGCAATCATAACCCTAAGCATGCAGTCAAAACTGATATCAAGTTTGAAAACTAAGAATCCAACACTAATACTTGCATGGTGAAGCAAAACAACGTTTTTGTGGGCAGCAAGGTCACCTTTGTCCCAACTCACGATCCCACTGAGAGAGAGGTAAGATCAGAGGTGCTTGAGCCCCTTTTTCCAAGGATCCTTTATGTTATTAATCTATCCAAATCAATCTGAACATGAAAATCTACTTTAATCATCAAAAGCAACCTAAATAACACAACAAGTTTTAAATCTAAATAGCAGATTTTACTCTAAGAATGCAGCAAAGACACATGAAAGTAAACAAAGGAGGTACTGGGCACTTGAGATGGGCCCAACCCCAAGAGCTACAGCCTCCTAAGAGAGATTTAGAGCTGGTGCAAAGCTGGATTCATCTTTATTGATCAAGAAATGAAGAGTTACATCAAAACTGTCCACAAGGAGAACTTGAAAATGAGCTGACAGCAAAACTAATCTATTGCCTAAAAATCGAACTACAAAATGACTACAACAAGACTATGAAATGACTAACTACCAGCTAACCCAAAATGAGGCCCTAAGCCTTCTTATTTATACAAATTGAGGACCCCAACAGTCCTCCTAAACTTTAGGGACTCGGCTGCCCAAGACTTGTAGTTAACAGCAGTCCTACTTGACTTGCTTGGCTGCCCTTGTGCTGATTGATTTGGTGGCCCTTGAACTCCGAGCTGATGGTGGAGAATTCAAGGTAAGGGCCCATAAATGAAGGGAACACCTTCCTAAAAATACTCTCCACGAATTTGGCTACCAGGTGCTCATTTCAACCATTGACTTTGTCTCCAAATTGACCAAAAAGGCCACACAAAGCACACATTAGACTTGTTGGCATAATGACTAACCCAATTCACTCTATTAGCATAAATATAATCAAAAACATGCAATAAACTAATGAGAATGGTGGGTTAAGTCGAATTAGGAGGTTGAATGAGCCCAAATAATTATCCATTTTTGGGGCTCATCATCACCCCCTACTGAAAGTGTTGCTCATCCTCTGAGCAACCAATCTATCTCCTCATCTTTGATGGCCCTGGTGGCCTCCCTGTCATGCCAAGCTTCTGAAGTGATGCCCTCTTCTTAGTCATGAAACCATGCTTTTCTCTTTGCTTCTTCCCACTGCCTGTGCTTCTTTTCCTAGAGAATTCTCAACTTTGGTACGATTGTGCAAGTATATTCAATTTGATGGTGGAAATGGTGGTGAAAGGAGATGAAACCAGTGGAGGATGGAAGAAAAGAGTGGTTGCATGCCTCCTCAACAAACTTCAAGCTTCAAATCCCTCTCCATAATTGATTCTGGCCCGCCCAAAGGCTTCTACAGGATGTTTCTGGTAAAAATACAGAACTTCCTGTAGAAAGTCCTGTAGCTTCCTGTAGAAGGTTGAACCATGACCAGATTGTGTCCGAACCTTGAAAAAATGAGTGTTCATGGAGGGGATGGATGTGCTTAGGGTGGCTAGCAGAGGTGCTGCCTCCCTAGCTAAAATCTCTGCCAATTTCTCCTTCTGCTGCCCTCTCCCCAAACTTCCTTGTATGCCAATCCCAAACAACGCAAAGCCTTTGAACTCATTTGATGAAACTTCCTCAAGAGTAATTCCCTTGATGCATCATCTAATTCAACAACTGATCCATCTGCAAGTTTTTGAAAAGCACTCCTTTCAAGCAAATTTTCCATGGCGCCCTTCACTAGAAGACGATTTTGTCCCATTGGTTCCGTGACAATAACACCCATGGATTTTCGATCACAATCAAACTCCAATAAAGCCCGCCTCTTTGATCTTTGTATCCACCAATCACAATTTCCCAATTTCACTGTGCCACTGTTGAGAATGGCACTTGTATCACCTACCATTGGGTCTGGAACTCCCATTTTTTCAACCAATACCTTCAAGGCTGCCTCAGTGGGAATACCAGTAGCATGGAACTGGTGACCTTGACAAGATATCCCTGCATCATTGCAAACTGCAGCAACTTCTGCCAGAGTTTCTAAATTTTCCCCCATATTATGTGCAGGCCAATCCAATATTTTTCCATCCTCAGGATTATATGTTGTTCCTTCAACAGTAAACTCTCTAAGTGAACCAGCACTGTGCCCTATGGCTATAAACTCACTGAAAGACATCTGATTGGTTGTAAGAGTACCTGTCTTATCAGAGAAAATCACTGTGGTGCAACCCAAAGTCTCCACGCTCGATAAATTACGCACAATAGCATTCTTTTGTGCCATCTTACGAGTGCCAAGAGCCAAACATGTAGTAATCACAGCAGGCAATCCCTCTGGTATAGCAACAACTGCCAAAGCAACAGCAGTCTTAAAGTAGTACGTACATTTCTCGAAGGAAAACCTGATATTTTTTGGCCACCCATCTATGATTTCCCATGAAAGAAAATATTTGTAGTTCATGATCCAGACAAGAATACAAATGGCACCAATCACTGTTGTCAGTCTTTCACCAAATTCATCTAACTTTCTTTTCAAAGGGGTATCATGACATTCCATTGAAGCTTCCTGAATTTGTGCCTGAATTTTACCTATTTCTGTAAACATGCCAGTGCTCACAACAATGCATGTGCAGCAGCCATTGGTAACTGTAGTTCCTGCAAACACCATGCATTCTTTTGACTGGAACTCACAGTCACACAAGGTGGCTGGATATGTTCTTTTGACCACAGGCATGCTCTCTCTGGTCAGGGAGCTCTACTCCATCCTAAAGGTGGATGTCTTGAGGGACACAATTCTCATGTCTACAGGAACCTTGTCTCCCACCTTCAGTTCCACTATCTCTTGGAACAAGTTCTCTGGAGGGAAGATCTACAACATAATGTCCATCTCTCAAGACCTTTGCATGATCAGATTGCATTTCTTTGAGAGCTTCCAAAGCCTTCTCAGAATTATTCTCGTTCCATACTCAAACAATGGCATTGAGGATGAGAATCAGGAGAATGACCAGGGGCTCTACATAGGCTGTTATGCCCTCCTCAGAAGACACATTATCACGAAATTAGGCGAGAAGAAATGAAATGCCAGCTGCCAGCAGAAGTATTTTAACAACTGTATCATCAAATTGCTCCACTACCAGCTTCCACAAAGGTGTACCATTTTTCTTCTGGAGCTCATTCCATCCATATATTTGACGGTGTTTTTCCACTTCATGAGAATTTAAACCATTCTCTAAGCTCACATCATATTCTTCTAAGCATTCTTCAACAGTTTTAGACCAAGCAGGGAATATCTTGTCCTCCATGGACTATGAAATAGATGATCAGATTCTGAATTCAAACAGATTGCTCCACCATTAACAGATCTATAATGCGTTTGAAAAACTCCAAAATTAATACCTTCAAGAACCCTGGTAACCTTGGACACGAGCTTTAACTACTGTTCTCATTTCAAGCTTGAATTTTGACAAAAATCTTGGGTTTTCCTTCTGCAGAGCTGTTTTCTGCGTTTCCTGTAGACGACTTCCTGTAGAAACGCCTGTAGAGTGTCCCTGCACCTCTAAGTGAGCCCGATACGCTGGAGAATGGTGAACCAGGCCACAAAGCTCAATGGAGGAAAATGGGTTAATCATTTTGTGGAATCAGAGGATGCATACTTCAGTTGAAAATGTTGCAAGTGCAAGTTAACAACAGTCTGTGAGTTTCAGCTGAGCGTTCGTTAATTGCTGCGTGATTTGTGGTGAAGGAGTGAGGTGGCCAGGTGTACATGGCCACATGCATACGGCAGTGCTATAATGAGCTGCATGTCCTCTTCTTGTTAATCAGTTGCACTGGAGTTAAAGCCTCTACCACTGTCTGTTTTTTTATTTTCAATTTTCACGTGAGTGACTTACCCATGCATGCTGCGTGATTTTTGCCTGGATGAGTGCAATCGGATATGGCTAGCTTCCTGGCTGAATCCCCCCATCTCATTCATTCATGCAGTGCTTAGATTAGATTCATGCAATAGAGGAACAAGGTTTAGTCACGTACCTGAAGTCAGATGGTTGCTGTGAGGTGCTTTTTGCTGCTGCATGCTCATATTCTGCTGCTGCATGCCTGGATCCTTTGGTTGCATGAGGGCTTGGCTGATGATTTTTGGTTGTTTTCCTTGTGCAGGTGTCCTCTGGCCAGATGCATGCTGCAGGAGTTCATTTCCACGTTCAGATCTGCACCTTCAAGCTGCTGCTGCTGAATTTTCACAGGACCAAAACTTGTTTTCGCCATTGCTCCCAAACGGTAAACCGGATTGATCTGAAACTTGCTGAGTGCATTCCTATCATCATTATGCACCTCCCATAGCAAAATCGTGATCAATGGATGCACATATTTCGAGAAAAATGGAAAATGGCTGAAGATTTCAGAGATCAATTTCTCGGAAACCGTGCATCAGAATCGGCTGAAACTGCTTGGGTAGGTTACTATCACCCATATGCATATCCCCATGAAACAGGTTTTGAAACAGATGCACGGATATGGAGAAAATGCAAAAATAGCTGATGGTGATGGAGGCTAATTTCTTGGAAACCATGCACCGGAATGGCCTGAAACTGCTAAGGCATGTTGCCATCATCCCTATACAATTCTCTGTAAAACGATTTTTGAAATGGATGCATGGTTTTCAAGTTATGGAAAAAACAAATTTTGTTCTATGTATTTTCTCTTCAAAGAATTTTGCAAGTTTTTGCATGGAAAGAAAAACTAAGCTTGGGCTGTGATGCAGGTATGGAGATGATGGAGTAGGAGTTTGAAGATTGCAGGAGGACTTCTGAACCCTTGAGGAAGCTACCATGTTCGCCAAACCACCTTTTTGAATTTCTAGCTTCTTACAATTTCTACAGGAACTTCCTGTAGAAGCACAATGAAGAAGCACAATGAGGTGGAAAAGATGATGGAAAAGGGTGAGGAATGGGAACATGGATGCTTGCAAGCATAACCAATGGATTCCAAGCTTTAGATCCCCTTCCAAAATCGAATCTGGCTCGCTTTAAGGTTCTACAGGATGTTTCCTGTATAAATATAGAACTTCCTCTAGAAGGCACAAAAACTCCTTTGTCTTTGTTTTGAGTGATCCTCCTGACCTGCAATGTCATTGCTGCAACCTGAAATTATTCAATGGAAATTAGATTTATTTTTCTTTTTCTTTTTCTCTTTTTTTTTGAAAAACAACTAGGGCGCCTCATGGAGGTTTTCACCCTAATTTCCTGCCCTGGACGCCTCCAAGGGAGGTTTTCACCCTGAGATCTTATTCTTTTTTCTCATTTTTCCCGACCCATTGACCGCCTCATGGAGGTTTTCAATCAATGAGCCAATCTAAGGCGCCTCCGAGGAGGTTTTCACCTTAGATTTTTATTCTCTTCTTATTTTCATTTTTTTTTTTCTTTTTTTTTTTTTTTCTTTTTTCTTTTTTCTTTTTTCTTTTTTCTTTTTTCTACCCTACCCTACTTGAAAAACAAAATCGTTCTCAAGTATAAGAATACTTCCAATGGAGCCATGTGCACATCGAGATTAGAGATAAACTGATGTGGAGGCTTGAAATGCATGCTTTGACAGCTATCCGGATCTCAGAGACCAAATGATTTGACTTTGAATGGATCAAACATAGCTGAAGAAGAGAGTACTGCTGCAACTTAGTGACCGTCTGAAACCATATCTCAATATAGCTCTGATATCCTTGGTTCTTTTGTTGATCTGGATCATGGTTCATGTCACCTTCTAACATGACTTTCTCATCTTCCTCTTTTTGTTGATCTTTCTCTTGAATACATAGAATATTTGATGGTAACCATGAGGGATCTTTCTTTATCTCTGCTTCTGATGTCTTCTCTTCATCAAGTAAAGCCCATGGCTCTTTGATTTCCTCTTTTGAATCTTCTTGTGCCTGATGTGGTCCTTCAATGCTTTCAATATAGTCTCTTTTTTGCAATACTCTTCCTGAGCTATGGTGAAGATCATTGAGCTCAAGAGCAGTTGTTTGGACATGTTGTGCCTCAGCTTTGCAATTGGGTTGAGCTGCTCCATGGTATGGTTTTGGAAATGGTGGTACGGGTAGTTGAGTGGAGGTGTGTATTTGAGATGGATGCAGATGGGGTTGTGGTTGGGTAGGAATTTGGGGTTGCCTTGTTGGAGGAGGAGGTGATGGTTGCGGTTGAGCAGGTGGTGGAGGAAAAGAAGTGGGAGGAGCGTTGTACTGGGGCCTCCACCCCTGATGAGGTGCATTCCACTGAGGCTGTGGCTGAGCATAAGAGTGAAACGAATGAGCAGCTGGTTGGGCATAATATGGATCTATGAAGGAACAAGGAAGAGGTGTGAACCAGGAAGGATGAGTAGGGGGACCCCAAGAAGGCATGAAAGTGGCTTGATAGGGGTCATAATAGGTCTCGGGTGTCCCTTGCAGTTCCTGTTGGTAAGATCTAGGTCCATGCGGCCTCCTTTGGTTCATATAATAGAGTGGTTCAGTGGCTCCTTTGGCTCTCTGATATGCAGCTTTGATTCTGGGTAAGGAAGGGCACTGATCTGTAGGATGGTATTCTTCACAAATGAAACACACTTCTAGGGAGTGCATTGGACATTCGTTCCTAGGATGCTTTCTAGTGCACCTGGGACAAAAGATGACCAAAGCCCTCTTGGCTTCCTCTTGCTTCTTTTGGATCCACAAGGTATCCAATTGCATGGCAAGAAACTGCCTCATATCACTCTTGAAATCTTCTATCTGATCTTCAAATTCGTCTTTGGACAAGGGACTGCTCCCAACATTTCTGCTTGTAGCCATTTGCTCCAGAGGAATGGTTTCTTCTTCTTCTTCCCTTGAGGTTCTTCAAATATGTCTTGCTGTCCACCTAAGGGTTCTTGAATCACAGCCATCGAAGAAGAGAGAATGTTGGTTGTGTGAAGCAGTGGGGGTGTTGTGCAATCATTTTTCTAACTTATCTCTACTCCTACAAGGCATGAAATGAAATCTCTTTGGTTGATTTTTGCATTTTTCTTCTTGTACCTGCAAAACTAAAATAGATTGAACTGCAACTAACTATCTTGCTAAAATGAAAATGCGGAATTGAAATGAAAGCAGGAAAGGACTAATCTATTTTGCTCAAATGAAATTGCGGGAATGAAATGCTAGTCTACGCTTGCGGAATTAAAATGCTAATCTACACTTACAGAAATGAAATTGCAGAATTGAAATGCTAATCTATGAAAGCGGGAAATGCTAATCTACTTTTGCATAAACGAAATTGCATAATGGAAATGAAATAAACTACTTAGCAGAAGATTGTAGTAGAAAATAGAAGAAAAGCGGCAATCACCAATACTCTAACGCTTCCCCGGCAACGGCGCCAAAAAGATGGTGGGCTCCAGTATTGTAGCAATAATGCTACAACTCCTGGAACTCCCTTCTTTAATTTTATCAACCCGGTAGTTCGTAACAAACTTGGAAGCGACGGTGCTGTATGCACAAGTACTAGCTCTTGCTGCAGCTGTCACTTGGTCAGCTGGCACAAGTCCACTAGGAGCTTAAGCCAACTTCTATGAGCTCTTAGAAGAAGCTTTTTAATTGATGGATGAAAGCTAACTCGAAGGAAGCTAATCTAATTGCAAAAAGAAACTGAAAGCCAAAAAGAAACGCAAACCCTAGCAAACCCTAATTCTACCAGCTAGTCCTACTGACGCAAAGGAGAGCATGCAAGCTACTGAAAGAGATGCCATTACTTCTATGAAGGTAAAATACATGTGTCTAGACTACCTCTATCTGAAGAAAACATCTTTTTGCATTTTTGATTAAGTTGTTGGAATTATCATGCATGTGCTTTTAACTATTTTTGACTGTGCAGAGGTGGATCAAGGAGGAGAAATGCTTGGAAGAGGTCAGGAAGGTTCAGAGAGGGTCTAAGGAGTCCCTAACACCCTTCCAGAGAGTTTCACAAAGTTTGGCTGCCAAGAAACCGCGTTTATGAGCTTCTATAGGAAGTCTGCAGGGGTTCTACAGGATGTTCTAGGATTTCTACAGGATGTTCTGTAATTCTTCTACAGGATGTTTCGAAATGGGATTTTGGAGCATGGATGGAGGGAAAAAGATGGAGGAATGAGTATGGAGGTGAAATAGGGGTGTGAAGAGGTCTAGGACTTGGTGGATGAGGCTAAGGAGCGATTGGATTTGTTCAAGGATGGAGGAAGCGATGATGCACAAGAATGTAGGAATTAGGGCAAGGTGGGGAAAGTATGGCAAATGAAGGGTACGAATCATGGACTAAGGGTTGGAGCAGATTATCTGATGGATTATGGGTAGATAGAGAAGGATAACAGGTGCTCTGCAAGTTATTTTTCGAATTTAACAAATGAAGACTTGGAAAATCAAGAACCTAATTACCTTGACCTAATCTGACCTAGATAATAGCAAAAGAAATGGAACAGAAGTTTATTTGCACAAAATTAGATGAACTAACTATGAAACTAAGCAATCATAACCCTAAGCATGCAGTCAAAACTGATATCAAGTTTGACAACTAAGAATCCAACACTAATACTTGCATGGTGAAGCAAAACAGCGTTTTTGTGGGCAGCAAGGTCACCTTTGTCCCAACTCACGATCCCACTGAGAGAGAGGTAAGATCAGAGGTGCTTGAGCCCCTTTTTCCAAGGATCTTTTATGTTATTAATCTATCCAAATCAATCTGAACATGAAAATCTACTTTAATCATCAAAAGCAACCTAAATAACACAACAAGTTTTAAATCTAAATAGCAGATTTTACTCTAAGAATGCAGCAAAGACACATGAAAGTAAACAAAGGAGGTACTGGGCACTTGAGATGGGCCCAACCCCAAGAGCTACAGCCTCCTAAGAGAAATTTAGAGCTGGTTCAAAGCTGGATTCATCTATATTGATCAAGAAATGAATAGTTACATCAAAACTGTCCACAAGGAGAACTTGAAAATGAGCTGACAGCAAAACTAATCTATTGCCTAAAAATCGAACTACAAAATGACTACAACAAGACTATGAAATGACTAACTACCAGCTAACCCAAAATGAGGCCCTAAGCCTTCTTATTTATACAAATTGAGGACCCCAACAGTCCTCCTAAACTTTAGGGACTCGGCTGCCCAAGACTTGTAGTTAACAACAGTCCTACTTGACTTGCTTGGCTGCCCTTGTGTTGATTGATTTGGTGGCCCTTGAACTCCGAGCTGATGGTGGAGAATTCGAGGTAAGGGCCCATAAATGAAGGGAACACCTTCCTAAAAATACTCTCCACGAATTTGGCTGCCAAGTGCTCATTTCAACCATTGACTTTGTCTCCAAATTGACCAAAAAGGCTACACAAAGCACACATTAGACTTGTTGGCATAATGACTAACCCAATTCACTCTATTAGCATAAATATAATCAAAAACATGCAATAAACTAATGAGAATGGTGGATTAAGTCGAATTAGGAGGTTGAATGAGCCCAAATAATTATCCATTTTTGGGGTTCATCACTTAGCCTGGACAGATTCCTCTATGGGATGGCTTGAATCTCTCAAGCTCTCTGGTGCTCAATGCTGTCGCTGGTCAGCTCGGCCCTCTGTCTCTTTCTGCGTTTGCTTTACTGCCTTCTTCTCTGTGTATTCTGTCCTCCTCTCAGGATTCTGGTCTTTCTTCATCTCTCGGACTGCTCTCCAACTTGACTGACTATGTATTCTGTCTCTATTCATGGCTTTTAGCCATTCTGTTCTCATGCCTATTCAGTTCCTCGTTTACCTTTGTCTATTCACTTTCTGCAGCTGCGCTTGGAGTTCCCTGTTCGGCGTCATCATGAACACTCAAGAAGTGGCCACATGTCCTCCTATAAACAACACCAACCCGCTTTGTCGGTTCGTTTCTTTAGTTACATCATGGATGAAGTCTTTCGTCCACCGTGGCGGTCAAACGGATTCCAAATCCTTCTAAAATGCGGCGTACTCCTTCGTCGATTCTGCTTCCTCCATTGGGCGCGATCTCAGCCGTCCGATCTAGGTCCCCCAGATCCAACACCATACACACGTCCTGTGCATTTGACTTGCTCAACGATCTAGGTCCCCCAAATCCAACGCCATACGCACGTCCTGCGCATTTGACTTGCTCAACCGATAATGCGCGATCAACGGCAGTTTTCTCTCACCTCTGCTTACCACATGTTGATCGTTGAGTGGGATCGCTCCGCTTCCATCCAAAACCATTTACCGCTTGAGGGCACCCCGATCAATACCGCCAGTTTCCAGAGCATGGGTCCCGCCTTTGTATGTTTAGCGCTTTTGCCTTTTCGCCCGCAGTTCTCTTGTTCCCGACACGACCAAGTGCTCGAGCTTCCTCCATTTCGGCCCTGTTCACCCAACGATGCGCGATTAGCGCAAAATCCACCTCCTTTTCCCGATCTGGGCTTCCAAGGGCTAATTCGGCCTCCTGCACAGTCTCCATAGGCCTCAGTCAATGCACTTTGACTGAGGTCCTCGTCGTTCCACGCCGGCTGCCATTGCCACTGGTTCAGGGGTATTTTTTTATCGTTGTTTTGGACATTTTAGGGATTTTTCATGGTTCTTTGACAGTCTTTTATGGATCCAATTCGGATCTGGAAGCAGAGCGGATCCATGAAGAGACAGGAGCAAGGCCATCAGGGTAGCCAAGCCATAAGCAGGAAGAGTTACCAAAGGAGGCATATCAAAGCATATTACAGGACATCAGAGCAAGAGAGGCATTCATATATGCAAGGAGGTATTTGAAAGACATTGCCAAGCCAGAGGAGCCACATTGGAGCAAGAGGAGCTACAAGAGGAGCCATACATATATATGTAATATATATATGCCAAAATTGAGTTCTCAGAGCTACAAAAGAAAATAGAGCGAGAAGAACAGAGCATATATATATGCCATATAAATGCCAAAGAAGAGGAAAAGACAGAGCAAACAGAGGACGCAGACAACCATCGGAGCAAACAGAGGAATGCAGATAGCCATCAGAGTAATCAGAGGAAGCAAGAAGAGCCATTAGAGGAGCAATATATGCATGAAGGGTTAAAGGAGTGGAGAATATATATATAAATAGGCAAATGCATTATCCAAGGAGAAAACCTTATATATATCTGTAACCTTATATATATGCATTTAAAGCTAACGAAGGCCAAAAAACCCATATATATATAGGCTTAACACTATCGGCAGCCAAAATGTTGAAAAGTGTGCAACAAGAAATGCTTGTTGAGAATGCAACAAGATGATGGAGCTTAGTGGAAAGGAGTCGCCTTCACTAAGTGGGTCCGCAGGCAAATTATGGCGCAAGTTCTATTTTTTATCACAGTGTGGATGATCACATTGTGGGTGATCACAGTATGAGTGATCATAGTGTGGGTGACCAAAGTGTGGGTGACCACAGTGTGAGTGATCAAAGTCTATTTTTAGACTAGCTGTCAAAAATAGAAAAGTCAAATATTATTGTCTCATAATAATATTTGGACTATAAACTTGATCTTATTCTCTTGGAGCACTTCAGGATGAGCTACGGATGTGGTACATGTAGATCCTAGAGGGAAATACGTGGCTACGTATGGGATGACTAATATTTGCATGCAGGACTTCAGTTAGAACTCAAATGAGTTGATTTTAGTGGACTGGAGGTGAAGTTGATGGAGTTGTGTTCAGTTTAGCCTTGTTAAACTAGTTGTATTTAGTCTAACTGATCAATAGACTAGATATGAGTTGGGTGAATTAGTTATTAATTAATTCACAAGTTATTAACTCATAATGCAACTATAGAATACATCAGTTAACTCAGTTGCATGTCAGTGCATGTTCAGTTCAGCAGGGACAAGTGTTAGAGGATCATATTGCTATCAGTTGTGACTATAGCTGTGCATGATGATTTGCACAATCAGAGGGATTGAGTATGCCAATGAATTGGCTAATATCAAGAATTGTATCTTGTGCTCACTTTCAACAGAGTGTGAGTGATTATTTGCAGGTCAAATACGAGTTTGGCAAGCCATTCTCATCAGTTCTTGAGCAGGTATTGAGCTGGAGAGGCAGGCAAGCAGTGGAATAGATTTGGAGATCAGATCTGAGCTGTATTGTGTGTAACAGGTGGAGCTGGTACTGGATTGTTTGTGATAAGCATTGTACTTTGTAATGTTACATGATTCAATCAATATAATATACATATAGTGTGGGGTTTTTAGCGAGATGCTTTCCCCGGGATACATACTATGTTAATGAGTTTGATTGATGCTTCTATGTGTGCCTGTGAATGTTTCTGCTTCTGTAAATTGATGATCAACGTAGAGGAGATTACGTATTATACATGTTCCGCTTATAATTGTATGATCAGGATAATCTCTATGAATATGTGTTAAATTATTCAAAATTTCTACATGGTATCAGAGCTAGATGATTTGAAGAAAACGTTTCTACATGGTATTGAAGCTGCTTGATTTTTAGAAGAGATTTTTACAGGATATCAAGTGAGGATTGATCATCGGATCTATTATTCAGAAAGTGTTTACATTTTATTTCTTCAGGCAGAGTCTGTAATCGGGCCAGGTAGACTCTGGATTCATCCTTCTTTTGGAAGGTGAGATATCCGGTGAATGCCCAGACAGTCAATCTCTGTACGAGAAATAATTTGTTCTCACGAATTCTAGATCGGAAGCGGTTGAGTTTTGAGCTGGTGGAATTCAAATTTAATTCCAAAGCAAGAGATAAAACTCAGAAACATTAAGTGTGAGAATGGTGATAGTATGCCCAAGTATCTCACGAAGTTCACTCAGTGTCGAGATGAGCTGGGAAGTGTGGGGGTTACTGTCGATGATGAGGACTTGGTGATCTTGGCTCTCCTTGGTCTTCCGAAGAGTTGGAATTCCTATTAGGACTCTGTCAATGGTCGGGAGATATTGCCAGGATGGGAAAGACTATGGTCAGATCTTGTGCAGGAGGAGATCAGGTGGAGCACCAGAGACGGTTCTTCATCCATGCAAGATGAGGAGAATTGTGCCTTAGCGAGTAAGGCGAAGAAGGGGAAAGGGAAGGTTTCTCTTTCCGAATCTATTTCTTCCAGTGATGGGAAGAAGGTTGACAAGTCGAAGGTGAGATGCTTTCGTTGTCATGAGATTGGTTCACGGGTCAGGAACCTGTATGCTCTTGAGGTTCAATATGCATGCAAAGCCTTGAGCAGCGAGGCAACTGATGGAGACTTGGTGGTTGAGAGGGAGCGTATATTACCTCTCAACATGCAGAGCCAGAAGAAGTCAGACGATTGTGGAGGAGCCACGATTGGTGCAGCAGCTTCAGGAGGTTGTGGAGCAGCCACAACAAGGGAAGCTGAGAGGAGATCGAGTAGAGACATCTACTGATGCAGAGACCTCCAGTAGGGGGAAACTTCGAGCCAGGTGGGCTGAGGGATCGCATGCAGCCATACCTCCAGGTAGGAGGTGGGGTTATGTGGATTGATTGTCCCAAGGAGGAGGGGCAGGATCCTTGAGGTACCCAACCTCTTGGATGAGACCTTGCTATGGGAGCCCCAATGTGTAGTAGCAGGAACTGATTGATTGGGTAGAGACAGATGCGGATGTAGCGGCAGAGAGAGCAACAGTGCAGGGAATCCCAGGATAGTGCATAGCTAGCAGGCTGCAGCAATGCGAAAGGCACAAGTGTTTTGCACAGTGCTAGGTGGCACAAAGAGGTGTGCAATGGTGCGAGATGCATGGAAATGTTGCAGTAGCGTAGATGTCAGAGAGGGAGCACTTGTCAGCAGCAGGTAGAGCTTCAGCATCAGAGGGTGTTTCTAGCCCAACAGGGAGGTCAGTTGGGAGGTGCAATGCGGATGCAATGCTGGGAGATAGAACCAGCAGCAGCACGAATGCAGTCAGAGATCAAAGTGACAGAGGCTAGAGCAGTCAGATACTGAAGAGCACAGAGATGCAGAGTTTCATTCGATAGAGGCAATAGCAGTCAGAGACTTTGATGACAGAGCAAGTGGACCGGCCAGATGTGTTGCATGGAGAACATTCCAGAGTTACAGGATTGGGTTTGAGAGGAAGCCTTTCTTGTTGAGAGGGAGTGTTGAAAAGTGTGCAACAAGAAATGCTTGTTGAGAATGCAACAAGATGATGGAGCTTAGTTGAAAGGAGTCACCTTCACTAAGTGGGCACGCAGGCAAATTATGGCACAAGTTCTATTTTTTATCACAGTGTGGATGATCACAGTGTGGGTGATCACAGTATGAGTGATCACAGTGTGGGTGACCAAAGTGTGGGTGACCACAGTGTGAGTGATCAAAGTCTATTTTTATACTAGCTGTCAAAAATAGAAAAGTCAAATATTATTGTCTCATAATAATGTTTGGACTATAAACTTGATCTTATTCTCTTGGAGCACTTCAGGATGAGCTACGGATGTGGTACATGTAGATCCCAGAGGGAAATACGTGGTTACCTATGGGATGACTAATATTTGCATGCAGGACTTCAGTTAGAACTCAAGTGAGTTGAGTTTAGTGGACTGGAGGTGAAGTTGATGGAGTTGTGTTCAGTTTAACCTTGTTAAACTAGACTAGATATGAGTTGGGTGAATTAGTTATTAATTAATTCACAAGCTATTAACTCATAATGCAACTATAGAATACATTAGTTAACTCAGTTGCATGTCAATGCATGTTCAGTTCAGCAGGGACAAGTGTTAGAGGATCAAATTGCTATCAGTTGTGACTATAGCTGTGCATGATGATTTGCACAATCAGAGGGATTGAGTATGCCAATGAATTGGCCAATATCAAGAATTGTAGCTTGTGCTCACGTCCAACAGAGTGTGAGTGATTATTTGCAGGTCAAATATGAGTTTGGCAAGACATTCTCATCAGTTCTTGAGCAGGTATTGAGCTGGAGAGGCAGGCAAGCAGTGGAATAGTTTTGGAGATCAGATCTGAGTTGTATTGTGTGTAATAGGTGGAGCTGGTACTAGATTGCTTGTGATAAGCATTGTACTTTGTAATGTTACATGATTCAATCAATATAATATACAGATAGTGTGGGGTTTTTAGCGAGATGCTTTCCCCGGGATACATACTGTGTTAATGAGTTTGATTGATGCTTCTATGTGTGCCTGTGAATGTTTCTGCTTTTGTAAATTGATGATCAACGTAGAGGAGATTATGTATTATACATGTTCCGCTTATAATTGTATGATCAGGATAATCTCTGTGAATATGTGTTAAATTATTCAAAATTTCTACACAAAATTATGAATCCTCTGAAAATACACTATCAGAGGCCAAAACTCACGTATATATGCCTTTACACTATTAGAGGTGGAAAGCAGACTTGAAACCTTATACACGGGAGTGTTGAGTCGTATCGGGTCTGGCATACAATATCGCATCGCGACTTCAGGAGCAAAAGTCATACAGTGTTAAGTGGCCCCTTTGTGATCGCCGATAGCGATACATATATATGCGAACCTACCACAACATTGCAATATAAGTTAATCTATGATCGCAACCATTGCATATCGCAAGCCGTAAATCCTTGCCACATTAGAAGCACCAACTGCGATAGGCTGTGGACTCGATGGGAATATTAACTATGGTTTAATACCATATGGCATCCAATCCATTGGAGTAGTGGAGAATTGATCGTCGGACATCGGTGGAGTCATGGGTGCGATATATAGAGGACCCCCGGGAGTCACGAATCGCCGATTGCGATTTAATCTGTGGACCCGATACAGTTTAGATGTGGGTTTAATATTGCTTGAAGTTCACCCCTTAGTCTTTTGCCTAGTTTTTCTCATATTCTCTATGTAACTAAATATTTGGCTTGCATGGGGTGTTTTAGGCCGAAAGGCTTATGATAACTTTTCCAATGATTCAGGAGGTTGAATGTTAGTTAAATGGGGTGAATCATGGTGATATTGATTGCGATTGGGACATGGCTATTCGTTAAGATATGCTGACTATGTGTATGCCTGCCATCATTAAAAAGGGAGAGCGTTGTTACAAGTTTTTGAATATGTGTTCTCTATGCATGATTTTGTCCTCACCATTGAATCAACATGTCCTGTGAGCACAAATAGACAGAGGAAACCATAAGTTGAGAAGCTAAAGAAGCAAGCGAGCACAGAGGAAATGACAGCAAGCGTTGAGGAAGCTAAAGGGCTAGCAAAGAGAGGAAACCGACAGAAAGAGGCATGAGAAGTGAATAATAGATAGAAAAACAGAGGAAAATTAGCTATGAATGCTATTGAAGGCTGTTAAATGTTGTGGAAAATAAGCTGGAGGAGACAGAGGCATTGTGAGGATCCAACAGAACAGAAAGAGGGTCAAAGGGCCAACAGGACAACAGACAGTTGAAGGGGAGAAGGTGCCAGCAGAGAACATAAGCTTGAACAAGAAGTTGTTCTTTATGCAGAGCTTAGTGCGGCTAATAGTATACTGACTAAAGCTGTGTGAAGACATTATCATAGAGCATGAAGACTATTGGAGACTATGTGTGGGCAGTGTGTAGAGTTGTAAATACTTCTTCATAATAATACTGGTTGTCATTGATGATGTAGCTTGGAGACTACAGTGAAGCTATAATCAGAAAAAACTTAGTAGAGAAGAGTTCTGAGATCAGAACATTATTATCAAATTAACCTTGACAAGATTGGGTCAAAACCCTTGAGGCTGGTGCGTCAGAAGTAAGTAAGATTGGAGTCCTTGGGGCTAGTATCTTAGAAGAAAGAAGGATAGGAGTCCTTGGGGATGGTGCCTCAAAAATAAGAAGGATTGGAGTCCTTGGGGTTGATGCCTCAGAAGTAGGAAGGATAGGAGTCCTTGGGGATGGTGCCTTAGAAGTAGGAATTGGAGTCCTTGACGCTGGTGTCTCAAGAAATGGAAGGATTGAAGTCCTTGGGAGTTGGTGCTCCTAAGTCCAAGATTGGTGTCTTGGAAAAATAGAGTTGGTGCTCTGGAGGTTGGAACCTCACCAAATTCTGAGTTGGATCTTGGCGATTGATTGCAACCACTTATATATTGTATCTATTTTACTGCAAAGATTATATTAATAAAAGCATTTATTATTGTTGTTCATCTTGTGTTCTGAATATAAATTGTTTAACTGGTTAAACAATAGTCAGAAAAAGAAATATTGATTCACCCCCCCTCTCAATATTTCCAATAGCTCGGACAACCATTATGATCGTCATCGTTATCGTCCTTACAGGAGGAGTGACAGGGGATATTTTACGAACAAGTTTAAGAAATAAAATCCACCTACCTTCGATGGAGAAATGAAGAAACCATAGGATGCAAAGGCATGGTTTCTTGGTATGAGGAATTTCTTTAGGTTGCATTATTATTCAGTGAACATGAAAGCAAAGATATCCACTTTTAGTCCTAAAGGGAAGGGAAATATTTTGTGGGAGGATGTGAAGAATTTTGAAGGTATTCGGGAGTACGAATTGCCTTGGAATGAGTTTGACAGGCTCTTCAAGAAGCAGTGTTTTTTGGAAAGGTACTATGATGACAAAGCTAAGGAATTTTATGAGTTTCAGATGGGCTCCATGACAGATGATGAGTATACTTGTAAGTCCTTGGAGCTATTGAGATATGTACCTTACCTCAAGGTGGAGAAGGCCAAGGTTCAGAGATTCATCATTGGACTGTCAGTAGCATACAAAGACCAGATTGATTTCGATGAGCCTAGATCGTTGGAAGAGGCCATCTGAAAGTTGAAACATTTTTATGAGAAGTCGAAGCACAAAGCTGAGTCTAAGTGTGACTAGAAAGGAAATGAGAAATTTAAAGGAAAATGGCCACCAAAGCGAGGAAGACATCAAGATGTAGGTGAGATAGAAAATGTAGTCCCTTACAAGAAGTTCAATACAGTTGAGAAAGAACATGGAGAGTAGCAGACTAAAGGTGATGGTAGAGCACCGTTGCAGTGTTAGATATGTGGCAAGGATCATCGTAAGAGGGATTGTTCGTAGTATCAAGGTGGTAGACCCCAAATCTATAGTTCTCAGGAGGCACATACATTTGGGGATATTAGTCATAGAATTCCTCGGATCTATGCATTTGTGGACAACAGGTAGACAGATAATTAGGCATATCATTGAGATGGATGGTATTATGCTTTGTGATTAAGTTGTTTCCATTTTGATTAATCCTAGATCTAATTATAACTATATTAATCCTAACCTGGTGGATAAGTGTGGTTTGGGAAAAGAAGTGCATGCAGAATCTTGTTGGTACAATTGGCTATAGGTATAAAGAAGAGGTTTCACCATTAGGTAAGAGCTTGTGCATTTGAGTTAAATAATATGCCTACAACAACACATTTGAATGTAATGTCATTGGGATCGCATAACATGATTTTGGGTATGAATTGGCTATACCTTCACATGACCAAAGTGGATTGCTTCAACAAGGCCATTGACTACTTGGATGATAATGGGGAAAAGAGAATTTTGCAGGGAAAGAAGAAGCCTTCATCAGTAAGGATGGTTACTGCTATGGAGGCTAAGCATAGTTGCAGAAAAGGTTGTGTGATGTTCACATTGAATATATCTAGTGAAAAGGGTAAAGATGTTGAGGATGCAGACATCTTCAAGAGATACCCTATATTGCAGCAGCATCAAGATGTACTTCCAGCAAAGATTACAGAGTTACCTCCTCATAGGGAAGTAGAATTCTCTATTGAGTTGGTGTCAAGGGCAGCATCAACATCGAAGGCACCTTACAATATGAGTACCCCAGAGCTAGTAGATTTGAAATTGCAGTTAATGGAGATGCTTAACAAGGGATACATTAGGCCAGGTGTATCACCTTGGGGTGCACTAGTGTTGTTCGTAAAGAAGAAAGATGGTAATCTCATATTTTGCATTGATTATAAGTAGTTGAACAAGGTAATGATCAAGAATAGGTACCCATTGTCGAGGATTGATGATTCGTTCGATTAGTTGGAGGTGTTGAAGAAAGTGTAACTAGGTTTGGTCTTCATAAATGTAATTTTGATCTTTTCACTTGTAAAAGAAAAGAATTATTATTTTTGTCATTATCAAGAATGGGTTTCTTGCCCATTTGATAGGTTAAGCACATGTTTAAGTGCTTCTAGGAAAGTCAAATAGTCAATTGATTGTTAAAAACCCATGTGGGTATCTTACACTATGTAAATCTATGTATTAGAGTCAAAGAAATATGTCAAAAGAGATCCTCCAAAGCAAAGACAAGTCTCCTTTTCATGTCGGCTCAAAGAAATGAATTTTTTGTGCAATTAAGGACATGTCAACCTCACTAGCTCAAGTTGGCCCAAATAGGAGGGATGGTTTCCTATATATAAGGAAGTTAGACCTCACAAAATTATCATAAATCATCTCTAGCATCAGTGAAGAAGAAAGGACGAAAAGAGGTGTGAAAAAGGTGCATATAAGGTGATTCTAGCGAAAAGAAGGAAGAATAAGTCGAGTTTGGGACATTTGTTTTGGGGCCAAAATTTTTCACAAGTGTGAAGGAAAAGAGGGTAAGTCTGTTGCCATATCAGATCCATACTTGCAACAACCTAAGAGAAATTGTTTGGGTGGAAAAGAGGCTCCAAATAGGTATCCATCTCAAGCAAAGAAGGTCCCACATCTAGTGAAGGAAGGAAGCAAGTAAAAGGGTTTATTTCAAGCCCTAGATCAATCACACACATGCAAAGAAATCAAATCTACAGTAGGGTAAGAGGATCAACCTCTAGCCTTAGTATCAAGGAAAATGAAGATTTACAAGCGAGTTAGAGAAGGAAAAGAAGACACCAAAGAAGAGGTCTCTAAGGAGACCTAGGGTTTCTGCAGTTTCCACAAAACATGCTATCAATTGTCGAAAGAAGTGGGAAGGAATAGATCAAGGTGCAGAGTAGAAGAAAGCATTGATTAAAGGAAAAAAGGAAGAGAGATTGTGTCTTATGATTGGAGGATCTACTAGTCAAGGGACTAGGGTTTGGCATTTTTCAATTGAAGCTTCAATAAGAGAAACTTGCAAAAAGGTTTTCCTCTCTAGTAGAGAGAGGTTTTGCCCTAGCTAAGAGCCAACATCTTGTGTTCTTGTCTCTTTTGTTTTGGTAACTGTTTGATGAAGTAAGAGAACACACTCTAATAATAATAAGAGAATATTGTGCTAATAAGAAAAAATTAAAAGGTACCTCACAAATAGTTATCATCGTCAGAAGAATATCATCATAACCTAGATGCCCTAGATTCTTCAACATGGTATCAGAGCTAAGGTGACACATCAAGGAAGGGCATCTCAAGAACACATAGAAGATTGAAGCATCAAGATCAAGAAGCAAGGGCACACAAAGTTTGAAGCATCAAATCTACAAGCTAGGGTTCCAAATCCATCAAAATAAGAAGGACTATCATCTCCTCTCCTAGATCCATCAAGAAGGACTACCATCCTAGGAACAAATAAAGAATAAAGCCTTCCATCTAAAGGCATCTACACTAAGGATCATCCAAGGAGAACCTCCATCAAAGATTCTTTGTCTTCAAAGGAAGGCACCCAAGATCAGGGCCTATTAATAAAGATCTCCAAAAATACATATTGATAATTCTTCATCACCAATTTGATCTCCCATAAGGCACCTTGAAGGAAGCATCTTGAAGAACTCCAAGGTCTAAGAAGTAAAATCATAAAATTTTCAAAGAAGTTGCAAGATCTCTGCACAACAAATCTCTCAAGCAAGTATTTTTGTGTCCTCTTCTGAACATAGCAAAATGTCTTTTTGCAAGGAAAGCAACAAATTGGTTGGGACTACTAATTTCCTTACATGGAACAAGAGGATTGATCTACTTCTCAAAGAAAATGAAGTTGTGGAATACATCAAAGGGAATTTCACTGTTCCCGCAAAGGAACAAACTTAATCCCTAGTAAAGTATAATAAGGATGAAACAAGGGCACAAAGGATTCTAATAGAATCCATCAAGGACCCTCTCATTCCTTATGTTTCCAAACTTGAAACATCTAAAGAAATCTATGCTAAGCTGGTGGAGCTATTCTCAGTTAATACAACTGGAGAAGTGATATCATTGCATAATGAATGATATAAAATGAATATATCCAAAGAAGAAGGAATAACTCCCTACTTCATGAATATCTCTAAGATGAGAGACCAACTACAAGAACTAGGAGAAGTTATGTTAGACAGAGAGATGAAAACTGTGTTGTTGGATACATTACTTGAGGAATGGGGCAACTTCACATCAAGTATATATGTCAAGAAGGAAGACACCCCATTGAATGAACTTTGGTCTCTATGCAAGATTGAAGAGACTCGACTTAAAGCCAAAGATGATGTGGGATAAAAGGAGAAAGCATTTTCTACTATGGCTCAAAGAAAAGGGAAATTTGGCAAGTTTGGTCCACAAAGAAAGGGAAAAAGAGATATGTCCAAAGTCCAATGCTTTGGCTGCCAAGAATATGGGCACTATGAAATGGATTGTCCTAAGTTCAAGAAGGAAAAAAATATAAGGAAACGAGAAGAAGCCCACATTACCCAACAAGTGAAAGAAGAAGAGAAGAAGCAGAAGAAGGAAACCCCTCCGACCTATAGTATGACTGAGATCAACTTCTTCACATAGCTCTTCTTTAAAGTTTTGGGTATCATAGGAACATGTAACAATAGGATAGAATGCATGGTTTAAGAGAGTGGCATCTTCATGAATATAGGAGCATTATGTAAAGATATCTCAGATAAATATATTCATGTAGGAAGGATGTAGTCATTAGATAACCTCATCAATGCATAAAGGAATGATCATGATCGAGAAGAATCATCTTAGAAGGGCACTATCATCAGTAGAAAGGAGCATTTGTAGGATGAGGACTACAAGGATCCTCCAGTGGAATCTTCAATAGAGGGTTCATGACTTTCAGGAAAATCATATTTCTTGATAGGAATTCCACTTATGGGGATTCAAGAAAGGATGATATGTAGGTAAGGAAAGATGTAGCAAAGAAAAGGAGATTGAGGTAATCTTAATCTAGGAAGTTTTCAAAGGAAGTTGAGATGATCAAGGAAAGAAATAAGATGAGGTATGTATGCATCTTTGTTTTTAGTTAAATTCATGTCATAATTTGTATTAATGAGCATATGGAATTTCTCTGGTAGCATGGTCAAGAACAGGGTAGATCTCTTTCATTAAAGAAAATGCACGAAGGCATGGTTCACTCACCGAGAAAGGTCAACATGAGAAATGTCCTCATATGGAGTGTGAGGTGGTTGACTAAGAAAATCTATAAAGAAGCATATGAGATAAAGAGATTAGGAATAAAAGGACACCATTGACATTAGGAATCAACATCCGACAAACATGTTGAGACGTTTCCTAGAAGAAGGAACGAGAATTCTGACAAAGGAAGAAAAAGATCAAACGACCCTTGACACCTTGAGAGGCATTGGAGATATGAACATGTAGGATGCTAATGATTCAAGCCAAAAAAATGCCATGATGAGAAGCCATCCCATAAGCTACTATTTGATTTAATGTTATTTTTTATTACTTGAATAATATCTAGATGAGATCATGCAAGGCTACTATAATAAGGGTTGTAAGTACAAGTACAACTAGCAATCATGTGGTGGATGGAAATTCCTGAAAGAAGCATTATTAGAAAGAAGTAGCCATATGACAAAGGTTCCAAATATGTGTCAAGAAGGCCACTTTCCATGAAGAAAGGAATGACATGACAAACTAAGAAGGAAAGTGATCAATGGTTGATTCCCTACAAGGAAGAAGCTCGACTGAATTTCATGAAATCAAGGAAAGAAATTGATTAAGTAGCTGAAGGACCGATAAGAAGAAGTTGCTGATGAAAAAGGAAAGTCACTAGTTGAGAGGGAGCTCTAACAGGTCCCTAACTAAGAGGGAGCTTGGGCAATTCCCTAATTAGAGGGAGCTTAGGTACATTCCTTTACATGAATGGGCATATCTTCCCTAATTAAAATGGACAGATATACCCAACATTATTGTCTTCACTTGGGAAGAAAGAATGGAGGATTGGGTAATCATCTGGCATCCGCTTCTCTTTGAGGATGTCTAGGGAATCCAAGATAATAGTAGGCAAGAAGACCGATATTATTTGAGGGTTGGGAACCCAAGACAAGAATAGTCCTAGAAGGTCATACTCAGTAAACATCTGGGTGGGTAAGTACCTTGAGAGACAATGATGAAGGTGTCTATAGTCATTGGTCTCACCAACATTGTGCTCTAATCTAATGAGAGATAGAGTTGTCAGTCAAGGCCTTGTTGTGAAGAAAATGTTGGTTACTATGATGCTAGAACAGATAGATTGCAAATCCAATTTCTCTTATGTGAATTCTTCAGACTGAAAATGTCCAAACACCTTGTAATTATTTATGAATAGCTCCCTAGTTAATAGGGAGGGTTGAAGAAACTGTAACTAGGTTCGATCTTCATAAATGTAATTTTGATCTTTGCACTTGTAAAAGAAAATAATTATTATTTTTGTCATTATCAAGAATGGGTTTCTTTCCCATTTGATAGGTCAACAACATGTTTAAGTGCTTCTAGGAAATTCAAAGAGTCAATGTAATTGTTAAAGACCCATGTGGGTATCTTACACTATGTAAATCTATGTATTAGAGTCAAAGATATATGTCAAAAAAGATCCTCCAAAGCAAAGACAAGTCTCCTCTTCAAGTCGTCCCAAAGAAATGAAGTTTTGGTGCACTTAAGGGCATGTCAGCCTCACTAGCTCAAGTTGGACCAAATAGGAGGGATAATCTGCTATATATAGGGCAGTTCAACCTCACAAAAGTATCATAAATAATCTTTGAAATCGGTGAAGAAGAAAGGACAAAAATAGGTGTGCAAAAGGCGCATATAAGGTGAGTCTAGGGCAGCAAAGAAGAAGGAAGAAGAAGCTGAGTTTGGGAGGTTTGTTTTGGGGTCAAATTATGTCACACGTGTGAAGGAAAAGAGGGTAAGTTTGCTGCCATATCAGATCCAGAATTGCAGCAACCTAAGATAACTCATTTGAGCAGAAAAGAGGATCCAGTTAGCTCTCCATCTCAAGAAAATAAGGTCCCACAGCTAGTGAAGGAAGGGAGAAAGTAAAAAGGTTTATTTCAAGCCCTAGATCAGCCATACGTGCAAAGAAATCAGATCTGCAGTAGGGTAAGAGGATCATCCTCTAACTTGGATATGTACCAAAAGAAGAGCGTCATTATCTAGCCTAAGTATCAAGGAAAAGGAAGATTTACAAGTAAGGAAGAGAAGGAAAAGAAGACACCAAAGAAGAGGTCTCTAAGGAGACCTAGGGTTTTTTGCAGCTTCTGGAAAACGAGCCATCAGTTGCTGGAAGAAGTGTGAAGGAAGAGATCAAGGTGCAGAGCAGAAGAAAACATTTATTAAAGGACAAAAGGAAGAGAGACTGTGTCTTTTGCTTGGAGCATCTACTGGTCAAGGGCCTAGGGTTTGGAATTTGTCAATTGAAGCTTCAATAAGAGATGAATTTGTAGAAGGGTTTTCCTCTCTAGGAGAGAGAGGTTATTCCCTGCTTGAGAGCCAACATCTTGTGTTCCTGTCTCTTTTGTTTTGGTAACTATTTTATAAAGTAAAAGAACACACTCTAATAATAATAAGAGAATATGGTTTTAATAAGAAAAAGTAAAAAGTACCTCACAAATAGTTATCATCATCAGAAGAATCTCATCATAACCTAGATTCCCTAGATTCTTCAACAGGAGGGAGAAGCAGTGTTCTTTAAGATCGACTTGAGAACAGGATACCATCAGGTACACATCAAGGAAGAGGATATATACAAGATTGCCTTCAAGACAAGGTATTGGCATTATGAGTTTGTTGTAGTTCCATTTGGTTTGACTAATGCTCCAACTAAATTTATGTGTTTGATGGATAGTGTGTTGTGTCTTTATTTGGACAAGTTTGTTATTGTATTCATTGATGACATCTTGATATACTCCAAGAATGAAGAATAGCATGCCAAACATTTAGCAGCAGTGTAGATATTTCTGAGCATCAATTGTATGCCAATCTTAGAAAGTGCAACTTCTTTAAGACAAAGGTGCATTACTTGGGGCATGTTATCTCCAAGGAATGCATAGCATTAGATCCAAAAAAGATAAGGGCCATCATTGAGTGAGCATCTCCTAACAATGTGGATGAGGTGAGATCATTCATGGGATTGGAAGGTTACTACAGGAGGGTTATCAGGAACTTCTCACACATTGCATATCCTATGACATCCTTGCAGAGGAAAGGTAAGAAGTTTGAATGGACAGAAGAATGTGCAGCCAATTTTTGGCAACTGAAGTAGTTGTTGACCAATGCTCCAATCCTTAGGATTGTAGATCTAGATAAATATTTTGTAGTGTATATATCCATGTAAAAGAGGACTTGGTGGAATCCTTATGTAGGAGGGATAGGTGGTGTGCTATGAGTCCAGGAAGTTGAATGAGCATGAGTAGAACTACATGAATCATGATCTTGAGTTGGTATCTATTATTCATGCCTTGAATATGTGGAGGCATTATCTTCTTGGTAGGATATTTGTATTGATTAGCAATCACAGTGGGTTGAGATACGTGTTTGACCAGCCAAATCTAAATTCCAGACAAGCTAGATGGTTGGTTACCCTTCGTGAGTTTGACTTGGAGATTAGGTATATGAAGGGAAAAGAGAACCGGATTGCAAATTCTCATAGCAGGAAGGTATAGGTGAATCATATGGTAGTTATGAGCTCTTATGGGATAGAGTTATAGGATAGGATCTTGCAAGCAAGATAGTGGGATGACAGGTATATGGAGATTATGCACAAGTTACAACAAAGTATAGCTCTAGGTACAGGTATAGGTATAGGTATAGATACATGTATAGGTACATGTATAAGTGATCATGATGCAGACTATGATCTCACGGTAGATGGGTTGGTGAGATTTAGGGAGAAGATCTATGTGTTAGATTGCAGTGAGCTCAAGAATATTACCTTGAGAGAGTTTCACGCCAAGCCATACTCGAGTCACCCAGGACATTAGAAGATGTTGACGGTGGTGCAAAAGTTCTATTATTGGCTGAATCTGAAGAAGAAAGTGGCAAATTTCGTGGCTAGATGTTTGGATTGTCAGCAGGTAAAGGAATAATGTCAGCATCCAGGTGGTCTAGTATAGTCTATTCCGATTCCAGAATTGAAATGGGAGGTCATTTCCATGGATTTCATTATAGGTCTTTTGAGGACAGTGAGACAGCATGATTCTATTATGGCCATGGTCGACAGGTTGAGCAAGGTAGCTCACTTCATTCCAGTGGAGACAACATATTTAGCTAGTGAGGTGGCACAAGTTTTCATTAGAGAGATCGTGAGATTACATGGTGTTCTGAAGAAGATCGTGTCAGACTAGGATGCAAAGCTCACTTATAAGTTTTGGAAGGCGTTATTTGCAAGTCTGGGTATAGAGTTAGCCTTCAGTACAACCTATCATTTGTAAACAGATGGACAGACAGAGAGGGTCAACAGGATCATGGAGGATATGTTGAGGATGTAAGTGATGCACCAGCAAAGAAGATGGGAGGAGTATCTTCCATTAGTTGAGTTTGCATATAACAACGGTTATCAAGAGTCATTAAGGATGAGTCCTTTTGAGGCACTGTATGGGTGTAGTTGTAATAATTCAATTAGTTGGAGTGATCCAATGGACAAGGTGCTTATTGGACCAGATATGTTGGAAGAAATGGAACAAGAAATGCAGTTTATAAAGAAGAATCTAAAGGCAGCATAGGATAGATAGAATATTTATGTGGACCATCACAAGTCATTCAAGGAGTTTTAGGTTGGGGAGCATGTGTATTTGCGCATCATGCCCAAGAAGAGCTCTTTGAGGATTGGATAATGTGCCAAGTTGGCACCATGGTATTGCGGGCCTTTTGAGATCCTTAAGAGGATTGGACCAATGGCCTATCGACTTGCACTTCCTCCAATAGTGAAAGTTCGTGATGTTTTCCATGTTTCATTGCTTAAAAGGTATATAAAGGATGTTGATCATGTGATTGATTAGTTTGTATTGCAGGTGGAGCAAGAAGGATAATTCCAACTAGAGCCTTAGTGCATATTGCAACGAAAAAAGCTCATGCTTAGGAACAGAGCCATAGAGAAATTTAAAGTGTAGTGGAAGCACTTTGGGCCTGAAAAAGCTACATGGGAGATGGCATATTAGATGTTAGCCATGTATCCTTATTTGTTTGCCGATGGAGGCAAGTTAGTTTTGGTATGATGTTTGGTATATGTTTTGATGATGTTTTGGTATATGTACATATGTATATGGATGTAAATACGACCACGAGCTATGTTATAAAGCTCCAATAAGCGGTATGGTTGTCATCTTGTCATGTTGTCATGATGTTTTGCTTTTGAGCAGGTCTTTCATAGTAAATATTGCAATGAGCTAAGTATAAAGCTCCATGGGCAGTATGTTTTCTTTTCAGCGATTTTGTTGAGGTCTTGGTGTGGTTTAACACCAAGGACGGTGCTCCCCAAGGGGGAGGGATCTGTAACAACCCCTGGTTAAAAGTTCATGTAATAAATGTTAATAAAGGAAAAATAAGACCACAGGTAAGGGACACGTATTCCAAGCTGGATGTTGGGTAAAGATATCCTAGTGGACATCACTAGGTGTGTTTATGGCTAAAGGAAATTGGCACAGGAAATGGCTAAGGCATTAAAAAAGGAAAAAAATGTATTTTTGGCACATTTATTTATGAAAATAAACGAAAATAAGAGAAAATGAAGGTAAAAGGTCACAGGTTGTATGTGAGGAGGAATTTGAAGGAAAATAATGGAAAATGAAGAAAATAGAAGCCTAATTGATAAAAAGGCTTCTGAGGATCAGTTTGTAACCTTTTGTCAGTTAAGTTTTGGAGCTCTCTAATTATTCTCTCTCTCTCTCTTACACTCTTGGACACTTATATTTTTTTGGAGCATTTTAGCTTTGGAGAAAGGAAGGGAAAATCAAGAAAAGGAAGGACAAGGAAAAGGTTGGAAAGCAAAGATCAAGCAAGGAAGACCAGGATCATGAAACTTCAGTAGGAATACTTGCAGGTAACATATTGCATGTGTGATTTCCCAGTTGGTTTTGACATGCATTGATTTATGTGTTGGTATATGGTTCTCTTACTGTTAGTGGCATGGTTTTGTCAGGTTATGGCAGTGGTTTTCAACCTAGACTTTCCTTTTTCTAGATATCCATGGTGTGATGGGATCATTTTCTTGGTTTTCATATTTGGAATTACCAGATGGTTTTGAAATCCAGGGCGGAGGTGGTCTCAGGAAAATTCCCAAAGGCCTAGGAATCCCTTGACTAGATTTAGCAGGATACACAGTAAATCCTGAGCGTGGAGTCTCAGTTTAGGGCCTAGTGATCTAGTGTGGATTGTGGTAAATCCTGAGAGATTGGTGTCTCGGTTTAGGGTATAGTGATCTAGTGTGGATTACAGTAAAGCCTGAGAGACAAGGAGACGAAAAATTCCTCAAGGGTAGTGATGGAGTCTGGAGGCATTCCTAGCTCAATTTGGTTTTGTGATCTCAATGTCAGTTTGGTGAGATCATGGTTTGGTGAGGGTGTAGGTTGTTTAACCTCTAGATTCCCTTGGTTGTTTTTGGATTGGTGTATCCACGACATCCCACATTCATGCTTGGAATATTGCATGGGGGTGACTAGTTCAAAGAAATATTTGGTTCAGCTATGTCGATGGTCAGGTGGTACATGGAAGTCTTGAACTTGGTCGGTGTTGCCTATTTTTAATAAAATATAATTTCTCTTTCTTTTGTTCTTGTTAATATGTGGATTTATTTGTTGTTATCTCATTTTTATTTACATGTTTGTTATAAGCATGGTTGTATGACTGGTTATTGTCATGGTTATTTCATGTATTTACTTGTAATTGAAAGGATAATGTATGCAAGAGCTAATTGATGTCAAAACAGTTAAAGGAAGAGGGTGGTGATCCTTCTTGTCAAGCCTCATATGAGTTATCAGTTGTTAATGCTCTATCTTGTATTCATTTCTTGTGGATTGCATTGATGCCAACTGTTTGATAGAATGACAATCTCGATTGGGGATTGTCAGGCCTAGTCCTAGAGTTAGTTTTTGATTTTTAAGTCTTGTCATCATGTAATTTATTGATTCTAAAAGCTACAGGGGTTTCTAGGTATTGACCTGGATTCTAGGCTTGAAAAGTGGCACAAATCCCAGAGTTATAGGCATAGGTTTGAGGAGGAAATTCCCTAGTTGCATGCATACCCATGTCGTGTGTGTGTCCGAAGGTTTCCAAACTCACCTTTTTCCATATCGAGGGAGCGTCCAAGGGTTTAGTTGTCTAAAATCTTAGTGGGACCTAGGGGCCAGTCAGGGGGATGACTGGGATGCATTCTGGGAGTCCTGTAGCAAGTGCATAAGATATAGTATGGTGTGTTTCATCTAGTTCCACTTCCTTAAGGTCGCTTAAGAGGTTGAACCATATCATAGTAACTTCTCAACACATGTTTACCCTAGTTGGCCGATTACTTGGGTAGATATGGGAGGAGGTCGTTTGAATATGGCATTGATGAGAAACATCAATGAGTCTGAGCCTTATACCTTTGAGGAGGTAGCGCACTAGCAATTTTGGATGGACGCCGTGGCAGAAGAGTATAGTTCCATCAAAAGGAACAATGTTTGGGAGATAGTACTGAAACATGAGGAAAATTTAGTAATCACCTCTCTATGGATCTTCAAGATAAGGCATGTAGAAAATGGTAGTATCGAGAAGCACAAAGAGAGATTTGTAGTGAGAGGTTTCTCCTAGAAGGAGGGAGAGGATTATGAGGATACATTTTCACCCATCACCAGATATGCATCTATCAGGGTAGATATATCTATTGCCTCAGATATGCATCTATTGGGGTAGATATATCTATTGCCTCAGATATTGGGTGGAGGATTCATTAGATGGATGTGAATATTGCCTTCCTCAATGGGGTAATTGAGGAAGAGGTGTATATTGAGCAACCTTAGGGGTTTGAGGTGCATGGGAGGGAGTCCCATGTAAGAAAACTGAATAAGTACCTATATATACTTAAGCAAGAACCTCACACATGGTACTCTAGGATTGATGGGTACCTACTTGGATTGGGCTTCACCAAGAGTGAGGTGGACCAACTTGTACTATGTACTTGTTGATGGTGAGTTGCTTATCTTGGTACTATATGTTGATGATCTCTTTCTGATTGAATTAGAGAAGCTCATATGGATGTGTAAGGAGGACCTTGCTTCAGAGTTTGGGATGAAGGATATTGGGTTGATGCACTACTTTTTAGGACTAGAAGTGTGGCAGCCGCTAGGAGAGATTTTCATAGGATAGAGCAAAAAGTATGGAGTTGGGATTCTAAATAGATTTAGGATGAAGTATTGTAGGATGATGTCTACACCCATGATTATTACTAACTTGAAAAAGCTTAATGCTTCTAAGAGTGAGTTGATGGATCCCATAGTGTACAGGAATTTGATCAAGTCATTGATGTATCTAGTTAATATTAGATCATATATATGCTTTGCGGTATTGAATACACTCAACTAGTTTATAGTGCAACCAAGGGGACTTCATTGGGTAGCAACGAAGCATGTGTTGAGATATCTATGTGGTACAATGGACTATGGATTAAGATATGTCTGAGTTGGTTGAGTGCAATTGCAAGGCTATATAAATTCAAAATAGGGTAGGATTCCAATGGATAGGAAGAGTACATATGGATTTTGTCTTAACTTGGGGTTAACAATGATCTCGTGGTTTAGTAAGAAGAATCACTCAGTGGCACTTATCTCAGCAGAAGTTGAGTACATGGTAGCGATTCTAGAGAATTGTGAGACCATATGGCTTTGCAAGATGCTCTCAGGGTTGTTTGGTCTTTAGATGGGGCCTACGGTGATTCACTGTGATAATCAAAGTTCCATCTAACTTTCATAGAATCTAGTGTTAGATGATTGATTCAAGCACATAGAGATCAAATACCACTTCATCAAAGACACGGTACGAAGAGGTTTTGTGAGATTGCAATACATTTCTATAAGGCATAGGTAACAAATATTCTCACCAAACCCATAGTGAAGGGGAAGTTCATGTTCAATAGGAAGATGCCAGTGTGGTGGAGAATCCCTTCCTTCTTAGGCGAGAGTGTTGAATTTTGTAGCATCAAAAGGTCTTCCACATAGGCTTTGTATCTGAGCATGTGGAAGTGAAGTCCTATTTAGGTGGTTGTTCAAGAGGAGAAACTAATATGATCTCCTTCCTAAGTTTTAACTTAAGAAAAGGCACATTGATTAATTATTTAATTATTGTTGACTTTGGGCTAATGTTTTTCTCAGGATAAATAATTGATTATTTAATTGACTTACATCTAATCTCCATTACTAATTAAAGAAAGCTATGATTTAATCTTAGCCCTAAATCACTTTGGAGATTAGGGATTTCTTCTATGGAGAATTATAAAATAATCCTAAGGGAGATGATGAAGACACAATATAAGTGAGAGAGAAATTCAGAAAGAGATTTTATGCATAATTTGCAAGAGTAATATTTCCGATTTGTTGTGAGAGATTCACAGGGGCTTAGAAAGAAGGAAAAATTTGGTAGGAGAATTTTTTGTAGCTGAATAAATTCACAAGTACCTGCGTGAGTGATACATCCAGCGAGATTTTTTTGATGTGCATGGGCTTGAGGAGGTTAAATGGGTTATTGATTTTGCAGGAAGAGATTATCTCAAGTTTTGTTATAATTTCTTTGTAGATTTTGAGGGTCATTTTCCTTGGTTAGGGAGCCCGTGATTTCTATAAGAAATTAAATGATGAGAAGTTGGAGGGTTGATTTTTGTTGTTGCTTTGTTTGATTTTTCTGGGTTATTTTTAGAAATATTATTCATCGTTATTTGTTAAGTTAAAGAGCTAAATAATTTTCTATTTGTAGTTTTCAGATTTTATTTACTGCTAAATAAAATTACTAGGTAAAATCATTTCTCAGGCTAAAATAATTGCATGAAACATTAAATTTGAAATTGGCACTTAGAAAATTAGTAAGGAAAAGTAGCACTAGGCACAAGGTTTTAACTTCTCAAACTATATATTTTTAGAACAATTTGGGTGCTATGTGCATCTCCTAAGGATACTTTTGTTACATGTTCACTATTTGAATTTTTTTACCTAGTCCCAAAGAAACACAACATATCGTTTCGCTATGTCTCCTTTTTTTTTAGTTTCTTCAATCTTAGCCTCATGGGTTAACTTCTCAGAAAGAGACTAATGGCCAAGTAGTTGATTAATGGCCAAGGTCATTGAATCGTTCTATTATGGACAAGTCTTCTTAGAATGGTTGGTTTGATGGTATGTGTAGAAGTGGTCATTAATACTTTATCCAAATTTAGATTCAATTTTGAGGCTTTTAGAGGCTTGGTGTGGTTATTACCTTTTTAATATAAGGGTTAATAAGGTTTGTGATTTTATGTCCCATGCCCAAAGTTCCTTTTAAGGTCAACAACTTCATTGAATGGTTTCTTTACAAACTTGATGACACTTCCAAATTTGTAGGCTCTCGCTTTGATATTTTGGTCAACAAAAGGTGTTTTCTCCCTACAATTACAACCTTACTATCTTCCCCTCCTAGGTTCCTCCTAATGTGGTCATCTCCTTTTCTACCTAGCATATTAGCTTCTTCAAAAATTTCTACTAGATGACTTTACTAGTTATTTGAAAAACATGGAGGTAGAGGTATGTAAAAAAGACATGTGATTCTACACTACTACAACCTAAACTAGCTAAGCATCAATAGGGAATTTGTTGAGGGTGGTAGTGAAGCATTGATTACAATATTTTGTCATTTTATTCTTTTCCATTTTAATCATGATTACTTCTTTCAGAAGGATATTAGAATTTTCCCTTCATCAAACTTACTAAGGGTTTCCTGTTCAAAATCATCTCAACCCTTAATGGAGTCAGTTGGTAGACTATAATACTAGGTAGATGCTTTATTTTCAAAATGGTAAGGGAAAAATCTACAAACTACATGCTCATACTTGACATTCATAAGCCTTATAGTGAGACAAATTCTTAATGTGGTCATCAAGAACACAGGATTTCTCAAGGTCAAACTTGGGTAAAATCCTCTTTGGATGTTCGGGTAGGTCATGCAACTACCCTCTCAAGTTCGAAACCCCATAGGACATCCATGAAGGAATGTGATGTTGATTTCCCACCATTGGGTTAAAAATTTCATGCATTGTATCATTTGGTTTAGGCTTATAGAGTGAAGATCAAGGTGATTCCAAAGGTGAAAATGGAATCTAGTCCAATGGTTGAGAGGTCTCCTGCAAAGAAAGTTCTATTAAATCTTTAACTAAATAAACAAGAATTTTATTATGAACTAGACATACAAAAAACCATAATTACACATGATTTACAACAATGTCAACATAGGGAACAACTCCAATGTAGATTATAATAAGAGAAATCCCTCCAAATACCCAAATACATTCATACATCCAAATTACTTGTCCTCAATAATGACTATATAATATCTATATACACATATTCACACATTTCCCATGTGCCCCTTTCATCATTAAGCCAACCCTATTACATATACATTTACACATTGCATGTACACGTAACCCTATATATGCCCCTCCTTGGGGTCGTACCATATACCTTTAATCTAAGGCCCCCCTCGGGTCATACCATATACATTTAATTTGAGGTCTCCCTTGGGGTCATAACATAGTACCCTCCTTCGAAAAGCTTTTTCCTTGAAGATTCGTTGTTAAGGGTGTTACGTGTGATGAAACCAAATAATAAGATTTCTTTATATTCCTACATTCTTCTTACTATTTATTATTATCCATCCATCCAAATTTCATATTTTTTTGTTTGAATCCTTGATTAGTTATTGCATAGTTTTCTTTCCTTTGATTCCATGTCTTGTTATTGTGATTTCTTCAATTTGCAGTATTTGTTGGTCTTTGATAATATCTTGTTGAATGATGGTTTAGTGATATATCCGTTTTGTAATAGTTATTGGTCTTGATAACATCTTACTGAATAATGATTTGGTGGTGCTTTGTTCCATGAATATTGATGAGTATTCCATCTTCTTCCTTGATAGTGTTGATATGGATCTTCTTGTCTTACTTGAAATATTTCTTGGTAATGAGGATGTCAATAAGGTTTCATATTTTATGTATTTCCTTTACTCTGCAAATCCATTTCATTTTTCCGCTTTTTAGAGATAATAGCCTCCTCTATCTTGTTTCCCTAGTATTTAGTTACTCTAGCCTTAGAGATAATACCATCATATTTGGCATGCACATCCTCTAGATGGAGTTTGACTTCTTCAAGTATCTTATGGATACCTTATTGAATTTTGTCTCCTTTCTCATTTTGGCCTTGCAATGTGATCTCATCAATCAAATATGGTGCCCTTCTTCAATTCTACTATGCAATTTTTTATTTTACCTCATCTATGTTTAGGGTTTCTTCAATCTTCTTGCAAATTTCCTCTTCAAGCTTTTAGGTGGTCTATTAATCTAGGATGTTTGTTTCTTCTTGAATTTGATAATGTTTCTTTTCTTCTTTAAATCTATTAACTTCATTTATTAGTTTTCTATTATGATTTCATAATCTATATATTTCTTCAACTTTCTTTTTCAATTCTTCCATTGAGTCATCCTTTTTCTAGTTCCCCTTGCTACTATCCTTGTTTTAATTATTCAATCTCCTTAATGAGTGTGTTTATGGGGTTAAATGAACCACCAACAATGAGGGGATCTTTGCGGCATAAAGTACCAACTAGACCTTACACCATTTGGGTTAAGCGTCCCATCCAGAATGTTGGCTAAACTGCCATATTGTTTTGCGAGAATTGGGTTTTGGATGGAGAAAGAGTAAGAAGAAAGGAAATACTAAGACTTCCGATGAATGCAAGTTACAAAAACTTATGAAATACTTCAAGCATAATATACATAGAATATTGCAGCGAAGAAGAAAGTGAACATGAATCTTAAAGAAATAGTGATAGCAACTTGTTGACACCTAATCTTCATGATTGGGAATTTTATGTAAATAAATAAATTGGGAAGGTGAACAGTCATCGGGAGATGAACTGAACAATCACTCCCTATTGTATATAACAATGGGTTACCTATGGAATATACACGAATCAGTTTTACTGCCTTTGGAGAGTTACTGCCTGGCCTAACATGGTATCAGAGCCAGTTCTAAAAATAGTTGTAACTCCTGATCATTTCTGCCACTAACTCTGTCCAGAGCGCTACTCTGCCTCTGCCTCTGTCGCTCTCTGAGTAGTCAGACCATGCCATAATTTCTTCCTCGCCCTTTCTGGTTAAGGTGGGACGTAGAAGGTTGTCTACCTAACGCTGAGGCCGTTATACCTGTGCGTTGAATTACCGTGGTGTGTTGTGCATTTGAAGGACCCACAAATTACATTAAAATGATTTCTCTGCCCACATGAACGGATTCTTGTAGCTCACCTGCAATTAGTCTCATATTCTGAGCAAGAAAATGCTGAGTTCTGGTCCTCCAGTGCCATCAATATTCATCATGTAGAATGCCTCGAAATCCCGCACCCATTGAAACAGCCTGCACCATCTCAAATATCTTTTCATCTGTCATAGAGCAGCTCCTCTTCATGGCATACCCATTCTTCTTTCGATTGCAATACATGGTCCAGATAGGCTCCTGATAAAGCCTCCCTCTGTTCACAGTCCTCTCGCATTCAAGCACAATTCTCACCAACCCTGAGGCCATTTCCTTCACCAGAAAATTAGTGGCTATTGCAAACTCTATCAACAACATGGGAGGGAACCTCGGATCCTCCTGCGCCTGTTCAATTTCCATCGACACAGTGGTATTATCGCTTTGAGTTCTCAGTGCTCACGGCAGTGGTATTATCGTTTTATGCGCAACATTATTAACGTTATCAATATATTTTTATTTTGCTTCATGTTTGGTGAAAGTCCATGGAAGCCCACAAGGCTACAATTCGCTAACGCAAACATTAGTTTCTACCCCACAAAAAGGACCAAATTTGTCGCTGTGTCTACGCCATATTTGTTCTTTTAAGTGGCAGAATTTCATGGCATTGACCATGCGATATGAACCGAACTCTACTCTGCTCCGTTAACACAAGCAATAATAATTATTAGCCTCTACCACTGTTATTGACTACGACAAAATATTATTGTGACTAAGTATTTTGAGGTATGGTTGATGCTTAAATTCCAGAGCAGTCTTATCAAGGGGAGGCAAAATTATTCCCTTTCCAGTGACCATAAGCCCGAACGAGAGGACGAGTTGAACCACATTGAAGCTACTGGTGGACGTGTTATTTTTTGGAATGGTGTGACATAGTAGTATTGCGCAGTTTTGTTTAAAAAAAAAAAAATCATTCAAAGCATTTGTGGAGGTGAATAGTAGTATTGCACAGTTTTTTTTATCATTTGAATGGTAATGCTGCGTTGAAGCATTAAAGTGATATGTAATATTGAAGTGATATGTACATAATATTTCAATGAAATGTTGATGCTTCTATCAAACATTAGAGGGATTTGAAGAAAATATAGTGCATAAGGATGTAACGTAAGGAAATTTTTTTATCAGCAGAAGTTATTTATCAGTAGAAGTTTTTTTTTACAGAATGCATTCAATCATCTCTATGGTAGGAATAGTTCTCACTGGCAAGGAGAACTATCCTGAATGGTCCCCGATGATAAAAAACACCCTCATCTTCAATGAGTTGTGGAAAGGAGTGTGTGTCGGAGAAGGAGACAATGACCCAGTGCAGCCTACATCAGACAAAGAGCTCGTCATTTAGGAAAACAAGAACAGAAAAGCCTATGCATTAATCGCAGCATCTGTAAATGAAGAAGTAAGTCGTCATATTTCATCATATTCAACTGCCTTTGAAGCTTTACAAAAGCTGAAAGAACTCTATGACTCACATTCTGCACTTGAAGTTGTTCAGCTCATGATTAAACTCTTCACTCTTGAACTGAAAAATAATGATCCTCTTGCTCTTGCATCTGAAGTAAAGTCTATAATGCATGATATTAAATCCACTAAAGTTGAGTTGGATATCCCTATTATTGCTTTTCTCAAGGCACTCTATCCTACCTACTCCAATTATCTTGAGTCTTTACAAGCAAATGGAAATCTTAAAGATATAACCTTTGACTCTCTTGTGAAAAAGTTTGCTGAAAGAGAAAAAGCCTTTGGAAAGAAGACAACTCCTGAATCTTCTGAAGAGACGGTGTGCCTTGCTCATAAAGAAAAGCATCCTGCTCAAGATTCTACAAGAGGAAGAGGTGGACGAAGAGGAAGAGGAAGATACTTCAGAGGCAAGGGGGTAGACATTCTCAAGGAGAAAAGGCAGATCTGCATTGCATTCGCTGCAAATGAAATGGATCACATGATGCTTCTACATGAAAGCTACCATGGGACAAAATTGAGTAGAAAAGAAACCAGCAGAAAGGTAAAACTGATGATACAGACAAAGGTAAAGCACCTGAATCCGCTCACTATATTGAGGCACAATGTAACATTGGAGTAAATGAAGATTTGTTTAATGCTTCACTTGCTTCTTCGAAAAATGATTGGTTGCTTGATTCAGGAGCAACCTGTCATATGACTCATAGAAAAGATTTTTTTGAAGATTTCACTGACAATGTTGATGAAGCAATATACTTTGCAGATCAGTCAAAAATCAATCCATCAGGGCTTGGCACAATCAGGCTTAAACTGCATGGTCTTCCAGACTTTCTTCTGGATCATGTTCTATATCTCCCACAGCTCAAGAGAAACTTGCTATCCTTGGTCCACATCTGCCAGCAAGGTCACTCCATTCATATGTTTGATGGCAAGCTTGAGGTAAGAAAAGCATCTGACCACTCACTTGTCATGAGGGGAATAGAAGAAGAAAGGCTTCTCAAACTGCAAGGAACCTCTGCTCATGCACAACATTTCTCATATATTTCTCATCATGAAGAAGGTACACTTCCATCAAGTTTATTGTGGCATGCTATATTTGGACATTTAAACTATGACAGTCTCCGCTTATTGAAGAAAAATGGTGTTGCTGGTTTGCCTACAATTCCTAGGAAACATAAGCAATGTGATGCTTTCATTCTAGGAAAGCATAGCAAACAGTCTTTTCATGATTCACATTCAAGAGCACATAGGAAGCTTGAACTCATTCATTCAGATTTATGTGGTCCAATGCCTGTTCCTTCTGCAAATGGAAATAAATATATCATGACATTTATTGATGATTACACCAGAATGTGTTGGGTTTATTTATTGAAGAACAAATCTGATGCTTTTCAAACATTCAAGAATTTTCATAAATGGATTGAAAATGATGCACAATCTCATATTGGGTCTATTCGCACTGATAATGGAAAAGAATATATATCAAATGAATTTGAAAACTATCTTCGCCAACATGGGATCAAACATCAAACAACTGTGCCTTATAATCCCCAACAGAATGGTGTAGCTGAAAGAATGAATAGAACAATCTTGAGTATGGTACGATCCATGATTTTCTTCAAAAATGTAAAGATAATGTTTTGGGCTGATGTTGTTCTATGTGCTGCATATATAAAGAATAGATGTCTATCTAATGCTATAAGAAACAAGACTCCTTATGAATTGTGGTATGGACATGTTCCTTCGGTAAAACATCTCAGGATCTTTGGTTCCACCTGTTATGCATTGATACCAAAGGTACATAGAAACAAACTTGGTGCTAGAAGTCGTAAGTGTATCTTCCTGGGGTATTCAAACACCTCTAAAGCATACCGCCTCTATGATGAAGTAAATAAAAAGTTTGTTGTATCTAGAGATGTCATTTTTCTTGAATCATCCAAATTTGACAATGTTGTTGAGTGGCAACTTGATCGCTTGGATAGATTCGCAAAAACGAAATCATTTCAAGAATTTGGTAATCAGATTCCACATCTTGAAGGGGGGATTCCTATACTAGAACAACATGTGGAATCTTCTTCTGAAGAACAATCTCCTCTGCATGAAACTCCAACAACGGATGATGCTTTAAGTGATGTAATTGATAGAATTGGGAGACTCAATCTTGATTCAGTCCCAACTCAATCAACAGAGCAGCCTGGACCATCTCAGAAACGTCCCCCAAAGTGGCTGACAAAGACACTTGAAAGTGTTCATCCTGATGAAATTGGAAAAACAGGAACCAGAAATTCAAACCGACAAGATGGAGGTGATGTAGATGACTCTAATTCACCTGTTGATATGGATGTTACTTATGATTGTGAATTGAACTTGTCTACAGATTTTGAACCAACTTCCTTCAAAGAAGCTGCTTCTCATGATGAATGGAAAGAAGCGATGAAAAAGGCGTATGATGCCCTCATAAAGAATGGCACTTGGAAGCTGGTTGATCCTCCATTTGGAACCAAACCAATTGGCTGCAAGTGGGTCTACAAGAACAAATACAAAGCTGATGGCTCACTTGACAAGCATAAAGCTAGGCTTGTGGCAAAAGGTTTTGCACAGAAGGAAGGGGTCGATTATGAGGAAACTTTTGCCCCCACAGCAAAATGGGCCACCATCCGGACACTCTTTGCACTAGCAGCTCAGAACGGTAGGAAAGTCCATCAAATGGATGTAAAAACAATGGAGATCTAAAAGAGAATGTTTTTATGTCCCAGCCTAAAGGATTTTCTGTGAAAGGACATGAACAAAAAGTATGCAAACTTGTGAAGTCCTTGTATGGCCTCAAACAAGCACCGCGAGCCTGGTATGAAAAACTAACTGAGCATCTTCTGAAACTCAACTTCAATCATTTTGATCTTGATGATGCAACTTTATTTGTCAAGAAAGTTGGAAAAACAGTTGTATATCTTGTGGTATATGTAGATGATCTTTTAATGACAGGGAACAATGAAAGCTACATTGCATCCATAAAGAAGGAATTGGGAAAAAGTTTTGAAATGACTGATTTGGGCTATGTTCATTACTATCTTGGCATTGAAGTAACCCAACATCCAAAATCCATATTTCTTTCTCAAAAGAAATACATTGGAGATTTGTTAAACAGATTTGGCATGACAGAGTGCAATCCTCTTTCTACTCCAATGGAACAAAACTTAAAGCTCACATCTATTGAAGGAAAGGAATTTGAGGATGCAACAAAGTATAGACAGCTTGTAGGAAGTCACATCTACCTCACTACTACCAGACCAGACATTTCATTTACTGTTGGAATCCTCTCCAGGTTCATGCAAAATCCTTGTGAGGGACATTGGTTTACTGCAAAAAGAGTTCTAAGGTACTTGAAGGGAACTCAAGACCTTGGAATCAAGTATACACAGGTGGACGACTTCAGCTTGATTGGATACTCTGAATCAGACTTCGATGGAGACAAAGAAACTGGGGTATCTACTTCAGGATATGCTATGAGTCTTGGATCAGGAGCTATCTCCTAAAGATCACGCAAAAAATCAGTTCCAGCAGATTCCACAATAGAAGCAGAATACGTGGCAGCAGCTGAAGCAACGAAAGAAATTGTGTGGCTCAGGAAAATTCTTGAAGATTTGCAGGTAAAACAAGTACAATCAACTCCACTCATGATTGATAACACATCTGCAATAAAGTTGGCCAAGAACCCAAAGTTCCATGATCAAACAAAGCATATCAATACTAAATATCATTTGATTCGACATCATGTTGAGGCCAAAACAATCCATCTCCGTCATTGTTCCACAAATGAGAAAATTGCAGACATCTTCACCAAAGCACTTGGAAGGGAAAAGCTTGAATGATTCAGAATGATGCTTGGACTCACCAACATCCCTTCAGATTAAGGGGGGGAATGTTGACACCTAATCTTCATGATTGGGAATTTTATGTAAATAAATAAATTGGGAAGGTGAACAGTCATCGGGAGATGAACTGAACAATCACTCCCTATTGTATATAACAATGGGTTACTTATGGAATATACACGAATCAGTTTTACTGCCTTTGGAGAGTTACTGCCTGGCCTGACACAACTTCAGTAATATGCATGCATGGAAAAGTAAGTTAGTTACTAATTGTAAAATAGTTCGCAATAAATAACCAAGGTGAAATTATATATATAAATCAAAAAACAATTTAAAGTAAGATGTATGTTTAATTAACAAAATAGTTCATCAATCTTAAACATATGAATAGCAAACACATACCATCTAATAGAAAAAAAAACATTCTCACAACTTTCAATGACACATGAGAAAAATGCTTGCCTTGACCCAAACAAGCTTCTCAATTGATCTCTGAAAGGAATGTACAATATTTTCTTTTCCAAAGTGCTAGAAGGAATCCAAAACTAAAAGTCCTTTCAACTAGCCATGATGGTATATTTATACAAAGTGGGGTGACTCTTCACCTCCTATGACCTTTCAACTTCCCTCATAACTTTTCATCTTCCATATGAATTTTCATTTTTTCTCCATATTCTAATTTTACTTTATTTGCATAATTTACATGAAAATTCAAAATAATAAAATAAACATCACTTATGACACTAATTCAAAAATTGCCAACAATACGACTTCAACTTTCAATTTTTGAGTTACGTAATTGTGCCATGCTTTATAGTATGCTGCCACGGATAAGAGCTTGTTCAATATCAAACTTTCATAGATGACTTCAGATCTGAAAGAATCGAGCACTATTGCTTTGAGGTAAGCCTCAACTTGCTGAAAAGTCATGGAGAGAATTATATGCAATTTCATTGGTTTTACCATGTGTTCCACAATAGCTTCTATAGTGGGTTCTATAACCTTGTGAGTAATTGTCATCCCACGTGCATCTATCATGTCCTGGATTTCTTGCTAAATGTATTTCTTTGGCTTCACTTCCCTAGGTTCTTTGATGGACACTATTTGGTTAGACCTAATAATAAGTGTTACCATCTTATGACGTTTTCGATAATTGTTTAATATCCTAGCTACATCTTTCCACATATTTTCATGAGATTGATTGATTAATCCGATTTATACTTTTTTCCTTTCCTTAGTCATCACATCTCTCCTTGGTAGATCGATTGAGGCTGCAAGGTACTTTATGTCCCATTCATACATTATATCAACAAAGATTGAAGCTTCCTTTAACAAGTGCCTTTTTCTTTGAGTTAATTTTGGATGGCCATGGGAGAGGAGGCTATATTTTGAAACATGATCATTTCTTTATATAGTCACTTAATGATATACTCCAGTACTCTATTCTCTTCTAGTGTTGTTGCTTGGAAGTCATCCTCATGAGAACTCGAAGTTGATAAAGTTTGGTTCTCTTTTTGAAGTCTTTCATTCTCCTATTGGGAGTTTGCCAGATCCTTTTCAGTTATTTAACCCTATTCAGCAAGTTCTCAATGTTTTTCTTCATTGCAGCAAAAAATGAAAATCATGTAGAAGCTATTGTCATGGTATTGTTTTTAGTATCTTCCACTATATATCTTTCAGTATTCAATGAGATTGTTTTTTCCGGTTCTCAAGCTAAGCATATGTTCCTTTCCTAAACAATATGATTTGTGCTGAGATCAAATCTGAAGCTTGAAATTTCTAATACTTGGTTTTCTTCTTCGATCGGGATTCCCATTTCTCCAGGTGGCATATATCCTCTAGTGAGTAGGGTAGTAGGTTCTACATCCATGCGAGGCAATATGACTTGCACTTCCTTCTAAGCTTGCTCCATTTGTCTAATTTCTTCTTATATGTGATTTTCAACCAATTCTTTTGCAAGACTTTCTTCTTCAAGCTTCTTCACTACTTCCACTTATTTTATCTTCTCTTCCTCTTGCTTTCTCTTGGCCGCTTCCTTCTTCTTCTTTTCTTCTTCCCATTTCTTCTTTTCTTCCTCCTATTTTAGCCTATCTTCTTCTTATTTCCCCCTTTTCTCCTCTTCCTATTTCTTAGCTTCTTGTTTGAGATTCAACCTTTTTTTCTTTCTTTCTTTGTTGCATTTTTCTCCCTTTCCCTTTTCTGGGCAATATTCTTCTTTTGGGTATCTTTTCCTTGGGAGGATTTCTCATTTGTGGGTGTTCCAACATTTGTGGGTAGAAAACCACGAACTCATTTTTTTTGTGCCTCCACATCTTATGCAACATTGTAAAAGTTCTTAACTTTTTCTTCATCTTCATCTATACTTGGTGTGTACGACCATTTGTACATTATATGCTCACAATGATCTGCAACAATGCCCCTAGAATCTTATTTGTAAAAACTCGATTTGCAAACTTAAAGCATCCCAAATCGACAATTTTTTCCTCTACTTCTCTTAATATTTGAACATAATACATGCTACGCATATTGGAAAAGCATGTCATGGTACCTTCTTTGCATGAACTAGCATACCTGTAAGTCCTGTGGTGACCTAGTATGTAAATTCCTACAAGATTATTTTATTTTTAACAAACATAGGAAGTTGGTGAGGATGCTTGCAAGCTCTAAATACCTTGATATGTAGAAATTTTGAATAATTTAACACATATTCAATAGAGATTATCTTGATCATGTACTATTGCGGAATACATACACAATACATAAGCTCCTCTATGTTGATCATCAATTTAGCAGCATCAATAACAATAAAACATCAAGAGCATTCACACATTAACACAGTATGTAACCCGGGGAAAGCATCTCACTAAAAACCCCACACTATCTGTATATTAATGATTGAGAACATGTAACATTACAAAGTACAATGCTTATCACAAGCAATCCAGTACTAGCTCCACCTATTACACACAATACAGCTAAGATCTAATCTCCAAATCTATTCCACTGCTTGCCTGCCTCCACAGCTCAATACCTGCTCAAGAACTGATGAGAATGGTTTACCAAACTCGTATTTGACCTGCAAATAATCACTCACACTGTGTTGGACGTGAGCACAGTCTACAATTCTTGGTATTGGCCAATTCATTGGCATACTCAATCCCTCTAATTGTGCAAATCATCATGCACAGCTATAGTCACAACTGATAGCAATCTGATCCTCTAACACCTGTCCCTGCTGAACTGAACATGCACTGACATGCAAATGAGTTAACTAGTGTATTCTATAGTTGCATTATGAGTTAATAACTTGTGAATTAATTAATAACTAATTCACCCAACTCATCTCTAGTCTATTTGCCAGTTAGACTAAATACAACCAGTTTAACAAAGCTAAACTGAACACAACTCCATCAACTGCACCTCCAGTCCACTAAACTCAACTCACTTGAGTTCTAACTGAAGTCCTGCATGCAAATATTAGTCATCCCATAGGTAACCACGTATTTCCCTCTGGGATCTGCATATACCACATCCGTAGCTCATCCTGGAGTGCTCCAAGAGAATAAGATCAAGTTTATAGTCCAAATATTATTATGAGACAATAATATTTGACTTTTCTATTTTTGATAGCCAATCTAAAAATAGACTTTGATCACTCATACTGTGATCACCCACACTGTGGTCACCCACACTGTGATCATCCCTGGTGGGATCAAAAATAGAACTTGCGCCATAATTTGCCTGCGGGCCCACTTAGTGAAGGCGACTCTTTTCACTAAGCTCCATCATCTTGTTGCAATCTCAACACTCCCTCTCGACAAGATATGGATTATCAGCAACCCCTATCCTACCTCGGTGGTACTCGAATTTTCTCCTGGTGAGAGCCTTCGTCAGAATATCAGCATCCTGATCCTCCGTTGGAATGTATGAAAGCAACATGATCCTCTGCTGCACACAATCTCTGATATGATGGTACCTGATGTCAATATGCTTAGATCTATCATGAAATACAGGATTAGCCGAGAGTTTAATGCAACTCTGGTTATCACAGTAGGATCCAAATGAGAACCGAACAAACCAACCAGGATCTTCCTCATCCATATAGCCTCGCATGAAGCCAAACTTGCTGCCATATACTCGGCCTCCGCTGAACTGAGTGCCACGGATCTATGCTTCCTGCTGTACCAAGAAACTGTTGTCAATCCAATACTGAAGACCCCTCCTGATGTGCTCTTTCTGTCCGTTGGGCTCCCTGCCCAATCTGCATCTATGAAGCCACATAGCTTCACCTCATCCTCCTGTCTGTACCATAAACCATATCCCGATGTGCCTCTCAAGTAGCGCAATACATGCTTGCCCGCCTTCCAGAAGAGCTTGGTAGGCTTAACCATAGCTTGTGAAAGTTGGTTAACTGCATAGCATATATCAGGTCGTGTATTGACCAAATACATCAGCGACCCCACCAACTGTCGATAAACAGTGGCATCCACTTCTTCTCCTGAAGTGGCATCCTCCTTCCTCCAACCTCCAGGAAGAGGAGTATCAACAGGCTTGCAGCCATGCATGTTGAACTTCTCCAGTATCTCCCAAGCATACTTGCCCTGAGAAACAAACAGTCCACCACTGCGCTGCCATATTTCCAATCCTAGGAAATAGTGAAGGAGGCCCAAGTCCTTCATCTCAAACTCTGTAGCAAGATCCTTCTTGCATGACAGTATCAATAGCTCATCACCCGTTAGAATCAAATCATCAACATCCAGTACAATGATAAGCAACTTACCCTCCACCACAATCTGGTATAGGTTAGGATCCGCCTTGCTCTTGGAGAATCCAAGTCCTATGAAATAGCTGTCTATCTGTGTGTACCAAGCACATGGTGCTTGCTTCAACCCATACAGCGCTCTCTTGAGCCTGCACACATGCGACTCGCTGCTGAAGACCTCAAAGCCTTCGGGTTGCTCAATGTACACCTCCTCCTCAATGACTCTGTTGAGGAACGCAATCTTCACATCCATCTGATGAATGTGCCATCCCATCTACGCTGAGAGAGCAAGAATCGTCTGTATGGAAGAATACCTTGCGACAGGTGCAAAGGTCTCCTCATAATTGATCCCCTCTATCTGTGAAAAGCCTCGAGCAACAAATCTTGCCTTGTACTTCTCCACACTCCCGTCAGCTGCCTGCTTAACTTTGTAGATCCATCTCGAACCCACCACTGATTTCCCTTCCGATCTAGGAACAATATCCCATGCACTGTTTCTGACAATAGAATCATACTCTTCCACCATGGCGTCTACCCATGCGGGATCCTCCATAGCTTCCTCGAAAGAGGATGGCTCAGTCACAACACACTTGCTCATAAGAGCCATGTATCCAGTGTATTGATCAGGTGATTGTCTCTGCCTGCGTTGGGCTGTAGGTGGTCCTACAACTTTCTCTGCATCTTGAGCCATTCGCTCAGCTTCTGTCAAGCGCTTTCACCCTCTGATGGTTGGCGCCGCATGAGTGGTCTCTTCCACTCCATGAACCTTGTCCTGTGGCTGATCCACGTCCTGAAGCTCATCCTTAGGAACTAATAGCTCCTCATCTGCATGCAAGTGTAGCTCCCTCTCAAGCGAACACTTCATGGCTTTCTCCTCCTGAAATTTTATATCCCGTCGCACAACAGTTTTACCACTGTCTGGCAAATACACACGATAGTTGTGGGGTGTATCAGTGTACCCCACAAATATCCCAACCTCTGCGGTCAGCTCCAACTTCTTCCTGGCATCCTTCGTCACATGCATGTAAACGTTAGCACCAAAAATCCTCAAATGAGAAAGATCAGGCTTCTTACTAGAATAAGTCTCCTCGGGTGTACTCATGCCAAGTATCCTATGAGGACAACGGTTCTGCACATAAACTGTTGTATTGCATGCTTCCACCCACAAGTGAACGGGTAGGCCCTGATCATGCAACATTTCCCATGCAGCACCCACAATCGTTCTGTTCTTCTGCTCAGCTACCCCGTTCTGCTGTGGGTTATGGGGAGCTATGAGCTCTCTACAGATCCCTTTTGCCTTGTAGAAATCCTTGAACTCGTCCGAGATGTATTCACCACCATTATCTCTCCTAAGAGCCTTCACCTTCTTCCCCGACTCCTTCTCAACCAGTGCTTTGAATTCACAAAACTTTGAATATGTCTCTCTCTTCTTCTGCATGAAGAAGATCTAGCACTTACGAGAGAAATCATCAACAAAAATCACATAATACCTGTATTTTGCTATCGAAGCAACTGAGAAAGGTCCACACACATCTGTGTGAATTCTCTCAAGGATTGTCGTGGCACAACTATCCTTCTCGTGAAAGGTGGCTTTCACAAACTTCCCCAAAGTACACCCCTTGCACTGATCTGACTGTGCAAGTGTGCCTTTAGGAAGCCCTGTAGTGATCTGCTGCAGTATCTTCAAGGCTCCAAGGTGAAGGTGACCCAATCTCCTGTGCCACAACTCGCCATCATCCCGGCTCACCAATCCTTCTGCCTTGCCCGCCATTATTGCGCATCCATCTACATGCAACTGATAAAGGTTCCTCACTCGAACCCCTATCTTCCGGGTCTCACCAGTTGTCTTGTTGCACAGGAAAGCCTTTCCCTCGCTGAAAACAACATCATACCCCTTGTCTTCTAACATCGCCACTGAGATGATATTCTTCTTCAATCCTGGAACATGCATGACTTCCTTCAATACGAAGGGTTTACCAAACTCCCTCTCAAAGGAAATGGTACCGATACCGGTCGCACTGTATCTACCATCATCGCCCATCTCGATGTGCACTCCAAGATCTTTGTCCTCCAGATCAGAGAACAAATCTCTATCTCCTGTCATGTGAAAAGACGCACCACTATCCAAGAACCACACTGATCCCATCACACTTGAAACCAAGCATGTGATCAATGAAAAATCAAGCTCAAATTGTGAGGTTAGAGCCTCTCCTGCTGAAGATCCAGCATCCTACTTGTTTTTATTCTTCTGCGGACAATTAGTTGCATAGTGTCCGTGTGGTGACAGTGAAAACACTTCACCTTGGACATGTCCTGCTTCTTTCCTTTCGCACCGGAATGAGAAGCTTTCTTGTTCTTCCCCTTCTTTGCTTTGGCAGCCAAAGCGCAATTCTATTCATCAGATACCTTTGATGAAGATCCATTCTCACCTTTATTGTTTCTGAGTTTATCCTTGAGCGCCAGGTCGCTCTTACTTTGGAATAACATTTGCAATCCGTTGAAAGATATTTCAACAACACTGCTACAAATTTGATTTCCACCAGCTCAAACTCAACTGCTTCCGATCTAAAATTCGTGAGAACACAATATTTCTCGTACAAAGATTCACTGTATGGGCATTCACCGGATATCTCACCTTCCAAAGGAAGGATGAATCCAGAGGCTACCTGGCCCGATTACAGACTCTGCCTGAAGAAATAGAATGTAAACACTTCCTGAATAGTAGATCTGATGATCAACAGCTCTGATACCATGTAGAAATTTTTTCTACAAATCATCTAGCTCTGATACCATGTAGAATTTTTGAATAATTTAACACATATTCAACAGAGATTATCCTGATCATGTACTATTGCGGAATACATACACAATACATAAGTTCCTCTACGTTGATCATCAATATAGCAGCATCAATAACAATAAAACATCAAGAGCATTCACACATTAACACAGTATGTAACCCGGGGAAAGCATCTCGCTAAAAACCCCACACTGTCTGTATATTAATGATTGAGAACATGTAACATTACAAAGTACAATGCTTATGACAAGCAATCCAGTACCAGCTCCACCTATTACACACAATACAGCTAAGATCTGATCTCCAAATCTATTCCACTGCTTGCCTGCCTCCACAGCTCAATACCTGCTCAAGAACTGATGAGAATGGTTTACCAAACTCGTATTTGACCTGCAAATAATCACTCACACTGTGTTGGACGTGAGCACAGGCTACAATTCTTGGTATTGGCCAATTCATTGGCATACTCAATCCCTCTGATTGTGCAAATCATCATGCACAGCTATAGTCACAACTGATAGCAATCTGATCCTCTAACACCTGTCCCTGCTGAACTGAACATGAACTGACATGCAACTGAGTTAACTGGTGTATTCTATAGTTTCATTATGAGTTAATAACTTGTGAATTAATTAATAACTAATTCACCCAACTCATCTCTAGTCTATTTTCCAGTTATACTAAATACAACCAGTTTAACAAAGCTAAACTGAACACAACTCCATCAACTGCACCTCCAGTCCACTAAACTCAACTCACTTGAGTTCTAACTGAAGTCCTGCATGCAAATATTAGTCATCCCATAGGTAACCACGTATTTCCCTCTGGGATCTGCATGTACCACATCCGTAGCTCATCCTGAAATGCTCCAAGAGAATAAGATCAAGTTCATAGTCCAAATATTATTATGAGACAATAATATTTGACTTTTCTATTTTTGACAGCCAATCTAAAAATAGACTTTGATCACTCATACTGTGATCACCCACACTGTGATCATCCCTACTGGGATCAAAAATATAACTTGCGCCATAATTTGCCTGCGGGCCCACTTAGTGAAGGCGACTCTTTTCACTAAGCTCCATCATCTTGTTGCAATCTCAACATGATATATGTTGAGTATGTTGTTGTGAACAAATCAGAGATATCCTATAATGTTGTCTTTGCTCTGTCTGACATGTATGGAGATTATGTGTCAAAGAGTATGTGATATAAAAGTGAAATGAAATTCTCGATGATTTGGTGGTACATGGCCATATAGCTTGTGTCCCATAAGATCCCATAATAAATGTGGATTAGTGGTATGTCCAGGGCCAAGGTCCACCTCCATCCTAGTGACTCAAATTAACACCTCGCACATATGGCATCTAGCATATATGATGCCATATAAAATTCATGCTGCTTTCCTGTTGGTGGATTCTGGGCTCGCTTTACATTTGCCATGATGGAGGTTGTTAGAATCTTTTCCCAATTAAATACACTTCCTACTTGAGTACTTGTGTATATTATTGGTACCCAATCCTCTTTCAACACTTCTACATCTGGCCTACCATATAATATGCAACACATTGCCACTACCATTTGATATGCCTTTCTTAATAACTTGGTCTTGTATACCCCATTGGATCTTTCCACCAATTATTTAGGACATCCTTGTTGGCTAAGGCAAAACTATCATACCACTTTGTGGTGAGTGCTACTTCGTAACTTGGTAGTTTGTAATACTCAGAAATACATGGATATATATACATCACTATAGATGCCCCATTATTGTCCCATATAGTCATGTCTCTTGCGTTGATACACTATTATCCATTCAATTGTTTCGACACATGGAAGGAAAACAAGGAGTGAAGTTACTTTAGCAGCCAAGAGTTCCTTACATTTTGATATACTTCATTATCTTCTTCATCTTTGAGGACTTCCTTACAAAAAAATGCCTGATAGACTCCAGACAAGGTCATCGGTATCAATTTATCAATATAGCAGGTTGTGTCTGCATAGATTGGAGTTGAGAGTATTGAAATTTCCTCTACTCCTTCTTCATTACCTTTAGTGATATCTTTTCCCATTATTTTCTTCGGTGGGGCCATATCTCCCATTGATGAGGAAATCTTGAGGCACTCCAAGTCCACAGTACCTAACATCTCGAAAATATTCAAGATAACAAATAATGTTAGGAAAATAACATCAATTTAGTGTTATATGCAAATTATAGTAGGTCAGTGTGCTATAGCGCAAGAGGAGGTTGTAGACTAAAGGTAAAGGGTGCATTATAGGGAAGTGTGCTACAGTGGCTCTACTAAAAGTAGTAGTGTGGCACAAAGAAATGAGAGAGATTGCGACAAAGGGACTGTGCCATTGCACAAGGAAAATGGATTTTCCAACGCCTAAGGTTGTGGTAACAAGTAGGGTTAATAATGCAGTTTCATAGGGTTTAGGGTTAGTATATTGAACACTCATGCGTTGTAGCACAAGGGAAGGATAGATAGTGGTGTTAAGAATCATAGCAACATGTTAAGGCTAGGTGTGTCATTGTGCAAGGAAAGGTGACTATCTAATGAAGGGGATTGTGTCGCTACGCAAATGAATGCAACAGGATTGAGGTTGGTGTGATGTCATAGCTCGAGATCTAAGTGAATGGATCCACCTTAGTGTAGAGAGACATGAAATGTTGTGTATTACAGGACTATGAAGGGAGGCATGGTAATAACATGACAAAAATGACTAAGTGAGGGGAAACAAAATAATGAGATAGCATTTACATAAGGATATATAGGTGAAAACAGAGTAGCGAAAGGTCAAGAGTTAAAAGGAAAAGGGTTTCCCAAAATATGAAGCATCAAAATACATAAAATGAAAAGAAAGTGTGTGAGGATTTACTCGGAACCTAGCGCAATTGTTCAGCTCCTTGCAAACACGCGAAGGTCAGGAATAACACACAAACTACTCTGATCAAGTGTGATGATAAGCTGAAGGCTTTGGTGACAAAGAGGAAAGGTGAAAATGAGTTTTGGTTCAACATATATATAGTTTTATTGAACATGTGAGGGTCTCCATGCACATTAAATGCATCTTAGCTATCACACTTGTGCAAAGTTCTGAGGTGGTGTGCTAAGGAACTACTTTGTCTTGCATTGCATTATGAGAAGCATTGCGCTACACTAGTGAATAGCGTTATGCAACGCTTAACAAGTGTGTTGAACTAATAGATATAATTGTGTCACACTAAGGAAGAACCATGTGATAAGTTTCTTTTGAAAACTCAACAAGTTCAAACATTTGTCTCTTAGTTGACTTAAGGAAAATAGGGAGATTCATCACTTGAAAATTCAAAGTAGGGGGACTCCAAATTTTAGAATATCTCAAAAAATTTGGGTCGTTTTAGCAGCGACAATAGAGTTCTTCATTAATATTTTATATCTTAGATATCTCATCATCCTTATTGATCTCCTCTTTAGCTTGATTTAATTCCTCTTTTTTTATTTATGCCTTCCATTTTTTTTTATCTTTGATACAACTATTCGAAAAAGGTTTTTCAAATAATTCCCATGTGATGTTCATTGTAGTATCATTTTCAATACTTATCCATATCTTTAATTCTTCATGATAAAAATATTTTATTTCCCATGAAGGATTCATATCATTTCCCTTTACCATTATTAGCCATTCCTTGGGATCAATGTCATCCTTATTTGCATCTCCTTTAGATGGAGGTGGTGTCATTGCTTTGTAATAATGTCTTTTAATACCTTGCTTTAAAGTTTGCTCTTATAGTTGGCCTTTCTTTTTATGTATCTCTATAATTCTAGCTATTTTGAGACTACAAATTTGGCCTTTAGTACTATGATATGTCCTCTTTTCAATCCCAAAGGTCTTATCAAAAGTTGCTTTGCCATGTCAAGGCAAAGGTAAAATTCCAAAAACTTGTTGATTTTTGGCCTCTACCTTAGAGAAAACTTATACAAAGTGCCATATGTCTAATTTTTCAAATATGATTTTGAAATTTTAACCTGATGTACTTCAATATGTCTCATTAGAGCTCTAACAAATTTTGCAATCTAAAACACTTTCATGGAAAAGTCACAATGAAGCTACTAATATGACTTCTTGAAGACTGATTTCAAGACCATTCACAAACCCTAACTTCCATTGGTTATATCTATGAAATTATAGTGAATTAGAATTTGAAATTTTACCACCTATAGTATAATATTTATCCTCAATTGCCTCAACATTTCACGGCTGAAAGCTTCACTGAAAAAAGGTTATAGCAAAATTTCCAAAATGATTTATTTGAAATGGATTTTAAGACAAGTCACAAACCCTAACTTCCAAAGGGTATATCTTTGAAAGTATAGTAAATCAAAATATGAAATTTTGATAGACATATCTTGAGATATCCAATAGATTTGTTCAAAATCTCATGGTATGAAACATTTCCAACTAAAAACCATAAGAAAAAATTACATGCAACTCATTTGAAACTAATTTCAAGACCAATCATAAGCCCTAACTTCCATGACATATATCTCTCTATAGTGTAACAAACCAAAATATGAAATTTTGAAATAAATGTTCCTCAAAATCTCAAATCAATATGCTCATAATTTTGCCATCTACAACATCCCAGAAACAAATTTATAATGAAAATTCCAAGGTGACTTATTCGAAGCAACAAAACCCTAAGTTTGTATGCTATAATATTGATTGTTGTGAACCAAATACATAAAATACAATAAGTACACACTACGTACACCAATGTGAACATCAAGAACAACTCCAATATGGATAATCATAGGAGAAACTCCTTTAAATACCCAAAAAAAATCATACGTCCAAATCACTTGTCCTCAATAATGACTATATGATCTCTATATACACCTATTCACACATTTCCCATGTGGCCCCTTTATCACTAGGTTGACCCTATTACATATACAATTACATATTACATGTAAATTTAACTCCATATATTCTCCCCCTTAGGGTCATACCATATACGTTTAACCCAATATAGGCCCCCCTTGGGGTCATATCAATTGTTATGATCTAAAGACATAGAAACTCCTCCAAATACCTAAATACATTCGTACATCCAAATCACTTGTCCTCAATAATGACTATATGATCTCCATATATACATATTCACATATTTCCCATATGACCCCTTCATTGCTAGGCCAACTCTATAACATATACATTTAACCCCATGTATGCCCCCCCTTGGGGTCATATCATATACATTTAACCCAATATAGGCCCCCCTTGGGGTCATAGAAAATTGATTGAGGATTCTAGGTAGAAAATGTGTTATTGGCAACTCATTGATTTGTCTAGCTAATGCCCAATTAATACTTCATACAACATTAACTTCAAATCTAGTGACAATGAATAAGCTTTCATGAGGTGAATCGGGATTTTCAAACACAAGGAGATATTCTTCGAAAGTAATTTCTAATTTAGGATTTCCACTTGTATAAGGGAAAATACTAGGTCGAGGTTCACAACTTGTGAATCAAAGGTTTTACCATATGAGGATTGATTTATCTACTAGCTATGTAACTCAAGCCTTCCTTTTAGTGCAAAAATATATTGATGCAAGCAAAATTCCCTTCAAAAAATAAGGATGATCCCTAGTATAAGTTCCCAATTACACATCATGGCATTTTGGATTCTAGCCCAAAACCATTACTAAAATGACTATGGTATAGTGATGGAAGACACAAAGTGGTGGTGTGCATTATGAGGCCAATACAAGACCTAAAAGAAAATTATTCTAACCTATCCTAGCTAAGAGCGGAATAATTAAACAAACCGAAAGTAAATCATAAAGTCCTACTTGTACTGTCAAAACAATTGGTTGTTAGAGAAAAGAAGGAACTCGTAAATTATGAATGACATATCTAAATAGATCAATCTTAAACAAGTAGTCGTTCATAACCCTTTATTTACCAACTCATAACAATAATATTAGAAAAGAAAAAAATGCGAAGTTATAAACCCACAAAATAACAGTCCACACATGAATGATATAGCTTTACAAAAATGAAGACGACAATACAAATACCAGAGATAGTGTGCAACGAGCATATCATACAACATCAATTACCCTTCCTCCAAAAATGTCCTTGGTGGCTTCTTCTCCTTCTAATTCTCAGAAATATTTCTCAAAAATTACAAAAAACAAGAGTACCTTCAATTAAATATTCTTGTACATATATAGCTAAATTATGAGTTGAAACTATTTCGTAAGAGTTGTGATTGTTTCTTAACTTCCCATTAGAAATTACAACTTGTGGCCTTCCTAGTTTTCTCTTTTCCTAACATTGCAAACAAATATACATTATGACACAAAAAATATAATACACTCAACCTTGGGCCTTATCTCAAAAATAGGTATTCCATACTTGATGTTAAAAAGTAATAGCTAATACTTGCCTAAATAGTAAATTTTCTTAGGAAACCTTATAAACATTTGCATCCCTAGTCATGGGGCCCATTTCCCTTTCTACCTTTCATATTTACCATATTTGGGGTCATGTACTTGACCCATGTCAACAAAATTGAATATTAGTATTATTAGTTTTTCAAAAGAATAACTTGGCTATTAGAAAATAGATATCAAGATTTAAAAATGATCTCATCTGCTATTGGTAGCCTCCTTCAAGGAGGAGTTCTATATTGGAAACATAAAAAACCATTGACAGGTCCCCCTAAAATAATAATTTGTGTTCTTGATATTGCAACGAGAATGAAAACATGAAGGAAGAAAAAGAATCACATTAATGTTTTTGTGTGAGTTCCCTTGGGAAAACATGTGTAATAAGGTTTTGTGTCCAATAAATGGATTATGTTGGTTATTCAAACCTTGTAACAAATTTTTGTTATGTACAAAGAGTGGGAGGGGCTTTTGTTAGGTTTGATGGATGGTGCCCCTACTTTTGTAATTTAAAACCATTTTTAAAAGTTAAAAAAACTTCACATTAAGTGTCACATCAATGTATCAATGCAAAGAAATAAAATGTGTGTCATAGATATATACATTTTTGTGTAGTGTGACATTAAAATCAATAGGATGCAACATATTTTGGAGCATGGTGTTTTGCACTTAAAATAATATTGGGTCCAATGTGTCTTTAGAGCATTGTGTATTGCAACAAAAAAAAAAATTAGTGTGACATGTTACACCCTTCTAAACTTTTGATGTGGTGTGTTATTTAAAACTTTGAAGTATGTGCTTGTTTTTTTGTGGCCTCTATAAAATTGGGAGTAATGTGCCCCATGTCAAACCTCTTAAATTTTATGTGTGAAATGTTGTGCCACATCCTTTTAAACTTCATAGATTTGTGTCATTTCACACCATTTTACATGTGAAACTTTGCCTTGTGCACTATTTTTTGCTCCTTAAAATTTGTGGTGCAAAGTGTTGCATTTCTCAAAACTTTGGGTGTGGTGTGATGAGTCTCATCTTATGCACCCTTTAAAACTTTGGCACGAAGTGCCCTTTGAAAGCTTTGGATGATGCTTTTGTATCTCATGGCCTTTCCAAATTTGATAGCATTAATGTCATTTAACACTTTGTCCATTGTATCAAACGAAGCAAAATTGTGGTGCAATGAGATAAGAGAGAAGGTGTTGCAATGATGGGAAGTTTCTAAAAGTGTGGTGTGTCTCATGAAAATAAATTTTGGTATAATGAGATAAAGAGAGATCATCACATAAGGTGGAAATTTAGGGAAGCGCGACACTTCACAAAAAAAAAAAACAAAACAAAACAAAACAAAACAAAAAACAAAACAAAACAAAACAAAAAAAAACAAACAAAACAAACAAACAAACAAAACAAACAAAACAAAAAACAAAAAACAAACAAAACAAAAAACAAAAAACAAAAAACAAAAAACAAAAAACAAAAAACAAAAAACAAAAAAAAACAAAAAACAAAAAACAAAAAACAAAAAAACAAAACAATACAAAACAAAACAAAACAAAAAACAAAAAAACAAAACAAAACAAAACAAAAAACAAAAAACAAAACAAAACAAAACAAAACAAACAAAAAAAAATTGTGCAAAACATTACAAAGAAAAATACTTTAGTCTATGCGATATGTTGTACAAATGGAAGCCTTTGGCCCATGTGATACATTGTACGAAAAAATTGTTTTCTTGTGATGTGTTGGGAAAAAGAAAAAATTTGGTTCACGTAGATCATCATAAGAAAATAAAAATTCAAAGGATGCAATGGCAAGATGGACAAAAAGGAGTTTTTTTTAGAAATTTCCCATTGTCACAACTAAAAACGGTTGAGATGCAATATGTGGTGTGATGTGGGAAAATATATTTTAGGTGAAATATATCACTAAGAAAAAATTATTTTGACGCAAAAAGAGATTTTACAAGTTTTGGAAGTTTCTTAAGAGGCAAAACAACTTAATCAAAGGCCAAAGAAAACATTAACACAGAGCCTTTGAGGAGCCTAGTAAGTTTTAAAGGGAAAATAACCAAGACAAGTTTCATAACCAAAAGTTTCAAAGTTAAGGAAGACAATGTACAGTAAGGTTTGTGCAAGCCTAGAAACATCCATATAAAAGGAGAGGGGTTGTGCTTTTTTTTCCTCCATTAGATGTTGAAGTTGAAAATAGTATGGTGGGTTGTTGTTAACTCAACTCATCACGATTCACACATGTATATTGATTTATCATTGTTATTTAAGGAAAACCACACCACTTGAAATAACTCGTTGGTGGTTTGTAAGGGGGTAAACTTTCACTCTTATTAAAGAATTTTAAATTTTGGATCATTAACTCATTTATTTATATTTTTTTTAAATGAGTTCATAACTAGACAAAAGTAGTTTTAAAATTTAGACAATTTTCTAAACATAAAGTAAATTGCAATAAAGGTAATTGCATCACAACTGCGGAAATTGGACCGAAGCCAAAAATAAGCTCTCCTTAAGGATGCGAAAGGAAACTAAAACTTGAAATATAAAAAAGTAATTATGCTACATCTAATACTTGGGCCTGATTGGCCTTGTACAAAATAAACTACAACTATGTAATCACACACCATAACCATTTTGTAATCATGTTGAGGGGTTTGAATCTGATCCTGTAACTGAAATGGGGGTTGTCAGGTCTATTGAAGTATGTCCTCCTACTGGGGGAATTCCAAGGTGTCGCTCAATCCTCTCCATCCTTTTGTCAAGAGTACTAAGATGCTTGTGAAAATGGTCAAGGGATTGGATTATACCGAGACGAGATTCATAATGATTTGGGATAGTTCACCCCATTATAAATTTCATTTTTCAATAAAGGTCAATAGCTTGCATTTATTGATTATGCCTCCCTCTCGTATGAGTAGTATCTGAGACCTTGTTGTCCCATTCAGTTAATACTTTTGTGTCTGAGAGGGAGGGTTGATGAGAAGAGGCTTCCCCCTCCATACTGGTGAGTTCATCCTAAACATGGGCAGGGGTGTGTTCCCAGTAATGAGAAACAAAGCCTTCAATATGATGGTGCATGCAAGTTTGCCCCCAATAGACCTACTCTCGATAAGAAGTGGCTCATTCTCGGACCCAAGCTCGCTGACGTGATAAGATGAAACAGACAACCAAGAAACCAAATATAATATGCCCAAAAACCAAATGCAAACCTGAGGGCCCGAGGTAAATGATCCTCAAAAATTATAATGCCTAGGACTACAATGTGAATAATACAGGAACTAGAAAGAATAAAATCCAGAGCAACAACATAGAACTACAAAACCTGAAACTGCACCTCCAACCACCAGATTACCTCACACCTCCTTTGAGCCCATCAACAAAAAAGCTCCCTTGAACACAAAAATATCACAAAGGTGCTATAACAAAATAAAAAAGAAGTCATCCCCACACACCAATACAAGAGGATAAACCTAGAACTAGAGCCAAATGTTTTAAACCACCAAGCCTCCTTCCACCACCGATGCCCCAATTGACCAGCTTTCTAGTAGAGAGGTTGCTTAGGTGCTAGGAAACCAACGTTAAACAAAATAGCATAGGATTTTTCCTCAGACCACCACTCAACCTGCAAATGAGGAAGTTCTCGTGTACCCAGTAGATTCACACATGCGCCATCATAAAGAAAATATAAATCCATCCTCCATCGAAGCCCTAAATGACCACCTTCCAAACAAGATAGTCACTCAGGCATCAAGAAAGGAATCTCAAACAAAAGAGAAAGAGGTGAACTCTTATTACTTATTGTTACTCTGATATGTTTTTCTTGTATATATATATATATATATATATATATATATAGATATATATATATATCTATTGATTTTTTATAACTAATAATAAAAATTATGTATTAATAATATTTACAATTTTTTAAATAATAATAATAAATTAAAAGAAAATTATAATTTAATTTTTATTTTAATTTTTATTTTATTTTTGATAATCTATTTTTTTTTATCTTGACAATGTTGTTTTACTCTGTTTTATATATATATATATATATATATATATATATATATATCTTATTTTTATTTTAATTATTATTGATAATAATTTTTTAATAATTTTACAATTTCCTTAAAATATTAATAATGATTTAAAATAAATCTATAATTTATTTTAAATAATAATAATAATGATGATGATGATGATTTAAAATAAAATTACAATTTATTTTATTTTTTTTAAATCTTTATAATGCGTACAACTATGAGATATAAAAACATTTTCCTAGACCAAATAAAATAGTGTGAGGCTAGTATCGATTTGATTAAAGATGAAAAGGTAAGTACCTTGTTCCTTGCCCAATTGGCACTTGGAATTTAATGTATACATAGATGCATCTAGAATTGCGCGAGGAGCAGTGCTTGTGCAACCTAATGAAGGGGATGAGATATTTTATGATGTGTGAGTATTTTTATGTGGGTGGACATTTACCAACATTTAATCATATAAATAAATTCGTATTTTTTTAGAAAAAAACATAACTTTATATTAAGAAAATAAAAAAGTAACATGTAGTAAATGCCACCAAGGGCTTCCAAACAACAGTATCATGGATACATAGCCATCAACATAAACAAAAACGAGGTTGCTATGATAGGAGAGAGCCCATCTATAAAAAATAATAGACGATTAAATTATACATGTTATGGTAAAAAAAATAGAACATCAACATGTCAAAAAAATACCAGTTGAAGCCTCATTTGTTAGTAGTGGATATGCCTGCTGTTTGGAATTCTAATCATAAAAAAAAAGCCAGAAAATAGAAAAAAGAATTATTGTTGTGATATTGTAGTGATAACTCATAACTCTTGACATTGTGCTCTAAATTTAAACTGTTATAAGGGATTGATGTTCATATTCCTAAATATCGCCATCTTTGTGCTCCAAAACCTGCCAAGAGTCCATATGTTGTCGAGAGCTCTCCTTAGACAGGACATCGACTTCCATATTTCTCTCCCTGTAGATGTGACAACAGGAAACATGGTCAAATAAACATAATTTATTCAAGAATAGGAAGTAGTATGTGGTTGTGACATTTCTATGAAGCATTGAACCAGTTTATGATGTTCAATGAATCCCCAAATATTTGTAAAGATTGGCAATTGTGTTCTTGATCCCAACACAGTAAAAGCTTTATAGAGAGAAGCTCAATGTATTTGTTTGTGCAGGGGCCTAAGCCAATTTTGGACTTCGAAAAATGATGCTCGTTTATATAAAGAATGAGGCCTCCTCCACACAATCCATCATCATTGGAAGTCCCATCAAAATATGACTAGGGAATTTGTTTGTTGATTTCTTCCTCAATGATGACCCTATGACCCGAGTGAGACTTCTTGGAGGGTAATAGAGCATATATAGCACCTATTTTAGTAGATAATAGATCAAGTGCAAATGCTAGATCCTTGAAGGTGGCTTTGATTTGGGACAAGCCACACCCCCTACCATATGAGAGGTGGAATGTTCCTCCAAGTAACTTCCATAGAGGTGTCCCACCATGACTTCCAGGCCTCCAAGAAACTATTACCCTACCATTGTAGAGTGCATCCAAGAATCTGTTTATTTTTTTCCCCATATACTGAGGGTGGAGGGAGATTGCAAGAAAATATGTGATATTGATTTCCATGCGTCCTTGCGTAAAATACACCAATTCGGGCCCTATTTATGCATTTTTTGAAGATTGTTCCAAGTATCGATTTCATTTCTGATAATGCACCATAGAAAGAGCTTGGATTTAGCGGGATAGACAAGCTTACATATCCACTTCCACCACCATTCTTGATTTTCTCCTATTTTTTCAACGATCTAGAAGCTATACCCAACTTTTGGAGAGTAAATTTTCAAGGATGAATGAATCCAGTAGAGTGAGTCTTCCTTGTCCCTAATCCTTACATGAGATTGTTTTAGGGAATTTATTTAATTGGTCCAAAAGGTAGCAAAATCATCTTCTAAGTGCAGTTGAGCTACAAACTTCCACCCTTGAGACCATATAGTTGTCCCTACCTCGTCCACAATATGATTCAGGAAGGTTATCCCACTGGCATTAAGATGTTGTACCATCTCCATAAGGAGATTGTAGTACCCAGAACATCTAGCCCAAGGGTCTAGGCCAACTCTAAGTCTTTTCCCATTTCCAATATTCCATGAAAGGCCATTTCCAATCACCTCAAAAGAGGCTATGACAACTTTCCATATAATTGATGGGTTAGGAAGGTGCTTATCCAACATTGATCCATTCATCGAGCGATAGGGGAAAAATGTACTCCCTATTATTGTGAAGGAAAATCCCCTCTATGGACAGAGGCGGTCCCTCTAGCCCAATGAGTGGGTCTAGCAACAAACCAAACAATCTAACACACACTTTCCTAGCTTATGTTTGATAAGTGCAGGAAAAGGGATAAAATTACCTCGTTCTGATGCTAAATGCTCAATCCTTAGATATGGTTTTGAATATTTCACTCCAGGCCTCTCTCCTTAGTTGTTCTTCACATCTGGATACCTGCAAGGAAGATCAAAGTACTATGCAAGATACAAGAGCATATATAACATACATCAAACATGAACTACTTAACAGATCAAGGAACATTAAGCTAATATCATAAGCATTTACACAATTACGGAAAGTAAACATCAAATGTATATATTAAGAAACTAAAAAGGGAAGCATACAACCTATGCCTTGATGTTGGAGCCTTCCTTTTGGTGGATGTCCAAGTCCAAGCAAAGACTCTTCAAGCACTCCTCCTCTAAGATAGAATGGGTAGCACATAAGCATAATCTCAACATAGGGATGTAACAATCAATGACCAACATTTGGGCTGGAAGGGAGTGAATTTATAGGAAGGGAGAGGGAGTTAGGGATCCATAAAAGAGGGAGGAAGGTCCAAATCTCAAGGGGAAAACCCATGATGATAAGGTTAAGAGGCCCACATGAGAGAGCTCAACCATATCAACAATAACCAATATTCAGCGTGTTGTTCCCGAAGGTTCTAGTGAGTGAAGCTTCTCCTCCAGTTTGGGAAAACCTTCCAGAAGAGGTCCAGCGCAGGTTTTCCTATGAAAACCCACGCTGGAAGCGCAAGTCTATAACTGAGCAACCTTCCATCAGCATGGACAGGCAGTGGAGCAAAACGTGTTGATGCCAAAAATTAGGTTTTTAGGCAACCTTCTCCAAAATGAATTCAAGGCAGTTTTCCTTTGATTCTTCAGGGAGGCTATGATTTGTATATCATGATGTATATGATGCACAGTAGTCAATTTTTTGGCACTTTGGGATATGGAACGGGAAGTGAACAGGAGGTATGAAAAAATATTGTGTAACAGATGCCCCCTAAAGAATGAAGGTAGAACAGGAAGTGATGGATAAGATGCTTTACAAGTCAGTGCGAGGAAGAGAACAACACCGTTAGCAGACCTACAAATCAAGCATATACATATACATATACATATATAACATCTCTGATGACCATGCCTAATGATACATGAATAGGCATCTAATAATACATGAATCTGTGGTATGGACGAAACCACCAAGACAAAAGGGATCATGTGGAAATATCCTCGGTATGGTCATAGCCATATGAATAGAAAGGATCATGAATATGGACCCAAGGTATGGTCACATCCATCCATCTAGAGGAAACATGTCTACAATCATGAATGACACATAACTCCACGCAACTTGGACTTCATCAAACAAAATCCAGGGTCTTGCGCTCTTGTCTCAACTTGATCAATGTATGAATTCTAATCATGTGAATAGATGTGTTGAAGTCGAACATGACAGAGAGCCACCTCATTACCAATCAATGATGTAAACCATTAACAGGCATGAAATAAACCACCAATAATGATAATGGATCTCAATGTACAAACATCACAATCCACGACAGTGAATAGTGAAATTGAAGTCGAGCACCCATGGAATCACCCAATTGAAGGTCAATGATGTAAACATGTTGTCAAATGCAAAAAACTTGACATTGAGGCATGCAAGCTCTAAGGTACTAGAAGGGAGTTTCTAGATCATCTTCCTGGATGATGAGTTGAAGTCGATAAGAAGTGATCCGTTGAAGGAGGGCCATAAGGAATCCCACACCATTGACACGAAACAAAAGGATGTAGTAAAGTATATAAGTATGATCGGGGATTGTGGCAGAAATTCAGACAGTGCATAGGCGGTAAAGAACTGCAGATAGGACTTCTCTTGAACATATCGACGACATGACTCTGGATTTTGGCAACATTTGACTCAACATAGGATCCGGGGTCATCACAACGGAATGGTATGATCATATGAGAGGAAAAATGGATTCCCAAAACCCAGGAAGGCAAGTGACGAAGTGAGGATGTCCCAAACCCGACATGAGTAACATCTGAGTGTCATGTTCAAGAGCAACATGATTCCTTTACAAAATATGAAAGACAAATGCTTTCACTTTTTCCCCCACCATTTATGGTGAGTACCCCATATATTTATCGCAAGCTCGAAGGGGATAGCATATGCTTGCCATATAAGTTCACCCTTTGGATGAACCCATCCTAGTAAGCTTTACGAGCCCTAGGAAGGAGGAACTTGGCCTCGTCATGGTGACAAGTATTGCATCGTTAAAGTTTTACGAGTCCGATGGAGGTGAAACTCAACATCTTTTTCATGTTTGGAGAGTTTGAAAAAGAAGCAAAAAATAAAACTCCAAAGGTCCCTTTTCGTAAATCACCTCTTGAACCCAAAAAGGTAGAAAACAATATCCAAGAGAACCTCTTAGCCATGTTTGACTAAGGTGTTCCTTTTTTGTACAATAGTCTAGCTCATTCTGGAAAAGGGTTAAACTTATATTGAGTAGATGTCATTTCATTTACTTTAACAAGTTCGAAACGACAAGTACTCGGCGATCTTTTCATCTTTCGAGAGTGAGAAAAGAGCTTCAAGATGACTCCAAGGGGTCGCTTTTTCGTTTATTTTTTACGAGTCTGAAAAAAAGTGATAAAATAGAACTCATTGAACCAGTCAAGATAAATTACCATCATCAAGAATATATGACATGTTGCTGCACAAGGAAACAAACATTACCATTTTCGAGGAAAAATATTAAAAAATGAGTGAAATATGCCCTAATTTGGTAAAAAAATATTATTTAAAAACTATAAATAGGGCAAAAACTAAGTTAGTTTTACCATTCTACCAATTTGAAATTGTGAGAGCATTTTTACCTCATTTTACCTTGATTTTCAGGCAAGGGGCACGATCAATCTGGGACACCATTTGTAGAGTCACTTGATGCAGGTAAGAGATTTGACCCTTCCCCTCATTTTGGTAGTCGTTTTATGCATTTTCATCCATAGGGTAGGCTGCAAGGAAGACTTGCAAAAAAATTACATCGTTGGTGACCAGCACGAGTTTCACCCATCGGACTCGTATTTTTCACCCAAAGACCAGTTAGGCACTCGCGTTGTCACCGAGGTAAAAAATTTGAAGTGAAATCTTCATCTTGGATTTTCTCTCCATGGATGCTCACGAAATGTTGGTTAGTTGATTTTTATAGGAAAACTAGTCCAAAATGGTGATTGAATGGAAAGAGAGGGGTCATGAAGTTGAAGACCGTCAGGCTATGTAGGATGAAGGTTGTATTGATGCCCTTCGAGCATGTGTATTTCTCAAGTTCTTCATGATTCCTGGGATCAGAGCACAACCTGAGCTATTACAGCACTTAATCAATTGGTGGGATGTAGATCATCAATTGTTCATGTTCGGGGATAAATAGCTCAAAATAGAGGTTGACGACATTTACTTCATCACTAGGTTGTCTAGGAAGGGACAACAGGTGTAGTTATCTGGATCATGAACTGGGGGAGAGATCATGGACATGATTATTGCGAGGCATTATCTGGGATCAAAAAAGGGGTAACAATGGGAAAATTGACATAAAGACCATCACCAACCTCCCACTGTGAGCAATCCTACACATTATGGCCTAAATAGTTGGGACATAAGTGTTGCATTAGGCGTTAAAGTCTCATTTCCATTATGTGATCGAGTACCTAAATCCCACGGTTTTCAACTAGTGTGAAGGTTTGTTGGTGTGCATGAAGTGCCAACTAACCAAGTGCAAGAGGGGGAATTTGAAACAATTTCGTTTTGAATCTATTCTAGTAACGTTCATCCTGGAACGTGTTCCATTGTTCCATTATCAATGGTTGGAAGTGGATCCACCAGTGCCTAGATCCATGATTGCTCAAATGGGGAGAGTTGATGCCGCGACATGGGTGCGGTCAATAGATGTCATTCCCTCCAACATTTTTTGGATGGTTGCGTCAACAGTTAATCATGGTCGATGATTAGGTGTATGCAGGGATGGATTTTTGAGGAGTTCCAAACCTTCCACTCCCCCAAGGGCATAGTGGACTGATTTAGGTAGAAAGACATTTTTTAAGTTTTTGAAGTTTTTATCATTTTTTTATGTGTACTAAGATTTGACTTATAATGTCGTTGATATGTTGGACCAAAGAGACCTCCAAGGGTTTCTCCAATAGCCAGGCAAGTGGCATGCTAGATTGAGGATGTTCCTCCATATGAGGTGGGAGCATATCCTACCGTCGACGTAGAACGCAACCTGGAAGCTTTAACCAGGCACATTCCTGAGTATGCCTCAGTCGATGAGGTGTCATTATGACGCAGCAAAAGCTATATCTGCCCACATTATGCAAATAAAAAAGCATGTCACACTATGTCCCAGGAATTTTATAATTCCATACTTAGTGAAACCTTCACAAGTCAAGGTTTAATGCTCCTTCAATAAACTCTATGCGGAAACATTTGATTTAACTATCCAAAGTCCTTTGAGCAAAACCTTATAAATCCTTCATAATCTTTGGTTAATTCTTATTACAGTGCATATTAACCATACCATGGATTTTAGACTTTGGTTAAACTCAACTTAAACCATAATACATTAATACCACTTATTTCTATTATAACTTCCATATAATAGAAATATTTAAACCATACTTAAACCTTACCTTTCCTCCATTCCACAAACCTTTTCACATATATCAATGCTCTCCTTAGCACATTAAATCTCTGTCATCGATCTCATTCCTCAATTTGACAGTGATCACGCTGTTAGCACTTGAAATTTCACCTCAGGCTGAAAAGGCAAATCTCAAAGCTACATCAAACCATTCAGCCTCGTAGCTATCCCTACGGGGCAGGAGAAGGCTCTCTCCAGTCAATCTCGGTAGATCTTCAATGGGATGAGATGACCAAACTAGGTAAACACTAATATTAGGCTAGTAAACTGATTTGAAAGGTTGATTTGGGGGTTTTTGGGGTTTTTGGTGGCAAATTGAGGAGCTGCAATTTAGGGTGCGGGGATTGGACACAGTTTCTGCAGGGGGGTCTTTGGGGCGAGGTAGGAGCCTGTATTGATGCCTTTAACTGAAATGAATGGTCAGGAATGAAAGATAAGGAGCTAAAGAGAGCAAACAATCACTTTGAATTCTCTTTAGACAGAAGAAAACATTGAAATTAAACAAATTTAAAAGCAGAGCATGGCTAGCATGAATTCATACTTTATCACTTCATTTGTTTAATGTGCAGCAGTAAAGAAAGGAAATGAATCACATAACAAAGCTTACAAGAACATGAAGAAACATACCATCAACACATGAGTCCACAAGAATCCCAAAGATGACTGCAAAACCCTGGTCTTCCTTAGCCAAAAATTGCAGAGATACAGTGAAAATATACAATGATAGCTTCTCCCTCAAGAGTCCAACCATGAAAATGAGCAAGAAATTACATAATATAGATGATCTAACCTCTTTCCCTGCCTCCATGGGTCGAGCTCACTATCCTAGGAGCTATTTGAACCACTTCTAAACTAAGCACTAGAAAATAGGCAGTCAAAACAACTTGCCTCTATAAACTTGGAAACCAGTTCATACAGTCAATTTTTACCCTTTACATGAAAGAAACTTCTAGAAGAGTTAAACAAGAGTAAAAGTATCCAAAAAGTGTCATAATTACATCCAAGAGGACCGCCATCCACCTCAAAAAGTCAAATTGGAGCCAAACTGCGTTTTCTGGGCTGAACTGGTCAAATCTGGCAAAGTTTCCTCAACGGGTCGCGCACATTTCCTCAACGGGTCGCGCACTTTGGAGCTCTGTTTGGAGGCCTTCCCGGTGTCAGAATTAGGTGCAGGATAGCTCGTTGGAAAGGTCTCTGAGTCTACTTTCCAACGCAACTAGAATTTTTGGATTTGAAGGTCATTTTCCTAGTCAAAAGTCAATTATCTCAAGACTGCTTCTGCAACTCAAAAAAGGGGCAGAAAGTCAAATTTTGCCTGTATTTTGACCTTCTGGAGGCCTAAATCCCCATAAAAACTCAAGTCCATCCATAGGAATGTGTAACTTTGCATGAAAAATCTAGAAATGTTGAGTTTTTGCAAAACGGAGCTACGATGACAAAGGGTCTCACCGGGGGTGAGACCCGTTGAGGAGCCAAAACCTGTAAATTTCCAAAAAATTCCAAAATTACCCAAAATTCTCAAAAAATTTTGGGATTTGTGCTGTAGCTAATGCTAGTGAGTGCCATGATCTTTGAGGGATGCCTCAGCCAAGATACGGAGTGGATTGGTTTTCTTCCTCCGCCTAAGAGCCTCGGACAACCTCCTTTGGAACATTTTCATTTTGGCCTTGCATACATGCATCCTTGCCCAATAGTGATTCTTCATGTTTCTCAGCAGCTGTTTCTCTCGATTGGCCTTAGCCAACAGCCTCTCCAAGTGGGCATTCTCCTGAATGAGCATCGACTCTCGGTCAGCAGGCAACGGATCACCGGGTCTTCTACGGTTCAAGACTCGGTCGCTAAGAATCCTCCATAGCTCATCAAGTGCTTTCTCCTCCTCCAATTGTTTGTTCCGCTACTCCAGGTAAGTAATAGTCCATTGGGCACCCTCAAGTCTCCTCTGTAAAACATCATTTTCAGCCCTGAGATGCTGAATGATCTCCTTCGCCTCTTGGCTAGGAGAACTGGCCTCAAGATCAATCACCGAATCCTCATGAATCATGGGCTCTTTGCCCCTCTGCAGTACCTGTGCTGATGAAGAAAGCGAGGCCCCTTCCACCTGATGTGGAGATAACACTCGCTGATCTGAAGATGAAGGCGAGACCCCTTCCACCTGCTGTGGAGATAGTACTCGCCTAACTGCTGCAAATAAGGCCCTTGGGCCTTTCTGATAAGTGACCAGAGGAGTGGAGCTGACATGTCGGGTGATGGGAGCATCAGGCTGCTGAGATGGTCCTCCCTCCTCATGAATGGCCTCCTGATGTGGCTGAGGTGGCACTGTGAAAAACTCACGGGAGATGAACTCCTCCCATGAGATGCCCTGCTGAGTCAACTGATGTGAGACTATGAGCTGAATCAAACCATAATGGCAAAGGCTCCTGTACCGCTGAGCCGGGGTCTGCCTCTGCAACATGGGCACCATCCTCTGAATGTTATGAAACAAGAAGACCGGGAGGTTCATCATCCTTACTTGGGTGAAATGCATCAAAAGACGAATGTGATATGAATACACCTGTGAAAATCTGCCCTCACAGGTAAAGTAATGCATAATAAGTCTCATGAGGGGAGCATACTCGCTCCGGAGAAATCTGAATGGGAAAACACCCGTCAACAGTCTCACAAATGATGGCCGGACATAGGGCTCAAAGTGAACAAAATCAAGTAATCTGCGCTTAGGCCACACCTCACCCACATTTGGTATCCCTGTAGCCTGTGAGATCACCTCAGGTGTCAATGTGAAGTTCACCCCTGCAAGAGTGACATGTCCATCATGGAGGTGTAAGACAAACAAGCGGGCCAACTCTCTATGATGCTGAATCTGAGAGATCCTCTCACAAAACTGATAGCAAGACATGTACTGGAAGCAATTCACTGCCAAAGGACAGGCCTGTAATTCTGCCAAAGAAGTAGGCTCCTCCCGCTTATGATGTCCTCCTTACCTCCTCTACGAGGCCTCCTCTGTTCCTCAACCTCTGTAGATGATGAATGGTCATCACTTTGCTCATAAGTTTCGGTTTCTGACATGGTTTTGGAGCAAAGTGGACAAACTGAACTGCTGTCTCTGCCTGCAAAAAGTGTTGAAATCTATGTTGTTTCAAGGGGAACCAACATGAGGGAAATGTTAGGGGAGGGAATTTTTTAACAAGGAATGGGAACATATAAGATAACAGGGAATTTTTAAGGGAAATTTTGCAAATCATATTCATAAAGGAACACATATTTGTGATAGGGAAATCATTTGCAAAGAGTATTACATATGGGAAAAAACATGCATACAAGTGAACATGGGCACATATGCATACATGTATCAATAGGGAAATAGGGAAACCATATACAAAATTTGCTGATATATTCACCAACATTTGCTACTGTTTTCACATGAATCTTTTCTTTGTTTTTTAAATGTATATGGTAGAGGGAAATTAGGGTTTTGTATGCTTTGGGAGAGGGGTAGGGTTTACATTTTAGTGATTTAGGGATGGGAATGGGATTTGTATGTCATTTATAAAATAATCATGGGAAAAGGAAATGTACATATGAATGTGGGCAAAAGGAAAGGGAAAGGAAATCAACCGAAGGGAAAAAACAACTTGAAACATCATAAACCCTAACACAATTTGGGCATGAACATTGCAGCCATATACATCCATTCATTTGCAAGTTTTGAGGTTAAAATCATAGCATGAAGACTTGCATCCATCACCAATCTCAAAAACCATGCATAAAGAGCCTACCTCGACCGATTGAGATGAGTTGAAGGGAGATGGAGAAATTTGTTTGAAGTTTGGAGGCAAACAGCTCAACGGGTCGCGCAGGCCTCCCAACGGGTCGCGCACCGCCCAACGGGTCGCGCCCGTAGTAATTCTGCACTGTAGAGGGGTCCTGGACGGGTCGCGCACCACCCAACAGGTCGCGCACCACCTTCAACGGGTCGCGCACCACCTTGATGCCCGAAATCACTGCGATTTTGCTCCTTTCGCCTATCACTCTCTCAAAACTCTCTTCCAAGCATTGAGATGCATAATGAGAGTAAAAGGAGGGAAGTTGAACCTTTTATAAACTTCATTTGAAAAAATTTCATCCATAAACCCACTTTATAAAGTTTATTTTTGACACTTTTTAAAACACTGATTTTTTGGTTTCCTTTATCCTGAATTTGACTTTTTGAGTGCTTTGACTTGATTCTTTTTGCAGGTAGATCATCTGAAGGACTGTGGCAAGGGGACCAGGGTTATTTCTGCCTTTTTGAAGACTTTTTGGAATTTCATTCTTTTTACAAAAATTTAACATGACCTTGGCTTTAAAAACAGAGTTTTTAAATCCAAGGTTAGAGAACTGTACATGATGATAATATCAAAGAAACATGTTTACAAACCTCCCTCTGGCTTGCTGGGAACTCAAGGACTTTCAAAGACATGACCTTGCTGAGACAAATGACCAAAACCCTAGACCTAGGACCTTTGACCTTAAGACAAAACAAGACAAGCTTGAAAAGCTCAATGACTGATATGACCTGATCCAGCAAAGCCAAGAGGGGTATAAGTAGACCAGCTCCTCCATCATGGTTATGGCATGCCTAACGGGATGCAAACTTTGACACTGATGAGACACCTACTAATGCAAATGCAAAGAGCTTTGATCACTGATGGAGGGCTTTCAAGACCGACACTAACACACGCCATATTGCACAATTACATGCACGACCAATATTAGATCGAGAGCGTGTGATAAAAGTGGTTTTCTCATGCTACGTTTCAACCCCTCAGGTTAATCACGTGAAATCGTAGAATACCATTTACAGCTTTTAGGGCATGTGAGATACTGCCGACCACTTGCGAAGACCGCTCCATTATTCTGCTGTCACATGGCTTAATCTGATCCCTTAACTTCTTGACTTTATTTTGCACAATAAGATCTCCATCAATCCTATTCTATCAATCTTGTCCATTGATCTGACTGATCCAATGGTTCCTGTGCATGGTTACTTCATTTCTTCCTCCTTTCCTTTCTTCGTCTTTATGCAATTCCTCAGTGTTCTGGTCTATTCATCTGACTCACCTATACGATTCTTTATGCATCTATCCTTTTTGAGATTATTCAATCACTTCTAATTGTTGTACTCCTCCTCTGTGCACTGTCCTCTCTCTGTTCTTCTATGGTTTAGGTTTTCTCCAGGGTTTTTGGTCTTTGGTTGTTCTTCAGCGCAACTTCCTCCTGAACTTACTTCTACGTACTTTTAAGCGCTATCACATCTGAACTTCAACTTTGATCCTTCAATTGGATTCAAACAATCAGACCACTATCCTTCATTCTCCACCTCTGTGGTTTGCTTTAATTCCACCTGCATACATATACTATGTAGAAATTACTCTAATTCACACATAATTTATAATTCCATTAATCAATACACACCACACAACTCAGGAATTGAATTTTCTGTCTTTATAAACATTTATTTACATAATGAATCTCTCTCTCCGGCCTAATTTTCTAATCAATAGCCTTTTTCCTTTCCTGCCCATAGGCTTACAGTTAAACCCTATCTAATCTCTGAACTCTAATTCTCACTCTAACTCACTAACTCACTCTCTCTATGCCTTTTAGGCTTACATTTATACAAAAGGTTTTGTAACCCATTTCGGTTCGGATCCTTAATATTTCAAACTAAATCCTAAATATCCTCTAAGTCCACTTTTGACTCAACTAATCCCTAAGGATCCTTTCTATTTCCACAAACCATGAAACCAATTCCTAATCTAAGATTTACAATTGATTTCCAAATCTCTCAATCCCTATGGAATCTTAACTAACCTAAATCTCTCATGTTCTCCAACATTCGAGAGCATTTACAAATATCCTCACAATATTTAATTAATTCCTATTCTAAATTAAAATCATTCAAAAACATTAAAATTACATTAATTTAATTCTATTGGAAACCAACTCCCTTAAAACACAAGACCCCCTATGTCTACTAAAATACAATGACATTTCTGAGTCGAATGCTCATGCATCACATTACACTACGAGAGGCACACCATAGGTGTATCTTCCAGACTTCTTCGGCTACCGGGCTATGTTATTAGGGTTGTCTCGTGCTATCATGAACACCATGTCGGCGAATAGACAACTTCTAGTTTACTTTCTGCACTATGTAGGCTTATACAATTCATCTATTAATGTGTTCATGTGTCTTGGAATGTGATGATAAGTAAAAAAATCAAATTATAGTTCCAATAAATGAACTCGCAAAGACATTCTCAAAATTTAAGGGTTTCTAACTGAATATTGTCCATTAAATTATAGCACAATGAGTTGCAAATCAAGTTTTACGATTAACTCTCTAATGCCAAGAGCAATATTTTATGACAAAAGTTAGATAATTGCACTATATTCAACAATGTTATTAGTCATTCGACCTAAACATATACCTTGTAAATTCACTAACTCACCACTGGGGTCATAGATTTCCCATGCAGCAAAAGAGAGATTCTGTGTACTACAACAAGCACCATCAGCAAAATCGGCGTAATGGTTGGATGAAATCTACAAACCAAGTAGAGCACGAGGTAAGCAGAGGAAAAGGTTTGCAAAAGAAAAATAGCACACCAAAATCACAATGCACACTAATGAAAACACATTAATGTACATAAGTATTTACACAGATACTCACGCATAATACTTCTTCAAGTAAAACCCATTTCAGGGCTCAACCAAAGAATTTCCTTCACAATCCACTAACTCGTAGGCACCTTTTTGTAAAAGGCATTTGACAATGTAAGGTCCATGCCACATTGGTTCAAATTTCCCAGCTCCTAATTTGTCATTGGCTTGATCATAAAGCAAGACCAAGTCAGCCTCAAACAAAAATTCAAGGAGAAATAGTTCTATCATATTGAGGTTTAACTCATTTTTTCTGGGCCTAAATTACTAATGCTACGAAGCGACAAGTTTCATCGAGCCTTTCTAGGTAAAGTAAATGTTCCTTTTCAGGTGAGGTATCAGGGAGTAATTCGATGGCTAGTTTCAATGAAGGAATTTCACACTCAATCGGAAGAGTTTCCTCCAGACCATACATCAACTAAAAGGGTGTAAATCCAATGGAAGTCTTAGTTGCAGTTCAGTAAGCCCAAAGAGCCAAAAATAGCATAAGATGCCAATTCTATTTATGCATCCCAATGGTACATTGAAGCATAGTAACCAGGACTTTGTTGACTGCCTCAACTTGGCCATTGGCTTGTGGATAATAAGGGTTTGAGTTATCGTGACGCAAACCCAATTGAGCGATAAGCTCCACCATCATGTAATTTCAAAAATGAGACCCATGATTAGTAATGATGGCTTGAGGGACAACAATTTGAGCTATGACATGGTTGAAAAGAAATTGAGCAGCAGCTTTAACGTGAACATCACGTATTGGCATCGCCTCGGCCCATTTAGTGAAATAATCAACAACGAGGATGACATAACCATGCCCCCTTGCTGAGCTAGGGTTACATGTCATGAAATCAACTCCCCATTTAGCAAAGGGGCTAACGGTAACAACTGGGTGTAGGGGTGCGGGTTGGGCACACTTTTTATGGTTGTAAATCTGGCAGGCATGCCATTTTTGGACTAATAAAATGCAATCCTTAAAGATGAAAGGCCAGAAATAACTGACACGAAGGATATTTTGAGCAATAGCGTACCCAGACATGTGACCACCACAAGCCCCAGAGTAGCAGTCATTGAGAACTCTCTCATCTTATTCAAGTATCAAACATCTACAAAGGATAGAATCGACACCAACACGGTACAAGGTATCACCAATAATTCGATATGGTTGGGACTAATGTTGAATGTGACAACATTCAAAATTGGACGAATTTGATCGAAAAGTTTGGGTTTGGAGATAGACAATAATATCCCCGTACCATGGGTCAAGAGTTTTGATGAGAAAGAGAGTCTCATCAAGATTGAGCTCATCAAAATCCATAGATGCGGTTGCGGAGGGAAGGTCACAAATCAATTCAGTGAAAACCAATGACTTCTTTGATTTGGTTGTAGCAAATTCGAAATCAAATTCTTGAAGGATAACAACCCACTTAGAATATCCCCCCCCAGTAACTGACAAGTCAAAATGTATATCATGGGGTTGCAGTCGGAAATCACAATGGTTTTTCGTAAAAGAATATAGTGTCGAAAGCATTGAACAACGTGAACAGCTGCTAAAGAAAGTTTCTTGACATGGGCATATCAAGTTTCGATATCAATAAGATTTTGACTTAAGTAGTATATCATGTGTTTGTTCCCATCATCATCGTCTTGCACTAGTACCATGGCAATAGTACTATTGGTTGTGGCCAAGTACAAGAAGTAATCGTGGTGATAGTTGGGAGGATGCAACAAAGGAGCACTAATGAGAGTGTTCTTTAATGCATCGAAATATTTTTGAGTGATTTCATCCCAAATAAATGGGATCCCCTTTTTTATCAAACAAGTAAATCCCTTGGCAAGCTCAACATAATTGGGTACAAAATGACGAAGGAAATTAGCTTTCCCTTGCAAGCTCTGCAATTGATGTAAAGATGACGGAGGGGGTAAATTTACAATGGCCTCAACTTTGAGGGGGTCAATCTGGATTCCTTCCTTTGATACTAGAAACCCTAAGAGATAAATAGATTCAATGTAGAATACACACTTATGCATATTTAGACGAATATTGTAGTATCCGCAAGAAGAAAAATCGCTCATAGGTGGTCAGGATGATCATGACACTTAGTAGAATGAGATGGTAAGTCATCAAGATATGTTAAACGATGTGTTTGATATCATGAAAAGCATATGACATCACTCATTGGAAGGTAGCACCAACATTTTTAGGACCGAAAGGGAGTTTCTTGTAGGCAAATATTCCCCATGGACAGATAAAAGCGGTTTTATGTTGATCGGCGGGAAGAATCTTAATCTGGTTGTAGCCAGAAAAAAATGTCCATAAAAGAAAAAATCTCACTCTCAGCACATTCATCAATGATTTGATTAATAAAAGGAGTTGGATAATTTTCTTTGGGACATGCCCAATTGATATTGCGATAATCAACACAAATGCAGATAGTCCCTTGTTTTTTAGTCACAGGGGCAATGTTTGAAACCCAATCTATCAATGGAATGGGGTAAATGAAACCAACCTTTAGAAGTTTTTCAAGCTCTCCCTTTATGGCGGTTTCCTTTCTAGGGTGCACTGGACGAAGTCATTGGCCAACAGGCTTCACATCTAGATAAGTAGGAATTTCGTGCACAACTATACTCGAATCAAGGTCATGCATTTCTTCATATGAGCAAGCAAAGACATCGCGAAATTCCTTAAAAAGGGCAATGTAAATCTTGATCTCATCAGGAGAATAAGAAACCATGACCTAGATGTTCTCGAAAATTACCAGTTTAACAGAAATGTCGATAGGTATGGTAGCAGTAATGTTCCCCATGTTTCCCTCAGACAAAACTTCATGCACCAAGATGGGCATTTGAAGTGGATGGGTGAGTGTACGGGAAACAAAGGTATCCAGACACGATGAAATTTCTCCAAGACTTGGGAGAAACGAGGAACGATGATGACCATCATTCCAGGGAGTTTCCTCAAGAGACATAACCTCGGTGATGCTCTCGTCAGTGGAGAACGTCTCATTCAAGGGGTCGAGAGAATCCCAAGAACCAAGCCAAGAGGACCGTGAATAGGCATATAGATGCATATTAAGAGTAGTATGACTTTCAAAAGCGGCCACCAAAGCCAACACAACAGCTTGGTAAGCGTGTTCTATTGGGCTAAGAGACATAACATTGCCAAAAGAATCAACCTGGTCAGGAGAAGGAATGATCCAAGGATTGTAAGAAGTAGAGATCATGTTGACAAAAATGACATGAGGAGGTGGGAGGGAAAAATTTCCCATAAGAGCATAGTCTTTAAAAATACCCGCCCCAACACTCTCATAAGGAATGTTGGTATTTCCCACATATGGCATGTTGTCATTCGAAGAGCTGGAAGAGAAAAAGGGTAATTGATCAACAGTGATTATTTTCCCTTCAGGAGGAAAACGGAGCACGTGGAACAAAGAAGAAACCACACAAAACATATTATGGGTACAACTTCATCCAAGTAGAAGGGTATAATTCAAACTTGCATCAACGACTTCTACTTCTAATTCAACAGTTTTCCCTTCCAACGTGATGGGAAAACTCGTGAGAATACTGTAAGAATGAGATCCTCTACTATTAAAGGCTTCTAAGGTGTTCAGAAATTGGTTGAGAGGTGGAGAGCCTATAGCTTTCCAACATGAAATAGACATGATGCAAGTGGAAGCACCCTCATCAATCACAATCTGATGAATCATCTTCCCTTTTATAATGACTTAGATCAAAAACACAAGTTGATGGGCAAGTCGAGGAACATAATTTTCTAGGTCAAAAGTAATCAAATTTGAATTCGTGGGGTCAATTCCTCCTATAGCGCATTGTAATTCTTTCTGCTACATTAGACAAGTTTGGAGAAATTCCAAGGAAAACATCATCGAAGGCGCTTGAGCCAAATCCTCAACAATATTGCAATGTTGGGTAGCTCGCGCATTCAGATTGTAAGATGATTTCTGAAGGACACCCTTGGGAGGTGGTCGGATAACGAATTCATTACTAGTTCTTTCAATATGAAGAGCACCAAAACTGAGTGGAGTAGAAGTAGAAGGTGTATCAGTAACTTCTTTCTCCACAGTCTGTTTGGGAGGATTTTGATAGTCTTTTGACTGGGTGGCAATAGAAATAGGCATTGTTCCACTCATGTAAACCTGATAACCGGAAGACGTGGAAGATTGTGGTTGTTCTACCAGTTGGGTATGCTATTATGGGAAAGGTTCTTTCAGTACAGTCAGTGTCCCTTGAGTGACTTTTAATAAGCGTCTAACTTCCGCATGACGGGGACAATTCTTGGTATAGTGATCTTCCTCACAAATGAGGCAAGGATATTTGGGCTTACATTTAGATGCATTGTCAGCAGATGACTTTGGAGGATCCTGTTTTGGGGTATCAGATCTTGCTTTTCCTTTACCCTTATTTTTACCTTTAGAGGATTTGTTTGTCATGGTAGACTAAACGACATTAACCTCAGAGGTTTTACGGGATTTGGAGAGGGTTTCGAAGGAGGATTGGATGCGAAATTCAAAACAGATTTTTTCTTCAAAGAAGATTTACTGGAAGTTTGAGACACTGATCCAATAATACCATCAACAGGTGGTACATCTAGATTTTTTGAAGACGTTGGATCCATAGATGGTATCGAAGCATCAGGGAAGAGATCATATAACATGCCAGATTGGGAATACACCAAATCTAAATACTGGGCACGGGAAATGGCTTGATCTTCAGTTACAAAACCTCCCATAGCTATGTCAACAACAATTTTTTGTCAAGTGATTTGGTAAACCATTCAGTTAGCAACTCATCAAGTATATCAAACTTGATGAGGCGACGTCGACGTCTCCATTCATGGATATGATCAGAGATGTGGGTAGCGGTATTTTGTTTCAAAGACGTAAGCAGATGGGTACCAGTTTCATAGTGAACTGGTAACTGGAAGTGAGTAAGGAAGGCCATTTCCAAAGAATTGAAGTCTTGATAAGCACCTCGAGGCAACTCGATGTACCATTTCACGGAAGGACCTGTAAGTTTTCCCTGAAGAATACGTAGACAAACAGAGTCATCAACCCCGGAATTAGATGAACACCATAAATGGTAAGTCATGATGTGGACCTGGGGGTCTTCTCCAAATTTTCCTTTGAATTTCAAACAATTGCCAGGAATCTTAGTGGGAACCAGAGGCCAATATGGTGAATGAAGTATTGGATATTAGTGAGTCCTGACACATCTGGCAATTCCAATGTTGTTAGAAATGGAAATTGCGGGTTGAAAGGCATTGGAGGCCTTTGATAAGGCCCATCTTGTGGATTCCATCCTTGCTGGTATCAGTTTTTTCCTCAAAGTGGCAGATTTGGACCATGAGGAGTTTGATATTTCCCCCATTGAGGGGTGTTCTGGTTATACAAAGGTGAATTCTACCCCCACAAAGGTGGGTTTTGACCAAGGTAAGGTTGATACTAACCTGCCATAGGTCGTTGGGAACCATAAGGTGGATAAATAACTTGCGAGGCATATGGATTATATGGTTGTTGTTACAACTGCTAACCATAGTGGTAGAATTTATGGCCTTGTTGATGCAGGGGTTGACCTTGTGGCTGCAAGGGTTGACCTTGTTGATATAAGGGTTGGTTTTGTTGCTGCAAGGGTTGTCCTTGCTGCTACAACGGTTGTTGGTAATGAATTTGTTGCACATAAGGTCCTTTTTGTACAAAAGTTTGTTGTTGTTGATCTGAATGGGAAAATTAGTTTTGTTGTGTTAAATTCCTCTTCAGAGTATGTAAAAGATCTTAAGGATTCATGAGGTTAATTACAAGTTTTAACATGAGTTTTTGAGTGTTTTTATGTAAAATTCATTTAAAAATTAACATAAACAAATGACTGAACAACAACATATAATAGGCATGAACATCACCAAAACATTATAAAAAAAAGCACATGATGAAGGAGTTCACCCCGCCTAGACTACGTCTCCTTTGTCCAACTTTTAATGGCTTGGCCATCTCTATTATTCTCAAAAGTGTGAATAAATTAATTTACAATGCTCAGATAGCTTTGAAACCTGTTCCAATGGCTCTAGAATGCCCAAAAATGCATGTCTAGCCTCTTTCTGCTACTGATTTGGTAAAAAACTGAAGAATTTATGGCTTCCCCAAGTCTTTCCACTAATCGCACCTCAATTTTCCCAAATTCAACACCATCCTACAAATTCACCTCCAATTCCACTAACCAAACATCGATTTCGCCTAATTTCGGGCGAAATTTTTGGACGCATTAAATGTCCTATAAGGCCTTAAATCCAAAAATTTTGGACATGTAGGAGGCCATGTTCCTGAGGCTAAGGCCAACAGCCCACCCCCACGGGCTGGCCCCCCACACCGCTCCACCACGGTCCTGTGGGTGGCCATGTGGCCAAGGGCTGGCCCAGTGGGTTTTCCCCTTCCTCCGAATGGCATGGACTTAACATTTAAATATTTGTCGAACATCATAGTTATTAAGACATAAGTGTATGGTGCATTGGCAATGGTTTGGCCGCTTGGAGTTTGGAGGTCGCGGGTTCGACCCCTCTCGCTGCTGCCCAAACCTTAACCAAATTTTTGGTGGCCCTCGAGTTTCCACGTGGTGGCCCCTGGCTGGGCCACGTGGCCACCAACCATCCAATCAAACTCGTCCAAATCAGTTCCAATAACATCATGCCACTTGGAACCACACCATTCTCCTAAGGTCAAATAGTCACTTTCACAGTCACCCTGCTACGTAGGCATGCCCATTCAGCACCATGTCAGCAGTACAAACTACTAACAGGGTTGTCTGCATTTTTTTTAAATTCACCTGTTTAGGAAAATGAACATAACATGTTTCTGGGATCATACAGAGTCTGTTTCACATGAAATGAGTTATGCCGGATTCAGGGTGACAAGGACTATGTGGTTGTTCAAGTTCCACACCGATCCGATAACTTTGACTTTTGAGAAAAAAAATTGAACACCTAATCATTCCTACTCACTTGAATCTTTTGGAACCCAAAATATCACTTTCAATTGATCAGCAGGTGAGGGCACAGTTCCCTCACCCTTATAATCTCGACCCATTTGGATTTGGAAGGATTTGTTCCATTAAGCCCCACTCGAAGATACTCCAGACTCCCTCATTTTGAAGACCTTGTTCTTCTGTCAAGAATGTTTTCTTGTTGTATTTCATCAAGGTATTCACAAGAAAAATCTTCAATGGAAGGAATTTGAACATTCTCTCCTTGATCCTCAATTAAGGAGGCCCATACAACCTTAAATTTTCCACATTAATAACATTATAAATTTGCATATATGAAGGCAAATCCAACCTAAAGGCATTGTCACCAATCTTTTCCAGAATTCTAAATCGACCATATCTAATTGGTTTCAAATTTTTACCTTCTCCTTGGTGCCTCTCTTTGCTAACGTGAAGCCAAACTTCATCATTGAATTGGAACTTGTGATCTATGTTAGAGTCGGTCTGGTCATCCCTTCGTCAGAGATCATTTCTCTTATTGCATTTCATTTTTAGGTGTCTCACTCGATTCACTCAGTTGAATTTCGCTAGGGGCATGCCATAATCTGACGGAAGGGTCTTGTCATTCATTACCCCTCATGCCTTATCCATGCTGGCTCAGGTATGTTCATCAAAATCAAATTTTAAAGTCACTTACAGTCCTGTCTTAGTCTCTTGATCAGAAAAAGTCATTTCAGTCACTAGGTCTAGGGTTAGTTGATTTGGTCTTCAATAGTGTCCAACAATGCCAGTAGACCCATGAGGGAGGTCCTTAATAAGTTTTCATTTCCAATATTTTCATCATCATATGCTCGACTATGACTTTTCTTCAAAACTCTGTTTTGAAGAAAATTCGTCATTTCGTTTTGTAATAAATTGCCATGTAATTTTCAAAAGTTTTTTAGTTGTTGAATTCTTTAGATGCAGCCCTGGTCATCCTTTGCCCAAACTCGATGCCATCATCCCTGCAAAAAATTGACAAGAATTTCATCATTCTAAGCCAAAAATCAAAGAGGAAACAAAAAGAACAGAGTTGTATTAAAATGAAAAAGTGCCAAAGTTAAAACATAAGAAAGTGGGTTTTTGGAGAAGCAAAAATCAAACCCACCACTGTGTAAGACATTTTCATTGTTTAAAACACCATTGGTATGCCAAGAGATCATTTGAAGTGGACTTGAGTTTGGAAGGAGCGAATCTACTGTTTGAAAGCCAAAATTGTGTGTTGGACGAGGTCGCGGCGCATTGGGCCAAATTTTCCTGTGTAATTTTGCACTGTCGCGGCGCATCCAGGAGGCGCAGTGCACAGAGCCGATAGGCCAGTTTTTATCCCTGCGGTCATCAAAACTCAAATAGCGCCATGTATTTTGCTCCAAGTAAGTCTGAGCATTCTTGCTATTGAATTTAGCTTGGCTGGGTATTGTTTGGAGCGAAGCTTTAAAGGTTTGAAGTTTGAAAATATAAACCCTACATTTATATCAAAATCTGCTCCATTGGATTGTGAAATTGGTGTTTTCAAATGGTGATTTTGGTGCCAAGTCTCCTCTCCCACTTGTGATCCCGTCCCTTTCATAATCCTATCATTATAGTTAATCCCTTATACTTTAAACTCCCAAACCACTCATATCTCTGCTTCCCATTTTCCCTATACTAAACTCCTATCATTCCCTATCAGTCTCCCTCTCTCGTATCATTCACAAAATCCCTAAACCCCCACTCCCTAAACACAGTCAAGTGACTGTTTGCTCATTTTAAAGGTTTCACTTGACAATTTTCACCATCCACTTTTCCCCTTGTCCCATATTCCTCATAGTCCCTCATTTTTCTGTGGCACATTGGCATTAAAAACAAAACATCTGATTTTCAAACCAAACCAAACACCTACTTGACATACACCTTTGCAGCATCATGAGAGACACTGATTCATCATATGAGCAAGACAGTGATTCTACCACAGACCTTCATGCACCAAGGAGGCCTCGTAAGGGTGGAAGACATGTTAGATAAGTGCCTACCTCTTTGACTGAACTACAAGCCTACCCACTTGCCATGACATGTTTTCAACAACAATCATGTTTTTAGTATTGTCAATTGATTTCTCAGGTTCAGCATCACCAGGAGTTGGCTCGCTTATTTATTTTACATTTGCATGATGGTCAGGTAACTCTTGCTGGTGTAAATTTTACCTTGACACCAGAGACCATTTCTCAGGCAACAGGAATACCAAATATAGGTGAGGAATGGAACAAAAGAATGCAGGTGGAAAGAGCATATTATGAACCATATATCAAGCCTAGCTATATGAAACAGCTCAACAGGGTGTTCCCTTTCCAGTTCTTGAAAGAATTTTATGCGTCGTTGATGAAACTCATTATCAGATACTTTAGTTGTGAGGGCCGCTTCTCACGCCTCTAGACATACCATATCAAATTGTTGATGCATTTTACGAGAGTGAGGATGATGAACATTCCTTATTTCATGTGCCAAAACATCAAGAGGATGACCATTCTTGTGCAGAAGAAGACTCCGGAACAATAGTACAACAACATTTACCACTATGCGCTCATCAAGATCATTTTTGTGCATCAGCTTGGTTTGCAGGGTATCACATGGGAAGCTTTCATGTCCCATGAGCTTTTCACAGCTTCAATAGTTCATCAGGAGGTTTTCCATCATACCGGTGAACCTTCATATTAGCATGGAGGTCAGGAGGCAGAGACTACTAGTATGTTGGCATATGTCACCTATCAGAGAGGCACGAGGGGATTGTTTGCAGCGGCAAAGTGAGTGTTATCTCCACCCGGTGTGGAAGGGGCCTCGCTTCCGACATCAGCACCACAGGTACAGGACAAACGCAAGAGGCCTATGAAGGATGAGGGTCCTTCAGGAGGCCAAGACACTGATTTATTCTCATCGATGATGATGTGAGCTCTTATAGCTCGAAGCTGAGGGAGATTATTCAGGAGCAGAAAGACGAGATAGATGCATTGACCGACAAGTTGCAGAGAGATTAATGGGTCATCAATTATTTAGAGCAGCGAAACAAACAGTTGGAGGATCAGCATACAATCATGGAGTTACAAAACATTCGGAGAAATCATCAAGCTGCCCGAAGGAGGGGGATAGAGTTCACTTCATTGGAGCAGGAGGTAGAGGCTAATCAAGGGTCTTGGCTTGAGAGGGCCAATACTCATCTTGAGAAGCTGTTGGCGAAGGCAAACAAGGACAAGGACATGTTCACATACATGAAAAATCATTATTGGGCACGAAATCACATTTGCAACGCAAAGATCAAAATCCTGAAGGCAAGATTAAGGAAGGCACTAAAACAACGCAAAAGGCATGATATGCTCCAAATCTTGGCCTAGGATTCCTTGGCTGAACATGATACTCAATGATAGACCTCTAGTCAATTTTGAATTTTTTGGTTTTAAAATAGGTTTTTCTGCCCAACGCGTAGCGCCACTTGGCGTGCGCTTATAATTGGAAATCCTCTGGAGGAAAACTTTGCATTTCTGGATTTTTTAATCAAAATTTATGCATGTTCATGGATTACCTAAGGATTTCATCAAGTTCTGGGTTTCCTAAAAGGTCAAAAACACCCTAAAAATGATCTCTCTGCCACCTTTTGCACCCACAGGAAGCAGTCTTGGGAGATTGAAGTTTTGGAGGGGCAAATGACATCCAAATCTAGAAATTCCACTTGGGTTCGAAAGTAGAAAGGCAGGGGTTTTCAACGAGCTATCTTGGGCTCAATTTGGACTTGAGGAAGTGCCTCAAAATCAGCTCAAAAGTTTTGCTATGCATACAGGTTTTGGGCGTGGCGCATAGAGGATTTTTGCCTAATTTTCACTATTCAGCTCAGAAATTCGCCCAGCTTTGACCAGTTTTGCTTTTTGATGTTACTCTTGACCTTTCATGATGTAATTTGATAACCATGATGTAATATTGGCACATTTTTACTTGTTCTAGAGGATTCATTCACTAAAAGGTAAAAATTAAATGAATGAATCAGTTTCCTAGCATATAGGGGTAAGTTGTTTGACTACCTAGATTTCAGTTACTTGTTTAGAATTAGTTCAAAAAGCTCCTAGAATGATGAGATCGAACCCTAGAGGCAAAGGGATAGGTTTGGCTTGTCTATATTATTTAACTTCTAATTCATTTTCAGGGTTGGATACTTGGGATTACTTGGCACTCTATTGTACATTTCATTACTATAATTTTGGCAAAGTAAAGACCAGGGTTTTGCAGCACTTGTTGGGATCCATGTGGCTCTATGTTTTGATGGTGTGTTTCTCTATGTATTTGTAATTTTATTGGTGTTTATGTGTATCATTTTCCCTTCTCTTTTCTTTTGCAATTAAACAAATGAGTGATTAAGGTAGAATTCATTGGACTGCTATGCTCTGCCTTGAAATTTTGTTTAATTCTACATGTTTTCATCTGTTTGAGGAGGACTCTTGATACCCTCTTTCCATCCTTAGCTCCTCACTGGTCTGATCCATCCATTCATTCAATCCAAAGCATCAAAATGATTGCCTTCCTTGACCCAATCAGAACTCTGCAAAAACTAGGCCTCATCCCCAGACCCAAAATTTACCTGTCCCTTTTTTCTAACAAAACCCTTAAAAAACTCAAATCAAATCCCTGCACTTCATACCTAGCCTAATATCAATTCTGAAATCGGTCATCTCAAGCCCTATTGATTATCTTTCGCTGAGATTGACCCAGAGAGAGCCCTCTCCTGTCCTCATAGGGCTAGCTACGAGGCTGAGCGTGGTTTGATGTGGACCTAGAACCTTGCCTTTTCAGCCTGAGGCAAATCTAGGCTCTAACATAGTGGCGACCATACTGTGGAGAAAATGGTTTGCTTGTTGATGTCATTCGTTCTATAAGCTACAGACGGAGCCTCAAGTTATGCCAGGTAGCCTTCGAAACGCTTTTGCTTTGCATTAGCGCAAGTAGATAAACGCTACTTCAGTCAATCTCCGGTCTAGCTTGCAATCGTGACACTTGACCTGTAAATTGCCCTAGTACATCTGAGAATTCTAATCTTTTGGATGATAAGTTTAGAATTTGAAAGTCTGAACAAGTTGTTTATGTCCCTTTGATTTCTTGAAATAATAACACACTGGCTTCCAGAAGACATACTAGAGCAAATTCGAATCCTAATCCTCCCCCTGTCTACGAAAATCCCAATCTAATTCCAAGAATCGTTCGCCAAGGAAATTTTATCATCCTGTGTTTAAATCTCATTCATGTCCTGCAATTTTTAAGTACCTTGAAGAGCTTGATTTTGATGAAAAGTTTGAATTGTCATTGTTTGAAACCAAATCCGAAAGTGCTCTTGGTTCTATAGTCCCAAATCCTGACTTTGCTGCAGCTCTTGAAGTTGAAAGAAACAATAAATCAATTGAGAATTTTATCTTGAAGCACCTTCAGAGTGAAATTCATGCTTCAAATATCGTTGATTTCTTAGAAGCTACATCTGCAACCCTCGGATCTTCCGTAACGGCATCCACCTCAAGAATTCCTACCGAACCGCCCTTCATTCCCACCATCCCTGTGTAGCCTATTATCCCTTATCAAAAGTCTATTGTAAATTAACCTCCATCTACTCCTTCTACATCCAAAATTTCTTCTCCTCCGAACACCCCTCCTCATACACCTCACACATCAGCTGCACCTACTCCTCCAACAACTCCAAGGCCGATTGCAAATCCACCAAGAGCAATGGCTGCTCGGTTTGCACCTCTCGCACTGCCTCAAGTTTTGTGTGACATGCCCGCAAATTATTAGAGTAAAATTCCTTTGTTTGATGGCACTCCTCAAGGTACCACGACTCAGCAACATGTGGAAAAATGACAGATTTCTTCGAGCTTCATGAGATTGATGCAGAAAACGTAACCATGAGATTATTCGTGCAAACTTTTGCAGGTGAGGTAAGAAAATGGTTCAGAGCTTTGACAGCTAGAAGTATTCCCACATTAGAAGAGCTTCAAAGACAGTTCTTGGATCATTGGGAAGTAAAGAAAGATCATCTTCAAATCACTTCTGAATATACCAAGATCAAGCGGAATCCTAGTGAGTCCGTGCAAGACTATTGTATTAGATTTAATGCAATTCCTGATGATTTGAGGCCATCTAGAAAGTCAGCTTTTCTTAAGTTCCCGGATGGTTTTGATCCGGACATGGCTTATCAATTAAGAGAGAGAGATACAACTACCTTAGAAGAAATGTAGAAAATTGCCGTTAGTGTTGAGGCAAATTTGAATGACAAGAGAGCTAGATTGAAAGTTGAGAAGAGAGTCTCAATAAAGGAAGAAGCTTCTACCTCAGATCAGGTGCTCTGCAAGGTAGAAAATATGATTGAAAGGTTAACACTTGATAAGCCTGAACCGCGGATCTGGAATCCTAATTTCCGTGGCCAGCAGCAACCTCAATTCAGGATCAAACAGCTTGAGCAGCGATCACAAGAACCGACATCACAACAACAGCAAGTAAAGACACCTCTTCAGCAGAATTTTGTTGGTCCCGAATCTAATGATGAAAACAATGTAATAGGAGAAGAAAATCACTTCTTTACTCCTGATGATATTCCCACCTTTATCACTGAAGATGATGAGTATGCAGAAAGTTCAGTTGTACAGCAAGATGCAGATTTTATCTTGGCAAATGACACAACTCTTGAAGAGGAGTCGAATGAGTATCAGAGAGGTTATATGCATGCTTTTTCCGCCCAGCAGCGTCAGTATTCACTAAGAAACAGAAATGTCCCCATCAATCCAATCCATAAGAGAAAGGAAGTTCCAACATCTAAGAATGAGCCACCTATTGTACCAAATAAAGGAAAAGAAGTTGATGATCCTACTCCTAGCAAATCTCCACCAGCAAATGAAAGAGTCAATCAACCAATTGTATCAAAAGATAAAGCTGAAAAGAAATATGTTCCAACCAAAGAGGTAGAAAAGACTTCCACTTTTAGTTTAGAAAATGAAATTTCTAAATTAAAGGTATCCATTCCCTTGACTGAACTGATGAGGAACAGCAATTATAGAGGTCAAGTCTCCAAAATTTTGAATTTTGATCCAATGTCTGATATGGTGAGTGTGGAAGATGATCAACTTGAATTGATTTTTGGACCAGCATTGAATGGTGAGTCTCCAGACAGTGATGTGCCTCCTTTTTATATTAGTTTGAGAGTGCATGAGTTTGTGTTGCATAATGCTATGTTTGATTCCGACGCCTCCCACAATCTTATGCCGAAAGCTATCATGGAGAAGTTGGGTTTGGACATCACTAGGAAATACCATGATCTTTATTCATTTGATTCTAGCAGGGTGAGATGTATTGGGCTCATTAAAGACTTGGTGGTCAGTTTGGATCAGATTCCGGCTAAAAACGTTTTGATGGATGTGGTGGTGGTGGATATACCTCCTAGATTTGGCATGCTTCTTTCCAGATCTTGGGGAGCAAAGATTAAAGGAACAATGCAACTTGATTTCTCCTATGCAATGATTCCTTTGTTTGGCCAAATGAGAAAAATTTATCGGGAGCAAAAAATGAAATACATGATTACAAGCAAGGAGAAACCAATTAATCATCTGATTAATTATGTACACACATATTTAGAGTCTTTTGTTTTGTATTCAGATAGTTTCAATGAGATTGATAATCAGTTAGTTGCAACAGATGATATTCCAGAAATAGCAGAGAATTTCAGAGAAGTTTTGAAGAAATAAAGTCAAGAACAGGACAATACCATTCAGCGATCAGGAAAAGATAATGGACAGTAAGCAGAAAAAATACAACAAACAGAGTTTCAGCGCTTAGAAGAAGAGGAAGATGGGTTGTGGACCATGGATTTCGATGGAGCAGTGGGAAATGATGGTGCTGGAATTGGTATTTGGGTACGCAGTCCTTTTTCTACTTCGAACAAAGTGCCTAGTAATGTGTGGGTATGTTCTTACAAGCTTGCTTTTGATTGCTGAAACAATGAGGCTGAGTACAAAGCTTTGATTACTGGCCTAAAAATCCTAAGAAAGCTGAATGCTAAGAGGATTGCTGTATATGGAGACTCTGAATTGGTGATTAAGGAAGTTAAAGGTGAATATCAAGCAAAGCATCCTCGGATGCGGGCATACCGGAATGCTGTTCTAGACATCTTGAAGCTGTTTTCAGACTATACCTTGACGTGTGTGCCTCGTATTCAAAATAGTATTGCAGATGCACTTGCTAAGGCATCAAGTAATTTGAAGATTCCTATGAACTCAAGTAATAAATTTTAAATCCATGTGAAACATCGGCTGACTGTCCCAGACAATCAGAGATATTGGCAAGTTTTCCAAGATGATGAGGAGATTGATGATTTTCTGCAAAACAAAGGTAAGTTCAAAGATACCTCAATTGATGTAGAACATGATGATGGAAAAGATGATGTGCAGATCAATCAAATGGAATTGTTGCAGCTTAAGGATAATGTGATTCCTAAAGGCTTGATACCTTTATAAGAACTCTTTGATCATGATGATGTAGCCCGCAAACCAACATTGTAGCCAATAGAGAAGGGAGTCGAAGAGGTGAATATTGGAACAGCTGAACATCTGAAGATGGTAAAGCTGTCCAAAGCATTGCCACAAAAGGTAAAATCCAAATATATCAGTTTGTTGTCATCCTTTGCTGATGTGTTTGCTTGGGACTATTCTGATTTGAAGGCATATGATACCAATATAATTCAGCGCACAATTCCTATTAAGCCTAATCAGAAACCTTTCAGACAGAAGTTAAGAAGGCTTAATCCAAAATTGTTGCCATCAATTGAGAAGGAGGTAAACAGGTTGTACAAATCAGGAATCATCATCCACATCAGATTTTCCGATTGGATATCTAATTTGGTGCCTGTACAAAAGAAGACAGGTGAGATTCGTTTGTGCATTGATTTTAGGAATCTCAACAAAGTTTCATTGAAGGATAATTATCCGCTGCCAAAAATGGATCACATACTTCAGTGAGTAGTTGGAGCATCTCATATGTCACTACTCGATGGTTATTCTAGATATAACCAAATTTTGGTCCATGAAGATGACCGAGACAAAACAACGTTCACCACTCTGTGGGGGACTTTTCATTACGTTAAAATTCCTTTTGGTTTGAAGAACGCATGTGCCACATTTCAGCGGGCAATGGATATGGCTTTCGCAAATGAGAAGGATGTCTTCTTGGTTGTGTACCTTGATGATTTGACAGTGTTTTCTAATTCAGATGAAGAACACATGTATCATTTGAAAACTGTCTTTCAAAAGTGCAGAAAATATGGTGTGTTGTTGAATCCCAAGAAGAGCTTGTTCGCCATGGATGAAGGCAAACTACTTGGACACATCATATCAAAAGATGGCATTCGCATTGATCCAACACGTGTAGAAGCAATTAAACAAATTGATCTTCCCCGGAACAAGAAGGAGATTCAATCTTTTAATGGTAAGATGATTTTTTTACGCCGCTTTGTACCTAATCTTGCTGAACACCTAAGAGAGATTACAAACATGCTTAAGAAAGACAACCAAGTGAAATGGACCGAAGAGGCTGTAAAATATTTCAATCTAGTAAAATTGGCTCTTTCTTCAACTCCGGTTCTAATCAGCCTGGATTACACTCAGGATTTTATATTGTTTTCATTTGCTTTGGAGCATACTATGGCAGCTATATTAATGCAGAAAAGAGATGAGCATGAAAGACCAATTTCTTTCTTCAGCCGAACTATAAGAGATGCAGCCTTGAAGTACAACATCATTGAAAAGCAAGCCCTTGCACTTGTAAAAGCATTGAAAGATTTTCGTGTATATATTTTGCATTCCCATATTTTGGCTTATGTTCCTAATGCTGTTGTCAAAGATATTTTGGTACAAACAGATCCAGAAGGAAGATGAGGCAAGTGGATTGCAGCTTTGCTGGAGTATGATGTGGATATAAAGCCCACAAAGCTTGTTAAAGGATAGGGATTGGCAAAGTTAATGGCTGAATCAAATCTGCACGTCTTGAACATAAATCTCATTGTTGCTATGTCTGATGAAAATGAGGAAGGTCCATCAATCCAGGTAGCTGAAATCTTTGTTCTTTCTCCGTGGTATTCAGATATCATATATGTGATTCAGAATTTGTCCTCGCCACCTGGTATGGCTAGAAACAAAGCTAGAACTCTTAAGTTAAAGGCTGCTAAGTTTTGTATTTTGAATTCTGCGCTTTATTGGAAAGATCCCGGTGGCGTTTTGTTGAATTGTTTGGTGGAAGAAGAAGCGAAGCAGGTCATGGAGGATTTCCATAAAGGAGATTGTGGCGGTCACCTTTTTTGGAAAACAATGGAAAATAAAATTCTGAGGGTCAGATACTATTGGCCGACATTGTTTGTTGATGTGTTCAAGACTGTCAAGAGCTATCATAACTGTCAGATTTTTGAAGGAAAGTAGAAATTACAGCCTTTGCCGCTTAAACCCATTGAGGTGAGTGCTCCTTTTCAGCAGTGGGGGTTGGATTTCATTGGTGAAATTCATCTTGCTTCCTCAGGTCAACATAGATGGATCCTCACGGCGACAGATTATTTCACGAAGTGGATCGAAGCAATTCCCACTAGGCAAGCTACGGATGTAGTAATAATTTCATTCCTTGAGAATAATATTTTGTCTCGTTTTGGTTGCTCGAATAAGTTAATCACTGATAACGCAGTAGCTTTCAAGTCAAAAAGGATGGTTGAGTTTTGTCATAAATATCACATTACTTTGGGGCACTCAACTGCCTATCATCCTCAAGGCAATGGATTGGCGGAGTCTTCCAACAAATATTTGGTTAACATCATTAAAAAGTTGCTACAAATAAACAAGAAGAGTTGGCATAAGAAGTTGGTCCATGCACTTTGGGCAGATCAAGTGAGTCAGAAGAAATCCATTGGTATGTCCCCCTTTGAGCTAGTTTATGGAGTTGATACAGTGTTTCCTACTTCTCTCGCAGCTCCGGTTGTCAAACTTCTTCAGGAGGCTGGTAGTGAAGATGATCCAATGCAGGGAAGACTAAATCAAATGATCCATTTGCAGCAGACACGGGAAGAAGTTTTTTAAAACACATTCAAGTTGCAGGAGAGAATTAAAAAAAATTATGACAGAAAAGCAAAGGCGGACAAGTTTCAGTTGGATGATGTGGTGCTGAAGTGGGATGCAAGGAATGAGGAAAAGGGCAAGCACGGTAAGTTTGAAAATCTCTGGAAAGGCCCTTTTAAGATTGCAACATATGGAGGTCAGAATGCCTTTCTTCTGAAGGAGATGAACGAGGAAGATTGTCCAAGAGGGCTGGTCAATGGCCCGCTGCTCAAGCGGTATCATTTTTGAGTTATTTCTGTTGTTTACATTGTCACTGTAAATACCATTTTATTTCAATTTCCATTGCAAGTGTGTGCTGTGATCTTTTCTTCAGTCTGGGGCCCGAAGTGAAGGCTATAATTCTAAAGAAAGATTTCAGTTTTGAGTTCAGTTTGTCGAGTCAGTTTTTCAGTCATTTCAGTTTCACAATTGAGTCGTTTTGAGTCAGGTTTCAGTCAATAAATGAGTCGACGTCTTGGGTTCTTTATCGAAATAATGACTCCATATCCCAATGGACGAAGACACTGTCTAGCTCTTCCAGAGATCTGTTGTTCTTGACACCTCCCAGGAGCTACCATCCCCATTGGAGCCAATGTTAGAGTCGGTCTAGTCATCCCTCTGTCAGAGATCATTTCTCTTATTGCATTTCATTTTTAGGTGTCTCACTCGATTCACTCAGTTGCATTTTGCTAGGGGCATGCCATAATCTGATGAAAGGGTCTTGTCATTCATTACCCCTCATGCCTTATCCATGCTGGCTCAGGTCTGTTCATCAAAATCAAATTTTAAAGTCACTTACAGTCCTGTCTTAGTCTCTTGATCAGCAAAAGTCATTTCAGTCACTAGGTCTAGGGTTAGTTGATTTGGTCTTCAATAGTGTCCAACAATGCCAATAGACCCATGAGGGAGGTCCTTAATAAGTTTTCATTTCCAATATTTTCATCATCATATGCTCGACTATGACTTTTCTTCAAAACTCTGTTTTGAAGAAAATTCGTCATTTCGTTTTGTAATAAATTGCCATGTAATTTTCAAAAGTTTTTCAGTTGTTGAATTCTTCAGATGCAGCCCTGGTCATCCTTTTCCCAAACTCGATGCCATCATCCCTGCAAAAAATTGACAAGAATTTCATCATTCTAAGCCAAAAATCAAAGAGGAAACAAAAAGAACAGAGTTGTATTAAAATGAAAAAGTGCCAAAGTTAAAACATAAGAAAGTGGGTTTTTGGAGAAGCAAAAATCAAACCCACCACTGTGTAAGACATTTTCATTGTTTAAAACACCATTGGTATTCCAAGAGATCATTTGAAGTGGACTTGAGTTTGGAAGGAGCGAATCTATTGTTTGAAAGTCAAAACTGTGTGTTGGACGAGGTCGCGGCGCATTGGAGGAGGTCGCGGCACATTGGGCCGAATTTTCCTGTGTAATTTTGCACTGTCGCGGCACATCCAGGAGGCGTGGCGCACTGGGTTTGTGCGCGGCACACAGAGACGACAGGCCAGTTTTTATCACTGCAGTCATCAAAACTCAAATAGCACCATGTCTTTTGCTCCAAGTAAGTCTGAGCATTCTTGCTATTGAATTTAGCTTGGTTGGGTATTGTTTGGAGCGAAGCTTTAAAGGTTTGAAGTTTGAAAATATAAACCCTACATTTATATCAAAATCTACTCCATTGGGTTGTGAAATTGGTGTTTTCAAATGGTGATTTTGGTGCCAAGTCTCCTCTCCCACTTGTGATCCCGTCCCTTTCATAATCCTATAATTATAGTTAATCCCTTATACTTTAAACTCCCAAACCACTCATATCTCTGCTTCCCAATTTCCCTATACTAAACTCCTATCATTCCCTAGCATTCTCCCTTTCTCGTATCATTCACAAAATCCCTAAACCCCCACTCCCTAAACACAATCAAGTGACCGTTTGCTCATTTTAAAGGTTTCACTTGACAATTTTCACCATCCACTTTTCCCCCTGTCCCATATTCCTCACAGTCCCTCATTTTTCTGTGGCACATTGGCATTAAAAACAAAACATCTGATTTTCAAACCAAACCAAACACCTACTTGACATACACCTATGCAGCATCATGACAGACACTAATTCATCATATGAGCAAGACAGTGATTCTACAACAAAGCTTCATGCACCAAGGAGGCCTCGTAAGGGTGTCAAACATGTTAGAGAAGAGCCTACCTCTTTGACTGAACTACAAACCTGCCCACTTGCCATGACATGTTTTCAACAACAGTCATGTTTTTAGTATTGTGAATTGATTGCTCAGGTTCAGCATCACTAGGAGTTGGCTCGATTATTTATTTTACATTTGCATGATGGTCAGGTAACTCTTGCGGGTGTAAATTTTACCTTGACACCAGAGACCATTTCTCAAGCAACAGGAATACCAAATATAGGTGAGGAATGGAACAAAAGAATGCAGGTGGAAAGAGCATATTATGAACCATATATCAAGCCTAGTTATATGAAACAGCTCAGCAGGGTGTTCCCTTTCCGGTTCTTGAAAGAATCTTATGTGTCCTTGATGAAACTCATTATCAGATACTTTAGTTGTGAGGGCCGCTTCTCACGCCTCTATACATACCATATCATATTGTTGATGCATTTTACGAGAGTGAGGATGATGAACATTCCTTATTTCATGTGCCAAAACATCAAGAGGATGACCACTCTTGTGCAGAAGAAGACTCTGAAACAGCAGTACAATAGCATTTACCACTATGTGCTCTTCAAGATCATTGTTGTGCATCAGCTTGGTTTGCAGGGTATCAAATGGGAAGCTTTCATGTCCCGTGAGTTTTTCACAGCTTCAGTAGTTCATCAGGAGGTTGTCCATCATACCAGTGAACCTTCATATCAGCATGGAGGTCAGGAGGCAGAGACTACTAGTATGCCGGCATATGTCACCTATCAGAGAGGCACGAGGGGATTGTTTGCAGCGGCAAAGCAAGTGTTATCTCCACCCGGTGTGGAAGGGGCCTCGCTTCCGACATCAGTACCACAAGTACAGGACAAAGGCAAGAGGCCTATGAAGGATGAGGGTCCTTCAGGAGGCCAAGACACTAATTTTATTCTCATCGATGGTGATGTGAGCTCTTCTAGCTCAAAGCTGAGGGAGATTATTCAGGAGCAGAAAGCCGAGATAGATGCATTGACCGACAAGTTGCAGAGAGCTCAATGGGTCATCAATTATTTAGAGCAGCAAAACAAACAGTTGGAGGATCAGCATACAGTCATGGAGTTACAAAACATTCGGCAAAACCGTCAAGCTACCCGAAGGAGGGGGATAGAGTTCACTTCATTGGAGCAGGAGATAGAGGCTGATCGAGAGTCTTCGCTTGAGAGGGCCAATACTCATCTTGAGAAGTTGTTGGCGAAGGCAAACAAGGACAAGGACATGCTCAGGGACATGAAAAACCATTATTGGGCACGAAATCACGTTTGCAATGCAAAGATCAAAATCTTGAAGGCAAGACTAAGGAAGGCACTAAAATGACGCAAAGGCATGATAGGCTCCAAATCTTGGTCGAGGCTTCCTTGGCTGAACATGATACTCAATAATAGACCTCTAACCCAAATTTCAAGGAATTTGGAGAAAATTTTGTCAATTTTGAATTTTTTGGCTTTAAAACCGGTTTTTATGCCCAACGTGTAGCGCCACTTGGCACGCGCTTATAATTAGGAGATCCTCTGGAGGAAAACTTTGCATTTCTAGATTTTTTATCAAAATTTATGCATGCTCATGGATTACCTAAGGATTTCATCAAGTTCTGGGTTGCCTAAAAGGTCAGAAACACCCTAAAAATGACCTCTCTGCCACCTTTTGCACCCACACGAAGCAGTCTTGGGAGATTGAAGTTTTGGAGGGGCAAATGACATCCAAATCCAGAAATTCTACTTGGGTTGGAAAGTAGACAGGCAGGTCTTTCCAACGAGCTATTTTGGGCTCAATTTGGACTTCGGGAAGTGCCTCAAAATCAGCTCCAAAGTTGTGCTATGCATACAGGTTTTGGGCGCGGCGCATAGAGGATTTTTGCCTATTTTTAACTGTTCAGCTCAAAAATTCGCCCAGTTTTGACCAGTTTTGCTTTTTGATGTTACTATTGACCTTTCATGATGTAATTTGATAACCATGATGTAATATCGGCATATTTTTACTTGTTCTAGAGGATTCACTCACTAAAAGGTAAAAATTAAATGAATGAATCAGTTTCCTGGCATATAGGGGTAAGTTGTTTGACTACCTAGATTTTAGTTCCTTGTTTAGAATTAGTTCAAACAGCTCCTAGAATGATGAGCTTGACTCCTAGAGGCAAGGGAATAGGTTTGGCTTGTCTATATTATGTAATTTCTAAGTCCTTTTCAGGGTTGGATACTTGGGATTGCTTGGCACTCTATTGTACATTTCATTACTGCAATTTTGGCAAAGGAAAGACCAGGGTTTTGCAGCACTTGTTGGGATCCATGTGGCTCTATGTTTTGATGGTGTGTTTCTGTATGTATTTGTAAGTTCACTGGTGTTTATGTGTATCATTTTCCCTTTTCTTTTCTTCTGCAATTAAACAAATGAGTGATTAAGGTAGAATTCATTGGGCTGTTATGCTCTGCCTTGAAATTTTGTTTAATTCTACATGTTTTCATCTGTTTGAGGAGGACTCTTGAGACCCTCTTGCCCTCCTTATCTCCTCACTGGTCTGATCCATCCATTCATTCAATCCGGAGCATCAAAACAATTGCCTTCCTTGCCCCAATCAGAACTCTGCAAAAACTAGGCCTCATCCTCGGACCCAAAATTTGTCTGTCCCTTTTTTCCAAAAAAACCCTTAAAAAACTCAAATCAAATCCCTGCACTTCATACCTAGCCTAATATCAGTTGTGAAATCAGTCATCTCAAACCCTATCGATTATCTTTCGCTGAGATTGACCCAGAGAGAGCCCTCTCCTGTCCTCGTAGGGCTAGATACGAGGCTGAGTGTGGTTTGATGTGGACCTAGAACCTTGCCTTTTCAACCTGAGGCAAATCTAGGCTCTAACAATCTACATGATGCTTGATGTGCCTTGCTTTGTCCTTGCCTTGGCTCTTTTTAGGCTGATCTTGAACTGTTTGAGTTACCATTTCGAATTGTTCAATGAACTTCTTGGCTTTTTCCATGTCACCATCAATAGCAACATCCTTATTACCAAGATGGTACAACAAATTATGACACAAATGGTAATCAAATTCCCCTACTTGGTTCTCTTGACTCAAGCCTAAATGTACATTTTGAAAGTATGCATATTGTTGAACATAACTTTCATGCAAAACAAAATTATGCTTGAGTAAAGTAGCTGCACTAACAATAGGCCTAGAAATCATATCATCAACCTTGTTGTATATACCTTTCTTATACCTGCTGACCAAGTGGAATTGTTGTAAGGATCCCATCTGTCAAAAGTTCCTTGATTTCTGCAACTTTGTCACTACACCATTGAAATTTTTTGAATGACATAAAATGGGCTTACAATATTGCATGAGGACTGCACCCATGGCATAGTCGCTTGCAAGTACATGAGTTGAACCGATCTTTTCTTTCAAGACATCAAATGCCTTTTGTTGTTTGTCTCCCCACTGGAAGAATTTTTCCACACTAGTCAATGCATGCAAATGAGTTGTGATAGAAGAAAAGTTAGTGATAGACTTTCTCCAATATTGGGCTAATCCCAAAAAACTTCCTACTCCAGTGATTGTCTTGGGCATTGGCCAATTCATCATGGCATTGACCTTGGAGGGGTCTATCTTCAACTCACCTCCTTCAACAATATGCCTCAAGCACACCAAAGAAGTTTTACCGAATTCACACTTTAACATCTTCAAAAGCAACTGTTCTTTCTTCAAGACATCAAGTATTTTTCTCATATGCATGACATGTTCATCAATATATTTTCTAAAAACTAATATGTCATCTAAATAGACTATCTCATCTAGAAATGGCTCCAACACATCATTCATAATATGCATGAAAGTAGTAGGAGCATGGAAAATACTAAAAATCATAAGTAGCCATTCAAACAAACCTTTTATGTTGAACGTCGTCTTCCATGTGTCTCCTTCAGCAATTCTACTTTGATGATAGACAATCCTTAAGTTCCACTTAGTGACATGATTTCCATTCTTCTTGGGCACAAAAAGGATAGGTGACCCATATGGCGAAGGAGATGGTCGGATGATCCCTTTGTTAAACAACTCTTTTGTTTCCTTTTATATTTCTGCATTTTCCATTATTGACATCCTGTACATGCCAATGTTAGAAAGATGGAAATATTGCTACAATGGTATTTCATGTGGGATTCCCCTCTTGGGAGGTAATCCATTTGGTTCCTAAAACATCTCATCATTTTTATTAAACACCTCAATCAAATCAGATTTCAATTTTGTATCACCAACCTTCAAACACTTCATAAGCAACATCATTCTTTGGTTTGATTATAAGAAGCACTAAATTGTTGCTTGAATTCACTAGTCTCATTTGCCCTGCATTAACTAATGAAAGATTTAGTTTCGTGCGATGAGCTCTCACAATTTACTCCACACCATATTTGAACAATTGGTACTTGTTTTCATGGAGATAGAAGGTTTCTTTTCTATCATAGAGGTAAGGACTACCCAAAACAATTCTTGAAATATCAAGTAGTACAACATCTAATTCAACTTCGTCAATAAATTTTGATGTGATTGCAAATCGAAGAATACATTTTCTTATAACTTGTAAGTTTGTGTCCTTGCATATCCAACCCAATGGATATGGCTTGGGATGTAGAATGGTTTCAAGATTAAGTTTCTTGACTAAGTCTTCAGATATCAAGTTAACTTGAGACCCACTATCAAATAACGTGTCGATTTTTGTATGTTTTCAATAACCCTCACATGAAATAATTCAGTCCTTGTTTCTTCATTTGGAGTGTTAGTGTGACAATTTGATGTACTAGTGCTAGCAATGGATTCTTTCCATTTATACCCATGGTTGTAATTTTAGTTTCATCACCTGAATCAAATACCAAATCCTCTTGAATGATTGTAGATGTCTTTTCTTTTCCTTTGTTGTTGAGTTTCTTAGGCCTCATCTCTAGATGAAGCTTCCAACAATGAGCTTCATCGTGACCCTCTTTGGAACAATGTTTATTATTTTTTCTCCTTCCTTTTTAATGGATGCATTTTTCTTTCCTTTGAAACTCTTTCCTTTCTCTTTACCCTTAAATGGCTTTTTACTACCCTCTTCTAGAATATTTTTCCCTCTTGCCTCAAGATGAGTGGCTTGCACACAAACCTCATCTAGATTATTGGGATTAAACATAAGGATAGTATGCCTAAGGTAACTATGTAAACCCCCTATATACTTCAACAACATGTCTTTTGATTGCAAATCTACACCTAACATTAGAGACCTTCTTCTAAATTATTGGGCGTAATCTTGCACATTTTGACCTTTAAGTTGTCTAAATTTCTACCAATTCATGATGGCTTTCTGCATATACGCTAGAGGGTAAAATTGTCTTTTAATTGCAGTAATGAAATCAGACCAAGAAATTGAGATCTTACCATGTTTTTTATCTCCTCTTGTGTCTTGGCTTCCCACCATACTAGTGCTGCACCCTCCAACCTCAAGGAAGTTAGCTGAATTTTTATGTCATCATCTTGAAGGTTTTGAATTTTTCAATAGAAATCCAACTGACGAACCCAACCCAATTGTCAAGATTGTTTGTATTCACTTCACCATTATACATGGGAATTTCAAATTTAACATCAAATTTTAATAGGGGTGTTTTACCATTTCCTTTTGAGGTATGTTCATGAGTATGAGTAAGGGTTGTATTAGTGGAAAAGGGTGAAGATGCCTGTGAAGATGAAGATGAAGATGATGGTGAAGAGGGTGGAGGTTACCTCCATTTCCATTACCTCCTCCTCCTGAAGAACCTTCTCCTTTTGGAGGCTTGGAGCTTTCACCCTGCAGTCTTGTATTCCTCTCTTCATAGAGAACTTTCACCATATTTGTCATGTCAAAGAAAGCATTCCTAAAAACATTCTCATCCTCTGTCATATTTGCAAGCTCTCCCTCATGTGACATGCTTACTGAAGCTTCAACTACAATTTGAGGTAGAATTGGTGGTGGAGATTGTGGCAATCTTACACTCCTTCTCCTTGACCCAACTTCAGGACCTTATACCAGCTTTCCTTCTCCTCTCTTGAGCTTCAACCTTGTAAGCATCACATTAATTTGCAATTAGTTAAATCCTTCTTGCACAAAGAAAAATAAGAGCTCTGATACCAAACTTGGTCTGAATGGGAAAATTAGTTTTGTTGTGCTAAATTCCTCTTTAGAATATGTAAAAGTGCTTAAGGATTCATGAGGTTAATTGCAAGTTTTAACATGAGTTTTTGAGTGTTTTTATGTAAATTTCATGTACAAATTAACATAAACAAATGACTGAACAACAACATATAACAGACATGAACATCACCAAAACAATATCATAAAATCACACGATGGAGTTCACCCTTCCTGGGCTACGTCTCCTTGGTCCATCTTCCAACGTCTTGACCCTATCTATTATGCTCAAAAGTGTGAATACATCAATTTGCAATGCTTAGATAGATCTGAACCCTATTCCAATGGCTCTAGAATGCCCAAAAATGCATGTCTAGCCTCTTTCTGCTACTGATTTGGTCAAAAACTGAAGAAGTTATCGCTTCTCCAAGTCCTTTTGTTAATCGCACCTCAATTTTCCCAAAATATGGCATATCCTACAAATTCAACTCCAATTCCGCTGACCGAACGATGATTTCACCTAATTCCGTGTGAAATTGTCGAACGCATTAAATGTCCTATAAGGCCTTAAATCCGAAAATTTTGGACATGTGGGGGGCCACGTGCTTGGGGCTAAGGCCAACAACCCACCCCCACCATGCAGGCCCCCACTTTGCTCCACCACAGTCCTGTGGGTGGCCATATGGCCAAGGGCTGGCCCCATGAGCTGGCCCCTTCCTCTGAATGGCGCGAACTTAACATTTAAATATTTTCTAAACACCATAGTTAATAAGACATAAACGTATGGTGCATTGGCAATGGTTTGGTCCTTAGAGTTTGGAGGTTGTGGGTTCGACCCCCATTGTTGTTGCCTGGAACTTAACCGAATTTTTGGCGACCCTCGGTCTACCACATGGTCTCCCCTATCTGGGCCACGTGGTAGCATGTGGTTGGCCACCAACCATCTAATCAAACTCATCCAAATCAGCTCCAATAACAGGGTGCCACTTGGCACTACACCATTTTTCAGAGGTCAAACAGTCACTTACACAGTCACCCTACCATGTAGGCATGCCAAGTTAGCGCCACATCAGCAGTACGGACTGTTGACTAGGTTGTCTACATTTTTTTTAAATTCACCTATTTAGGAAAATGAACATGACATGTTTATGGGAGCATACAGAGTCCATTTCGCATGAAATGAGTTGCGACAGATTCAGGATGACGAGCACTACAAGGTCATTCAGGTTCCACACCGATCTAACAGATTCGAATTTTGAGCAAATTTTTGAGCACCTGATCAGTTGTACATAAGGCTGTTGTTTTTGGAAAGTTTGTTGTGGAATTTATTGAGTTCTAATTTGGTACTAATAAGTTCCATCTTGAATTTGATCAGATGCCCCAAATGAGGGATTTGAATGAGGCTGCATTTGGGGACCTGCATGTTGAGTAAAGGGTGGATTTTGAGGGTGTTGAGAGCCATACAAAGGGTATAGTTGTTGGTAGGGTATCTGAGTCGAAAGAAGTTTTTGATACGGGATCTAGCCTGATCCAGATGGAATTGATGATCCACCAGGATAAGGTACACTGCCAACATTTTAACTAGCTCTGGTAGTGTGAATTTGAGGTGCACTTACATAGGGTCCACTTGAAATAGGAGGTACATAAGGTGGAGGTGGTTGTTGTCCCCCATGCAGTGGGATAGGTGGTGACACATACTGTCCACTTAATGGAGGACCTGAGGAACTTATAGGGACATTAATTGCCCCAACTGTAACTGTTGGTTGTACAGGAACTGACAAAACTACAGTTGGTATAGGAATTTGAGAGGCAATGTTTGAAACAAACAGACCAGAAGTAGGCATGGCACCTGATGACCAAATCGGATTGTGATAAGTGAAGATGCACTTGGGATACCTGAAACCAATTGAGCCAGAGATGTATAACCAGCCGAAAACAAAGGCTCACTTCTTCCAGGGGGTGGTGGAGGTGCAACACTTCCCAAATACGAATAACCTTCAGGCAGAAAGTCGTATTCAAAATTATTTTCAACACCAGGAGTATGAGTAATTAAGACTTTTGGAGGACCTTGAGAAGAGGCTAGAAACTCACCTTCTGAAGCCATGGGTAAAAACAGTTGGAGAAGAGGAAACTAAGATAGTTGTGGAGATAACTCCAAAGGTATACCAGGATTATCATATAGACTGTAAGGTTGTTGAGGAGGTATAACCAACAAATCAAAAAGCAGATTCAGAGGAAATAAAACAAACCTTTGTGGACTCTCAGGGGTTTCTGGATCAGATTCCTGAGATGATGATGAGTCTCAAGGTGGAGGATGAGAAGCAAGGGGTTGGATACTTGGGACAATTCCAAGTTCAAGACCTTGGGCTTCAAGTGACTATGAAAACTCAGGATGAACTCCTTGTGATGACCCTTTAGTGTCAGATGATGAAGGGGAAATGTAAGGTGAACCCGATGGTTTAGCCATGATGACCTTTTCTCAAAAACAATAAGGGGTGGTTGATTTGAGCCTACAATTAAAATTTACTATTAATTAGGCAATATGAGGCCAAGGATAACTGCATAGGTAAGTCATGTTATCGTGGGCAGTTAAATTTTAGAACTTAAAAACAAGAAATAAATAAAAAAAGGGTGTATTAGGCAAGAGGGTTTACCAAGTATCCGTGAACTGCTATATACACCTTAGCAGAAACCAAAGACTTAATGTACGACGATCAATCTCCATGAATGTTGTGTTTGGTATATCACATTTACAAGGCGGCTGACTTGGTTAACTGTGGCTAAAGAATAGCAACCTCGTGGGGTCTCCCAATATATACTCAATGATACAGGGAACAAAAATTCGTGTTAGCACTATCTAATGCATAATCGTTTGGTGAGAGCATTCTGATATACTTACCATACTAGAGTGCCTCTGATATACCCTAGAGTACTAGAGAACCTTTGATATACTTTCGTACTGGAATGAGCTTTCATCGTCGGGATACAATGCAAGCAATTAACAATAGAAGCTAGGTTTATAGATGCTAGAACACATCTCTAGCTTAGACCTCTAAATATTTGTGTTAAGTCCCAAATGCTCCTTAGGTTAATTCAGTAAATTTTAAAGTTTTTCTTGAATTAGGTTTCAATTTTGGGCTCAAATGATGTCACTTGAATCCTAGTATGCAACTATATGAGAAAAAGGAAACCTTTCATTTCAATGAATTCTATACTAACGAGGGAAAGAATTCAAGAAATTAATGCATCAAACGAGAGAATGCATCAAACAATATGCCTCCACTAATTTTTCCTAATGAAAAATCCAAGAGTCAAAACTAAACTTCACTTTCACTAATGAATATACAATCTATGGAAAGCAAAAATGACCTTCACTTCACTAAGATGCACTTTACTTATATGATGCTCTTTGATTTTCAAATTCTCACATGCAACTAAGCTTCAACTAAAGAAAAAATGAAGATTTTGATCCAACATACTCTTAATGCAAAGAAGGCACCAATCAAAGCAACACCAAATCAAAAGCACTTAATTGAAGTGTCTTTCACTTTCTCTTTCAAATAGATAAGCAAATATACTCATTTTAGTTTGCAAACCAAACAATGTAATCTATGTTTGATAAATGACAAAGATGAATTTCAAATGCAAGATGACCTAATACACATGAAAAAAAACTTTGCACAAGACAAACCGAAACCAATGTAAGTCAATGTTTCAAGTGATTTTACCAAATGAAGATACCTAATCATTCAACAAACTAGAGACCCAAAGACACTCACAAGCGGCAAGAGACAATAAATTGACCTATAAACCCTAAAATCAATTCAATTGCATTCAAACATTTGAAAGTTCAAAGGAGTAAAAATTTGCTAATAAAATGAGGTAATCAATCAAATCATCAACAAAGTCCAGTTATGCAGGACAAAACAAGATCTCAAGGGCTCACAAACACTCGGGTTTGACAGAGAAACCCTAGATTTTTCAATCTCAGGGATCAATGTGGTTGTTAAGGTCAAATAGGCACTGAACAGGGGATAAGCACGTTTGTTTTAACAAAAAGCGCATTGGCAGCACGACTGTAAGATCAAAAAACGTGTTGGGCGAGGAAAAAGTCAAAATATAAAAAGAGTTTCACAAACACTTCCAGACTGAGCACTTTAAGATAGCAACCAGTGATTGTGCAAACCTATATCAACCCAAACTAACTGAGAACATGATGGTCGATCAAACTAATCAAGAGATCGGTTGGGAAAGGAGGATAAACATGTTATAGCTTCCCCAACAGAGTCGCCATTTTTTTGTGAAGGCAAATCCCCTCTACGGACAAAGGCGATCCCTCTAGCCTAATGAGTGGGTCTAGAAACAAACCAAACAATCTAACATACACTTTCCTAACTTATATTTTACAAGTGCGGGAAGAAGGAGAAACCTACCTTGTTCTGATGCTAATCACTCGATCCTTAGAGATGGCTTTGAATCCTTTGCTCCAGGCCTTGCTCCTTAGTTGTTCTTCACATCTGGATACCTGTAAGGAAGATCAAAGTACCATGCAAGATACGAGAGCATATATAACATACATCAAACGTAAACTGATTAAAAGATCACGGAACATTAAGCTAATATGATGTAGAAGCATGAGGCTTGAAGACAAAAGACTCTGAATTTTATTCCAAAAATACAAAAAAAGTTTACAAGCAAAGGAGTGGGATCCATTAGTTGTCACTTTACAAAGCTTTCTAGATAGGATTTGAGATAGAATTCAGGGATTTGAATTATCTTGTAATTAATTCAAGTATTTAGGCTTAATTGAGATTCTTGAGGAGAATATCATGCAAATTAGATATTATCTAGGATTAGGCAGATTCGATCCATTGATTTAGGATTTGATTGTTGTATGAACATGTATTTATGTAAGTTTTGAATTAGTAGAATGGGATTTTGGCTGAGGAGGATTGGAATGTAAAATTTGGAATATATCTGTATCTCCATGAGTATTGTGCATGAATGATCGAATCCCAGAGGTTTTAATTTCCTTCGAAATATTTCTGAGTTTTGTTGATTTCCAGTTTGAGCCCTTTAGAATTAGATTTTGTATAATCTTGTGTTGTCGCATCTAAATCTTCACTCACTGTGCATTGAAATAACTTGGATGTATTTCAAAATCACAGAGTTAGTTAGCGATATCTTGAATCTGACAGATGAGAAATAAACTTGGCGGAAGTGCTAAGTCTGGCGAAACAAGAAAACCTGACAAATTCGTGAGAAACCCGGAAGAAGACTGAATCGTCTGATCGAACAGATCCAACAGATCTAATGGTCATCGCGTACCAAAAAGTGCAAACGTTAATTCCAAAATCGAATGCGATAATTTATAAAACTGAGTTAATAGCTCAGTTAATTGTGATCGTCTGCTTGAAGGGGTCAGATCTGACAGTGATCGCGTTAGAAGATGCATGTGAGTTAATTTAAATTTCGGACGCAATAAGGTTATGAACTCGGGTTTTAATTCCATTTGGTTTGTGGAAAATTTGAAGTCTTGCATATACTGGATAAATTAAATAAGCCTGCTATTTTAGCAAAATAGCTAAATTTGGAGGTTGACGACTGATACTCCAAAGGAAAACAGAGAAGAAGTTCCACCCGAACTTGAAGGAATAGTTTCTCGTTTTGAACGATTATCCTTAACACCTAGAACCAACCCACCATTAGTGGTATCAGAGCAGCTTATTCACACTAAGTAGGATCTCAAAGATTAGAAAAAGAAATCCAACATGGATTTCAGAGTTGGAGGAAGACGTGGTGGTGGTCAAAGAGGAATACCAATTGCAAATGATGAAGTGTTGGAAGCATATGCAACAGATACAAGCTAGATTATAAGTAGTGGAAATGGAAAATCATAGAGATACAGGTGCTGGAGATGTCAGTGATCCTGAAGTTGAAGCTGCAGAAGAAGAGGAACCCATAGAAGTTACTCCTGAAATGAGGTTCTTTAAATCAGTGTTGGGATCCACCTCTAAACCCAGACTTGAGGTTTCAGTTTATACAGGAGGTTTAAACCCTGAGGAGTTGATAGACATGATCAATGACATGGATAAATTCTTTGATTATTAAGAAATGGAAGAAGGAAAGAGAGTGAAAATTGCTATCACAAAATTGAAAGGACATGCAGCACTTTGGCGGGATGGAGTGCAGGAAGAAAAAAGGAGACTTGGTAAGCAACAAATTAAAAATTGGAACATGATGGTGGAAAAGTTGAGAGGTAAGCTTTTTCCAAGTGATTATCAACAATCATTTTTAGACAGATGTAGAATCTTAGATAGAGGTCTCTGACAGTGAAAGAATACACAGAGGAATTTTACAAAGTGAGCATAAGAGCTGGACAAATTCAAGATACAAACAAGAAGGTTGCAAGATATATAAATGGTCTTAGAATGGAGATCCAAGATGAGTAAAGTGTGTTGTCTCCTAAAACAATAGAAGAGGCTTATTAAATGGTATTGAAGGTTGAAGAAAAACTCATGAAGAAGCAATCTTCCAGAAGTAGAGGTACTTTCCAAGGAAGAGGAAGTCAAGGTGGTAGAGGAAGATTTACAGCACCTAGATATGGAGCTAGCAGCAGCTCGAATCAACATACACCCACAGAAGGTGATGCAAGTGCCAGAAGGAGTTCTTCCAGAGGAAGAAGAGGCAAAGGTAGAGGAAGAGAAATCAGATGTTACAAATGGAACAAGCTGGGACACAGAGCCTAGGAGTGCCCAAAAAACGCAGGGACAAATCAGAGAAATGTAATTGTTGCTTAGACTAAAGAGGAAACAACAAAGGTTCCAGAAGAAGAAAATGTGCCAGAGAAAGGGGAATCTTTGGTAGTTAACAAAGTTTTCTTAAAGCCATCAAAGGAAGTTGTTGAAACAACACAGAGAAAGACTTTGTTCAAGACTGTGTGCAAGGTTCAAGGAAAATGTTGTCAAATCGTAATTGATAGTGGTAGCACCGATAATTTGGTCTCTACAGAAGTGGTGGAAAAGTTTAAATTAAAGAAAAAGAAACATCCAACATCTTATAAGGTGTCATGGCTTCAAAAAGGACATCATTTGTTAGTGAATGAACAATGTGAAGTGGAGTTGCAGTTGGGCAGCTACAAAAGACAAATTCTGTGTGATGTGATGCCTATGGATGGGTGTCACATATTGCTGGGAAGACCTTGGCAGTATGACAGAGGAGCTATGCATGATGGGAAAAAGAACACATACAAATTTGGTAAAGATGGTATTAATGATACATTGTTGCCTATGGAAGAAGAGGATGTATCAAGAAAATCTAATCCAAAGACTTTATTGCTGAGTGGAAAAGAATACTTGTAGTAGATTGAAGAGAATGAGGTAAATTTTGCATTGATTTGCAAACCCAAGGTAATAACTTCCATTAGAATTTCTGATTTTCCAATTGAAATTCAAGAGATGCTGGAAAATTATTGTGATATCATTGTAGATGATTTGCCTAATGAGTTACCACCCATTAGAAAAATCAATTATCATATAGATTTGATTCTAGGGGCGAATCTGCCAAATAAAGCAGCTTACAGGATGACTCCCATAGAAAATGAAGAAATCAAAAAATAGGTTCAGGAATTGTTAGATAAAGAACTGATTAGAGAGAGTTTGAGACCTTGTGCAGTGCCAACAATGTTGAGTCCAAAGAAAGATGGAGGCTGGAGAATGTGCACTGATTCAAGAGAAATCAACAAAATAACAATCAGGTACAGATTTCCTTTAGCTAGAATTGAAGATTTGATGGATTGTTTAAGTGGAGCAAGATATTTTACAACGCTGGATTTAAAAATTTAGTATCATCAAATAAGGATTAGAGAAGGAGATGAATGGAAAACTGCTTTTAAAACAAATGAAGGATTGTATGAATGGATGGTAATACCTTTTGGTTTATCAAATTCCCCCAGTACATTTATGAGGCTTATGAATGAACTGCTGAAAGAATTTATTAGTAAATTTGTAATAGTATATATGGATGATATATTACTTTACAACAGATCTAAAGAGGAGCATATGAGACATCTGGATTATGTCTTACAGAAGCTGCGACAAGAAAAGTTACTACTAAATTTAAAGAAATATTCATTCATGAAGGAAGAGTTGGTATATTTGGGCTTTGTTGTTTCTGCTGATGGATTAAAGATGGATCCAGAGAAGATAAAGGCAATCATAGAGTGGCCTTTACCGAAAAGTGTTTTTGAGGTAAGAATTTTTCATGGTCTTGCTAGTTTTTATAGAAAAATCATAAGGAATTTTAGTAAGATCAATGCTTCTATTATTGACACTATAAAGAAGGATAAACAACCATTTAAATGGACTATTAATGTAGAAAAGAACTTCCAGCTGTTGAAAAGAAAGATCATTGAAAAGCCCATTTTAATTTTGCCTGATTTTAATAAACCTTTTCAAGTGAAATGTGATGCTAGTGGAGAAGCTATTGGCACTGTTTTAAGTCAGGAGGACAGACCTGTAGCTTATTTCAGTGAAAAACTGAATGAAATGAAGAAGAAAATATTCTTCTTATGATAGGGAATTTTATGCAGTTGTGGAGTCATTGAAAAAGTGGAGACGTTACTTGACGTCTAAGGATTTTATACTTTATTCAAACAATCATGCATTGCAGTACATTATGCAACAGCCAAAGTTTAGTCAGAAACATGAAAAATGTGTAGAATATCTTCAAAGTTTTAATTTTGTATTGAGGCATATAAATGGCCAATCAAACAAAGTAGCAGATGCCTTAAGAAGAAAAAGTATCCTAGTTCAGGAAAGTTAAATTCAAGTGTTGGGTTTTGGTTTTCTTAAAGAATTATATGAGAAATATTTAGATTTTAAAGAGGCATTTGAAACTTGTAAAAATCTTGTTTTGTTAGACAGAAGTAAGTAGTTGGATTTTTTCATGCAAGAAGGATTGTTGTTTAAAAGAAATCAGTTGTGCATACCAAATTGCTCTATGAGAGAAAATTTAATCAAGGAGAAACATAGTGGTGGACTTGGAGGACATTTTGGTGTACATAAAACTTATGAACAGTTGAATCGGTTTTATTTCTGGAAAAGTGTGTAAAAATTTGTAAAATATGTCATTATGCAAAGAGAAGGAGCCAAAACACAGGTTTGTATATCCCATTATCTATTCCAGATAGGCCTTGGGATATGATAAGTATGGACTTTGTTTTTAGTTTACCAAAAAATCAAAGAGGAAATGATTCAATTTATGTTGTAGTTGATAGATTTTCTAAAATGGCACATTTTATTCCATGTTATAAAACCAGTGATGCTACTCACATTGCTAATCTGTTTTTTAAGGAGATTGTAAGGTTGGATGGATTACCTTAGAGCATTGTTTTAGGCAGAGACACCAGATTTGTTGGTCATTTCTAGAGGACCTTGTGGAAGAAACTTGGTACTAAACTGAGTTTCAGTTTAGCTTATCATCCTTAGACTGATGGACAGACTGAAGTTGTAAACAAAAGCTTGGGTAATCTTCTAAGAAGTCTTGTAGGTGAACATCCAAAACAGTGGGATCAAATTTTGGCACAGGCTGAATATGCTTATAATGATTCTCCTAACAGGAGTACAGGGCAGATTCCATCCCATATAGTTTATGGAATGCACCCAACAAGAGTGTTTGAAATAAGAGACTTGGGAAAAGCTTAAATGAGAAGTGCTAAAGGAGAAGATTTTGCTTCAGAGATTCAAGCAATACATGAAGAGGTAAAATGATCTAGGTGGATATTGGTGGCCACCTGCCAAGTCCACTTGGGCCCCCACCATTGTTTCTTTTAGCTTTTCAGTTTCCTTAATTGTAGCACAGTTTACTATTTTTAGCAGTTTTTCGGGTCATGAACTTACAGAGCCATTTCGAGACCCTAAACGACATTTTTTTTGGGAAAATTGTGAGCAACATGGGGCCATGGATCGATGTTTCTCTTCCCAAAGTTGTAGTTCTCGGATAGATCTTTCTAACGAGATATTGTGCACATCAAATAGAGATCATATGCCAAAGTTACGACCCTGGGAAGTTGATGTACCTTTTTGACCAAACAGGGCCCACAGTTTGGCGTTTCATCTTCTAGGGTTAGGTTTTGGACATTTAGGGTTTTCCATTGTTTCTGTTGGGTCCCTATAATACTAGTGATTACCCCATTACTATTGTAGTTATACCCCTTATTTATATTGTTGTGCCCCTATTACCCCCATATTGTTATTTCTGTGCCCCATAGAATCCCTCTATTGTTATTTTTGTGGCTTTATATTATTATTGTTAGGTCGGCTGGATTATATTGTGACTCCTTAGACTCCTATATATAGAAAGGAGGTTTTGTCATTTGTATCATTCAAGAATTGTTCATTTATGTAATGTAAAGGAGGTTGCCCCCTCGAAGAGGCTGAATTCTAAGGCGTGGATCTCTCTTTTCTATCTTTTTGTGAGCTGGTTTCATAACATTTGGTATCAGAGCTTTGGATTCTAGGGTTTCGCTACTCCAAACAGGTCATCGTGGCATTTTCGCTATAACTTTTTTTCTGTGACGTTTCAGAAGCCGCAAAAAAAACCCATTTGAGAAGAATTGGCGGTGAACCTTGGGTCCGAATTTTAGAGCTTTTCGCGCGATATTTTCAGAGATATGATCTGAGGAAGTTGGACTTTTTGCAGATTCCTGAATTACATTCAAAACAGGTGACCTGGGGAAAATCGTCATAACTCTCTCTCTGAGGATCGGATTGCAATTTCGTAAAAAGGTACAGAAAGAGGACGGACTGTAGTTTCTTGTGTGTGTTTCAGATTCAAAGGTTGAAACAGTGACTCGTGGCACATCGTACAAGTTCGCTCTACTGAACCAGTCTAAAAGCAAGTCACTGTGGGAGATTTCACATAACTCTTCCTTGGAGAATCCAATTTGGCTCAGACTTGTGGCATTGGAAAGAGGACGCAGAAGGCTACTACAGGTATCAATTTTAGAACTGGATGATCCGAAATTACAGAGATACATCAGATTCAATATCAGGCTTCTATAAAGTGAAAAAAGGTGTGTAGTTTTTTTTAAATTTTTGTGTAAGCTTGGTTTAACGGAATTCAAAGGGCATAGTAAAGCATTATTATCGGTAACTGATGCCCCGAGGAAAGAAAATGCAAACACCTAGTAAGGAACCTGAAAGCTCTAGCATGACTCATGAAGAAGAAGAAGAAATGCTACATGATATATCAAAATTACAAGAACAAGTGCAACAAATGTCACGCTCACAAAAGCTAACAGAAGCTAAGATAAGTGGCGTGGAATCTAAGATAAAGGGCATGGAAGCTAAGATGGATGATTCGAAGATAGATTTGAAGAGAGACATGGCAGATTTGAAGATAGATATGGAAGAATTGAAGAAGTTGCTACAAGAAAGGGTCACTAATGGTGAAAAGGTAGTAAAGGAAACTCATGATGAGAACAAAAGAAATGTTAATCATGATTCCATAGACGCTAATGTTGGATTGAAGAATCACCATATTCCAAAAATCGATATGAGGAAGTTTGATGGCAAGGATCCCGCCACATGGATATTACAGATGGAGCAATTCTTCGATCTCAATAATGTGCAAAATGCACAAAAGGTACGTATGGCAACTGTATATTTGGAACCAAATCAGTTTGTATGGTATCAATGGCTTTGCTCTCGTAAACAATTTATCACTTGGGCAATTTTTACGGAAGAATTGATAGCACATTATGAAGATACAAAAAGCAACACTTTTTTTAGCCAATTGATAAGTCTCAAACAAAAGGGTTCAGTAATGGAGCACATTGAGGAGTTCCAAAAATTGAACATAAGGGTAAAAGATATTCCAGAGGAGCATAGGATTGATGTGTTCATAGGGTCTTTAAAGGATAATATCCAACATGATGTTTGCCTTTGGGAACCTGATTCATTAGAGAAGGCATTCAGGTTAGCAAGAAAAATGGAAAGCAAAATTATGGCAACCAGGAAGCATACCACTCACAACTATAAAGACGGAAGTGTTGTTGCCCCTAGTCTTCCACAACCTATAAGGTTGACACCACAACAATTGGAAGAAAAAAGAGCAAAAGGGCTTTGTTACAGTTGTGATAGCAAATACACTAAAGGTCATAAGTGTGCTGAGAAGAAATTATTCTACATAGATTGTGAAGAGGAAGAAGAAAAGGAGCAAGAAAGGTCAAAAGAAGAAGATATACTCCAGGAACAAAGCCTAGATGAAGAACAAATAAATCCGACCATATCTTGTAATGCATTGGCGGGAATTACCACTCCTCAAACCATCAAGATAGAAGGACAAATCAAGAAGAAAAAGGTAATAGTGTTGATTGATTCAGGAAGCACCCACAATTTTATTCATTGTAGGGTAGCAAAAGAATTGAATTGCTTCCTATATCCAGCACCAGAGTGTCAAGTGATGATTGCAAATGGAGGAACAATAAATTGCTCTGGAAAGTGCCATAATATCAAGCTATCCATGGGAGAATATGTATTGACTAGCCCAATGCTTTCCATTCCAATGGGAGGTGCTGATGTTGTACTAGGAGTCCAATGGCTACAATCCTTGGGTACAATAGCTTTTAATTTTCAAGAACTTTTCATCAAATTTTCTTCGGAAGGAAAGGAAGTTGAATTAAGGGGTATTGCAGGGAAACCAGGAAAGATAATCAGCTCTAATGGTATGACAAAGCTTCTAAAAAAGGAGCAAAGAGGTGTAATTGCACAATTATGTTCGCTAGATGTTTCCACATTGGAATCATCTATTTCTCCAGATCTCCAAAAAGTCTTGGACAATCATTCCAAGGTATTTGAGACTCCCAAGGGTCTCCCACCTATGCGTGATCATGATCATGCTATTCATCTGATTCCAGGAAGTGTTCCTCCAAACATCAGGCCGTACAGATATCCCTATGTCCAAAAAAGTGAAATTGAACGTATGGTTGCAGAAATGCTAGAGGCTGGTATAATTCAACCGAGTCAAAGTTCTTTCTCATCTCCAGTAGTATTGGTGCACAAGAAGGATGGATCATGGCGCATGTGTCCAGATTATAGGGAGCTCAACAAGCTCACTATTAAAGATAAGTTCCCCATTCCTGTTATTGATGAATTACTGGATGAATTGCATGGATCAATTTACTTCACCAAGTTGGATCTTCGTTCGGGATATCATCAAATCAGAATGAAGATTGAAGACATTCCAAAAACGGCATTTAGAACTCATGAGGGTCATTATGAATTTTTGGTCATGCCTTTTGGCCTTACCAATGCACCTTCAACATTTCAAGGTTTGATGAATTCAATTTTCAAACCATTCCTTAGAAAATTTGTGTTAGTATTTTTTGATGATATACTAATCTACAGCAAGTCTTGGAAGGATCATGTTGAACATGTTGACAAGGTGCTACAACTATTGGAGGAGAAACAATTATATGCAAAAAGATCCAAATGTTTCTTTGGAGTCCAGGAGGTGGAATATTTGGGTCATATTGTATCTCATGAAGGAGTTAAGGTAGACCCTAGCAAAATTAAAGCCATTAAGGAATGGAAAATCCCCACATCCATAAAGCATCTGCGAGGATTTCTTGGGTTGACAGGGTATTATCGCAAGTTTGTTAAGAATTATGGGAGAATAGCAGCACCTCTAACAACATTATTGAAGAAAGATTCATTTTCATGGACTCCAGAAGCAACAAAGGCCTTTGAACATCTTAAAGAGGCAATGTGCCAAGCACCGGTCTTAGCTACACCGGACTTCACAAAAACCTTTATTGTGGAATGTGATGCTTCAGGAAATGGAATTGGTGCTGTTCTAATGCAAGATGAAAGACCCATTGCTTTTGAAAGTCGTCCAATCAAGGGAAAGTTTTTAAGCAAAGCTATTTATGAGAAGGAAATGTTGGCAATACTCCATGCACTTAAGAAATGGCGACCCTACCTAATGGGAAGACACTTCAAGGTAAAAACGGATCATGATAGCCTTAAATACTTTTTAGAACAAAGATTATCCTCTGAAGAGCAACAAAAGTGGGTCACAAAGATGTTGGGTTATGACTTTGAAATCATCTACAAAAAAGGGAAGCAAAATGTGGTGGCAGATGCACTCTCAAGAAAGGATGAGGATGTGGAAGCATTGTTGTGTGCCATTTCTATTATCCAACCAGATTGGATAAACGAAGCAAGGGAGGAATGGAAGAATGACGAAGAAGTGTGGGCACTTATTCGAAAGCTACAACAAGATTCCAGTACTTCTGATACATTTAGCTGGCAAAATGATTCGTTATGGTACAAAGATCGCTTATACCTCTGTAAGAATTCCCAGCTAAAACAAAAGATTCTTATGGAATTGCACACTTCTCCCTTAGGAGGGCACTCAGGATTTTTAAAAACTTACCACAGGGTTAAGAAGGAATTTTTTTGGGATGGCCTTAAATCAGATATTCAAAAGTTTGTGGCGGAATGTTTGGTTTGCCAGCAAAATAAAGTTGAAACAATTAAGACACCGGGTCTATTACAACCTTTATCCATTCCAAGCCAACGTTGGGAGGAGGTTTCAATGGATTTTATCACAGGTTTACCCAAGTCTGAGGGAAAGAGTGTCATCATGGTGGTAGTTGACAGACTTACCAAGTATGCACACTTTTGTGCATTATCACATCCATTTAAAGCCAGTACAGTTTCTACTGCATTTATGGAAACAGTTCAAAAGCTACATGGAAACCCAAAGATTATTGTAAGTGACAGAGATCCCATTTTCACTGGAAATTTTTGGACAGAATTATTTTCTTGTCTTGGTACTCAGTTAGCTCATAGCTCATCTTATCATCCTCAATCTGATGGGCAAACTGAGATAGTAAACAAATGTTTGGAAGGATATCTTCGTTGCTTTGTATCTGATAAACAGACACAATGGGTCAAATGGTTGCCTCTGGCTGAATGGTGGTATAACACTTCCTTCCATACATCAACAAAAATGACCCCATTTATGGCACTTTATGGGTATCAACCACCATCCATCACATCATATTTAAGAGAAAATTCTAAGGTTCAGGCAGTGGAACATCACATCGAACATCAACAACAAGTCCTCCAACTCTTAAAGGATAACCTCGTGTTGGCACAAAATAGAATGAAACAACAGGCAGATCAACATCGCAGTGAAAGAAGTTTTGATGTAGGTGATTGGGTATTCCTACGGCTACAACCATATAAGCAAATGTCCCTAAAGCAAGCTAAGAAGGATAATAAATTATCACCAAAGTATTATGGTCCGTACAAGGTGTTGCAAAAGATTGGTACTATGGCATACAAATTGGAGCTTCCTGCAGCTTCTCGATTGCACCCAGTTTTCCATGTTTCATGTTTAAAGAAGGTTATAGGTGACAAGCTCCCAATTCAAACAATATTGCCAGAACTTGATGAGGAAGGAAAAATTATATTGGAACCGGAAGCAGTCATAGAAACAAGAACTCGACAGCTACAAAATCGATCAATTTCAGAGTATCTTATCAAGTGGAAGAACTTATCCGCTGAAGATTCCACATGGGAGGATGAGAATTTTATGCAAAAGTATCCAAAACTACTCAAGCGTTGAGGACAACACTTTTTTGAAGGAGAGGGGCATGTTGGGTCCCTATAATACTAGTGATTACCCCATTACTATTGTAGTTATACCCCTTATTTATATTGTTGTGCCCCTATTACCCCCATATTGTTATTTCTGTGCCCCATAGAATCCCTCTATTGTTATTTTTGTGGCTTTATATTATTATTGTTAGGTCGGCTGGATTATATTGTGACTCCTTAGACTCCTATATATAGAAAGGAGGTTTTGTCATTTGTATCATCCAAGAATTGTTCATTTATGTAATGTAAAGGAGGTTGCCCCCTCGAAGAGGCTGAATTCTAAGGCGTGGATCTCTCTTTTCTATCTTTTTGTGAGCTGGTTTCATAACAGTTTCTCAAAAATAAATAGGCCTTCAAGCCTCACTGTAACACAGTTCAAAGACATGTAGCTATCACATCTCTTCTCATAGATAAGCTACCATCACCATAGCTAGTTTATTTCCATTATTGTTTGTAAGCATATTTCAGTATTTTACATTAATGAAATGAAGTATTATTTCACTCCATCTCTGTGTTTATGGTTATCTCTATAATTTGTTGTGTTCCTATTTAAATCTGGATCAGTGGTATCAGAGCAGTCTGCTTTTTTTCTGTTTTTCTTTGCATGTCCCCAATGAGGTCGGGATATAAGGAGTTAGGGCTTGAACTGGTCGAACCTTTGCAAGACCAGCCTCGCAAATCCCGATAGCCTCCCATGGCGAATGAAAAGAAAGATAAGGGGGTAGGAGATCCTATCAAAATCTTACTCGAGGAAGCCCTCGAGCAACAAAGGAACGCAATGATGGACAACTTTGCCCAGATCCTTCAGTGGCTGCCCAAGGGTGACGCATCAGCTTCCAACAACTACTCTGGAAACACCACATCGTTTAAGGTACAAGTTAATTTTGAAATCCCCATATTTGAGGGTCAGATAGACGCATATGCAGTCGATAAATGGTTAAATTTGCTAGAGGTTTATTTTTCTGTTCATGGTTTTTCCAGTCGGGAAAAGATTAATTTCGCTCTTCTCAAAGCAGCTCCCCGTGACAAGGACTGGAGGGAAACCTACTACGAGCAAAAGGATGAAAGTACAGGCTCACTATTTTCAGCCGCACCCACTTGGGATTCATTCCGGGATGCCATCAAGAAGCAGTGCTACCCTGTCGGAAGCTATGAGGATCAATACGTAAAGTGGACCACGCTGCGACAAGGGAGGGACCAAGACATGTCAGAGTTTACCAATATTTTCCATACCCTTCACACAAAGTTGGGTATTAAGGATTCAGAGTAGCATTTGGTACTCAAATACCGCGGCTGCCTACACAAGTATATCCAGGAAGAAATAGAATTCCTGAACATCCCCTCGCTCAGCATGACATTTCGATATGCCGTCAAGGTCGAGCAAAATTTTAAATAGAAGAAACGAGAATTTGGATCTGCGAATCTGAAGCAAGGGAAAGGTGCCCCCAAACTGCAGAACAAAGGACAAAGCCAAGGCGGGGCAGCCCAAGACAACCCGCCAAAGATGCAAGCAAAGAACAATGTCGTGAAGCCGAAAAAGGACACGGGAAAGTGGTGCGAGTTCCATAAGAGCTCCACTGACAACACAAGTGAGTATTGGGCCAAGCAGTGACTGGTGGCTGAGCTGAAGGTTTCAGAATCAGATGTATGTTCCAACTCTGAGTCAGAACCTGACAAAGGGAATGAAAAAGGGAAGCAGATTATCGATACGGAGCCCTATGCCACCGTTGCCACCACGAAGATATAGAAGGAGGAACCTGAAGATCCAGAGGATGAGAAGCGTCTCTTCCACTCCCAAATGTGGGTAAAGGGCTTCCCACTACAATTCATTGTCGACGATGGGAGCCAAAAGAACCTCATTTCGGAAAAGGTCATGAAGCATCTCGGCTTACCAACCACAACACATCCACAACCATACACCATCAGGTGGCTTCACCGAGGACGAGATCTTCGTGTGAGCCAGCAGTGTCGCCTTCCACGCAACATCAAGCCCTTCACAGATGAGGTATTATGTGACATTGCTCCCCTTGAAGTTTGTGATGTATTATTAGGACAACCATACTTGTGGAAGTGACATGCTGCGTATGAATCAAGGCCCCGTGCTATTATTGTTACTTTGGGAAATAAGTTGTATAGGATACCGGAGGTAGCACCGCCTACCACCATCTCTTTGGTTATTGCAAAACAATGTAGTAAGCTCATTTCCAAAATCAGGAAATTTGTTTTCCTGATGATATGTCCTCAAGGAAAGAAGAAGACGGTGGCCATGACCTCCAGACAGGGCCCCTCCACACGACAACTACATATGGACAAGGTCGTGGAGGAGTATGAGGACATCTTCACCTCCCCCGCAGGGGTTCCTCTACACTGTCAGGTCAAGCACTCCATTGATCTGATGCCAGGTGCACCGCTGCCCAATGGACCAATCTATAGATGCTCCATTCAAGAGAACAATGAAATCAAGAGGTAGATTCAGGAGCTGGTACAGAAAGGTCACATCCGTCTGAGTTCATCACCCTGTGGGAGCCCAATCATGTTGGTACAGAAGAAGGATGGGACTTGGAGACTCTGTATTGACTATCGGGCGCTGAACAAGATCATTGTCAGTAATAGGTACCTGATCCCACAGATTGATGACCTCCTCGACCAACTAAAGGGCGGAAAATATTTCAACAAGATCGATTTGAAGTCAGGATATCACCAGGTACCAATCGAACCCTCCAATGTGTGGAACACCGCCTTCAAAGCTAAGGAGGGCCTTTTCGAATGGTTGGTTATGCCTTTCAAATTGATGAATGCTCCTGTAACCTTCATGAGGCTAATGGATGACATCTTGCAGCGATTCACCAACTCATTTGTAGTGATATATTTGGATGACCTCCGCATCTTCAGCCAGATTTGGGAAGAGCACCTCCACCACATCCGACGGGTTCTCCAAACACTGTGGCAACACAAGTTATGTGCCAATTTGGAGAAATGCACTTTTGGCATGACCCAGGTTTAGTATCTGGGATACATTATTGATGAATAGGGGGTGCATGTGGATCCAGCCGAGATCCAAGTCATTCGGGATTTCCCATCTCTAACCACTCTAACAGAGCTCCACAGCTTTCTAGGTCTTGACAACTTCTATCAGAGGTTCGTGTTGGGATTTTCTCATTTCACTTAGCCCTTGAGTCAAGTCACCAAGGGAGGAGCGAAAGAAAAATTCTTTTGTTCTGAATCTAAACAGAAGGCATTCACAAAGTTGAAATATCGCCTCTGCACGGCACCAGTGCTCACATTACCAGACTTGCAACAACCTTTTGAGGTTGAGATAGATGCCTCTGACTATGCTATTGGGGCAGTCCTTACTCAACACGAGCATCCAATGGCATATCACAGTGAGACACTTTCAGACACAATTCAAAAGTATCCCACTTATGACAAAGAGATGTATTCCATTGTGCAGGCCTGCCGAAAATGGATGCATTCCACTTTGGGGTAGGAAACGATCATCCACACAGACCACTGACCCCTGCAATTCATACAGACCCAAGGGAAATTGTAGAATGATCGCCATCAGAAGTTGTCCACATACCTGCAATAGTTCCATTTGAATACCAAGTATAAGAAGGGCAGCACCAATAATGTTGCAAATTGTCTCAGTCGACCACCAATCATGGCATAAATCATCGTGCTCAACTCTTGTGGGCACGAGACCTCTGATTGGCCACTTCTATACCAAAGCGACCTAGAATTTGGCCACACATACCAGACACTCTTGGAGGGTTAGCATGTTCCAAATTTTCACCTCCAGGATGCCCTATTATTCTACCTGGGTCACCTTTGTGTTCCTTCAAGCAAGCATGCCAAGATGATTTGGGAATCACACTACAGTCGAGCTGTTGGGAATTTTGGGGTCGAGAAAATGGTGGCAGTATTGCAGAAGTATTTCTATTGGCCGAATCTTCGACGGGATGCTAGGAAGTACATCAGATGATGCACTGCCTGCGCCATTGCCAAACCGACCATTAAGAAGCAAGGCCTCTATACCCCACTGCCTACCCCTAGTCGAACTTGGGAATGCATCTCCATGGATTACATGTCAAGCCTTCCTTCCACTAAGCATGGAAACGACTGTGTTTTCGTGGTTGTTGATAGGTTCTCGAAGATGGCCATTATGGTAGCCTGGAAGAAGAATATCACAGCAGAAGCCACTGCTAAACTCTTCTTTAAACGGGTGTGGGTACACTTTGGGATCCCAAAGTCTATTATCTCAGATCAGGACAACAGGTTCCTTAGTACATTTTGGTCTAGTCTCTGGTCGACGCTGGACAACAAACTAAGTCCACAACCTTCCATCCTCAAACTGATGGCCAGACAGAGGTTGTCAACAGGATGATCATACACATTCTATGCATGTACAACTCAAAGCATCCATGCACTTGGGACAAGAGCCTCCCTTATGTTCAGCACAACTACAACCAGACTCTTCACAGCTCGACTGGCCATAGCCCTTTTCAGGTGGGCTTGGGATTCCAGCCACTATGTCCCATTGATGTGGCCATGCCATTTGCGGCTACTCACGCAGATTCAACTCATGTCCAGTCCAAAACAGATAAGGCAAACAACTTCATTGAGCACATCCAACATATTTGCCAGCAGGTCCATGACATTCTAGAGAAATCAAATGCCAAGTACAAGCAGCGACATGATCAACATTGGGGGCCACACAAGTTTTAGGTGGGCGAAAAAGTTTGGTTGCATTTGCAAAAGGAACGCCTTATCGGAGCTTATCAGAAACTCAGAAAACTCCAATGTGATCCTTACACAATTACCAAGGTTATGGGAGACAATGCATTTGAGCTCAACATTCTCCAATTCCTTGGCCTACACCCAGTGTTCAATGTGGATCGCCTTCGGCCATACTTCCCACCATTACTAGACACATCCGACATTGCAGAACAACACACACCCACAGAGTTAAATCCAGATTGCATGGAACAAGCTGAAACTGATCGGATCATGGACACACAGATCAAGCATACTCGCCAATATAATCTCCAATTGTATCGAGTTGTCAAATCAGACCAACTCCTTCACCAGGGCAAGTGGCTCACCAGGGACCAAGTTCAATGTAAGTTTCCTCATCTAATGGAGGAACTCAACGCAATGGGGACCATTGCTTCCTAAAGGGGGAGGAATGATCTAGATGGATATTGGTGGCCACTTGCCAAGTCCACTTGGACCCCCACCATTGTTTCTTTTAGCTTTTCAGTTTCCTTAATTGTAGCACAGTTTACTATTTTTAGCAGTTTTTCGGGTCCTAAACTTTCAGAGCCATTTTGAGGCCCTAAATGACGTTTTCTAGGAAAACTAGGAGCAACATGAGTCGATGGACTGATGTTTTTCTTCCCAAAGTTGTAGTTCTTGGATAGATCTTTCTAACGAGATATTGTGCGCGTCAAATAGAGATCATATGCCAAAGTTACGACCACGGGAAGTTGATGTACCAATTTACCCAAATGGGGCCCACAGTTTGGCGTTTCATCTTCTAGGGTTAGGTTTTTGGACGTTTAGGGGTTTCCATTGTTTCCCAACAATAAATAGGCCTTCGAGCCTCATTGTAACACAGTTCAGAGGCATGTAGCCGCCACATCTCTTCTCAGAGATAAGCTACCATCGCCCAGATGGTTTATTTCCATTGCTGTTTGTAAGCATATTTCAGTATTTTACATTAATGAATGAAGTATTATTTCTGCTGCATCTTTGTGTTTATGGTTATCCCTGTAATTTGTTGTGTTCCTGTTTAAATCCGGATCATAAAACAATAGTTACAGGATAGCAACATAAAGTACAAGAGTAGAGCAGATTTGAAGAAGAGAGAAGTTAATTTTGAGGTTGGAGATTTGGTTTTGGCACACGTAAGGAAGGAAAGATTTCCAGAAAGGGAGTATAACAAGTTAAAATTTAAGAAAATTGGACCATGCAGAGCCTGGAGGAAATTTTCTGCAAATGCATATGAAATTAAATCACCCCCTGACAATGGAATATCTCCAATTTTCAATGTTGCTGATTTGTATAGGTATGAAAATGGAAATGTAGATGATACAACAGAAGATAAAGAAGAACAAGAGGTTAACTGGGTAAAACAGTTACCTATAGCAAAGGCATTGCAACCAGAAAGGATTTTAGATAAGAGATTATTTAAAAACACAAGAGGACAGGAGTATTTTCAGTTTTTGATCAAGTGGAACGATCAACCCATTGCTGATGCTACTTCGATGACAAATGCCATGCTACAAAAGTTGGGCAGTTCTATAGAAGAGCTCATGGACAGGAGACCATGAAGAATTTTGTCCTCAGGAGTCTGATGCAAGAGCATGAAGCTTGAAGACAAAAGACTTCGAATTTTATTTCAAAAAAAAAAAAAAATACAAGCAAATGAGTGGGATCCTTTAGCTGTCACTTTACAAAGCTTTCTAGATAGGATTTGAGCTAGAATTCAGGGATTTGAATTACCTTGTAATTAATTCAAGTATTTAGGCTTAGTTGAGATTCTTGAGGAGAATATCATGCAAATTAGATATTATCTAGGATTAAGCAGATTCAATCCATTGATTTAGGATCTAATTGTTGTATGAATAGGTATTTATGTAAGTTTTGAATTAGTAGAATGGGATTTTGGCTAAGGAGGATTGGAATGTAAAATTTGGAATCTCTTTGTATATCCGTGAGTATTGACATGAATGGTCAAATCTTGGAGGTTTTAATTTCCTTCAAAATATTTATGAGTTTTGTTGATTTCCAGTTTGAGCCCTTTAGAATTAGATTTTGTATAATCTTGTGTTGTTGCATCTAAATCTTCACTCATTGTGCATTGAAATAACTTGGATGTATTTTGAAATCACAGATTTAGTTAGCAATATCCCGAATTTGACAGATGAGAAATAAACTTGGTGGAAGTGCTAAGTCTGGCGAAACGAGGAAACCTGACAAATTTGCGAGAAACCCAGAAGAAGATCAGAACCATCCGATCAGACAGGCCCAACAGATCTAATGGTTATTGCGTGCTAATAAGCGCAAATGTTAATTCCAAAATCGGACGTGATAATTTATAAAACTGAGTTAATAGCTTAGTTAATAGTGATTGTTTGCTTGAAGGGGTCAGATCTAACAGTGATTGCATTAGAAGATGCATGTGAGTTAATTTAAATTTCGGACGTGATAAGGTTATGAACTGGGGTTTTAATTCCTTTTGGTTCCGTGGAAAATTTGAAGTTTTGCCATATACCGGGTAAATTAAATAAGTCTGCTATTTTAGCAGAATAGCTAAATTTGGAGGTTGATGACTAATACTCCAAAGGAAAACCGAGAAGAAGTTCCTCCCGAACTTGAAGGAATAGTTTCTCGTTTCGAACGATTATCCTTAACACCTGCAACCAGCCCACCATAATAGCATAAGCATTTACACAATTATGGAAAGTGAACATCAGATGTGTATATTAAGAAACTAAAAGGGGAAGCATGCAACCTATGCCTTGATGATGGAGCCTTCCTTTTGGTGGATGTCCAAGTCCAAGCAAAGACTCTTCAAACACTCCTTCTCCAAGCTAGAATGAGTAGCATGTAAGCATAATCTCAACATAGGGATGCAATAGTCAATGACCAACCATTTAGGGATGGAAGAGAGTGAATTTATAGGAAGGGAGAGGGAGTTAGGGATCCAAAAAAGAGGGAGGAAGGTCCACATCTCAAGGGGAAAACCCATGATGATAAGATCAAGAGGCCCAAATGAGAGAGCTCAACCATATCAACAACAACCAATATCCAGCTCGTTGTTCCCGAAGGTTCTAGTGAGCGAAGCTTCTCCTCTAGTTTGGGAAACCCTACCATAAGAGGTTCAACGCAGGTTTTCTTATGAAAACCCATGCTGGCAGTGCGAGTGTATAACTGAGCAACTTGTCATCAACACAGGTAAGCAGTGGAGAAAAACGTGCTGATACCAATAATTAGGTTTTTAGGGAACCTTCTCCAAAATGGATTCAAGGCAGTTTTCCTTTGATTCTTCAGGGAGGCTATGATCTGTATATCATGATGGATATGCTGCACAGTAGTCAATGTTTTGGCACTTCGGGATATGGCACAGGAAGTGAACATGAGGAATGAAAAAATAATGTGTAACACCTATAGTAGTCCAAAGGTTGTCAGTTGAAAGGAGTCTCAACCCTACTTTGGATGCCAGAGCTTTAGCAAATAATTTGAGATCCTTAAGTCCCTAGCCACCCCAGGCTTTTGAGTGGGCAATATTATCCCATCAAACCCAAGGTAACACAACTTCGTCTTTGGATCCAGCCCATAGCAACCGCCCACAGTTCTTCCGAATGGATTCAATGATCCCTTTTGGAACCCATGCAAAAGCCATCCAGTATACACAAATTGCTTCAAGAATAGACTTGATCAGAACCAGGCTACCATCATGTGAGAGGCATTTGAAACTCCAATGTTTAAGTATTTTTTCAATCTTGGCCCTAGCCATCTCTAATTAGTGTTCCTGTATGAGTTTGGTTTTAAATGGAAACCAAGATATTTGAGATTCTCTTGAAAATATTTGACAACGTAAGGGAAAATATTCTGAGTCCTCCTAACTTTGCCTCTTAACCTACCAGAATGAGAGAGAGTGGCTTTTTTAATATTAACAAGCATGATAGTAGCTTCCTGAAATAAAGTGAGAGCCTCTTTAACAACATCCATGTCTTGTCGTGGCCCATTACAAAAAATTAATACATCATCCACAAAGAGCAAGTGTGCAATGAATAAATTGTTTGCAACCTCGATCCCCTTGAGATCACCCCTTCGCTTGGCCGCCAATAAGAGTATGCTGAGTCCTTCTGCAGCCAAAAGGAAGAGGAGGAGATAGTGGGCAGCCCCATGTCAATCCTCTTTATGCATGAAAAAAATGAGAGGTTGAGCCATTGATCAAAATAGCAAATGTGACAGATGTGACACAACTCATGACCTAGTTGACGAAAGGCATCTCAAATCTAAGGCGAGCGAGAATCCTCTGGATGTAGACCCAGCTGAATCTATCATAAGCTTTTAAGAGATCTATTTTAGCCACAATTCATTTTAACTTCCGCAACTTTATGCTATGAAGGCCCTCCTGAGCCACCCCGATGGCCTCATGAATTTGGCGGCCCTCTAGGAATCTAAATTGCTCCTTTGAATCTTTTTTTGGATAGAATTGATCTGAGTTTGATAGCAATATTCAAAGAATCCAAATTGCTCTTTGGAAATATTTTTAGATAGAATTGGTATGAGTTGGATAGCAATACCTTTTGCAATAATTTTGTAGACACAATTGCATAACAAGATAGGCATGTATTCATCACATGATTGAGGAAGATCGGTTTTGGGGATGAGAGCACTAAAGGTCAAGTTGATAAGGTCATAAATTATGCCGTTTTGTCATGAATCGTTTAAATAAATTAGATATTTGTAGAATTATTATGAATCGTTTTGTCTAGTTTAGCTATTATTATATCAAGTTATATTATGAAGATAAACCTTATGAGGAAGACTACCTCCTCATGTGTTCTTTCATGATGGTAAGAATGGAACCATGATGATCATTTATTACGCTACTGGATTTAAACTTGCAAAACGGCCCAGAGAAACGGATGGTAATCTGACCGATCAATGCATCCGGGTGTATTCTGTATAGATTCAACTGTTGCTTGAGGCGAAAAGTGCCTCTGTTTTTGTTTTCAGCCGTAAACAAGTTATTCTGTATACATTCAACTGTTGCTTGAAGCGAAAAGTGCCTATGTTTTAGTTTTCAGCCGTATACAAGATACTTCGTTTTTTTATAGGACTAGTTTTTTCTCGAACATTACAAGTACATACATACAGCACTCTGATTTCTGCTATTTTCTGTCATGAAATTGCACATACCGGAATTTTCATGGCTCATGTTACTTGTAGTACGAGCAAACTCATACATTACCTCGTTTTAGAGCGATTGGGATTATCATCTGAGAGCTTGCATTACCAATTTAGGAATGGTAGACAGACAATGTTCTCATTTCTTCATCTGTCTGGTGCTCCTGAACAACTCTCCTATTGGGATTCTCATCAACCAAACACTAGTTTATTTACGTGCCAGTCCTTTCCGAGTATCAACAACTATGCATCCCTATTGCGAGCCTGCTCCAACAGCAAATCAATCTCTCAGGGAAAAATGCTCCATGCCCATCTGCTCGTCACTGGACTATACCAAAACGTCCATTTAGAAACCAATCTGGCCGCCCTCTATGCCATTTGCGGAACTATGGGTGATGCACGCCAAGTGTTTGACAAAATATCTCAAAGAAGTGGATTCTTATGGAACATGATGATTAGAGGCTATGCCTGCAGTGGACCGTGTGAAGAAGCGCTCAAACTTTATAAACAAATGCAAGAGGTGGGCATATGGCCTGATAAGTTCACTTTCCCCTTTGTGATCAAGTCATGTGCTTCCCTATCAGCTATGGAAGCGGGCAAGCAGATTCATTATCACATACTCAGAGATGGATTCGAGTCAGATGTTTTTGTAGGAAATTCTCTTATAGCAATGTATGCTAAGTGGGGAGATATGGACCTTGCCCGCCAAGTGTTCGACAGAATGTCTAATAGAACTGTGGTGTCATGGAATGCAATGATTACAGGGTATAACCAGAATGGGTATTGCACTGAAGCTTTGGCTCTTTTACATCAGATGCAACTAGAGGAAGTCATACCAGATCGTGCCACGATTGTAAGTATCCTTCCTGCGTTTGCTGAGTATCGATTTCTGCATGAGGGGAAATGCATCCATGGCTATGCTATCAAACAAGGTTTTCAGTCAGATGGTCCAGTAGGAAATTCTCTTATATCTATGTATAGTAAGTGCTGGAGTATAGAGGCTGCATACAAAATCTTTGATAGAATATTCAATAGAGATGTGGTTTCGTGGACTGCAATGATTGGAGGATACTCCCAGAATGGTCATAGCAATGAAGCCTTGGAACTCTATGGTCAAATGCAGCTTGCAGGCATCAAGCCTAATTCACTCACCCTGGGGGCGGTGCTCCCTTCGTGTGCTCATTTAGGCGCGCTACAGCAAGGCCAGTCTATCCATGCTTGTAGTATTAGAAGTGGTTTTGAGTCCCATGTTATTGTTGGGACAGCCCTCATAGATATGTATATTAAATGTGGAGATATAGGACTTGCATGGCAGTTGTTTAACAAAATGCCGACAAGGAATGTCGTATCATGGAATGCAATGATTGCTGGATGTGCTCATAATGGTCATGCCAATGAAGCCTTATCACTTCTCCGTAAAATGCAACTAGTAGACACCAAACCTGACGAGGCAACCGTGGTGAGTTTGCTACCAGCATGTGCTCATTTGGCGTCTCTGCAACAAGGAAAATGCATTCATGGATACACATTCAGAATTGGTCTCGAGTTGGACATGTGTGTGAGGACTGCCCTCATTGACATGTATGCCAAGTGTGGAAGTCTAGAAATGGCACGCCACATATTTGAAAAAGCATCTGAAAGAGACGTTGTATTATGGAGTGCAATGATTGCAGGGTGTGGAATGCATGGGCATGGTGCAGATGCTCTTGCACTTTTTTCTGAAATGCAGCATACGGGCTTGAAACCAAACCACGTCACCTTTACAAGTGTTTTGTATGCATGCAGCCATTCAGGTTTGGTAGACGAGGGCTGGAAACATTTCAATAGCATGAGCCAAGAATATTGCATCACACCTGGGATGGATCATTATGCATGCATGGTTGACCTTCTTGGACGTGCTGGAAAACTTGATGAAGCAGAAGGCTTTATAAAAAAGATGCCATTAGAACCCAATGCTGAAGTATGGGGGACCTTGCTTAGTGCCTGCAGAATTCACAAAAATTCAGAGCTAGGAGAACGTGTGGCAGGTTGCCTTTTTGACATGGAGCCTGAAAATCCTAGAATCTATGTTCTCTTATCAAGCATCTATGCAGCAGCTGGCAAGTGGGATGACGTAGCAAGGATAAGGACAATAATGCAAGAAAAGGGATTAAGAAAGACACTAGGATGCAGCTTGATTGAAGTAAATAATAGGCTACATGCTTTTGCTGCGGCAGATAGATTGCATCCTCAATCTAATGAAATTTATGCTATGTTAGAGTCCTTGGCTGGACAGATGAAGGAGGCAGGGTATATGTCTAATACAAACACTGTCTTGCATGATGTAGAGGAGGAAATGAAGGAATACATACTCTGCAGTCACAGTGAGAAGCTAGCCATTGCTTTTGGACTTATCAGCACAAGTCCTGCAACCCTTATTCGGATAACAAAGAACCTCCGTGTATGCAGTGACTGTCATACTGCTACCAAGTTCATCTCCAAAATTGTGAAAAGGGAAATCATTGTTAGGGATACAAGTCGTTTCCATCATTTCAACAAAGGATTCTGTTCTTGTGGGGATTACTGGTGACTTCTACATTAACAACTAAAATCTAGAAGCTTAATTGCAAAACAAAACAATCGTTCTTGCCTTTGTTAGCCCAGATTATGGCATCCATTTTTAGTCGGCTAGGTTATATGGTGTCTTATAGTCATATTTCATGACAAATTAAAGTGATGCAGGAACGTCCCTTGGTAATGCGAGAGAGGGGAGCTCTAAGTCATTGATATGTTCTCCAGATCCGAATACACTCAGCTGTGCGGAGTTTGGGGATCAACCCCTTAATGCTCGCAGGCAGCTCAGCCGTTGAATTGTCTCCCCCTGGATGGGACCTTAAGGTAAATCACCACGTGACATTTCCGGTGAATTAATTAGTAGTTGGGCTGTTTATTGGTGAGGCCTTGGCTATATTTAAAATGGTGGGTGAAACTTTAAGAGGTGGGCTTCAAAAGTTTTGAAAGGGAAGTGGAGGAGGTATGGAAGGAAATAGAGGAAAAAGAGAATAGAAGAGAAGGAAAGGAAGAGGAAAAAAAAGGGGAGCAGGGAAGAGCTTAGCAACAATAAGACATAAGAAACTCAGGCTTTTCTAAATTTGGTGTTAAATTTCTCTTGAACTTTTGCAAACTTGGCTGAGATTCTAAGATTAGCATGTATTGCCTTTTTAATGTTTTGAGGAAGAAGATTTGGGCCTGCAGTTACAATAGCAATGGAGAAGCCCGTTGAGGCATTTTGCATGTAAATTGATAAAATTTGAGCATTAATAGAAATGCTTTTTGTGCAAATTGGCTACCTCCCATTGTGTGTTTGTTTCTTTCAAACACTGTGTATGTACATTCATTTGCTGTGTGCTCTAAGAGTTTAGATCTGGCAACCCTGGTGGTTATTGTTTGCATGCCAACTTGAGCTGCACCAGCCTGGTATTAGAGCAAGTTTGAGACCTGCATGTGAGATCCAAGGCAATTCCAACCAAGGAGAGCTTGCTGGGTAGAATTGCTGTGGGGTAAAAAACATTTCCAATAAAGACAATTTGTTGGATAGAATTGTAACAAGGAGAATTACACAAGAAAACTACAATATGGTGCATAGAAGGGAAGTTGGATTGCTAGCATGGGGCAAAGTGAAGTGTAGAGAAACTGTCAATGATATTATGGAGATTTGAGAGCCATGTCAGCAAGAATGGATGCAATGGAAGAAGCTCAGAGAAAAAGGGCTGCAACAGATATTCATGATGTGGATGAGGAGACATAGGAAGCAAAGGCTCTACATGAAGAAGTTGAGGAAGTTGAGGGCATAGAAGAGAGGCTTAGTAGGGCATTGATAAATTGGAGAGGTAGGCCAAAGATGAAAACCCCTACCTACTCATGGAGCTTACCTAGAAGAATTGATTGATTGGATTAGATAAGGAGAAAATTTTCAAATTTGAGCAAATCAAAGACCCTAAAAGAGTGAAACTTGTATGCACAAAGCTAAAGGGACATGTATCCCTATGGGGAGATAATTTGCAATTTGGATAGATAGAGAAGGAAAATAGAATTAAAGCTTAGGACAAGATGACTATGAAGCTAAAGGGTAAATTTCTACTGGTGGATTACTCTTTAATTTTGTTCTGTTTTGAGGGTGAAGGTATGCATCAAATAATTTTATATGTTGTTCGTTAGATAGTGATGAGTGTTGAGAAATCTAGGGCAGCCTTTGTTTAATTTGATTTCTCTACTATTTGACAATTTCTTGTGATTTATTATTTTCTTCTTCTTAGTAGTTATGTTATAATCATCAAGACAGTTGCCAAAAACACAAAGACACCAAAGAATACATGATATAGGTGCTCAACCAAGGCAAAACCACTATCTAGGAGAAAACCCAGTGAAGAACTCTTCCTTCAATAAATTCATATGACAGTTAGACAACCAAGACCAAGACAACGACCTCCTTCCCTCCATCAAGTCAGCCTCGTTAATCTTAAATGAACATCACTGAATTTTAAGGTCAAAGTCTTCATGACGTGGGCCATCTTCTATTGCAGACCTCGGTCTCCTTTCATCTCTGTGGAATTCCAGACTTCGGCCTCCTTTCATTTTTGTGGAATTGCAGAACTTCGGCTTCCTTCTATAATTGAGGAACTGCAGACTTCGGCTTCCTTTATTCACTGTGGGACTTTCAGCTTCCTTCATTTTAGACCTTCCTTTATTCACTGTGGGACTTTCAGCTTCCTTCATTTTAGACTTAGCTACTGTTATGCCCCTATACCAATAGGTGTCATATATCATAATTGACTTGGTTAAGCTTTGAAATATGTTCATACCTTTACTTGTTGCAAAGGTTTTTCACATTTGTAAAAAATCAAAAAATTAAAAAATGTAAACTTAGCGCGCATTTCACAAAGTTATACCAACCACTAATCCACATTATTATGTAATTCCCTATATAAAGCAACATTAACCATTCCCGTATTATTATAAATATACAAAAACCCCAAATATTATATATCCCGCCCCTCGGTTAAATATAACCATATATCATGTGAGAGGCATTTGAAACTCCAATGTTTGAGTCTTTTTTCAATCTTGGCCCTAGCCATCTCTAATTAGTGTTCCTGTATGAGTTTGGTTTTAAATGGAAACCGAGATATTTGAGATTCTCTTGAAAATATTTGACAACGTAAGGGAAAATATTCTGAGTCCTCCTAACTTTGCCTCTTAACCTACCAGAATGAGAGAGAGTGGCTTTTTTAATATTAACAAGCATGATAGTAGCTTCCTGAAATAAAGTGAGAGCCTCTTTAACGACATCCATGTCTTGTCGTGGTCCATTACAAAAAATTAATACATCATCCACAAAGAGCAAGTGTGTAATTGTTGACACCTAATCCGAAACGGATGGGTGAACTGGACATTCATCAAGAAGATGAACTGATCCGTTGTATTCATGTATAAATATGAGTTAGCTAATGAATAAAACATATCAGTTTTCTCTCCCCTCATTCTGGAGTTACCCTGGCCTGGCATGGTATCAGAGCACAGGTCCCAGTCCCTGAAATAGTTGTAACTCCTGCTGTTCTGAGAGCTGCTCATACCTGAGCGCTGCTCTCTCCTGAGCGCTGCTCTGCTCTGACATCCTGAACGCTACTGCACTATAAGCGTTGATGCGTTTCTAATTTTTGAATTGATATTGAATGCCTCTGACTGCCAGAGACTGCGCCCTCTCAGATCATGAGTAATTGATACTGAATGTGCGTTTTTTTGTTATAGCCGCTTTTCATTTGCTGTGATACCCGTGCCATTTCTCACCCTCATGTTCCTGTTTGTTGCGTTCTCCGCTTATCTTCAAAAACCGGTCATCTTCCACCTGTATCTTCATTAGCTTGTTTGCTGGTATCAAAGCATGGGTTTGCGCACTATGTGGAAAAATAACCACTGTCGAATCTGTGTTGAATGTTCTGTTTAGACCATATGTGAACACCCCTCGTGGTATTAGAAAGCGAGACTGCGTGTCTCTGCGCTGGTGACCCTGTTTGATGCCTGCCTGGATTTCGCTCCAAAGAGCCTGGATTTCCTGAAGAACTTGCCTTAATTTCCCTTTCTTGTTAGTCAAACCAGGAGCCTCTGCCTTGCCAGCACAAGTAAGTTCAAGAAGGCTTTGAAGTGCTGCTTCACGGACATCTGCATCCTCGCTTGAAGCTAAATGAGTCAATAGACGAGGAAACCCAAGCTCTGTGGCCACATTACAGTCCGCAATATTCTCCTGTAACAGGTATTGCATCATCTATAATGCTTTCCTCTGAAACTTGACATCTTCTGTACTCAAAGCATCCCGCAATGCTGTATATCCATTGGCCAAACGAAAAGCAGCTATAGCTGGCTTGTTGTGTCGAATCAAAGAAGAGATTGCACCTAGTGCTTTAGTCCGGGTAGTTACATCAGAGCGAGATATGAAGTTGGATAGTAGCAACTCCAGCCCATTTGACTCCATCACAAGTTATTGACTTTGTGGATTGTTCTGTACAATCGTACTTACAACCTCTGCAGCTCTTGCACGAAGTGATGCATAAGGATTCTTGAGGTAACCAAGCAACGGAACAAGTTATTGTATGTGACTCATAAAGATGATATCATCTATGTATTTGAAACGAGTTATTGACTGTCAGCTGTATAGACATTGAATATTATAGTATGCAATATCATGCTTATACTTGGAGCGGAGTTTTATATATTGCGCTGCTTTCATAACAGTTTTTGCATTGATATATATTGAAGTGATATATCCCTTGCGCATTTTTAATATATTGAAGTGATATATTAATAGATTGAAGTGATCCATTGCGTTTTTCTCAAAACATAGTAATATTGCTGATATAAGAAATGCTGATATAAGAAATGCTGATGCAAATGTTAGAAGAAAATAAAATGCATAAGGCTGTGGCATAAGGATTTTTTTTTCAGCAGAAGTTTTTTTTTATCAACAGAAGTTTTTTTTAGCAGAGATATTTTTTACAGAATGCATTCAATCATTTCTATGGTAGGAATAGTTCTCACTGGCAAGGAGAACTATTCAGAATGGTCTCGGATGGTAAAACACACCCTCATCTACAATGAGTTGTGGAAAGGAGTGTGTGTCGGAGAAGAAGACAAAGACCCTGTGCAACCTACATCAGATAAAGAACTTGCCATTTGGGAAAACAAGAACAGCAAAGCCTATGCATTGATCGCAACATCTGTAAATGAAGAAGTAAGTCGTCATATTTCATCCTATTCCACTGCCTTTGAAGCTTTACAAAAGCTGAAAAAACTCTATGATACACATTCTGCACTTGAAGTTGTTCAACTCATGATTAAACTCTTCACTCTTGAACTGAAAAATAATGATCCTCTTGCTCTTGCATCTGAAATAAAGTCTATAATGCATGATATTAAATCCACTAAGGTTGAGCTGGATATCTCTCTTATTGCCTTTCTCAAAGCACTCTATCCTACCTACTCCAATTATCTTGAGTCTTTACAAGCAAATGGAAATCTTAAAGATATAACCTTTGACTCTCTTGTGAAAAAGTTTGCTGAAAGAGAGAAAGCCTTTGGAAAGAAAACAGTCCCTGAATCTTCTGAAGAAACTGTTTGCCTTGCTCATAAAGAAAAGCATCCTGCTCAAGATTCTACAAGAGGAAGAGGAAGATACTTCAGAGGCAGGGGGGTAGACATTCTCAAGCAGAAAAGGCAGATCTGCATTGCATTCGCTGCAAACGAAATGGATCACATGATGCTTCTACATGCAAGCTACCATGGGACAAGGTTGAGCAGAGAAGAAACCAGCAGAAAGGTAAAACTGATGACACAGACAAAGGTAAAGCACCTGAATCCGCTCACTATATTGAGGCACAATGTAACATTGGAGTAAATGAAGACTTGTTTAATGCTTCACTTGCTTCTTCGAAAAATGACTGGTTGCTTGATTCAGGAGCAACCTGTCATATGACTCATAGGAAAGATTTTTTTGAAGAGTTCACTGACAATGTTGATGGAGCAGTATACTTTGCAGATCAGTCAAAAATCAAGCCATCAGGGCTTGGCACAATCAGGCTTAAACTGCCTGGTCTTCCAGACTTTCTTCTGGATCATGTTCTATATCTCCCACAGCTCAAGAGAAACTTGCTGTCGCTGGTCCACATCCGCCAGCAAGGTCACTCCATTCATATGTTTGATGGCAAGCTTGAGGTAAGAAAGGCATCTGACCACTCACTTGTCATGAGGGGTATAGAAGAAGAAAGACTTCTTAAACTGCAAGGAACCTCTGCTCATGGACAACATTTTTCATATATTTCTTATCATGAAGAAGGTACACTTCCATCAAGTTTATTATGGCATGCTAGATTTGGACATTTAAACTATGATAGTCTCCGCTTGTTGAAGAAAAATGGTGTTGCTGGTTTGCCTACAATTCCATGAAAACATAAGCAATGTGATGCTTGCATTCTAGGAAAGCATAGCAAACAGTCTTTTCATGATTCACATTCAAGAGCACATAGGAAGCTTGAACTCATTCATTCAGATTTATGTGGTCCAATGCCTGTTTCTTCTGCAAATGGAAATAAATATATCATGACATTTATTGATGATTACACCAGAATGTGTTGGGTTTATTTATTGAAGAACAAATCTGATGCTTTTCAAACATTCAAGAATTTTCATAAATGGATTGAAAATGATGCACAATCTCATATTGGGTCTATTCGCACTGATAATGGAAAAGAATATACATCAAATGAATTTGAACACTATATTCGCCAACATGGGATTAAACATCAAACAACTGTGCCTTATAATCCTCAACAGAATGGTGTAGCTGAAAGAATGAACAGAACAATTTTGAATATGGTACGATCCATGCTTTTCTTCAAAAATGTAAAGACAATGTTTTGGGCTGATGCTGTTCTATGTGCTGCATATATAAAGAATAGATATCCATCTAGTGCTATAAGAAACAAGACTCCTTATGAATTGTGGTATGGACATGTTCCTTCGGTAAAACATCTCAGGATTTTTGGTTCCACCTGTTATGCTTTAATACCAAAGGTACATAGAAACAAACTTGGTGCTAGAAGTCGTAAGTGTATCTTCCTGGGGTATTCAAACACATCTAAAGCATACCGCCTCTATGATGAAGTAAATAAAAAGTTTGTTTTATCTAGAGATGTCATTTTTCTTTAATCATCCAAATCTGACAGTGTTGTTGAGCGGCAACTTGATCGCTTGGATAGATTCACAAAACCAAAATCATTTCAAGAGTTTGATAATCAGATTTCACATCTTGAAGGGGGGATTCCTATACTAGATCAACATGTAGAATCTTCTTCTGAAGAACAATCTCCCCTGCATGACACTCCAACAACGGATGATGCTTTAAGTGATGTAATTGATAGAATTGGGAGACTCAATCTTGATTCAGACCTAACTCAATCAACAGAGCAGCCTGGACCATCTCAGAAAGGTCCCCCAAAGTGGCTGACAAAGACACTTGAAAGTGTTCATCCTGATGAAATTGGAAAAACAGGAACCAGAAATACAAACCGACAAGATGGAGGTGATGTAGATAACTCTAATTCACCTGTTGATATGGATGTTACTTATGATTGTGAATTGAACTTGTCTACAGATTTTGAACCAACTTCCTTCAAAGAAGCTGCTTCTCATGATGAATGGAAAGAAGTGATGCAGAAGGAGTATGATGCCCTCATAAAGAATGGCACTTGGAAGCTGGTTGATCCTCCATTTGGAACCAAACCAATTGGCTGCAAGTGGGTCTACAAGAACAAGTACAAAGCTGATGGCTCACTTGACAAGCACAAAGCTAGGCTTGTGGCAAAAGGTTTTGCACAGAAGGAAGGGGTCGATTATGAGGAAACTTTTGCCCCCACAGCAAAATGGGCAACCATCCAAACACTCTTTGCACTAGTTGCTCAGAACGGTTGGAAAGTCCATCAAATGGATGTAAAAACTGCATTCTTGAATGGAGATCTAAAAGAGAATGTTTTTATGTCCCAGCCTGAAGGATTTGCTGTGAAAGGACATGAACACAAAGTATGCAAACTTGTGAAGTCCTTGTATGGCCTCAAACAAGCACCACGAGCCTGGTATGAAAAACTAACTGAGCATCTTCTGAAACTCAACTTCAATCATTTTGATCTTGATGATGCAACTTTATTTGTCAAGAAAGTTGGCAAAACAGTTGTATATCTTGTGGTATATGTAGATGATCTTTTAATGACAGGGAAAAATGAAAGCTATATTGCATCCATAAAGAAAGAATTAGGAAATTTTTTGAAATGACTGATTTGGGCCATGTTCATTACTATCTTGGCATTGAAGTAACCCAACATCCAAAGTCCATATTTCTTTCTCAAAAGAAATACATTGGAGATTTGTTAAACAGATTTGGCATGACAGAGTGCAATCCCCTTTGTACTCCAATGGAACAAAACTTGAAGCTCACATCTATTGAAGGAAAGGAATTTGAGGATGCAACAAAGTATAGACAGCTTGTAGGAAGTCTCATCTACCTCACTACTACCAGACCAGACATTTCATTTGCTGTTGGAATCCTCTCCAGGTTTATGCAAAAGCCTTGCGAGGGACATTGGTCTGCTGCAAAAAGAGTTCTAAGGTACTTGAAGGGAACTCAAGACCTTGGAATCAAGTATACACAGGTGGACGACTTCAACTTGATTGGATACTCTGATTCAGACTTCGATGGAGACAAAGAAACTGGGGTATCTACTTCAGGATATGCTATGAGTCTTGGATCAGGAGCTGTCTCCTGGAGATCACGCAAACAATCAGTACCAGCAGATTCCACAACAGAAGCAGAATATGTGGCAGCAGCTGAAGCAACGAAAGAAATTGTGTGGCTCAGGAAAATTCTTGAAGATTTGCAGGTAAAACAAATACAATCAACTCCACTCATGATTGATAACACATCTGCAATAAAGTTGGCCAAGAACCCAAAGTTCCATGATCGTACTAAGCACATCAATACTAAATATCATCTGATCCGACATCATGTTGAGGCCAAAACAATCCATCTCCGTCATCGTTCCACAAACGAGCAAATTGCAGACATCTTCACCAAAGCGCTTGGAAGAGAAAAGCTTGAAAGATTCAGAACGATGCTTGGACTCACCAACATCCCTTCAGATTAAGGGGGGGAATGTTGACACCTAATCCGAAACGGATGGGTGAACTGGACAGTCATCAAGAAGATGAACTGATCCGTTGTATTCATGTATAAATATGAGTTAGCTAATGAATAAAACATATCAGTTTTCTCTCCTGCTCATTCTGGAGTTACCCTGGCCTGACAGTAATGAATAAATTGTTTGCAACCTCGATCCCCTTGAGATCACCCCTCTGCTTGGTCGCCAATAAGAGTATGTTGAGTCCTTCTGTAGCCAAAAGGAAGAGAAGAGGGGATAGTGGGCAGCCCCATGTCAATCCTCTTTATGCATGAAAAAAATGAGAGGTTGAGCCATTGATCAAAATAGCAAATGTGACAGATGTGACACAACTCATGACCTAGTTGACGAAAGGCATCTCAAATCTAAGGCGAGCGAGAATCATTTGGATGTAGACCCAGCTGAATCTGTCATAAGCTTTTAAGAGATCTATTTTAGCCACAATTCATTTTAACTTCCGCATCTTTATGCTATGAAGGCCCTCATGAGCCACCCCGATGGCCTCATGAATTTGGTGGTCCTCTAGGAATCTAAATTGCTCCTTGGAAATTTTTTTGGATAGAATTGGTCTGAGTTTGATAGCAATATTCAAAGAATCCAAATTTCTCTTTGGAAATATTTTTAGATAGAATTGGTCTGAGTTGGATGGCAATACCTTTTGCAATAATTTTGTAGACACAATTGCATAACAAGATAGGCATGTATTCATCAAATGATTGAGGATGATCGGTCTTGGGGATGAGAGCAATGAAGGTCAAGTTGATAAGGTCATAAATTATGCCGTTTTGTCATGAATCATTTAAATAAATTAGTTATTATTATATCAAATTATATTATGAAGATACACATTATGAGGAAGACCACCTCCTCATGTATTCTTTCATGATGGTAAGAATGGAACCATGATGATCATTTATTATGCTACTGGATTTAAACTTGCAAAACGGCCCAGAGAAACGGATGGTAATCTGATCGATCAATGCATCGGGGTGTATTCTGTATAGATTCAACTGTTGCTTGAAGCGAAAGGTGCCTCTGTTTTTGTTTTCAGCCGTAAACAAGTTATTCTGTATACATTCAACTGTTGCTTGAAGCGAAAAGTGCCTATGTTTTAGTTTTCAGCCGTAAACAAGATACTTCGTTTTTTATTGGACTAGTTTTTTCTCGAACATTGCAAGTACATACATACAACACTCTGATTTCTGCTATTTTCTGTCATGAAATTGCACATACTGGAATTTTCATGGCTCATGTTACTTGTAGTACGAGCAAACTCATACATTACCTCGTTTTAGAGCGATTGGGATTATCATCTGAGAGCTTGTATTACCAATTTAGGAATGGTAGACGGACAATGTTCTCATTTCTTCATCTGTCTGGTGCTCCTGAACAACTATCCAATTGGTATTCTCATCAACCAAACACTAGTTTATATACGTTCTAGTCCTTTCCGAGTATCAACAACTATGCATCCCTCTTGCGAGCCTGCTCCAACAACAAATCAATCTCTCAGGGAAAAATGCTCCATGTCCATCTGCTCGTCACTAGACTATACCAAAACGTCCATTTAGAAACCAATCTAGACGCCGTCTATGCGATTTGCGGAACTATGGGTGATGCACGCCAAGTGTTTGACAAAATATCTCAAAGAAGCGGATTCTTATGGAACATGATGATTAGAGGCTATGCCTGCAGTGGACCGTGTGAAGAAGCACTGAAACTTTATAAACAAATGCAAGAGGTGGGCATATGGCTTGATAAGTTCACTTTCCCCTTTGTGATCAAGTCATGTGCTTCCCTATCAGCTATGGAAGTGGGCAAGCAGATTCATTATCACATACTCAAAGATGGATTCGAGTCAGATGTTTTTGTAGGAAATTCTCTTATAGCAATGTATGCTAAGTGCGGGGATATGGACCTTGCCCGCCAAGTGTTCGACAGAATGTCTAAGAGAACTGTGGTGTCATGGAATGCAATGATTACAGGGTATAAACAGAATGGGCATTGCACTGAAGCTTTGGCTCTTTTACATCAGATGCAACTAGAGGAAGCCATACCAGATCGTGCCACGATTGTAAGTATCCTTCCTGCGTTTGCTGAGTATGGATTTCTGCATGAGGGAAAATGCATCCATGGCTATGTTATCAAACAAGGTTTTCAGTCAGATGGTCCAGCAGGAAATTCTCTTATATCTATGTATAGTAAGTGCTGGAGTATAGAGGTTGCATACAAAATCTTTGACAGAATACCCAATAGAGATGTGGTTTCGTGGACTGCAATGATTGGAGGATACTCCCAGAATGGTCATAACAATGAAGCCTTGGAACTCTATGGTCAAATGCAGCTTGCAGGCATCAAGCCTAATTCACTCACCCTGGGGGTGGTGCTCCCTTCGTGTGCTCATTTAGGCGCGCTACAGCAAGGCCAGTCTATCCATGCTTGTAGTATTAGAAGTGGTTTTGAGTCCCATGTTATTGTTGGGACAGCCCTCATAGATATGTGTATTAAATGTGGAGATATAGGACTTGCATGGCAGTTGTTTAACAAAATGCCGACAAGGAATGTGGTATCATGGAATGCAATGATTGCTGGATGTGCTCATAATGGCCATGCCAATAAGGCCTTGTCACTTTTCCGTAAAATGCAACTAGTAGACACCAAACCTGACGAGGCAACCGTGGTGAGTTTGCTACCAGCATGTGCTCATTTGGCGTCTCTGCAACAAGGAAAATGCATTCATGGATACACATTCAGAATTGGTCTCAAGTTGGACATGTGTGTGAGGACTGCCCTCATTGACATGTATGCCAAGTGTGGAAGTCTAGAAATGGCATGCCACATGTTTGAAAAAGCATCTGAAAGGGACGTTGTATTATGGAGTGCAATGATTGCAGGGTGTGGAATGCATGGGCATGGTGCAGATGCTCTTGCACTTTTTTCTGAAATGCAGCATACGGGCTTGAAACCAAACCACGTCACCTTTACACGTGTTTTGTATGCATGCAGCCATTCAGGTTTGGTAGACGAGCGCTGGAAATATTTCAATAGCATGAGCCAAGAATATTGCATCACACCTGGGATGGATCATTATGCATGCATGGTTGACCTTCTTGGACGTGCTGGAAAACTTGATGAAGCAGAAGGCTTTATAAAAAAGATGCCATTAGAACCCAATGCTGAAGTATGGGGGACCTTGCTTAGTGCCTGCAGAATTCACAAAAATTCAGAGCTAGGAGAATGTGTGGCAGGTTGCCTTTTTGACATGGAGCCTGAAAATCCTAGAATCTATGTTCTCTTATCAAGCATCTATGCAGCAGATGGCAAGTGGGATGACGTAGCAAGGATAAGGAAAATAATGCAAGAAAAGGGATTAAGAAAGACACTAGGATGCAGCTTGATTGAAGTAAATAATAGGCTACATGCTTTTGCTGCGGCAGATTGATTGCATCCTCAATCTAATGAAATTTATGCTATGTTAGAGTCCTTGGCTGGACAGATGAAGGAGGCAGGGTATATGTCTAATACAAACACTGTCTTATATGATGTAGAGGAGGAAATGAAGGAATACATACTCTGCAGTCACAGTGAGAAGCTAGCCATTGCTTTTGGACTTATCAGCACAAGTCCTGCAACCCTTATTCGGATAACAAAGAACCTCCGTGTATGCAGTGACTGTCATACTGCTACCAAGTTCATCTCCAAAATTGTGAAAAGGGAAATCGTTGTTAGGGATACAAGTCGTTTCCATCATTTCAACAAAGGATTCTGTTCTTGTGGGGATTACTGGTGACTTCTACATTAACAACTAAAATCTAGAAGCTTAATTGCAAAACAAAACAATCGTTCTTGCCTTTGTTAGCCCAGATTATGGCATCCATTTTTAGTCGGCTAGGTTATATGGTGTCTTATAGTCATATTTCATGACAAATTAAAGTGATGCAGGAACGTCCCTTGGTAATGCGAGAGAGGGGAGCTCTAAGTCATTGATATGTTCTCCAGATCCGAATACACTCAGCTGTGCAGAGTTTGGGGATCAACCCCTTAATGCTCGCAGGCAGCTCAGCCATTGAATTGTCTCCCCCTGGATGGGACCTTAAGGTAAATCGCCACGTGACATTTCCGATGAATTAATTAGTAGTTGGGCTGTTTATTGGTGAGGCCTTGGCTATATTTAAAATGGTGGGTGAAACTTTAAGAGGTGGGCTTCAAAAGTTTTGAAAGGGAAGTGGAGGAGGTATGGAAGGAAATAGAGGAAAAAGAGAATAGAAGAGAAGGAAAGGGAGAGGAAAAAAAGGGGAGCAGGGAAGAGCTTAGCAACAATAAGACATAAGAAACTCAGGCTTTTTTAAATTTGGTGTTAAATTTCTCTTGAACTTTTGTAAACTTGGCTGAGACTCTAAGATTAGCATTTATTGCCTTTTTAATGTTTTGAGGAAGAAGATTTGGGCCTGCAGTTACAATAGCAATGGAGAAGCCCGTTGAGGCATTTTGCATGTAAATTGATAAAATTTGAGCATTAATAGAAATGTTGTTTGTGCAAATTGGCTACCTCCCATTGTGTGTTTGTTTCTTTTAAACACTGTGTATGTGCATTCATTTGCTGTGTGCTCTAAGAGTTTAGATCTGGCAACCCTGGTGGTTATTGTTTGCATGCCAACTTGAGCTGCACCAGCTTGGTATTAGAGCAAGTTTGAGACCTGCATGTGAGATCCAAGGGCAATTCCAACCAAGGAGAGCTTGCTGGGTAGAATTGCTGTGGGGTAAAAAACATTTCCAACAAAGACAATTTGTTGGATAGAATTGTAACAAGGAGAATTACACAAGAAAACAACAATATGGTGCATAGAAGGGAAGTTGGATTGCTAGCATGGGGCAAAGTGAAGTGTAGAGAAACTGTTAATGATATTACGGAGATGTTAAGAGCCATGTCAGCAAGAATTGATGCAATGGAAGAAGCTCAGAGAAAAAGGGAAGTTGGATTGCTAGCATGGGGCAAAGTGAAGTGTAGAGAAACTGTTAATGATATTACGGAGATGTTAAGAGCCATGTCAGCAAGAATGGATGCAATGGAAGAAGCTCAGAGAAAAAGGGCTGCAACAGGTATTCATGATGTGGATGAGGAGACATAGGAAGCAAAGGCTCTACATGAAGAAGTTGAGGAAGTTGAGGGCATAGAAGAGAGGCTTAGTAGGGCATTGATAAATTGGAGAGGTAGGCCAAAGATGAAAACCCCTACCTACTCATGGAGCTTACCTAGAAGAATTGATTGATTGGATTAGATAAGGAGAAAATTTTCAAATTTGAGCAAATCAAAGACCCTAAAAGAGTGAAACTTGTATGCACAAAGCTAAAGGGACATGTATTCCTATGGGGAGATAATTTACAATTTGGATAGATAGAGAAGGAAAATAGAATTAAAGCTTAGGACAAGATGACTATGAAGCTAAAGGGTAAATTTCTACTGGTGGATTACTCTTTAATTTTGTTCTGTTTTGAGGGTGAAGGTATTCATCAAATAATTTTATATGTTGTTCGTTAGATAGTGATGAGTGTTGAGAAATCTGGGGCAGCCTTTGTTTAATTTGATTTCTCTACTATTTGACAATTTCTTGTGATTTATTATTTTCTTCTTCTTAGTAGTTATGTTATTATCATCAAGACAATTGCCAAAAACACAAAGACACCAAAGAACACATGATATAGGTGCTCAACCAAGGCAAATCCACTATCTAGGAGAAAACCCAGTGAAGAACTCTTCCTTCAATAAGTTCATATCACAGTTAGACAACCAAGACCAAGACAATGACCTCCTTCCCTCCATCAAGTCAGCCTCTTTAATCTTCAATGGACATCACTGAATTTTAAGGTCAAAGTCTTCATGACGTGGGCCATCCTCTATTGCAGACCTCGGTCTCCTTTCATCTCTATGGAATTCCATACTTCGGCCTCCTTCCATTTTTGTGGAATTGCAGAACTTCGGCTTCCTTCTATAATTGAGGAACTGCAGACTTCGGCTTCCTTTTTCTCAGACTTCGGTTACCTTTATTCACTATGGGACTTTCGGCTTCCTTCATTTCAGACTTAGCTACTGTTATGCCCCTATACCAATAGGTGTCATATATCATAATTGACTTGGTTAAGCTTTGAAATATGTTCATACCTTTACTTGTTGCAAAGGTTTTTCACATTTGTAAAAAATCAAAAAATTAAAAAATGTAAACTTAGCGCGCATTTCACAAAGTCATACCAACCACTAATCCACATTATTATGTAATTCCCCTATATAAAGCAACATTACCCATTCCCGTATTATTATAAATGTACAGAAACCCCAAATATTATATATCCCGCCCCTCGGTTAAATATAACCATATATCATGTGAGAGGAATTTGAAATTCCAATGTTTGAGTCTTTTTTCAATCTTGGCCCCAGCCATCTCTAATTAGTGTTCTTGTATGAGTTTGGTTTTAAATGGAAACCGAGATATTTGAGATTCTCTTGAAAATATTTGAGAATGTAAGGGAAAATATTCTGAGTCCTCCTAACTTTGCCTCTTAACCTGCCAGGATGAGAGAGAGTGGCTTTTTTAATATTAACAAACATGATAGTAGCTTCCTGAAATAAAGTGAAAGCCTCTTTAACAACATCCATGTCTTGTCGTGGCCCATTACAAAACATTAATACATCATCCACAAAGAGCAAGTGTGTAATGAATAAATTGTTTGCAACCTTGATCCCCTTGAGATCACCCCTCAGCTTGGCCGCCAATAAGAGTATGTTGAGTCCTTCTACAGCGAAAAGGAAGAGAAGAGGGGATAGTGGGCAGCCCCATGTCAATCCTCTTTATGCATGAAAAAGATGAGAGGTTGAGCCATTGATCGAAATAGCAAATGTGACAGATGTGACACAACTCATGACCTAGTTGACGAAAGGCATCTCAAATCTAAGGCGAGCGAGAATCATCTGGATGTAGACCCAGCTGAATCTGTCATAAGCTTTTAAGAGATCTATTTTAGCCACAATTCATTTTAACTTCCGCATCTTTATGCTATGAAGGCCCTCATGAGCCACCCCGATGGCCTCATGAATTTGGCGGCCCTCTAGGAATCCAAATTGCTCCTTCGAATTTTTTTTGGATAGAATTGGTCTGAGTTTGATAGCAATATTCAAAGAATCCAAATTTCTCTTGGAAATATTTTTAGATAGAATTGGTCTGAGTTGGATAGCAATACCTTTTGCAATAATTTTGTAGACACAATTGCATAACAAGATAGGCATGTATTCATCAAATGATTCAGGATGATCGGTCTTGGGGATGAGAGCACTGAAGGTCAAGTTGATAAGGTCATAAATTATGCCGTTTTGTCATGAATCATTTAAATAAATTAGTTATTATTATATCAAATTATATTATGAAGATAAACATTATGAGGAAGACTACCTCCTCATGTATTCTTTCATGATGGTAAGAATGAAACCATGATGATCATTTATTACGCTACTGGATTTAAACTTGCAAAACGGCCCAGAGAAACGGATGGTAATCTGACCGATCAATGCATCGGGGTGTATTCTGTATAGATTCAACTGTTGCTTGAGGCGAAAAGTGCCTCTGTTTTTGTTTTCAACCGTAAACAAGTTATTCTGTATACATTCAACTGTTGCTTGAAGCGAAAAGTGCCTATGTTTTAGTTTTCAGCCGTATACAAGATACTTCGTTTTTTTATAGGACTAGTTTTTTCTCGAACATTGCAAGTACATACATACAGCACTCTGATTTCTGCTATTTTCTGTCATGAAATTGCACATACCTGAATTTTCATGGCTCATGTTACTTGTAGTACGAGCAAACTCATACATTACCTCGTTTTAGAGCGATTGGGATTATCATCTGAGAGCTTGTATTACCAATTTAGGAATGGTAGACAGACAATGTTCTCATTTCTTCATCTGTCTGGTGCTCCTGAACAACTATCCAATTGGTATTCTCATCAACCAAACACTAGTTTATTTACGTGCCAGTCCTTTCCGAGTATCAACAACTATGCATCCCTCTTGCGAGCCTGCTCCAACAGCAAATCAATCTCTCAGGGAAAAATGCTCCATGCCCATCTGCTCGTCACTGGACTATGACAAAACGTCCATTTAGAAACCAATCTGGCTGCCCTCTATGCCATTTACGGAACTATGGGTGATGCACGCCAATTGTTTGACAAAATGTCTCAAAGAAGTGGATTCTTATGGAACATGATGATTAGAGGCTATCCCTGCAGTGGACCGTGTAAAGAAGTGCTGAAACTTTATAAACAAATGCAAGAGGTGGGCATATGGCCTGATAAGTTCACTTTCCCCTTTGTGATCAAGTCATGTGCTTCCCTATCAGCTATGGAAGCGGACAAGCAGATTCATTATCACATACTCAGAGATGGATTCGAGTCAGATGTTTTTGTAGGAAATTCTCTTATAGCAATGTATGCTAAGTGAGAGGATATGGTCCTTGCCTGCCAAGTGTTCGACAAAATGTCTAAGAGAACTGCGGTGTCATGGAATGCAATGATTACAGGGTATAACCAGAATGGGCATTGCACTGAAGCTTTGGCTCTTTTACATCAGATGCAACTAGAGGAAGTCATACCAGATCGTGCCACGATTGTAAGTATCCTTCCTGCGTTTGCTGAGTATGGATTTCTGCATGAGGGGAAATGCATCCATGGCTATGTTATCAAACAAGGTTTTCAGTCAGATGGTCCAGTAGGAAATTCTCTTATATCTATGTATAGTAAGTGCTGGAGTATAGAGGCTGCATACAAAATCTTTGATAGAATACCCAATAGAGATGTGGTTTCATGGACTGCAATGATTGGAGGATACTCCCAGAATGGTCATAGCAATGAAGCCTTGGAACTCTATGGTCAAATGCAGCTTGCAGGCATCAAGCCTAATTCACTCACCTTGGGGGTGGTGCTCCCTTCGTGTGCTCATTTAGGCGCGCTACAGCAAGGCCAGTCTATCCATGCTTGTAGTATTAGAAGTGGTTTTGAGTCCCATTTTATTGTTGGGACAGCCCTCATAGATATGTATATTAAATGTGGAGATATAGGACTTGCATGGCAGTTGTTTAACAAAATGATGACAAGGAATGTGGTATCATGGAATGCAATGATTGCTGGATGTGCTCATAATGGCCATGCCAATGAGGCCTTATCACTTTTCCGTAAAATGCAACTAGTAGACACCAAACCTGACAAGGCAACCGTGGTGAGTTTGCTACCACCATGTGCTCATTTGGCGTCTCTGCAACAAGGAAAATGCATTCATGGATACACATTCAGAATTGGTCTCGAGTTGGACATGTGTGTGAGGACTGCCCTCATTGACATGTATGCCAAGTGTGGAAGTCTAGAAATGGCACGCCACATATTTGAAAAAGCATCTGAAAGAGACGTTGTATTATGGAGTGCAATGATTGCAGGGTGTGGAATGCATGGGCATGATGCAAATGCTCTTGCACTTTTTTCTGAAATGCAGCATACGGGCTTGAAACCAAACCACGTCACCTTTACAAGTGTTTTGTATGCATGCAGCCATTCAGGTTTGGTAGACGAGGGCTGGAAATATTTCAATAGCATGAGCCAAGGATATTGCATCACACCTGGGATGGATTATTATGCATGCATGGTTGACCTTCTTGGACGTGCTAGAAAACTTGATGAAGCAGAAGGCTTTATAAAAAAGATGCCATTAGAACCCAATGCTGAAGTATGGGGGACCTTGCTTAGTGCCTGCAGAATTCACAAAAATTCAGAGCTAGGAGAACGTGTGGCAGGTTGCCTTTTTGACATGGAGCCTGAAAATCCTAGAATCTATGTTCTCTTATCAAGCATATATGCAGCAGATGGCAAGTGGGATGACGTAGCAAGGATAAGGACAATAATGCAAGAAAAGGGATTAAGAAAGACACTAGGATGCAGCTTGATTGAAGTAAATAATAGGCTACATGCTTTTGCTGCGGCAGATAGATTGCATCCTCAATCTAATGAAATTTATGCTATGTTAGAGTCCTTGGCTGGACAGATGAAGGAGGCAGGGTATATGTCTAATACAAACACTGTCTTGCATGATGTAGAGGAGGAAATGAAGGAATACATACTCTGCAGTCACAGTGAGAAGCTAGCCATTGCTTTTGGACTTATCAGCACGAGTCCTGCAACCCTTATTCGGATAACAAAGAACCTCCGTGTATGCAGTGACTGTCATACTGCTACCAAGTTCATCTCCAAAATTGTGAAAAGGGAAATCATTGTTAGGGATACAAGTCGTTTCCATCATTTCAACAAAGGATTCTGTTCTTGTGGGGATTACTGGTGACTTCTACATTAACAACTAAAATCTAGAAGCTTAATTGCAAAACAAAACAATCGTTCTTGCCTTTGTTAGCCCAGATTATGGCATCCATTTTTAGTCGGCTAGGTTATATGGTGTCTTATAGTCATATTTCATGACAAATTAAAGTGATGCAGGAACGTCCCTTGGTAATGCGAGAGAGGGGAGCTCTAAGTCATTGATATGTTCTCCAGATCCGAATACACTCAGCTGTGCAGAGTTTGGGGATCAACCCCTTCATGCTCGCAGGCAGCTCAGCCGTTGAATTGTCTCCCCTTGGATGGGACCTTAAGGTAAATGACCACGTGACATTTCCGGTGAATTAATTAGTAGTTGGGCTGTTTATTGGTGAGGCCTTGGCTATATTTAAAATGGTGGGTGAAACTTTAAGAGGTGGGCTTCAAAAGTTTTGAAAGGGAAGTGGAGGAGGTATGGAAGGAAATAGAGGAAAAAGAGAATAGAAGAGAAGGAAAGGAAGAGGATTAAAAAGGGGAGCAGGGAGGATCTTAGCAACAATAAGACATAAGAAACTCAGGCTTTTTAAAATTTGGTGTAAAATTTTCTCTTGAACTTTTGTAAACTTGGCTGAGACTCTAAGATTAGCATGTATTGCCTTTTTAATGTTTCGAGGAAGAAGATTTGGGCCTGCAGTTACAATAGCAATGGAGAAGCCCGTTGAGGCATTTTGCATGTAAATTGATAAAATTTGAGCATTAATAGAAATGCTGTTTGTGCAAATTGGCTACCTCCCACTGTGTGTTTGTTTCTTTTAAACACTGTGTATGTACATTCATTTGCTGTGTGCTCTAAGAGTTTAGATCTGGCAACCCTGGTGGTTATTGTTTGCATGCCAACTTGAGCTGCACCAGCTTGGTATTAGAGCAAGTTTGAGACCTGCATGTGAGATCCAAGGGCAATTCCAACCAAGGAGAGCTTGCTGGGTAGAATTGCTGTGGGGTAAAAAACATTTCCAACAAAGACAATCTGTTGGATAGAATTGAATTACACAAGAAAACAACAATATGGTGCATAGAAGGGAAGTTGGATTGCTAGCATGGGGCAAAGTGAAGTGTAGAGAAACTGTTAATGATATTACGGAGATGTTGAGAGCCATGTCAGCAAGAATGGATGCAATGGAAGAAGCTCAGAGAAAAAGGGCTACAACAGATATTCATGATGTGGATGAGGAGACATAGGAAGTAAAGGCTCTACATGAAGAAGTTGAGGGCATAGAAGAGGGGCTTAGTAGGGCATTGATAAATTGGAGAGGTAGGCCAAAGATGAAAACCCCTACCTACTCATGGAGCTTACCTAGAAAAATTGATTGATTGGATTAGATAAGGAGAAAATTTTCAAATTTGAGCAAATCAAAGACCCTAAAAGAGTGAAACTTGTATGCACAAAGCTAAAGGGAAATGTATCCCTATTGGGAGATAATTTGCAATTTGGATAGATAGAGAAGGAAAATAGAATTAAAGCTTAGGACAAGATGACTATGAAGCTAAAGGGTAAATTTCTACTGGGTCTATTACTCTTTAATTTTGTTCTGTTTTGAGGGTGAAGGTATGCGTCAAATAATTTTATATGTTGTTCCTTCGATAGTGATGAGTGTTGAGAAATCTGGGGCAGCCTTTGTTTAATTTGATTTCTCTACTATTTGACAATTTCTTGTGATTTATTATTTTCTTCTTCTTAGTAGTTATGTTATTATCATCAAGACAGTTGCCAAAAACACAAAGACACCAAAGAACACATGATATAGGTGCTCAACCAAGGCAAAACCACTATCTAGGAGAAAACCCAGTGAAGAACTCTTCCTTCAATAAATTCATATGACAGTTAGACAACCAAGACCAAGACGACTTCCTTCCCTCCATCAAGTCAGCCTCGTTAATCTTCAATGAACATCACTGAATTTTAAGGTCAAAGTCTTCATGACGTGGGCCATCTTCTATTGCAGACATCGGTCTCCTTTCATCTCTGTGGAATTCCAGACTTCAGCCTCCTTTCATTTTTGTGGAATTGCAAAACTTCGGCTTCCTTCTATAATTGAGGAACTGCAGACTTCAGCTTCCTTTATTCACTGTGGGACTTTCAGCTTCCTTCATTTTAGACTTAGCTACTGTTATGCCCCTATACCAATAGGTGTCATATATCATAATTGACTTGGTTAAGCTTTGAAATATGTTCATACCTTTACTTGTGCAAAGGTTTTTCACATTTGTAAAAAATCAAAAAATAAAAAAATGTAAACTTAGCGCGCATTTCACAAAGTTATACCAACCACTAATCCACATTATTATGTAATTCCCCTATATAAAGCAACATTACCCATTCCCGTATTATTATAAATATACAAAAACCCCAAATATTATATATCCCGCCCCTCGGTTAAATATAACCATATATCATGTGAGAGGCATTTGAAATTCCAATGTTTGAGTCTTTTTTCAATCTTGGCCCTAGCCATCTCTAATTAGTGTTCCTGTATGAGTTTGGTTTTAAATGGAGACCGAGATATTTGAGATTCTCTTGAAAATATTTGACAACGCAAGGGAAAATATTCTGAGTCCTCCTAACTTTGCCTCTTAACCTACTAGAATGAGAGAGAGTGGCTTTTTTAATATTAACAAGCATGATAGTAGCTTCCTGAAATAAAGTGAGAGCCTCTTTAACAACATCCATGTCTTGTCGTGGCCCATCACAAAAAATTAATACATCTTCCACAAAGAGCAAGTGTGTAATGAAAAAATTGTTTGCAACCTCGATCCCCTTGAGATCACCCCTTCGCTTGGCTGCCAATAATAGTATGTTGAGTCCTTCTGCAGCCAAAAGGAAGAGAAGAGGGGATAGTGGGCAGCCCCATGTCAATCCTCTTTATGCATGAAAAAAATGAGAGGTTGAGCCATTGATCAAAATAGAAAATGTGACAGATGTGACACAACTCATGACCTAGTTGACGAAAGGCATCTCAAATCTAAGGCGAGCGAGAATCATCTGGATGTAGACCTAGCTGAATATGTCATAAGCTTTTAAGAGATCTATTTTAGCCACAATTCATTTTAACTTCCTCATCTTTATGCTATGAAGGCCCTCATGAGCCACCCCGATGGCCTCATGAATTTGGCGGCCCTCTAGGAATCCAAATTGCTCCTTCGAATTTTTTTTGGATAGAATTGGTCTGAGTTTGATAGCAATATTCAAAGAATCCAAATTGCTCTTTGGAAATATTTTTAGATAGAATTGCTCTGAGTTGGATAGCAATACCTTTTGCAATAATTTTGTAGACACAATTGCATAACAAGATAGGCATGTATTCATCAAATGATTGAGGATGATCGGTCTTGGGGATGAGAGCACTGAAGGTCAAGTTGATAAGGTCATAAATTATGCCGTTTTGTCATGAATCGTTTAAATAAATTAGTTATTATTATATCAAATTATGTTATGAAGATAAACATTATGAGGAAGACTACCTCCTCATGTATTCTTTCATGATGGTAAGAATGGAACCATGATGATCATTTATTACGCTACTGGATTTAAACTTGCAAAACGGCCCAAAGAAACGGATGGTAATCTGACCGATCAATGCATCGGGGTGTATTATGTATAGATTCAATTGTTGCTTGAAGCGAAAAGTGCCTCTGTTTTTGTTTTCAGCCGTAAACAAGTTATTCTGTATACATTCAACTGATGCTTGAAGCAAAAAGTGCCTATGTTTTAGTTTTCAGCTGTAAACAAGATACTTCGTTTTTTATTAGACTAGTTTTTTCTCGAACATTGCAAGTACATACATACAACACTCTGATTTTTGCTATTTTCTGTCATGAAATTGCACATACCGAAATTTTCATGGCTCATGTTACTTGTAGTACGAGCAAACTCATACATTACCTCGTTTTAGAGCGATTGGGATTATCATCTGAGAGCTTGTATTACCAATTTAGGAATGGTAGACAGACAATGTTCTCATTTATTCATCTGTTTGGTGCTTCTGAACAACTATCCAATTGGTATTCTCATCAACCAAACACTAGTTTATTTACGTGCCAGTCCTTTCCGAGTATCAACAACTATGCATCCCTCTTGCGAGCCTGCTCCAACAGCAAATCAATCTCCCAGGGAAAAATGCTCCATGCCCATCTGCTCATCACTAGACTATACCAAAACGTCCATTTAGAAACCAATCTGGTCGCCCTCTATGCCAGTTACGGAACTATGGGTGATGCACGCCAAGTGTTTGACAAAATATCTCAAAGAAGTGGATTCTTATGGAACATGATGATTAGAGGCTATGCCTGCAGTGGACCGTGTGAAGAAGCGCTCAAACTTTATAAACAAATGCAAGAGGTGGGCATATGGCCTGATAAGTTCACTTTCCCCTTTGTGATCAAGTCATGTGCTTTCCTATCAGCTATGGAAGCGGGCAAGCAGATTCATTATCACATACTCAGAGATGGATTCGAGTCAGATGTTTTTATAGGAAATTTTCTTATAGCAATGTATGCTAAGTGCGGGGATATGGACCTTGCCCGCCAAGTGTTCGACAAAATGTCTAAGAGAACTGTGGTGTCATGGAATGCAATGATTACAAGGTATAACCAGAATGGGCATTGCACTGAAGCTTTGGCTCTTTTACATCAGATGCAACTAGAGGAAGTTATATGAGATCATGCCACGATTGTAAGTATCCTTCCTGCGTTTGCTGAGTATGGATTTCTGCATGAGGGGAAATGCATCCATGGCTATGTTATCAAACAAGGTTTTCAGTCAGATGGTCCAGTAGGAAATTCTCTTATATCTATGTATAGTAAGTGCTGGAGTATAGAGCGTGCATACAAAATCTTTGACAGAATACCCAATAGAGATGTGGTTTCGTGGACTGCAATGATTGGAGGATACTCCCTGAATGGTCATAGCAATGAAGCCTTGGAACTCTATGGTCAAATGCAGCTTGCAGGCATCAAGCCTAATTCACTCACCCTAGGGGCGGTGCTCCCTTCATGTGCTCAGTTAGGCGCGCTACAGCAAGGCCTATCTATCCATGCTTGTAGTATTAGAAGTGGTTTTGAGTCCCATGTTATTGTTGGGACAACCCTCATAGATATGTATATTAAATGTGGAGATATAGGACTTGCATGGCAGTTGTTTAACAAAATGTCGACAAGGAATGTGGTATCATGGAATGCAATAATTGCTGGATGTGCTCATAATGGCCATGCCAATGAGGCCTTATCACTTTTCCGTAAAATGCAACTAGTAGACACCAAACCTGACGAGGCAATCGTGGTGAGTTTGCTACCAGCATGTGCTCATTTGGCCTCTCTGCAACAAGGAAAATGCATTCATGGATACACATTCAGAATTGGTCTCGAGTTGGACATGTGTGTGAGCACTGCCCTCATTGACATGTATGCCAAGTGTGGAAGTCTAGAAATTGCATGCCACATATTTGAAAAAGCATCTGAAAGAGACGTATTATGGAGTGCAATGATTGCAGGTTGTGGAATGCATGGGCATGGTGCAGATGCTCTTGCAATTTTTTTCTGCAATGCAGCATACGGGCTTGAAACCAAACCACGTCATGGGCAACAACAAATAGGAAAGATAAAACATGAAAATGCATTTTGTATTAACAACTGATATACATTTATAGTACATTGTTTGACCATTGTGTTTCACATCCCAAGGTCTCTTGGACTTCTTTTTGTCTATTCGGCTTCCACACTAACCCATTGAGGATTAGGTGTCCAACATTCCCCCCTTTAATCTGAAGGGTTATGTATGTGTCCAAGAAGAGAGTTGTAATACAAAATGTGCAAAAATGCATGGCAACACTAGGTTGAATGTGCTCTTTGAAATGTTGGTATAAAGGGCGATGGTTTAAGGATGACCACCAACAGTAGAACGCTTAGTGCAGTTCTCGGAACTCTTCCAAAACTGGAAAGAAGTTAAAGTCTTCTGCTAGATGAAGTGCCCCTATTGATTTGAAGAGGGAAACCTTCAACCAATAAAGGGAGGTCTCACCCCGCATAAAAGGGAGAACTTCAATCTGAAAAAGGAAGTATCAACCTGTGATGGTTTAAGGATGACCAATAACTCTGGAATACTTAATGCAATTCTCGGAACTCTTCCAAAACTGGCAAGAAGATGAAGTCTTTTGCTCGAGGAAGTGTTCCCAATTTTGTTTCTGGAATTCTTCCGAAGCTGGCAAGAAGCTAAAGTCTTCTGCTAGAGGAAGTGTCCCAGATTACCGACTGAAGGCATGCTCAGGGGCTTCTTTGTTTCTGGCTACAACTCTGAATCTGGTATGGCAGGTTGTGGCTCAGGTTCGCTTGATGTGACTTTGAATCTTGTAAATGACCATCATTTTCCTCCCTGTCAGATACAAGGTGAGATGGTGGAGAAAACTCAACTGCAAGACTGCTCAATACTCTGGAACAAGTTCTGACATGTGATTGGAATATCTTCTTGGCTGTTGATACCCATTGCCAAGAAGCGATCCATCCAAGATGAATCTTTGTTCTTGCAAGACATTTGTTTCTGAAGCATCTGTGTGAAGAATGGGTGGTTTTATGATAGTGCTTACATGGATGAAGATCAAAACAATGATCTTTCAGATGGCCAACTCGATCACAGTGTTGGCATTTCACAATCTGTTGTGGCTGCTGTGGAAGAGGGCAAAATCTAAAATAGCTGGTAGTGAACTGTCATGAATGATTCCAGCACTTTGAAATTGGATTGGTTTGGAGTAGTCTGGAATATGAAAGGACAAGTCCTTGTCATATCCAAGACCATTTCTGTGCTTGTTATGGACAAGCTCTTCCCAAGGTCTGATGATGGGCCTGGGAAGTGCAAACTGAACTTCTGCATCTGCATGTAACCTTGCTGCTTTATTGGGTACTAAATCTGAATGAACTGTAACATTATTGTCTTGCTTCTGATGGGTTGCAGTCTCAATGTTCTGAACAGAGACATGTTCAGAATGACTCATTTGTTTTAGTTCTACTTGCTATAACTGAGATTCGAGCTGCAAAAAATCAATTTTCTCTTGTGAATTTGTAGACAAACCTGAATGTCTGTGAGAGAAACTTTGCTGACTTTTAATGTATCATGAGTAGTAGACAATATGAGAGTCTTGAGGAACTCTAATACTTCATTGATTCTGGCCATTTTTTTTCTTCAATGTCAGAAGTCTCTGTTCAAAATGACTCATTTGTTTTAGTTCTACTTGCTGTAACTGAGATTCGAGCTGCAAAAAATCAATTTTCTCTTGTGAATTTTGTAGACAAACCTGAATGTCTGTGAGAGAAACTTTGCTGACTTTTAATGTATCATGAGTAGTAGACAATATGAGAGTCTTGAGGAACTCTAATACTTCATTGATTCTGGCCATTTTTTTTCTTCAATGTCAGAATTACACATTAAAAAATTGAACACAACAACTACTCAATGCAGAAAAGTAATACCTACTTACAGTACACATCAATATTCTTTATAAATGTGCAGCAAATGATCAGTGTGCAAGCAACAAGCACCAATTACAAAATAAGAGTTTACTCATGACCAACATTATGTTCTAACAATACAACCGGCAAAACTTTTCTCCATAAAAGATTACAGTCAGCCCACCAAACTCTTTATGCAGCAATCGAATCAAGGAACCAATGCACTATAATGAGTTTTAAATACAATGCCACACTGGGGCAGCAACAACTGCAAACTTGCTTGGATCCTTCAAATACTCCTTCACTTTCAAAGCAGAAATGATGGCTATCAAAACTTCAACAACTATAGCACCATGTCATGAACAAGACTTGAATGCTCATATATATAAATGCTTTGAATAGGGTATGAACCAATATTCTCTGATCTTGCCACTTTCTTCAAAGAAAACAATTTGCCCTCAATACTCATATATCACACAGAATTTATGGAGAGCTAACAATGCATATGCTGTAGATACAATTGTCTGACTTTCATATAAATTAATTGTATGGACCGACTCTCAACTTCATGTATGAATAGTCTGAATCATGTATATATGAATAGACCCTCAAAATAATTTAAGGCATATATAAATGGTTTTATCTTCAAAGCGCATGTCTAAATGGTTCAACATAAGAATTGAACGTCCCTCAAAGCAGAGACACCAATATACCAATATAAGCAATCAACTCTTCAATGCAAATGTATCACTACTCAAGCATACAATACAATACATTCAACATAATATACTAAATGTTGCATATGCTCCAACGTAATACATTCAACACACCATTCATCACACAAAGACCATCATACTTTTACCAAAATCTGATTGCTCAGGCTCATAATGGGTCTGGAAAGAAATTCAACCGTCTTCAACTTATCAACAGTGTTAATGTATATAACCTGGCTGCGGGCTTCTTGCTGAATCGTTCTCTTTACAGGCAGAATTTATTTTCTTCTGATTTAACTAACAACCAAAGAACCTCGATTTGGCCTGTAATTCTACCTGAAGGTGTTGGAGACTCGAAAAATTTGTTCCTGAAGTGTTTCAGCCGATTCTTTTTTTCATATATTTTAGATTTGAAGTTGAAAGGAAGTGAAAATGTTTGGAGCTCGCGCCTCCAAGAAGAGCGATGGCACCCGGTATTATAAAATCTTGGGAGTGCCAAAGGATGCTTCGCAGGCTGAATTAAAGAAAGCGTACAGAAAGGCCGCCATGAAAAACCATCCCAACAAGGGCGGAGATGCCGAAAAGTTCAAGGAACTTACTCAGGCGTATGTAGTGCTGAGTGATACTCCGAGCATATTATTTTTCTATCTCCTCCACAATCCGACAAACTCAAAATCAAAATCTCAAATACATAGAACTTGTGATATCTCATTTAAACTGCGATTTCATCGATTCGGGTTGGTTTGGACATCGTAATGGTGATATTGGTGTCTTCACTTCAACATTTACACCCATGAAAAATACAATATCACGTCGTCCTAAAAAGACAGTTATGAAGCTGGTCATGGATTGTGAGACTGACAAAGTTCTTGGGGCATCAATGTGCCCAATTCTCCAAATAAGTTCATGCAAATTAACAGTCTTCAAAAAAATGTTTAACTTAGTGAAAAAGGTTTAACTCACAGGCATTATAAACATCTGGGTAGCACAACTAATAGTGCCAACTCTGATATTATATATTGCAACGCCAAGATGCGTGTGACAGCAACGCCGAGCTTGAACGCGTGAGATTCGCTTGGATTCTCAATAGATGAATATCACCACATAGAAATGCATTGAACACCACTTATATTGCAACATTGGAATGAGAATCATGTGTGCCATCACCACACTGGACTGAGCATGCCATCAACTCACAGTCAACATATATGCAATTTCAAACTTTTAATCCATGGAAAATCCAGTTGATTGAGCATGAAGTTTGTCACGGGGAGAAGATAGGGGCTCTTGACAATCACATTCTTTAATTTAGAGCAGGAATCTGGAGAGTAGCAGTAGGTTAACACAATGTTTAAGGCACTTAGGGTAGAGAGAGTATGCAGCAGAGAATAATGGCTTCGTGATATGATATGGAGGCCAACAGCGTATTGGGAGACCATCAACGTGGTATAGATCTCTCCAACAATGACATCAACGAGACACGGCTATAGATCTCTCCAACAATAACATCGTATTCAACCGCGTATAAATTGGAGAAGATTTACAATGTTATATGAATTCTTGAACAATATTCACTTCAACATACCAAGTTAATTCTTTAATAAATCAGCTTGAACAATTTTCACTTCAATGCACCACCATTGAAAAGAACAATTCACAGTATAATGGGACAGTGGGACAGTGCTAGCATACCATTCAACGGTTTCCAAATTTAATGCAAGTTTCTACGGCTTCAACATCTTCAAGCTTTAAACAACTACCCTCAGCGCATGCTAGGACATTTACACGCAGACCTCTAAGCACATAGCGCATGGTCTCACATTCATTACAATGCAACCAATGCTCAAAATTCACAATCTTAACATAATTCAAGCAACATAGTAGAGCAGTGTTATTGGACTATGTCAGAGAAGTGTGGGAGGTTACAAAATTGGCAGAAAAATGCAAGACAAACTGACAAACTTCTAAAGAAATGATAGAAGGGAGTTACAATGGCAGATAGAAGCCAAAAATGGCACTGGAGAAATGACAGAGGTTGCAGCTAGAATTTAGTTAAGAAAATATTCATGAAATGCAGAACTGATGGCAGAAATGACCTACACAGAAAGGCCATAAAACAAATGGCTCAAAGTAATTATGCAAGGCAAGAATACACCTGCTCTGATACCATGTTAAACACACATGGGCAACAACAAATAGGAAAGATAAAACATGAAAATGCATCTTTTATTAACCACTGATATACATTTATAATACATTATTTCACTGTTGGGTTTCACATCCCAAGGTCTCTTGGACTTCTTTTTGTCTATTTGGCTTCCACACTAACCCATTGAGGATTAGGTGTCCAACAAACCTTTTGCCACTTCATCTCCTCGACAGCCATCCGATCGGATCCCGTAGATCTGACGGTTATTGCGCATATCGCATGGGCCTCCGTGGTCGACCTTTACCACGCGATGGTGAGCGGTTTAGTGAACAGTACCATTGCTACGTGTCACACAACATATGGAATCGCGCGGTCGCGCCCAAATACCACTTCCCCTCCACTAGCGGTGCAATGAAAACCGCTTACTGCCTCCCGCTAAAAACAAAACATCAAATCAGTTTCTCGCTGATGCCATCTATCCAAATCCCGAACTCACCAAAAGCTTTGATTTTGCATAAAAACAAAGTTAAATAGTTTTGCGTCCTTATTCTGAAAAGCGCATGCATGCAACCTGAACGTTGAAGTCGACCAGCTTGTACCCCAACCATCAGCCACCCTGAAACTTGCAGTTCGACGCCGCTCCAAGTCTACCATTCGCACCCAATGAACCTGCATTCCATTACTCGTCACTAAAAATAGGTATTTACTAGTTTCTGTCCATAAAACCTATAAATGCTTGCTTCTCTCTATAATTAATTTCAAAAAACCCAAATTTCATTATAATTCAGTTGCTGAATTTAAAATTCAAGATCTCCAAGACCCTCTGTTTTCACCAACTCCACTTAAAAACCCCATTTTCCTTTCTGAATCCATAAGAACCAGAATGGAAACCCTCGTGGTCCTTAGTGTAGCACCTATCACTACCCCTCATCGAGACTTGGATTATCTGCCCTTAGTAGATAAAGATTTTTAGATAAAAGACCTTGTAACTGAAGAAAATCCTCTGAAAGTACTTTGTTAATGTCGGGACAATTACATGAATAACTCTGATCCCATAGGACTTTGGGAATCAAATCTCCCAAGATACATGCTCCCCTCTGTGCGTATTTTCCCTGACATTATCCATCAATGTCACACCAATTACAATCCTGCCCTCAGAGCAATAGTGTCCCCCAATCAAACGGTTCTCTTCACAGTTACTGCAGATTCAATCAATGAGATGTTTCAGTTTCAACCCAGTCAAGACCTCACCCCCATTTCCCTTGGTGAATTACTAGAGAAATCATCCAAATTGTCCCACTCTGAAGTCAGTTGCCTTTGCCAGAATTTCATGGATAAACAACATCAACCCAAGGATCCTTTTCCTTATATGTCATCTTTCTTCACACAGATAGGTAAAAACATAGTCAATATGATAGCTGCAGTCATGGGTTTCAATATTAGTGAGTATGTGGATGAGTTGACCCTAGTTTTAATGTCCATTTTTACCCCTAGTCAGTCTCCTGCTGTCAAATATAATTATGCTGCTTTCATAGCTGAGAAAATCCATGACCAGTTCATGAGGCTGGAGAATGAAAATGTGTTCAAGTATTCCACAATCATATATCACCTTTTCCTTTATTATCAGTCTGACCAGTTCCCGTTCTCTGTAAATAAGCTTGATACAATGGGAAATCCCAGATTAGTTATTTTCCGGACTTCCATCTTTCGTGATTCACCTGGTCCATACTCATACACTGAATTCATTGACCAGTTTTTCCACCCAATAACCACCATGCTGACAGGAAACCCTCCTCATAGGACCAATGATGAAATCAAAAGAATTCTTCAGCTCTCTATGTAGTACAAGATAGGTGACTGGTACTTGTACCGGAATCACACATAGATCAGAATTTATGGTTGTTAACTTCCTCCATTAAAACTACCAAGGTATGTTCCTATGAGGTTGTTTGCCTTGGAATATTATAGGCAAATGTTAGATTCTGATCATACTCATTTCACCAAGGCCAAGAAGAAAGCACAATTGAGAATTAAAGACCACCGAGGCCCATTTGTCCTCAACAATAGAGAAACAGGAAAAATAGCAAAAGAAATCCTAGAAAGAATCAAACTAAAGAAAAGTTTTGTTTGGAGGTATGATCCACAAGGTTTCATTTGTGATAGGAGAATGAAAAACAAGCTGTCACCATATTTCTATCACAAAATCCCTGAAATAGAATAGTATGAAAATATGGATGAATGGAAGGAAGGGACTTTAGTTGAAATGGATAGTGATCAAGTTGATGTAAAAAATGTGATGAAAGACTTAGAAAAGAGGCTTGACCTAAACTCTTGTGAATAGGTACCAGTTGGATCCACCCAAAAGCCAACACCAGAGCCTAGTGCCTCTACAACAGAGACTTCTCAAAGGCACTCACAGGAAACTAGTGCACCCCTTGTAGAAACACCGCAGGAAAAAGATCAAGGAACAAGTACTCTAGCATTAGAACAACCAGAGATTTTAGAGCAGCCTGAAATCTCCGAAGAATAGTTCCCACCACAGCCCCATTCAACTCAAGTAAATATGGGAAATCCCCCAGTTTTGTAGACTCTATTGAATGGGAAAAGAACTTGAAAAGAGACAGGGAAGTAGCTACCCCTGCCAGTGGTCCTTCAGACCAGCCTGGTGCTAAGAGGCACAGGCTAAATCCATATTTAGAGGAAGAATTCTTTGAGGAAACAACAGGGAGTTTAAGGAAAGAAGGTGGAGACAGTCTACATAAATTTCCAATAGGTGAGACACCTTCCACTTCACAAAGACAAGAGCTTGAAAGACAACAAAGTACGAAAGTTTCTTCTTTTAGGTCTTCATCTGACAAGACCATAGACATAAAAGGAAAATTCAAAGAGATAAAGGCAAAAAATGAACAGCTGAAGGCCCAAGCCTACACTCAATACTTGAAGATGGCCCCTACTAATCAAACCAGGTTGATGTCAGCTTATGACATCAAAGAAGGGAAAATGTAGATGAGCTTTCTAAAGCCCATAGTACAACAGCCCAAATCACTTGCAGACTACCTCAAAACTGATTTTGAGGTCTTAGCCAAAGATATCCACCCCATAGATCAAATAGAACTGCATAAGCAAACAGGGGAAATGGTTTATTCTACACTGACAAGCAAGGCCATGATGGCACACAGGTTGGAGAATTCACTGAACAACACTACTGCCCAACTACAACTAGAAAAGGCTTCCTCACAAGCAAAAGACAACAGAATTAAAACATTGGAGGATTTGATTATTGAGTTGGGCCATAACCCAAAGGATATCAAAGCTGTAGAGGCCCTGATAAAGAAAAAGAATGAAGATATAGCTGCCCTGAGAAAGCAGTTGAAATTGCCACCACTCATGCATCCACAGACTGCTGAAGTGATTGAAAAGAAGAATGAAGAAGAGCTTATGGACTTGGTCCTCAAGCTAAATGAGCAATTAAAGGAAACCAAACAAGAATTAGAGAAAACACTACAAAGCAGGCAGAGTGAGTCGACCTCTTAGCCTTAGAATGTAGTGCCAGTGGTTTCTACAACAATCCCTTCTACATTGGCAATTGCGCTAGCACCAAATGTCCCTATGGAAACAACTGAAACTATTGGAGTAACAGGTACATATACATCACAGTCAAGAACTTCAAATCAGAGCACATAAGAGTTAATCAAGTCCAAGGAGGAAATGAAGCTCCAGGTCACTGAACTCCAAAAGGTAAAGGAGAAATTCATTACTTTAGAACAAAAGTATGATGTGTCAAAATTTAATTTTGCTGAAGAGGTAAGGAAAAACAAAGGCTTAACTCAACAGGTTAAAACACTAGAAAAGGATCTTACATTTGAAAAGCCTTTGACTGACATAAGAAAGACATTATGGACCAACATCATTGAATCAATCAATGATGTTTGGTCATCAATTCAAATCATTTTTGAACAAATTGACTTGGTGAAAGCTGCTCTCCAAGATATTGAAAAAACCAAAGGAGAACCAGGAGAGAAACCTGAAGAGGCTATTAGATTGATCAACTTTCTAAACAACAGAAACAGGTATCAGTTAGAACAGCTAAACATAGAGGATAGAACTGGTACCATCCTTGAAATGAAGAAAGTATTGACCAAAAGGGGTCTAATGCAAAGCTTAGAACACAAATGCCAAAATATGCAAGAGGACATAGATGAATTTAAGGGGAAATTTGGAATTTTACAAAGTAAAGGACTTCCAAGTCCTTTAGTCATCAATGACAAACTAATGAGGCGGGATGATTATGTCAACAAATTATATCAATATGCTAATAATCAAGCCATTTCATTTCCCAGTTCATCTGCGCCCAAGGCATTGCCCACAGGGAGAATTCTTTATGACAGTTTGGAGAACCTGTTTTATATTGAGCATGAAGTGGGGCATTTGTTTCCAGTACAACCAAATTTTGTAAAATACACAGAAATAGATGAAATCTTCAGAAAACTGATAAGGGCCAGAATACCAAGAGATGATTGGTGGACCAACATGACAAATATTTTATGATTTATCAGGGTAAAAAGTAAAGTAAAATTGAAGTATTTACCATAGTCACTTTTGGTAAAAGAAGATGAATGACAATAAAACAAGTAAAGAGTATCAATCATAGATAAAAGAGTATCAGCAAAAAGCCAAAATCAATCAGCCAACACAGAATTACGAGCAAGATAGAAAGATGCACATTCATAGGACTTGCTTCTAGCTCCTTCAACAAAAACAGGGACACCAACCAAGCAGTTCACATTCAATTTCTACTTTCGAGACCATCTGTCTCTACATTCATGTAAAAGATATTTAGTTTCCTAGAATATATCTTTCTTTGTTAGGAGATATTTTGATATAAATTTTGTATAAGTACTTCATCATTCGAAGTATAGAGGGTGGATTCTTAGACATTTTTGTAGATTCTCTATTTTGCAATAGAAATGTTGTTGAACAACTATTGTATGGTTGACAGGACAAAGTAATAAAGCAAAGGACTTTTACAGGATTCCTGTGTCAAATGAGAAACAAATAAGTATTCTATATCTTATGTTTTTACAGTTTTCTTGTTTTAAATATTCATATGTGTTCCATATCTGAATGATAAACGAAAAATTATATTTCAAAAGGAGCTTTACTGCATTCTGTCTTTAAAATCATTTATATTCTTAATGTTTTCTTCCAAGCTATCATAGGTAGGGAATTCTTAATTGCTCCCTTCTTTTTAGTTTATCACTGTGACCATTTAACAAAAAATTCTTAATTGTTTTTTATTAATGAGCATCCACTTTTTCTTATCTTGAACTTTGTTGAAGGATTCTTAATTGCCCTTCCTCCCTTTCAATACCATTTCACCCTTTTAAGCTATCATTTGTCTCTTGTTTAGCTATCTTTTCCTGTAAAGCCCTCTTTTGTTGAATCAACCTGATCTAGTTAAACCATCCTCAGTTGACTCCATAGTCCAATGGCCTGAAATACCTTGTTCTATCCATCTGCTCCTGAATTCCACCACCAAACAAAATAAAAAACCCCCAAGCTTTCATAACTAGCCTAATATCCCATAAACAAAGCTAAATCATAAAGAGAGAGCCCTCTCTGAGTACATATTGGCTAGATTCTGTACTTAAAAGATTGGTTTGTGGTTACCTTGGACCCATTTCCTTCTTCTTACAACTTCAAGGAAAATCTGAGTGATAACAGCTACCTTACTTCAGACTTTGGCTACCTTTGTTCAGACTTTGGCTACCTTTTATTCACTGTGGGACTTTCAGCTTCCTTCATTTCAGACTTCGGCTATCTCTATTGTGGGATTACAGAACCGAACTTACTTATACCCCTCAAACTAGACGAGCTTACTTGGTATATATACTCGTTGGAGCCTCCTTAAATGCGTCGACATGATCAATTGAAAGGGGTCGAGTTTATATAAGGCTAGGTTGACTTGTCATTGTTTGTAGGCCAACTAGTAGATAGTTGAGGAGGCTAACTTTATGGGGAAGGAGTAGGATGATAAATATTTTTTTTTCTTCACCTTAAGGAGCCCAAGAATGGTTTCTTACAAAAATAATTTTGACTTTGACTCAATAAAAAGCCTAGAGCACACAATGGGTGCTTTGACCTATTGACTATTGACCCAAGCATGAAACCCATTCTTTAATAAGTCAATTTATTAATAATAAAAAATTATTCTTATTCTGACAATTATATATTACATCATGACTCAAATATAATTATGAAGATCGAACCTAGTTACATTTTCAACACTCCCTCTTAACTAGGGAGGTATTCACAATTACCTATATTTATAGAGGTACATGGAAGATCTCCAAAATGAACTATGAAGAGTTCTGCCACACTCAGTGCCTCAGACTAGATTCCTAACCAAGGTAATCTATCTGGGTGGGACTAAGATAGACTCAAGTTTTCAGCGAGTCTAGGTATCATCCTGCCACACTCAGTGCCTCGGACTAGATTCCTAACCAGGGTAATCTATTTGGGTGGGACTAAGATGGACTCAAGCTTTCAGCGAGTCTAGGTACCATCAGGCTTACTTGCTAACCATCAACCTAGGGATCTAGGTGCATATCCAAGGTTAGAGCTCCAAGACCAATGCCACCCTCCCTCTTTGGGATCTAGACATTAATACATAGGTCGGCTAGATGTCCTCCCAAACATCCAACATTAGATGCTTCAACTCTCCCTATCAAACTAGATATATCCATTTGTCAAGCATGCTTCCAAAGTGTTCATTCTTCTTATGGAGAGATTTATCTATACAAACACAAATGCAATCAATAATAAACTTTCAAATATACATACAAGTAAACACAAACCTTCGAGGTCCTCATTCATTCTGATGCTTCAATCATCACTTTCAAATATACATACAAGTAAACACAAACCTTCAAGGTCCTCATTCATTCTGATGCTTCTATCATCATCAAGTTATCCAAATACTTTCTTCTCACTTCTTTTATCAACATCAAATACATCTTCATATCTTCTCGAGTCTTTTATTCATCGACAGTACTTTTGTTCTTTTCAAACATTTACAGTCATCATATGCCCTTCCTCTCAAATGGGAGATATACCCTTTCTACTATCCAGGCTCCCTCTTAGGGGATCAAACACTTCCTTCTTCTATAACATCAGAGAACCTTTCATGGCTCTATCGAGGCCATCTTTATTATCATCATTCATATAATTTCCTTCATCAGGCTTTATTATTATCAAGTCAACTTAAGAACATCTTCAACATCTTGAATATTATGTACCTACACAACTTAAGTAGCAAATACAACCAAATACATATAGAAGCATGGTGTTAACTAGGTTACTATAGTAAGCATTTAGACTCAAAAGTTATAAACTCAATTTCTTACTAGGGTTTACTTACGAGCCCTAGACTACATTATCAAGACTTAGAGCAACTCATTCAAAATGTTAGACTTATTATATCTAGGGATATATGATGGACTCTATCATGATTTAATGCAAACCTTAGATTCCATCTTTGAGACACAAAGCCTTGTATATCAATAATAAAAATCCATTCATAATGCTATGCATTTAAGGAATATGTCAAACTTTTACTAGGGTTTGTAGCAAACCCTAGATTTTAGAAATATCGTCATATCCTAGAATATCAATCTTCTAATAGAGCTTTGTTACAAACCATAGAATTCACAAATTAAAATATGAGCATCTGCAATTAGGTTAGCATACATATATGGGATGTACTTATCTACTTTGTAAACCCAAAACATAACCATTAATACAACAATTTTATCGGGCTAGGGTTTTGGTCATACCGATGAATATACACCTAGGGTTAGGACCTTGTTTTAGCTAATACAACAATCTTACTTATAAACCTTAACTTTCCAAACCCTAGGGGTTCAATACATAGCATAGACATCTAAAGGACTAGGGTTTCCATCATAACAATACCAAAACCCTAAACATCAAAAGAATAGAATTTCTAGATTTCGTCAATAACCCTTATATTAGGGTTTTACGATGAACCTTTTTAGGGTTTCACAATAATGATAATATAACAAGGGTAGATTCAATCTAATGATTAATCACCCTAACAAGGATCATTATGATCAAAAAATCCTAGACAAGAAAGAGTTAGTAACAAATTTCAAAAGGTCCCAACTTGTAATATGAAGAAGAATTATAAACTTTTATACATGCCTTGAGTTCTAATTTATATAGACCTGAAAGGTCCCCTCTTAAATATGATAGCATCTTCATAGTTTATGTATCATCTTGTGCCCAAGGATCCCATTCAATTTTCCAAATCACCATTTCTAAGATCAACATGTGTGCCTTATTTTTCTCTTTCTATATTCTTTGACAAACACAACCAAAATATACAAGTATAATAGCGTGATTATTATCTAGGGTTTCCATTACCCTTTCAGAGAATGAATTCCTAGAGATCTTAAGTACAAACCCTTATAGGCCTTGGGACATTATGTCAAAATCAATTAATTCTATTTTTCGCAAGGAATTGTCATATACCAAACCCTAAACATTATGAGATAGGGTTGTTAAGAGGGAACAAATGAATGAGGGTGAGACTTTTACAAACCCTAGTCATTAATAATTTTAACATAATGAGGACTTTCTCATCCTAGAATCATACAAGCAACTAATCTTAACATTTCATGCTAGTCTATTAACAAATGAACATTCTATACATAATTTAAGATTATATACCTTTGCCTTTCATGTTTGACGGATTGACGTTTCATAGAGCTTGTTGCTTTTTCTAGAAAACTAAAAAACATATTGTTAGATGTCAAAAACATAAAGAATAATAACCATACTTACTTGAATGTGGTGAGGACTTCAAGTTGGTCTGTTCTCTCTTGATTGTAGTAGAGGCTTCCAAGAGTGAGTTGTTACAGGTCTTCAAATAGACTACTTCCTTTAGAGATTAATATACTTGCTCAACGATAGAACTTTAGACACATATTCCTCCTTGATCCTTCTTAAATGTTACACAAATTACAAGATTGATGGAAAAAGATTTTTTCTTATTGAATTAGACTTTTTCAAAACATGTTTTATTATACCAAGTATTGTGATATTTTCAGTGATGTCTGATACATATATTTCTGAATTTCTAAAAATGATTGCGATCTTTTGATGACTGTAACTTCTTCCATATGATCTTAAGACTGCTTCTTATTTAGTTCGGTCTTTCATCCTTTCAACAAGTGAATTTCTTAGTTATAAATGACACTTCAAATTTTGTGATTTGGTTGCCCTTTATTGCTTTGCTCTTCTAACTCAGGCCTGCAGCCTAATTACTGAAGATTTGACTTATAGTCAAACCAAAAAATGAGCTATGTCAGTTCAGTCTTCCTTTTACGTAGTTTTGACTTGAGAATTAAATATGAGACTTTTTTTTTTCAACCTATAGTGATATTTTGGTTGCCTCTTATGTTACTAACCTTAACTTTGATACCCTATTGAGAAATCTAGGGCGACCTTTGTTTAATTTGATTTCTCCATTGTTTGACAGTTTCTTGTCAATTTTTATTTTCTTCTTCTTAGTAGTTATGTTATTATCATCAAAGCAATTTCCAAAAACACAAAGACACCAATGAACACATGGTATAAGAACTTAGCCAGAGCAAAACCCCTATCTAGGGGAAAACCCAGTCAAGGACTCTTCCTTCAGTGGATTCATATGACAGTGAGACAAACAAGACTAAGAAAACGACCTCCTTCCCTCCATCAAGTCAGCCTCTTTAGTCTTCAATGAACATCACTAGATTTTAAGGTCAAAGCATTCATGATGTGGGCAATATTCTATTGCAGACTTTGGTCTCCTTTCATCTATGTGGAATTGCAAACTTCAGCCTCCTTTCATTTCTATGGAATCGCAGAACTTCGACCTCATTCTATAACTGAGGAACTGCAGACTTCAGCTTCCTTTTACTCAGATTTAGGCTAGCTTACTTCAAACTTTGGTTACTTTTATCCACTGTGGGACTTTCGACTTCCTTCATTTCAGACTTGGCTACCTTACTTCAGACTTTGGTTGCCTTTCTTCAAACTTCGACTACCTTTTATTCACTGTGGGACTTTCGGCTTCCTTCATTTCAGAATCCAACTATCTTACTTCAAACTTCGGCTATCTATACCGTGGGATTACAAAACCAAACTTAATTATTCCCCTCAAACTGGACGAGCTTACTTGGTATATATAGTCATTGGAGCCTCCTTAAATGAGCCAACATGATCAATTAAAAGGGGTCGACTTTATATAAGGCTAGGTCAACTTGTCATTGTTTATAGGCCGACTAGGAGATAGTTGAGGAGGCTGACTTGATGGGGAAGGAGTAGGACAATAAATAATTTTGTTTCTCAACCTTAAGGATCCCATGAAGGGTTTCTTACAAAAATAGTTTTGACTTTAACTCAAAAAAATCCTAGAGCACACAATGGGTGCTTTGACCTATTGACTATTGACCCAAGCATTAAACCCATGCTTTAATAAGTCAATTTAATAATAATAATAAATTATTTTGACAATTATATATTACATCATGACTCAAGTATAATTATGAAGACTGAACCTAGTTACATTCTTCAACAACGAGAAAGATGAAGTTGTTTCCAGATACATTAATGGCCTTCGATATGTTATTCAAGACAAGTTACATGTGGTGCAAATTTGATTTGTTACAGAGGAATATCAACTTGCCTTGAAGGATGAAAAGAAACCATCTGGAAAACAATTAAGTCCTCATGGTAAAAGAACAAGAGGTGCAGGAAAGAGCATGTCTAGAAGAAGAAAAAGCAACAGAAGAAAGGAGAAGGCAACAATACAAGTGTCGCAAACCAAGAATCTTGAAGAAAATTTGAATCCCCTATAGGCGGATGAGGAAGATTTGGAGGAGCATGTTTCAAATGTGGAGCATAATGGCACAAGGCTTATGAATGTCCAAAGAAATAAGATGCCAACAGAAAGCAAGAAGGAAAAACTCATATTTCCCAAGGAGTGGAGAGCATGGAGCACAAATAGATGCAATATTGGATGTAAGTGTTGTTCACTTATTGTAGGTAGTGGTAACACTAATGATTTGGTGTCTAATGAAGTTATTAAGAAATTGAATTTGAAATGCACCCCACATTTAAATGCCTATTGAGTCTCTTGGTTGGAAAAAGGACACCATGTCACTGTTTTAAGAAGTGCTTTCTAAATTTCCAATTTGGGCATTACAATGACTAATATTATGTTGTAGGGGTCCTATAAATGCCTATTGAGTCTCTTGGTTGCAAAAGGTACACCATGTTACTGTTCTAAGAGGTGCTTGGTAAATTTCCAATTTTGAAATTACCATGACTAATTTTTATGTTGCTGGGGTCCTATAAATTCATTACAGACATAACAACAAATTTTATGTAGAATTTACCAAAATAAACACAAGTACGTACCAGTGTCTCCCAGCATATGACGATCCTAGCTAGTGTTGCTCTGGATTCTTTGCTCTCGTTACCAAACCGATTGATACGTCCCTTCCTATCTGGGATCAACCTTATCAGTTCTTAGATCTAAAGGACTTCGAGATCGAAGTCCACTAGCCCTGGTGCCCAAAATTCAAAGAACAACTCAAGTTTTCCCAATTTTAGTTCAAAATCGAGCCCCAGGCTCATACCTCAAAATAGTCTCTCCAGAATCTCTCATGACTCTCCTTCTCTTCTACTATCTTCCTCCTCCCCTAACAAATACCCCCTCTTCAGTCTATTCGTCCTCCCTATATTAGAGAGCTTTCTTCTTCCCTAGGAAACCTTTCCCCACTACCTCTGCACAAATTATTTTCTTAATCCTTGTTCGTTGCCTATCAACTAACATTGCTATGAATAGCCTTTAAGGTCTTTTAAGGTAGTCACCAGTCCCCCTGCCTCTGATAATAAATGGACTTGGCTTTAGCAGCGAAAATAGCGTACATAAGAGGCATTTACACGTATTCATGAAATTTTAACGCACTAGCTTGAAACTATTATAATCTATTGTTCATTAATATCCTTGAAATTTCTTTACATCATGATCTTTTTATTATATAATATATATTATAAACCCTTTTTAGTTGTGTATATATATATATATATATATATATATATATATATATATATATATATATATAATCATTTTAATTTTAGTTTGTACAATAATGAATATATATTATAATTTTTTGTATAATAATTAATATTTATTAAAATTAAATATATTATATATTGTATTTCTCGGCCTGGAGTATGCCGTAAAACTGCTTCTGCTTGGCTAAGAGCTCGTCTTCCTCGGACGTAAGGAAACAGGTTAACGGCCCAAGACCCAGAGGCATCTGGCAGGAGTGAAAGCCTGCTCCCTTACGGACCACCAGCGGGTTATTACAGGTGGCGTGGTTTTCCTTGATAACAGTGATGAGTCAAACCGACATTCGCGGATAGCAGCCAGAGATGGCTGTCCTCACTGTTGGTTTGACACCTGAGTTTGATAGGTTTTGCCACCTTCGGAAAAAAAAATAAAAAATATTGTATTTCCTGTTGCTATTTTTTATAATACATTGCCCTTACCCTTTATTTTTTATAGTTATATATTATGATGGTGGTACACGTATTAAGTACTCACTTAATGTATTCAATAAATATAATACATATATATATATATATATATATATATATATATATATTTTGTTGAGTTAGGTATTCACTTAGAACTTTTGATAATCAATTCGTTCATCCTTTAATTAGGAGTTTTTATAATAAGTTAGTATGTTGTTGACAGTGTTGGACACGCCAACATGTCAGGGGCTCTCCCTGCTAAGAAGTCCCAATTAGACCTCAGATCGTTTGGTGTAGGATTCCTAGCAGTGTGTCGTATGGTAATGCCTTGACCGTGATTTTGCACGGAGGTAAGTAAGATGTTCCTGTTGGTAGCAAGGGTGTGACAACTACAGTAAGTCAAGGAAGGTGCATGAGAGGTTCTAACACATGAAGGGTGAGTTGAGTGCACCCCTTGGAAACTTGTGTTAGCATGGAGTTAAGAAGGGAACACACGAGCGAAGATGCATCACAACATGGAAAGCAAGTTAGCTAGCAATCCAAAGCGATGGTTAAACCAACAACACATTTCAGAAAGATTCATACATACATACACATAAATAGCTATACATGCATGTGTAAGAAAACAGATACATATATCATTTAGAGTAAACAGATAGATGAAATACAATACAACATATGCATGAAACATGTTGGATCTTGTTATATTAAGAAGTGTAAGTTCCAGGCATACAATACATCCATGTTTATCCACTAGTTCCGACAGCGGAACGTTACATCCACAACTTCTTGCTCCTCCAAAGAGATATACTAGCTATGTGTAGTGGAGAAGCCAAAATTCATTACAATATTGTCCAAGCTCTCTCTAAGATAGTCATATCAGAAGCTCAGCTGACAAAAAGCCTCTACAATGAGTTATGAGGTACTATTTATAGCAAAGGGTGGGGAGACCCTTGACATTCCCCTTTGAGACTGTTCATCTACCCTCATGACCCTTCAACTACTTTATGACTGTTACATTCAACTATCAACACTTGAATTTCCACTTGACAAGAAATTACATTACTATGCACATGTGCCCATGTGAGACAAAATGACTTGAGCAAGCCATGCAAGACATTAATGACACTCAAACCGTTGTGGTGAGACCAAGTATTTGACATGCTTGCGATGGTTGAAGGTGATGAGATGATGCCAAGCTTCGCTGTTCGTGATGGTGTCCGGGCGCTCAATGGTGACATCTTGCTGAAGCAAACTCTTGCCTTCTTTGCATCCGAGTGCAAAGGCTCAAAATAGGATGAGAGGACACAACTTGTCATCTGGCCCTCCTTCTAGCACCAGAAATGTTGACGATGTTGGACCCGCCAACATGTTAGGGGATCTCCCCGGTAAGAAGTACCAATTAGACCTCAGATCGTTTGGTGTAGGAGTCCCAGCAGTGGGTCGTACGATAATGCCTTGACTGTGATTTCACACGGAGGCAAGTAAGATGTCCCTATTAGTAGCAAGGGTGTGACAACTACAGTAAGTCAAGGAAGGTGCATGTGAGGTTCTAACACATGGAGGGTGAGTTGAGTGCGCCCCTTGGAAACTTGTGTTAGCATGGAGTTAAGAAGGGAACACACAAGCGAAGATGCATCACAACATGGAAAGCAAGTTAGCTAACAATCCAAAGTGATGGTTAAACCAACAACACATTTAAGAAAGATTCACGCATACATACACAGAAATAACTATACATGCACACGTAAGAAAACATATACATATATCATTTAGAGTAAATAGATAGCTGAAATACAATACAAAATATGCATGAAACGTGTTGGATCTTGTTGTATTAAGAAGTGTAAGTTATAGTCATACAATACATGCATGCCCAACCACTAGTTCCGACAGCGGAACGTTACAGCCACAACCGCCTCCTCCAAAGAGATATACTAGCTCTGTGCAATGGAGAAGCCAAGGCTCGTTACAATATTGTCCAAGCTCTCTCTAAGATAGTCTTATCCGAAGCTTGGCTTACCAAAAACCTCTACAGTGATTTATGAGGTACTATTTTTAGCAAAGGGTTGGGAGACCCTTGACATTCCCTTTTGAGACTGTTCATCTACCCTTGTGACTATCACTGTTACATTCAACTATCGACACTTGAAATTCCACTTGACAAGACATTACATTACAATGCACATGTACCCATGTGAGACAAAATGGCTTGATCAAGCCATGCAAGACATCAATGACACTCAAACCGTTGTGGTGAGACCAAATCTTTGACATGCTTGTGATGGTCGAAGGTGATGAGCTGATGCCAAGCTTGGTTGTCCGTGATGGTGTCTGGATGCTCAATGGTGAGATCTTGCTGAAGTGAAATATTGCCTTCGTTGCATTCGGGTGCACTAATATGGCTCCTTTGTCCAACTCGTCTGATAGCATGCGCATGGTCATCCTAGTGTGACCAGACTGGCAACATGTTGATGCATAGTGTCTACGTTGCTCTCCAAGCATGTGCTCGTGGTCGTGTGCATCAACATGTCAAGGTACATGCTTAGCTCCAGTCAGACTTGCTTCTTGTTTTCGCCTCAGTGAGTGTGTCGAATGGATGGGATTGCATGCGTACGCACAATGACATGCATGTTGCTGCATTCCCTTGCATGTGATCAACAACACTGCTCACCTCGTCTGCTCTGTGCCAACTGTTGAGATAGATCCATAACTTGTATGGGTGTAGTTTCATCTGTGAGTGCATGTTGTGCCTCGTGTTGTACCTGTTCCTGCTGTAACTCATTCTCTCGTCTATGCAACTCCTGTTCTTCCTTGAGTTGTTGCTTCAGCACATGCAACTCCTTCTCTGTTTCATTCTATACCTTCACGCGATCTTCATGTCACGTCATCACCTCATAGCCTGAGTCTCCAAAGTTGCTTTCATCACAAGTGGATCTGCTTGAGGTTGCAACTTTGTTCCGCCTCTTTGTTGTCAACAAAATTCCTTTTGCATTCGTTGCATCTGGTATGCTACCTTTAGCTGTTATTGATGGTGTTGCTTGCTGTGATGCTACTGCCATCATATCTCGATGCCTTGTCTACGAACAACTCGATATCTTCGTGGGTAGGAAAGTTCATAAACACTTGATCGACTGCATCCCAAAGTGTGCTATGAACAATGTCTTCAACTCTCCTCTCCTAGAAACCATTGTACCTATGCTGTAGAGAGGCAGATGAACACCTGTGATACCTGGAGACATGGAAACACTCATGTCAAGAAATCTGTCAGTCGAAAACCAAAACAAACTTGAGAACTGACTTGCAACATACTTGTGTGACTGATCATGAAGGTTGCGCAATTTCTGCTGGGAGGTCGGGAGACTGACTGCCAAAAATGTGCAAGGCATAGTCCGGGCTGTCTGTAGGCTAAATGACTATTGGAACTGCGCAATGCATAGTCCAGCCTGGCCTGCTGAGGACTGAAACTGTGCAATGTGCAATTTTAGTCTGCAGTGACATGCAACCAGCAAACTGCATTGTGTAGCTTCTGGGGCCAACATGACACTGCCTCCAAGAATTGTGTAATGCATGCCTGGAGGTCAGTGCCTAGCTAGATTTGCACAAATTCTGGAGGGAAGGCAGAGCATTCGCTTCTGGAAATGTGCAGTGCTAGCCGGGAAAGGCACGTTCCGAGCCAAGGCAGCCCAGTCCGGTCGACGAGTGACTAAAAAGATGAGAAGTGTGAATGCATGATGAGATGAGTGCAAACAAGGGTGAATGATCATTCATGCAACCAACAAGTGCAGGATTTAGAAAATGGGAAAGCATGCATGTGTGTGAAGCGAGTCGCTACAACGACGACCATTCGTGCAAAACTGTGTCATGCATACGACATCAATGAGATGCGAACAAAAATTGAATCGATGCTTCTACAAGCTAGAATGCATCAAAATGACATCGATTGATCACTGAAATCAAGTAGACAATAATCACACAAAGCCAAAATAAAAAAGCAACAGAAATGCAACACAAGACATGGAAGGTGGGCCTACCCCATAACAAATGAGTTGAATGTGCTGGCAACTCCTAGATGAAACGTGGGATGTCAGAGCTGCAAGGTCAATGTGAGGAATGAGATTTGTAGTGTCTAGTTCATGAGTTTTGATAAAATCGAAGATGTGACGCGCATGCCACAAATCTAGGAAGAGTGAAAATTGGTGGGAGGTTTCTGAAATGATCCTTGCATGCAACCTCCAGCGGCTAAAAGTAGATCCCTGAATCAAATGATGCCTTTGCATGCTACCTTGGGAGAAGTAGCCCATGCATGCAAATCAGTTTTGCTTGGTCCCGAAGGGAACTGGTCAACTCAATTATACATTCAACAGTCTACTCTATTGGGAGGAAAAAATGCTCATTTCCGGGAGGGAGCTGGGTTGGTTGCCCAGAGGGATTGCACAACTTATGGGTAGAACAACTAACTGCAGCCAAAAAATGCACAATTTTTGGCTGAGCAGTCCTACTGGGAGGAATTGAAATTTTTCCAGTGAACAGTGACAGACATATTTGCGCAATTTTGGAGCCCAACAGGTTGCCAAACATAATTGTGAAATTTCTGTAGGGAAGGCTGGTTCCCCTCCAGAATTGCCCAATTTCTTGAGGGCGCTGCTCAACCTCAGCTGGATCAAGTACGAAGAAACAACCTGTGAGGGGGATGCAAAAAGCTCTGATGCACATGCTATCATTCTGCAAGAAAAACACTGAAGTTTGTGTACTTCACACGACAAGGCATGTTGTTGTGAAAGATTGGTAGGGAGGCTCCAAAAATTAGTTAAGGCAAAATTTTGGAGGGTGGTTGTAGCTGTTACAACACTTGGCGATACACTGGTAGAACTCCATCTCTCTAAATCGACCTTGTTTGTGAAAAGCAAGTCTAACACCTCTTGAAGTCTTGTTCAGTGCTCAGTTTGTCTTGGTTTTCACACTTGCATTATTGTAAGATTTAGCATATGCTAAGCTCTTGGTCAATCGACACGCATTCCAAGCCAATTCGAAACAATTATTTTGATTGGGGTTGAGTGGCATATTGGTGCACAAGAAGTATAATCATTAGAGTCTTAGTTTCATCTTTGGTGTTGCTCCACTGCCAGCAGGCCTGGACAGTACCCCGGAGGAGTCACGCAAGAACACAAGTATCACTCCGCTACCAGCGAGCCTGGTCAATACCCCGATGGAGTTACTTGCATCACCTCTTTGTGTAGGAATCCTTTCTCTTCTTTCACCTTATTCATTTTTCATTTTTTCATTTTTTACTTTTCATCTTTCTCATTTTTCATAACTTGCATAACACTTATTCCTTTCAGAGGTGGAAGAGGGATCCCGACTTATTGAGAGTAGAAGAGGTTGTTCCTTCAGAGAAGTAGTTTATTATATGCCTCTAACGTTCCTGTTAAGGTTTTCCCCCTCACCTTACTCTTCTTGACTGAGCTGCCAAGGATTAACCCAAAAACAACCGACTAGAGTAGGTGACACTATTTAGCGTGCAAGCATTGTTTTTTCACCAAGGTTCACTTCAAACAATATGTATTTTCCATTGATGTATCATGGACTGAAGACAACAAATTCTTACATAAGAGAGCAGACAACAGATAACCAAATGTTGATAGTTGTACAAGTCCTCTTCTACTTTACCTAGCTTATTTCAAGAGTCACACACGGTCCATGTGAAACTAACCTACGGACATAAACAAGCAAATAAACCAAAAAGAAAATCAAGAAGCGGAAGCAAATGCGAAAGCAAATCAAGTAAGCAAACAAACATGCAAAGAAAGAAAGAAAACAAGCATGCAAGCAAGAAAACTGAAAGCAAACACTACTCCTAATCCTAAGCTAACGGTGCATGGGCCTGATCACATGAAGTGATATTTCAAATGCAGCCACCGACGCATTGGTAGACCCATGTTGGTGAAGGCTTGGTTGGTGAGAAATCTAGTTGTGCGAAGTAGAAAATGTGAAAGATACAACAACGAAAAAAGACACACTCCGAGCTTACAAGCGTCCACAGAACACAAATGAGTGAAAGCGCATGATATGCACTCTGTGGACTTGCCAAGTTGTTGTGTTACACTACATGCAGATGTTGAGTGTATGCATTCCCTTGACCATGACATGCAAGCAAACATGAGAAAGGTAGACCACTTACGTTGCGCAAGTGTGCTTGCTATGTAAGATTCCTCCAATGCATGAGTGATGGGATCATGTAGTTCAAGTGGAGGAAGTAAAATCTGAGTGTTAGATTGATCTTGAGTGCATACATATGAGTGATGAGGAGCCTTGAGTGTTTGAACAATTTCCTGATCAGAAGTGAAACCAACCTCAGGACAACGAGGGCCTGACATAACCATCATCTCGGGTTGATGTGCCTCGACAATCTGTGTGGTCTTGACTGTTTTGACAGATGGATCATCATAAACCAGTGGCTTAGACGGACTAACAACAAATGAATCAACAACGTGATCAGATGATGAGGTAAAGGGATCACAACAACCAAAATTAGAAAACTCATGATGTTTGTCGACATACTCATGATTTGTTGAATAACACAAAGGGGTAAACGAGAAGAAAGGATGTTCACCCTCTGCGTTTCCGAAAAAAGTAAATGAAAGATCAAGTAGATTTTCAATGAATGATTTGTCCTCTCCATTGTCAGATGATGGTATGACATCCAGTGTGTCCTGCGAATGATCAACAATGGGTACATTCGTGGATGGAGATGCACATGAAAAATCACAGATGGCAGGATCATCAAGGATGTTAGGAAGAAACGAAGGAGGTACAGACAAACAGGGATGGTCCCCTGCTACCAGTGGATGTTCAAGTTCTCATCATGCTCTTCATGAATGCCAGCACATGTTGGTTGTGCAACACCAACTCTGTCGATATATCAATCCTCATTCAAAACAAGTGTAGAGTTCGGAATGGAAGAACACAATACAGTGTCATCCATAGGATGATCAGAACATGAAGAGGGAGGTTGAGGCACAAAATACATGTGATGAGGTATGGGACTCACAACCAAGTCTGAGCGAAAATCATAAGGAGCGATGTTGGGAGGACGTGACGGTTCAACAAATGTGTGTTCATGCTCTCCCACATCAATCTGTGATGGTGGAACTGTTTGATGAGGGGATGGTAGACAGTCACTTGTGACAATGGCTGTATCCGTCTATGATTGCGCAACTCCATCACCGAAGTATGCTAAGCAGGGATTGAGCTTGAACTTATTCTTGGGATGGGCATATTTATTAAGACAATACTCAAATCTATCTCAAAGATAGGGAAATTTCATCTAGCTCTTCGGAGCTTGAAAATGCAGATCACGGAAGCACTACAAAAAATTCATTGGCGATTCATGCAGAGCCTTCTGTTGTTGCAACAATTTTTGGTCAAGATGTTCTGGATAAATGATAGAAAGTGTCTTCAATGAGATCACATAAGTGCTCAAGTGAGTGCACGCTGTCAGCCGGTAGGCTGCACAACCACCAATGTGAAGATTCGCAAAGTGTGTATGCAAGACTAGCATGTTCGTCAGAACATCCATATTCCTCGTGAAGAATGGAGAGGAAGTTATGTAAGAACTCAGGCCAAGCCACTTTGCCTTTACCATCATACGTGAATGTAGACAAGAGATCAAAGAACTCCCTCGTGATGGTGACATCTTCAGAATGCGAAAAAAATTATGGAGGTAGTAGATTGCAAGAATCCATGATAGATATGAAAAGGCTAAAAATAGGATGAGAGGACACAACTTGTCATCTGGCCCTCCTAGCACTAGAAATGTTGACAGTGCTGGACCCGCCAATATGTCAAGGGATCTCCCCGCTAAGAAGTCCCAATTAGACCTCAGATCGTTTGGTGTAGGAGTCCCAGGAGTGGGTCACACAATAATGCCTTGACCGTGATTTTACACAGAGGCAAGTAAGATGTCCCTGTTGGTAGCAAGGGTGTGACAGCTACAGTAAGTCAACGAAGGTGCATGAGAGGTTCTAACACACGGAGGGTGAGTTGAGTGTGACCCTTGGAAATCTATGTTAACATGGAGTTGAGAATGGAACACACAAGCGAAGATGCATCACAACATGGAAAGCAAGTTAGCTAGCAATCCAAAGCGATGGTTAAACCAACAACACATTTAAGAAAGATTCATACATACATACATAGAAATAGCTTACATACATGTGTAAGAAAACATATACATATATCATTTAGAGTAAATAGATAGCTGAAATACAATACAACATATGCATGACACATGTTGGATCTTGTTATATTAAGAAGTGTAAGTTCTAGTCATACAATACATCCATGTCCAACCACTAGTTCTAACAGTGGAATGTTACAGCCACAACTGCCTGCTCCTCCAAAGAGATATACTAGCTCTGTGCAGTGGAGAAACCAAGGCTCGTTACAACACTATCCAAGCTCTCTCTAAGATATTCCTATCAGAAGCTTAGCTGACTACAAGCCTGTACAATGAGTTATGAGGTACTATTTACAGCAAAGGGTGGGGAGACCCTTGACATTCCCCTTTGAGACTGTTCATCTACCCTCATGACTCTTCAACTACTCTATGACTATTACATTCAACTATCGACACTTGAACTTCCACTTGAAAAGACATTACATTACAATGCACATGTGCCCATGTGAGACAAAATTGTTTGAGCAAGCCATGCAAGACATCAATGACACTCGGACCGTTGGGGTGAGACCAACTCTTTGACATGCTTGTGATGGTCGAAGGTGATGAGTCAATGCCAAGCTTGGTTTTCCATGATGGTGTCTAGACGCTCAATGGTGAGATCTTGTTGAAGCGAACTCTTGCCTTCGTTGCATCCGGGTGCAATGATATGGCTCCTCTGTCGAACTTGTCTGATAACATGCACATGGTTGTCCTGGTGTGACCAGACTAACAACATGTTGATGCATAGTGTCTACGCTACTCTCCAAGCATGTACTGGTGGCCATGTGCATCAACTTGTCGAGGTACATGTTCAGCTCCAGTCAGACTTGCTTCTTGTCTTTGCCTCGGTGAGTGTGCCGAATGGGTGGGATCACATGCATGTGCACAATGACACGCATGTTGCTTCATTCCCTTGCATGCAATCAACAACACTTCTCACCTTGTCTACTCCATGCTAGCTATTGAGATAGATCCATAACTTATACGGGTGTAGTTTCATTTGTGAGTGCAAGTTGCGCCCCCTGTTGTACCTGTTCCTGCTGCAACTCATTCTCTTGTCTATGCAACTCTTGTTCTTCCTTGAGTTGTTGCTTCAGCACATGCAACTCCTTCTCTATTCCATTCTCTGCCTTCGCGCGATCTTCATGTCGCGTCATCACCTCATAGCTTGAGTCTCCAAAGTTTCTTTCATCACAAGTGGATCTGCTTGAGCTTGCAACTTTTTTCTGCCTCTGTGTTGTCAACAAACTTCCTCTTGCGTTCGTTGCATCTAGTATGCTGCCTTTAGCTATTGTTGATGGTGCTGCTTGTTGTGATGCTGCTGCCGTCATATCTTGATGTCCTTGTCTATGAACAACTCGACATCTTCGTGGGTAGGCAAGTTCATGGACACTTGATCGACTACATCCTCAAGTGTGCTATGAACAATGTCTTCAACTATGCTCACCTGGAAACCTTTGTACTTTTGCTGCTGAGAGGCAAATGAACACCTGTGATACCTGGAGACATGGAAATACTCATGGCAAGCAATCTGTCAGTATAAAACCAAAACGAACTTGAGAACTAACTTGCAACATACCTATGTGATTGATCATGAAGGTTGCGCAATTTCCACCGGGAGGTCGAGAGACTGGCTACCAAAACTGCGCAAGGCATAGTCTGGGTTGTCAGTAGGTTGACTGACTGCTAGAACTACAAAATGCACAATCCAGCCTAGCCTGCCGAGGACTGAAACTGCGCAATGCACAATTTTAGTCAGCAGTGACATGCAACCAGCAAACTGCATTGTATAGTTTCTGGGGCCAACAAAACATTTCCTCCAAGAATTGCGCAATGCATGCCTGGAGGTCAGTGCCTAGATAGACTCGCACAAATTTTGGAGGGAAGGCAAAGCCTTCGCTTTCGGAAATGCATAGTGCTAGCCAGGTAAGGCACGTTTCAAGCGAAGGCAACCCAGTCCGGCCGATGGGTGACTGAAAAAAATGAGAAGTGTGAATGCATGATGAGATGAGTGCAAACAAGGGTGAATGATCATTCATGAAAACAACAATTGCAGGATTCAGAAAATGGGAAAGCATGCATGTGTGTGAAGCGAGTTGCTGCAATGACGACCATCCATGCAAAACAATGTCATGCATGCAATAATAGTTAGATGCGAATGAAAACTAAAATGCTGCTTCTACAAGATAACATGCATCAAAACAACAACAACCGCTCACTGAAATCAAGTAGACAAAAATCACACAAAGTGAAATTCGAAAAGCCACAGAAATAAAACACAGGACATGGAAGGCGGGGTTACCCGAAAACAGCTAAGTTGAATGTGCCGACAACTCCTAGATACAATGTGGGATGTCAGAGTTGTGAGGTCAATGTGAGGAATGACCTCTACAACATCCGATTCATGAGTTTTGATAATATCGAAGATGCGACGTGCATGCCACAAATATAGGAAGAGCGACACTTGGTGGGAGGTTTCTGAAATGATCCTTGCATGCAACCTCCAACTGTTAAAATTAGATCCCTGAATCAAGGGATGCCTTTTCATGTTGCCTTGGGAGAAGCAACCCATGCATGCAAATTAGTTTTTCTTGATCCCTTAGGGAACCGATCAACTCAATTGCACATGCAATAGTCTGCTCAGCTGGGAGGAAAAAATGCGCATTTCTGGGTGGGAGTTGGATTGGATGCCCAAAGGGATTGTGCAATTTTTGGGTGAGTAGTCCTACTAGGAGGAATTTTGCAATTTTTCTAATGAACAGGTACATGTAGATTTGCACAATTCTAGAGCCCAGTAGGCTACCAAATAGAATTGCTTAATTTCTGGAGGGAAGGCTGGTTCCCCTCCATAATTGCGCAATTTCTTGAGGGAGCTTCTCAGCTTGAATCTAGACCAAATCTAGAGAAACAACATGTGTGGGGGATGCAACAAGCTCTGATGCACATGTTATCATTCTGCAAGAAAAAAACTGAAGCTTGTGTACTTCACACGGCAAGACATGCTGTTGTGAAAGGTTGGTAGGGAGGCTCAAAAACTAAGCTAGGGAACAATTTTGGCGGGTGGTTGTAGCTGCTACAACATATGTATACTATCGTAGTTCATGTGATGCATACATATGTTGTTATCATATGCACGTTAATATTCTCATGTTGCCTATAATTTGAGATGGGTCATTATATGTGTGATGTAGTGCCAATAGATGTATGTAATTTGTTGTTGGGGAGGCCTTAGTAATTTGACTGAAAAGTTGTTCATGATGGAGAAAACATTATTTTTTTGTTGGAGAAGAATAGAAATAAATTTAAGTTATTTCCCATGAAAGAAGAAAAGGTGGACAACAACAAAACCAATGAGTACAACAGTGGTAGTAAAATTATGATATGCATAACAAAATAGTTCTTGATAAAGGAGAAGAGGGAAAGACGTTGCTTTTCCATTTTGTCAAAGAATTTAAGTTTAGAAGTGAAGTGACATAACAACAAAGGTTAGTGAATTGTTATTGGAGTTTAAGCAAGTTAATTTTAGATGAACTATTGAAGGAATTTCCACCCATGAGGAGAATTTCCCATTGAAAAATTAATTTCATTACAGGTCCAAGTCTACCAAACAAAGTGCCATATGGATTGACTCTAGCTGAAAGTGACGAAATCAATAAATAAGTCCAATAGTTATTGGACCAAGGATTGATAAAAGACGAGTTAAGCCCATGTGCAGTATCTATTATACTAGCACTGAAGGAAGGAGGAGAATGGATGATGTTCATCGCTTTAAGGGCCATCAACATATTACCATCGAGTGTTGGTTTTCATTAACATGAATGGATTATTTAAAGCATTGTTTCAATGAATTAGAGTACTTCACAAATATTGATCTAAATAGTGGATATCACCAAATTCGAATCCTTGAAGGAGCTGAGTGGAAGATTGATTTAAAATTCAAAGAACGGACTATATGAATGGTTGTTCATTCCATTTTGGTTGATGAATATGCTAATACTTTTATGAGGCTAATGAATGAAGTGTTGAAACCTTATGTGGGTAAGTTTGTAGTTGTTTATTTAGATGACATTAATATTCAACAAGACAAAAGAGAAGCCCATGCATTAGAGAAATTTTGAGGTCTTAAATGGGCCTCAAAACAAAAATGTACAACCAAAATCAACTTTATAAGAATCAATATGATTCAAGATGATGATGTCAACCATGGGGGGGATTCACCATTTTTGGAGTAAAAAAGTAAAAAAATAAAAAATAAAAAAATATATATTTTTTCAACTTGTATTTTCAACTTATCTCCTTACAATTTTACTCAAATTTCGAGGAAGAGCACACGTTGGATGTGGAATTTAATTTCTCATCCAAAGGGTACCCATGTTGTACGCTTTTGATGGACCCTACTACATGAAATATGAAAAATACATGGAAAACATGATTGCAATCATGGGTTTTCATGTATTTCTCATATTTTGTGTAGTAGGGTCCATCGAAAGTATGCAACATGGGTACTTGTTGGATGATGAATTAAATTTTTCATCTAATGAATGATCCTACTCGAAATTTGAGTAAAATCGTAGGGAGATAAGTTCAAAATACAAATTGAAAAAGTAGCTTTTTTTTTTTTTTTTTCCCTCTAAAATTTGTTGATGTAATCTAATCTCTCCTTTTTTTTTTTAACAGAGGAATCGACAACTGGAGAAGCCTCGCAACTTGTGTAACACAGGGTCGATTTTGATCGCTACCACTATAACCCCTGGGAACTGCGTCCGCCCCTCTCCACAGCTCCGGGCTAGTCCGTGGGATTTGAACTCGTGACCTTCAGTACGGAGCCTGCGTTTCTAACGAACTTCACCACATTGTGATTACCAACTCGCCTACCCTCGTGGGGCTAATCTAATATTATTTTATTATTTCCACTATTATTTTATAATATTCCTTACAATGCCCATTTTAGACCTCAAAATTTCTCTAATGAGTCATTTGGGGTAAGCACTAGAGTAGTTAAGGCATGAGAAGTTGCTCATAAATCTACGGAAATGTTCTTTCATGAAAGAAGAATTGGTCTACTTGGGATTATGATATCTCAAGATGGGTTGAAGATGAATCCAAAGAAAGTAAAATTCGTTGTCATCGAGTGGCCAATTATGAGAAGTAAATTTATGTAAGAATATTTCCTAGCTTAGCTAGCTTCTATTAGAAGTTTATTAGGAATTCTAGTGGCATATATGCACCATTATCAATGCGAATGAGAAAATGAGAGTTCCAATGAAATGCAACAATGCAAAATTGATGAAGATGAAGGTCAAATAGAAGTTAATGTTGGCTTTGTTGAATTTTGGGGAAGTGTTCCAACTTTATTGTGATGTTGATGGGACAACAATTGGAACAATTCTTAGCCAAGAGGGTAGTCCAATCATGTTCTTCCATGAGAAGTTAAATGATGCAAAGAAGTATTATGTGTATGATCAAGATTTCTATGCCATCATTTTGGCATTAAAGAAGTGGAGTCGTTATTTTTTTCCTAAGGAATTTATCCTTTTGGAACATATCATCAAGCATTGCTATATATAAATAATGAAACAAAATTAACTCCACAACACATGAAGTGTGTGGAATTCTTGCAAAGTTACTCATTTGTGTCAAAGCATGGGTCTGAGGTCTAAGAGATCCAACAAGGTTGCTAATGCATTGAGAAAGACCACATTATTAACTATTATGATAATGGAAATAATAGAGCCCGAGGCAATGAAAAACATGTATGGAATTGATGTAGATTTTTTTAAATCTTAGAAAGCTAGCAACGAACCATGTATTAGTGGCCAAACTCCATTCTTGGACTACTTTATTCAAGAAGGATTCTTGTTTTAAAATCAACAATTATGCATTCCATGATGGTTGGTCACTAAGAGAAAACCTCATCTAAGAGTCGTGAAATGGTGGATTGAGTGGCATGGAAAAGGCCCTTACATTAGTTGATTGAAGAGTGCTACTATTGGATTGGGATTGCCAAGAACTTGAAGGATTGAATTGAGAGTTGTTGAATTTGTTAGCGTGCTAAGGGAAGACTCTAGAACACTGGATTTTGTACACACCATTGCCAATACCAAAGGCACCATAGGAAGTTATTAGCATGGAATTTCTATTGGGATTTCCAAGAGCCCAATGAATTCATGATTTTATCTTCATAGTTGTCCATATATTTTTAAAGATGACACAATTTATTCCATGTAAAAATAATAGTGATATAATGAACATAGTTGTTTGGTTCTTTAAATAATTTTTTATTTGCATGGTTTCCCAAAAAACATAGCTTACAAAGGAATAACAAGTTTATTGGTCATTTCTAAAGGACCTAGTGAAAGAAATTTGACTCAACTGAGAGGAGGGTGGGGGAGGCGGTAAGTTTGGAGGTGGGAGTGAATCAATGTAAGCCATTTTTTTTACTTATTTAAATTCAATCACCACAATAAAGTAATCACACATAAGATCTATCCAATTAAAAACACATAACACAAGATTTATGTTGAAACCCTTTCAAGAGAAAACCTCAAAAATAATCTTTTATAACTCTTCCTAGACACTAACATACTAGTACAAAATATTTGCAGGCATCGGCCAACTAGAGACACCAATCCCCACTAGGACAAATCCTTGGAGGCACCAACCTACTCTTATGGATCTACATAGGCACCAACCTATTGAAAACATGAGTCCCCACTATAAAGCACCAAATTAACAAGAAACACCAATGCCTTCGTCTGTGCAACACCAACATTCAAGTTACAACTTCTTTAGTGCATATAATTTCTTCTAAAATGATGAACATTTGCATTGCCTTCTTTTCACTACTTCAAAAATATATTTGTGACTCTCCTTTTTTGGATGATATTCAACCTTCCCTCATATTTATCTCTTCTTGAGAGGCTCCTCTTCTTTGACTTCTTTACCTGCGAATTTAAAGATATTATTGAAATTCATTTTTTACTTTTTTTTTACATGCACCCCCTTTTTATTATACTTTTTTCTCATGCACCTCCTTTTATTATACTTTTTCACTTTTTACTTTTCACATGCACCCCCTTTTTTATACTTTGAAATCTTTATATATTACTTAAAAATATCATATATCTTCTTTGGCATCAATAACAATATATTCAATTGATTTGAATTGGTTCATTATAATATTTTTCATTCGTCTTGATGCTTTTAGAGTGGAAAATTTTGAGAAATTATTTCGCAGGACCTTTTTACTAGTTGTCTCAATTTGAAAACTTTCAAGTGAAAATATTTAGAAGTAATTTCATACCTTAAATTACCACTTTTTTTGTCCCAACATTATTATGGAGCTAAACTCCATAATGTGCACATTAATACCTTTCCAACGACCCAAGAAATGCTTGAAACAGAACTCGTATGAGAAAATTATACCTCTCAGAAGTTGACCTATCAAAATTGACCACCATAATTTGAGAGAATGCCACATCAGCCCCCATTATTCATGGAAACATGGATATCCACGTGATCATAATGAAAGATTGAAGAAGAGTCAATATTGTAACTCTAGTTATGAGTTGGAGTCAAACTTAACCACTAGTAGGCTGTTGAGTTGTGTTATAACTGAGCCACTAAGAGAATGAGAGAGAGGAGCAGCCTCACCTTCTAGCCAGGTTTTCTCCTAAAATAGTTTCTCAGGTCATATTTTGTGTTATTGTGGATTATGAGTGGTTGCCCTATTTGTTCTATTTTCTGCAGAATTATGATTTGCATGCATACACAATAAATAGTAATTAACAAATCTAGAAATATGAGGAATTAACCCTCATAGTATAGATTTCATATTTTCTAATATATTTTAGTAGATCTATTGTGACAAATTGTCTAGTGAAATTGATGAAAGGAGATTTTGGGGTAAACCAATTTCCCCTTTCTTTATAAATTTTGATCCTAAGGCCTGTGGGTTATGGCCCACAAAACCTATCTGAAGCATTATTGAGGCCTTAAGCCTTTAAACCGGAACCGCACTTCATATCGGAATACACAGGATACACAGGAACAATGCGCCCACATAGAGAAGCCAGACTTCAAAATTTATACACCCGCATTCATAACTCGTCGGGTCCGCACATCAAAGACACCTCCGCAGTGCTGCTCCTTCATTCCTCCTATCTCCGATTGGCCTGATCTCCACCATCCATTGCATCTCCAATCCAACGGTCAATATTCACTCCAAAAATCAAAACAATCTATTGATCCTCCACTGTCGATCACCTCCCGCTAGATCCAACGGCTATTAGAGATTTCGGGTTCACAACTTGCACTGGGATTACCCACCCAAAAAAGTGGTTTTCCTCTCTCCTCGGCTGCTACGTGTCGAACGGTTAATGGAATCGAGTGAATGCCCTTCAATACAACTTACACATTTTTTTCCGCCTGAAATACTATTTCCTGTTGCGAAACTACTTTCCTCGTGAACTAACACCCTCACATATTTGCCATGCGAGGACCGTTGATTTATGAGATCCAACAGATCCTGTGCACTCTCCGTCTTTTTTCTCCTTGACTTGATCTCACTTATTTTGATGGATTTATGCCTCATCCAGGGTTCCTGCCATACTTTGTCACGACGCCCATATCACAATCAACTCGATATCTTTGGTTTATTATTGGATCGCCATCGATCCTTTAAGTGATCGATGGTCGATCAACAATCTACTAACACTGGATTCAAGCCATCATCGCATATATACATAGATAACACACGAAAGGCATTATTACATAAACACACATGGAAATACACAGAACACATAATCTATTCACTATACACAATACGATTACATCCTAAGGCATTTCAGCCTTAGTCACAGTTCTCTTCTCGACTACATTGTGAATACTCTATGCTTACACAAATTCTATTTATTACTCTGTCTCATCTCTCCCACACAGACTCTCTTTTTATAAGAGATTTTTTACAACAATAATGGATCATTTAAGATGCATGATTTCTTCCCACAATCACTCAACAAACCCCTAAACTCTCTATACGCATACATATGGTAGATTACATTTAATTAAGTCTTCTAGAGAATTATCGCTTCCATCAAACTAGCTCTATTTTAAACAAAATTTGTCCCCTGTTTTGCTCTGATGGTCCACGTCTCCTCCTTCTCAGCTTTAGGTTCCTCATTTGATTAAGAGTGTCAGATGCTCTTGCATCAGAATTCCGAGGCACAAAATTTTATGACCTCCTGGTCATATGTTCCTCCTTATCCTTAGCAATTCTACTCACTTCTCGGTGGAATTGCTTTATGATCTTTTGTGAGTTGCAACCAACCTCTGCAGTAACAGTCTTCCTATACTACATGATACCTCACCAAGATTTCTTCTCTGAGCTTTAGTCTTTTTGCGTCCTTCTAGGTCTCTTCTCTGGAACTAATTGAGCACTCTTTGCTCTAGGTTTCTGCAAGTCTTCTCACCTTCTGCTATCGCTATCTGCACGACAGTAAAGACCATAAACTCACCATACTTCAACAACTGTACCTCTTCTCCTTCTTCTTGCAAAATCTTCCTCCTTCTCGCAGGAAATCTTCTTCCCTTTCCCTGCTCTGATACCAAATGATGAAAGGAGATTTTGGGTAAACCAATTTCCCCTTTCTTTATAAATTTCGATCTTGAGGCCTGTGGGTTATGGCCCACAAAACCTATCGGAAGCGTTATTGAGGCCTTAAGCCTTTAAATCGGAACCACACTTCATATCGGAATACACAAGATACACGGGAACAATGCGCCCGAACACGTAAGCCAAACTTCAAAATTTATACACCCGCGTTCATAACTCGTCGGGTCTGCACATCAAAGACACCTCCGCAACACTGCTCCTTCCTTCCTCCAATCTCCGATCGACACAATCTCCACCGTCCATTGCATTCTCCGATCCAACAGTCAATATTCACTCTGAAAATCAAAACAGTCCGTTGATCCTCCATCTTCGATCACCTCCCGCTAGATCCAACGGTTATAAGAGATTTCAGGTGCACAACTTGCAAGGGGATTACCCACCTGAAAAAGCAGTTTTCCTCTCTCCTCGGCCGCTACATGTCGAATGGTCAATGGAATCGAGTGACTACCCTTCAATATAGCTTAAAACTTTTTGTCTGCCTAAAATACCATTTCCTGTTGCAAAACTACTAATTCCTCGTGAATTAACGTCCTCACATCTCTGCCATGTGATGACCGTTGATCTATGAGATCATATGGATCCTGTGCACTCTCTATCTATTTCCTCCTTGACTTGATCTCACTTATTTTGATGGATTTAAGCCTCATCCAGGGTTCCTACCATACTTGTCATGACGCCCATCTCACAATCAACTTGATATCTTTGGTTTATTATTGAATCACCATCGATCCTTTAAGTGATCGATGGTCGATCAAAAATATACTAACACTAGATTCAAGCCATCATTGCATATATACACAGATAACACACAAAAGGAATTATTACATAAACACACATGGAAATCCACAGAACACATAATCTATTCACTATACACAATACGATTACATCCTAAGGCATTTCAGCTTAGTCACAGTTCTCCTCTTGACTACATTGTGAATACTCTATGCTTACACAAATTTTATTTGTTACTCTGTCTCGTCTCTCCCACATAGACTCTCTTTTTATAAGAGATTAAAACAGTCGTGGATCATTTAAGATACACGATTTATTCCCAGAATCACTCAACAAACCCCTAAATTCTCTATACGCATACATATGGAAAATTACATTTAATTAAGTCTTCTAGAGACTTATCACTTCCATCAAACTAGCTCTTTTTTAAACAGATTTTTTCCCCTATTTTGCTATGATGGTCCACATATTCTCCTTCTCAGCTTTGGATTCCTCATTTGATTAAGAGTGCCAGATGCTCTTGCATCAGAAATATCCACAACAGTTTACAACTCATACTGGTATCAGGGCATGTTGCTTTAGGTATATTATGGGGAGTTGCAAGGGATCTAGATCAATTAAACTAAAAGTCATAAAACCCAGCCATGGTCAATGAATCTATAAATAATCCTCAAGATCCACCAAGGGAGAGGTTTGTGTAGCAAGAAGCATAAGTCACAGATATAAATGGTAATGTGACGACCCCCCGCCCCCCCCCCCCCCCCCCATGGAAACCCTAACTAATAATCTTAGGAGATTTGGAGAAAATGTGAGGTTCTAAAGTAAGATGTCGGATAAGAGGAGAGATATAGAGATTGGGAAGAACTAGAGAAGGAGTCTAAAAAAACCAAAAAATGATCAACCCAATTTGAGTGTCGTGAACCATTCACACTCCCTATTCAAAATGGAAGCAAATGTCTACATAAATCCATATCAAGGTGAGATTGATGGTTTGAATTTAAGTCACTAGTTGCCATAGTTAGCAGTTTATTTTAGTGTTCACTATATAGAGGAAAAAAAATGTTCATATGAAACTAGAGGGCCATGCCCTGAAGTGGTGGTAAAACCACACAAAAACCCTAAGGTTGGAAGGAGATCTTCCAGTGATTAAGTGGGAGGATTTCAAAAATTCCATAAAGTCATAATTTTACACTATTAAGTATGTAGAGGACCAACATATCTAGTGGCATTACTTTAGGTAGAGATAGGGGCGGCGTGTATAAGAGTACACCACAAAATTTAGAAAGATGGCCATAATGTTGGATATTTCCCCAAAGAACCCAAATGTACTCCTCAAGTATTTGGAGGGTATACATAGAGATCTGTGAAATAAAATGATGTTTTTTAAACCCAGAGTTATGGATGAGGCTTGTGTATAGCCACAATACCTAGAGAATATAAGCTAAAATAAAGGACAATCGAGTGGATCAAAATAGGAAGGAGCTTTAGGAAGCTTCCAAAGAGGGGAAGACGAAGTGGAAAGGAGGGAAAGGAAAAAAGATAGTAGCCACAACACACCAGTGCAAAGATCCAACCAACCACTACAATCACTATAATGTTAATGTTCATACAGAGGAGAAGTGTTGGAAGTTGCATTTGTTGAAATTATGTGTACCACATATATGGTCTATGTCTAGACTTGATCATAAACACACTAAAGGTACCCAACTGGAATTACTTTGTATAGCGAAAATATAACAACAGTGAAATCAACAATAGTACACAAGAATATATGATAACAAATCATGTTTCTCATTAGTCTATCAATAAAAAAACACTAGGGATCTTGTTCAGGTATCATGGACCTTCATAAACCCTAATACAAACTAGTATACAGTAAAATACACAGTATGTCTTATCCTTTGACTGATATAGGGTTTGACATATGATCCTCTATATATTCAATCTTCCCAATAAATCAAATTCATACTTGAGCTAGTGTCTTCAGCTCAAGGTCCTTTTATTGTTGTTGTCCTTGACAACCAGTCCCTCTCTAATCATGCTACAAATTCTTGATCTACTAGATCTACTTCTTTAGATCACATATATGACTTTCTTCTTTCAAATCTAACTCTTCAACACTTAGATCAAACTTTCTTCTTGCATATCTGACCTTCCAACACTAAGATCTAAATTTCATCTTGTAGATCTAACCTTCCAGCACTCAGATATGACTTTTTATCTGAAGTAACCACCCCTAGTAGTCCTTGAATGGTATTTTCTTTAGTCACGATCACCTGCAACAAACTTGTCTTCTTCTTAGGCCATCAATCCTAGGTCTACCATACATGGCCTGACCTTCCACTATTTTTCTTATAGCAACTATCTCAGACATATCTCCCTCTCACTCATGAATAAGTCTCATGAATTATCATTTGCACAATGTAGCTTTAGGCCTCTCCATTAGCCTTTATTTATAATTCACTTTTAGGGTTTCTTAGGAAACCTCTAGATCCTTTTAGAGTTTTACCCACTTTTCCCTTATAATATTAATTTGAGTTCTTTTCCCACTCACTTAGGGTTAGAACCCATGACTTGGGTAACTTCCCAACCAAATTCATTTTGGAGGGTTTTCTCCTCTCGGAAATACCTTCTGAGATACCCAACTTCCAACACTCCCTCTTAGTAAGGAAGGTATTTCCATCACACATTGAAATCTCCAGTTCCAAGACTTTCCTTGCATGTTCATGGTTTTCATTGCATGTGTCATGAGTTTTCCTTACATGGCCATGATTGTCCTCACATGTGCCATGAGTTTTCCTTACATGGCCATGATTGTCCTCACATGTGCCATGTCTTCTTTTGTACTTGGCGAAGATTTATCTTGCATCATGCATAATTGTCCTCGCATGCAGCATGACTTTTCCTTACACCACCATGAGTGTTCACACATGGTTTGTGATTGTCCTTGCATGTGCTGAAAACTCCTCTCTCTTAATCGAACCTGAAGCTTCAATCTTCCATTGAACAATTGACGTTTCTTTATAGTCTCTCTTGGAAGCTAGACTCCCTCTAAGCTTACACAACCTCCACTAACTCACATTTCTTTCCATCCCAAAAAGTGTTGCTACTAAATTTGTGTCCTTCCAAAGTCAGTCCCAAGTTGCAGTCAAACACTAGATCTAATCCACTCTAGACCATTGCAACTCAACTCTGCATGAGTCCTCATCCTCCTGGGTCAAATAAATCATGTACACATGGCTCCACTACCGGATGTGCAACTTTTCAACCTAACAAAGATACTATCTCATGATCAACATGCCATCCACATGAAGCTTCCTCATCCATGCCAAAATATCTTATTTGTTGAACCTTCTGCTCCATGTATAGAAGTTTCACAACTACCTCTTGAACTACTTCTTGTGCACACTCTGATCTACATTTTCTTCAAAGTGGCTCTGATACGATGTTGAAATTTCCATTCCATATAGATATTGTATGTGCCCTAGCTAGGAACACAACACAATAGAGAAGCCCAACACAAAAGCACTTTGCACAACGAAAAATATAACATTAGTGAAATCAGCAATAATACACAAGAATATTGGCCCAAATCTCATTTGTAATCAATCCATGAATAAAAAAAAAACTAGGGCTCTTGTACTAGGGATCATGGCCCTTTAGATATTTGATACAACTAGTATACATAGTATACAATAAAATACACAATTTGTCCTTTGACTGATCTAAGGTTTGAGATATTATCCTTTAAATGTTCAATTTTCTGATAAATGAAATGCATAGCTAAGTTAGTGCCTTCAACTCAAGCTCCTTGGATTGTTGTTGTCCTTGGTAACTAGTCCATTTGCAATCACACTACAAATTCTCAATCTGTTATATCTACTACTTTTCATATCATAGATCTAACTTTCTCCTTGCATATCTAACTCTCCAAAACTTAGATCTGAGTTTCATCTTGTAGATATGACCCTCCAACACTCATATCTAACTTTATTCTTGTAGATTTGACCTTCTAGCACTTAGATTTGAGTTTCTTCTTGTAGATATGACCTTCCAGCTCTCATATCCAACTTTCTTCTTGCATGTTTGACCTTCCAACACTCAAATCTGACTTTATTCTTGTAGATCTAACCTTCCAGTACTCAGATCTATTTTTTTGTTTGAAGTAACCACCCCTAGTAGTCCACAGATGGTCTTTTCTTCAATCATAGTCACCTGCAACAAACTTTGCTTCTTAGGGCTTTGACCCTAAGTCTACCATACATGGCCTGACGTTCCATGATCTTTCTTGCAACAACTATCTCAGATAGATCTCCCTCTCACTCATGAATAGCTCTCATGAACAATCACTTACACAATGTATCTTTAGGCCTCTCCATTGGCCTCTATTTATAATTCACTTTTAGTGTTTCTTAGGAAAACTTTAGATCCTTTAGAGTTTTACCCACTTTTCCCTTATAATATTAAGTTGAGATATTTTCCCACTCACTTAGGGTTAGAACCCATGACTCGGGTAACTTCCCAACTAACTCCGTTTTGGTGTGTTTTTTCCTCTCAAAAATACCTTCCAGGCTACCCAATTTCTAACAACATCCAGAGGTCAACCTGAAGAACCAAAAGAAAGATGGTAAGAAGAAAAATATCATGGACACAGATTCAAGTAATTAGGTGGAAAGAAGCTTATATGTGGATGAGAATATTTCCTTACATCAATGCAGAAGATGGTGGATCAAGATAGTTTCAACAACATGAAGAAAACAAAATGACTAGACTCTTCCATATAAAGATATAGGTAAGAAGGCAAAAATTGATGTTGTATTCGACTCAAAATCACAATTGAATCTCATAGCAGTAGATATGGTCAAGAAACTGGGACTAGAGACTCATGATCGTTCTAACCCTTATCTATTGGGATGAATCAACAAGAAGGCAGAGATATAGGAAACCATATAGTGTAGAATCAAATTTTCTATTAGTGTTGATTTTATTGATGAAGTAGAATTGGATTTAGTTCCACTAGACGTATGTAGCATTGTGTTTAAGAGTCTCTATATGTACATGTAGGATGTGATGTTCATGCGAAGAGTCAACCAATATTGCCTCTTCAAGGATGGAAAAATCTTCATTAAAAACACGTACAAGGATAAGTTGAATATCTCACTGGTAAATGCCAACCAAGCCAAAAAATGATTAGTTCTAGCAGGAAATATGTTTTTATTTTTAAGAGAAATTAATCTGTGGAAAAACAATGAGAGCTAAGCCATCCCTAGAGGGGTGCTTTAAGGAATATAAATAGCAATTGGAAGAGTTGTTACAGGTGCAAGGGTCATGTTTCACGAGCCTAAAGGACTACCATACAAGAGGGAAGTAGAGCATGAAATCTAATTGTTTTCGAACTCTTTGTTACAAAACATTGGGTTGTACAGGTAATCCATTATAGAGGAAAATGAGGTGAATAAGTAGTTGGAACAAATAATAGCATAAGGTTTCATTTGACTAAGTGTCTCACCGTGTGGGGCACACATCATCATTGTGCTAAAGAAAGCTAACACTTGGTAGATGTGTATTATTTATAGGGAATTAAACAAAATTATGCTTAAGAATAGGTACCCCTTGCTCAGAATAGATGATATGCTAGATTGATTGTAGTATACTTCACCAAGTTGGACTTAAAGTCAATTATCACCATGTTCAAGTCCAATAAGAAGATACCAAGAAGATCGCCTATAAAATTAGGTAAGATTTGTATGAGTGGTTAGTCATGCTGTTTGGGCTATGAAATGCACCAACTACGTTTATGAGGTTAATGAATGATATATTATGCCATTTTCTAGATTCAATTGTTATTGTTTATTTATATGATATATTGATATAGTGCTACCTTGAAGGAGCACATCTCACTTTTGATGTAGGTGCTAGAGACATCAAAGAAGCACCAAGTATTAGAAAATATCAAGAATTGTGAGTTTGCATAGAAATATTTGGTGTATCTCAAATATGTGTGTTGGGTCCCTATAATACTAGTGATTACCCCATTACTATTGTAGTTATACCCCTTATTTATATTGTTGTGCCCCTATTACCCCCATATTGTTATTTCTGTGCCCCATAGAATCCCTATATTGTTATTTTTGTGGCTTTATATTATTATTGTTAGGTCTGCTGGATTATATTGTGACTCCTTAGACTCCTATATATAGAAAGGAGGTTTTGTCATTTTATCATCCAAAAATTGCTCATTTATGTAATGTAAAGGAGGTTGCCCCCTCGAAGAGGCTGAATTCTAAGGTGTTGATCTATCTTTTCTATCTTTTCTTGAGCTGGTTTCATAACATTTGGTATCAGAGCTTTGGATTCTAGGGTTTCGCTGCTCCAAATAGGTCATCGTGGCATTTCCGCTATAACTTTTTTTTGTGATGTTTCAGAAGTCGAAAAAAAAAACCCATTTGAGAAGAAATCGCGCTGAACCTTGGGTCCGAATTTCAGAGCTTTTTGCGCGATATTTGCGGAGATATGATCTGAGGAAGTTGATCTTTTTGCAGACTCCTGAATTACATTCAAAACATGTGACCTGGGAAAAATCGTCATAACTTTCTCTCTGGGGATCGGATTGAAATTTCGTAAGAAGGTACAGAAAGAGGACAGACTGTAGTTTCTTGTGTGCGTGTTTCAGATTCAAAGGTTGAAACAGTGACTTGTGGCACGTCATACAAGTTCGCTCTACTGAACCAGTCTAAAAGCAAGTCACTGTGGGAGATTTCACATAACTCTTCCTTGGAGAATCCAATTTGGCTCAGATTTGTGGCATTGGAAAGAGGACGCAAAAGGCTACTACAGGTAGCAATTTCAGAACTAGATGATCCGAAATTATAGAGATACATCAGATTCAATATCAGGCTTCTATAAAGTGAAAAAAGGTGTGTAGTTTTTTTTTTAAATTTTTGTGTAAGCTTGGTTTAACGGAATTCAAAGGGAATAGTAAAGAATTATTATCGGTAACTGATGCCCTGAAGAAAGAAAATGCAAACACCTAGTAAGGAACCTGAAATCTCTAGCATGACTCATGAAGAAGAGGAAGAAATGCTACATGATATATCAAAATTACAAGAACAAGTGCAACAAATGTCACGCTCACAAAAGCTAACAGAAGCTAAGATAAGTGGCGTGGAATCTAAGATAAATGGCGTGGAATCTAAGATAAAGGGCATGGAAGCTAAGATGGAGGATTCGATGGCAAATTTGAAGATAGATTTGAAGACAGACATGGAAGAATTGAAGAAGTTGCTACAAGAAAGGGTCACTAATGGTGAAAAGGTAGTAAAGGAAACTCATGATGAGAACAAAAGAAATGTTAATCATGATTCCATAGACGCTAATGTTGGATCGAAGAATCACCATATTCCAAAAATCGATATGAGGAAGTTTGATGGCAAGGATCCCGCCACATGGATATTACAGATGGAGCAATTTTTCGATCTCAATAATGTGCAAAACGCACAAAAGGTACGCATGGCAACTGTATATTTGGAACCAAATCAGTTTGTATGGTATCAATGGCTTTGCTCTCGTAAACAATTTATCACTTGGGAAATTTTTACGGAAGAATTGATATCACATTATGAAGATACAAAAAGCAACACTTTTTTTAGCCAATTGATAAGTTTCAAACAAAAGGGTTCAGTAATGGAGCACATTGAGGAGTTCCAAAAATTGAACATAAGGGTAAAAGATATTCCAGAGGAGCATAGGATTGATGTGTTCATAGGGTCTTTAAAGGATAATATCCAACATGATGTTCGCCTTTGGGAACCTGATTCGTTAGAGAAGACATTCAGGTTAGCAAGAAAAATGGAAAGCAAAATTATGGCAACCAGGAAGCATACCACTCACAACTATAAAGACGGAAGTGTTGTTGCCCCTAGTCTTCCACAACCTATAAGGTTGACACCACAACAATTGGAAGAAAAAAGAGCAAAAGGGCTTTGTTACAGTTGTGATAGCAAATACACTAAAGGTCATAAGTGTGCTGAGAAGAAATTATTCTACATAGATTGTGAAGAGGAAGAAGAAAAGGAGCAAGAAAGGTCAAAAGAAGAAGATATACTCCAGGAACAAAGCCTAGATGAAGAAAAAATAAATCCGACCATATCTTGTAATGCATTGGCGGGAATTACCACTCCTAAAACCATCAAGATAGAAGGACAAATCAAGAAGAAAAAGGTAATAGTGTTGATTGATTCAGGAAGCACCCACAATTTTATTCATTGTAGGGTAGCAAAAGAATTGAATTGCTTCCTATATCCAACACCAGAGTGTCAAGTGATGATTGCAAATGGAGGAACAATAAATTGCTCTGGAAAGTGCCATAATATCAAGCTATCCATGGGAGAATATGTATTGACTAGCCCAATGCTTTCCATTCCAATGGGAGGTGCTGATGTTGTACTAGGAGTCCAATGGCTACAATCCTTGGGTACAATAGCTTTTAATTTTCAAGAACTTTTCATCAAATTTTCTACGGAAGGAAAGGAAGTTGAATTAAGGGGTATTGCAGGGAAACCAGGAAAGATAATCAGCTCTAATGGCATGACTAAGCTTCTTAAAAAGGAGCAAAGAGGTGTAATTTCACAATTATGTTCGCTAGATGTTTCCACATTGGAATCATCTATTTCTCCAGATCTCCAAAATGTTCTGGACAATCATTCCAAGGTATTTGAGACTCCCAAAGGTCTCCCACCTATGCGTGATCATGATCATGCTATTCATCTGATTCCAGGAAGTGTTCCTCCAAACATCAGGCCGTACAGATATCCCTATGCCCAAAAAAGTGAAATTGAACGTATGGTTGCAGAAATGCTAGAGGTTGGTATAATTCAACCAAGTCAAAGTTCTTTCTCAGCTCCAGTAGTATTGGTGCACAAGAAGGATGGATCATGGCGCATGTGTCTAGATTATAGGGAGCTCAACAAGCTCACTATTAAAGATAAGTTCCCTATTCCTGTTATTGATGAATTATTGGATGAATTGCATGGATCAATTTACTTCACCAAGTTGGATCTTCATTCGGGATATCATCAAATCAGAATGAAGATTGAAGACATTCCGAAAACGGCATTTAGAACTCATGAGGGTCATTATGAATTTTTGGTCATGCCTTTTGGCCTTACCAATGCACCTTCAACATTTCAAGGTTTGATGAATTCAATTTTCAAACCATTCCTTAGAAAATTTGTGTTAGTATTTTTTGATGATATACTAATCTACAGCAAGTCTTGGAAGGATCATGTTGAACATGTTGACAGGGTGCTACAACTATTGGAGGAGAAACAATTATATGCAAAAAGATCCAAATGTTTCTTTGGAGTCCAGGAGGTGGAATATTTGGGTCATATTGTATCTCATGAAGGAGTTAAGGTAGACCCTAGCAAAATTAAAGCCATTAAGGAATGGAAAATCCCCACATCCATAAAGCATCTACGAGGATTTCTTGGGTTGACAGGGTATTATCGCAAGTTTGTTAAGAATTATGGGAGAATAGCAGCACCTCTAACAACATTATTGAAGAAAGATTCATTTTCATGGACTCCGGAAGCAACAAAGGCCTTTGAACATCTTAAAGAGGCAATGTGCCAAGCACCGGTCTTAGCTACGCCGGACTTCACAAAAACCTTTATTGTGGAATGTGATGCTTCAGGAAATGGAATTGGTGCTGTTCTAATGCAAGATGAAAGACCCATTGCTTTTGAAAGTCGTCCAATCAGGGAAAGTTTTTAAGCAAAGCTATTTATGAGAAGGAAATGTTGGCAATACTCCATGCACTTAAGAAATGGCGACCCTACCTAATGGGAAGACACTTCAAGGTAAAAACGGATCATGATAGCCTTAAATACTTTTTAGAACAAAGATTATCCTCTCAAGAGCAACAAAAGTGGGTCACAAAGATGTTGGGTTATGACTTTGAAATCATCTACAAAAAAGGGAAGCAAAATGTGGTGGCAGATGCACTCTCAAGAAAGGATGAGGATGTGGAAGCATTGTTGTGTGTCATTTCTATTATCCAACCAGATTGGATAAACGAAGCAAGGGAGGAATGGAAGAACAACGAAGAAGTGTGGGCACTTATTCGAAAGGTACAACAAGATTCCAGTACTTCTGATACATTTAGCTGGCAAAATGATTCGTTATGGTACAAAGATCGCTTATACCTCTGTAATAATTCCTAGCTAAAACAAAAGATTCTTATGGAATTTCACACTTCTCCCTTAGGAGGGCACTCAGGATTTTTAAAAACTTACCACAGGGTTAAGAAGGAATTTTTTTGGGATGGCCTTAAATCAGAGATTCAAAAGTTTGTGGCGGAATGTTTGGTTTTCCAGCAAAATAAAGTTGAAACAATTAAGACACCGGGTCTATTACAACCTTTATCCATTCCAAGCCAACGTTGGGAGGAGGTTTCAATGGATTTTATCACAGGTTTACCCAAGTCTGAGGGAAAGAGTGTCATCATGGTGGTAGTTGAAAGACTTACCAAGTATGCACACTTTTGTGCATTATCACATCCATTTAAAGCCAGTACAGTTTCTACTGCATTTATGGAAACAGTTCAAAAGCTACATGGAAACCCAAAGATTATTGTAAGTGACAGAGATCCCATTTTCACTGGAAATTTTTGGACAGAATTATTTTCTTGTCTTGGTACTCAGTTAGCTCATAGCTCATCTTATCATCCTCAATCTGATGGGCAAACTGAGATAGTAAACAAATGTTTGGAAGGATATCTTCGTTGCTTTGTATCTGATAAACAGACACAATGGGTCAAATGGTTGCCTCTGGCTGAATGGTGGTATAACACTTCCTTCCATATAGCAACAAAAATGACCCCATTTATGGCACTTTATGGGTATCAACCACCATCCATCACATCATATTTAAGAGAAAATTCTAAGGTTCAGGCAGTGGAACATCACATCGAACATCAACAACAAGTCCTCCAACTCTTAAAGGATAACCTCGTGTTGGCACAAAATAGAATGAAACAACAGGCATATCAACATCGCAGTGAAAGAAGTTTTGATGTAGGTGATTGGGTTTTCCTACGACTACAACCATATAAGCAAATGTCCCTAAAGCAAGCTAAGAAGGATAATAAATTATCACCAAAGTATTATGGTTCGTACAAGGTGTTGCAAAATATTGGTACTATGGCATACAAATTGGAGCTTCCTGCAGCTTCTCGATTGCACCCAGTTTTCCATGTTTCATGTTTAAAGAAGGTTATAGGTGACAAGCTCCCAATTCAAACAATATTGCCAGAACTTGACGAGGAAGGAAAAATTATATTGGAACCGGAAGCAGTCACAGAAACAAGAAATCGACAACTACGAAATCGATCAATTTCAGAGTATCTTATCAAGTGGAAGAACTTATCCGCTGAAGATTCCACATGGGAGGATGAGAATTTTATGCAGAAGTATCCAGAACTACTCAAGCGTTGAGGACAACACTTTTTTGAAGGAGAGGGGCATGTTGGGTCCCTATAATACTAGTGATTACCCCATTACTATTGTAGTTATACCCCTTATTTATATTGTTGTGCCCCTATTACCCCCATATTGTTATTTCTGTGTCCCATAGAATCCCTCTATTGTTATTTTTGTGGCTTTATATTATTATTGTTAGGTCGGCTGGATTATATTGTGACTCCTTAGACTCCTATATATAGAAAGGAGGTTTTGTCATTTGTATCATCCAAGAATTGTTCATTTATGTAATGTAAAGGAGGTTGCCCCCTCGAAGAGGCTGAATTCTAAGGCGTTGATCTATCTTTTCTATCTTTTCTTGAGCTGGTTTCATAACAATGTGATTGGTGGGGGAGATATTAAGATAGATACTACCAAGATGGAGGCCATCATGAGGTGGTCGATGCTTATCAAATTTTTTGAGGTCAGAAGTTTCATTGGGGCAACATAGTATCTAAATAAATTTATAGCCTCATTTTTTGCAATAGCAGCACCACTCCATACCATAACAGTGAGTGGAAAGAAATTACAATGGGAAAAGAGTTAGTAGAGGGATTTTAAGGAGTGAAAGAAGAAGATTGGTTAAGCATTAGTTCTAGCATTACCAAACTCATAGTGTCCATTTGAAGTGAAGACAAATGTGAGTGGATATGTTATGGGAACAATCTTGATGCAGGGAGGAAGGCTTGTATGATATCATTTTGGAGTATTTCATGGGGTGATTCTCAAACACCCTACCTATGAAAAAGAGCTCTATGCCCTGGAGCAAGCTGTGAAGAAGTGGAAACACTATTTGATTGAAAAAGAGATAATGATCCACACCGATCACCAACCACTACAATACCTATAAGCCCAAAGTAAGCTATAGTAGACCAAGCATTACAAGTGGATTGGGTTTATACAACAATTAAATTTAGTGAGAAAGTATAAGATGGACAACGCAAACAATTTGGTCGACATGCTTTCAAGGCCACCCACATCAAAGATCACAACTGTGGGAACTCTTATGCACGTGGAGCCTTTAACCCATGATACATACAAAGGGGAATATACATAGGATGAGGACTTCAAGGAGGTGTTTCAGTGGTTGTAAAACTAGAGTCATGTGCACAAATGGTGACAACATGGTTTACTACCATCTCCAAAATGGTTTACTCTATAGGCTAGATAAGTTATTCATTCCCAAATGTGAGTGCTACAGTTGATTAGAGAGGCTCACACCTCCAATGTTACAATGTATTTTGGTGTAGGGAAGATTGTGGAAAACTTGCATAGGTATGTGTATTGGCTTAGGATGCAAGAAAAGGTGGTTAGGTTCATAAGAGGATGCATACTTTGTTCTAACAACAATTCTAGTAATGAAACAGGGTTTATATCATTCCTTTCCTTTACCCACTCGCCCTTGGGAAAGCATTTCCATGAAATTTGTGGGAAGTTTAACAAAATCTAGGAAGGGACATGATTACATATTTGTGGTATTTTGTAGGTTCAAGAAGATGTGTGTTCTAATGCCTTGTAAAAGGACCATCAACAGGAAAGTAGCGAACTTGTTCTTTGGACAAGTCTAGGTGCACTTTGGGATACTAAGAAGCATCATTTCAGAGAGGGACATGGGATTTCTTAATTCATTTTGGACTACTTTGTGATGGAATATAAAAAGTAAGTTGAATATGTCTATAGAATTCCACCCAAAAATAGATGAGCAAACAAAAGTAGTCAACAAGACTTTGTCACATCTTTTAAGGGGTCATAATTAGCATCTAAAGACTTGGAATGAAAAAATGGTGTATATACAACACACTTACAATAGAGAAATCCACACTTCTACTTGTAAGTACCCATTTGAAGCTTGTTTTGTGTATTGGCCACCTTCACCTTTGGATATTGCATACAAGCAGCGAGGAAGAGTGGAGGAGGATCTTACATGGATTCCTGAAAGAAAATTTTGTTAAGAAGATCAGGCAAATCCATATACATGTATAGGATATGTTGTAGAAGTGAAAAGAAAAATATAAGGTCAGATATGTTCAGCACGAGACAAAGAAGTCATTCAAGGTGGGAAATATATTATGGTTATAATTGAACCAAGAGAGGTTATAGATTCCTACTAAGAAAATCAAGGCTCTATGATATGGTCCATTTAATATACTAGAAAAAATTGAAGATAACTCCTATAGACTCATTCTACCTCCATACATGTGCATTTACTCAATGGTGAATGCAGAATATGAAAATCTATGAGGCTTCCATGTTGGATTAGGAAGAGGAATAGGTCCTACCTTCTATAGAGGACTTGGCAGCAAATGTTTATGTAACCACCCATCCCACATTTAACCACTTTCACCAGCTTGCCAGGGTAGACATGAGCTTAGGGCTACTATGAGATGAATTGACCTCCTAGATTCATTAAGGAAGTGGAATCGACAAACTGAAACTTTATTGACATCCATCAGGAGCTACAGGACCCCCAGGAGCTAAAAAACCACTACAGGTGCCCAAACCCTGAGCTAACTTACCTTTTTAGTGATTTGAACCCCCATTCACATGCATAACAAAGCCTCCATGTGACGGTAGGCCTCCAGTCACATGCATAAGCCTACAAGTTAGTGACTACAATCCAAATTTCTTAGTTTTGAGCCTGCGACCCTGGAATCAGTGCCACCTTTTCAGGGTTTGACTCCCAATCATTGCCAAAAACTTAATGAGACTTTCTAGAATGATATATAACATGAAGACGAAGCCATTCATACAAAACTTAGTCAAGAAATTGACCTAACCAGGCCTAACCATGATAGTTGTTTTGTTAAATATGTTGTGAACATGAAATCTACAGGTCATGAATGCATATCTAAACATAGGACCCTGAAACTTATCTGAGATTCACCAAGAAGGTCTAATTCCCTCTCTTAGTATCTGCAATAACATTTTTTATCTCATGCATTCATCAACCATCCAAATACATATCAATTCATGAACAATCCATAGTTAGAGTATATAACAAATCCATGCTTATAACTAACAAATAAACATCATAGTATTTGTGACATAACAACCATTAAATCATCATATTAACTAGTACAAATGCTTCATAGATTTCCATAAAGAAATAACTCTCATCAAATGATGTAAAATCCAACCAAGTCGAGGACTTCCATGTACCATCCAACCATAGATTGGGTTGAACAAAATATTTCCTTCAGCCAATCACCCTCGTGCCATATTCCAAGCATGAATGTGGGATCTCATGGGATAAACCAAGACATAAAAAACCAAGGAAATCCAGAGGTTAAACCACCTCCACCCTCACGTTATAGTGATCTCACCTAAACTAGTCCTAAGGTTGCAAAACCAAACCAAGCTTGGATGCCTCAAAATTCTTTCACCATCCCTTGAGGAATTTTCCTATCTCCACCCACTTGTTGAGGGCTTCTTTGAGAAAACCATCTCCACCCCCAACCCTTGGGATTTTCCTGAGACCACCTCACCCAGTTCCAAAACCTTCCGACAATCCAAAGCTCAACCAAGAATGAATCTCATAACACCATGGCTATCCGGAAATGGCAAGAAAATAATGAAACCATTTTCAAACCAGGAAAACCCATGCCAATGATAGCAAATGAACCAAATACACGCATGCATGTACCATGCATGCCAAAACTAGCAAATAAATCATACATGCAACCAATACCTACAAGTAATCCTGCTATAGCCTCTTTATTCAACTATTCCTTGCTTGATCCTTGCTTCCTTTCTTTCTTTGTCCTTACTTTTCTTGGCCTTGCTTTCCTTTGCTTGCTTGCTTGTTTCCTCCTCTTGGTGCTCTTCTCCTCTTTGAAACAAATTCCAAAACTAAACTAGAAAAAAAATCTCCAAACCGATACTCTAATGCCTTTTTATTATTGATGCCTCTGATTTCTTCATTTTCCCTCTATTTTCCTTCAATTTTCCTCACATGCAAACTTGTGATCTTTCATCTCCCTTTTCTCCTTTTTTTTTCGTAAACAAAATACCAATTAACATCTCTTTTCCTTTTTAAATCCTTTGCCAATGCCTTTGCCAATTTCCTTATCCATAATAAACTAAAATGAACACCCACTAGGATTTTTTTCCCACCATTCAGTTTAGAATTTGTGTCCCATGACCTTAGTCTTATTTTTCCTTTATTAACTTTTATTACATGAACTTTTAACCTGACATTGTTACAAACCCCTCCCCCTTAAGGGAACACTGTCCTCAGTGTTCTATGACACCTATGACCAAAAAGACTGCTGAAAAGAAAAACAAATTGCCCATGGAGCTTTATAACTTATCTTGATGCAGTATTTACAATGAATCACCCGCTTCCATGTAGTCACTCACTTTCCAAGTTCTCTGGCATCCCCTTTCCCGGGCGATCCATCCCTTGGAAAGGTTTCCTCGCATGAGAAGATCCAAAAACCAAGGTACATCCTTACTTCAAAACCATTATATAGGTTATAACATGCTCATAGAAATCAATGGACATTATTGGGCACCATTTTCCCACAATGGCCCTGCTCCTGAAGTGATTTACCAACATACTACTGCTTGCTATAATTCCTTTTGTTGTTGCTGCTAATTCTTGCAGTTAGTTTCAACGACCCAAACCAAGCATTTCCTGTGATTTCCTGTACCAAGCACATAATTATCATTAGGTCCAAAATTACTTGAAATAAATTTAAATCATACCTTATTGGTAGCTCGTCAATAAGGTACACTTGTAATTTTTTTTACTTCTTGTCACAACAAGTCAAACTTGTTGTTTGATCAAATCATCATGTATAAGCATATCACATCCGATTAAATCAAACCTCAACCATTATAAATCAAAATCATGAATTGTATGCAATAATCATAACCATAATCATAAATCATGTGCATAATTAAAAACTGAAATAAAATATTGATACTTATCCTTCAAATGATTATTTTTCTTTTGTCTTTGTTCCTTTTGTACACACACCGGATCAATTACCACACCTGGAAAGCACCCAATGCCTTCGCTTCTCTTCAATCACATGCACATACACATTGTGTACACCACATGCATATAACCGCACACGACATACAACACCATGCAATACATGCACCTACACTAGGTATATATCACAACACATACACCTACACCTAGTGTCCCATACACACATACACCTGCACTCTGTCTATAACACCACATACACCTACACCCGGTGTACAATACAATACATATACGTACACAGAGTACAACACAACGAATACACATGTCATGATACCACGAATACACAATGCACATACACGATACCATATGTGCACAACACAACATGTACGACATGCACACAATACCACATGTACACAACACAAGATATACGACATGCACACAATACCACATATACACAACACAACATGTAAGACATGCACACAATACCACATGTACACAACACAACATGTACGACATACACACAAAACCACATGTACAACAATACCATATGTACAACATGTACACAGTACCACCTATACACAACACTAATTGCACAATATACACAACATCACATGTACACAACATCACCTGTACAATGTGTACACAACACCACATGTGCACATCACCACCTACACAACATGTACATAGCACCACATGTACACAACATCACATGTACACGACATCACATGTGCAACGTGTATACAACACCACAAGCACAGTATGTAGACAACACCACGTGCACACAACACCACATATACACAAAATCACACGCACACAACACCACATGTACATGTACATAGCACCACATGTACAACATGTACACAACACCATATATATACAACATTGTGTGTACAATATCTACACCGCACCACATGTACACAACACCCAATATACAACATTGCATATGCAATATGCACACAACACTATTGTACATAGTACTGAATATACAACATCACAGGTACAACATGTACAACATATACACAACAGTAGTATTACACATCTAGAAACCACATTGACTCTACCAAGAAACCTTTCTTCTAGTGTCTTTCCATTATCGATGCTTGTCCCAACATGTCGCAGATCACACTACTTTCATTATGGTGATGTATCCCTCAGCATTACCTGCCATAGCATAAACATAAATATAGTATAATCACATAATATCAATTCATATCCATATGATACTAACCTTATAGATCTATCAGGGCTACTCTTCTCGCTTGATTTTGCATAAAACTAGGAACATGTTCATGCCATTCACTTGCATAAGTAATCATTCCGCCACAAGAATGATTTGTGATGACCCTATGAGATAGAAACATACATACATGCATATGTACATATAAACATTAGCATAAACCAATCATGATCCTTGATGACCCTGTCACACAAAGACATACATACAAACATATATACATATATAAACATCAACATAATCATGATCACATTGTAATTACTGGATATCATAAGGTCTAGGTTAAGAGAACTCCCTTTATCTGAGCACAACATGTACAATATTGAGAAAAAATTTCTCAAATTAGACAAGGAATTTTCTACGTTAAGCCCATTTACTTTACCTTTCATGTTACCTTCCTCATGATTGTCCAGCCACTATCCATTCATCCCATGGACCCAACCAATCCAACTAGTTGTCATATTCTTACCTTTAGTTGCCCTTTACTCATGCACCAAGCTTCATATGAGTCCCACATTACATATTGGGTTTCATTCAGCAATCCCCGAGCTCCATTAACTTCCTCTTTCCCCAACCAATTCCCAAGGCCCTCAAAACATAAAAGGCAAGAACAAGAAGAAAATAAGAAGAAAAACATGGAAAGCCAATAACAATACAACACCACAAACAAAGTGGCATAGCCATGCACCAGACATAAACAAAACTGTAAATAAAGTGCAAATATATCACAAAGCACAAAACTAGCAACAAACACCATGAATCAACCCCATGGATTCCTAATGATTCCAAGGAAAGCTCAACCCAAGACTTTTTCAATATTTCATGACAGTATTTTTTGCCATGCAGTCCCTATGTCATCATATTGTCATAAACACATAACTGTAGGTGGATAAATAAATGTAACAATATACCATTTACTTGACCTTGTTGTGTCAAGCACGTTGCCTTGTAACTGAACACATCCACATCATCTCTCAGGGGAATCCAATTCCCTTGACCAATCTAGCTATAACTAGAAACCAACTTTTATACCTATCAAATACATGTTCATGAATCTAGCACATATCCACATAATGTCAGAAAAATCAAGGTTAAGAAGACTTCTTGTATTCATGAAAAGTACTCATTCATTTGGAGTTGTAGTCTCGAAACATAGCTAAAAGAATTCTCACCTAATTCATTTCTTTTAACTTGTACCTTTTTGTAATTGAGTCTTATTAGTTACTATCACATCCCCCAACTGTTAGCTATATAAAAAAATCAATTGTTACCTTGTCATGCTAATACCAAGTGTGTTTCCCTACAATTGTTCACACATGTCAGTCACATGTTCCAAAGATCAAGACATCATGTCTATTAATTTTAAATTAACCTTTACCAAGACTAACAATCATGCCATAATCAACTCGCAATCATTAATCATAATACTACAACTAGTACCCACTTACATTCAAGTGCATATCAGTCATCTCAATGCATATTGTGTTAGTAAAATTGTCTTAAACAAGATCATTCCTTCATGAAATATTATAGACACATACTCATATCATGCAATTAATAAAACATTCAAACAACTTGTAAACATACCATGTTACATGAACCAAATAGACAACATAATCAAACTCATACCTCAATGTACCTCAGGGGAGGCTATCATGATCTATATATGACATTACTTGAGGATTATGTAAATTGCAAGTTAATGAAATGAGTTTTATGGTGCTTAAGTTAAATTCTTTAACACATTTAAACATGAATTTAACTCATAAATTGTAGAAAATTGCAGAGAATAAAGCCATAATTGTTGTTTTGGGGTAGCATAAGATGTGATCTAGCCATGAAAATTGTGACGAGGCTAAATTACATGAGATATCCAATACCCAAAAATGGTTTGGGCAGATTCTAAATAGTTTGCGAGATATTAAAATAATTAATATTTTTAATGGAGTCCCTAAGTCTAAACTTAGGGAAAATAAAATATTAATGTGAATTAGTGTTAGTAGGGTCCAAAAGTCATGGATCAAGCCAGAGTTAATCTTAGTCATTAATTAGGGACTTAATCTTAGTTGTTGATTTATCAACAAGAAAAGTATAAGAGGAGGCTTGAGGGTCACTTGGAGAACACACTGAGGGAGACTAGTCAGTTCAATTTCTAGAGTGGGGTTAGCTGAGAAATTCGAACTAGTGGTCTGGTGAGTAGTCAGGAGGCAGCAAGTATGGAACAGAGAGATGGGATTATGCACTGGAGACCAGCGTTGAGGTAGGAGAGGCAGATGCGGGGCATTTCAGGAAGACGCAGAGGCAGCAGGAGACTACACAGTCACTAGAGGGCCTGTGTGGGTGACGCAGAGAGGCCCAGGCTGACGTGGTCAAGTAGGGGCTAACACAGAGTGTTTGGGAGTCACACAGAGGTTAGCCAAGCTAACGCTGGGACTAGGAGAAGTGCTGGAGAATTTTTCTCTCTTTGGGTAAGCCAATTTGGCACCTTGTTGTACTGAAGAATTGCTGAATAACAAAATCCTCCCTCGCTGCACCGGTTTTCCCTCATTGGGTTTTTCCAGGGACTGTTGTCCAAAATATTTGTGCCAATGCATTGATTCTTGTACATGTATTTATTTTTATATTACAGTGTGATATCCGCAACAAAGTTTATTATAATGTTTATTGAAGGAATTTCATAAATAACTTATTGAATAATAAGTAGGAAAAGTAAATCAAATGTTGCAGCGATATAATTTTCACATTGTATCAGAGGGAGTAATTAGAGACAAGAAGGGAAAATCAGTTATGGTTTGAGACCACGATGCAGAGGCATCCACGTCAGGGGTCTCACACAGATTTTCAGAAGTTTTCACAAGAGAAAGATTCTTCGATTTCTATATGTTGGCTTCCAAGATGGAAGAAGAAGTGGCTTGTATGACTAGTTCTGCATCATCAGAAGTGTGGTATATAGACAGTGGAGCCTTGTGGCATATGACAGGAATCAGGGATGTTTCTCAGAATATCAAGAAGAGAAGATGAACTTTCAGATCACCATGGGGAACAAGGCAAAGCATACTCCAGTAGGGAAGAGTACCATAGTTTTTCAAACAGAATCGGGAGAACGGTTCTGTGCTACAAATGTACTGCATGTACCAGGATTGGGGATGAACTTAATTTCTGTGTAACAAATTAAAGGCAAGGTCTATGATGTCTACTTCATCAAGGAGAAGGTATACGTCAAACACTTGAGCTGGAAAAAGGAAGTGTAGATCCAGATCAAAAGTAACAGGTTGTATAGATTACAACTAGAATCACCAATGGTGCTAATAAGTAGTCATGGAGACAAGGACTTCAATGAACTATGGCATAGAATAATGGGTCATTTGCACCATGGATCTCTAAGAATTCTCAGGAGCACTGTAACAAGAGTTTCGGATCTGAGTACAGAATGAGATGATGTATGCAGAGGATGCGCTCTAGGAAAGTTGCCAAGCGAAATTTCCTAGGTGAAAAGACAAGGGCAAGAGTGTACTAGGATTGATACATTCAAATATCTGTGGACCTATGTCCGTCAAAGCTCTCAGTGGTGCCGAGTATTTCCTTACCTTCATTAATGACCACTCAAGGAAAACTTGGATTTATTTTCTAAAAACCAAGGACGAGGTTTTCTATCGATTGAAAGAGTTCAAGGCTCTGGTGGAGAATCTGACTGGGAAGAAAATAAATGTTTTGCGCTCAGATAATGGTGGAGAGTATTTTGATAAGGACTTCACTAATTTTTGTGCTAAGGAGGGCATCAAAAGAGAGTGAAAAACTCCCTAAAATCTAGAGCAGAATGGAGTAGCAGAAAGAAAGAACAAGATTATTGTAGAAGCAACTAGGGCCATGATGTATGATCAAGATATGCCGAAATTCCTATAGGCAGAAGCATGCAACACAACAGTCTATGTTCAGAACATGACTCCTCATCGGGTGTTGAGCAAGATTATTCCAGAGAAAGTTTTCATAGGGAAGACACTTGAAGTTAGTCATTTTAGGATATTTGGGAGTTTAGCATATTGCCGCATACCAAAGGAAAAGAGGAAGAAGCTGGATCAAACTGCGGAATGGGATATCTGATGGGATATAGAGAGAATTCTAAGGCATACAAAATCTACCTTCTAGGGAGCAAGAAGGTATTATTTCGACAAGATGTAAAGTTCATGGTGGACAGGGCTTTTAGAAAATCTCGTGAGATGCCTTCCGAGGAGTAGTCAAAAGAGGAGTCGTTGATTAAGCCTCTTCAACCAATGGAAGTAAAAAAAATTTCCTCGGGTCAGGAAGATTCTCAGGACGAGGAGGAGGAGCTAACAGAAGCACCTATTGGTAGAGGAAGAACTAGCAGGGAACTTCATCAGATTTTGCGAGATGTAGAGGACTTCATCGGTGTGCCAAGAAACAATAAGAGGGAGTGAAAACATCCAGATAGATATCAGGCATTAGTAGCTCAGGATGGGGAGTCTTCCAGTTTCAAGGAGGCAGCTCAACATCAGGTTTAGCTAGATGCGATGGTAGAGGATTAAAACTCCATAATGGTGAACGATGTCTCAGAGGTAGTGCCAAGGCCTCAAGACAGATCAATGGTAGGTTCAAGATGGATCTAAAAGATCAAATACGCTACAAACAACAGTGTTGAGAAATACAAGGCCAGGTTTGTGGCTAAGGGGTATGCTCAAAAGGAAGGAATTGACTACAAGGAGACCTTCACCCCGGTAGCCAGGTATACGTCTATTAGGACCGTGATATCTCTTGCAGCTCAGATGGGATGGGAGATTCATCAAATGGTTGTCAAAATGGATTTTATGATCGAGGTAATAGAAGAAGAGGTATACATTGAAAAACTAGAGGGCTTTGAGACACATGAGAAGAAGTCTCATGTATGAAGATTGAAGAAATCCTTGTATGGGCTGAAACAGGCACCTAGAGCATGGTATGGTCGAATAGATGGCTACTTGTAGAAGATGGGATTTATGAAGAGTGACGTGGGTCCGAATCTCTACTATTTGGTTGTAGAGAACGAGCCACTAATCTTAGGATTGTATGTGGATGGTATCTTTCTGTTAGGATCATCCAGGATCATTTGGGACTATATGAAGAATCTAGCCATAGAATTCGATGTGAAGGATTTGGGACGAATGAATTACTTCCTAGGATTGGAATTTTGGCAACAGAAGAGAGAAATCTTCCTTGGGCAAGGGATGTATCCTATAGAAATCCTAAAAAGATTCAGGATGGAGGAATTTAGACCCATGGCTACTCTAATGATCACCAAATGTAAGAAGATTGATGCATCTGAAGACAAGGATGTTGATCCCACCCTATACAAGAAGCTCATATGGTCCCTAATATATATGGTCAACACAAGGCCAGACATCTGCTACGTTGTTAACACCCTCAGTCAGTTCACGGTGAAACCGAAGGGGGAACACTGGGTAGCAGCCAAAGACATTCTTAGGTATTTACAGGGAAGAGTTGATTATGGACTCTTGTACACCAAAGGTAAGTATATCTTTGAGTGGATTTACTGATGCAAATTGGGCAAGAAGTTCAGTGGATAGGAGAAGTACCTTTGGGTATTGTTTCAACATTGGATCAGGAATGAGCTCCTGGTGCAGTAGGAAACATAAGTCGATGGCTCTGAGCTCATATGAGGCAGAATATATGGTGGCGAGCACAGCTTCGTGTGAGGCCATATGCTTAGAAAACTGCTTGTGAACCTATTCAGAAGGAATATGGAGGCGACCATGATCATGTGTGATAATCAAAGTTGCATCAAGAACTCTGAGAATCTAGTGTTTCATGATAGTCGAAGCATATTGATATTCGGTGTCACTTTGTCAGGGACTATGTCCAACGAGGAGTTGTACAGTTGAGCTACACTCCTACAGGAGAGCAGTTGGAAGACATCCTCACCAAGGCCCTTGGAAGGACAAAGTTTGACTACTTCAGGGAAAAGATGGGGATGGTAAAGAACCCATTTCCAGAAATGGGAGTGATAAAAACACAGATACAAAGGGAGTTGCAGTGCAAATGTAGTGTTGGGATAAAGGACCAACAACAACATGGATACAGATGGAGTTGTCATACAGATGCAACAGTGGTAGTAGAAGAGCCATGGGCAGCAGTACAGGATGTAGTAGTGTAGTAGATGTTGGGTAGGTAGGCTTAGCATTAGGATAGGGACCAATGTCGGATGATCAAGGTGATACTCAGTGAGGAGTATTACTAGAGCACAGTGCACACTAAGAGGGAGTGTTGATTTGGGGTAGCATCAGATGTGATCTAGCCACAAAAATTGGTTGAGAGGCTAAAGCACATGACATCTCCAATACACAGAAATGGTTTTGGCAGATTCTAAAGAGTTTGGGAGATATTAAAATAATTAATGTTTCTAATGGAGTCCCTAAGTCTAAACTTAGGGAAAATAAAATATTAACGTTAATTAATATAAAACTGCATTAGAAGGGTCCAAAAGTCATGGATCAAGCCAGAGTTAATCTTAGTTTTTGATTAGGGACTTAATCTCGGTTATTGATTTGTCAAAGGAGAAATGTATAAGAGGAGGCTTGAGGGTCACTTGGAGAACACATTGAGGGAGACCAGTCAGTTCAATTTCTGGAGCGGTGTTATATGGAATTTGCATCTATGAATGAACACATTTTCCCTAGGTGGGTGACTACACCTAGAACAACAAAAAGAAAGTAGTTTAACCTTTCCCTATAGTAGATAGATGAGATGAAGGAACTTACTTATAGTCTTTCGCTTCCTTAATCCCCTTTGAATCGCTCCCGTCACTCCCACTTGAACTAAACCTGCTCAATTGGTACATGTATTAAGAAAAACATAAACAACAAACGATCAAAGCATACATGATCTATCTATTATAATCCAATGGAATCGAAGACATTGAAACACATAATCATCATAGATATGAACAATAATATGAGAAAAGGAATAAACTCTTTATTAATGTAGAAGGAAGAGTATCAGCCAATACAGTTCGATCCTGTGCCACTCCTCCAAGTTCAATCCAACCCTCGCCACATCAAAAGCACACCAATCCAGCAGCATAAAATTACTTATCATGAACTCAATTCTCAAACCAAAAGAATTTCCTTACAAACTTCAGATTCTAACTCCTTGATCACTATGATGAGCACTCAATTTATAGGAAATGGAGGTGGTTTTGTCATAAATGAGGGTATTGAATGGCCTTTCAAACTTGGAGTTGGTTTCCATGGTGCAAAGGATGATAGGATAAGAGGTTAATGGATCCTTGGCCTATCCAATTTCAAGCTCATAGGAGGATATAAGAGATGGGATCCTTTTAGAATCATCTAGAGTCAAGGAATATTCCTAGAACCTTATGCAAATTTCGCTCAATCTCGCCCAATGCAGGTCAAAGAGGGCAGAAGTGCACTACGGTGCAGGCTAGAATGGGCCTGCCTACTCTACAACACATTTACCCCTGACCAAGGCTACGCTGGTGTCCCAAGGAGGCATTTAAGCAAGGCTTTAGGCCAGGAAAATTTCATAGAAGGAAGCATTCAATGTGATGACTTGTCTAGGGAATGTAACAACTAAATTAGGGTTTGATGAGCCCTAATTGTACTAATCTGAATGTCGAGAGTGATGTGCCCAAATAGACCTATAACAAGAGGGGTTAGCTGAGCAATTCTAACTAGTGGTCTGGTGAGCAATCAAGAGGCAGCAAGTATAGAATAGAGAGATGGGATCAGGCACTAGAGACCAGCGCTGAGGCAAGAGAGGTAGAAGCAGGGCATTTCAGGCAGATGCAGAGGCAGCGGGAGACTGTGCAGTCAATAGAGGGCCTGCGTGGGTGATGAAGAGAGGCCCAGGGCTGACGCAGTCAAACAGGGGTTGACACAGTCAAACAGGGGTTGACGCAGTCAAGCAGGGGCTGTCGTAGAGTGTCTGGGAGTCACACAGAGGTTAGCCAAGATGACGCTCGGATTGGGAGAAGTGCTGGAAATTTTTTCTCTCTGTGGCTAAGCCAATTTGGCATCCTGTTGCACTGAAGAATTGCTGAATAATAAAATCCTCCCTTGTTGCACCGGTTTTCCCACATTGGGTTTTTCTGGGGATTGTTGTCCAAAATATCTGTTTCAATGTGTTGATTCTTGTACATTTATTTGTTTCTGTATTATGGTGTGATATCTGCAAAAAAATTTATTTTAATGTTTATTGAAGGAATTTCATAAATAACTTATTGAAGAATAAGTAGGAAAAGTAAATCAGATGTTGAAGTGATAGAGCTTTCACAATAATAGTAACCACAAAATAGCAAGTGATGAAGGAGTTCACCCCTCCTTGGCTACATCTCCTAGTCCAGTTTCTAATGCTTGGCCCTCTTTCATTATGCTAGAAAAAAGGTGATTAAAATGAGGTACTTTGCTCAAATGGATTCAAAACCCGCTCCAACAACTTTAGAGCTATCAAAAACCCCTGTCTAGCCTCTTTCTGCTCCCAAAAAGACCAAAAAGTGAGAATGTTATGAGCTTCCCAAGTTTTGTTGCTAGTCGACCCACACATTCGCCAAGTCCATCCAACCATCCTACAATTTCGCCCCATTTTCCGCTAACTGGCTAACAAATCGGCACAAATCCGGAGTAATTTGTGGGTTCATTAGATTTCCCAATGACCCCTGTCTGCATGCTCCTGGTCACATGGACCCCTATGGGACTAGGGATTGGCGCTTAGGGCCTAGCCCTCTTTTTGTGTGCGCCTAGTTTCGGGCATGAGGTCATATGGTATGTAGTTAAGGTGGGGAGGTCGTGGCTAAGCCCTAGCCCTCAGTCTTGCCCCTAGTCCTTGTGGGCACAGTGACCAAGGTTGGGGCTGGCCCTCGGCCCCTTTACCAAACCTCTACCCCATACGTTTTCTTAAATGAGATTTGGGTGAGTCCTTTTAAGAAGGCCCACCCTTGGTGCAATGGTATATGCAGATGTTTATTGGGATGAGGTGCTTTGATCGAACCCCATGGAGTGTTATTCAGATTTGGTTGGTCCACGTTGCACACCCACACACCAACGACTAATCAACCACAACCCAGTCAATGTGACCAATGCTTACCACATGGTGAGCTGTGATTGACCAAATGAAGCAGTAAGTTGTATGGATTGCTGATTGGGTAGCCTACAAAATTTTTGGCCAAAATTTGCCTATTTAGGAAATCGATCAGAACTCATTTTTGTGAGCATACGATGTTCATTTTCCACGAAACGAGTTGTACCTAATTCAAGAAGACGAGATCTACGCGGTCGTTCTAGTTTGGCTTAAATATGACAAATTTCATTTTTGAGCATATTTTTGAGCACCGGATCACTCCTCCCCACTTGAAGCTTTTGGACCCCAAAATCCTTTTTATTACTGAACATTTGGATGAGGGTACAACCCCCTCTCCCTTCCATTCTCAATCCACTAGAATTTTCCTAATTTCAACAATTTGAGCTTTTCATGAAAATTTATCTTTTTCCTTGATTCTAGAGACCCTGTCTTGCTATTGTAGATACCATCTTGCTGAAATTTTGCAGAATTTGTAGACAACAAATTGTCCTTGAAGAAAAAAACATATTTATTCCTTGGTCTTCAATCAAAGGAAGCTTAAACAAGTTGAAATTCTTCTCACATTGAACAATGTCGACATGACGATATTTAGCTTGTCTTGCCTTGTGCTTGGCTTGACTCTTGACCAAGTGTGTTCACCAGTGCCATGTACCATTTTGAAACCCCCAAGAATAACTTGTGGAACCTATGCCTTGTTTATCAATTTTCTTTGGAACTTTCTCTTTGACCTTTGCACTCTTTAGCACCAGCATCGTGTTCCCATCATTGTTCAACAATGATGTATGCTGCTGCAATTTGTTTTCATCTTGTTTACCTCTTTTAAAAGGGAACATCTTAGATCCCTGAAATAACTTATTACAACCATTAACAACTTCAATGAAATCAAATTTTTCATTTGATGCATCTCCTTGAAAGGCCTCATTCACAACATCTCTATGCTTGAACATTAACAAAGAAATTTTTTGACTTGCATTCACAATTCTCTTCATTTTTCCTACATGCATAAGAGACAAACTCATCTTGTTCCTATGCACTCTAACTATGTACTCATTTCCAGTCTTGACAAGTGGTACTTATTCTCATGGTGATGAATATTTCCCTCCTATCAAAAAGATATGGGCTTCTCAAAACAATACCTGAAATCTCAAGCGGAACTACATCAAGTTCAACTTCGTCAAGAAAGTTTGCATTGATTACAAATATTAAGATACACTTCCTTGTCACCTACAAATTTGCATTCTTACATATCCAGCCTAAAGGATTAGGTCTTGGATGTGCAACAGTTTCTAGATTTAACTTCTTGAATAAGTCTTTAGAATCAAATTTGCTTGAGAACCACTATCAAATAGTGTATCTATTTTGGTATGCTTTGAAACAACTCTAATGTGGAAAAGTTCCATTCTTGTTTCATCATTTTGAGTATCATTGGAACAAATTGAAGAACTAGTGCTTGCGATGTTCTTACCTTTCAAACCCATCGTTGTAATCTTGGTTTCATCTCCTGAATCTAAACCTAAGTCATGTTCTATAATTGTAGTTGTTTTCTCCTTCTCTTTTCTTTTAAGTTTGTTGGGTTTCAACTCTGGATGGAGTTTCCAGCAATGATCTTCATCATGGTCATTTGTAAAACAATGTTTGCATGTGAGTTTTCTTTTTCCATTTTAATAGAAGCATTCTTATTCCCTTTTCCCTTAAACTTACCCTTTCCTTTTTCTACAATTTTAAGGGAACTCTCACTTTTCTCATCTGAAATATGTTTTCCTCTTGCTTCTAGATGTGTGGCTTGAACACAAACTTTATCTAAATTTGTGGGATTTAACATGAGAATAGTGTGCCTACGGTAGCTATGTAAACTTCCTATATATTTTAACAAAGTGTCTTGAGATGACAAATCTACACCTAAAATCAGAGATCTTCTTCTAAACTTTTGAGTATAATTTTGAACTCTTTGTCATTTCCTTGTCTAAAATTCTGCCAATCCATAATAGAATTTTTCATATAAGCTAAAGCATAAAACTGTCTTCTAAGTGCAGCAATAAAATCAATCCAAGAGGTTGAGACCTTACCATGCTTTCTCATATCCTCTTGTGTTTTGGATTCCCACCAAATCAAAGCAGCACTTTCCAACCATAATGAAGCTAGTTGAATCTTTGTTTCATCATCCTTGATGTTTTGAATCCTACAATATACTTCAAGTTTGTGAACCCAATTATCTAGTATTTCAGCATTAACCTCACCATCATACATAGGCAAATTGAATTTAATATCAAGTTTCAATAAGGGAGTTTTACCATGTCCCTTTGGAGATTGTGGAGGTGTTTGTGAAGGGGTAGTTTTGGAAGAGGTTGAAGATGATTGTGAAGATGAAGATGAAGGTGGAGAAGGTAGTGGTTTACCTCCATTCCCTTTTGAAGGATTTTCCTCATCTCCTCCTTTTCCTCCTGGAGAACCCTCTCCCTTTGGAGGCTTGGAGCTCTCACCCTGCAATGTTGTGTTTCTCTCTTCATAGAGAACTTTCACCATATGGGTCATGTCAAAGAATTCTTTTCTAAAATCCTCTCATCATTTGGCATGTTATCATCTCCTCCTTCATGAGACATGCTCATTGAAGCTTCAAGAACAACTTGAGGTGAAACTTGTGGTGGAGATTGTGGGAAATGTGCTCTCCTTGTTCTTGTCCCAAATTGAGAACCTATACTGACAAGATTTCCTTCTCCTCTCTTGAGCTTCAACCTTGTAAGCATCAAAAACACTTGCAAACAATTAAATCATCAAAAAAACAAATAAAAACTATGCTCTGATACCAAACTTGGTTTGCATATGAAACTGCTTGAGGATTATGTAAATTGAAAGTTAATGAAATGAGTTGTTATGGTGCTTAAGTTAAATTCTTTAACAAATTTAAACATGAATTTAACTCATAAATTGCAAAAAATTGTAGTGAATAAAGCCATAACAGTAACTATAAAATAGCAAGTGATGAAGGAATTCACCCCTCCTAGGCTACGTCTCCTGATCTAGCTTTCCAATGTTTGGCCCTCTTTCATTATGCTCAAAACAATGTGATTACAATGAGTTACAGTGATCAAATGGCTTCAAAACTTGCTCCAACAGCTTCATAGCTATCAAAGCCCCTTGTGTAGCCTCTTTATGCTCCCAAAAAAACCAAAACCCGAGAAAATTATGAGCTTCCCAAGTTTTGTTGCTAGTCGACCTACAAATTCGCCAAGTCTGGCCAACTGTCCTACAATTTTCGCCCCATTTTCCACTAAATGGGTGACAAATCATTGCAAATCCAATGGAAATTGTGGGTTCATTAAATTTCCCACTAACCCTTGTGCGCGTGCTCCTGGTCACATGGATCCACATGGGAATAAGGGCCAGCGCCTAGGGCCTAGCCCTCTTTTGGCGTGCCCTTGGTTCCAACATGAGGTCTTATGGCATGTAGTTAAGGTGGGGGGGCCAGGGCTAAGCCCTAGCCCTTGGTCCCACCCCTATTCCTTGTGGGTGTGGTGACCAGGGGTGGGGTTAGCCATTGGCCCCTTTACCAAACCTCTACCCCATACGTTTATTTAAATGAGATTTGGGTGGGTCCTTTTAACAAGGCCCACCCTTGGCACAATGGTATATGCAAATGTTTATTGGAATGAAGTGTTGTAATTGAACCCCACAGGGTGTTATTCAGACTTGCCCCAAAAAAATTTAAGTGGGCACCGAGGCACCACGTGGCATCCTCCGGCTGGGCCACGTGGCAGCCTATGTTTGGTCCACATTGCACACCCACACACCAACGACCAATCAACCACAACCCAGTCAAGGCCACCAATGCCTGCCACGTGGTGAGATCAAATTGGCGAAATGAAGCACAGTCAACCTTGCACGGTCAGCAGCCTGGACAATTGTATGGATTGGGAACTGAGAAACCTACACATCTTTTTGCCAAAATTTCCCTGTTTGGGAAATCAATCATAACTCATTTTTGGGAGCATACGATGTTCGTTTTTTGTGAAATGAGTTGCACCAAATTCAAGAAGACAATATATACATGGTCATTTAGGTTTTGCTTCAATCCAGAAACTTTCATTTTTGAGCACCAGATCACTATCACATCTGCACAAGTCAGTCCAGATTAATACAACACAATATCACAAGTATATTTACTCATACTTGAATACCAGAACCATAAAAATTTGCACAGGAAAATCTAGATTAACATTATACATATAATATCAATATATTAGCTGCAATGACCAAATCATTGTGTATGACCACAATTCATATAACCACAAATTAAGTACCATGCATGACTATCTGGCGCATGTATAGATAACTACACTGAACAACTAACTTCTCCTATCTACGTAACCACAACAACAATATAATGACAAACATGTACATAACCATAATGCTTATAACAATCATTAACCAATATACCTACATGCCCAACATACAAACCTATATGATGATATGCTCTTGCCTTGAGGTCTAGTGTTGCAACCTCGCTCTAATAATCTACTTCTCCTACTCTATCTCAACCAACATATCAGCATCGTAACATACCAACAACATCATGGTGACACAAGACCCCAACAATGACCATCACAATGCATGAATAACAAACACAGAGAAAACTAACATGCATGCATGACAAACACATTCTTCCCATCCAATACAATTGTTGAACCTGGGAGCTCTGATACCAATATGTAACCACTCCAAGTACCCAAACCCTTAGCTAACTTACCCTTTTAGTGATATGGGCCCCTAATTTCATGCATAACAAGGCTTCCATGTGACTGTAGGCCTCCACTCACATGCATAAGCCTGCAAGGTAGTGACTGAAGTCCCAATTTCTTAGTTTTGATCTTGCGACCCCAAATCAGTGCCACCTTTTCAGGTTTTGACTCCCAACAACTGCCCAAAACTTAAAGAGACTTTCTAGAATGATATAACATCAAGAAGAATCCATTCATTCAAAACTTAGTCAATAACTTTACCTAACCAAGCCTAACCATGACATTCATTTCGTCAAATATATGATGAATAGGAAATCTACAAGTCATGAATGCATATATGAACATAGGGGCCTAAAACTTATCTAAGATTTAATAAGAAGGTCTAATGCCATCTCTTAATAGCTACAATAACATTTGTTAGCTCATGCACTCATCAACCAACCAAATACATATAAATTCATGAACAAGCCATAGCTAGAGTATATAACAAATCCATGCTTATAATTAGAAAATAATCATCATAGTAACCATGACATAAGAACCATAAAATCATCATATTAACTAGTACAAATGCTTCATATATTTCCATAGATAAATATCTCTCATTAAATGATGTAAATTCCATCCAATTCAGGGACTTCCACATCCCACCCGACCATAGATTGGGTTGAACCAAATATTTATTTCAGCCAATCACCCTCGTGCCATATTCCAAGCATGAATGTGGAATCTCATGGGATAAACCAAGACATAAACAACCAAGGAAATCCAGAGGTTAAACCACCTCCACCCTCACGTTATAGTGATCTCTCCTAAACTGGTCCCAAGGTCGCAAAACCAAACCAAGCTTGGGCGACTCAAAATTCTTTCACCATCCCTTGAGGAATTTTCCTGTCTCCACCCACTTGTTGAGGGATTCTTGGAGAAAAACATCTCCACCCCCAACCCTTGGGATTTTCCTCAGACCACCTCAACCAGTTCCAAAACCTTCCGACATTCCAAAGCTCAACCAAGAATGAATCTCATCACACCATGGCTATTTGGAAATGGCAAGGAAATGATGAAACCATTGTCAAACCAGGAAAATCCCATGCCAATGATAACAAATGAACAAAATACATGCATGAATGTACCATGCATGCCAAAACTAGCAAATAAATCATACATGCAACCAATACCTGCAAGTAATCCTACTATAGTTGCTTGATCCAACTATTCCTTGCTTGATCCTTTCTTCCTTTGCTTTCTTTATCCTTACTTTGTTTGTCCTTGCTTTCCTTTGCTTGCTTACTTGCTTTTTTCATCCTCTTGGTGCTCTTCTCCTCTCTGAAACCAAATCCATAACTAAACTGACAAAAGGCTCCAAACTGATGCTCTGATGCATTTTTATTATTGATGCCTCTAATTTCTTCATTTTTCCTTTGTTTTCCTTCAATTTTCATCACATGAAAACATGTGACCTTTCATCTCCCTTTTCTCTTATATTCCTTTATTTTCGTAAATAAAATACCAATTTGTTATGTAACCAGCTCACAAAATAGAAGAAAGAGATAGATCAATGACTTCAAAGTACATTCCCACAAAGGAGCAATATGTTGACATTTTAACAAAGGCATTTTCAAGATGTAAATTCGAATTTCATAGAGACATGATCGGGGTAGATGATAATCCCTTTCTTGTTAAGAGGGAGTGTTGAGAAATGGCAACAAGAAATTCCAGTTTAATTTGTCCTTGAATTAAACTGAGAATTATAATCGAATTTTATTCTCATAGAAACTTGTAAATAGCTAATTAAGTTTAATTAATTTAATTAGCTTAGGCATTTCAAGTTGGAAGTCTTTGTGAAGTCATGTATATGTTCTCCCTATATTATAGGGGTACATGATGAGTTAAATATGAGTTGTAATTAGTTAACTAAGTTTACTGAGTTAAGTCCAGTTAAATTATATCCAAACTGTTTGAGGAACTAATAGTGAGTTAATAGTCAGTTGGTTGACTAATGCATTAACTAGTGTTACTCTAGTTAACTGAAGATTCCCTCATTATAAACTCATGCATGTCGTTTCTGAGAAAGACCTAGTTGAGACTAGAGTGCAGGGAGAGTGTACTATCAATTGTATGATTTACTAAGTTGTATAGATCATGCATGCAATCAAGAACTGAACCTTTAAGGGATTGTGCAGTTTTGGATGCATTGGCCTCCCATTAATATGGGTTGATCAGCCCTAGGAATTGCACAAGGAAATAAGGACTTGGAGAGCTATAAAATTGGCTAGGTGTTGGCCAAGATTTTTCTTGTGAGTTTGAGAAACATTTTACTAAGTGCTGGGATTATTCTTGAGAGAACAAGAATTGTATTATCATCTTGGATTTCTGATATATGCAATACAGATAGTGGGGTTTTAAGCTGTGGCTTCCCCAGATACTTATTGTGTTATGTGTATTTGATTATATTCCTCTTAATGATTATTGTTTTCATCAATCTGTTGGCTTCCACTGGTTGATAGTAGAAGTGGTTTCTTGTCTCTTGCTTTAGTACATTGCATGAGCTTGTGAATCTACAGGATTTTCTACATGGTATCAGAGCTGAGAATAATATACTAGAGGAGATTTTGAAGTTTTGAGCTCAGGGTTACACGTGAAATTCGAATTTTCATTTCATACTTGAGGATCAGCAGATGGCGTTCTAGGGTTTGCAGCTCAAGTATGTCTTGGAAGGAAACTCGAATTTTATATACTGAAGGGACAAGATGGATGTTGTTTTCATCAATCTATGGTACTTAGACAGTGGAGCTTGATTCCACATGATTGGCAACAAGGAGTTATTCAGTGACCTGGAGGAGAAATATCTCCAGAAGCATATCGATATGGGTGACAACGGGAAGTATAATGTTATTGGATTGGGCACGGTTACTTGTCGAAGGGAGCATGGGACTCCACTCACCTTTAAGAATGTTATGTATGTGCCTGGGTTGAAAAAGAACTTGGTATATGTTTCCATGCTTGAGGATAACAACTTTGATGTGATCTTCTTGAAAGGAAAGGCATTCCTTCGACACATAGCCACGGGTCAGGTAAAGAAGATAGAGATTCAGGTGAAGAATCTCTATAAGTTGGAGGTAGAGGAGTGTGTTTCTTTGAGCTCAAAAGTAGAAAGGGTGTAAGGATGAGACATCGGCGAGTTGTGGCATAGACGATTGGGCCACTTGAATCATGGATCTTTGAAGATATTGCTCTAGATCTCTACCAGTCTTCCCAAAGGTACGCTTGAGAAAGTTGATACATGCAAGGGGTGTACTTTGGGAAAATACACTAAGTCTTCCTTTCACAACAGAGACAGTAGAGCAGAGTCATTCTAGAGAGGGTCCATTTAGATTTGTGTGGACCATTATCGATAACATCCACTACCAAACACAAATATTATGTTACATTTATTGATGACTATTCTCATAAATGTTGGATATTTTTCATGCAGAAAAAGGATCAAACATTCACAAAGTTTTGTGAGTTTAAAGCATTGGTTGAGAAAGAGTTGAGCAAGAAGGTTAAATCTCTACAGAGTGATAATGGTGGTGAGTATGTCTCAAATGAGTTTAAGAACTTCTGTGAACCAGAAGGGATTAAATGGGAGTTGACGGCACCCTATAACCCTCAGTTCAATGGGGTGGCCGAGAGGAAGAATAGAATCATAGTAGGGGCAGTGAGGGCAATGTTGCATGATCAGGGTGTACCACTGCACATGTGGGTTGAAGCATACAACACAATAGTTTATGTTCAGAACCATAGCCCATAGCAGATACTTGAGATGAAGACATCAGAGGAGGCTTATTCCGATAAGAGACCAGATGTTGGTCACTTCAGGATTTTTGGGTCATCAATATATTTCCATGTGACCAAATATGCACTGAAGAAGCTTGAGCCAACAACAGAGTTGGGGATATTTGTGGGGTACATTGATACACCAAAAAACTATCAGGTGTACATGTCGACCAGTTGGATGACCGTGGTTCACAGGGATGTCAAATTTGATGAGGAGAAGTCCATGTGAGTTTCCCTTGAGAGGGAGCTTGAGCTACATGCAAATGAGGAGATTTTAACTCCTAAGGTTGAGGAGCCTTAGATTGATGTGGAGCATCCAAGTGCAGAGGATCCAAAAGTGGAGACATCCACTCAGACAGAGTCTTCTAGAGAGGGAAGAAAGTGCACTAGAGAGGCTAACAAATTTTTGGATGATGCATGGGAGAATGTGGGAGCACCCACTTTGCTACGCATGCAGAGGATGTCACCTGAGAGGTACATTGGATACATGGCTCTTATGGGTGAATATGTTGTGATAGATCCATCTTAATTTAAGGAAGTAGTGTAGCAGTCAATTTGGGTTGATGCCATGGTGGAGGAGTATGACTCCATAGTTCGTAATAGTGTTTGGGATGTGGTCCCAAGATAGAAGGAAAAATCAGTGGTGAGCTCCAATTGGATTTACAAAGTAAAGAAAGTTGTAGATGGTAGTGTGGAGAAGCATAAGGCTAGATTTGTGGCTTGTGGCTTTTCACAAGTAGAGGGAATTTACCTATGATGAGACCTTTGCTCCTGTCACAAGGTACTCATCAATCTGATCTATATTGGCACTATCAGCATAGATGGGTTGGAAGATCCATCAGATGGATTTGAAGACAACCTTCCTTAATGGCATGATGGAGGAAGAGGTGTACATAGAACAACTTGAAGGTTTTGAAACCTTTGACCGTGAGTCGCATGTGTTCCATCTCAAGAGACTATTGTATGGGTTGAAGCAAGCACCCCGTGCTTGGTACACCATGATAGATAGCTACTTCATCGGGTTAGTCTTCACAAAGAGTGAAGCAGATGTGAACCTGTACCACATAGTGGTGGAAGGCAAACTATTGATCATTGTACTTTATGTTGATGATCTCATACTAACAGGTGATTATCAGTTAATAAAATCTTTCAAGGAGGACCTTGCAAGAGAGTTTGAGATGAAGGACATGGGGCTCATGCATTAATTTCTTGGCATGGAGGTATGGCAGGGAGATGGGGAGTTGTTTGTGTCTCAAGGAAAGTATGCCAATGAGATACTCAGGAGATTCCGCATGGAGAGAAGAAAACCCATGGAGACTCCTCTTGCAGATAACTAGAGGATGGAGGATGCTACTTTAGGGGAAGTAGTGGAAGCTATTTTTTATAGGCATCTTATGGGTTCACTCATGTATTGGGTGAATGTTACACTAAAAAATGTCACCATGACTATTTGCAGTTAGTATGGCTCCATCCACTGTCATACTATCCTCCTTGGTAAAGTCTCATGCCTCTGCTCTTCATGTCAAACTTCAAGAAAGAGAGAAAAGTCATTTAAAGTCAATTATCTCTGGTACGCAGTTTCTCTTAGCCTTACCTGCGTGTACGCAACCCAAGTTCACAATACCTGCGTATTTGTACGCTAGGTATGTAAAGGGGTGGGTGCGTACCCTTGTAAAGGTCAAAAGGCGTGAGTTTCATCTCAGAAAAGTTACTTGTGGTCATTTCTAGAGTCTTCTAGAAGCTTGTTTGACGTGTATGAAGCGCCTCCAGATGGTTCATGTATCCCTACCAAAGAGGAACTTATCCCATCAAGAGGGGAGCTATCCCATCCAAAGAGGGGCTTATCCCATTGATGGTGGACCTGAATAACTTCCTCTAGAGCACTATAAATACAGGCATTGGGCCAAAGGGAGAGAGGTTAAAAGCTGAATATTCCTAAGGGTAGATGCTGCTGGAATTAGGACTTCCCTGTAGAAGCTTGTGAGGAGAGATTACCATCTTTGCTTGTTTCCATTGGGAGGTGGGTGAGCTGATCAGAGTAAAGGAGAACTCTTGTGGACCCTGGAAGGAGCTTGCGCAACACCAAGGCTCAGGTTGTAATGGTTCCTTTTGTTACCTTTTAATACAAATTAGTCCATTCTTCTCAACAATTTGTTATTTATGAGTTGTTTCATATACTCCTTGGTCTATATGTTAAATATGTTTTATTTTATGTGATATTCAGGGGCTATTTAATCGTTTGATTGTTAGTGAATGCAGGTTTCGAAGGGAAGGAGGAGCTCATCCGGATCAACGAAGCTGGACTACTACAACAGCGTTGGGTTACAGGTAGGATCTAAACACTTGATTTCTCATATTGTAAAAGCATATTTAGAGAAGGATTGCTCTTATTTGTCTTGTTTGTCACTAGAAAGTCTTAGGCTTCTAGGGAGGTCGGTTGTGTCCGAACTAACGACTCATTCTGTGTGACAAAATGGCGACTCCACTGGGGAATCCATGAATGTGTTTGAGTTCTTTTTGATTTGATATTTTGGTCTGAGAAAAATCGCTTATTTTCTGGTTTTTGGCTGTCTGACTGTGTATTTGGGTGGGTTAGCTTAGAGTTAAATTAGATTTTTATTTTTCTTAGCTTTGCCAGCAGTACGCAGCCTCTGATTTAGGCACAGTGCGTACTTGTACGCACTGCGTCTTTGTGCACAGGGCGTCCCCGCACCTGTGTAAACTGATCACCTGCGTACCCCTGTCAAATTTGAGAAAATTTCATTTTTCCTCTTTTTACTCTTTAGATTTTGTTTTTAATTTGTTTTTTCTGCCCAGATCCACTGGTTACCTGCCATAAATCTTCACCTAAGCTTGTTTCATTGGCATTCCTGCTTTAAGCTTTCATCAATTGGGTGTTTTGAGTCTCTTTTTTGAGAAATTCTTAATTTGATTTCCTTTGGTCATTACTTGGAGGTTTGTCTCAGTCTTTTCACAATTTTGCATCTTTTCGCCTTTGAGTGTTTTTATTTTTTGATCTTTGGAACTCTCACCCAATTTTCTCGACTTGCACTTGATTGGTTCTCAGATTACATTAGAATCATCTTGTGTTTGAGAATTCTTTTGCATAGATCACATTTGCATGATTAGAATTCTCATTTTCAGAATATGAATGAAAAATGTGCATAGATTACATTTGCATACTTTTCAAGTGAATTGTGCTTAGATTACCATTGCATAGTTTAAATTCTGAAAAATCAATCGTAGATTTAGATCAGCCTTCTTTGATTTGAATTTACACAAAAAAAAAATGGTTTGGAATTGATTTGCATTAGTTTTTCTTGATAAAATTAGTGCATTAGAGAATTTGTTATATTTTCTCTTAGTGATCAATTTTTTGCATTGTCGGAAGTGAATGGAAACTCTCTCCTTACTTTAGTTAGGATTCATCGAATTGAAAATATTACATTATCATATTCGATTGCATTCTGTTGAGTCGGGTCATAACACCATTGGTTTCATATCCATTTACCCATTTGAGTAATAACAGCCTTAATAACACAGCGCTTAATTAAAATTCATCTAGTAATTTTTACATTTCTAGGGCTCTGAAACACCAACATAGCTTAGGCTAGTGTCTTGGAGTAGGAGAGTAATTAACTCTCCAAGACAGTAAAACCAAACAAGTAGCTCATCTTGTGGTAGGATAAATCCAACTGTTACATTTATGCTCTGGGAAAGCTCCTCTTAAAGGAGAAGCACGAGACCGTGTCCGAACCAGTGAGGGGATCAATCCTCCTTCATTGGGAAAGACGCCAGATACGCACGTACTACAAACGGTAAACCTCAGATTATTTTCGAGGAGCCTGGGTCACTTGTCGATAAACCTTGGATTATTGTCAAGGAGCCGGCAAGGGGATTGAGCTTGTTACTCTGCCCTTGCGTGCTATCGGGTCGTAGACTGTTCCCCCAGGTATATTTGTTGCTGTTGGTAACCTTAGTGACCATTATCTTTAGGATTCTACCCGAGGTGACGGTGGAGGGAAGATCCCACTGTACCTGGAGCAGACGTCGGCTAGACTCACTTGGATTTTCTGGGGGGTTCACTTCACTCGAGACGGTTAAAGTGGAGGAACTTGGTCCAGTCTATTCATTAAGCAGGTTGCCGGGGTAATTGTTCCACCCGCCACTTCTGTACTGAATTCTGCGATGTTGAATTTCATCCCCAACTAGTGTTTTCGGTCCGGAAGGTTACTGTTTGTGTATGGTTTGAATCCTAGATTTGATAACGCGTGTTAATTTGTTTGTTTTTACTTTTAGAGACCATAGGTGTGAATTGTGAATTTTAATTGTTAGGTGTGAATTGTGAATTGTTAATTTTAGTTATAAATTGTTAATAAAATTCACTGAAGTTGAATATAATGGCAAATGTTCCGGAATTTACCAACCTAGGAACCCCTCCTAACGAGAATCCTAGTACTTTTCCTTACTTTGGAAATGTTGGTCCTCCTTATATGGCTACTTTGTCATTACCTGGATTTACAATAGGTTTACCGATATGGTTATTTTCAACTTCGTTGACCCAAAATACTCCTATTGTTCCATCTCAACCGGATGCTTCACCTCAGCAGAGTTCACCATCTCAACATCACCAACCTTCTGTTGACCCTTTACCTTCTTCGCCTAATTTTTCTTCCTCCATTTCTTCCTCTTCGCCTGGTAAAAGCCTTGACGCTAGTAACCAGGAGGCTAAGAAGAAGAAGAAAGGGAAGAAGAAGAAGAAGAAGAAGAAGAAGAAGCAAGATAAGAAAGAAGTCAACCAAACAACCACGACTGTAAGTGTTAGTTGTGTTGAGGAAAACTCCGACATGCATCGTAAACCCAAATACCCTTGCAGGCTTTGTAAGGGTGACCACTTCCTTGTCAATTGTCCTGGTATTCCAAAGGTCCTGGAAGTATGGTCAGAAAAATCTCATCAACTTTCCATTGATCCATCAACCAGTGATAGTCAGGTTCCTGGGAAAAAGGGTAAAGTTAGGTTTCCTTGTAAGTTATGCAAAGGGAGTCATCAAACTCACATTTGCCCTCACATGGATGAAGCCTCAACATTGTTGGAAAACCTTACTGTTCCACAACAAGAATTTCCAACTGGTTACCGTGAACTTTCTCCCAACCTACCATCAACTGACGGAGTGATTGATCTAAATTCAAGTACAGTCGATCACACTCTTCCATTGGAGAGTGAAACTCATGTCACTCAGGTTGATGATCCGTTAGTTGATCAAGTGGTCGATTCAATTTCACATTCGGTCGATCCCACTTTCCCTTTAGAGAGTGAACTTCATACCGCTCAGGTTCTTCTTGTTACATCAGATTCTTCTATGCCGGGGGGCATTTCGCCTGTTTCTACAGAACCCCCTCCAAGCACTGAGGTCTTTTCCTTTGATTGGAATAGACTGACAGAACCTCGTCTCCCTTCCTCCATCCCTTTCCAAATCATTGTCAAGGCTGGTAGTAGGGACATACATCGTACTCAGGTAGATGAAGGTGCTTCTGTTAGTATTTTATCCTCAACTGTTTGGAAAGCTTTGGGTTCCCCTCAGCTTGCGCCTATTACGCAGAATCTGAAAGCTTTTAACAGAACCATTAGTGAACCTTTAGGGATCCTTCCTAAGTTTTCTCTTACATTGGAAGGTAAAACTGTCTGTATTGACCTTATGGTAGTTCGAGGTCCCTTGGATTTCAATTTACTCCTTGGGCGAGACTATGTTTATGCAATGAAAGCTGTCGTATCGACACTCTTTCGCGTGATGTCTTTCCCTCACAATGGCAGTATTGTGACTGTAGACCAGCTTTCGTTCCCTAGTCTTGTTTCGACTACCAATAATATGACACCCCTAAATGTTCCTGATTATAAAGTGGTATCTACCCTGCCACGGGTTAATTATGTGGCAATCGGTCCCATGTTTTCAGTTACCGATGTAAGTGAGCCTCTCACTGTTTGCTCATCTTCCTTTGATTTAGATCCGGTAATTGACATGGAAAACTCTATGGGATTACTTGAACACGATGTTCTTATCCCTTTTGAGTCCCTTGACATGTGTTCCTTCCCGAGAAGTATTCTTCCTTCTGATGAAGACCTCTTGGAAGCCATGATCAAGGTGTGTCCATTGACATGTCTTTCCTCCCGTTGGAAGCCATGATCAATGTGACGAGGATAGTTTTTCCTGTATCAACCTCGTTAAAAAAAGAAATAGGTTGTAACGAGGAAAGTTCCTTTTATTGTGTCAACCTCGTTAAAAAATGAATCAGTGTGTACGAGGAAAGTTCCTTTTACTGTGTCAACCTCGTTAAAAAATGAATCAGTGTGTGTGAGGAAAGTTCCTTTTACTGTGTCAACCTCGTTAAAAAATGAATCAGTGTGTACGAGGAAAGTTCCTTTTACTGTGTCGACCTCGTTAAAAAATGAATCAGTTGTGTGAGGAAAGTTCCTTTTACTGTGTCAACCTCATTAAAAAATGAATCAGTGTGCACGAGGATAGTTCTTTTTTTTTTTTTTTTCTGTATCAACCTCGTTAAAAAATGAAACAGGCTAGCATGAGGATAGTTCCTGTTACTGAGTCAACCTCATTAAAAAATGAATCAGGTAGATTTTAGGATATGTAGGTAGATTGTAGAAAGTAGGATTTTGAGGACAGTTCCTATTACTGAGTCAACCTCGTTAAACAATGAATCAGGTATGAGGATAGTTCTTTTCTTGTGTCAACCTCACTAAAAAATGAAACAACTCCCACGAGTCTCTCCAAGATCTTGAAAGTAAAGCTTCATTCCATCCACCTCATTGAATGCAATGAAGCTTGGGGGGCATGTGAACTTATAACAAGCATAGTTTTTGTTTCAAGCTTGCGTAAACATGAAACTGAATCCGAGCATAGTTCTTTTCCTGTGTCAAGCTCGTTAAAAAATGAAACAAATCCTCCTCTAATTGAGTCGAAAGTTTGACTAGGTCTCATAAATGTCAAGTTGTATATTTAGGTTAGTTATTTCAGTATTTTGCATAATTTTCTTACAGTTTTAGGTTGAGTCTTTCAAATGATCTCTTAACTCAACCTTCATTTCATCCAGCTTGTACTTAGTTGAATGAAATGAAGCTAGGGGGGCATGCACTCTAGCAGTTATGCTTAGGGGGCATCAAGCACAGTTTTATCTCTGTTTCAAGCTTGTGTAAAAATGAAACTACTTTGAAGCATAGTTTTTCTCTGTTTCAAGCTTTTGTAAAAATGAAACCTATCTCGAGTCAATTTCAGTTATTTTCAAGACTCGTTAAACTCATGAAAATACCGAGATTATTTTGCTATCTTTCGTTCTCGTAAAACAAATGAAAATGCCGAGTTCTTTCCGTCTTTTCTTGCTCGTAAATTAAATTGAAAGTCAGCCATATGAGTACATTTTTATCATTTTTTCGAACTCATTAAAACTTACGAAAAAGTGAAAACCATGAGTACATTTTATCATTTTTTCGAACTCGTTAAAACTTATGAAAAAGTGAAACCTTGGAGTTCTCTTTTAAGCCCTTTTCAGACTCCTAAAACATGAAAATATTGCCGAGTTTTTCTTTTTAAACTCGTTAAAACGGAACTAAAAAGACGGTCCACTTACAGCTCTTTTCCGACCGTAAAAAACATGAAAAGATTGCCGGATTTTTGTCGTTTCAAATTCGATACTGGAAATAAAACGACGTGTCCTTGATCGCTTTTTACTTTTCAGGTCAAAGACACTAATTATGAAAGTACTCCTTGGTCGCAAGACTAAGCGGTTCTCTCAGGTATTATTTTATACTTTTTCGGGCTTGGGAGACACAAATTTACGAAAAAGTTCACCTTGGAGTCTTCTTTAGTTTTTTCAGACTCTCTAAAATTGAAAAACGCCGAGTTTCTCCTATACTGGACTCGTTAAAATTTCACAGTAAAGGACCTGTTCGATTACAAACAGGAACGGACCACTCCTTCTTAGGGTCCGAATCTAAACTAAGTTGGACTCATCCGAAGGATGAGCTTATAATCAAGCATATGTTATCCTCCTCAAGCTTGTAAAAAATAAAGAGGTACTTGCCAGAAATGGTGGGGGAAAAGAGAGAAGAATGAACCTATTTGTTATCCTTTGTTACAGAAGAACCTTATCACCGCTCTTGAACACGACACTTTTTATTCACCTGGGTTGGGAAATCCTTTACCTTAAAGCTGATAAAACCACTTTGAAAGTCTTCAACCGTTTCTGGGTATTAACTTTGGGTCAATCGTCACCAAGCCATCTGTCGTGTCGTTATGTGTTCAATAGGTCTCTGCAAATAAACCATTCATATGCAAAATACTTGTCATCCATTTGACCATCCCTGAGTCAGTCCTTACAGCTACATTTCTTCAACTTGATCTATGATTTCGTGTTGTGGGCTTGCCTGCAACGGGTCGCTTTCTATCGACATCAGCACATTATCTAGAAAGATGACTTAGAAATCGTCAGTACCTTGAAGTCTACATGCATCGATGGCAGGTTTCTCGCCTTTGACGACAGTTTACATCATTGACTTTCGATCAAAGGATTCCGTGACGTGTTCGACATCAACCCATTCATTCACATTTCATGGATTGTACTGGGTACTTTGAGAACCATTGACATCACTGGTGGTCTCTCTCACACTTGTTAACAATTTACATCATCGACTGGTAATCAAGTGGTTTCTACCATGTTCGACATCAACTCATTTATTCGCATGGATAGAATCGTACCAATTCAGGAAGTAGAGATGAAGACCCTGGATCTAGTTTCCACCATCCAGGCTGCGAGGAGTTTTGTATTCATTATATAGTAGACTAACCATAAACAGATGGCTGCGTCCATACTGTGTCTACAAAAGTATACAATTGTGATGTACTGCAAAATCATTCTTGTATCAGAGCAGTAGTTAGATTGTTAGTTAAAGTTTTCAATCTGAGTATGGGAATGCCTACCTCAGCGATGATATCATCTTATATATGTATTTTGTGTTGAATATTTGCAGGTTCTGACCGGGCCCTCCGCAAGATACTCCTTGAAATGATAAAGTACTTCACCCTTCCTAGATCATATAAAACCCTAATCTACTACAGGCTTCGCAATTTAGGGGGAAATCTGTTACACTAAAAAATGTCACCATGACTATTTGCAGTTAGTATGGCTCCATCCACTGTCATACTATCCTCCTTGGTAAAGTCTCATGCCTCTGCTCTTCATGTCAAACTTCAAGAAAAAGAGAAAAGTCATTTAAAGTCAATTATCTCTGGTACGCAGTTTCTCTTAGCCTTACCTGCGTGTACGCAACCCAAGTTCACAATACCTGCGTATTTGTACGCTCTGTATGTAAAGGGGTGGGTGCGTACCCCTGTAAAGGTCAAAAGGCACGAGTTTCATCTTAAAAAAGTTACTTGTGGTCATTTCTAGAGTCTTCTAGAAGCTTGTTTGACGTGTATGAAGCGCCTCCAGATGGTTCATGTATCCCTACCAAAGAGGAACTTATCCCATCAAGAGGGGAGCTATCCCATCCAAAGAGGGGCTTATCCCATTGATGGTGGACTTGAATAACTTCCTCTAGAGCACTATAAATACAAGCATTGGGCCAAAGGGAGAGAGGTTAAAAGCTGAACATTCCTAAGGGTAGATGCTGCTGGAATTAGGACTTCCCTGTAGAAGCTTGTGAGGAGAGATTACCATCTTTGCTTGTTTCCATTGGGAGGTGGGTGAGCTAATCAGAGTAAAGGAGAACTCTTGTGGACCCTGGAAGGAGCTTGCGTAACACCAAGGCTCAGGTTGTAATGGTTCCTTTTGTTACCTTTTAATACAAATTAGTCCATTCTTCTCAACAATTTGTTATTTATGAGTTGTTTCATATACTCCTTGGTCTATATGTTAAATATGTTTTATTTTATGTGATATTCAGGTGCTATTTAATCATTTGATTGTTAGTGAATGCAGGTTTCAAAGGGAAGGAGGAGCTCATGCGGATCAACGAAGCTGGACTACTACAACAACGTTGGGTTACAGGTAGGATCTAAACACTTGATTTCTCATATTGTAAAAGCATATTTAGAGAAGGATTGCTCTTATTTGTCTTGTTTGTCACTAGAAAGTCTTAGGCTTCTAGGGAGGTCGGTTGTGTCCGCACTAATGACTCATTCCGTGTGACATTGAACACACAACCAAATATGTGCTATGCAGTTAACTAGCTTAGTCAAGTGATGGTTAGGCCTACCAAGCTGTATTGGAAGACAAAAAAGAATGTGTTGAGATACCTCAGGGGCACTTCTCAATATGGATTATCATACAGACTGATAGAAGGAGTGAAGCTTCAAGGCTTCACTGATGTAGATTAGGCAGGGAGTCCATATAACAGGAAGAGAACATCAAGATGGATCTTCAATATTGGTTCAGCTACAGTTTCTTGGTATAGCAGGAAACAAAGATTGGTTGCAATCAGTTCGGAAAAGGCAGAGTACATGGATGCGAGTCAAGCAGCATGTGAGGCCATCTGGATGAGGAAGATATTGGTTGGTTTGTTTGGTCAGAAAATGGAGTCAACTATGATTTATTGTGATAATCAGAGTTGTATCAAAATCTTTGAAAATCCAGTTTTTCATGATCGGTCCAAGCATATTGATATCTGATATCATCATCTCAGAGATTGTGTATTGAGGCAAATTATGTTGTTAGAGTATATTCCCATGGAGGAGCAATATGTTGACATATTGACAAAGGCATTTTCAAGATGTAAATTCGAGTTTCATAGAGAGGATCAGGGTAGCTGATAATCCCTTTCTTATTGAGAGGGAGTGTTGAGAAATGGCAACAAGAAATTCCAATTTAATTTTTCCTTGAATTCAACTGAGAATTAAAATCTAATTCTATTCTCATAGCAACTTGTACATATTTAATTAAGTTTAATTAACTTAATTAGCTTAGTAAATTCGAGTTGGAAGTCTTTCTAAAGTCATGTATATGTTCTCCCTATATTATAGGGGTACAAGATGAGTTAAGTATGAGTTGTAATTATTTAACTCAGTTTACTGAGTTAAGTCTAGTTACATTAGTTCCAAATTGTTTGAGGAACTAATAGCGAGTTAACAGTTAGTTGGTGTACTAATGCATTAACTAGTGCTACTCCAGTCAACTAAAGATTCCCTCTTCAGAAACTCATGCATGTCGATTCTGAGAAAGACCCAGTTAAGACTAGAGTGCAGAGACAATGTACTATCAGTTGTATGATTTACTAAGTTGTATAGATCATGCATGCAATCAAGAATTGTAACCTTGAAGGGATTGCATAGTTTTGGATGCACTAGCCTCCCATTAATATGGGTTGATCAACCATAGGAATTGTGCAAGAAAATATGGACTTGGAGAGCTGCAGAATTGGTTAAGTGTTGGCCAAGATTTTTCTTGTGAGTTGGAGATTGATTTTACTAAGTGTTGGGATTGTTCTTGAGAGAACAAGCATTATATTATCATATTGTATTTCTGATATATGCAATACAGATAGTGGGGTTTTGAGTTGTGGATTTCCCCAAATACTTATTATGTTATGTGTATTTGATTATCTTCCTCTTGTCGATTATTGTTTTCATTGATCTATTGGCTTCCGTTGGTTGATAGTAGAAGTAGTTTCTTGTCTCTTGCTTTAGTACATTGCATGAGCTTGTGAATCTACAAGATTTTCTACACCTTCTCATAAATAGCTTTGTGTAAATACTTTCCTTTGATTGGACGACTTTCGAAAGCAATGGGTCTTTCTTTTTGCATTAAAACAACACCGATTCCATTTCCTGAGGCATCACATTCCATAATAAAGGCTTTTGTGGAGCCTGGCATAGTTAAGACCATTGCTTGGCACATTGCCTCTTTAAGATGTTCAAAGGCCTTCAGTGCTTTTGGAGTCCAAGAAAATGCATCTTTCTTCAGTGATGTTGTTAGAGGTGCTACTATTCTCCCATAATTATTAACAAACTTGCGATAATACCCTGTCAACCTGAGAAATCCTCGCAGATGCTTTATGGATGTGGGGACTTTCCATTCCTTAATGGCTTTAATTTTCTAGGGTCTACCTTAACACCTTCATGAGATACAATATGACCCAAATATTCCACCTCTTATACTCCAAAGAAAAATTTGGAGGTTTTTGCATATAATTGTTTCTCCTCCAATATTTTGAGCACTTTGTCAACATGTTGAACATGATCCTTCCAAGACTTTTTGTAGATTAGTGTATCATCAGAAATTACTAACACAAATTTTCTAAGGAAGGGTTTGAAAATGGTATTCATCAAATCTTGAAATGTAGAAGGTCCATAGGTAAAGCCAAAAGGAATGACCAAAAATTCATAATGATCCTCATGAGTTCTAAATGTTGTTTTTAGAATGTCTTCATTCTTCATTCTGATTTGATGATATCTTGAACGAAGGTCCAAATTGGTGAAGTAAATTACTCCATGCAATTCATCTAATAATTCATCAATGACAAGAATGGGAATTTATCTTTAATAGTGAGCTTATTGAGCTCCCTACAACCCAGACACATGCGCCATGATCCATTATTCTTGTGCACCAATACTACTGGAGCAGAGAAAGAACTTTGACTAGGTTGAATTATACCAACCACTAGCATTTCTGCAACCATATGTTCAATTTCACTCTTTTGGGCATAAAGATATTTGTAAGGATTGATGTTTGGAGGAACACTTCCTGGAATCAAATGAATAGCATGATCATGATCATGAATAGGTGGGAGACCTTTGGGAGTCTCAAATACCTTGGAATGATTGTCCAAGACATTTTCGAGATCTGGAGAAATAGATTATTTCGGTGTGGGAACCTCTAACGAACATAATTTTGCAATTACGCCTCATTGTTCTTTCTTTAGAAGATGTCATGTCATTAAATATGATTATATTTCCCAGTTTCCCTACAATACCCCTTAATTCAAATTCGTTTCCTTCCCCCAAAAAAAAAAATCAAGAAAAGTTCTTGAAAATTAAAAGTTATTGTACCCAAATATTGTAGCCATTGGACTCCTAATACAACATCAATACCACCCATCAGAATGGAAATCATTGGACTATTCAACACATATTCTACCATCGATAGCTTGATATTATGCCACTTTCCAAAGAAATTTATGGTTCCTCCATTTTCAACCACCACTTGACACTTTGGTGCTAGACATAGGAAGAAATTCAATTCGTTGGCTATCTTACAATGAATAAAATTATGGGTATTGCCTGAATCAATCAAAACTATTACCTTTTTCTTCTTGATATGTCCTTATATCTTGATAGTTTGAGGAGTGCTAATTCCAGCCAATGCATTACGAGATATCATCAAATTCATTTCTTCTTTCTATAGGGTTTGTTCCTAGTGTGTATCAACTTCATTTTATGTTTCTTGTTCCTTTTATTTTTCCACTTCACAATCTATGTAAAATAATTTATTCCCAGCAAAATTATGACCTTTAGTGTATTTTATATCACAATTGTAACAAAGAATTTTTTCTATTTTATATTTCAATTGTTGTGGTGTCAAAATTGTAGGTTGTAGAAGGCTAAGAGCAACAACACTTCCATATTTATAGTTGTGAGTGGTACACTTCCTTGTTGCCATAATTTTGCTTTCAATTTTTCTTTCCAACCTGAATGCCTTCTCCAATGAATCAGGTTCCCAAATGTGAACCTCATGTTGGATGTAATCCTTTAAAGTGACTATGAACACATAAATCCTATGCTCTTCTAGAATATATTTTACCCTTATATTCAATTTTGGGGCAAAATCCCAAGTTTTGGGGTAGAAAGCCCAAGATATTGTGATGTAAAGTGTAAAGTCTCTACAAGTTGTGGTCACGAAGCGCGTAGATAGTAAGTGTCATAAAGGGATTTTCCCTTCTTTTATGTAAGTTGTGTCGGCTTTAGTAGATCTACCCATGGTCCGTGAACCATGGGATTGTATAAAAAGGAGAGTTTTAGAGAGTCTAAGGCAGTTAAGTTAAGTTCATAGTTGATGATATTGATGTAATGGGTCATTAAGAAGTGAAGAGCAAAGAGTCTTAGAGTTGGAGATAGGCTCTGCATCCGTGTGCGCAAAGGCCTAGAGTAGAGTCTGCAGTTGTGTGTGTGGACCCCTACAGTTGAGTGCGTAGGGTAGTATTGATTCTGTAAGCAAATATGAAGCATCAATAAAGAGGTTATTCTAGAAATATCCGTGTTTTTCCCATTTATTTATGTTATGAATGAATGCATTTATGTTATGATGAATATTGGGTTTATGATTTAATACTGTATTGATGCACGATTCTGCATGGTTTACATTGTTTTATGAATGCAATTAATAATATCTATTTACACGAAGAATATCATAATGCATGCTAAAGATATCAGACACTTAAGTTGATATGGGTAATAACAGACTTAGGAATGATTATAGAGGCATGTAAGTGGTTGATTTGCCTATTTAGGGTCCATGAAAGATAGTCGTAGACCTTTGCGAAGGTCTAGAGGCTCGTAAGAGGAAGTTATATCGATAAGCCTCAAGCACTTATCAATCTGTGTGAAGGTAGGTTTAGGGCATAAAACGACATCACAATCATCTCTGGTGCGGAAACTTGGTTCCAGCATCCCCCCCATACTACTTTGGGTGAGACTTCGGTCTGCTTTCCATGGATTGATGCCGAAAGGGCCAGTAGTGTAGGGATTTGTTTGGAAAACTTAACTTTGAACCTGGGTCAGGACCCATAGGTTGGACATGTATTTGTACATAGAGATACACGAAATTTTCTATTGTTCCTTCCCAGTCGAATTATATGAGTGGATCGCTAAACTAGCAGACAGATAGGGAAGGTGGAGGCTTGATGGTCCAATAGTGTGGACCCCGGAGTTAGTGCAAAGATTGGAAGCCTTTGAAGATAAGATCGCATGCGTTATCGATCACTGGATTGATCGTGTCCTCAGAGGGTTTGTCACAAATTCGTGGTCGATACCTCGGTCAGCTACAACGAAGTAGAGCGACACTTCTTTAAGGGACCACGAGGTAAGTATTTAAGATCTTTGAATACTTGTATTAAAATTCTCTTGTGTGAAAATTGGGTTATGAAACTACCTTGATGTTTGGAGCTATGCAAAGCAGAAAATTATTTAGGGATAGAAGGAGAACATGTCCTAAATATAGCCTGCTGATTAAGCCTCCTCTGAGTGACGAAGAAGGCACAACAAAAGCTTCTCCATAGAGAGTTTTCCAGTTAATAAGGCAAGGATTCTTGCAAATACCCCATCCACTCACAGCACCTCCATCTTCACCTCCACTGCATACACCTTCGTCCACATCGCCACCACTATTCAAGGGCTTGGTAAATGAGGACCCATACCAGTTTTGGTTCGTTACGAAGGCTATGTGGCAAGCCCAAAACATTACAAACAATCAGATGAAGAAAACAAAATTGTTTACTACTTTGCAGGAATGCATGCTAATGTGGTACACTAAGTACTGCACTGATAACTCGACAGCTGCGTTGGCAGACATTCAGACTGCATTGAATATGGAATTTAGTAGGCCCAAATCTGAGGTGCAATCAATCTTTGGATTTAAGGAGATCATGATGAAGCCTAGTGAGACGCCCTAGGAGCTAGATCAGAGATTGTAGTGCAGGATCTGTGAAGATAACATGAATCTTATAGATGGGCAGCACCGCAAATGGTTTGTGGCTTTGCTCTTGCCTCATCTAAGGGTTTCTTTATCGCAACAAAAGATTGGGACCCAGACGGAGGCCCTGGAGATTTCGATGAGATTGATGAGACACTAATTCAAGATGCTACTTTGGGAGTTCAATAGATTCATGCAAAGTTGTAGAACCTTTTCCTTGAATTCCAAAATCTGAAGGAGGATAGAGTGACTCGGCCAAAGGTGCATGAAGAATTTTGGTGTTTGAAATGTAAGAGTCAGGGGCATGATAAAGATATTTGCCCTGTCTTTGTGAATTATGTCATAGGAGGAGGGTTGATGCCTTTGAGGCTAGAAGCTCAAGAAGGCATAAGTACAAGGCCCGTGCTCTGGTGTGATATATGTCAAGTAGCTGGAAAACATGCGACAGATAATTTCCACTTGCTGCAAAAATTTGTACAGACACCGCAACAGCTCTTATACAACTTCTGCAAATCAGTAAGTCACAAGGAGTGCAATTGTCGTAGTTATGAGTTAATGATGGAGAGAATTCCCACATATCAAATGTAGACAGAAACTCGACCTCCGAATAAAGGTGTTGGGGGAGCGCGAGGAGGATATCAGGGGCACGAGCGAGGCCAAGGCGGAGGAGGACCTGCACAAGGTCAGGGACAAGTTATTTGCTACAATTGTGGAGGGCCAGGGAACTACGCGGAAGAATGTATGAACCTAACACGCCTTTCATGCTGATACTGTACTCAGTTTGACCAAGCGACAAAAGACTACCCTATATCAATAGCTAAGATGCATGAAAAAGGGACACAACCTCAGTCTCCTACCCAGAACATGTAGATGATGCAAGTTGAACCCCATGAAGAGGATCCTAATGTGAATATTGTGCTGTGAAGTGGAATAAAAACTAGTGAAGATAAGGGAAAGTAGCCTGAAGAAGGTGAATGGGTCCATAAAGCTCTAGAGCAGGAGGTTGGCTTTGATCTAGATGCGCAAAAGAGACCTTCAAGGAAGCAAAGAAAAGCTTCACTGAGGCTTCTACCTCAGGAAGTCAGGATAAGCAGTCTGAAGAAATGGACCCATCCATGCTTACTGCCTTTCTGGAGATCTGTATGAAGTTGCTACGTGATAGCAAGGCCATGAAAGAATTACAAGAGTTGATCAATAAATGCGTTGGTAAAGAAAATAATCCTAAGGAACCGCACGTGATCAAGAAAATTGGTAAGCATAAGGCAAGAACAAGGCATGAGATGAGGCTCACCACGAAAATAAGAGAGTATGAAATGCACCAATTTATTCTAGATCTTGGGTCAGATGCGAATGTTTTGCCGAAAAAAACATGGGAGAGAATGGGGAGACCTATGCTACAATGGTCTCCTATTCAATTGAGTATGGTGAATCAGCAAAAGTTTATCCCCATGGGAAGATTGCAGGGAGTGACAGTAGATATTGAAGGTGCGAGTGCATTGGCTGATTTCGAAGTGATAGAGATTTTCGATGATAGCAATCCCTACCCCACACTCCTTGGGATCGATTGGGTTATTTACATGAATGGGGTGATCAATTTGAAGAAGCAAACAATGTCATTTGAAAGAAAATTGCTCCGCATAGTATTACCTCTAGACCCTGCAAAAGGACCGCGCTATACTGAACCGGTCCGCGATTATGAAAGTGACAATGATTTGGAATAGATTTATAAGATAATGACGCAAGATCAAGATTGGGTGAATATGATAGTAGATGGACGTATTGCATGGGACCACGAAATATCCTACACCTTATATTCAGATGAAGAGTTGGAACACTGGCATAATCGATTGCACGAAGTGTCTACGTCGCGTTGTAACATGATGACTAAATCATTATGTTGTGTATCATCGGAGGTAAGAAGTCTTCCTTATTATGATGGTTTAACTGACATTGATAAATGTTTGGATGCATTTGAAAGAGAAGTGCCAGAGAAGCATCGCTTCCAATCTTGGACTTGGCACTACGCACTATGCCTACAAGATGGTGGGGTACGCATAAAGACAATTTCGATGGATGGTGTGAGTACAAGAGAATGATGAGGGTGCGGTTTAGTTGACCAAAGGTGCAATTCACAGAGAAATATGATGGGAGGAGTGATCCGTGTGATCACTTAGAAAAACGGACTAATGCTTATGGAGCAGAACTGCAACCAAATTGAGTGCATTTGTTCTCTTACACTTTAGATGTAATATCAATGAATTGGTACTTGGATATAGATCTCTACCACAACACAGACGAATGGGATATTTTGTGACAGGGATTCTTGATGAAATTCATCTTTGAGGATGGATTCAAGTGCATTGATGAAGCGCTGCAGGAGGTCAAGACATCGATCTTCAGAATCCCGCATGATCCCTTGGATCTGATTCAACCTGATTGGACCACCCAACCATGCCATGTGTTGGAGTGCTACAATGTGACTGCTGAAGAAGAAGAGGAGGATCCGAGGAACATTAATATCCCGAAGACAAAATTTCACCACTAAGTTGAGGGGCTGCAGATAGAGAACCCAGATATCACTGCGCTGCTGAAAACAAGACAAGTGAACATTGGAACAGAGGCAAGGCCAAAGTTTGCGAAGATAGGGGAATATTGGGATGATGCTATGATGGATAAGGTTGCTGAGTTGCTCCACGAATACCAGGATTTGTTCCCTAAAAAGTTCTTAGACTTGAAGGGGATAATAGGAGATTTAGGAGTGATGAAGATAATGTTGAAACCAGACATGAAACCTGTGAAGAAAAGGCCATATCATCTTAATCCTAAGTACAAAGAAAAGGTCTGCTTGGAGTTGGACAAGGTTTTGGAAGCGGGTATTATTGAACCAATGGAGGAGACTGACTGGGTAGGTCCTATGGTTGTTTAGGAAAAGAAGCAGAAGGATGAGATAATTATCTGTGTAGATCTCAGGAAACTGAATGATGCTTGTGCTCATGATCCATTTCCAACTCTGTTCACAGATGAGGTATTGGATATGTTGGCGGACAGGAAGAAGATTCATTCTGGGTATCATCAGATAAAGATCATGCTGGAAGACAGGAGAAAGACAACCTTCGTGACCAAGTGGGGATGCTTCCATATACTGTAATGCCTTTTGGACTGAAGAATACGCTGGCGATATTTCCCGTGCAGTGATTGCGGCATTCAAAGAATTCATTCATAAGTTTTTGGAGGTATAATTTGACGATTGGACAGTGTTTGAGTTGGTAAAGTTCCATGTAGCTAGTTTGCACTTGATGCTGGATATGTGCCGAAGGTATCAGATTGCTCTAAACTTGAAGAAGTGTTTATTTTTCGTCCCTTTTGGAATCTTGTTGGGTCATTTAGTGTGCAGACAAGGATTAATGGTGTATCCAGCTAAGATCGCAGTTATAATCAATTTGGAGGCAACAAGAAGTGTTAAACAGTTGCACACAACACTGGGTCATACTAGATACTATTGAAAGTTCATCAAGAGATATGCCCAGATTACGCACCGATGGAAAAATTGTTGAAGAAGGATGATACATTCTATTGGAATGAGGAATGTTAGCGGAGCCTGGATGTGTTAAAATCAAAGGTTTTCACTGCGCTGATCCTAGTCTTCCCAGATTGGAATAAGGAATTTCATGTGTATATGGATCGATCATGTATTGCACTAGGAGTAGTACTAACATAGGTTAGTGAAGGAGAACTGAATCACCCGATAGCAGTTGCAAGTAGTAATTTGTCGAAGGATGAAAAGAACTATTCGACGATAGAGTGTGAAGGGTTAGCTATGGTGTATGCACTCCAAAAGTTTAGGCATTACTTGCTAGGCAAACACTTTAAGATGTACACAGACCATTTTGCATTAAAGTACCTAGTCAACAAGCCTGTGTTGGGGGGGGGGGATATGTAGATGCTTGCTGTTGTTTCAGGAGTATGATTTCGAAGCCAATGTGAATTCAAGGTGATTGAATGTAGGACCAGATCATCTGTCACACATTCAAACAAGTGAGGAGCCCACTAATTTGGAGGAAGGACTGCCTGATGCACAACTTTTTGTGGTGCACGTGGCAAACAATCATTTTGCAAACATCATCCACTTCCTGACTACGGGAACAGATCCAGAGGGGTATGCTAGTCAACAGAAGAAGGAAATAGTGGTGCACGTGACAGACTTCTCTATGATTTTAGGTCATTTGTATAAAATGGGATCGAATGAGATACTGGGACACTATGTGCCTGATTTTGGACAAAGCAATATCCTAGATAAAGCTCATGGAGGGGTTGCGGGAGGCCATTATGTAGGAAAGGCAACAATGTAGAAGATATTACGCACTAGGTTGTGGTGACCAACATTGCATAAGGATTCCAAATCATATTGTAGGGTGTGCGATGCATGTCAAAGGATTGGCAGGCCATCATGTAGGGATGAGTTGCCTCTAAATCTGCAAGTGTTATTGCAACCATTTGAGAAATGGGTGATTGATTTTGTAGGACCGATTCAGCCTCTGGGAAAGAAAGCGAGTGAATGGTATATCATCACCGTGATTGAGTATTTTACCAGATGGGTAGAGGCGCAGCCTGTGAAGGATTGTAAAGGCACAATAATAGTGAAGTTCCTATTTGAATATGTGATGACTAGGTTCGGTAGCTCGAAGATTTTGATGAGTGACCACTGTATGCACTTCCTTAATGAAACGATCAGCACGTTGATAGAAGAGTTCCAAGTGTATCATCAAAAGAGCACCTCATATCATCCTCAGGCTAATAGGACAGTGGAAGCATTTAATAAAATATTGGAAAATGCGCTGACAAAGGTTTGCAATGCACAGAGGAATGATTGGGACCTGCGCGTATCAGCGGTGCTATGGGCCTATATAACTACTTGTAAGAAGTTGATTGGAGAGACACCTTTAAGGATGGTCTATGGCATAAAATTTGTGATGCCGATGGAATACATTGTACCTAGTCTATGCATAGTAGCGTTCACATGAATTGCGGACCATGTAGCCTTAAAAAAGAGGCTCGCGTAGCTGAAAAAGCTGGAGGAAGATACATTCTTGGCGGGATTCCATCAACAAGTTTAAAGGAGCATGAAAAGGCATGGCACGATCGGCACATTAAATTGCGCACCTTCAAGGTAAACGATTTAGTTTTATTATATGACAACAAGTTTGACAAATTTCCAGGAAAATTTCAGATGCATTGGCTAGGGTCATATGTGATTAAGGAGATTACCGATGGTGGAGGAGTTCATCTTGTGACATTGAATGGAGATCCATTTCCAGGAAAGGTAAATGGCAGCCAATTAAAGCCATACACTGGGGGTCCAGCCAAATGACTATATGACGATAATACAGTCTTAGTGCTCCAGGCAGCTGCAAGGAGGCGCGGGACCATAAACTACATTGCCTAGGTTGTAGAGTTGTGTGATAAGGGGTCTGCGCGAAATAGAAGGGTGTCACAGTGTCAGCAGACGTGTGAAGGGAGCTATGCTAGAGGATGAGAGACCGCGTAGCATAGCCAGAAAATGACCATTACTATCACTATTCATGATTTGATTGTCAGAAGATGGTTAAGAGGAGTAGGCGGCCAACATTTAAGGCATTTAAGGCTGACATCAAGTGCGAAATATTTGGAAATCTTCCACCAATCTCACATTTATGGATGTATTTTTGGGGGAACGATCGAATTTGAATTCGAAATTGTCTATAAATTATAGATGGTCATCTAGCAAAAAACACTTTGCATTTTGAGAATTTTTGAGTTTTGTTGTTTGTTGAGTGAGCTCTCTTAGAATTTTCTTGCAATCCCTGTGTCTAAGTCCAATCATCACTTCACTAATATCATCATGTATGCCCCTGCTAAGACCACTAGTACTGGGGTTGTTATCGCCTCCGAGGGAGCTACCCCTAAGGTCGTGAGTATGGAGGTTCCCGCAGCAGTGCCTAAGGCACCGAGGTCACCTCGGCTAAAACCTAGACCGCTGAGAGAGGCTCCCAAGCCAAAGAAGGATAAACAGAAGTAGACATTTCTGGTGCGCAAGTCACCAAGGAAACATGTAGCTACACAGGCACAACAGAAACAAAATCCCACTACGTAGGAGAAAGGCAAAGTGGTAGACCTGGAGGTAGATGAGGGCATGGAAGACATAGATGTTGAGGGGGTAGATCCTATTTCGAAGCTGATGGAGTACATCCCTCCACACCAAGGCAAGGTAAAGGTCTCGAAGGACCCAGATGAGGGACAATTCCTCTTGAACACACCCCTACTACCAGAAAAAATCACTTTTGAAGGTCTGTGCTTGGCACGCATCCCACATCTAAAACTTGATGATTGGGATCTGGGAGATGTTGAGTGGTTTACCCACCTAGCCAAGGATACCTTCATGAAGTGAGTTTTCTAAAAGGATTTTGGTGTCACCGCACTGGAGCCAGTGGAATGGATTCGTGTGGTAAATAAGGCAGGGTTGTTGAACCTATTGTGGGTGCCTCACTACCATCGCACCCCTATAAATTTGACAGTCATTAAGCAATTATTGTGCCTTGTGCATGACGGGTGCTTGTGGTTGACTGAGCCCATACCGATCATTGATATGTTGATCCATAGGATCACATTACTCCCTCATTCAGGACTAAATCCAGCAAAGGCATTTGGAGGAAAGACGAGCAAGAACGACCTCACCGAGAAGATGAAGGACAAGTTCAAACTTGTCAAGAAAGCACGTGGGTATTCCATCTCTAGTATTACTGACCCCGTAGTGAAGGTGGCCACCCAAATTTTGGCTAGAAAAGTGATGAGGAAGTGTTGCGTGAATGAGGTGCCAACCTCAGTGGTTTCACCAACAGCTCAATGCATGGAGGGTGTAAAGTTTAACTGGGCGCGCTACCTGTGCAATGAGTTCCTCACAAACTGCAGAGAGGCACAAGACCAAAGTAAAAATTTCCATTAATCATGGCTCTTACTGTCAATTGTGTTGGTCGCATGGGATTAGCCAGAGGATAGTCGGTTTCCTTCCATTCAGACAGATTTACTAGAAGCAACGAAGTTTGCTTCGATATGGGCCATAAAGGATGTTGCGCGGGTTCGAGAAACTAAAGTTTTTTGGGTATTAATGGAGATGAGCATTCATATGGCCATCAACCGAAAGCCACGGTTGAAGCCAATGGTTTTTGAACAGTTATCTGGGTATGTGGAGCTCAAAGTGGACTTCCACCGCGTGTACTTCCGGGCGCTAAAGGATCCAGATCAGAAGTGGTATGATCTTCCTTACTTGGATACAAATGATGCCATTGTCGAAGTTCTTAAGCGATTTCAGCAGATTGGAACACACCATCGTATTTTTCTGTTGGGACAAGCAAGTCCACAGAGAAGCAGAAGAAGGAAGTAGCCTGACTGAAGGTGCAGTAGTTGGCAGAAAAGAGGAAGAAGGAGACTGAGGAGAAGGCCCACGTGGAAGCGAAGTGCACTGCTAAGGAGCAAGCGAAGCAGGAAGAGCATGACTTTGATAGAAGTCAGAAATCTCCTTCGCCCCGAACGGAGGACAAAGAATAGTCGAAATAGGGTGGTGGAGATCTAGAGAGCACTCCTTTTCGCGTAAAGTGACATAGGGAACAGGAAAAGGAGGGATATTCAAAGAAGACCAAAGCCTCCAAATCATTGCTAGATCCAATCACCTTGATGAAGGGTGTCTTGGATGATATTGGAGATAAGGTAAGAGATACAAAAGTAGAACAACTGCAGTAATTTGAGTAGCAGCAGAAGCATGCATTATGTTCCATACATATAGGTCTGTATGAACTACAAATCCAAACAACTGGACTACAGGCAGGTGCAGGGCAGAGTAGTGCGGCATCAACTAGTTTGGTGTCGGGGACCACTCAAGCAGTGGAGTTGGTTCGATCCTTGGATCTCCAGGCAGTTGCACTGCCGGATGGAGTTCTGAGTGCGGAGGCAGAAGTTGACAAGGCTACTCTCAGCGCCTTGAGGAATTTTGGCTTCAACTTGGCCACCCTCCCCAGTGAATTCCTTCACATGCTACAAGCAGGTGTGATTGCAGAGCTTAAGGCATGAGAGAATCGCACACTAAGCATGATCAATGAGCAGAAATTTAACAACAAACAGATATTTGTTGAGAAGACAATCATGCTAGAAGAATGGAAGAAGGTTTAGGAGAAGAATGAGTGCACCACAGCAGTGGTAGCTGAAGCATGCAGAACCATTCCAGAACTACATATCCTAGAAGAAGCGTCAGTGGAGGCCAAGATTAGGAAGTTGGTTGCAGGTGTGCATGATGCAAGGACAAAGATGGCCAAGGTTCAGTTTGAACTGAACCTTAAAATCACAGAGCTTGAGTTGAAGTCATAGCCTTCAACTCCCCCAGAGGTTAGAGCACAACGCAAAGCCACTGTGAAGGATGCAGTTGCAATAGTAGATGTCGTAGTGGTAGATTGCACCATGTTATTTGAACAGTCGATGGAGGTTGTTACGACTTTGCAAGAGGATCCTAACCCGCAGAGATTGAACATAGAGGCCCGTGAATTGCAGCAACAATATGATGAAGCAAGAGCGACAATGTGCACTGTTGCTATATCATAGCGACTGGCTAAGCTGCATGAGGTAAAGCAGTTCCTCGAACAGGTGGAGGCAGCGCAACGAAAAGAGGCAGTCCTCAAGGCTAGATTGGGGCCTTGGCTGGATGAATCCTATTTCATCTTTGCTGCCATTAAGGAGAATTTGGTGAACCTATAGTGGACATAGCAAAAGTTAAAGGAGGATAGTGCAGGACTAGCAACCAAGCAGCTGGTGGAGCAGATCAAGCAGGTAGCCAGGCAGAGCATGGCTAAAGTAGCAGTGGCACAGGTTGAGCTGGGAGGTCCCTGTAGTAAGATCTTTGCGCTAGAAGAGTGGCTTGGGTGTGATTCACGATATTTGTGTTGGGGGCCTATTGGGACAAGGTCCCCTGTTGTCAATTTTCGAGCTTAGTTTTTGTGATGTAAAGTGTAAAGTCTTCGTAAGTTGTGGTCATAGAGTGCGTAGATAGTAAGTGTCACAAAGAAATTTTCCCTTATTTTATGTAAGTTTTGTTAGATTTAGTAGATCTACGGACCATGGGATTGTATAAAAAGGAGAGTGTTAGAGATTCTAAGGCAGTTCATTTAAGTTCATAGTTGATGATATTGATGTAATGGGTCATTAAGAAGTGAAGAGAAAAGATTATTAGAGTAGGAGAGAGGCTCAGCTATGTGCGCAGAGCCCTAGAGTAGAGTCCGCAGCTGTGTGCGCGGACCCTTACAGCTGAGTGCACAGGGTAGTCTTGAGTCTGTAAGAAAATATGTAGCATCAGTAAAGAGATTATTCTAGAAATATATGTGTTTTTCCCATTTACTTTTGTTATGAATGAATGAGTTTATGTTATGATGAATATTGGTTTTATGATTTAATATTTTATTGATGCACGATTCTACATGCTTTACATTGTTATATGGATGCAAGTAATAATATTTGTGTACGTGAAGAATATCTTAATGCATGGTAAAGATATTAGACACTTAATATGATCTGGGTAATAACAGACTTAGGAGTGATTACAGAGGTACGTAAGTGGTGGATTCACCTATTTAGGGTCCGCAAAAAATGGTCGTAGACATTCACGAAGGTCTAGAGGCTGGTAAGAGGAAGCTATATCGATAAGCCTCAAAGGCTTATCAATCTCCATGAAGGTAGGTTTAAGGCATAAAATGACATCACAATCACATTTGCGTGCAAAAACTTGGTTCCAACATCCCCCCATACTGCTCTGGGTGAGACTTCAGTCTGTGTTCTGCGGATTGATGCTGAAAGGCGATTAGTGTAGGGATTTGTTTGGAAAACTTAACTCTAAACCTGGGTCAGGACCCACTAAGCGAACATCCACCAATGAACCCTTTTGTTTGAGATTTATCAATTGGCTAGAAAAAATGTTTCTTTTTGTATCTTCATAATGTGCTATCATTTCTTCCATAAAAATTTCCCAAGTGATAATTTGTTTACGAGAGAAAAGCCATTGATACCATACAAACTGATTGGTTTCAAAATATAAAGTTGCAATGTGTACTTTTTGTGTGTTTTGCACATTATGGAGATCGAAATATTGCTCCATCTCTAGTATCCATGTCACGGGATCCTTGCCATCGAACTTCCTCATATCGATCTTTGGAACATGGTGGGTCTTCAATCCAACATTAGTGTCTATGAAATCGGTGATTAACATTTCTTTTGTTCTCATCATGAGTTTCCTTTACTACTTTTTCACCATTATTAAGCATTTTTGTAGCAACTTTGTCAAATCTATCTTCAAGTCTTCCATGTTGCCTTTAAGTTTTTCTTCAATACCATCCATATTAGCTTTCATGCCATCCATATTAGCTTTCATGCCATCCATATTAGCTTCCATTCCATTCTTTAAACCATCCATCTTAGCTTCAATTAATTTTTGTGAGAGTGAAATGTGTTGCACTTGGTCTTGTAATTTTGATATATCATGTTACATTTCTTCCTCTTCTTCATGTGTCATAGTAGATATTTCAGGTTGCTTACTAGGTGTTTCCATTGTATCTCTTCTTGTCATCAATGAATGATAATTATGCTTCACAATTCCCTTTCAATCACTTCAAACTACTTTCTCAAACAAAACTTATGCAAATTAATAAATAAATAAATAAATACACACCTTTTCTTTTCCACTTTGTATGAGCTTGATCTTGAAATGACTGTAACTATGTAATTTCGAATCTCCAAGTTCTGAAATTTCAGCATGTGATAGCCCTCTGAGTCCTCTTTTCAACCCCACAAGTCTGATTGCGATTGGATTCTCCAAGAAAGAGTTATGTTCAATCTCCCACAATGACCTAATTATAGACTGGTTCAATAGAGCGAACTTGTACGACGTGACACGTGTCATTGTTTCGACATTTGACTCTGAAAAAAATACCCAACAAACTAAATTCCATCCTCTTTCTATCACATTTTACAAAATTTGAATCTGATTCTCAAAGAGAAAGTTATGACAAGTTTTCTAAGGTGACCTGTTTGAGATCAAACTCGGGAGCCGGCAAAAACCCTAACTTCCTCAGTTCATATCTCCGAAAATATAGCGAGACAAGATCTAAAATTTGGTGATGAGGTTCATCATGATTTTGGCTCAAATTATTTTTAATTTTATCTTATGAAGCTTTGTAGAAAAAATTTATAATGAAAATTACACAATGGCCTATTTGAAGCAACGAAATCCTAGAATCCAAAGCTTTGATACCAATTGTTATGCAACCAACTCACAAAATAAAAGAAAGAGATAGATCAATGACTTCAAAATTAGCCTCTTCAAGGGGGGACCTCTTTTACATTACACAAAAAAACAGTTTTTGGATGATACAAATGACAAGACCTCCATTCTATATATAGGAGTCTAAGGGGTCACAATATAATGAGAGCTGAAATAACAATAATAATGTAAGGGCACAACAATAACAATAGTGGGCTTCTATGGGGCACAATAATAACAATATGGGGACAACATGGGAACAACAATAACAATAAGGGGCTACAATGACAATAATAATAAGGGAATACACTAGTATTATAGAGACCTAACACAATTAATTCCTCTTTTCCTTTTCAAAGTATTTTCCAATGTATTCTCTAACTTACTTAGACATAATAAATAAAGATGAACACCCACTAGGATGTTTTTCCCACCATTCATCTTGGAATACATGTCCCATGACCTTGGTCTTATTTTTCCTTTATTAAAAAAATTTACATAAACTTTTAACTCGAGGTTGTTACAACTTAGGTAGAGTTATCAAAGGATACAATTTTGCAGAAGAAGTCTGGAACTACAAGACAAGGGAAACATGACCTTGGGAATATTGGGTTAAAACGATACTTTCCAAGTTATGCTAAATGGTACACCCACGATAAGGTGGAGGGAAATTTTCCTCACCTCATTTAGTAAAAGCTATTGGGGTCCAAAAGCCTACCGAAATGGGGAGGTATGATCTAGATTGAACCATTATAATATTTTTCATCCATCTTGATGCTTTCAAAGTGAAAAAATTGCAAGAATCAAATTAGAGGACCTTTTTTACCTGTGGTCCCAATTTCAAAAATTTCAAGTGGAAACGTTAGGGGCCATTTTGAGGCCTTAAATGACCATTTTTTTGTCTCAACCTTATTGTCATCCTAAATTCCATTATCTACACATTAATGTCTTTCTAACGATGCAAGAATTGCTTCAATCGGAGCTCATATGAGAAAGTTATGCTTCCTTAAAGTTGACCTATCGAAATTGACCACCATAATTCAAGAAGATGCCACATCAACCCCCATTATTCATGGAAAAGGGGCTAGCAACATTATCATGATAAGGAATCTACAATAGTCAATACTGTAAATCTAGTTAAGAGTTGGAGTCGAACTTGACCACTAGAAGGCTATCAAGTTATATTATAACTAAGCCTTCGGGAGCAAAAGGGGTTTCATTCTACTGGAGTGAATTTTGTTATATTTATTAACAAAGTAGTTGAGAGTGGATAGAGGAAGAGAAAATAGAGAGGGTTTGCATATTGTAGTAGTCCACGGGACACAAGTCTCGCTCCTTTGTACTTGCATCCATTTCCATTAAAAGAAAGAGAGAGTGGAGCACCTCACATTGTAGCTATATTTTCTCCAGAATTATTGGGTCATATCTTATGTTATTGTAGTTTGTGAGTGGTTTTCTATTTTTTCTATTTTTTTTTGCATATATGTAACTTGTTTGTACACAATAATCAATAATTAAGAAAGCTGGAAAACTAAGGAATTAACCCTCATAGTATAGATTTCAGATTTTCTAATATATTTTAGTAGATGTATTAGGGAAAACTATCTAGTAAAATATCCATAATAGTTTATGGATCATCAAACATCATCCCATTTCTAATTGATCGCAATTCTGCAACAAAACATATAATCCACCATGAAAAAAAAAAAAAATCTCCCCCTTGTTGGAATACTCCTCCTATTTGTAACTCTCTTTCTTTGGAATCAATGGCAAAGGGATGCTCCCCTTGAGCTTTTACTTATATTTAAGTACTTAGTGACTAGATGAGATGGATATTACTCCGAATTGTTATCTAAGTGATCTAGGGGACCAAAAATATGCTCAAAAATAAAAGTACTCAAAATCTCCTAAAACCAACACCAAATCGTAGATGTCGTCATTATGATCCCAACAATGCTTGAATAACCTCAATCTAACACCGTACAAGAAAATTATCCCATTCTAAAGGGTTGACTTGGCAATGTGTGGATGCCATGTGGCAGTCCATACACTGACGTGGTGCTGACGTCAATAGGGTGACTATGCAGTATGGAGCCAATCGATACTAGACACACGACTTGACTGTGCAGATACATTTGGCATGATTTGATTGGTTGGTGGTAATTTTGGTTTGGCCAATTATGGGCCACCATATTGCCCAATCAATGGCTGACATGTGGCCCTATAGAAAGGTGCTATGTGGCTCTGGTTCATTGGCCAAAAATTTGTTTGTTTGACCGATCGACTGCCCTCCATAGGGTTCGACCCCACGACCTCACCGTCACAAACCTCCCACTTTACCACTATACCACGCATTGGTTCTTATTATATATGGTGGGCCATTTTAATTTATTGTGTAGTTGTTCTACCATTTGTGAGGGCGACAGGCTAGTGGGCTTGCTTGTCCAGCCTAGCCCCAGGTTATATCTATTATGGCATGACTGAGTGCAAAGCGGAGAGGGGTGAGGGCCATGCCCGCTTCTAGCCCATGGTCCTTTTAATCGTTATGCGAACAGAAGCAGGACGAGTGGAACACGAGACCTCTGACCTGTGCCTCCAGTCATATTGTAAGCCACGTGACTGACCCTGAGGCGAAGAATAAGGGCGTAGATGTCAAATTAACAGTTTGACAAATTGCACCTTTTATGGCTGATTTCATAACCAAACATGCCACCTATTTTTTCGAAAATTTCACTGTGCAAGGCCACCAAAGTCCAGATTCATTTTCAATTTTCACAAAAGGTCGATTTTGTAGAATAGTTAGCGGAGAATGAAGAAGGAGGCCTAACTTGATCATTTTTCACCCTTTTTTAGCCCTCTACACATAAGTTTTTGGGTGTTCTGGACATAATGGCAGTGTTATTTTTGTAATTTGAGCATTGTATGTTGATGTAATTTGGCATTTGAGCATATAATTTAAAGGTATAACATTGGAAGTTCGACCCTGTTATCACCAAAGATAGGAGTTTATTTTTTCTTTTTGCATGGTCTTAGATGAGTGTGTCAAGTTGTCTTATGCTTAGTGGGTAGGTGTTAGATTAGTAGTCTCAAAGGTCTAGTTTCCCTTTTGTGTCCAAATAAATCTTAACACCCCTTTTCTGATGTTTAATGAGTCCCAAAACCCTTTCTAGAAACTCCTAGCTCAAGGCAAATTTGAAAATTTTGAAATTAGTTCTGAAACTACGTTTTTGTAGCACAGACAGTGATGCGCTACGAAAACACTGCATTTTTCACAGTGCGCTACGAAAGCGCGGATTTGTAAAAAACAGTCTTGTCAAATATCATTCCGGTAAAAACCCATTGGAATTTTCATGATTAGGTGTCAGTCACAAGTCAGTCCACGAGCATGCCACCGCTCCAAACTCATGCTTTTGAATCTAGGGGTCATTATGTATCATAATTTCAAAATTTTGAAGAAGCTTACTAGTCTCATCTTCTTAAGTTGCATGAAAACCCTTGAAACTGAGTTGTATTTTGACAGTAAACTTTGGGAATCATTCACCAAGGTTTTTCCTCATCCATCATTCAGGTGAGGCTAATCCTTATTCAAGCGAGGTTGATCAATTGAATTACAAGACAATCAGTTTTTGATACAAGGATTTAGAAGAAAGGATGATGGAGGAAAAGAAGCGCCATAGATATGGACATAGTTTGAGAACCAAGAAAAAGAATACTGAGGTCCTAAGCAGAGACAAAGAGGTTGTGGAGGCCTTCAAGAAAGTAGGGTGATGGAAATTTTGTAAAAAATTGCAAGGAGGGCATACCCAAGTAACCAAGGAGTTTGCACTTCATTTTGATGGTTTAAAGACAAAGGTCGGAATGCTTGATATGCAGGTTTCTCTAGAGGTTATAGCGTTGGTCACCGAAATTCCTAGGGGACAAGAGGCCTGGTTCAAGAATTTTAGATTCAATATGGAACCCTGCAAGGTGTTCTTGAAGCCACAGTTTTCAGAAACTGACTTAACCAAAGCAGTTCCCAAAGATTGCATCAAGGACAGCTACACCAACCTGCTCTTCAACATCCAGTGTTATTTCACCTGTGAAGGCAGATATTAGAAGGTCTATTCATATCATTTCAAACTTCTTCTACATTTTACTGGTATGATTTCTCTAGATTTGCCTTACTTCTTATTTCGAAGTATAGCTAAGATGGCAGACAAAATTCATCTAAAGTCCCAAGGGTGTAAGACTTCCCTGTTTCGTCATGGCCTAATTAAGTTGATAGTGTTAAATGAACTCAAACGGGTCAAAAAATATTGCTCCTCATTTTATTTTGTATGTGATTTTGGAACAGAAAAGCAAGGTGAAGGTATTAGCTCTGGGGTCAAAGAAGCTTAATCAACAGAAGCTAGTAGGTCTAAAATGACTAGGGCAAGAAGGTTTGCCAAGTTAAAGCCAAGAAAGCAGGTGAAGGAAAAAGCAAGACAAACCTTAGCAGCTAAAAGTCCAGCAGTCATTCTTGAAACTCCTAAGTCTGCCAAGGAAAAGATGTCTAAGCTTAAAGGAGAAACACTAGAATAGTCATCTAACAAAACAATTCAAATAAGACTTACTAGGAGCCATATTGCAAAGGAAAATGGGAAAACAGTGATTTCAGGAGAAGGTTCAAGCTTGAAGGGTGACTTAAGTGACATCTTAAGGGAAATTGACATTACAGAATCCCCTTTGGTGTAGGTAGTTGTAACAGAGGTTGGTCAAAGGAAGTTGAAGAAGGTGAAATCCTCCAAAAAACTAGAATTTAAGGATGAGGTTGCAGCTTTTGTTTTCAAACCTAGAAAACCCTTAACTCGGAAATCCAAAAAACTGCAGGAGTCCAATGTTGAAATGGAAATAACAGAAGAGGCCTGTGTTGTTGTGCAAGAAGAGTTCAAATTACCATCTTCAAGACCTGAAGGAGACAAAAACATAGTTCCTGCTACTCAAACGAAAAAGGCCAGTCATGAAGTCATGGAATCAAGGTTAGAAACTGCCAACAATGAGATTGCTAAGCTAAGGGCAAGAGCAAGAGAACATGCAGCTGAAAAGACAAACTTCAAAAGGATGAAGGCTCTTTGGGAGGTTGAAAGAATACCCAAATCAGAAATAGTTAGTAGTGAGCAGCAATACTTTACCTAGACTGTCCCTGCAATCAAAGAAGCCAAATTTGTGAGAAAAATTAATAATCAGCTTAGAGCTACAAACAAGGGATTGAGAAGGAAAATTGAAGATCTAGAAATGCAACTAACCACTCTGGAAAAGAGGTCTACAACAGTGATGAAACAAGGTGTTAAAGAAAGGCAGTGAAGGAGATGTATTGAAACATTTTTTGGCACATAAAATAATTTTGGCATAGAAAGGAAGAGCAGCTGCAAAGAAGAACATCTATGAAGGGATGTCATTTTGATTTTGGGTTAATACATTAGTCTTCTCAAAATTTTGAAAAGCTCCCAAACCATTGAGTTTTTGCAGGCCGTGTTGAAAAGAACACACAACAGTTTCGTAGCGCGCTACGAAACTGCTGAAGGTGATCATTTGGCTCTTATAGATGCATTGTGGAGGAAATGCTAGATCAGTTCCAAGTTTTGAAGTTTTCAATGGATAAAGGTTCATGTGTGAACTCTTAGATGGTAGGGATGTAGGTAGCAAAGCTTCAAGGAGTACTTCATAGACAAAATGAAGACTGTGCTACGAAAACAGAGTATTTTCATAAGCACAGTCATGTTTTCATCCACATGCTTGAGTTCCCTTTTTGCACAGGTGGAAAACAATGTTTCAACAAATAATTAAGGCTTGACACCTATACACCAGCAGAGAACTATTTGAAGATAAGAAAAAAGGGTTAAGGGCCTAAAAATAGGAACTCTGTTTCCTGATTTTTAGGGCAGTTAAGGCATTTTGTAGCAGGTTTTTGCAATAGCATCATGGTCATCACCAAACTCGAGGACAGGGATGGAAACTGATTAAACAGTGTATTAAAGACTCATATAAGGGTGTTGAAGACTTGTTTTAGGAGTTTTAGTCCTATTTGTATTAAGACTCTTAAAAGACAGCTAGTTGTCAAGTTGGAATTAAATAGTTATTTTTTAAATAGATAGGTGTCTAAGTTAGGATGACAGTATCCAATGATGTAAAGTTATATATTAAGATTAAAAATCGAATTCCTCAGGGTTGGAAAATTCATTAGTAAGGAAAGATTGTGTTATTGTAAAAACTGTGTTCTTTTATACTTAATACAGAGATCAGTAGGTTTACTCAAGATTCACAAAGAGTTTATGTGTTTGATGTCCTTATGGCTTTATTCAATTACTTATTTGCAGTGGTATGAGTTTGTGATACTTAGAATTCATTGGAAAATGCTCTAATTTCCTTCACATACTTGTAAACTGTGTTGTTTCACTGTATTACTATTTTATTCACAAACCCTAACTCTAAGTGCCTTGACTTCCATATCTTGTTGATCATGTTGTTTTGTTGAAGACTATTTCGACTCCATAGCCCAATAGATATTTGCTAATCATAGTTTCAAATAGCTAACCAGTTATACTTTTTTCATTTTATTCCTATAGTTAGCCATCTAATCATTAATAAAAAACCCTAAACCTAGTGAGAGAACCCTCTCAGGTTGAGGAGGCTAAGCCTCAACCAAAAGATTGGTTTGAAAGAGTTACTTAGAGTTTGCTTGATCAACAGCCTATCAAGGTCAGATTTTGTGATAACAGACCCAAAGACGTAGCCCAAGAGGGGTGAACTCTGTCACCAAATTGTTGTTTTTTAATGTTGTATGTTGTCTATTTTGTTGGGTTGTGTTATATTCTTTCCACGACTAGCCCACGTAGTTAACTGGGGAGTTAGAAGGGGGGCGAAGTTCCCCCTTCGTTGCGCCGATTGCATAGTGGCGGGGTCACAGGGGGTTTGAGGGGTGCAAGTAACCCCCCTCTATGGGGTGTGGGGCAGTGCCCTGGAAAATTTTGTTTTTTGGACCCTATATTAGGTTGGATGGACCTACTTATGGTTTTGTGCATGATTTTCGCACATGGTTTTGGACACGATGGTTTCCAGTCCATAGTATTGGATGCTTCGGCATGTATAAATATGTATTGTAACAATGAAAGGAACATAATGAAAAATCAAACTGGTAGTCCCGATTTTGGAATCCTGGGGAAAATCTCTGTGTATATGTGTTTTATGTGTTATGCTCTCGCATTGTTTATTTTCTGTGTTTTAGAATTCGTATGCAGGTAATTTCTTTACGGGGTTAAAACCTACATTTGGTATCAGAGATGTTTTGGCTTCAAGGGGACACCTTTATTGCTAAGGGGTTTTGCTCGGGCCTGTGGTAGACCATGTTCAATGGAAGATCTGCGAGATCGATTCAGGTGGTGAAAGAAGATGACGAGCATTGGAAAGATAAATATTGAGAAATTTAATGGTCAGAGTTTTGAGTTGTGGAAACTCAAGATGGAGGATCTGTTGGTGGATAAAGATCAGTGGATCGTGGTAGATCCGGGTACTAAACCAACGGGAGTGTCTAATGAAGAATGGAAGAAGTTGGATCGGAAGGAAAAGAGCACAATACGATTGTGTGTCTCAGATTCAGTATTTCTGAATATATCAGGGGAAGCTACGATGAAGGCTTTGTGGGACAAGTTAGGGACTTTGTATCAATCTAAGTCTCTAGTAAATAAACTGTTCCTATGGAAAAAGCTATAACCTGAGGATGAAAGATGGAGACTCGGTGACAAAGCATATGAATGAATTTAATACTGTGGTAAGTCAGTTATTATTTGTTGATATTACAATTTCAGATGAATATACATGCATCAATTTGTTGTGTTCTCTACCAGATTTGTGGGATAGTCTTGTTATTGCAATAGGTAGCAATAAAATTTCCTTGCAGTTTGATGAAATAGTCTCATCCTTGTTGACCGAGGAGATGAGACGGAAAAATATGGAGAGCCAAAATGGTGATGCCTTGTCTGTATGAGGATGGTCCCAGAACAAAAACAAAACTAAGTCATCGAGTGGGAGATCTAAATCTAGAGGGAGATCTAAATCTCCAAGAAAACCTGTAAAGGTGGTGTGCTCGAAATGTAGAAAGGAAGGGCACTACAAAAGGGACTGTAAATCTAAAGCTCCTGATAAAGGAAATGGATCTGATGATGCTCCTTCTGCAGAGGCGAAAACCACCTCAGATGAAGGTGGAGATTTTTACTTGGCTTCTTCAAGTACACATGTAGATCATGAGGCATGGTTGATTGACTCAGGTGCATCCTTTCACTTCACTCCCTATAAAGAGTGGTTCTGTGAGTATGAGAAATATGATGGTGGTGATGTCTTCTTAGGGGATGATAGGAAGGCTAGAATCGTTGGTTCTGGAAAAGTAAAGTTGAAGTTGCAAGGTGGAAGGGTTAGAACACTTTAGGGTGTTCTGCATATTATTGCATTGGCCAGAAATCTAATTTCTGTAAGCAAGTTAGATGATTTAGGTGTAAAAAAAGTGTTCGAGAAGGATACTTGCAAGATGGTTTAGGGATCACTGGTATTGACGCGGGGAATTTAGATTGGAATTTTGTACAAGTTGCAAGGTAGCACTGTTGTTGATGGGTGCAACAGCTCTATGGTTCCTGAAAGTGGAGCAGAAAGTCTAGTGGTCTCTAGAGAGAAGACCATGTTGTGGCATCAAAGGCTTGGACATATTGGAGAGAAGGGCCTTCAAATACTTCATGGTAAAGGTATGGTACAAGGTATGAGTAATAGCTCTCTGGATTTTGATTTCTATCAAAATTGTGTATAAGGGAAGTAGAATCGGGTGAGTTTCCCCTCTGGTGGTAAGAGGGTGAAACAGATATTAGAACTTGTGCACAATGATGTGTTTGGACCTGTGAAGGTTTCATCACTGGGTAAGTCTATGTATTATGTATCATTTATAGATGACTTCTCAAGGAATACATGGATATATTTCCTTAAGAAGAAATCTAAAGTCTTTGATAGGTTTAAAAAATTTAAGGCTCTGGTGGAAAACCAGACATAGAAGAAGATAAAGGTGTTGAGGACAGATAACGGTGGAGGGTTTTGCAGTAAGGAATTTTAAGAATTTTGTAAGAAGTGTGGTATAACACGATAGAAGACTACTCCATACACAATTGAGCAAAATGGAGTTGTAGAAAGAATGAACAAGACGTTGATGGAAAGGGCAAGAAGCATGCTCAGTGGTACTAGGTTAGGACAAGAATTCTGGGCAGAGGCGGTGGAGACAACATGTTACTTGGTCAACAGATCACCTTCATCAGCTTTGGAGGATAAGACTCCATAAGAGGTATGGACTAGTAAGAAACCCTCTCTTTCACATCTGAAGGTATTGGATGTGATGCATATGTACATGTTCCAAAGGAGAAAAGAACCAAGTTGGTTAGTAAATCTGAAAAGTGCATCTTTATTGGGTATAAGGATGGTTTAAAGGGTTATAAGCTTTGGAACCCAGTAACAAGGAAGGTTGTGTATAGCCGATATGTGGTGTTCAGAGAGGTGAAAGATGTTATTAAACATGAATTCCAACCAAAGGAACCTGAGAAGATAGAGTTTGAGCTTAAGGAGGAAGAATCAGACTCTACAACAGAGGAGGAATCAAAAGATGAAGAGCCACAAACTTCGGTTGTGAGAAGATCAGTTCGAGAAAGAAGGCAACCAGAAAGGTATAGTCTATCTGTTTTTTTTTCAAATTTTTCTTTATCTATTACTAACGATGATCCCAGAACTGTGAAGGAAGCAGTAGATTCAGAGGATGGAAAACTCCGGAAAGAGGCCATGGTTGATGAAGTGGCATCTTTGCACAAAAACGAGGCTTAGGATCTGGTGGAGTTGTCGGCTGGAAGGAAACCCATTGGAAACAAATGGGTGTTCAAGAAGAAGACAAATGCAGAAGGAAAGGTGGAGAAATACAAGGCTTGGTTGGTAGCAAAAGGTTATTCCCAGGTGTTGGGAATTGATTTTGGTGACATTTTTTCTCCTGTTGCCAAGGTAACTTCTATTAGATTACTTTTATGTGTTGCTGCTGCTTTTGATTTTGAGGTAGAACAGATGGATGTGAATACAACATTTCTTCACGGGGATCTGGAAGAGGAAATCTACATGAAGCAACCTGAAGGCTTTGCGGTGAAGGGGAAGAAAGAACTGGTATGCAAGTTAAATAAGTCTATGTGTGGGTTAAAACACACACCAAAGATGTGGTATCAGAAATTTGATACATTTATATGGGGACTTCGCTTCACTAAAAGCAAAGCAAATCACTGTGTGTATTTTAAATTAATTGGTGACCGTGTTATTTATCTGGTCTTGTATGTGGATGATATGTTGCTGGTTTGAAATGAAAAAGATATTATCTAGGATTTGAAGACCCAATTGTCCTCCAAATTCGACATGAAAGATCTTGGTGCTGCAAACTATATTTTGGGCATGGAAATTAAAAGAGATCGGGCAAAGAGGAAGCTCTTGTTAAACCAGAGGAAGTATGTCGAGACAATACTGCAAAGGTTTAATATGCAAGATAATAAATCGATGAAGGTTCCTATTCCTATAGGTGTGAGGTTATCTGCTGAACAGTGTCCCAAGACACAAGAAGAGGAAGAGGACATGTCTCGTGTTCCATATGCAAGTGTATTTGGTAGCCTGATGTATGCAATGGCCTGTACTAGACCAGAAATTGCACATGCAATGGGAGTATTGAGTAGGTTTATGTCAAAACTAGGGAAGGAGCACTGGACAACAGTGAAGTGAGTTTTCAGGTATTTGTGTGGCACTAGTGATTATGGTTTGTGCTACCAAGGAAAACTAGGATTGGATAGAGTGTTGGATATTCATGGGTTTTTTGATGTGGACTAGGCTGGAGATCTGGATCAGAGAAGATCTACAAGTGGGTATGTGTTTAACCTATTTGGAGGTGAAGTCAGTTGGATGAGTAAGAAACAATCTATAGTGGCACTATCAACTACAGAGGAAGAATACATGGCAACCACTCATGCAAGCAAGGAAGAAGTTTTGTTGCGGAGATTGTGTTCAAGTATGGGGTTAGTACAGGGAGATATAAGGATAGACTATGACAGCCAAAGTTCAATTTTATAGGAAAAGAACCCTACATATCATTCAAAGACAAAGCATATTGATGTTCAGTATCACTTTATGAGGGATATGATATAAGACAAAAAGGTGTTGCTGGTAAAGGTGGACACTTTGAAGAATATTGCAGATGCATTGACAAAATCTGTGAGCTCTGAGAAGTTCTCTTGGTGTAGAGAAACAATGGGCATTGCAGGGCTGGATAAATTAATAAGCTCTCTTGTGGCCCCCCGTGGAAAGAAAACAACAAGTGGGAGAATGTTTGGTTGCATTATATTCTTTCCACGACTATCCCACTAGTTAACTGGGGGGTTAGAGGAGGGACAGAGCGCCCCCTTCGTTGCGCCGATTGCGTAGCAATGGGGTCACAGGGGGTTTGAGAGGTGTAGGTAACCCCGTTGCCCCGGAATTTTTTTTTGGACCCTATATTAGGTTGGGCGGACCTACCTATGGTTTTGTGCATGTTTTTCGCACATGGTTTTGGACGCGATGGTTTTCGGTCCATGGTATTGGATGCTTCGACATTTATAAATACATATTGTAACATTAAAAGGAACATAATGAAAATCAAACTGGTAGTCCCATTTTTGGATCCAGGGGAAAATCTTTGTGCATATGTGTTTTATGTGTTATGCTTTCGCATTGTTTATTTTTTGTGTTTTAGAATTTGTATGCAGGTAATTTCTGTACGGGGTTGAAACCTACATATTTTTCACTATTTAAAATTTGCAAAATTTAACTAAGTTTACTAAATTTATGTTCTTTTGCAATTTCATTCCATTTTCCATAAGACATAAACTAGCTTTGTAAATTTTACAAGAAACCTTCAATTTTAATTTCAGATCAATTTGGTATCAGAGCATGGTTGTTGTGAAGGTTTGATAGTTTTTGCAGGTGTTTTCTCGAATGATTACAAGATCTAAATTGAAAAGAGGAGTAGGAGTGCTTGAAGAACCAAACCCTCAAATTGGTTCAAGGAGGTCACAAACTTGACAAACTCCACCAGTCATGGCACATGAAGAAGGAAAGGAGTTGATGACTGAGGATGAGAGAGTTTTTAGAAAGGATTTATATGATATTTCTGAGATGGTGAAAGTGTTGTACAATGAGAGGACAGCAAGGTTGCAAGGAGAAATTTCAAATCATCCAAAAGGTAATGGTGGTGATGGGAGCAAGCCTCCACCTCCACCTCCTCCTTCACCTCCATCTACACCTCCATCCTCACCTCCTTATTCACATCCTTCATCTAAAAAGGACATGCTAAGTCCCCTTTGATTAAGCTTTATGTAAAGTTTGAATTGCCTATGTACAATGGGGAAGTAAATGCTGAAAAGTTGGATAATTGGGTTCGTCAAATTGAAGTCTATTGCAGGATTCAAAATATTGATGATGATGTTACAAATATCCAACTTTCTTCTCTTCATTTGGAAAGTGTAGCCCTCATCTGGTGGGAGGCTAGAACTCAAGAAGATTTGAAGAAAAGTGGTAAAATTATCTCTTCTTGGAATGATTTTATAACTGCATTAAGAAGGAAATTTTATCCATTAGCTTACATGCAAAAAGCAATTATGGATTGGAAAAATTTTAGACAAGCTAAAGGTCATAGTGTCTAAAGTTACACACAAGAATTTAGAAGAAGAGCTCTAATCTTGGGTGTTGATTTGTCTTCATAAGATACTCTCCTTAAATACATAGGTGGATTACATAGTTATTTGAGACATACTATACTTATGTTTAATCCCACCAATCTTGATGAAGTATGTGTTCAAGCAACTCATTTAAAATCAAGAGGTAAGAATGTTCCTCAAGATACTAGCCAAAAACCTTCCAAATATGGAGACAAAGGAAAGGGTAAGTTTAAAGGCAAAGGAAAAAATAATGCTACTGCCAAGAAAGAGGGAGACAAACCTACCTATAAACATTGTTCAAAATAAGTCCATAACGAAGACCATTGTTGGAAATTACATCTAGAAAGTAGACCAAAGAAGTTCAATAACAAGAGGAAACAAAATATTGTTGCTACAACTCAACAAGATCTAGGATCTAATTCAGGTGATGAAACCAAAATTATAGTTATGGGAATGAAAGGTATAGCTTCTAATCCAAGTACTAGTTCTTCTAGTAACCCTATTGAATCTCAAAATGATAAAAAAAGAACTGAGCTTTTTCATATCAGGGTCATTACAACACATACAAAAGTTGATACCTTTTTTTATAGTGGATCCCAAGCCAATATTATCTCTGAAGAAATTGTCAATAAACTTAATCTAGAAACCACACCTCATGCTAAACCTTTCCGATTATTCCAAATTACAAGTGACAAGTAAGTGTAAACTCAAATTCACCATCACTACTCATTTTATAGATGAGGTGGAGCTTGATGTTGTACCACTTGATATTTGTGGAATTGTTTAAGGGAGTCCATACTTGTATGACCGAAAAGCCATATTCTATCATCATGAGAACAAATATCATATTTTTAATGATGGAATTGACTATATTGTTAGAGCACATCGAAAGAAGATGAACTCAATATCTTGTTAGTGTTGGTTAGATGAAAAGGTTTGTAAATGCTAGTAAGAATCTTGTGTCATTGATTATTAAAGCTAAAGATACTACCAAATTTGAAGCTTTAAAGAGATGTGATTCTAAACTCAAGCATGAGTTGGTTGAAGTTGTTAACACTTACAACAAGATGTTTGAAGAACCTGAAGGGTTGCCTCTTAATAGAGGAGTCCAACATGAGATTCACTTGCAGCATGATGCACCACTTCCAAATATTGGCATGTATAGAATTTCACTTTTGAAGAATTCAAAGATTAAGAAGAAAATTCAAGAGCTTCTTGATAAAGGGGTTATCAAGCCTAGCACATCTCCTTGTGGGTATCCTATTGTCTTGGTTCCAAAGAAAGATGGTATATGACACATGTGTGTGGATTTCCAAGCTTTGAATAAGATCACGATAAATAATTTCTATCCTCTTCCTGGAATTGATGATTTGCTAGATAAGTTAAAGGAAGGTGTTTAATTTACTAAGTTAGATTTGAGAAGCAGTTATCATCAAATAATGTTTGTTGAAGATGATATTGGAAAATTGTTTTCAAGACAAAACAAGGTTTGTTTGAATGGCTAGTTATGGTTTTTTGGATTTGCAATACACCTGCAACATTCATGAGATTTATTAATGATGTGTTACTACCATTCCTTGGTGATTTTTACATAGTCTACTTAGATGATATGATGATTTTCAGTAAGACTCGTGAAGAACATATCAGGCATGTGAACCAAGTTTTAGATGTCATGAAAAAGGAAAAGTTGTATTTGAAGATGTCTAAGTGTGAATTAGGGAAAACCTCTTTGGATTATTTAGGTGATATTGTAGGAGGGGGTGAATTGGAGATTGATCCCTCAATAGTTGATGTCATCGTGAATTGAACTAAACCCAACATTGTAATAGAATTGAGGATATTTTTAGGAGCAAACCAATATTGGAGAAAATTTATCGCTAACTTCTCACTCATTGCAGCACCATTACATGCTTTGACAAGTGTGAAACCGATCTTTAAGTGGGGAGGAAAGTAGCAGAAAGCCTTCGACAGATTGAAAAAGAAAATCAGTACAACACCATTTCTAGCACTTCCAGATCTTAAGCAACCATTTTAAATTCAAACAAATGCAAGATAATATGCTATGGGAGCAGTTTTGATGCAACATGGTAAGCCAATTTGTTATCATTCTGAAACCTTTACCAATGCAGGAATTAACTATCCAACTTATGATAAAGAGTTGTATGTTTTGGTACAAAGCATGAAAAAATGGAAGCATTATTTGATGGGTAAAGAAATAATTATTCATATTGGCCATCAAGCTTTGAAAAATTTACAATTGCAAACCAAGCTACAATAAGCTAGACATTTCAGGTGGATGGATTCCTACAGCAATTTCATTTGGTAATCAGGTATAATAAAGGTATATACAACAAAGTTGTAGATATGTTATCAAGGTCTATTGTTAATGCATGAAACTTATATTGAACAGTATCCTTAAGATGAATATTTTAAAGATGTTTATGAAAATTTGAGTCAAGACAATCATGTTGAAGAGTTGGATTATCATGTTCATAAAAAGTTGTTGTATCATCTTCGCAAGTTATGTGTTCCATGGGGTCAAAGAGTAAATGTCATAAGGGAATCCCACACTTTTGTTATTTTTGGTCACTTTGGTGTAGGAAAAACAGTTTCTCAAATTGAGTGGTATTATTATTGGCCTCGCATGAATGAAATTGTTTCAAAATATGTGAGAGGATGTTCCATGTGTGCTACTAGAAATCCCAAAAATAGGAAATTGGTTTTGTATACTCCACTTCATATTCCTTCTCGTCCTTGTGAAAGTATTTCTATGGATTTTGTTGGAGGACTACCAATGTCTAGGAAAGTTCATGATTATCTATATGTTGTTGTGGATTGTTTCAGCAAAATGTGTGTTGATGCCATGTAAGAAACAGGTTACAACTGAACAAACCGCAAAGATGTTCTTCCAAAATGTATGGGTTCATTTTGGGTTACCCACTTCTATTATTTTTTATCGAGATTCTTGATTTGTCGGGAAGTTTTGGTCAAGTTTATGGGAACTCATGGACACAAAGTTGAAGAAGAGCACAACATTTCATCCACAAACCGACGACCAAACAAAATTAGTGAACAGGCATCTCCTTCGAGGATATTTTGGTAAGCATCCTAAACTTTGGGATGAGCATTTGCATTACATCTAGCATGCCTACAATCGTGCCAAGCATTCATCTACAAAATTATCTCCATTTGAAGTTTGTTTGTGATATTTTCCAAAGTCTCCTATGGATTTCACATTTGGTAAAGATATTGCAATAGATGGACATAGTGGTGTGGAGAAAGCCAAGCATTTCATTGAACAAATTCATCTAGTGCATCAAAGGGTACAAGAACAACTAGAGAAAAGTAAGGCCAAGTACAAAGAAAGACATGAAAAGCATCAGGTTAATCATGATTTCCAAGTGGGAGATTAATTTTTGTTATATATCTACAAGGAAAGACTACAAAGTGAAGGTAAAAATCGCAAGCCAATCAAATATGGTCCTTTAAAAATCTTGGAGAAGATTGGTAATAATGCTTTCTGATTAGATTTTCCACCTTGAATGAAAATTTATTCTGTTGTGAATGTGGAAAACTTGAGATTGTATGAACCTCCAATGATTGATGATCAAGAAGAGAATGTTCAGATTCCATCTATAGAATGTTTTTTTCCTGAATATTTAAATGAGTTGCAAGAAGAGTCAATTCTTAATAGGAGGATATGGACTTCAAGTAAAGGCAATGTGGAGTATCTTCGAGTGGGGCTCAAAGGCACCAATTGAAGTAAATCAAAGTGGATTGAGATCAGGAAAGTGAGGGAGTTGTATCCTCACTTACTTTCTGAGTATAAAAAAATATACTTTTGGTGGTCCAAAAGCTTCTAGTGGGGAGGAATGATGCAAGGGATCAAAAATATGTTCAAAAAATAAAGTTCTCAAAGTCTCCCAAAAATAGCACCGAATTGTATATCTCGTCATTCTGATTCCAACGAAATTTGAATCACCTCAATTCGTCATCGTATGATAAAGTTATCGCTTTCTGAAGTTTTTGGCAAATAGTAAAAAAGTCAACTTGCAAGGTCGACTGGGCAATGTACAGATGTCATGTGGTAGTATGTATGTTGACGTGGTGCTGACATCAACAGGGTGACTATGCATTACAGAGCCAATCAATACTAGACATGTGGCTCAACCGTACCGAGACATTTGACACGATTTGATTGGTTGGTGGTGATTTTGGTTTGGCCAATTATAGGCCACCAAGTGGCCCTATAAAAAGGCACCATGTGGCTCTGGTTAATTAGAAACAAAAAAGAAATATTCGACTGACTAACCTCCATGGGGTTTGACCCCACGATCTCACTACCACAAACATCTTGCCTTACCACTATACCACACATTGGTTCTTATTATACATGGTGGGCCATTTTAATTTATTGTGTAATTATTATGATCTTTGGGGGGGATCAGGTCAGCGGGCTCGCATGTCTAGCCCAGCACCGGGTTATATGTATTATGGCATGACTGAGTGGAAAGTAGAGAGGGGTAGGGGGGTCGCCCTAGCCCTGAGCTCTATCGTATTCAATGTAACCAACGACAAAAACCCAAGGAGGGACGGGCGCATGGTACCTTGCCCACACCTAGCCCACAGTAATTTTTACCATTATGCGACCAAGAGCATAGCCGACAGAGTGTGTGGCCTCTTCTTGTGCCCTTGATCATATTGTATTCCATGTGATCGACCCGAAGTCAGAGAATAAGGGTGCAGGTGTCAAATTTACGGTTCAACAAATTACACCTTTTTTGGTGGATTTCCAGGCCAAACTCACAACCTATTTTTGCAAAAATGTCATTGTACAAGAACGCCAAAGTCCAAATTCATTGTCAGTTTTGACAAAAGTTTGATTTTTCATAATAGTTAGTGGGAAAATGAATAAGGAGGCCTAACTTGGTCATTTTTCAGCCTTTTTGAGCCCAATATGCGCCTAGACAAGGGTTTCTGGGTGTTTTGGACACAATGGTAGTGTTATTTTTGTAATTTGAGCATTGTGTGTTGATGTAATTTGATGGGGCCAACATTGGAAGCTAGACCTGGAGACGTAGCCCAAGACGGGTGAACTGTTGGAAATATTGAGAGGGGGGTGAATCAGTATTTCTTTTCAATTGTGATTTTTACCAGTTAGATCACTTATATTTAGAACACAAAATGAACAATAAGAATAAATTATTTTATTAATTTCTTTAATAAATCAAGTAAAAAGTATATAGCGTTCCAACCTGTTGTGGCCACCAACAACCCCCCTCTTTGTTTGGTATTAGCAATAACACCAAGCAAATGGGGACCCTTAATAAAAATCCAAAAAAACATTTTATCAATTTTTTTTGTATTTTAACTCCCTAAAGCTGTATCGCATCGCGAGAAGAGAGTGAAACGTTTTCCTATGCGCATAATAAGCTGCTAAGAAGCGATGCGAAATTCATCGCATTGCTTATATTATGAAGCACTCTTAAATGAAAAAACTTAAGGAATCTCCGACGGCCGATATGCGACGTCGCATATCGTAACATCGCATAAGCAGCACATAATGATTAGATGACTAAGCGCGATTTGCGATTTGCGATCTGCGATATTGCGATCTGCGATATTGCGATCTGCAATGTTGCGATCTGCGATGTTGCGATCTGTGATGAATGCGATCATCAATTCCCGCGATGACACATCTTGACGACGCAATCCTCGATACTGCGATGCGAGTCACAGAAATCACCCATCGCAAAATTTCCTCGGCACAGTATCACAGTATTCAAGGAAAGTTGTCTGTAGACCAAAATTGGGCGTGCGCCTTAAAAGAAATTAATGATTGTACACCAAAGTATCGAAGAAGGATTGTGTTGTGTTTTTTGAAGAGTCAGTTCATTATGGGTGTCATGATTATGCATTCATTAGAGCTTAAAGCTTTCATGTCAATCTTTTCATCATTACTCTTTTCCTTTACGTAAACTGTAAGACAACAAATAACATAAAGCAATGTGCAGGAAACATCTAAGGAAAAGGGGAAAGCGTCAATGCTCGGAGAACAGAGAAGAGATGCCTTCACAAACGGATGCCGCATGCAACAGGACCACAGATTCCAGAGTATCACTCAACAGATACTGATGTCAATAGGCCATCCAAAACTCAGAATCAAAGGCGCACAAAAGCAGCATGTTTGCAAAATATCCTGAAGCTTATGCCCGGTAAAGCAAACAGAAAGAAGGCGCTAAAGAGGGAAAACGCACCAGAAAAGCCCGGAACAAAGAACGGAGGCAGTTTTCAATACAGAAAATTGTTCAGAGAGTAAAGTTCCTAACTTATTCAGTCATTCGCAAGGCCGGAAACCGAAATGGCAAAAGCAGAATTAGTTTGAGAGAAATTTGGGTTATTACCAAGTATACACACAGTGAATACACCAAGCCAGAGGAAGATTTTCGAAAATATCTTCTAGCTTACTAGAAAGTGGTGCCAGTGCTTGTTATTTCTATTTTCGTAGCTCAAACGAAAGGAGAAGACGACCAGCCGACTCTTCCCAAGCGAATTTTGCATGCTTACAACACTAAGGAGCAAATACAGAAACGGTTAGGAATTAGATTCAATTTTTAGAAATAATTTTGCTTTAGTAGAAGGGCGGTCATTTAAAACCGTGTCCTAAATTTGTGTAATTAAGATTAATTAGTTAGCAGTATTTAAACCCTTCTCAGGCATTTGGAGAAGGGTCCAGAAATTTGTCAAAAAACTTGTCCTCAGAACATGCACTTTTGCACCCTCGGAGGGGGTTTTTGATGAATGGTTGGATCGAGATTTATCAATGTTTGCATTTGATATCTGCTACTGATGTTGCACTCTTGTACTCTTAGTAGATGTTAGAACAAGTAGAGATAAATCGTTGTTTCTTGAAGCTTATGAGTGGAACCAGTCATAAATGGTACTTTTATCTCTTGACCATTTCTGCTTATATTCTTAAAGTGATATACAGTTTTTAGTTGTTTATATGTTAATGCATGAATGTGTGGGTTACCATTTGGCACTTCTGTACGGTGGAGTCATTTATTTGTGTTTGATATATGAATAACTTATTATGCGATATGTTGTTCACAACTGTTTTGCTTAACTTTTTATGCAAAGTGGTTTATCTTAATTGATTTCTATTCCTGTGATAGCTGAATGATCTTTATTACCAGTTATTTTTCGAAATCTCTTTAGATCGCATAATAGAAGAAATACACCCCGGGTTAGCGTAGATTAGATGTGTTGTTTCTCATTAGATTACAATAGCATAGAGTTAGTTTAGAAGTTTGAATTAAATTAGCTTTAGGTACTCCTAGATCAGCATCATCCAACTCTACACACACACACACCCTTAGATTGGGAAACTGGTCCCATTATCCCCAGTCGGACCCGCTATACCAAACGGATAAGGAGCTTCCAACCAAGGTCCGGACCGGGTGGGTATCCCCCTTGTTGTCGACCCGATTTTCGGGGCTTCAACACAACCCTAGATGAAGACATCGATCTTCAATCACCTAGACTCTAACATGTTGACAAGCACAACCTTGGACTTTTGTGAGGCTCCGACCTCTAGGGCACGAACCCTATCTTCTCAAGGCACTAACCTTGTGTTTAGAGGCTTCAACCACTAGGTCACCAACCCTTCTTTGGTACAAATTCTAACCTAGTTTCTTGAGGACATTGAGCCTCTAGGGCTCCAACCATATCCTCCAAGGCTACAACCTTGTATTTTCGAGGCTCCAACCTCTTGGAATCTAACCCACTGCAATACTTTGTCAAGATATGTTTGGTAGTAACTCACGGCTTCCAAAATATTCTTCACCAATCCCTATCAATCTACATCTTCATTGTAATCTTCCACTTTACATCACCAATGCCAACCTTGTCATATAGAAGGTGTCACCATTTTTCTTCATGGTACCCAATCAAATCCTCCAAGTTTACTTCATGATGACTTCAGCACAACATCATGTCTCCAAGGATGTTTACAAGGCTTCTTCAAGTCTTAGTCATCCACACATCACAGGTTCCAAGTGACTCTTCTTTTCACAAGTCAATAAACTTCAAACCCAAGCTTCAATCTTCCTATGAGCAATAATCCTTCACTGCATCAGACCACTGCTCAAAATATCAAACTTCCCAATGCACCATGTTGCACCAAGACTTCAACAATGAAAATCCTTGCACCACACTACACCACAGTCCAACGCACCAAAACTTCAGAAATGACAATCATTGCACCACACTACACCAATGTGAGAGGTCTGCCACAGTACCAAGATAATTCTTCTACACCACTAAGAAAGGTCTACCACAATACCGAGATAATTCTACTATAGTTCTGAACAAAATCCTTCAATATATAATAGAAATATGCCTCAATAGAAACTTTACCACAGTCTACACTTACCTTGCACTTTAACCCTGGTTAATGTTCACCACAGATCAGGAAAAACAACATCACAGGTCAAAATTTCATCACTATAATAGATCCAAAGATTTAGAGGGAACAAGTCCAAATGATTTAGCCTCTACACAGCCTGAATTAACACCACTAATGTTAGGCCCCTATACTACTAGTGTAACCCCTTTTTGTTATTATTAAGACACCCTTATTATATTGTTGTACCCATGTAGTCTTCATATTGTTATTATTATGCCCCATAGAAGCCCACTATTGTTATTATTGTGCCCTTACATTATTATTGTTATGTCGGGTCTGATTATATTATGACCCCATAGACTCCTATATATAGAAAGGAGGTATTTTCATTTGGATCATCCAAGAATTGTTCATTTATGTAATGTAAAGGAGGTTTCCCCCTTGAAGAGTGTTACTTCTAAGGTGTTCATCTATCTTTTCTATCTTTTTGTGAGCTGGTTTCATAGCATTTGGTATCAGAGCATTGGATTCTAGGGTTTCACTGCTCCAAATAGGTCATCGTGGAATTTTCACTATAACTTTTTTCTATGATGTTTCAGAAGCGAAAAACAAAACCCATTTGAGAAGAAATCAAGCTGAACCTCCGGTCCGAATTTTAGATTTTGTTTCACTATATTTGTGGAGGTATGATCTAAGGAATTTAGGGTTTTTGCAAGCTCCAAAATTGCATCTAAAACAGGTCATCGTGGAAGTTTCACTATAAATATTTCGCTACAAATTTTCAGAAGATATATATATATATATATATATATATATATATATATATATATATATATATATATATATATATATATATATATATATTTGAGAAGAAATCGTTCTGAATCTCAGCTCCAAATTTCAAATCCTATCTCGCTATATTTTTGGAGATATAATCTGAGGAAGTTAGGGTTTTTGGAGACCCCCAAATTAGTTTTCTTGGGTATCATTTTTAGAACCTAAGGTTGAAACAACGACCCGCGTCACATCGTACAAATTTGCTCTACTGAACTAGTCTATACTCAGGTCATCGTGGGAGATTTGGCATAACTCTTCATTGGGGAATCCAATCTTGATCAAACTTGTAGGGTTAGAAAGAATGCTCAGAGGGTTACTGTAGGACACAATTTCAGAACTTGGAGATCTGAAATTACCGAGTTACAGTCGTTTCAAGATCAAGTTCCTAAAATCAAGAAAAGGCAATATGAGGAAGTTTGATGGCAAGGATCCGGTAAATTGGATAATACAAATGGAGCAATATTTTGATCTACATGAGATTCAATTGTTACAAAAGGTACATATTGCATCTTTATATTTAGAACCAAATCAATTTTTATGGTATAAAGGGCTTTTTTCTCGTAAAGCACTTGTCACTTGGTCAATTTTCATAGAAGAAATGATAGCACATTATGAGGATACAAATAGAAACACCTTCTTTAGCCAATTGATAAATCTCGAAAAAAAGGGTTCAATGGAAGAGCACATTGAGGACTTTCAAAATTGAATATAAGGGTAAATGATATTCTAGAGAAGCAAAGGATTGATGTCTTCATAGGGACTTTAAAGGATAACATTCAACATGAGGTTTGTCTTTGGGAACTTGATTCATTGGAGAAGGCATTTAGGTTGGCAAGAAAAATTGAAAGCCAAATTATGGAAAAAAGGAATCCCACCACTCAGGACTAAAATTATGGAAGTGTTTTTTCTCCTAGCCTTCCACAACCTACAAGGTTTACACGATAATAATTAGAAGAAAAAAGAGAAAAAGGGCTTCGTTACAATTGTGATATCAAATACACTAAAGGTCATAAGTGTACTGAGAAGAAATTATTTTACATCGATTATGAAGAGGAGAAAGAAAAGGATCAAGAAACATAAAAATAAGAGGATATACACCAGGAACCAACCCGAGAGAAAGAAGAAATGAATCTGACTATATCCTGTAAAGCATTTGAAAGAATTATCACCCCTCAATCTCTCAAGATAGAAGGACATATCAAGAAGAAAAAGGTTCAAGAAGCGAAAGATCACATCAAGAAAGAAGAAATGATTCTGACCATATCTTGTAATGCATTGGCCGAAATTACAACTCCTCAAACTATCAATATAGAAGGACATATCAAGAAGAAAAATGTTCAAGAAATGAAAGATCACATCGAGCATCAAGTAATGAATTTGACCATATCTTGTAATGCATTGGAAGAAACTACCACTCCTCAAACTATCAATATAGAAGGACATATCAAGAAGAAAAAGGTAATAGTGTTGATTGATTTGGGCAGTACCCATAATTTTATTCATTGTAAGATAGCCAAGGAATTGAATTGCTTCCTATATCTAGCACCAAAGTGTCAAGTGATGGTTGCAAGTGGAGGAACCATAAATTTCTCTGGAAAGTGCCATAATATCAATCTATCTATGGGAGAATATGTATTGAATAACCCAATGCTTTCCATTAAAATGGGTGGTGCTGATGTTTTACTAGGAGTCCAATGGCTATGATCTTTGGGTACGATATCTTTCCATTTTCAAGAACTTTTCTTGATTTTTTTTTGGGAAGGAAAGGAAGTTGAATTGAGGGGTATGGAAGGGAAACTAGGAAAGATAATCAACTCTAACAACATGACAAAGCTTCTAAATAAAGAAAAATGAGGCGTAATTACACAAATATGTTCACTAGAGGATCCCACATCGAAATCATGTATATCTTCAGATCTCCAAAACTTTTTGGACAATCATTCCAAGGTATTTGAGATTCCCAAAGGCCTCCCACCTATTCATGATCATGATCATGGTATTCATTTGATCCCAGGAAGTGTTCCTCCAAACGTCAAGCCTTACAGATATCCATATGCCCAAAGGAGTGGGAACTCATTCAGAAGTTAAAGAAGATCCCAGTTCAAACAGTATCGCGAGAACTTGACAATGAAGGAAAAATCGTATTGGAACCTGAAGCAGCCACAAAACTGAGAAATTGATAGCTACGAAATAGATCAATTTCAGAGTATCTCATCAAGTGGAAGAAATTACCCGCTGAAGATTCCACATTGGAGGACACAAATTTATACAGAAGCATCAAGAACTACTCAAGCGTTGAGGATAACACTTTTTGAAGGAGAGGGGCATGTTAGGTCCCCATACTACTAGTCTAACCCCTTATTTTTATTAGTACAATCCCTTATTATAGTTTTGTGCCCATCTAGTCCCCATATTGTAATTATTGTGCCCCATAGAATCCCACTATTGTTATTATTATGCCCTTACATTATTATTGTTATGTCGGCTCTGATTGTATTATGACGCCTTAGACTCCTATATATAGAAAGGAGGTCTTGTCATTTGTATCATCCAAGAATTGTTCCTTTGTGTAATGTAAAGGAGGTTGCCCCCTCAAAGAGGCTTATTTCTAAGGCGTTGATCTATCTTTCTATCTTTTTGTGAGTTGGTTTCATAAAATTTGGTATCAGAGCTTTGGATTCTAGGGTTTCACTGCTCCAAATAGGTCATCATGGAATTTTTGCTATAACTCTTTCATTACGAAGTTTCAGAAGCTAAAACAAAAAACCATTTGAAAATGAATCGGTCTGAACCTCGGCTCTGAATTTTAGATCCTATCTCATTATAGTTTCATAGATATAGTTTGAGGAAGTTAGGGTTTTTGTAGACTCCCGAATTACATTCCAAACAGGTCACCTTGGGAAAATCATCATAACTGTCTCTATGAGCGTCATATTGAAATTTCGTAAGAAGTTACAGAAAAAGGACAGACGTAGTTTTCTGTGTATATTTTTTAGATCCAAAGGTCAAAACAGTGAGACATGGCGCTTCATACAAGTTCACTCTTCTGAAAAGGTATATAATCAGGTCATCTTGTGAGATTGTGCATAACTTTTTCTTGGAGAATCCAATTTTGATCAGATTGGTAGCATTGGAAAGAGGACACAGAGGGCTATTGAAGGTCGCAATTTCAAAACTAGAAGAGTTGAAATTACAGATTTATATTTGTTTAAAGATCGAGCTCCTAAAATCAAGAAAAGGCGATATGAGGAAGTTTGATGGCAAGGATCCAGTAAATTGGATACTACAGATGGAGCAATATTTTGATTTACATGAGGTGAAACTGTTACAAAAGGTACATATTGCATCTTCATATTTAGATCCGGATCAATTTTTATGGTATAAAGGGCTTTTTTCTCGTAAACCAATTGTTACGTGGTCAATTTTCATGGAGGAAATGATAGCACATTATGAGGATACAAAGAGAAACACCTTCTTTATCCAATTGATAAATCTCAAACAAAAGGGTTTAATGGCATAGCACATTGAAGACTTTCAAAAATTGAATATAAGGGTAAATTATATTCCAGAGAAGCAAAGGATTGATGTCTTCATAGGTACTTTAAAGTATAACATTCAAAATGAGGTTCATCTTTGGGAACTTGATTCATTGGAGAAGACATTTAGGTGGGAAAGAAAAATTGAAAGCGAAATTATGGAAACAAGGAATCCCACCCCTCACGACTATAATTATGGAAGTGTTTCTTCTCCTAGCCTTCCACAACCTACAAGATTTACACCACAACAATTGAAAGAAAAAAGAGAAAAAGGTCTTTGTTACAATTGTGATAGCAAATGCACTCAAGGTCATAAGTGTGCTGAGAAGAAATTATTTTACATAGAGTATGAAGAGGAGGAATAAAAGGATTAAGAAACATCAAAGGAAGAGGATATACACCAGTACCCAACCCCAGAGAAATAATAAATGAATCCAACCATATCTTGTAAATTATTGGCAAGAATTACCATTCCTAAAACTCTCAAGTTAGAAGGACATATCAAGAAGAAAAATGTTCAAGAAGTGAAAGATCACGTCGAGCATCAAGAAATGAATTCGACCATATCTTGTAAAGCATTGGAAGAAAGTACCACTCCTCAAACTCTCAAGATAGAAGGACATATCACAAAGAAAAAGGTTCAAGCAATGAAAGATCACATCAAGCATCAACAACAAATTCTCCGACGTTTAAAGGATAACACCACTTTGGTGCAGAATCAAATGAAACAACAGGTAGATCAACATCACAGTGAAAAAAAAATTGATGTAGGTGAATGGGTATTTTTATGGCTATATATCAAGCAAGATATTTATGAGAAGGAAATGTTGGCAATACTACATGCACTTAATAAATGGCGACCTTACCCAATGAGAAGACACTTCAAGGTAAAAATGGATCATGATAGTCTTAAATACTTTTTAGAACAAATATTATCTTTAGAAGAACACAAAAAATGGGTCACAAATATGTCGGGTTATGACTTTGACATCATCTATAGAAGAGGGAAGAAAATTTTTGTTGCAGATGCACTCCCAAGAAAGGATGAGGATGTGGAAGCATTGTTTTGTGTTATTTCTGTTATCCAACCAGATTCGATAAACGAAGCAAGGGATGAATGGAAGAAGGACAAAGAAGTGTGGCCACTCATTCAAAAGTTGCAGAATATCCCAATTCAAACAATTTTGCAAGAACTTGAAGAGGAAGGAAAAATCATATTGGAACCTGGAGCAGTCACAGAAACAAGAACCCAACAGCTATGAAATCGATCAATTTCAAAGTATCTCATGAAGTGGAAGAACTTACCTGCTAAAGATTCCATATGGGAGGACAAGAATTTTATACAAAAGCATCAAGAAGTACTCAATCATTGAGGACAATACTTTTTGAAGGAGAGGGGCATGTTAGGCCCCTATACTACTAGTGTAACTCCTTATTGTTGTTAGTAAAACCCCCTTATTATATTGTTGTACCCATGTAGTCCCCATATTTTTATTATTGTGCCCCATAGAGGCCCACTATTGTTATTATTGTGCCCTTACATTATTATTGTTATGTCAGCTCTGATTATATTATGACCCCTTAAACTCCTATATATAGAAAGGAGGTCTTTTCATTTGTATCATCCAAGAATTGTTCATTTGTGTAATGTAAAGGAGGTTGCCCCCTCGAAGAGATTAATATCTAAGGCATTCATCTATCTTTTCTATCTTTTTGTGAGCTAGTTTCATAACAATAGAAATGCATAGGAACCAATCTAAAGATTCTGAGGGTAAAGGCACTGAGCTGGAACAATCTCCTTAGCTTGATCTTCTCGTGTTCATGAGGTATGAACACCCTTTTCCTCTTTATTGGAGGTTTGTGATATCATCATAAAATCATCATTGGAGGTAGGAAATGTCATCATGTTTATGTCATATAGGAAATATTCCAAGTGTAGTCCTCTTTTGGAATCTTCAAGAATATTTTCCATCTATCAATGATCAACTATTGTCATCAATGAAACCTAGATTAACAATCTCCCCCTTTGTCATTGATGGAAATATTCTTTCCCTTTAAAATATTATCTCCCCCTTTGACATCAATGGAAAATGGGGTGTCCAAAAACTCCTCCTATCAAGTTGCTTCTTTTCTTCACGAATAGTAGTTCTTCATAGGTATGTTACTTCCCCTGTCATGGTGCTCTTCTTTCCGGCAATGTGGTCCTTGATAGATGTGCTTACATTCATTCATGTGATTAACCAACTCCCCTATCTATACAACCTCCTCTAGCTCATGAAATATTACCTGCTTAGTGATCAAGTGGAACACATATTAACAATAATCCATCAGATAGATAAGGGATCAGGTTCTTTAATGGAGCTATTCCCGAGAGATAATCTATCAACGAATGATTGTTCAAGTGTGACTCGTCAAGGTTCTCATAGGATCCATCCATGAATAGCTTCTACAAGAATGCTTAATCATCATAAACTCCCCTTAATTGTACGCACGATATTCCTTTTGGTAGAGTCTCCCTGTCAAATGCTTAGATTGTCGAAGATCAGTTCAACAACATGTGTTGTTGGTTGCAGAGTTCAAGGGACTTTTGGATTCAATTTGTTTCTTTCTCCATACTTGTGTAAATTTCTTTTCTGGCATAGTTATAGCTTGTGTAGGGGGCCAAGCAAGTTATAATCATGTGCCATATGTCCAATGTTATGACAATTGAAGCACTCTATGTTGTTCATGAATAAGAATTCATGACTTCTTGCAAACTTGCTTCTCGAAGATTGAAGGTGACCATTGAATATGTCTTTGTGATATGCCCTACAATCTTTTGCCATGTGCCCTAAGTTTGTACAAGAATAGCAATAACCAAGAAATATACTTTGGTACCTGGGAGAAGAAGGTTTCCTCGATGTACTTCTGAAGTATTTTTGCCTTGGGATCCTTTGATGATAACCATTTCTTCTTGCATCCTTGACACCATCTTCGTTTCTTATTGGAGTAGCATTCCTTCCAATTTCAGTTTGAATCTTGCCTTTGCTGGGGGCATCAACATTTCTTCCAGGATTTCTCACATCCTTGTTGTTTGAAGCATTATCTTTCTTGCTTGAGGATTCACCTGCATAGCCAAGACCTGATTTATCAAGGGGAGATCTTTGATGACTTAGGATGTCATCTAGGGTTTGAGAACTTTTCAAGTTCTTATTCAGCAAGTCAACTTCATTTTTAAGAAAGGTGATTTCTTCCTTCATTTTCTTGCATTCTTCATCCTTCTTTGATAGAATGATATCCATTTCTTCCTTCATCTTGGTTGCTTCACATGATTGGGCCTTAATAGAAGTGATTTCTAATCTTAACTTGGTGATGTCATCATTATTTTCTTCTAGTTGGCATGTCATGGTGTTTCTCTCCTTTTTTGCTTCATCGACTTGTCCTTCTATGAATGCCAAAGCTTCCATCACCTTCTCAGCTCCTTGTGTTTGTTTCCTTGCTTCTTCTAGTTGAGATCTAAGAGAGGAGACCTCTTCCTTCTATTGACCAATCTCTGCTTCAAGTTTGTTCAAGCTCTTGTCCCTTTGTTCAAATTTACTTGACAAGGTATATTCCAGTTTCTTTTCATTATCAAATGATTTGTCAAAGATTTGACTTCTTCATGATGCTTTCTTTTGTTTTGATGAAATTCCTCCTTGATCTTAGAAAGCTCCTCATCTCTTTCATGTACTTGAAGCTGCACAAGGTCAACTTCCTTCCTTATCTTGTCCTGGTCACCAACTCGTGCTTTCTTCTTAAGTTCCTCATTTTCATTTTTCAAATTGCTAATCTCTTCCATGGAAGCCATAATTTTAGTGAGGAGATGTTCTTCAAAATCTTTTTCATTTCCTTCATCTTATAGGTCTTCTTTAGCATTGATGTCATCATTCTTATTTTCAACTTCCTTGATGGGTTCTGGATTTCCTTCTTGCTTTTCATCATCTTCTTAACTAGATATCATTATCAACACTCCTTTTGAGTGAAGATCATGAAGTTTATCCCATATGCCTTTTGCTTATGAACATTTTTCAAAATTGGCCTTCATAGAATCAGGTAGCCCATTCAAGATTTCTTTCATTGCTCTTGTATTATGTTCCTTGGATTCTCCATCCATCATGCTATCAACAATCACCGATTTCCACACTTTAATGCCTTGAGTCTTTAAGAAATTCCTCATTCTTGCCTCCCATATATGAAAGTTTCCATTGAACAATGGAGCCCTCACAAATTGATTAACTTAAATTTCAGTGGTTGAGGGAGACAAGTCTTTAGGAGAATTGTAGACTTTCTTTCTTGGCTTTGCCATTTTTTTTCTAATGATCAACCTTCAAGTTTTTAGGCTTTGAGGGAAGGTACTAGCTCTAATACCAATTGTTGTAAATATGGACAGGGGGGAGAATCAGTATTTATTTTTAATTGTGATTTTTACCAATTAGATCACTTATATTTAGAACACAAAATGAACAATAAGAATAAATGCTTTTATTAATTTCTTAAATAAATCAAGTACAATGTATATAGGGCTCCAAACCTAGATGAAGACACTAATCTTCAATCACCCAGGCTCCAACATGTTTACAAGCACCTACTTGGACTTTTGTGAGGCTCTAACCTCTAGGGCACCAACCCTATCTTCTCAAGGCACCAACATTGCGTTTAGAGGCTCCAACCCCTAGGGCACCAACCCTTCTCTGATACAGGCTCTGACCTTGTTTCTTGAGGACACTGATCCTCTAGGGCTCCAACCATATCCTCCAAGGCACCAACCTTGTCTTTTCAAGGCTCCAACCCACTGCAATACTTCATCAAGATATGTTTGGTAGTAATTCACTGCTCCGAAAATATTCTTCGCCAAGCCATGTCAATCTTCAGCTTCACTGTAGTCTTCCACTTTACATCATCAATGAAAACCTTGTCATATAGAAGTTGTCACCACTGTTCTTCATGGTACCCAATCAAATCCTCCAAGTTTACTTCATGATGACATCAACACAGCATCATGTCTCCAAAGATGTTTAGAAGGCTTCTTCAAGTCTTACTCATCCACACATCAGAGGTTCTAGGTGATTGTTCTTTTCATAGGTCAATAAACTTCAAACCCAAACTTCAATCTTCCTATGAGCAATCATTCTTCACTACATCAGACCATTGTTCAAAATATCACACAACCCAATGCACCATTCTGCACCAATACTTCAACAATGAAAAGCCATGCACCACACTACACCAATGTCCAACACACAATGTTGCATCAGTAATTCAACAATGACAATCCTTGCATCACACTACACCATTATCCAATGCATCATGTTGCAAAAAGGCTTCAGCAATGACAATCCTTGCACCACACTACACCACTGTGAGATGTCTGCCATAGTACCGAGAGAAGCCTGCTACACCATTAAGAGACGTCTGCCACAGTACCGAGAGAATTCTGCTATAGGTCCAAACCAAATCCTTCAAGATACAATAGAAATATGCCTCAATAGAAATTTTACCACATTTTGCACTTGCCTTGTACCTTAACATTGGTCAATGTTCACCACAGATCCGGAAAAACAATACTATAGGTCAAAATTTCATCCGTATAATAGGTCCAAAGATTTAGAGGCAACAGGTCCAAATGATTTAGCCTCTGCACACCCCGAATTAACACCACGGAAATGCACAAGAACCAATCCAAATATTTTGAGGGTAAAGGCACCAAGCTAGAACAATCTCCTTAGCTTGATATTATCATGTTGATGAGGTATGAACAACCTTTTCTCTTAACCGAACTCTGTAATTGAATTGTTATAGAGGATGATCCAAAATTTATTGGATTAAGTGCTTATATATATGCACAAATTCTACCACCAACGAATAGTCACGTCCCTTAAGTGCAGGTCGACATGAAAAAGAGCTTAGATCGGCTTAATGACTAGATTAATTTCCTTATTTTTAAAAAGCCATATCTCTTAGAATATTTGGAGTTTCGAGGCATGTGATAGCTCATTAGAAAGATAAAGATATGCTCTAAAATATGGAATAGGTATCATGTTCAGATGATATCTCTAAAAGAGTTAGAAATACGTTTTTATGTGGCTGGTCAATAAATGGTGCAGAAAAAATGGAGGACAGTGGAAATTCTTCATGGATGGTGTTGGGACTTAGAAATGTCATATTTTCATCCACCTTTTTCTTCACTATTCCTTAAATTTCATCATCCCATTAACCTTTTATCATATCATTATCATAAATACATTTGGGTTTCACCTTCTTATTTTCCATTTTATTCATTTTTGTATTACAAGTGAATTTATGATTAAATATTAGAAAATATACATATTTTTATATATATCTCAAGAATATGTGAGTTTTGTGATGTGTAGGAAATATGTGAAGAATTAATTCCAAGAGACTTCTCAAATATCTCCTCCACCACATTAAGGAGAAAATCATGGAGGATTTGGTTGGCATATCTTATCCATATCCCCTCCACCATATTAAGGAGATAATTATGCAAGCCTATTCCTAAGGAGAAAATCATGGAGGATTTGGTTAGCATATCTTATCCAAGATATGTGAGATATTTGTGGAGGATTCAAAGGGATCATATTTTGTAATAATGGGAAAGTAGTTGAAAATTCTTGAGAGATTTGTGGAGGATTCAAAGGGATCATATCTTGTAATAATGGGAAATTAGTTGAGAGTGCTTGAGAGAATATTGGATATGTAATTATGAGATGGTTATCTTCCTCATGTATATAAGAGAGTGCTCTCTCTTCATTAGGATAATAATGAATAATGGAAGGATTTTTTCATCTTTTATTGTGATGCTTTCATGATTTGTAATTTGATTCTTGTAATATAATTTGAGATAGTTTTATTGTTGTGAGCTCACATATGTTGTTTGTCATTCAAATTATTCACATGTTGTATTGCTTTTCCAATTTCCTACTTTGCTAGTTAGTGTTTCTTCAGTAATTTAGATTAGATTAGATTAGTTCCACTTCAGTCCTGCACATATAGTGCATGTTTCTCGTAAGTCTACGAACCTCGGATTGACAAATTAAATAGTTGGGCAAGTACTACAACAGAATTAAACGATAATATTTTCACCCAACAGATGGGCTTCATGTCATCAAGGGAGTCTTTCATCATTAGGATAAGTGTGGTCATCAAGGTGAGGTAAGGACATGTCCTTCATCAAGTATAGTCATCAAGGTCATCATCTTGTCTTCACCAAGTTTTGTCATTCATCATGGTGCATCGTTGACACTTCTTTAATGTAGGGACACCATCATGTCCTTGATTTCCTTCTTCATCACCTTCTCTTCTTCAACATTATTGGAGGTTTTTCATGTCATCGTCACATAACCATTGGAGGTAGGGCGTCATCATGTTTATGTCATATAGGAAATCTTCCAAGTGTAGCCCTCTTTTGGCATCTTCAAGAATATTTAACATCCAGTCATTGCTATATCAACGATTAACTATTGTCACGATTGTCATCAATGACAACCTAGATTAACAATCTCCCCCTTTTTCATTGATGGAAATATTCTTTCCCTTTCAAATATTATCTCCTCTTTTGACATCAATGGAAAATGGGGTGTCCAAGAACTCCCCGAATTGAGCTACTTATTTTCTCCTTGAATAGTAGTTCTCCATAGGTACGTTACTCCCCCTGTCATGGTGCTCTTATTTCTGGCAATGTGGTCCATGATAGATGTGCTTACATTCATTCATGTGATGAACCAACTCCCCTTGTCTATATGATCTCCTCTAGCTCATGAAATATTACCTGCTTAGTGATCAAGTGGAAGACATCTTAACAAAAATCCATCAAATAGATAAGATATCATGTTCTTCAATGGAGCTATTCCCGAGAGATAATCTATCAACTAATGATTGTTCAAGTGTCACTCATCAAGGTTCTCATAGGATCCATCCATGACTAGCTTCTGCAAGAATGCTTAATCATCATAAAATCCCCCTAATTGTACGCATGATCTTCCTTTTGGCAAAGTCTCCCCATCAAATGCTTAGATTGTCGAATATCAAGTGAACAACATGTGTTGTTGGCTGGAGAGTTCAAGGGACTTCTAGATTCAATTTGTTTCTTTCTCCATACTTGTGTAACTTTATTTTCTGGCATAGTTCTATCTTATGTAGGGGCCCAAGTCAAGTTGTAATCACGTGTCATATGTCCAATGTTATGATGCTTGAAGCACTCTATGTTGTTCATGAATAAGAATTCATGACTTCTTGCAAAATTGCTTCTCGAAGATTGATAGGGACCATTAAATATGTCTTTGTGATATGCCCTAAAATCTTTTTCTATGTGCCAAACGTTTGTACTAGAATAGCAATAACTAAGAAATAAACTTTGGTACCTAGGAAAAGAAGGTTTCTATGATGTAATTCTGAAGTCTTTTTGCCTTTGGATCCTTTGATGATAGGCGTTGCTTCTTGCATACTTGACACCATTTTAATTTCTTCTTGGAGTAGGATTTCTTCCAATGTCAATTTGAATCTTGCCTTTGCTGGGGACATCAACATTTCTTCCAGGATTTCTCACATCCTTTTTGTTTGAAGCATTAAAATTCTTGCTTGAGGATTCACCTTCATAGCCAAGACATGATTTATCAAGCGGAGACCTTTGATGACTTAGGATGTCATTTAGGGTTTGAGAAATTTTCAAGTTCTTATTCAGCAAGTCAACTTCCTTTTTACCAAAGACAAATTCTTCCTTCATTTTCTTGCATTATTAATCTTTCTTTGATAGAATGATCTCCATTTATTCCTTAATCTTGGTTGATTCACATGATTGGGTCTTAAGAGAAGTGATTCTTGATCTTAACTTGGTGATGTCATCATTGTTTTCTTCTAGTTGGCATGTCATGGTGTTTCTCTCCTTTTTTGCTTCATCGACTTCTCCTTCTATGAATTCCAAAGCTTCCATCACCTTCTCAGATCCTTGTGCTTGTTTCCTTGCTTCTTCTAGTTGAGATCTAAGGGAGGAGACATCTTCCTTGCATTGACCAATCCCTACTTCAAGTTTGTTCAAGCTCTTGTGCCTTTATTCAAGGTGAATTGACAAGGTATCTTCCCATTTCTTTGCCTTATTGAATTGATTTGTCATGGATATGACTTCTTCATGATGCTTTCTTTTGTTTTAATGAAATTCCTCCTTGATCTTAGCGATCTCCTCATCTCTTTCCTGTACTTGAAGCTAGACAACGTCAATTTCCTTCCTTGTCTTGTCCTAGTCACCAACTCACGCTTTCTACTTAAGTTCCTCATTTTCCTTTTTCAAATTTTTAATATCTTCCATGGCAGCCATAAGTTTAGTGAGGAGATATTCTTCAAAATCTTTTTCATTCTCTTCATCTTCTAGGTTTTCTTTAGCCATAATTCTTATTTTCAGCTTCCTTGATGGGTTCTGGATTTCCTTCTTGCTTTTCATCATTTTATTGACTAGAGATCATTGTCAACATTCCTTTTGAGTGAAGATCATGAATTTTATCCCATATGCCTTTTGTTGATGAACATTTTTCAAAATTGGCCTTCATAGAATCAGGTAGCCCATTCAAGATTGCTTTCATTTCTCTTGTATTTTGTTCCTTCGATTCTTTATCCATCATGCTATCAGCAATCACCGATTTACAGACTTCAATGCCTTGAGTCTTTACAAAATTCCTCATTCTTGCCTCCCATATATGAAAGTTTCCATTGAACAATGGAGCCTTCATAAATTGATTGACTTCAATTTCAGTGGTCAAGGGAGGCACATCTTGTGGAGGATTGGTGCATTTCTTCCTTGGCTTCACCATTTGTGTTGTAATGATCAACCTTCAAGCTATTAGGCTTTGAGGGAAGGTATTGGCTTTGATACCAATTGTTGGAAATACTGAGAGGGGGGTAAATCAGTATGTCATTTCAATTGTGATTTTTACAAGTTAGATCACTTATATTTAGAACACAAAATGAACAATAAGATTAAATGATTTTATTAATTTCTTTAGTAAATCAAGTACAATGTATATAGGGCTCCAACCCTCTCCTCCAAGGCACCAACCTTATCTTTTTGAGGTTCCAACCCACTGTAATACTTCATCAAGATATGTTTGGTAGTAACTCATGGCTCCCAAAATCTTCTTCATTGAACCCTCTCAATATTCATCTTCGTTGTAGTCTTCCACTTCACATCATCAATGACAACCTTGTCATATAGAAGGTGTCACCACTGTTCTTCATGGTACCCAATCAAATATTCCAAGTTTACTTCATGATGACATCAACACAACATCATGTCTCCAAGGATGTTTACAAGGCTTCTTCAAGTCTTACTCATCCACACGTCATAGGTTCCAGGTGACTATTCTTTTCACATGTCAATAAACTTCAGACCCAAGCTTCAATATTCCTATGAGAAATAATCCTTTACTACATCAAACCATTGCTCAAAATATCACACTGCCCAATGCACCATGCTGCACCAAGACTTTAGTAATGATAATCCTTGCACCACACTACACCATTGTCTAATGAACCATGCTGCACCAAGACTTTAGTAATGATAATCCTTGCACCACACTACACCATTGTCTAATGAACCATGCTGCACCAAGACTTTAGTAATGATAATCCTTGCACCACACTACACCATTGTCTAATGAACCATGCTGCACCAAGACTTTAGTAATGATAATCCTTGCACCACACTACACCATTATCAAATGCACCATGCTGCACCAAGACTTCAGCAATGACAATCCTTGCACCACACTACACCACTATGAGAGGTTTGCCACAATACCTAGAGAAGTCTGCTACACCACTAAGACAAGTTTGCCACGGTACCAAGAGAATTCTTCTACATGTCCAAGCCAAATCCTTCAAGATACAACATAAATATGCCTCAATAGAAACTTTACCATAGTCCACACCTGCCTTGTACTTTAACCATGGTCAATGTTCACCACATATCCAGAAAAACAACACCATAGGTCAGAATTTCATCGCTATAATATGTCCAAAGATTTAGAGGGAACATGTTTGAATTATTTAGCCTTTGCACAGCCCGAATTAACACCACAAAAATACACAGGAACCAATCCAAAGATTCTGAAGGTAAAGGCACTGAGCTGGAACAATCTCCTTAGCTTGATCTTCTCACGTTCATGATGTATGAACACCCTTTTCCTCTTAACCGAACTTCGTAATTGAACTGTTGTAGAGGATGATCCGAAATTGATTGGTTTAAGTGCTTATATATATGCTCAAATTCTACCACCAACAAATATTCATGTCCCTTAAGTGCAAGCCATCATGAAAAAGAGCTTACGTCGGTTTAATGACCATATTAATTTCCTTATCTTTAAAAATTCATATCTCTTAGAATATTTGGAGTTTTAGGGCATGTGATAGCTCATAAGAAAGCTAAAAATATGCTATAAATGATGGCATAGGTATCATGTTTGGATGATGCCTCTAAAGAGTGAGAAATAGGTTTTTATGTGGCTGGTCAACAGATGGTGCAAAAAGAAAGAGGATAGTGGAAATTCCTCATGGATGGGCTTCATGTCATCAAGGGAATCTTTCATCATTAGGATCATCAAATGTGGTCATCGTCCTTCATCAAGTATATTCGTCAAGGTGATCATATTTCCTTCACCAAGGGTGGTCATTCATCGTGGTACATGGTTGAAACTTCTTCAATGTAGGGATACAATCATGTCCTTGATTGCCTTCTTCATCACCACGTCTCCTTCAACATTATTGGAGGTTTTTCATGTCATCATCAAATCATCATTGGAGTTATGAAATGTCATCATGTTTATGTAATATAGGCAATCTTCAAAGTGTAATCCTCTTTTAGCATCTTCAAGAATATTTGCCATCCAGTCATTGATATATCAACAATCAACTATTGTCATCAATGACAACCTAGATTAACATGAAATTCTTCATCGAATTGTTGTTTGTGATGTTGAATGTTGTATATTTTTCATTGTTTAAAATATGAAAAAAACAACTAAGTTTATGTGCTTTTGCAATTTCTATCCATTGCCCATAAGACATAAACTAGCTTGCAAAATTTTACAATAAAACTTAAATTTTAATTTCAGAAATGTCTCTTTGGGAAGGGATTTTGTGAAAAGATCTACAATCTATTCTTTGGTGGAAATATATTCCAACTTGAAATTAAGTTTTGTTACTTTTTCTCCTAAAAGGTGATACTAATTTGGAATATTCTTTATTTTGGAGTGCATAATAGGATTCTTTGAAATACCTATTGCACTTGTGTTGTCTCAAAGTATTGATATTGGATGATTATATTCTACCTTAATATTTGCTAATGTCTTATTCATCCAAAAAACTTGTGTGTAACATGATGTTGCTGCTATATAGTCAGCTTCTGTTATGGATAGAGAATTTGAAGGGTGTTTCTTGTTTATTAAAGACACTATATTGTTGCCTAGAAACAATGCTCCTTGACTTGCACTTTTCCTATCATTAATATTATCTTCCAAATCTGCATTAATATATTTTATTAGAGTAAAAAATTCACCTCTTGAGTACCATAAGATGAAGTCCAGGTGTTGACTTAGTGGACCCTGACCCAGGTTCAGCGTTAATTTAGCCAAACAAATCCCTATGCTACTGACCCTTTCAACATCAATTTGCGGAGCACAGATTGAAGTCTCACTCAAAGCAGTATGGGGGGATGTTGGAACCAAGTTTCTGAACCCAGAGATGGTAGTGATGTCGTTTTGTGCCCTAACTCTGCCTTCGCGCAGATCGATAAGCCTTTTAGGGCTTATCGATATACTTTTCTTAATTGGCCTCTAGACCTTCGCGAAGGTCTATGATCATCTTTTGTGGACCCTAAAAAGGTGATTCATCTACTTATGCACTTCTGTAATTACTCTTACTTCTATATTTACCCAGATCAACTTAAGTATCTGATAATTCCAACAAGCATTAAGATGTTCTTCACGTAAACAAATATTATTACATGCGTTCAGATAACAATGTAAAATGTACATATTCACGCATCAAGATGGCATTAAAACATAAACCTTGTATTCATCATAACATAATTGCATGCATTTATAACATAAGTAAATAGATCAAACACACGTAATTCCAGAATAAGATTCTTTATTAGTACTTTAGATCTTCTTACAGGTTCTAACTACCCTGAGCACTCAGTTGTAGGGGTTTGTACACTCAGCTGTGGACTTTTACCCTAGGCTTCTATGCACATAGTTGTAGAGCCTTCCTTCTATTCTAAGACTCTTCGTTCTTTTCACTAACGACCCATTAAATCTATCATCTATTTCCAAAATCTGCCTTAGACTCTTCTAAGACTCTCCTTTTTATACAATCCCACGGTCCGTGGACCATGGGTGGATCTTCTAAAGCCGACACAACTTACATAAAAGAAGGGTGGAAACCCTTTATGACACTTTACATCTACATGCTCTACTACCACAAATTGCGGAGACTTTACACTTTTCTTACAAAAAATTGGGCTTTCTGCCCCCAAATTTGGGCTTTTAACCCCAAAATCAACCCTAGGGGAACTTGTCCCAATAGGCCCCCAACACAAATATGGTGACTCGCCCCCAAGTCACTCTGTTAGCACATAAATCTTTCTGTGAAGATGTTACACGGAAAAGTGTCTACACAGAACTGCTTATCCCACTAAGGTGTGGTAGCTACCTTAGAAACAAACAAAGTAAAGCTACTTTCGTTTTTCCTTTATGAAATATAGATGAGAGAAGAACAAAGAAGACCAACCTCTGTCTTGCGCTAATCTCCTAGTTCAATTCCTCTCTCTCTTGATAGTCTTTCGTTAGTTTCTCCCTTGCACGCCCAGCTTCACAAAGTACCTGTAAGATCACAGTAGCATAGCACTATACAAGAACATGGATCTATAATCATAAACAATCTAGGATCAGATGTAAATTGACCATACAAATGCATAAAACATAAATGACACAAGAGTATGGAGGAAAACTTGAATAGCTTTTATTGATAAACAAGAAAGAGCCAAGGGAGTTACAACCAGTTGTTCTGACCCAGCATCATCCTCTCAGCAAGTAAGCCCTTCTTCACCTCATACAAAGCTTAAATCACCCAACACTATGATGTTGTCTCAAGAAACCAATAGCAATTCCTTACAATATGAAAAATTCCAGCCTCTGGATCTCTGGGATGAGGGATCCATATATAGATATCTGTAAGGGAGATGAGTCAGCTTGTGATTTGATTAGTGTATTCCCTCTGATAGTTCTTGCTTCCACTTGGAGATTGATGATCTCTTACTCATCCTTGGTCGAATTCAAAGAGGCAAGTGTCACAGGAGAAGTTTCTGGAAGTTTCCATGCCTCTCCACCTCGCGGAATGACACTATCGTTTGTCACTTCTCGCCCATTGCACCCCATAGAAGGGATTTTTGAAATGCAACGCACCCACACAGTGTATTTAGGTGAGATTCAATGCACTTTGCCTATGGAGCAGCTGAAATGATCCTGTTTTGACCAGTTCTGACCAGTTTTTCATGGAGAACTTCTGGGAGAAGCTGTAATCAGTTGACCTTGTTCCTTTAGGGGTTAGAACAACACTTTTAGGGACTTAGGAGCCCTTGGTTTATGGACATTTCATGCTTGGGGTTGTAGTGCCCAAAAATGTCTATAATAGTTGCCCCCTAAAGCATGAGGTCGTTAATCCTTTGATGTCGGGTGAAATGCTTTATTATGAGGATTTGAAGTTCTTTCAAGCTGAGAGGAGACCTGTAATAAGATACAATACAATACATTATCTTCATAATATTTTCATGATCTAGCTGAGGCGGGCATTCCCATGCTCAGCTTTATAAATTCATTTTCATGTACATAGGACAGACAATCGGCTGAGTGTAGACTGATGATTCTGGTAGAGCCATCATCCCTTTGATTGGATGACTATCTGTGCAGCAATGATGTACATTTGATGTCTTTATTTCCCTGAATATATATCGCAGCTCGGATGGATGAAACTAGATCCGGGGTCTTCAATCTCATTCGATCTTCAATCAAAGTACAAGTCGATCCATGTGAGAGATGTTCTGGAGTCGAACATGGAAAGACATCGCCTGATTACTAGCCAATAATGAAGCTTTTAACAGGCTCGAGAGAAATCACCGATAATGATAATGACCCTCAAGGTACTGCAGTACAATTCACGTTGTGTGAATAAAGGACTTGGCGTCGAACACCACGCAAAATCTTTCGGTCGAAGGTCATTGATGTAAACCTGTTGCCGGAAGTGAGAAACTTGCCATTGAGGCATGCAAGATTCAAAGTACTGAACGGGGTGTTCCTAGACCGACTTCTTGGATAATGAGCTGATGTCGACAAGAAGCAATCCATCACAAGATGGCCTTAATGAATCCCACATCAATGACATGGAACGGAGCAAATGATTTTAATGGAGGTGAAAACGATCTGATGACATAAGGTTCAGGGTGGCGGTCATGAAAGAATGGAGTGTAAATGTATTGTAGCGGGTGAGACACAGATGAATTCTCTGAATGACTTCTCTTGAACATACCGGCGACACTGACGTGATGGATCGATAGCATTAACCCCAAATGTGGATGTTGTGATGGGACCATGGTGATGTGACCGGTGAATGAAACAACCCAACCCGACTTGGATGCGGAGTGAAAGTGTCATGTTCAAGAGCGACTTGCTACCAACAAAGTTTCTTCAAGTTTTCTTCCCAATTTTTCCCCAGTCATTGCTGACCAGTACCTCTTTATTTTTGTCAAGCTTGAGGAGGATAACATATGCTTGTTCTATAATTTGCCCTTCGGGCAAACCCATCGCTATGTTTTAACGAGCCTAGCGATAGTGAAACTCGTTCTTGTCTGCTATGGACAAGTTTGTCGCTATTAAGTTTTAACGAATTTAATGACAAAGATAACTCGGTCCTTTTCAATTTTAGAGAGTCTGAAAAGGGACGTAAAGGAAACTCCAAAATTCCTTTTCCGTCATCTAATCCCTAAAGTCCGAAAAAATTATAAAACAATACAGAAGGGATGAATTTTCGATACTTTTAACGAGCCGAAAAAAACAAGCGCTCGATCTTTTTGTGTAATAATCCCTCAGGTCCAAAAAGATTAAAATCTAAAGGAGGGATAGCACTTCCGGTCCCTTTAACGAGCTGGAGAGGCCAATGGCTCGGCAATATTTTCATATTTTATGAGTTAGTTGAAAAGAGCTTAAAGGAGACTCGTCTTTTGAGGAACGAGTGATAAACTTGGGTAGCAGCTGATTCCAAGTAAGGTTTGGAATTTTCCAATCACGGCAGTGTTACAAGGATGGCTAGTGGGATCACTCTTCGCAGCTGTTCCTCAAAAAGGGGTAAACAATCAAATGGAGGTGAATGATCGGCCAATACAGAGTGGAGGTGATGATGAGAACACGACCAGGGCTTTAAAGGCTGAAGTACTACATTCACGATGGTTATTTACCGGAAAATAGTTCATTTTTTAATGAGCTTAAACGCGGGGGGAAACATTTGCTCATGGCTTATGTTTATTTTTTAACGAGCTTGAAATATGCGCTAAAACTGCTCGATTAATCCAGTCGTATAATAAGAATGTCCCATTTTAAAACGGCAAATTTTAGAGTTTTTCCCCATATCCTTTCTTTATGCAAGTTAGGAAACGACCAATCCTACGAGTTTAAAGGGTTATAGGACCTACAAATTTAAAAAAATAAATAGTCGCTCTTCGCTTGCATGCCAAAAGGTTTGCATGCCCCCAGGTATAAAACAGAGTTTCAAGGTCACCTTTCAAATATCCAACAAAACATTTTTTTTATCAGGAAAGGTCTACCTCTTTCAGGTTACCAAAGATTGTTCTATTCACAGTGCAAACAAAACACTTCTTTGGTGATGTCTACCGAAATAGACAAAGGTGAGACAATCCACTCACATAACTTTGACAAGAGAATCTTATTCCATTCTAACCCCCTCTTCCAATCACAGACGGGAGTACAATCCAGTCATATATCTCTCACGGAAACCTACCCTATACCCGAAGTTTTCTTGCCGAAGCAGACCAGGGTGCATGCCCCCTGGGTTTCAGTCATGTCCCCCGAATCACTCGCGCTCATCAGGTGGATGGACTGGGGATTGATGAGACCTTCCTTGTGTGAAAAGACCATTTAGGGATGGTATATGACTATTTGCTATGTGTGATCCGGGAAATGAAAGCTGGTCTACGAGCTTGACCATTCTTCCTTTGTGCGGAAAACACATTACTCTAAAGAGTGATGAAACAATTGCTCCCATGCAATAAATATAGTCTCGTCCAAGGAGTAGATTATAATCTAGGGGTCCTTGAACTACCATTACGTTCATGTGAACGGTTTTCCCTCTCAATGTTATGGGCGCATTGGGAAGGATCCCTAACGGTCGACTGGTTCCATTGTCAAAGCCTGTTAGATTTCTTATCTCAGGCAAAAGCGATGGCGAACCAAGCACTTTCCAAGCAGTCGAGGAAAGGATACTCACAGAAGCCCCTTCATCTATGATGGTACCAGTCATAACCATTCTATATATTTGAGCAATAATTCGGAATGGCACACTAGCCGGTAAACGGGGTCTGCCTAGTTGATTCCAGTCGAAGGAAACAACTAGGTTGCTTGGAGTTGGGACCGAATAGACGGCCAGGTACGACTCTGACGAACTTCCTTCCTGCGATAAAGGAATGGGTAAATTGCCCCCATGTTCATCAGAGTCTGTGCTTATGAAAAGAATTTGGACGGTGTCATCCTTATTCTCTTCTGTGACTGTATCATCTGAAGATGGAAGCTCTGAAGGCAAGACCGGGTCAACTGCCACCTCGACCTTTTGAATTTCATATGGTATGGGTTCAGATGGTTTGTCTTCAATGATAGATGCTTCGGCCAACCACCTGGGTGGGTCAGCCGGATTTTCAACTAGTGACGGACTCGGCAAGAGTTTTTTATATCCAGGAGGAAGTCGTAACGGTGAAACCAGACGATTGTCCAAAACTCTTTTAGCCTCGTCTAAGAAGGGACAACGGTGGACGGCATGATCACCTTCGCACAGTTTACAAGGAAATCTATATTTTCCTTTTTGTCCTGGGGCTTCACTTTCACTTGTCAACGGTGTGTTTTCAACATGATCATCAGAGGTTGACGACACCGGGTTGTGCAAATGAGGAGACCAGTCCCTTAAGATCCGAGGGATGCAAGGAAAATCTCTATGATAGTGGTCTCCTTTGCAAATGACACATGGCGATTTAGGCCTGGTCGGTGTAGTGTGTGGATTTTCGCTAGATGACGCTTGGTTGCCCCCTTTCGCTTTTGGATCCTTCTTCTTCTTCTCTTTCTTCTTCTTTTCCTTCTTCTTCTTAGGTACTTGATTTTTGGCTTTACCAACCCCATCAAGTGAAGAAGAAGGAGGAGAGGAAGAATTTGAGGAAGTAGAAGGTTGGTGGGTAACTCTGGATTCGTCTAGTTGCTGACTCGATTGTTCAGGAATTGCGGTGTTTTGAACGACAGAGGTTGAGAAGAGCCATACGGGCAAGCCGATTGTCAATCCTGGAAGTGACAATGTGGCCATATGGGGTGCACCAACATCTCCCCAAGAGGAGAAGGGACTAGGATTTCCTCCAAGGGGAATTCCTTGGTTGGTGGGTTCCATTTTCTCAACTTAAGATCAACGTAGGAAAGGGTGATGATTATTCCGTTTAAAATAAATTTTAGACGCTTTGACACAACTTGTTTTTCAATTTTTAAGAGTCGAGAAAAAACAAAAGATGACTCTAGTCGCCTTCGATTTTTAATGAGCACGAAGTGACAAGTGCTCAGATGGACCTTTTCCGTTAAGGAGTCTGAAAAGAAACGAAAGGGACTGCTCTAGAAATCTAGGTAGAGGGATTACCAAACCAATCGCAAAACTGCAGAATACTTTTTACGGTACTGCAGTCAATCTTCCCGAATGCTGTGTTCAGTGCATTGCGATCGATAGGGCGGCAGACATGGCTTCCTATGGATAAAGGATTAAGCCTATTGGAGTCTCCCAAAATATACTCGATGGTACGTGGGAGCACAAGTGCATACTGGCACTTATCGTCTCAAAGTGGAGGAATCACCCAACCATCAGTGAGAACAACAGTTACCAGGCTTTACGACGCTGGAATATGTCTCTAGCCTACACTTCTAGATGTTGTGCGTTAGGTTCCAAAGCATTGTTAGATTCATTAAATTTATTTTATAGTTGATCTTGCTTAAGAAATATGCCTTTCAGGTTCACCATGAGATGTAGATGTACAATTCCTAAAATGCAATCTAAGATGATAAACAGTCTTTTATCTTCTTTATGCAATGAAAATCCTAGCTACTAAGGAAAGAGAGACAGTATTCTTTCACAAAGAGCAAAGAGCACACTCTAAATGTACTGTCCTAAATCAAACCATTCAAACAGTCTAAATGCAAATGCACATGCATGTATTTGTTTTCGGCTTTCTTAGTAGATGAATGGTAAAAAGAAAGCTAATGCACAAATCTGAATTATGTTTCAAGCGACAATTACTAACAAGTTTCTTTTCAAAATAAAAAATGGAGACAATCACAACATTTTACGATTTGGAAATGAATACTTGCTTTCGACACTAGAAAAACTACAAATTCAGACCAAATACAATAGTAACATGGTAATCGACTATCTACAGCAACCAAACTCTTTCCTATGACTGAAAACGACACTTGCGACACTTTCAAATCAAAGGATGGCAGTACAATTACGTTACTTTTTGCAAAGGAGAACTGAAAATGACTCAACAAATACACAAAAACATTTACAGTTCTTTTTCACAATGGAGGTGGAATAACAGCAAGGAAAAGTGGTTTCAAACAGAGATATATTGATTACAGGTAGCAAAATTCATGAATAGAACTGAAAAGAATGAATCACAGAAACCAAAACTGAACAATGCCTAGTCTGATCAGCGCACCTGTAACACAGGGAATTTGAAATGCAGCACACCTACTACACTCGGGAAGTGCGCCAAATTTTAGATTCACATAATAGTACCTGCGCTGGGCCAGAGAAGAGACTTTGCTTGGGTTCTGGGTCACAGTTTGCAATTCAGTTCATGGGTTTTGGCCGAGCAAATGGTAATCAGTAATGCAACAATCAGGGGTAGATCTAAGGAGGTTCCAAGAGCTACCACGAGGGCAATCAGAGAGTTTGTAAATCAGTTGTTTAATTTATAAACAAAACCCAGAGATTGACTGAAGCGACATTTATCTACTTTGCATTTGCATAGCAAATGTAGTTCGAAAGCTACCTGGCTCGACTTCAGGCTCCGTCTGTAAGTTTATAAAATAGACAACAAGAAAGATAAACAAACAAACTAATTCGTCCCCAGTGGAGTCGCCATTTTGTTACAGGGAAAAGTGTCTACACAGAACTACTTATCCCACTAAGGTGTGGTAGCTACCTTAGAAACAAACAAAGTAAAGCTACTTTCGTTTTTCCTTTATGAAATATAGATGAGAGAAGAACAAAGAATACCAACCTCTGTCTTGTGCTAATCTCCTAGTTCGATTCCTCTCTCTCTTGATAGTATTTCGCTACTTTCTCCCTTGCACGCCCAGCTTCACAAAGTACCTGTAAGATCACAGTAGCATAGCACTATACAAGAACATGGATCTATAATCATAAACAATCTAGGATCAGATGTAAATTGACCATACAAATGCATAAAACATAAATGACACAAGAGTATGGAGGAAAACTTGAATAGCTTTTATTGATAAACAAGACCCAGCATCATCCTCTCAGCAAGTAAGCCCTTCTTCACCTCATACAAAGCTTAAATCACCCAACACTATGATGTTGTCTCAAGAAACCAACAGCAATTCCTTACAATATGCAAAATTCCAGCCTCCGGATCTCTGGGATGAGGGATCCATATGTAGATATCTGTAAGGGAGATGAGTCAGCTTGTGATTTGATTAGTGTCTTCCCTTTGATATTTCTTGCTTCCACTTGGAGATTGATGATCTCTTACTCATCATTGGTCGAATTCAGAGAGGCAAGTGTCACAGGAGAAGTTTCTGGAAGTTTCCATGCCTCTCCACCTCGCGGAATGACACTGCCATTTGTCACTTCTCGCCCATCGCACCCCATAGAAGGGCTTTTTGAAATGCAACGCACCCATACAGTGTATTTAGGTGAGATGCAACGCACTTTACCTATGGAGCAGCTGAAATGATCCTGTTTTGACCAGTTCTGAGCAGTTTTTCATGGAGAACTTCTGGGAGAAGCTGTAATCAGTTGACCTTGTTCCTTTAGGGGTTAGAACAACACTTTTAGGGACTTAGGAGCCCTTGGTTTATGGAAATTTCATGCTTGGGGTTGTAGTGCCCAAAAATGTCTATAACAGAAGACCTCCCAACTCCACTTGCAACACTGCAACCTCAGTGGTATATTGTGTCACTGTCTGCTTAACCTGCTCTACCAGCTGCTCTGTTGTTGTTCTTGCGCTATATGCCTGGATCTTCTGTTGTGTTTCCTGCAGGCTACTCAACTCTTCCTCAATGGTGGTGGTGAGCACATAAGCCTCATCCAGCCAAGGCCCCAATCTAGCCTTAAGTACTGCCTCTCTTCACTGTACTGCATCCGCTTCTTCTTTTAATTCCTTTACCTCCTGCAGCTTTGCCAATTTTTGCGTGATAGCAATGGTACATGTCACCACTCTTGCCTCATCATATCACTGCTTCAATTCCCTCTCCTCAGTTGATAACCTCTACAGGTTGGGATCTTCCTGCATACTGGTAAGTACCTCTAGCGATTGCTTAAAGAGCGCAATGCAATCTGTCACCACGGTATCTAATGCAGCAACTGCATTCTTGACAGCTGCCTTGCATTGTTCTCTGACCTCTAGTGGAGTTGAGGGATGTGCCCTCAACTTGAGCTCTATAATTTTGAGGTTCAACTCAAACTGAACCTTGTCCATCTCAGTCTGAGCATCGCACACACATGCGGCCAACTTCTGAATCTTGGCCTCGACAAGTGCCTCTTCAGGGTTGTGCAGTTCTGGAACAGTTATGCACGCCTTTGCTACCACCATTGCGGTGTGCTCATTCTTCTCCTAGTCCTTCTTCCGGGTTTCTCTGATGTTTTCTCAACGAACAATTGTTAACCTTCTGCTCACTAATCACACAGCACGCACTACTCTTGGACCCTCAGTTCCGCGATCACACCTACTTGTAGCGTGTGAAGAAATTTGCTTGGGAGCGCGGCCAAGTTGAGACCAATGTTCCATAAATAAACTCAGTCAGTGTCTCTCTCCACGCTTAGGGCTCAGGTAGCGCGACGACCCAACGATCCAAGGAGTGAACCATCCCCGCTGCTCCAGTGGTCCTTGACGCCAAACTAGTCGACGTCGCGCTGCTCTACCCTACACTAACCTGTAGTTGATTAGTTTGGATCTGCAACTCACACAGACCCATCTGAATGGCCACTAAGACTTACTTCTTCTGCTACTCAAAATATTGCAACAATTTCATATTCGCGTCCCTGACCTTATCCCCAATGTCATCTAAGTCATCTTTTGTCAAGGTGATCGGATCGAGCAATGACTTAGTAGCCTTGGTCTTCTTCCGCGACCCTTCTTTCTCCTACTCTCAATTATGCTTCACCCAAAAGGGGGCGCTTTCCTGGTCTCCACCACCTTGTTCAAATTTCTCCTCTTCCTCCGTTTGCAGTGAAGGAGACTTCTGACTTCTGTCAGAGTCATGCTCTTCTTCCTATTCCTTCGCGGCGCGCTCTGCTTCTGCTCTTGCTTTTTCCTTAGTCTCCTTTTTTCGTTTTTCAGCCAACTGCTGCATTTTCAACCGGGTCTCTTCCTTCTTTTTCTTTCATGCGGACTTACTAGACCAGGCTGACAAATCTGAGGTCATGCACCACTTAGATGGCCAATGATCGAGGACCGTTGCTATGGAATCATTTGTCGCAAGGTATGGGAGATCATACCATTTCTGTTCTGGGTCCTTCCGTGCCTATATGGAGATAAAGTGGAAGTCTGCTTTGAACTCTGTGTATCTTGACAACTGCTCAAAGACAGTTGGTGACAGTCTTGACTTGCGGTTGATGGCCATATTGATGCTCATATCCATAAAAACCCAGAAGACCTTACTCTCGTGGACCCACTCAACGTCCTTCTTGGCCCATAGCAAAGCAAACTTCACTGCTTCTGGAAAATCTATTGCGATCAGAGGAAACTGACTGTCCTCTGGCAACTGCCACGCTACCAACACAATTGATAACCAAGAGTAGTGGAACGTATTACTGTGCTCTTGTGCTTCTCTGCAGTTCGTGAGGAACTCACTGCAGAGGTAGCACGCCTAATTGAATTGTACTTCCTCTGAGCACTAAGCTGCTAACAAAACTACTGGTGTCGACACCTCATCTACACGACACTTCCGCATTATCTTTCCAGCCAAGATATGGGTGGCTACCTTGACCGCGGGGTCCGTTATGCTTAAAATTGAGTGTCGGCATAGTTTCTTAACAAGCTTAAACTTGTCCTTCATCCTCTTGGTGAGGTCGCGCTCACCCACCTTTCTGCCAAATGCCTTGGCCAGATTAAGCCCTAAATGGGGTAGCTGGGTGATCCTATGGATCAACATATCAGTTATAGGGATTGTCTCCTCCAACCAAAGGCACCTGTCGTGCACCAGGCACAACAAATATTTGATAACTATCAAATTTATGGGTGTGTGGTGGTAATGCAGCACCCATAGCAGGTTCAGCAATCCTGCCTTCTCCACCCCACGAATCCACTTCACCGGCTCCAACGCGGTGACACCTGAATCCTTATAGAATACCCTCTACATGAAACTATCAGTAGCTAGGTGGGGGAACCGCTCTATGTCCGCCAAGTCCCAATCTTCAAGTTTTAGGTGGGGGATGTGCGCCAAACACAGTCCTTCAAACACGATATTTTATAGAAGTAGGGTTGTATTAAGAATAAACTCTCCCTCATCTGGGTCCTTTGGGATCTTCACCTTACCCTGGTGCGGAGGAATGTATTCTGGTAGCTTTGAGATAGGGTCTACACCCTCAATGTCAATGTCCTTTGCGCCCATACTAGTTTCTTCAGTGCCCTCATCAGATTCTAGGTTTACCACCTTGCCTTTATCCTATGCAGTGGGCTTCTCTTTCTTCTGGTGCTTCCTTTGTGACTCGCACACCGGCTATGTCGCTTTCTATTTTTCCTCCTTCATCTTGGAAGCCTCTCTTGTCGGCATAGGCTTCAGACTAGGTGACCTCGGTGATTTTGGCACCGCAGTAAGCATCTCCACACTTACGACCTCATGGGAAGCTCCTTCAGAGGCCTTCGATCCTCCAACACTTGTATTTTCCTTGGGAGTCGACATCAAGGTATTAAGGAGCTCCTAGGTTTCCTTCGGCAACCTGTCAAACACTGAACTTGCCACCAAAGCCTCAAAACTTGCAGGGTTCATGCGCAACTAATAGCTCGACACCTCAACTCTCAGAATGCAAAGTGTTTTTCATTGGGTGGAAATCTATAATTTATAGGAAAATTTAAATTCAAATCCAAAAATTCCCCCCAAAATCCATTCATAAATGCTAGATTGGTAGCAGATTTTCAAATATCTCGCATTAAAATTCCACCTTAAATGCCACCCCCCCACTCCACTTATCCATTTTCTCACTGTCAAATAATGAACAGTGATCGTAATGGTCACTTTCTCACTACCCTTCACCGTCTCTCCTCCTATAGTGAAGCTCCCTTCGCGCTTCTGTTGATGCTGTGACATCCTTCCATCTTGCGTAGTCCCCCAGTCACGTAGCTCTACAACCCAGGCAGTTTAGTTTATAGTCCCGTGCCTCCTTTCAACTGCCTGGAGTGCTAATACTATGCTTCCATCATATAGTCATTTGGCTGGATCCCCGGTGTATGGCTTCAATCAGCTACCATTTACCTTTCTGGGAAATGGATATCCATTCAATTTCACCAGTTGAACTACTCCACCATCGGTAATTTCTTTGATGACATATGGCCCCGCCAAAGCATCTGAAATTTTCCTGGAAATTTATCAAAATTGCTATCATAAAATAAAACCAAATCATTTACCTTGAAGGTGTGCAGTTTGATGTGTCAATCGTGCCATGCTTTTTCGCGTGCCTTCTGAACTTGTTGATGGAATCCAGCCAAAAACCTATCTTCTTCAAGCTCTGTCAGCTGCGCGAGCCTTTCTTCCAAGGCTCCATGATCTACCATTCCTATGAACGTCACTATGCATAGAATAGGTACAATATACTCCATTGGCATCATAGCTTCTACACTATAAACCAGCCTGAAGGGTGTATGTCCAGTCAGTCCCTTACGAGTAGTTCTGTAAGCCCATAGCACTGCGGGTACACGAACATCCCAATCATTCCTTTGTGCATTACAAACCTTCGTTAGTGCCTTCTCCAAAATCTTATTAAATGCTTCAACCATCACATTAGCTTGCAGGTGATATGGCGTGCTCTTTTGATGATAAACTTGGAATTGCTCCGTTAGCATGCTAATCATTTCATTAAAGAAATGTGTACTGTGATCCTCATCAAAATCTTTGGGCAACCAAACCTAGTTAGCATGTATTCAAAGAGGAACTTCGCTTCTTTTTCCCCTATATAGTCCTTCACGAGCTATGCCTCTGCCCATCTAGTCAACTACTTCGTTGTGGTGTTGATATACCGCACACTTGTCTTCTTTCCTGGATGTAGAAAATTTGTGATAGGTTAACCCGATAATGCAATATAAATCAAAGCAGAATACTATAACCTACTTCTACTATCAATTTGTGGAAGCTTAAAGATTGAGATGAAAACTATAACTAGAAGAAGAAGAATCAATGGCACAATACACATGAAAATACTTTGGGGAAAGTCTTAGATAAAAACCCACACTATTGTATTATCATACATGGTGGAAATACATAGGAATTATACAAAGCCTTAGCTCTCGTAGCTATCTAGCTCTCAGTACAATCCCCACAGATGCTCACAGGCAACCTTGGCTTCTCTCCAGCCTTACTCTCTACCCTCCAAGCTCTTATTTCCTTGCGTTGTTCCTTGTGGATGATTAGCCTACTACAAAGTTGAAAACCAAGCCTTCAAAACTACGCAATCCTCAAGGATGAATCCTTGACTGCATGCATGAGTTTTCTCCATGAGAAAACACATGCAACTGATAGTAAATTGTCCTTGAACATTAATCTCAACTGGATCTTTCTCAAAATAGACATGCATGAGTTTTCTCCATGAGAAAACACATGCAACTGATAGTACATTGTCCTTGAACATTAATCTCAACTGGATCTTTCTCAAAATAGACATGCATGAGTTTCTTATGAGGGAATATTCAATTAACTGGAGTAGCACTAGTTGAGTGCATTAATGCATCAACTCACTGTTAACTCACTATTAGTTCCTCAAACAATTTGGAACTAATTTAACTCGACTTAACTCAGTAAACCGATTTAACTAATTACAACTTAAATATAACTCAATCTTATATCCTTAATTTAAGGGACAACTCTTGCATGACATCAGAAAGACTTCTAACTTTAATTTCTCCAACTAATTAATTTAAAATTAATTAATTAATTATTTCCAAGTAGTTGTTAAGACTAAATTCAATTTTAATTCACAATTTAATTCAAGGAAAAATTAAATTGGAATATTATTGTTGCCATATTTCAACACTCCCTCTCAACAAGAAAGAGATTATCTACCACCCTGATCCTGTCTCTATGGAACTCGAATTTACACTTTGACAATGCCTTTGTCAAAATGTCAGCATCTTTCTCCTCTGTCCGTTTGTACCATAATCCATACTGAGATGTGCCTCTGAGGTATCTCAATACATGCTTTTCTTCTTTCCAAAACATCTTGGTAGGTTGAACCATCGCTTAACTCAGTTGGTTCACCACATAGCACAAATCTGGTCAGTGAACCCACAAGCTACCTGTACGCAGTAGCCTCTACCACTTCTCTTGAAGTAGCAACCTCCTTCCTCCAGTTACCTGCTAGATGAGTCTGCAAGGGCTTGCAATTCTCCATGTGGAATCTCCTGAGTATCTCATTGGCGTACTTTCCATGAGACACAAACAACTCCCCATCCTTCTACTGCACTTCCATGCCAAGGAAGTAATGCATGAGACCCATGTATTTCATCTTGAATTCTCTTGAAGCTCCTCCTTGCAAAACATGATCAATTGATCATCACCAGTCAATATGAGATCATCAACATAAAGTACGATGATCAACAGCTTACCTTTCACCACGATGTGGTACAGGTTCGCATCCACTTCACTCTTTGTGAAGCCCAACTCGATGAAGTAGTTTCCTATCCTGGTTTACCAAGCACGAGGTGCTTGCTTTAGCCCGTACAATGATGTCTTGAGTAGGCACAAATGCGACTCATGATCGAAGGTCTCAAAACTTTTTGGCTACTTTATGTACACCTCTTCCTCAATCTGGCCATTGAGGAATGCAGTCTTCACATCCATTTGATGGATCTTCCAACCCATCTATGCTGATAGTGCTAACATAGATCTGATAGATGAGTGTTTCCAGGAAAACTAGTGTCTTTTCAATCTGATAGTCCCACTAATATTGGCAGCTATCTTAGAAACAAAAAATCAAAGCAATTTGTGATTTCCTCTATGTATGATAGATAAGAGAGAAGCAAAGGGACCAACCTAGATCTTCCGCTTGATTCCTTGCTTGATTTCTCTCCCCCTTGATAGAGCCTGCAACTCCTCTCCTACTTGTCCCGCTTAGAGAATACCTGTAGAAACAAAGTAACAAAACACCATCAAAGCATCTCAATCCATAATATCATAAACAACGTAGGATCAGAAATACATTGAACATACAATTTCATTCACAAATAACAAGATTCACAAGTACACAATTGTATGGGGGAAATCTCAAAGAACTTTATTAAAGTAGAAGGGAGAATTACAACCCAGCTGTCTGATCCAGCATCATCCTCCCAGCATCAAAGCCCTCTTCACCTCATGAAAATTAAGATCACCCAACAATACAATGCTTCGTCTCAAAGACAAACTAATATCACTTCTTTACAAATTACAAAATTCTAGCCTCTAGATCTCTCATATGAGGGATCCATTTATAGATGTTTGCAAAGGTGTGAGTCATCTCTGGGTTTTGATTAGTGTCATTCCACTTGTAGTTCTTGGTTCCACTTAGCAAACTGTCTCAGCCATTTGTCCATTCTCACTCATCGCACCCTACAGAAGGTCTCTTCAGTATGCATCGCACCTGGCTAGTGTAGCAATCAGTATGCATCGCACCTTGACAGTGGGGCAATCAGTATGGTCCAGTTTTGGCTAGTTCTGAGTGGTTTTTCAGGTGGAACTTCTGGGAAATGATGTAATCAGTTGACCATGATCCTTTAGGGTATGAAACAACACTTTTAGGGGTTAAAGAGCCCTTGGTTTGTTGACATATATGATTGGTGTTTAAGTGCCCAAATATGTCTATAACAGTTGCCCCCTAAAGCTTGAGGTCATAAATCTTTTGATGTTGGATGAAATGCTTTATCATGAGGATCCGAGGTATTCAAACTGGAACGTGACCTGTATAAGATAGAATAAAATACATCATCATCATATTATTTTCATGATCTAGCTGAGGCAGGCATTCCCATGCTCAACTTTATAAATTCATTTTCATGTACATAGGACAGATAATCATTTGTTGTTGCAGACTGGTGATTCTTTGTATGTAGAGTCATCATCCCTTAGCTTGGATGTTCATCTGTGCAACTTCTGTGTACATTTGATGTCTTTATATTCTTGAATATATCGCAACTTGGATGGATGAAACTAGATCCGTGGTCTTCAAACTCGTTCAATCTTCACCCGATGTACAAGTCGATCCATATGAAAAGATGTCCTGAAGTCGAACATGGAAAGACATCACTTGATTACCAGCCAATGATGTGAGTTGTTAACAGGCACGAGAGGAATCATCGATGATGATAATGATCCTCAAGGTACTACAACACAATTCACGTGGTGTGAATATATGATCCGATGTCGAACACCACGTAAAATCTTTCGGTCGAAGGCCATTGATGTAAACCTGTTGCTGGAAGTGAGAAAATTTCCATTGAGGCATGAAAGCTTCAAAGTACTAAAAGGGTTGTTTCTAAGTCAACTTCTTGGATAATGAGCTGATGTTGACAAGAAGTGACGCGTCGTAGGAGGGCCTTAATGTATCCCACATCTACGACATGAAACGAAGCAAATGATTTTCTGGAGGTGAAAACGATCTAATGATACAAGGTTCAGGAATGGTGGTCATGAAAAATGGAGGGTGAAGGTATTGCAGTGGATGAGGCATTAGCTGGGTGGTGAATTCTCTTAATGACTTCTCTTGAACATATTAGCGACACTGAGATGGATTGGTAGCGTTAACCCCAAAAGATGGATGGTATGGAGGACCAATGGTGGTATGACCCATGAATGGAATAACCCAACCTGACTCAATCATGGTGACAGAGTGAAAGTGTCATGTTCAAGAGCGACCTTCTACCAATAAAATTCTTCAAGTTTTCTTCCCTTTTTCCCCAATCATTGTTGACCAGTACCTCTTTAGTTTTGTCAAGCTTGAGGAGGATAACATATGCTTGTTCTATAATTTTCCCTTCGGGCAAACCTGTCGCTATGTTTTAGCGAGTCTAGCAATAGTGAAACTTGTTCTTGTCTAGATGGACAAGTTTGTTGCTATTGTTTTAATGAGTTTAACAACTAGGATAACTCGCTCCTTTTCATGTTTAGAGAGTTTGAAAAGGGACGAAAAGGAAACTCCAGCAATTCTTTTTTGTAACATAATCCCTTGAGTCCAAAAAAGATTAAAATAATACAAAAGGGATGACTTTTCCGATCACTTTAGCGAGCCTGAAAAGACAAGCGCTTGATCTTTTTTGTGGGATAATCCCTCAGGTCCAAAAAGATTAAAATACAGGAGGGATGACATTTCCAATCACTTTAGCGAGCTGGAGAGGCCAATTGCTCGATAATATTTTCATATTTAGTGAGTCTAAAAAGAGTTTAAAGTAGACTCGTTTTTTGAGGAACGAGTGGTGTTTAGGGTAGCAAACAGGTTCCGGGTAATCTTGGAACCAGTTCTGGGTAATATTGGAACTTCTCAAAACATGATGGTGCAAAGAGGTTGGCTAACAAAACCACTCATCGAATTTCGTCCTTAGAAACTATGAAACCAACTAATCGACCGGAACAAACACAAAACACACACTTGTGCGGATTGATTTGTATCTTGTAGTGTCGGCAACGTAGAAATATGGCTCTCAAATGTTGTGGATGATCATTCCGCTTTCGCGAATGAGCCGGTAGATCGTCGAGATACGGTTGAACAATGTTCTTGATGTCATGGAAGGCATAGCTCATTGCCCTCTGAAAAGTTTCCCCTACATTCTTCAAATCGAAAGGTAGTTTATGGTATGCAAATGTGCCCCACAGACATATGAATGCAGTCTTCGACTGGTCCTGTGGATAGATATTGATTTGGTTGTATCCAAAAAATCCATCCATGAATGAAAATATTTTGCATTCGACACAATCATCAATTATCTGGTCAATGAAGGGTGTAGGGTAGTTGTCCTTTGGACACGCTTGATTTACATCCCTATAATCGACGCACATTCTAATCGTTCCTTGCTTTTTCATCACAGGAACAATATTCGATACCCGATTAGTGAGAGGAACAGGGTAAATTAAACCAACATGTAAACGTTTTTCAACTTCTTCCTTAATGGCAGTGGCTTTCTTTGGGTGAACCGGTCGAAGTTGTTGTCGTACTGGTTTTACATATGGATATATCTTGATTTCATGATCAACGATGCTCGAGTCAATGCCTGGCATTTCTTCATATGACCATGCAAAGACATCTCTGAATTCGTGAAAGAGAGCGCAATATATTTCCAGTTCTGAAGGAGAACAAGTTTTGCCAACATGAATATTCTCTACAACATTAGGTTTGGTCGAGATATTAATGGCTATAGTTTCCTCAATATTCGACAAATTTCGCTCGGAATCTACTGTATTTATAGTATTTGACAGAAAATCGAATACTGATGGATGATTAAGGTCATTGGAATAACCTTCGTAGTTATCTTGAAGGTGGGAACGATGGTGGTAATCTTCCCATGGTGCCTCTCCTATCATCATTGACTGAATGATTCCTTCATTTATAGAATGTATACGAGACCAAGGATCAGAAGGGGTGCCATACTCTAGAGATCTATCTATCCAAACACTCGCTGAGTGTTGATTTGGGTTCACTGCGTAGGCCCAAAAAATTGATTGCTACAAAGATTCTATAGGGCTTAGGGGCAACACCTAGCGATGATCCACACTATCAAAATGGTAAGAATTCTTCTTAATCTTTGATGATGTAGAAGATATCATATGACAGGTTTCCACTGTGGCCACTTCCACCAGATTATTTGGAGGCGGGAGGGCAAAAGTACCCATTAAGGAAGGGTATCTTAGGAGACATACTTCGACATTTTGAAGTGATTGAGAGCTTCTATGGATCAGTGGAATGCTTCCAGGAGCTTGTGAACTGTTGGGGAAAAATGTTAGTTGGTCAACGATTGTAATTCCACCCTAGAAGGGAAATGCAATCTTTCTAAAATATGTTGACACAACTGCAGCCATAGCATAAATCCATGGCCTTCCCAGTAAGATATTGTAGTCTAGGTTTCCATAGATGACCTTGACTTCAATTTCTACTGTCTTGCCCCCCAGTTCGACTTGCAAGTTACTTAAAATCCCATACAGCGTGTATGTTCTTATATCGAATGCTTTTAATGTCGTTGATGATCGTGACAAGGGTGGTGAGCCTAAGGTTTTCCAGCAACTCATTAACATAATACAGGTAGATGCCCCCTCATCAATGATTGTTCAATGAACAGTTTTGTTGAGGGCTTTTACTTGTATAAGGAAAGAGAGTTTGGCCGGTAACTGAGGTTCGTATCCTTTATGGTTAAAGGCCACAAGATTGGAATCCGCTGGGTCAATCCCACCTATTGCTGATAACAAAGCCTGTTTTTGGGAGGGGAAATTCTGGAGTACTTCAATTTTCAACATAGCGGATGGCGATTGAGCCAGATCCTCCACTATGTTATAATTTTGTGCTACTCAGGCACAAGGATTAAATGTCGATTTATGTACTACTCCCTAAATTTGCGGCTTTATAGTTAATTCAAGAATGATGGGCGGAACAACTTCTGGTGAAGTTGTTGTTGAACTACTGGGTTGATATGTTGCCTTTTTGTTCGACGACTATGGATTCCCGTAGTCTTTATTCCTTGTCGATATCAAAGCATCATTTTACTGTTTCAAGATGGATAACATAAGTACTTGGGATGGGGAAGCATGATCAATAGCAACCATATTAGTTTCTGGATTTGGAAATGGATTAGTGAATACCACTTAGGTACTTGAAGTCTTTAAAAACTTTGCAATCTCAGCTTGGTTTGGACAATCTCTCATATAATGCTCCTCGTTACATATCAAACATGGAAAATGAGGAGGAGTTTTCTTTTTCCCAGCAGGGTTTCCAGAAGATTTCTTAGGAGTTGAATCTTCCTGCTTCTTCTTTTTGTCTTTCCCCTTCTTCTTGCCCCCTGGTTGCTTTGGATTCTTGCCCTTGTCAGATGACACATCATTAATCTCCATGGCAAGAGGTTTATCATTTGCTTTTTGACTATAGACTGCAAGGGCTTTACTAGATGGAGCCTTTGAAGTTTGTGTGTTGAGGTACCGATCATGCCATCACCAGTGTGAGAGTCCCTGTTTGATTTAGGAGGGGGAGGAACAGAAAAATCTTGTCTAGGAGCGTCAGGAATTTTGTCGTAGAGCATGCCAGACTGAGTATAGATCAAGTCTAAATATTGAGCACAAGCAATGACTTGCTCTTCTGTGACAACTCCTCCCTTCACCACATCCTCTGTAATAGGAGGCAATAATGACTTAATAAACCACTCAGCTAGAAGCTGATCAGGAACATACGTCTTTACCATTCAACAACGACGTCGCCACTCATGAATATGATCAGATATGTCAGTGGTTGTTGTCTGTTTAAAGTTGGTAAGGAGTTATGTTCCCATTTCGTACCTTATGGGTAGCTAAAAGTGGGTTAGAAAAGTAGTGGCAAGGGCATTGAAGTTATCAAACGAAGCTCTCGAAAATTCAATATACCATTTTACTGCTGGACTAGTTAGCATTCGTTGAAAAAGGCGAAGCTTAATCGAATCATCATTTAGGGTGTTAGATGAGCACCACAAATGAAAATTCATTACATGATTCGATGGATCTTTACCTGGATTTCCATTGAATTAGGAATATCAGAGGGAATTTTATCAGGAATTGCTGGCCACCAAGGGGTGTAAGCAATTGGATCATTTTTCAGTCGGTTCAGATCTGATAATTCTAGAGTTGCTACAAAAGGTAACTGTTGATTCAGGTTTGGCAAAGCATACCCAGGATAAGATGGGATCGCCTGAGCAGTAGGTATTTACATACCAGCATAACGTATCTGTGCTGATAACTTTGATAAGGTTGATGGGCATAACCATTATAGTATGGTTGTTGATAACTATTTTGAAAATGTGGTTGCCCATTACCTACAAAGCCTTGTTGCTCAGGTCCTCGGTAAGCTTGTTGGAATTGCGATTGTTGATATTGTACCAACCATGGTTGTTGGACCATTTGCTATTGCCCAATACTGGATGATTGACCAAGATGCAGAGTGATTGTACTCGTTTGAGTCTGAGTCGTTCCAGTTAAGGAAGCACTAATATGAGGTTGTGATTGAGTTGCAGAGACAAGAGGTTGTTGTGTTGTAACCTGCGAGAGTTGAGGTTGACACACAACAATATGTGCTTATACTTGTGACACAGTCACAATAGCAGGTGTAGTGGGAATATTTGACACAAGTTGGGTTGGTTGCATTGAATATACAATCCTTGGTTGTTGAGGTAGTATTGGTACCCAACCACTAGATGTAATTCCAATTTGACCTGAATTTTGTTGTGAACTCTCATATGGTTGTTCTCTAGGAGGGAATAATGAAAAAGCATACTGCCCTCCATATGGTTGCAACCCAGTGTTCAAAGGATATGCCGGTCCTTGAAGATTGGTTTTCCCAAATTGAAACTGGCATGCAAGATCAATTTGTTGAGTTTCAACATAAGAAATTCCAAATAGGATCCCGGATGAACCAATAGGAATAGACCATGTCATCGAAACAGTCCCTGGGTGGACTCCATCTAGTGGTCGATAACTAGTTGGGACAGATGGTATTCTAGCAAACATCGTAGGAATAGCAGCAAGAAGTTCTGTTATTGCTGTATCAGACGACACGGTCCTAGATGTTGATGGTTTCTCAGACATATTTAGTCTATCCGAAAGATTTCCTAGCAATTCGACAGGAACTTGCGATGAAGGATGATTAAAAGACTTCAGTAGTAGAAGGATATAAGTGGATCCAAGTTCAAAAATGCAATGGGGTACTAGATGGAAGATCCTCTACAATCTCTTCTATAGCAATCAGTCCAGGTGGAAGAGGTAGATTGTCAGGTCCGTAAAATATTTCCGGAGCCAACGAAGGTATAGTTTCTGCAGTGACAGATACTGGAGGGGTGACACCTCCTAAATTCTGGAACTCAACTCCCAGATGTTCAGGTAAGTGAAATTCAGGTTCTGGATCAGCCCTAGATGGAGTTGTTTCAGGTATAGAAGTGTCTACCGTTACACTAGGATCAGTTCTAATGTCCTCTTGTAACTGCGGAACTTCTTCTGTAAAGGCAGATGTACCAGAAATTATCAGAGTAACTATAGTCTCTGATGATATTGAAACACAAGTTTCAAATAAACCAGAAGAAGTGGACTCAGTTAAACAAGACCATTTTGCCCGGAATGGTTTCGTTTCCAAAGTCAAAGACGATTGACCTGCTAATCTCCGCAAACAACAGGGTTTTGATTGACTTTATTCCACGATTGCGGATTACTTGATCAACTCAAAATTAAAGAGGGGAAAATGTTATTCCGAATTAAATAAATTTTAATGACACTTTGACACAACTTTGCTTTTTCAATTTTTAAGAGACGAGAAAAAGCTAAAGATGACTCTAGTCCCCTTCGATTCTTAATGAGCCTGAAGTGACAAGTGCTTAGATGGACCTTTTCTTTTAAGGATTCGAAAAGGAACGAAAGTGACTACTCTGTAAATCTAGACAGATGGATTACCAAACCAATCGCAAAACTGCAATATACACCTTGTGGTAAATTAAAGAGAAATTTCCAAGGACTTATGTACGACAGTCAATCTTCCCAAATGCTATGTTCAGTGCATTGCGATCAATAGGGCGGCAAACACGGCTTCCTATGGATAAAGGATGTAAGTCTATTGTGGTCTCCCAATATATACTCGACGGTATGAGGAGCACAAGTCTGTGCTAGCACTTGTCGTATCAAAGAGGAGGAATCACCCAACCTTCGATGAAAACGATAGTTACTAGATTTTACAACGCCAGAACACGTCTCTAGCCTAGACCTCTAGATGTGTTGGGTTAGGTTCCAAAGTGTTGTTAAGTTCATTGAAATTTGTTTTAGAGTTGATCTTGCTTAGAAGTTTTCCTTTCAAGGTTCATCATGTGATGTAGATGTAAAAGTCCTAAATATGCAATCTAAAATGATAAACAATCATTTTTTACTTTTTAGCAATGAAAATCCTAGCTACTAAGGAAAGAAGATTACGATTCTTTCAAACAGAGAGCAAAGAGCACACACTAAATGCACTTTTCCTAAATCATTTTTTGCACACAGTCTAAATGCAAATGCAAATGCATGTATTTGTTTTTTGTTCCCTTTGATGTGAAGAATGCAAAAAAGGAAAACTAAGTACAGATCTGAACTATTTTCTTCAAAGCGACATTTCCACGATTTCTTTTCAAAATGAAAGGAAGACTAAAATGACACTTTTCGATTTCGAATAGAAAACTGCTTTCGACACTTCAAATATTAAAAATTCAAATCAAATACAATGGCAAAAGTACAATTGACTATCTAGAGGAGGAAGACTTTATGACGCTCTTCTTTTTGACTCAAAATGAAAGTTCGATTTAAGCTACTTTTGACAAAGGATCATAAATGATGGACAAATACATAAAAACATGTTCTAATCCTAATCAATGGAGGCTAAACTATGTAAATAAAAGAGGCTTCAGTAATGAGATACTGATCATAATAGCAACACAATCAAACAATGCCGAAAACAAGGAAAAAAAACCCAAATTTCAAGGAGAGAAATAGGACTACTTAGTCATCACATCTGTGCTTCACAAAAACATGGATGCATCTCACCTACTACACATGGGAGGTGTGATTCATACTAGCTTCTAGTTACAGACAGTGCGATGGGCCAGGGAGTGAAACTGAATTGGGTTTTTTGTTGAATTTTGTAGCTGAGTTTAGTGATTCAAGCTGAGATATGATGGACAGTAAAAACAAAGTACAGGCTTATGATCATGCGAGGTTATTGAGCTACCACAAGGGTGTTTAGGATGCTTGTAAGTCAAATGTTCAGTTCATAAACTAACCCGGAGATTGACTGAAGCAACATTTATCTACTTTGCAATTGCATAGCAAGAGCAGTTCAAAGGCTATCTGGCTAACTTTAGGCTCCATCTGTAGTTTATAAAGCAAAAACAATAACAAACAAACAAACTATTCGTTCCCTAGCGGAGTCGCCATTTTGTTTCCAGGAAAACTAGTGTCTTTTTGATCTGATAATCCCACTAAGATTGGCAGTTATCTTAGAAACAAACAATCAAAGCAATTTGTGATTTCCTCTATGTATGATAGATAAAAGAGAAGCAAAGGGACCAACCTCTTGTTTCCTTGCTTGATTTCTCTCCCGCTTGATAGAGCCTGCAACTCCTCTCCTACTTGCCCCGCTTAGAGAATACCTGTAGAAACAAAGTAACAAAACACCATCAAAGCATATCGATCTATAATATCATAAACAACGCAGGATCAGAAATACATTGAACATACAATTGCATTCATAAATAACAAAATTCACAAGTACACGATTGTATGGAGGAAAACTCAAAGAAATTTATTAAAGTAGAAGGGAGAATTAAAACCCAGTTTTCTGATCTAGCATCATCCTCCCAGCATCAAAGCCCTCTTCACCTCATGAAAAGCGATATCACCCAACAATACAACGCTTCTTCTCAAAGACAAACTAACAGCACTTCTTTACAAATTACAAAATTTTAGCCTCTAGATCTCCCATATGAGGGATCCATTTATAGATGTTTGTAAATGTGTGACTCATCTCTGGGTTTTGATTTGTGTCATTCCACTTGTAGTTCTTGGTTCCACTTGGAGATTTCATTGATCTCTTACTCATCTCTGGGCATATTCGGAGAGGCAAGTGTCATAAGAGAAGTTTCTAGAAGATTCCATGAGCATCCACTTAGCAAATTGTCTCAGCAATTTGTCCATTCTCACTCATCGCACCCTACAGAAGGCCTCTTCAGTATGCATTGCACCTGGCTAGTGTAGCAATCAGTATGCATCGCACCTTGACAATGGGGCAATCATTATGGTCCAATTTTGGCCAGTTCTGAGTGTTTTTCAGGTGGAACTTTTGGGAAATTATGTAATCAGTTGACCATGATCCTTTAGGGTATGAAGCAACACTTTTAGGGGTTAAAGAGCCCTTGGTTTATTGACATATATGATTGGGGCTGAAGTGCCCAAATATTTCTATAACAATGAGTACCTTGTGACACGAGCAAAAGTCTCATCATAGTTAATCCCCTCGACCTGTGAAAAGCCACGGACAACAAATCTTGCCTTATGCTTCTCCACACTACCATAAGCAACTTGCTTTACCTTTTAAAGCCAATGGAACTCACAACTGACTTTTTCTCTGGTCTCGGAACCACTTCCCAAACACTATTACGAACTATGGAGTCATACTCCTCCACCATAGCATCAACCCAAATCTGTTGTTGCACTGCTTCCTCAAAGGAATATGGCTCGGTCTCAACACATTCCCAAGCAAGGGCCATGTATCCAGTGTACCTCTCCGGTGACCTCCTTCGTCAATGTTGAGAAGATGGTGCTCCCACATTCTCTCTCGCATCCTCCAACAATATGTCAGCTTTTCTTGTGCGCTTTTGTCCATCTCTGGAAGACTCTACTTGAGTGGATGTCTCCACTCCTAGAACCTCTACATGTAGCTGCTTCGCATCAGTCTAAGGCTCCTCCTCCTTAGGAACCAATAGTTCCGCTACAGCCTGTAGTTGTAGCTCCATCTCAAGGGAAACACGCATGGCCTTCTACTCTTCAAACTTGAGATCTTTGTGAACCACTGTCCTCCGGTTAGTAAGCAAGTACACCCGATAGTTGTGAGGTGTACCAGTGTACCCCACAAATATCCCCAAATCTGTTGTCGGCTCAAGTTTCTTTCGTGCATCCTTTGTCACATGGCAATATACCGATGAGCCAAAGATCCTGAAGTGACCTACATCTGGTCTATTATCGGAGAAAGCTTCCTCTGGTGTCTTCATCCTAAGTATGAAATGAGGACTTCTATTTTGCAAATAGAGTACTGTGTTGCATGCCTCATCCCACAAGTGAAGTGGTAGCCTTAGTCATGCAACATTGCTTGTGATGCCCCTACAATAGTTCTATTCTTCCTCTTGGCCACCCCATTCTGCTGTGGGTTATGAGGTGCCATCAACTCTTGTTTAATTCCTTCCGTTGCATAGAAGTCCTTAAACCCTTGAGAGACATATTCTCCACCATTGTCGCTTCTCAAAGCCTTGATCTTCTTCCCTGAATCTTTCTCGACCAAAGCTTTGAACTCACAAAACATTGTGAAAGTTTGTTCCTTCTTCTGCATGAAATAGATCCAACATTTACAAGAATAGTCATCAATGAAAATCACATAACACCTTTACTTCGTTATGGATGTCGTCGAGAATGGTCCACACAAATCAGTATGAACTTGCTCTAAGATAGCCTCTACTCAATTGTCTCGATCATGAAAGGAAGACTTGGTGTACTTTCCCAAGGTACAACCTTTGCATATGTCAACTTGATCAAATTTACCTTTGGGAAGTCCTGTAGATATCTGCTACATTATCTTCAAAGCTCCATGATGCAAATGGCCAAACTGTCTGTGCCACAACTCACCAATGTCTTGGATTTGCACCAATTTTTCTTTCATACTCAATGTTTCACAATCATCTATCTCTAGTTTATATAGATTCTTCACCTGAATCCCTATCCTCTTGGTTTGACCCGTGGATATGTGTCTTAGGAATGCCTTTCCTTTACTGAAGACAACATCATAGCCTTTGTCCTCGAACATTGCGATCGATACCAAGTTCTTCTTCAGTCCAAGCACATACATCATATCTGTCAAGGTGAGAGGAGCTCCATGCTCCCTCTGAAAAGCAACCGTGCCCACTCCTGAAACACTATACCTTCTGTCATCACCCATCTCTATGCACATCTTGAGGTCTTTCTCCTCCAAGGCACTGAATAAATTTTTATCAATGGTCGTGTGGAATGAGGCTCCACTGTCAAGATACTAGACACAACCCATCATCGATGACACCATGCATGCGATGAGGGTAAAGTCCATTTCAAACTGAGAGGCTAATGCCTCACCTTCCTATCCTTTCGAGGATCCCTTCTTGGACTTCTTCGATGGGAAATTTGTTGCATAATGTCCCATCTTGTGACAATTAAAGCATCTTACTTTAGACATGTCACCCTTCTTCCCTCCATGAGAAGAATTCGATTTCAAATGGGAAGCCTTCCCCTTCCCTTTCCTTGCCTTACTTGCTAAGGCCAGATTTTCTTCAATGTCATTCTTGGATGAAAAACCATCTTGTGTGCTCCTCCTGATCTCCTCCTGCATAAGATCTGACCACAGTCATTCCCAATCCAGCAGTTTCTCCCTTCCATTCACAAAGTCCTGGTAGCTATTCCAACTCTTTGGAAGGCCAAGGAGACTGAGGCTCACCATATCATCATCGGCAATAGTTATTCCCACACTGCCAAGCTCATCTATGTAGGTGGTGAGCTTGTTCAGATATGTGGAAATAATATCGCCCTTCTCCATCTTGATTCTTCAAAGCTTATCCTTAGCGCCAATTTCCTCTGGTCACTATTGTTTTGGTAGAGATCCTTCAATGTCTTCCACATTGAAAATGGGGTATCCTTCCCATGGAGACTCGAGACAATATGGTCTCAAACTCCCTCAAGGATGATCTATCTCACCTTCACCACACACTTCTTCCACTCAACCAACCCTTTTGCATTAGTTGAAGCCGGATTTGGGATTTCTTGATCAATGAATTCCTTCAAGCCATTGTCTTCTAATACATCCTCCATTCTATCTTTCCATGCTATGTAATTCGATCTACCTTCCAAGGCATACTCGAGTCTCAAGCCATAGAACACCTTTGGCCAACCTTGAAGTATGATATGCATTCGATTTGCACCTACAACCCCGAACTTCAAACTTCGAATTCTCTTCTCAGTATATTGTTCACAACTTCAATACCATGTAGAAAATTTGTGATAGGTTAACCTGATAATGCAATATAAATCAAAGCAGAATACTATAACCTACATCTACTATAAATTTGCGGAAGTTTAAAGATCGAACTGAACAATATAACCAGAAGAAGAAGAATCAATGGCACAATACACATGAAAATAATTTGGTGAAAGTTTCAGATAAAAACCCCACACTATTGTATTATCATACATGGTGGAAATACATAAGAATTATACAAAGCCTTAGCTCTCACAGCTAGCCAGCTCTCAGTACAATCCTCACAGATGCTCATAGGTAATCTTGGCTTTTCTCCAACCTTCCTCTTTGACCTCCAAGCTCCTATTTCCTTGTGTTGTTCCTTGTGGATGATTAGCCTATTACTAAGTGGAAAAAAAAGCCTTCAAAACTGCACAATCCTTAAGGATGAATCATTGACTGCATGCATGAGTTTTCTCCGTGAGAAAACACATGCAGCTGATAGTACACTATCCTTGAATATTAATCTCAACTAGGTCTTTCTCATAATAGACATGCATGAGTTTCTTGTGATGGAATCTTCAGTTAACTGGAGTAGCACTAGTTGAGTGCATTAATGCATCAACTCACTATTAACCCACTACTAGTTCCTCAAACAATTTGGAACTAATTTAACTGGACTTAACTTAGTAAATTGAGTTAACTAATTACAACTCAAATATAACTCAATCTTATCTCCTTAATTTAAGGGATAATTCTTGCATGACTTCAGAAAGACTTCTAACTTGAATTTCTCCAACTAATTAATTTAAAATTAATTAATTAATTATTTCCAAGTAGTTGTTAAGACTAAATTCGATTTTAATTCACAATTTAATTCAAGGAAAAATAAATTGGAATATTCTTGTTTCCATATTTCAACACTGGAGGCTGAATTGGGCCTACAAAATCAATGGCCCATTTCTCGAATGGTTGTAACAACACTTGTGGATTCATAGGTAGCTCATCCCTCTGTGATGGCCTACCCGTCCTTTGACATGCATCGCATGCCTTACAATAAGCCTTGGAATCCTTATGCAGTGTCGGCCACCACAACCCAGCACGTAAAATCTTCTACATTGTTGCTTTTCCTACATAATGTCCTCCCACAGCTCCTCCATGAGCTTCAGCGAGGATGTTGTTCCATTCAAACTCAGGTACATAATGTCGCAGAATTTCATCTGAGCCCATTTTATATAAATGTCCTGCAATGACATAAAATTTTATCACGCGCACCACCAGCGCCTTCTTTTGTTGACTAGTATACCCTACTAGAGTCATCCCCGTCGTCAGGAAGTGTATTATTTCTGCAAAGTGATTGTCAGCTACACACACCGCAAAGAGATGTGTGTCAGGCGGTCCATCCTCCAAATTAGTAGGATCCTCTCCTGTTTCAATGCGTGATAGATGATTTGGTCCTACATTCAATCGTCCCACCTTCATAATGACTTTGAAATCATATTCCTGAAACAACAGTAGCCATCTGCATATCTTCCCCCCCAACACAGGCTTGTTAACCAAGTACTTCAATGTATAATGGTCTGTATACATCTTAAAGTGTTTGCCTAGAAAGTAGTGTTTGAACTTCTGGAGTGCATACACCATATCCAAACCTTCACGCTCAATCATTGAATAGTTCTTCTCAGCTTTAGACAACTTCATACTTGCAAACGCTAGAAGGTGATCCAACTCTCCCTCATCGGCCTGTGTTGGTACTGCTCCGAGTGCAATACATGACGCGTCCACATGCACATGAAATTCCTTCTTCCAATCTGAGAAGACTAGGATCAACATGGTGACCACTATTTCCTTTAGCACATCTAAGCTTCGTTGACATTCTTCATTCCAACAGAATGTATCATCCTTCTTTAGCAGCTTCCCCATCGGCGCGGTAATATAGGCATAACCCTTGATGAACTTTCTATAGTATCCCGTATGCCCCAACGTTGCACGTAGTTGTTTCACACTTCTTCATGCCTCCAAATTAATTATAGTTGTTATCTTAGCTAGGTCCACCATTAATCCTTGTCTACGCACCACATGGCCCAGCAAGATCCTGAAAGGAACACAAAACAAACATTTCTTCAAATTGAGCGTGGTCTGATACCTTTGGCATGTATCCAACATCAATCATAGGCTGGCTACATGGTGTTTCACCAGCCCAAACACCATCCAATCTTCAAAGTATACCTCCAAAAACTTGTAAATGAAGTCCTTGAATGCCACAATGACTACGTGCAAAAAGATCGTCGACGCATTCTTCAGTCCAAAAGGCATTACAGTATACTGAAAGCATCCCCACTCAGTTGCAACAGTCATCTTACTTCTATTCTCTGGCGCGATCTTGATCTGATGGTACCCCAAGCACCCATCAGTGAACGAATATGCTTCCTGCCCTCTTACATTATCCAACACTTCATCAGCAAACAAAGTCGAAAAAGGATCATGCGCACAAGCGTCATTCAGCTTCTTGAGATCTATAAATATCCTTATTTCATCCTTTTGCTTCTTTTCCTAAACTACTATTGGGCTCACCCAATCAGACTCTTTCATTGGTTCAATAATACTTGCCACAAGTATTTTATCCAAATCTAAGCAAACCTTTTCTTTATACTTTGGATTGAGGCATTAAGGCCTTTGCTTGATCAGCTCAGTGTCTGATTTCAATGTAATTTTCATAACTCCCAGGTCCCCTATTATCCCCTTCAAGTCTGAGAACTTCATAGGGAACAAGTCCTGGTATTCACGGAGCAACTCAGCGACCTTATCCACCATAGCATCATCCCAATAGTCCCCTATTTCAATGGCGTGGTGATATCTGGGTTTTATATATGTGACCCCTAAACTTTGCAGTGTCCCTCTATTTTCGGGATATTAATGCTCCTCGAATCCTCGTCTTCCTCTTCAGCAGTCACATTGTAGCACTCCAGTGCGTGGCGCAACTAGGTGGTCCAATCCGATTGAATCAAATCCAAGGGATCCTGTAGTATTCTGAAGATTGTTGCTTTGACCTCCTGTAGGGCTTCATCAATGCACTCGAATCCATCTTCAAAGTTGAATGTCATCAAGAATCCCTGTCTCAAAATATCCCATTTGTCTGTGCCATGGCGGAGCTCTATCTCCAAGTACCAATTCATAGGTATTACATCCAAGGTGTGACAAAACAAATGCACGCACTCCGATTGTGGTTCTACTCCATAAGTATCGGTCCATTTGGCTAAGTGATCACGTGAATCGCTCCTTCCATCATATTTCTCTATCAACCATACCTTTGGGCAACCAAACCGCACCCTCATCATTCTTTTATATTCGTGCCACCTATCGAAGTTGTCTTTATGCATACCCCACCATCCTGCAGGCGTAGCGTGCAGCACCATATCCAAGGCTTCTAAGTGATGCTTCTACGACACTTCCCTTCCAAATGCATCCAGAAATTTATCAACGTCAATTAAACCATCATAGTAAGGAAGACTTCTTACCTCCGATGATACACAGCACAATGATTTGGTCATCATGTTACATCGTAGTGTAGATACTTCGTGCAATCTATTATGCCAGTGTTCCAATTCCTCGTCTGAGTCTGATGTGCAGGAGCTTTCGCGGTCCCATGCAAGACGTCCATGAGCTATCGGATTCACCCAATCTTGATCTTTATCTTATAAATCTAGTCGAGATCCTCATCACTTTCATAATTGCGGACTGGTTCATTGTAACGTGGTCCTTCTTTAGGGTCCAATGGTACTACTACGCAGAGTGGTTTTCTTTCAAATGACATCATCCACTTCTTCAAATTAATCACCCCATTCATGTCGATAACCCAGTCAATCCCAAGGAGTGCAAGGTAGGGATTGTTGTCATCCACAATCTCTATCACTTCAAAATCGACCAACGCGCTCGCACCTTCGATATCAACTATCACTCCCTGTAATATTCTCATGGGGATAATATTTTGTTGATTCACCATCCTCAATTGAATAGGAGACCACTGCAGCATAGGTCTCCCCATTCTCTCCCATGTCTGTGTAGGCAAAACATTTGCGTCAGACCCTAGATCCAAAATAACTTGGTCCATTTCATTTTCTCCTATATGCGCAGTGAGTCTCATCTCCCACCCTATTCTTGCCTTATGCTTACTAATCTTCCTGACCACACGCGGGCCGTCAAGAGTATTACCAGCACACTTATTGATCAACTCTTGTAATCCCCTTATGGCCTTTCTAACTCGAAGCAGCTTCATACAGGTCTCCAAAAATGTAGTAAGCATGGATGGGTCCATTTCTTCAGACTGCTTATCTTGACTTCCTGAGGTAGAAGCCTCAGGAAAGCTTTTCTTTGCTTCCATGAAGGTTTCCTTTGCACGCTCCAAATCAAAGCCAACCTCCTTTTATGGAGCTTTGTGGACCCATTCACCTTCTTCAAGCTTATTTCCCTTGTCTTCACCAGTCTTCATTCCACTTCACAGCATGATGTTCACATTAGGATCCTCTTCGTGGGGTTCAACCCTCATCATCTGTAGATTCTAGGTAAGTTGCTAAGGTTGTGCCCCTTTTTCACATATCTTAGCTAGTAATACAGGGTAGTCTTCTATCACGTCAGGTTTGTGCATTCTCGTGCATAGTGTCCTGGTCCCCCACAATTGTAGCAAATCACCTGTCCTCGACCTCTACCAGGTCCTCCTCCACCTCAGCCTCGCTCGCGCCCTTGAAATACTCCTCGTGCTCCCCTAGTGCCTTGATCCGGAGGCTAAGTTTCTGCCTACACTCTATATGCGTGTGTTCTATCCATCATTAGCTCATATTTATGACAGTTACGCTCATCATGACCCACCGATTGACAGAAGTTTCAGAAGAGTTGTTGCAGTCTCTGTACAAATTTTTGCAGCAGGTGACATTTGTCTATCACATGTTTTCCATCCACTTGACAGATAGCACACCATAGAGTGGGCCATGTACTTAGCCCTGCTTGAGCTTCCAGACTCAGAGGCAACATCCCTTCTGCTGCAACATAATTCGCAAAGATGGGGCAATGATCTTTGTCATGCCCTTGGCTTTTTCATTTTAGGCACCAAACTCCTTCACGCACCTCTCGCCGAACTGCTCTATCCTTCTTCAGCCTTTGAAACTCTAGGCAAAGTTTCTACAACTGCACATGAATCTTTTGAACTCCCAAATTAGCATCTTGCATCGGCATCTCATGCAATCTCATTGCAATCTCCAGGGCTTCTGCCTGGATCCCAATCTTTTGCTGCGATAAAGCAACCCTTAGATGAGGCAAGAGTGAAGCCATAAACCATTCACGATGCTACCCATTTTTAAGATTCATGTTGGCTTCATGGATCATGCACTTCAATCTCTGATCCAAATCCTAGGGTGTCTCGCCAAGCTTCATCATGATCTCCTTGAATCCCACAATTGATTGAGTTTCAGACTTATGCCTACTGAACTCCTTATTGAGCACAGTCTGAATATCTTCTACTGAAGCCATCGGGTTATCAGTGATGTACTTAATGTACCATGTCAGTGCATGTTCCTGTAAAGCAATGACCAATGTTGCTTTCTTCATCTGATCGTCCGTTATACCCTGAGCCTCCCATACAACCTTTATGACAAACCAAAACTGGTCTGGGTCCTCAGTCCCCAAACCATTGAAAATGGGCAGCTTTACTGCATTCGCCATATTGAACGGTGGTGGTGGTGTGGGTGAAGGTGTATGTTGTGGAGGTGAATGCGGAGGTAGGGTAGGTGGATGGGGTATTCGTAGGAAACCTTGTTTTTATTAACTGAGTAGTGCTCTATGGTGAAGCCCGTGTTGTTTCATCGTTGTCACTCAGAGGAGGTTAGATCAGTGACCTATATTCAAGACCTGTTCTTCCTCTATCCATGAAGATATTTCCACTTTGCATAGCTCCAAACATCAAGGTAACTGCATAACCCACTTTTCACACAACAACATCTTAATCCAAGTATTTAAAGACCTTAAATACTTACCTCGTGGTCCCTTGAAGAAGCGGCACTCTGCTTCGCTGTAACTGACTGAAGTATTGACCGCAAACTCTGTCACAAATCCTCCTATGATACGATCAAGACAGTGATCAATAGTGCATGCGATCTTATCTTCTGAAGCTTCCAATATCCGCACTAACTCTGGGGCCCACACTATCAAACCATCAAGCCTCCACCTTCCTTGGTCGTTTCCCAATTTAGCGATCCACTCGTATAATTCAACCGGGAAGGAACAAAAGAATATTTTGTGTATCTCTGTGTATAGATATCTATCCAACCACTTTTCTTTCTTCAATCATAGATTTTTGTTTTCTTGCTCCGCAAATTCATGGATCTTGCTATCCAACCAATCTTCAATTTCCTTCTTAGTTGGATTCTAGTGATGCGACATCACACATCTCTTTATGCAGATCTCAATCCCAATAATGGAACTATTTGTTGGCGTAGTGGGCCCTGACCCAAGTTCAGCGTTAATTTAGCCAAACAAATCCCTACACTATTGGCCCTTTCGGCACCAATCCGCGAAGCATGGACTGAAGTCTCACCTGAAGCAATATGGGGGATGTTGGAACCAAGTTTCCACACCCAGAGATGGTATTGATGTCGTTTTGTGCCCTAACTCTACCTTCGCACTGATCAATAAGCCTTTTAGGGCTTATCGATATACTTTTCTTAATCAGCCTCTAAACATTCGCGAAGGTCTACGATCGTCTTTCGCGGACCCTAAAAAGGTGATTCGTCTCCTTATGCGCTTTTGTAATTATTTTTACTTCTGTATTTACCTAGATCGACTTAAGTATCTGATAATTCCAACAAGAATTAAGATGTTCTTCACGTAAACAGATATTATTACGTGCATTCAGATAACAATGTAAAATATACAGATTCACGCATCAAGATGGCATTAAAACATAAACCCTGTATTCATCATAACATAACTGCATGCATTTATAACAGAAGTAAATAGGTCAAACATAGGTAATTCCAGAATAATATTCTTTATTAGTACTTTAGATCTTCTTACAGAATGTAACTACCCTTTGCACTCATCTGCAGGGGTCCGCCCACTCAACTGTGGACTTTTACCCTATTCCTTTGTGCACACAGCTGCAGAGCCTTCCTTCTATTCTAAGACTCTTCGCTCTTTTCGCTAATGACCCATTACATCTATCATCTATTGTCAAAATCTGCCTTAGACTCTTCTAAGGGACTCCTTTTTATACAATCCCATGGTCTACAGACCATGGGTGGATCTTCTAAAGCTGACACAACTTACATAAAAGAAGGGCAGAAACCCTTTATGACACTTTACATCTACGCACTCCGCAACCACGAATTGCGGAGAGTTTATACTTTTCTTACAAAATCTTGGGCTTTTTGCCCCAAAACTTGGGATTTTAACCCCAAAATTGACCCTAGGGGACCTTGTCCCAACACCAAGGTACCCTTTAGATATCTTATTATTATTTTTATTGATTGCACATTTTTTTTTGTTGCAACTTGAAACCATGCAACTAATCGTATTACTTGAATAATGTTTGACATTGATGTTGTCACATATCGTAGGTTTCCAATCATTAACCTATATATAATTTGATTTGCTTCCAAAGATTCATCATCTTTGCTCAATTTACAACTTATAATCATGGGTATGCTGACAAGTGCACAATTTTTCATTCTGAATTTCTTCAACACCTCCTTGATGTACTTGGTTTGTGAAATGAATATGCTTTTGTCAAATTGAGAAATTTGTAATCCAAGAAAAAATGGCAATTCAGCAAGCATGGACATCTCAAATTCCTTTTGTGTTTCTATTGCAAACTCTTGGCACATTTTTTTCATATTGCCTCCAAAAATGTTGTCATCTACTATATAAATAAAAACAATTAATTTACTTTAATTTTTTGTCTTGACATAGAGATTGTTGTCTGCAATTTCTATTTTCAATCCTTGTTGTTGAAAATATTTATCATGTCTTGAATATCAAGCTATAGGAACTTGTTTTAGCCCATAAAGTGTTTTCTTCAATTTACACACAATATCCTCATTTTCTAATAAGAACTCTTCTAGTTGTTTAATGTATACTTCTTGCTCTTGATTTCCATTAAGAAAGGTTGACTTGACATCCATTTGATATACTTTGAAGTTCTTGAAACATATAAATGCTAAAAACATTCTTATAGTTCTATTCTTGCAATAGAGGTAAAGGTTTCTTCAAAATCAACACCTTCAACTTGAGCAGATCCTTTACAAACCAATTTTATTTTATTTCTTATTACTTTCCCATCTTCATTCAACTTGTTCTTGAAGACCCACTTGGTGCCAACTCCATGCTTATATTTTCTAGCTTTTGTAAAGGTCTTAGGCTCTAGTATAGATAGCAAGGAGAAGTTTGCATGTTCTTGTCCACTTATTAATATTCTTCTAGTATGCATTCTCGTATCTTTATCACCAAGAATTACATTTTTGAATAATTCCTTTGGACTATTCTAGATGGTGGTTTTGTATCTTGATGTTCTATTCCTTCTTCTTCTTCTTTGCAACTCATCTCTTCTGAATTTTCATTTTTTTGTGATTTATCCTTTTGAGGCCATGTTTCATCCTATTTTACATTTACAATTTGTATGATCTTTTATTATAAGATCTATAAACCTTGCTTCTTGATGACTAACCAAGAAAGATATCGTGATCATCTCAAGAATCAAATTTTTCCAAATCCTCATCATCTCTAGAGTCATTTTTCCAAAATACTCATCATTTCTATATATGTAGCACTTCCTTCAAAAAAAATTGAAGTATTTAATTGTCTTTGGTCTATCCTTCGATAATTCATAAGGGTTTTGTTGTTGTTGACTCTACCTTTCCCTCTTTTCAGAATGTATAATACGATGTTGACTACTTCTCTTCAAAACATGTCTAATAGCTCTGCTTCATTCAAAATTGTTCTATCCATCTCTTTTATGGTTCGATTATTTCTTTCTATCTTGCCATTTTGTTGTGAAGTTCTTGCAACTAAAGGATTTCTCCTTATTTAATGAACCTCACAAAATACTTCAAATTCTTTTAAGATGACTCACCTCCTCTATTTGATATTAAGCACTTGATTTTCAAATTAGTTTGATGTGAACCAAGGCTTTGAATGCTTTAAACTTCTCAAATGCTTTAGATTTGTCTTCTAGGAATGCAACCGTGTCATTTTAGAGCAATCATCAATGGGCAACATGAAGTAATTGTCACCCTCTAGGCTTTGTATTCTTGTAGGCCATAAAATATCTATATCAACGAGTTCCAATTGCTTTGTTGTTGAGTACTCATTTGATTTGAAGCTTTATCTTGTCTATTTCTAGCATGTTGACTTTGCTTTCAAAGAGTGTTTGAAGGTTTAGCAACATTTGGCATATCTCTCACTACTTGTTTGGTGTTGACCCATTCTTTTGTGCCATAACCACCTTTCATCTATTTTTCCCATATAGATTTGTTCTCCCTTAATCTCATTGAGGATATATACATTATTTGTTTTTCTATTTGCATATGCAATTATTTTTCTTGTGATTGACTTCCCCATCTCACAACTTTAAGAGAAATATGAGTGTATCATTGATCATACATTTGACTAACACTAAGAATGTTTTATTTCAAACCTTCAATCTACAAGACATTTTTTGTTTTAGTATTTTCACTGTTGATACTAAGAGTACCTTTTACAACTATCCTTGCAATAGCATTATCTCCAAATGTCACACTACCAATGTTAACTTCTTTTAAAGGGAAAAGCTTGGTATTATTTCATGCCATGTGACTGGACCATTCGTTGTCAATGTACCATTGGTTCCCTTTGTTTTGAGCATGAAGGGAAGTTTGCATAAGCATAGATTCATCCTTCTTCTACTTTTCTTTCTCCTACTTCCTTTTCCAAACTCTTGTGGGTTCTTTCTTTTGTTTGGCAAGGGTTTCTACCTCTTTTTTTTGTCTAAGAGTTTCCGCAAGTTCACTTCTACAAATGTGTGTTATATTCCCATCGTTGTTGCACTTATAACATACAACATTGCAATGAATAAAGGGGCTAAAGAATTATAGTCTTATTTGATAACTCATAAGAACTTATTTTTTGGGGGCGGTTCACAGACACAGGTTATCCATTACATCCATGAGAAAATATCCGCAGATCAACCTCGAAGGGAATCACGAATCTCGTCATCCAAACTAGAAGGGCCTAACCCTAAGGACGTTGAGGATAATTGACCCTATGACCGCTCAATCGATAAGGTACCTAGCAACGGGAACTTGACCAACTGAGCTAACCCTTGGGGCTCTCATAAAAACTTATGTTGTTGTTCCATACATGATTATTTTTTTCATGTTCTCTAAATTCTATTGCTTTATGACCAAAATTATTACAACAAAAGAAATAGCCAAAGAAACAATTTTGATACCTTGTCATGTGAGACCACCTTGATGGAAAAGATCTTCTAAATTCATCCTTGTTGTCCTGGTGAGGAAGGTCAAATTTTAGTGAGACATCATTTACTTTCTTCCTATTTCCTTCATTTTTTATGGAGCATATCATAACATCAACTTAACTTTTAGGTGTCTCTCCATTCACCTTTTTTGGTGGATTTGTAGCCTTAGAATTTGCATCTAGGAGTCTTCTAATTTTTATCATAGACAAGACTAGTTTTAATGAATGGTGAACTTTGGAAATTCATGATATCATCTAAAATTTCAGCACTCTTTTTAAACTTCAATCTTCTACTCAACTAAGTAATTATTTTCTCTAGCTCATTTCTTAAGGAAACAATTTCAGCTTCCAGCATCCAGAATTTTCTTATTTTATCTTTAGTTTCATTCTCACCACTTATTCCATCCTTTTGCCTCTTCTTGTAGAATCTTTAGGCTAATATTATTCTAAACTATGTTTCTTCAAGTCTTTGTGGCATTTCTGCACTTGAACCATAATCCTCTATTTCATCTTTCTAAAGTTGCTCCTTTTGTTTCAAATTATTTTTCTTATGCTTCATGATCTCATCTAAGACATAAATCAGTTCTTCTTCAAGATCCACTTCCCCATCTATTGATAGAGAATCTCTTCTCTATCATTATTAAAAATATATTCCTCGCTCTCTTCAACTGATCTATTATCTTCTTTGAAATAGAGATTTGTATTTTTCTTATGGAAGTTATTCATCTTTTCATGTTTAACCTTTTTGTATTTCATTTTGTGATAATGAGTTTTGCTCTATTTCTTAATATTATAGTCTTATTCATCATCACTACTTTCATTTTCCACATATGGACACTTTAGAAACAAAATATCATATTTTTACATAGTCAAATCATTTGAAAAGTTGCTTACCTTTATATTTTTCATATCATTTCTTAAGATTACTCACAAATGAGCTTCCTCTGTATCTAATTCATTGATAAAGTTATTGCTTTTCCTCTTTGTTCCTCTTATTCTTTGAAACTTTGAAGGTTATTTCTTGCTTTGATGACTTCTCTTTCTCAGTCCTCATTTCATATGTCATGAGAATACCATGCAATTCATCCATTGTCAATTTATCAAATTCCTTCATTTCTTCAAAAGCAGAAAATTTAGCATCAAATCTTAAGGGAAGTGAACACCTTTTTCATAATCGTTGATTCTTCAACCTTTTCACCAAGTCCTCTAATGGCGTTGACAATTTCATCCAGATGAAGGAGTCAGGGTGTAAAATTTTCTTGGTCTTCATTTTCAAACCCTTGACCTGCCTTCTATGAGTTTGGAGCTTTGATTTTTTAACCTTGCATCGCCTTTGTAGATATTTTAAACTTTGTTCCAATTTTTATTTTATTTTTATTCACAATGCATCACCTTGAAAAAGTCTCCATATGATATAATACACGAAATATTTGGGCTTGAAACATTCTAGAGCCATTTTGATGTATCAAATGGCACTTTAAGGGGTCAAAACTTTATGAACATAGTTCCCCCTAAAAAAATTTCCAGACGTTGAGAGCTTTCCAATGGTGTGACAATCATCTCAATCAGAGTTCTTATGTGACTCAATTTGACCTACCTAATGATCATCGTCGTACCAAGTGGATGGCATGCCAATTCCCATTATTCACACATTTGTAGATAGTCCCATGTGCACTTTCAAAAAAATGTAGAAGTTCCAAACTTAACACCAATTGAGGGTTGAGATACAAAAATTATAACCTTGGATAATTATTAAGCTATGATAATATTGGGCCACTAGGAGGATAGAGGTTTCCATTATTTCAGCTTTGCACTTGTTCCATCATTGAGTGGAGCATATAGGAGTGAGATTTGAGATAATAAAGAGGATAGAAGAGATTTTGTAATAATCACCCAAGCCATAGTGTCAAAGAAACTCCATAATGAGTGCCCATTTATTTCTACCTTTTTTTCACAACTAAAGAGAAGAGAGAAAAGCATAGACCTCACCTTCTTACTAGGATTTCTCCCATATCAAGCTTCCCAAGATACATATTTTGTTCATCTACATTGATGGTGTGTTCATTTGCTAGTTCTTTCATTTTCGTATTTCAATTATTTTCATAAATTCAAGTACTAAGCTAGTAATAATAAATGTGAATTCTAAGGAAGCAAACATACATAGTAAAATATTTTAGAATAATGTAAGATATATTAGGATGAATTCTTTTAGTGCAATATCCAAGGATGTTTATAAATCATAGTGGTATCACAGTAGTTTTTTATAGCACACCCAACCTTGTAATTCCATATTAGGGTTGTGGGGCGTAATTAGACTTGAATTTAAATGTACATTATGAAGACTTGGTTATTCAAAAATAATGTTTCTTCCATCACCTCAAATCACAATTTTGATATGACCATTGTCTTTTTCTCATTGATAAATTTCCAATGATATAAATTTTATCTCATTATGAGCTCCAACTGTAAAGTTATGCCCATTTGAAGTTTTCCCTCTTAGGAGCACATCATCATCCATACATGCCATGTGGATAACATGTGGAAATATTATTTTTATGTTAGCCCTTTATTGATAAATTCCCCAGACCCACATGTCATATCAGGACCCCACCATAATACTAATTTCCATAACACAAATGCATTTGTTCCACCGAGGTTCAGATATCTCGATATACCCAGTAGGCCAATATGGTTGATATGGTTGATATGGCACCAAGCCTTTGATACTTCGATATGCCAATAAGGTTTTGGTTCTACCTATCGATATAGTTGTTGTCTCGGCCTTTTATAAGTTAGTATTTCAATGTGGGAAAGGACCCTCCAATATGTAGGTATGTTGATATAATGTTGCTCCAATGCGTATTATTGAAAATCCAACAATTTTATTTATAATTAAAAATCTATGTAAAACACAAATAAGTCGATAAGCATGTGTCTAGCTCAACATGCTGCCACATAATATTTCTAAACAATCATAGCCTTCCATGTGGCGAAGGCTAATGTGTCTATCACATGGCTCAAATGACTTGTATACCGAGATGTTGGTGGGTTTTCTAGGACATAGTACTCCTGAACCCCCAATATATCAATATGCCAATATGATATCTTGGCATGCCATGTCGATCATGGATAACCAATCACCACCTAACACGTGGTAGTTGTTTTACGTGTCCCCTACCACGTGGCACCATTGATGTGTGCCATGTGTCCCTTGTAATTTGTATAGCTAGCCTACCAAAAAGCTTAGATATGACTAACACATGTCATACACGTGGCACTGCCACATCATCATGAAAATTTATAAATGAGCCAGCTACAACATGTCTTTAGAGACTTGAACCCATGCAACTAGGGAAAAAAATTTCTCACCAAACCACTTGAGCTAAGATCCTTTGACATTCTTAGAATGCTTTTTTTATACTAAAACTCTCTTCAAATAAATTCTTAAAGACGTGTTAATCACATCTAAAAGAGACAAGGTCCATATTTTTTAGGTCATCTTGGATTTATTAGGGCATTTCTTGATCATGTTGGTCATTAAATATATTCTCAAAAACATGTTGATCATATCTTCTTCTTTTTTGTGAGTTTTTCATGACTTAAGGGACTAGACTTTGGCTAAGAAACCATGACCCAATGGCATCTAATCCATCAAAAACACATGGGGGTCACACCCAAACCAAGCCAACCAACCCTTAACATGGTTGGATTTTTTGTACCCATGAGGTTTGAACCAACGACCTTCACACAAGGAGTGCCTTAACAGAACACCTTATCACCAACTATTCTACATCTTGTGGTAAACATGTTGATCATATCTAGAGGGAGAACATCCATATATATTAAATCATCTTCAATTTATTAACACATTTCTTGGTCCTAGGAACATGTTCATCATGCATTGAGGAGAAAACCTTCATAATTTTTTTCCACCAAAAAAAAAACAAGTAATTATATTCATAAAAACAAAATTAAAATGGTAGAAGTTGAGTGAGCATTCTCAAATTACCTTTATAGGCTTATAGATTTAGTAAAAAAACTATCACTTATAGTTCCAAAATTTTGTTTACAAATAAACATTTACTAGGATCTATGTTAGGGAAACCTCATATAAAATTCTCATCAAAATTTCCAATAAAGTATAGTCATCTTGATACATTGAGAGACATTTGCATTGGATCATCATACAATTTGTCATCTCTATTAGTACCTTTTAGATGAAAAAATTGGAGGAATTGACATGTAGGGCCCATTTTAGTGGTAGGTCCCAATTTGGAAATTGGGTACATAATTGTCCAAAGCCATTTTTAGATATTAAACATGTTTTTTTGGAATATGGTGCTCAAAACTTGATCCCACATCCTTGACGATGATCTACACTCTGAAACCTTTCCATTAGTGAAAAAAACAACTAAATTGGAGTCTGTATGTGAAAGTTATGTCTCCCACAAATTTGATGGGGTAAACAATTGGCATCATTTTCATTACATTTTCCCTACCTTTTTGACCAATTTGTCTTCCATAATCACACCTTTTTATCTAATTATTTATCTTTTTGACCAAGATATGGCACTTTCTCATGTCACTCTAACTTATAAATTTTTCCTTGCATTTGATGAAAGAGTAGTTGTTTTGGGTGTTTTTACTAACAAAATGATTAAGAAAAATGTTTACAGGATCACCCAATTGACTAGGATGTTCTTTTTCCCTTGTTTTGGATATTGTGACGTTGCTTTTCCAAGATTATCTTATGTTGTTACACCATGCCAATGACATCTAGCTTTGTTGTTATTCCAATGTTGATATTTCTCTTTGTGTCAATATAATTCTCAATGTTATCTTCAAGTGTTGACGCATACGTTGTTAATCAGTGGGGTCAACTTGGACTGTTGTGTCAGCAGGAAATTGATTTTTCTTGACAATGTAGCCAATTTGGCCACAACAGTTATGATTCCTGATGTTCTTTATACTCGCTAAAATGAGGCTATTGTTGTGGCATCAATCTTATTTTAAATTAATTTATTTTAATTCTCTTAAAAAAAACCTGCAATTACCATTATTTGAATAGCTTGAGAATCAAAAGATTCTCATAGATGTTCATCATGATTTGTACTAAGATTGGACTAGGCAGACAGTCTTATAAGAAGGATCTCTTTACCCTAAAAATGGGTTGGCACTATTGTCTTGGATTGTGCTTTTGAACATCTTATTATTCAAAATTAATACAATTCTCAACAAGATTGTGGTTTGCCTTATGATTTGTTGTGCTAACCTTTGAGTTGTAAGCTTCTCCAACTCCTTGCTAAGGAGGAAGGGCCATACTCTTTAGCAAGGATCATTGTGTGTACATAAGGGTAGCATAGTTACTTTATTTAGTTGTTTGTATGTCGTGATTTAGATTCTTGTGATTGTGTTTTATCATTGTTATATATTTATTGTTGTATTGGGTCACTATTGTTATTGACCTATTATGATAGCTTGCGGAAGTTTTGAAATATAGAATATTAACATTCAGCCATAGCCATCGTAGAATCAATCTTTATCATTCATATGTTACAATTGTTAAGTTATCATTGTTACAAATTACTATGATTTACCTCTCTTACTAAATGTTGGTTAGTTTCTATTATATCATGTTAAATTTTATTCCAATTACAGAGTCGTGATTGATTGTTATGTCAAATTGTTGTGGTTCATTTCCATCTCATAATAGATTGTTATTCAAAGAATAATGACACTACATGTTGTTATAATTGTTGATACATAATATTGTGTGTGGTGCTATTGCACTTGATTGTTACAACTTTCCTTTATTATTTCCAACCCTATGTCATTGATGCCATCTCAATAGTAGCATTTATGTTAAAAGAGTGGTTGTGTTGTTACACATTTCCATTTCTAAGTTGGTAGCATAAGAACTAGTGATTATGTGGTTGTGGTTGAGTTATTTCATGCAAGTGAGGACTTGATTTCTATGAGTGTTATTTCCTTTCTACAAGAGTGGTTTAGAGTAGTTGAGTGCTCTTTTATTTCTACAAGTGTGATTTCCATTTCTAGAATTGTGTGCAAATAGTTTTCTTTTATGCAAGTGTGAAGTTTGACAATGAAGTTGTTTTTCATTCCTACAAGTGTAAATAGCCATAGTAACATTGGGCTTTGATTGAGGGTTGAGTTCTTGTTGAGGAAGCATGAAGTGTATTACGAAATAGTTAGTTACAATTAATGAATGTTTTCTGCATATATTGTGTGTGATAACCTTGAAATGCACTGACCTACCCTAGTTGACAATTTATGTTAATGAGGTTACATTATGAAGACAATAAAAACCCCCAACATTATGGCATCATCATCGGGGAAGTTATTAAAGGCACAAGGATTTAGTTTACATCATTCCTTTTGATATATCAAAGAAATGATATGTGGGATGCATGAATAGAAAAGAAGAATAACGTAGTACCCCCAAAAATACTAACACCACAGGAAGAAGATGTCATGGAAGAGAGAATCAAGAGTTGGGAAGAAGTACATTCAATGAGGAACTAATCTCAAAAGTGAAAGTAGAATCATCTACCTCTAGAGAAATTTCTCAGAGAATAGGACCCCACAAGTCATCTACCTTGGGAAAAAAAATCATGGGAGGGAGTCCCAAGGATCAACTTTTTTGGAAGTATAAGTGCATTGTGTTCCATTTGAAGAAAATGCATAGATCTCTCCTCATGTTGAAACATTTGTATCAACAAAAAACGCTAAATATCAAGCATTGTCAGAAGAATGAGAAATCGATGGACATAATTCAGAATGAGAAGATCTAAGTGGGGAGGAAGAGCAACCCCTTGATAACTTTGTTTTGAATTCAGGAAGTGTTGTAAGGAACCCCAATGAATCAATTGGAGAACTTTGAAACAAGGGATACTTGTTGGTGGACAACAAGTATTTGAAGAACTATTGGAACATCTCCAGACTTTTCTACATAACCAAATGAAGAGGACATAATTACCACTTTTCAGTTCCCTTATGGGAATATTACTGAATAGGGAAAAACAATATTCTTTCAACTCTTCCAAAATTTCATGGCTTAACCAGTGAGAACTTAGAAATCTTCCTTTCTGAGTTTGACATTCTATACCAAAGTTATGATTATACTACGGAGCAACATTAAGATGGTTTATGGGCCTTGATGGTGAGTCCATTTTTTCTTTGGATGAAATGAAAAATACTTTTCCAGGAAAGTATCAAAACTACTACATAACTAAAGATCAAAGGGGATAACTCTTCAGGATTTCTTGGAAAGAAGACGAGATCTTAGAGGACTATGTCGAGTGGCTCCAATATAATTTATAGAGGTCCAAGCACAATGATTTGGATAAATATATTTTGAAGACTATTATGATCCAAGGAATGAGGGATGATTGTGTAGACATGCTAAACCTTATGGGAAAGGGATATATTTCAAAGGAAACATTTTATGATATATTAACGCTTTGCTTGAGAAGTTCGATATGGCCATCAAGGAACAAAACATTGGCCCAATATGCTTTTGTAGTAGTACAAAAGTCAACCAATGGTGGAGTAACTAGAGCATCAATTTAAAATTGATATCATTAGCTCTCTATCTTCACAATTGGATGTTTTGCAGGAAAAGCATAAACATGTCAAAATTGAAAAATCATTATCATTATTTTGCTCAAATTGTGGGAAGAAGCTTGTGGAATCGATGAGCATATCATTCATTGAATCTTTTCCCATCACCGTAGATTCAAAATCTTATGTAATATGCTAAAATACAAGACAAGAATCTACTCTACACTTCAGAGGAAACTAAAAAATGATCGATGAAAACAATAAGCAGAAAAGGAAGAATATCAATCAACCATAACACAATATTTCTCTAGGAAAAGTAGCTGCTCAAAACGATGACTATCTATATTGCATGAACAAGAAGAACTAAAAAGAAAATACAATGCTTGTTCACACTAGAACAACCCCTGCACAAGTATAATCTAACTCTTTGCCTCACAAGCCAGCTCAAGCTAACACTTAGTCAATGTTGTTGTCTACCAAGCCTCTACTTCCTTGTGCAATTCCTAAGAGAATTAGCCCATATTTAATGGGAAATCCTTCCTCCATAACTGCACAATCCAAACATAGGTCCTCAATTGATTACATGCACCATCTGTACAACTTGGAAAATTATACAACTGAGAGTACACTTTCCCTGCACCCTAGTCTCAACTAGGTCTTCCTCTGACTGACATGCATGAGTTATTTATGAGTGAATCTTCAGTTAACTAGTGTGGTGGGTGTGGTGCATTGGTGCACTACTCCACTACTAGACCTCTACTAGTTCCTCCAATAGTTAGAATTAGTTTAACTGACTATAACTCAGTTATATTGATTTAATTAATTACAACTCAAAAGAACTCAACCTAGGCCCCTAAAATTTAGGGATCATTCTACATGACTCTAGATAGAATTCCAACTCAATTTTTCTAAGTCAATTAAGTCAATTTAACTTAATTAATTATTACAAGTTGCTATGAGAATGAAATTACAATTTAATTCAAGGACAAATTAAATTGGAATTTCTAGATGATGTTTTTAACATTTCTTGTTGCTATTTTCAACACTCCCTCTCAACAAGAAAGAAATTCAACTCTATCCCGCTCTTGTACCTTTGGAATTTTCTGCATGCAACACTTCTCTCTAGTGTTTTTACTACTGCAACTTCTTGAACTAAAAAAACATCCAAACTGAATCAGTATGATGCATCTATCACTGTTGGGCAATGGATCCCCCCATAGCAAGTATTGGGTCTTAAAGCCCAAGTTTTGGTCAATGTAATGTAAAGACCCCGCAAAATTTGGGCGTGGAGCGTGAGACTCTAGGATTGTCCACCATAAAATAATGTAATTAAATATGGAATGTGTCAGCCTACCCATGGTCCGTGGAAAGGGAGTCTAGGTCTTAGCTTTGAGAAGTATTATGGGTTTTTGAGAGAGGAATTTGCTCTGAGTTTGTAGGTTTGATTCTTGGGTCGTAGTAGTAGTAAGAGGATCTGTAGCTGAGTGCGTAGAGGCCTAGTAGAGTCCGCAGCTGTGTGCGCGGACCCCTGCTTCTGAGTGCACAGGGCAGAGTTGGGATTGTATCTGAAGAAAGGATTAATAAAAGATAAGTTGATTCTAAAATACTGTGTTTTTATGCTCCTGTTATGTTTATGCATCTTTTTACGGTTTTATAATTGCGCGCACTTGCTATAAATATTGAATGGTTAATGAGAATATTGGGTATATAAAATTAAGTTAAGATCTATAATAATAACACAGAAAGGATAAGGGATCTAGACAGCACCTCTTCACACCCTTTACAGAGCTACGTGGAAGTAGGTTCACAAGTCGTGAAGGATAGACGGCTGCGCGGAGCAGTTGGATCGGTTCAGGACCGAGATCTACCTAAGGGATGTCTAATGTCATGCCATTGGAACCCTACAAAGGAGGAAACTGAAGAGTGGTTAGACAACAAGCTTCACGAGTTCGTGACACAGGAAAACAGAACTCCGCAGATATCAGAGAAGAGGTGGCTGGATCGCTATGTATATATGGAAATCCACGAGATCTTCTTCGTGTCCTTCTCTTTTGAATTGTAAAAGTGGATCGTGAGGATAACCGATAGCCAGGGAAGGTACAAGCTCGATCAACCGATATTGAGGACTCTGGAATTAGTGCGTAGACTAGAGAAATCAAAAGATAAGATCGCGCGAGTTGTGGACCATTGGCTTGATCGGATAATAGGGGGATTTATCACTGAGTTTGCAATAGACACGACCGTGAGCTACAGCGAAGCAGAGCGATGTTTTCTCAAGGGACCGCGAGGTAGGTACATTAAATCCCTAAATACCTGGATTAAGATGTTGTTATGTGAATATGTGAATACATTAATGTTTGGAACGACACGGAGCGAGAGGATCTATAAAGGTAGCGGGGAATGAGGAAATAGTCCCCTGATTTCACCTTCGTGAGAGAGCGAGGAAGAGCTCGCTCGGGTCTCTCCGAGAAGTGCGGTTAGTTTGATAAGGCAACACATTCCGCAGTTACCACCTCCACTTACACCACCACCCATTTCACCTCCTTCACCTACATCTTCACCCACCCCACCTCCACCAACACCACAGTACAACATGGCGAGCATGATCAAGCTACCCGTATTCAAAGGAGTAGAAAATGAGGATCTGGATCAATTCTGGTTCGTGGTAAGAGCAATGTGGGAAGCACAAGGGGTCACAGATGATAACATTAAGAAGGCACACTGTAGGATTTCACGTTGACATGGTATATCAAGAACTCGAATCATCACCCAAATGTAGGAATAACAGAGATCCAGAATGCGCTGAACAGAGAATTTAGCCGGCCGAAATCAGAGACGTAGTCAATCATCGGATTTAAAGAGATCACGATGCTTCCAAGCAAGACCCCTTGGGATCTGGATCAGCAATTGAAGGGTACGATACGTGGGGCTAATATGATTCTCACAGACATGCAGCACCACGCATGATTTGTGGCATCCTTGACACCGCACCTGAGGATGGCACTGTCACAATAGAATCTTTCAACCCAGGCTGAAGCATTGGAAATGGTGATGAGGTTACATGAGACCCTGATACAAGACCCTAGGCTGGGAGTTCAACAAATCCATGTGCAACTACAAAATCTATGCTTGGAGATGCAGAGTTTGAAGAAAAATAGGGCACCGTGGCTAGAGGCGCGTGATGAAGTATGGTGTATCAAATGCAAAGGTCAGGGCCACGACAAGGATCACTGTCCAGTATTCGCAAACTACTTGGTAGGAGGGGGACTGATGTCATTGAGACTAGAAGCACAGGCAGGTCCAAGTACAAAACCTGCGTTATGGTGCGTGATCTGTCAAATAGGAGGAAAACACATGACGAACAATTGTCATATGTTGCAGAAGTATACACAGACTCCACAACAGTTATTTTGTAATTTTTGTAGTTCAATGGGCCACGACGAGCATACTTGTCGCAGCTACGAGTTTATGATGGAGAATACCCCAGCCTATAGAATGCAGATAGAAATGTGAGGCCTTGACCCAACCGTAGGGATGACACGCGCTGGATTTCAAGGCCGAGGTCGAGGACGAGGAGGAATGGGGCCAAGAAGGGGTTGTGGATAGTTAATCTATTACAATTGTGGAGGACCAGGGCACTATGCTCGCAATTGTACCAACCCAACAAGAATATCTTGTTTGTAATGTGCTCAGTTTGATCATGAACCCGTGGATTGTCCTACATTGATCACACAGATGCACGAGAAAGGAGTACTCCAACCTCCTCCGACTCAGAATATCCAAATGATGAGTTTTGAACCTCGCGAGGAAGACCCCAACGTGAACATGATGCTCCGAAGTGGTGTGACCACAAGGGAAGATAAGGGGATGTAGCCTAAGGAAGATACATGGGTTTTCAAGGCTCCTACAAAGGAACCTGAGTTTGACTTGGAATGCGCAAAGGTGACATTTATGGAAGCTAAGAAGAGCTTCGCGGAGGCCTCTACTTCAGGTAGTAAGGATCAACCAGAGCCAGGAATGGATCCTTCTATGATTACTACCTTTTCAGAGACATGCATGAAGCTGTTGCGTGACAATAAGGCATTCAAAGCACTACAAGAGTTGATCACTAGGTGCACAGGGTTGGTTGAACCACGCATAGTCCAGAAACTAGGAAAGCATACATTACGCACTGGAAGGGAGATGAGATTGACGGCACATATTGGTGAATACGAAATGGATCAGGTAATCCTAGACTTGGGTTCGGATGCGAATGTGTTACCAAAGCAGACATGGGAATGCATGGGAAGGCCCGCATTGGAGTGGTCCCCTATTAAATTACAAATGGTGAACCAACAGAATATTTTTCCTGTGGGGACGTTGCAAGGGGTAACAGTTGACGTCGAAGGCACGAGCACGCAGACAGACTTTGAAGTAATAGAGATTGTTGATGAAAGCAATCCTTATCCCGCATTGCTAGGAATAGACTGGGCCACTGATATGAATGGATTCATCAATCTGAAGAAGCAAAAGATGATATTCGAGAAAAGGTCCCTACGCGTAGTAGTTCCACTACATCCAGTCGAAGGAGTGTGCTACACTAAACCTGTGCATGACGATGAGCTAGATTGCATTTACTAGATAATGGCGCAAGACCAGGATTGGGTGAACCGACTGCAGATAGGAGAATCTCGTGGGAACGCGACAGTTCATGTACTTCGAATTTAGATGAAGAAGTAGAATGCTGGCAGAACCGATTACACGATGTGACAACGCTGAATTGTAACATGATGATTAGATCACTGCGGTGTGTGACGAAAAAAACAAGGGAACTTCCAACATATGATGGAGTAACAGTGGTGGATGAATTCTTAGATGAATTTGAAAGTGCAGCACCAGAACAGTAGCAGTACGGTGTGTTGGAATGGGTGTTGCGGCGACACCCGCACGATGGTGGAGTACACATCAGAAGACTATAGGAAACTGGAACGAATGTAGAAGACGGATGTGCTTACAGTTTGGAAGTCCCCAGAGTCGAATGAGAGCCGGGCAGCCAGGACGACGTAGTTTGTGCGCCCACCTATGTCGATGGATGCATACGTGTGCTGTGCAAGCACATCCAAACTAAGGATCGAAAATCAAAACCCGACGTGGCAGCAGGAAAAGTGACACACACCCCAAATATTCCACATCGGAGCATTCAAATGCGGAATCATGAACAGAGTTTACCAGGTGGGATGAACTAATTGGGACCTGCGCGTGCCAGCGGTCTGATGGGCCTATAGGGCCATGTACAAGAACCTGAGCACAGAAACGATTCTGAAGACGATGAGTAGAGTCGAGGCCATAGCTTTGGGAAACAATCCTCATGCAATAACTCCCATAATTGCGACAGCACGCGAGAACCAGAGCAAAGAGATCATGTATCCACATGAGAACAAACATATGCAGACTCAAGAAGCCATTCAGCGAGGGAACCTTGACCTTCGCAAACTCTAAGAAGAATGGGTACGCTTGAAGAAGAAAAGCAAGAACTTCGACAAAGAAATCAACAAACTGGAAACCAAAATCACATGGGCAGGTCGTGCCGAGGAACCAAGTATGACAAGACAAGAGGGAGGCAGCCATACTACTACATTAGAGTATTTGTGGCTCTGATACCATGGCTATGGCCGCACCTCACTAAACAAAGGAACCGAGGGAGCATATTGTATAAAGAAGAATGTGAGGCACTAACTGATGTAAGGGTAATTAAGGGGTACCCACCTGACTATCCTTAAAAAGCACAGTCTCAGCACACCAGGCAGTTGAAAAAGAGCACAGGACTATAAACAAGTCTGTATGAAAGTTGCACGAGAAGGAGGTTAAGCGCAGGGGCAGTATGTCACAGGGGTCGCGGTCGTGGATAAGGGGTTGTACTATTGTCCAGGTAGGCTGGAAGGTGACCGTTCATGTGACTGTTCAAGAAAAGAGGTCCAACTTAAGGTAGAAAAGAGCTGGTGGTGGGCAATTAAGACAGGAATTAAGAGCTAGATTCGGGATGATCTGCCGCCAAGAAGGTATTAATGACTCAGAAGTGGAGGGAATGATCAAATTCAGGTTCAAATGATACTATAAAATCCCTTGGGCTTGCCTTGAGGAAACACTTGGTTGTTTAAGATTTGAGCCAGTACAAAGCATTGAGCACCAAGCACTCTTTTCACCCATGAGTACGCGACTGAATGGATCCAGTGGAACCACGATGAAAACTGCAAGAACCAGAGTGCGATTTGCAGAAGTTACCCCAGAGCCCCTATGGTCCAGAGGATACTGGAGAGTAGCAGCTACACCAAAGGTTCCAAAGTCACCATGCACGCCGTGACCATAGAAAGATAAGCAGACAATGGGGCCAGTCTAGGTATCACCGCGGAACCCATGGTTTAGTAACTTATCAATGACAGAGAAGGGAAAAGTTGTCACCCTTGAAACAAAGGAGGAGGAGGAGGAAGATTTGCAAGCCCTAATCACCCAAATTGAAGCACAGTACGATGAGGTGTAGAATGTCTCCCAAGTGCCTTTGGCAACAAAGTTACCCCCCTACATCCCCCCGTGGAAGGGGAAATCCAAGATACCAAAAGGACCTGGAGGCCACAAAGAGTGCGCTCCAGACCCCGCTCCTTCCTGATGAAATAAGGTTTGAAGGTTGGTCGTTGGGATGGGTACCTAATATGAAGTTCAAATACTAGGACCTCGTGGGCGGCGAGAAGTTCCCACAGTTGGCCACGGAGAAATTACTGAATCAAAAATGGCTACGCAATGTAGAGAAGGCTGGGCTACTCCATCTATGGTGGATACCCCACTACCACCACACGCTCGTCACTATTTTTGTCATCTGGCAACTGCTATGCCTAGTACATGATGGGTATCTCTGGCTGGAAGAGCCGATTCCCATCACAGTCGATCTAATCCACTGGATTTCTCAGTTGCCCATCAAAGGAAACGACCCTGCAACCATAGCAGGAAAGAGCAGTGACTTGGCCCTCGCAGAAGCTATGAAGGCCAAATATAAGCTGGAGAAGAGGAAGTGAGGGTACACCATCGCAAGAATCAAGGACCAAGAGGTGTGCATAGCCACATAGCTGCTGGCCGATAAGCTAATGAGGAAATGTCGTGCGGACAAAGTGCCAGCGTCTATCATTCCGTTGGCAGAGCAATGCGCAGAGGGGGTCCAGTTCAACTGGGCGCAATTCCTCTATAACGAGTTCTTGACAAACTGTAGGGAGGCCCAAGAGTAGGGTAATACCTTCCACTTATGTGGTGCTCTTATCCATCCTGTTGGTTGCAAGAGAACTACCAATGGACAGCCAGTTTCCGACAGTTAAGGGTCACCTACCCAAAGTCGCAAGGTACACCTCACTCTGGGCAACGAAAGACGCGATGAGGATTCACGAGATAAAGGTTTTTTGGGTGTTCGTAGAGGTGAGTATATGAACATGGATCAATCGTAGGCCATGCTTGTCCCCTACAGTCCATAACAGCTTACAGGGTGTGGCAGAGTTCAAGGCGGATATGCATAACTTGTATATCCAAGTGCGTAAAGATCCCGCACGAACATGGGCGAAGCTCTCGTTCATCGCAATGAATGATGCGATCTTTGTAGTAATGGAGTCTTGGCCTCTAGAGTGGTGTGCCCCAGACTTGGTATAAATGGAAAAGATCGTAGCATAGCAGCGAAAGAAGGATACCAAGTTGCGCATCGCGCAGCTGGCGGAGAGAAGGCGCTAGGAGGAAGAAGCAGCCACACAGCGGAAGATGGCTGAGGTAGCAGCGGTAGCACAGATGGCAGAAAATACAACCGCACCAATTAGAGAGCCTGAGGGAAGCCAGGAAATGTCCACGGAGCAGGACATACAGGGGTAGGATTATATGGAAGAATGCACAGACCCGACACCGACATCGACTCAACTCAAGAGGCCGCACGACTAGGAGGAGCCAGCCCCGCGGAAAAAGAAAAAGGTCCCAAAGATAAAGGATTCTTTGGAAGAATTAATGTCAGAGCAGACAATTGTGTTGGGCGCACTCAGAGCGTAGTTGCAGGCATTACAAGTGTGACCCCCAGGAATGATGACACCACACTTTGCGGCAGGTACAACCGAAGCCGAGCAGATGTTGCGCACCCATACAGCAAACACTTTGGTGTTACCAGAAGGCACAGTCTTAGCTGCATCCGAGGGCAACCGGGTCATGGCAAGTCAAGCGAAGGGCTGGAGGTTGAATTTTTCCGCCCTTCCCAGAGAAATCCTATACCAACTACAGGATGAGGTAACAGCTGAGCTTCGCACCAGGGAGGGCCCCACCCTCCAAGTCTTGAGCGACCAAAAGTTAAATTTAGAACAGCTCAACCTGCAGCATGACAACCTGGTCACACAAACAAAGGGATTACAATAGGCCGTGGAGGAGGCCTGTAGTAGCATACCAAAGTTGGTAGTGTCAGCGGTATTCCCAACAACAGAAAATATCCACCAACTAGCAGTTGGAGTCTGCAAGGCCCAGGAAGAGGCTGCGAAGGTTCAGTTGGAGCTGAACTTGCAGATTTTTGAGTTGTGGCTGAAGGCGCAGCCCTCCACACCCCCAAAAGACAGAGAGCAGTGCCACCGCACTATTCAATCAAGGTTGGAACCGATAGAGCATGTTTTACAGGACTGCAAGATTTTTGGATCAATCCCTCTTCACGCTCACTTTACTGCATGAAGATCCAATGATACAACGTCTGGAGACAGAAGCATGGTAGTTACAACAGGCATATGACAATATTAGGGGGACCACATAGATGGTCGTCCTTACTTACCGACTTGCCAAGATGAAGGAGGCCCAGGCTTTAAAGGAACATGTGGACGCCACGCGCCAGAAAGAAGTAGTGCTTAAAGTGTGCATCTAGCCTTAGCTTGAGGAAGCATTCATGGTCACCACCATGATCGAGGGAAAGTTGGCACAGATGCAGAGTAAAGATGCGCTAAGGCAAGAAGGTGCCCCTGACAACGATGCATCAGAGCTTCACGTATAACTGATACAACGGACAGTGGAAGAATGTGTTGTGGACATAAACGAAGCGTAGAAGTTGCTGGATGGACTTCGTGCGAAAATCACCGCACCAATCGAGTGACTCAGGACGAGTCACAATGATTGCGTTGAGGGTCTATTGGGCAGCAGACCCCCCCATAGCTAGTTTTGGGGCTTAAAGCCTGAGTTTTGTTCAATGTAATGTAAAGACCCCGCAAAATGTGGGCACAGAGCGCGAGAGTCTAGGGTTCTCCGTTGTAAAATAATGTAATTAAATATAGAATGTCTCGGCCCACCCATGGTCTGCGAACCATGGGATTGTATAAATAGAGCGAGGCTATAAGTGGAAAGTGAGTCTAAGTCTTAGCTCTGAGAAGTAATATGCGTTTTTGAAGGAGGAATTTGCTCTCAGTCTGTAAGTCTAAGTCTTGGGTCGTAGTAGTAGTGAGAGGCTCTGCAATTGTGTGCGCAGAGGCCTGGTAGAGTCCATAGTTGTGTGCGCGGACCCCTGCAGCTGAGTGCGTAGGGAAGATTTGGGATTGTACTTGAGCAGAGGATTAATAAAAGATAAGTTGATTTTGGAATACTATGTGTTTATTGTTTCTGTGATATTTGTGCATCTCTTTACAGTTTATGATTGCGCGCATTGGTTATAAATGTTGAATGATTAATAAGAATATTAGGCCCACATAATTAAGTTAAGATCTATAATAAAGTCACAGTAAGGATAAAGGATCTAGACCGCATCCCTTTGTGCCCTTTACAAAGCTGTGCAGAAGTAGTTGCATAAGTCGTGAAGGAAATATGGCTACACGGAACAGTGCAAGCGCGCAGGATCAGTTTACGAACTTCCCATACTTCATCAATACATCCCTAGGGTGTGGAAAGTTAGTTCCAGCACCCTCCCATACTACCTCGAGTGAGACCTTAGTCTGAGCATCGTGGACTGTTCTGAAAGGGCCGATAGTATCGGGATTTATTGTGGCGGTGACCGTGAATGCTTCCTCGAGCTTAGGTTGGATGCACGCTTTAAGAAATGCTTCGTTCTGGCGCACAACATCCACTTTTTCCTTTAGAGCCTGGGCCTCCTTCATCTTGGCAAGTCGCTGAGTAAGGGTGACTGTCTGTGCGGTCCCCCTGATATTTTCATATGCCTGTTGTAACTGCCATGCTTCTGTCTCCAAACGTTGTATGGTTGGATCTTCTTGCAGTGAAGTGAGCATGAAGAGGGACCGATCCAACAACCTTGTGCAGTCCTATACAGCATGCTCTATTGCTTCCAATCCCTACTGAATAGCGTGGTGGCGCTACTCTCTGACTTCTGGGGTGTGGAGGGTTGCACCTTCAGCCGCAACTCAGCAATCTGCAAGTTCAGCTCCAACTGAACCTTTGCGGCCTCTTCCTAGGCCATGCAAACTCCAGCCGCTAGTTGGTGAATCTTTTCTGCTGTTGGGAGTACTGACGACACAGCCAACTCTGGTATGTTGCTACAGGCCTTCCCCACGGCCTATTCCAATCCTTGGGTTTGTGTGACCAGGTTGTCGTGCTATAGGCTGAGCTGTTCTAAATTTAACTCCTGCTCGCTCAAGACTTGGAGGGCGCAGCCCTCCCTGGTGCGAGGCTCAGCAGTTACCCATCCTGTAGTTGGTATAGGATTTCTCTGGGAAGGGAGGGCAAATTCAACCCCCAGCCCTTCACTTGACTTGTCGTGGCCTGGTCACCCTCGGTTGTGGCTAAGACCGCGCCTTCTGAACCAAAGTGTTTTTTGTGCGAGCATGCAACATCTGCTCAGCTTCGAATGTACCTATCGCAACATTTGATGTCAACATTCCTGGGGGTCGCACATGTAATGCCTGCAACTGTGCTCTGAGTGTTGGGTGTGGAGCCTGATTATCTTCTTTATTCAAAGGTATCGCCACATAGGACCCTAATTCGAAATGGGGGCGGCAACGTCGCCCGTAAAATATTCGCTGCAGGGGGGGTCCAGGGGGGGCGGCTGCGACCTTTCGGAGCCCCCCCCTGGCGGGGGGTTTCGGGGGCAGTGCCCCTAAAGCTAAAAACAGCTGTAAAATTACCTTGTAAAAGTATAGTAATTTCTAGTCAATCTGGGCCGTTCATTAGGCGGATGATCTGACGGTAGAACTTATGTTTAGTTTAGGGTTTTTTGCCCTAGAAGGCAACCCCTCTCTTTGTATGAGGGTATTGTATTTGAGGTTGTGTGATACATGTGTATTCTGTGAGCGAGAAACAGAGAGGTGAGACTGTGAGAGGAAACAGAGGATATTACAGCGGATTTGTTGTAGGTTGTGTCTCTTCATTTTGTTGGATAATAGAAAGGAAGGATTGGCTGTTTGGGGTGGACGTAGGCCAAACTGGGTGAACCACGTATATCTGTGTCTCTCTTGTTTTGTGCGTTTTCTGTGTTTATATTTCTGCAATATTTTATGTGTTCCATTGCTCCGTAATATATAATTTTCTAACAACTGGTATCAGAGCCGAAGGTCTATTTGGCTGATAAACTCGCAGGAAAGAAGGGTTCCTTGTTCGAGTGGGAGCAATGGCGGAAGATGGTAAGTTTAGGGTCGAGAAATTTAACGGCCAAAACTTCTCGCTGTGGAAGATGCAGATGGAAGATTATCTGTATCAGAAAGATCTATACCTACCATTGGGCGGAAAAACAAAGATGCCGACGAGTATGAAAGACGAAGAATGGAACCTTCTCGATAGAAAGGCACTCAGAACAATACGGTTGTGCCTTGCTGCGTCAGTCGCTTTCAACATTTCGAAGGAAACCACGACAGAGGGTTTGATGCAGACGTTGTCGAAACTATATGAAAAACCCTCGGCCTCAAACAAGGTATTTCGTATGAAACGGTTATTTAATATGAATATGTCGGAAGGTGGATCTATTGTAAACCATTTAAATGATTTTAATACAATTACAAGTCAGTTAAGTTCTGTAGGGGTAAACTTTGATGATGAAGTTAGAGCTCTGTTATTCTTGTGCTCATTACCAGAAAGTTGGAATGGTTTGGTAATGGCCATTAGTAACTCCGTTTCTGGATCTAGTACTTTAAAGTTTGATGATGTTGTCGGTGTTATCCTTAGCGAGGAAATACGACGGAAAAGCTCCGGTGAGACAACGGGAAATGCTTTGAGTGCAGAGTCTAGAGGACGAAAAATGGAAAGAGGAAAGAGCTCAGGATATCGCAGTAAATCAAGGAAAGGCAGATCCAAGTCCAGATCGGGGATAGTGTGTTGGAAATGTGGAAAGAAAGGACACCTAAAGAAAGACTGTAGATCTCGGAAGGGAAAAGAAGGAGATGCACAGCAAGAAAACAATCATGAAGCAAATGTGACAGGTGAGGTGTTACAAGATGCTTTGATTCTTTCTTTCGAAATATTACTGATTCCTGGGTGGTAGATTCAGGGGCCTCATTCCATGCCACACCTGATAAGAAATACTTTCATGACTATGTTCAAAGAGATTTTGGACAAGTTCGTTTGGGTGATGATAAACCCTGTAAAATCATTGGAATGGGTAAGGTTCTTGTAAAACAGCAGAATGGAAACCAATGGCTATTAAAGGAGGTAAGGCATGTTCCAGATCTAAAGAAAAATCTAATTTCAACAGGGCAATTAGGCGGTGAAGGTTGTGTGACAAATTTCACAGATAAAGCTTGGAAGGTCACCAAAGGAGCCTTGGTAATAGAAAAAGGCGAAAAGGTTGGTACATTGTATTTATGCAATGGTATTTCTAACTCTGTTAATGCTTTAACTTCAAAAGGAGCAGATGCAGCATTATGGCATCATAGGCTCGGACACATGAGTGAAAAGGGGATGAAGATTCTTCACTCAAGGAATTTGTTGCCGGGTTTGAAGAATGTTGATTTGGACTTATGTGAGAATTGCATTTATGGAAAACAGAAGAGAGTCAAATTTCTCAGAGTTGGGAAAGAAAAGAAGAACGAAAAATTAGATCTTGTGCATACAGATGTATGGGGACCTGCTCAGGTATCATCTCTTGGTGGCTCTCGTTATTATGTTACTTTTATTGATGATGCAACTAGAAAAACGTGGATTTATTGTATTAAGAATAAATCTGATGTATTTGATACTTTCAAGAAATGGAAAGATTTGGTTGAGATTGAGACAGGAAAGAAATTGAAGTGTCTTAGATCAGACAATGGAGGTGAATATTGCAGCAAAGAGTTTGATAGGTACTGTTTAGAGCATGGAATTCGTAGAGAGAAGACAGTTCCGAGAACACCACAAGAAAATGGTGTGTCAGAAAGGATGAACAGAACAATCATGGAGCATGCAAGGTGCATGAGATTGCATGCAGGATTGCCTTTACAGTTTTGGGCAGATGCTGTAGATACTACTGTTTATCTAATAAACAGAGGGCCTTCAAGTTCCTTGGATTGTGGTGTTCCAGAGGAAGCATGGATAGGTAAAAAGGTAAACTACTCTATTTTAAAGCCTTTTGGTTGTGAGGCCTTTGTCCATATTGATAAAGAAAATAGAACAAAGCTTGAGGCAAAGTCAAAGAAATGTACCTTTATTGGATATGGTGTTAATGATTTTGGTTATCGCTTATATGATTACGAAAATCACAAAAACATTAGGAGCAGAGATGTATATTCAATGAAAAGGTCTTGTATAAGAATCAGTTGCAGGAAAAGAAACAGGAGAAGGAAAACAAGGAATACGCAGTTCTTGATGAAATCACTGAAAATGTAAAGGTGCCTGAAAATAATAATAATCAACAACAACAACCACCACAACAGCAACAGGCACCCCAAACACCTAAAAGTGGTGTTAGAAGATCTACCAGGATAAGTAGACCCCCTGAACGATACTCTCCTTCATTATATTATTTATTGTTGACTAATTCCGGTGAACCCGAATGTTATGAAGAAGCAATGCACGTTGAAAGCAGGAAGAAGTGGGAGGTAGCCATGGAAGAAGAGATGGACTCCTTAATGCATAGCCAGACTTGGGATTTAGTCAGGTTGCCTGTAGGAAAAACAACATTGAAGAATAAATGGGTTTACAGGCTGAAGGAAGAAGATGGAGGAAAACAGAGGTACAAAGCTAGACTTGTGGTGAAGGGGTTTGCACAGAAGAAAGGTATTGATTTTGATGAAATATTTTCTCCTGTTGTTAAAATGACTTCAATCAGAACCATTTTAAGTCTTGTAGCAGCTGAAGATTTTCATCTTGAGCAGTTAGATATAAAGACAGCCTTTCTCCATGGGGATTTGGAGGAAGAGATATATATGCAGCAACCACAAGGATATGAGGTGAAAGGGAAGGAGAAACTAGTGTGCAGGTTGAAGAAGAGCTTGTATGGCTTAAAACAGGCTCCAAGGTAGTGGTATCTAAAATTTGACAAGTTTATGTCTGAACAAGGTTATACTAGATGTCACTCTGATCATTGTGTTTATTTGAAAAAGCAAAATGATGGCAGCTATATTATATTGTTATTGTATGTAGATGACATGCTTGTTGTAGGATCTAACATGCAGGAAATAAATGTGCTCAAAAGAAAATTGGCAAATTCATTTGCAATGAAGGATTTGGGAGCTGCAAAACAAATCCTTGGTATGAGAATAACTAGAGACATGAAAAATTGTAAATTAACATTGTCTCAGAATGAGTACATACAAAAGGTGTTGAAAAGATTTAACATGCACAATGCAAAACCAGTTAGTACACCTTTTGCTAGCCATTTCAAACTTAGCAAGGAAATGTGCCCAAAGACCCAAGAAGACATGGATTATATGTCTAAAGTTCCATATGCATCAGCAGTTGGAAGCTTAATGTATGCAATGGTCTGCACAAGGCCTGATATTGCACATGCAGTGGGAGTTGTAAGCAGGTACATGAACAATCCAGGAAGGAAACATTGGATGGCAGTGAAATGGATTCTCAGATATTTGAAAGGTACCACAAATCAAGAATTATGCTTTGGTGGTTCAAACATTTCTCTATAGGGATATGTATTTACTGTTGGAGGAACAGCTGTCAATTGGGTTTCAAAAATCCAAAGTGTTGTTGCACTTTCAACAACAGAAGCAGAGTATGTTGCTGCTACAGAGGCTAGTAAAGAAATGATTTGGTTACAAAGGTTTATGGGTGAATTGGGTAAGGAGCATGATATGGGCACGTTATACAGTGATAGCCAAAGTGCCATTCATCTTGCAAAGAACTCAGCATTTAATTCCAGGACTAAACACATACAGCTCAAGTACCATTTCATACGATTAGTGTTGGAAGATGGAGAGTTGAAGCTGGAAAAGATACACACTAGCCAGAATCCTGCAAATATGCTAACAAAAGTTGTAACCAGGGAGAAACTGAGAATATGCTCAGTTTCAGTTGGTCTTCAAGGATGACGATGAAGATGAGAAACAGCCAGGTCCAAAGAGGATTCATTGTCCAATAAATGGAGCAGCGGTGGAGTTGCTACAATCAGTCTCCAAGTGGGAGATTGTTGGGTGTGGAGCCTGATTATCTTCTATATTCAAAGGTATCGCCACATAGGACCCCAGTTCGAAATGGGGGTGGCAACGCCGCCCGTAAAATATTCGCTGCAGGGGGGGTCCAGGGGGGCGGCTGCGACCTTTGGGAGCCCCCCCCCTGGCGGGGGGTTTTGGGGGCGCTACCCCCAAAGCTAAAAACAGCTGTAAAATTGCCTTGTAAAAGTATAGTAATTTCTAGTCAATCTGGGCCGTTCATTAGGCGGATGATCTGATGGTTGAACTTATGTTTAGTTTAGGGTTTTTTGCCCTAGAAGGCAACCCCTCTCTTTGTATGAGGGTATTGTATTTGAGGCTGTGTGATAGATGTGTATTCTGTGAGCGAGAAACAGAGAGGTGAGATTGTGAGAGGAAACAGAGGATATTATAGCGGATTTGTTGTAGGTTGTGTCTCTTCATTTTGCTGGATAATAGAAAGGAAGGACTGGTTGTTTGGGGTGGACGTAGCCCAAACTGGGTGAACCACGTATATTTGTGTCTCTCTTGTTTTGTGCGTTTTCTGTGTTTATATTTCTGCAATATTTTATGTGTTCCATTGCTCTTTAATATATAATTTTCTAACACTGAGCACCCCCAACATAATCATCTACTCCGACATTAATTCTTCCAAAGCATCCTTTGTCTTTGGGACCTTTGTCTTTTTCCGTGAGGTTGGCTCCTCCTGGTCACACGGCCTCTTGAGTTGAGTCGTGTCGATGCCAGGTCCATGCGTTCCTCTGTCTGATCCTTCCCCTATATGTCCTGCTTCGTGGACATTTCCTAGCTTCCCTCGGTCTCTCTAACTGGTGGGGTTTTAGTTTCTATTGTTTGTGCTGCCTCATCCCCCTTTTGCTGCGTGGCTACTTCTTCCTCCTAGCGCCTTCTCTCCGTCAGCTGCATGATGCGCAGCTTGGTATCCTTCTTTCGTTGTTGTGCTGCAATCTTTTCCATTTTTGCCAAGTCCGTGGCATGCCACTCTAGACGTCAGGACTCCATTACCGCAAAGATCGCATCATCCATTGCGATGAATAGGAGCTTCACCCATGTTCGTGCGGGATCTTTACACGCTCGGATATATAGGTTATGCATATCCACCTTGAACTCTGTCGCACCCTATATGTTGTTATGGACTGTAGGGGACAAGCTCAGCCTGGGATTGATCCATGTTTGTATACTCGCCTCTACAAACACCCAAAACACCTTTATCTCATGAATCCTCGTCGTGTCTTTCGATGCCCAGAGTGACGTGTACCTCGCGACTTCAGGTAGGTCACCCTCAACCGTGGGAAACTAGCAATCCTTTGGCAATTCTCTTGCAACCAACAGAATGGATAAGAGCAACCACACATAGTGGAAGGTCTTACCCTACTCCTAGGCCTCCCTGGAGTTCGTCAAGAACTCCTCGCAGAGGAACTATGCGCAGTTGAACTGTACCCCTTCTGCACATTTCTCGGCCAGTGTGATGACCGTTGTTGGTACCTCATTGCCACGGAACTTTCTCATCACTTTCCCTACCAGCAACTGGGTAGCAACTCAAACCCCTTTGTCTTGAATGCTAGTAATAACCTAACCCCTATTATTTTTCTCCAACTTATATTTCATTTTCATGGCCTATGAAATTGCCAAGTCTCCACTTGTGCCAACTATTTCCGCAGGGTCCCTTCCCGTACAAGGAAGCCGAGAAATCCTATGAATAAGCTCCGCCATGATGGGAATGGGCTCCTCCAGCCACAAGTGCCCATTTTGCACCAAGAAAAGCAGTTGCCTGATGACAAATATCATGATTGGTGCCCAATGAAAGTGTGGAATCCATAGAAGGTGGATTATCCTGGCTTCCTCCACCCCGTGCAGCCACTTTCGTGGCTACAGCACTATAACTGCCCCCTCCTTGCTTTGTTTCATCAGTTGGCTAGTTTCCAAATGAGGGAAATTTTCACTATCTGCGACGTCCTAGTCTTCAAACTTCATCATGGGTACACGGCCCACAGTTGAACCTTCAAACAGAATTCCCTCAAGGAGGAACAGGGTTTTGAGTGTGCTTTTAAGGGCATCCAGATCTTTAGGTACTTTTACCCTCCCTTTCTGCAGAGGGACATACTTGGACAGATTTTCTATGGCACGTACTGGGATGTCTTCCTCCATTTCTACCTCTGGTTCAATCTCTTCTACAAATTCCTGGAAATCCTCCTCCTCATCATCACTCTCAATATTAACCATTTTCCCTTTGCTTCCATGGACAGCTTACCAAACCGCGGGTTGCGCAGAGACATATGGACCAGTCCTGCTCCCTTTGGGTCCTTTTTAGTCCTCGACGTTTGGGCGATTTTGGAATTTCCAACGCATCCCCCACTGGTGACATAGGGCTTGGTGTGGCTCCCTTATTTTTTGACATTATTCTGATCAAGGAATCCTATGTCTCCTTCGACAATGCTTCAAACCACGAACTTGCTCTCACAACCTCCAAATTCGTCAAGTTCATACCCACTTGATAATGCAACAACTGAATTCTTAAACCACCAAGGGTTGTTCGATGGAGAGCCACTTGTCATGTCTTAATTGCCCGCCACCCACTCCTTGTTGTCTTAAAGGGGATATCTTATCATGAACAGTGACCCCAACGGTCACTTCCCAATCTACCTGCACGACAGCGTGGCCTCCCATGTGCAGGCACGACCTTTGGGACGAACTGACCCTGCGAGCAGTCCTCCTATCGCGCTGCTTCCATGCAGGCTCTTTTATAGTCCCACGCTCTCTTTCAACTACTTAGAGTGTTGAGACTGTGCTTTCTACGGATAGTCAGGTGGTTACTCCACCCACGCGAGGTTGCCATAAACCTTCCAACCTAGTCTGCGGGTACCCTGCAATTACCCTGATGTCAGTCAGCACTTCGAGTTCTTCTTTACACGGTGCACTCCCTTGATTCCTTTGTCTAGTAAGGTGCTGCCACAGCCATGGTAGCAGAGCCACAAATCCTTCTGATGCAGTAGTATGGCTGCCTCCCTCTGTCGTACTTGGTTCCTCAACATGGCCTGCCTGTGTGATTCTAGTTTCCAGTTTGTTGATTTCTTCATCCAAGATCCTACTTTTCTTCCTCAGTCGTACTCGATCTTCTTCGAGTTTGTGAATTTTCAAGCACCCTTGCCGAATGGCTTCCTAAATCTGCATATGTTTGATCCTGTGCGGTGGCATAGTACCTTCATCTTGGTCCTTGTAACTCATTCCAATTATGTGAGGATTCCTTCCTATGGCCTTGACTCTGCCCATCATCTTTAGGATCATTTCCATGCTCAGATTCTTGTACATGGCTCTAGAGGCCCGTCGAACTGCTGGTACATGTTGGTCCCAATCAGTCCATCTGGCCTGGTGAACCTTGTTCAAGATCCCGCACACCCTTTTGAATGCTTATATGTGGAACTCTTGTAGTGCGTGGTGCTTTTCCTACTGCCGCATTGGGTTCCAATTTTCGATCCTTAATCTGGGATGTGCTTGCATAGCACACATCTGCATCCATTGACACAGGTGGGTGCACAAACTACATCGTCTTGGCTGCCTGGCTCTCATTCGAATCTGGGACTTCCAAACCATAAGAGCATCCATCTTCTACATTTGCGCTAGTTTCCAATAGTCTTCTGATGTGTATTCCACATCGTGTGGGTGTCGTTCGCAATGCCCATTCCAGCGCACCATACTGCTGCTGTTCCGGTACTGCACTTTCAAATTCATCTAAGAATTCATCCACCATTATTACTCCATCATATGTTGGCAGTTCCCTTGCTTCTGTCATCATGCACCGTGGTGATCTAATCATCATGTTTCAATTCAGCGTTGTCACCTCGTGCAACCGATTCTGCCAGCATTCTACTTCTTCATCTGAATCCAAAGTACAGGAATTGTCACGTTTCCATGAGATTCTCCCATCCGCAGTCGGGTTCACCCGATCCTGGTCTTGCGCCGTTATCTGGTAAATGCAATCTAGCTCATCGTCGCTATCATCATCTCGCACAGGTTCAATGTAGCGCGCTCCTTCGGCTGGATCTAGCAGAACTACTACGCATAGGGACTTTTTCTTAAATATCATCTTCCACTTCTTCAGATTGATGACTTCATTCATATCAGTGGCCCAGTCTATTCCTAGCAATGCGACATAAGGATTGTTGTCATCAACAATATCTATTACTTCAAAGTGCATCTATGTGCTCGTGCCTCCAATATCAACTGTTACCCCTTGCAACCTCCCCATAGGCAAAATCTTCTGTCGATTCGCCATTCGTAATTGAATAGGGGACCACTATAATGCGGGCCTACCGATGCATTCCTGTGTCTGCTTTGGTAACACATTTGCGTCTGAACCCAGGTCTAGGATTACCTTATCCATTTCATATTCACCAATCTGTGCCATCAATCTCATCTCCCTTCCAATGCACAATGTATGCTTTCCTAGTTTCCGGACTATGCGCAATTCGCCCGACCCTGCTCACCTAGTAATCAACTCTTGTAGTCCTTTAACTGCCCTATTGTCGTGCAGTAGCTTCATGCATGTCTGTAAAAAGGTAGCAAGCATAGAAGGATCCATTCCTGGCTCTGGTTGATCCTTACTACCTAAGGTAGAGGCCTTCGCGAAGCTCTTCTTAGCTTCCATAAACATCTCCTTTGCATGTTCCAAGTCAAATTCAGGTTCCTTTGCAGGAGCCTTGTGAACCCATGTATCTTCCTCGAGCTACTTCCCCTTATCTTCCCCTGCGGTTGCACCACTTTTGAGTGTCATGTTCATGTTGGGGTCTTCCTCGCATGGTTCAAACCTCATCATTTGAATATTCTGAGTCAGAGTAGGCTATAGTACCCCTTTCTCGCGCATTTGTGCGATTAGCGTAGGACAATCTACCATTTCATGATCAAACTTAGCACAGTACGAACAAAATATTCTCATTAGGTTGGTACAATCGCGAGCATAGTGCCCTGGTCCCCCACAATTGTAATAGATTAACTATCTGCGGCCCCTTCCTAGACCCATTCCTCCTCGTCCTTGACCTCGACCCTAAAATCCAGCGCGCGTCATCCCCGCGGCTGGGTTGAGGCCTCACGTTTCTATCTGCATTCTATAGGCTGGGGTACGCTCCATCATCAACTCGTAGCTACAACAAGTACGCTCATCGTGGCCCAGTGACCTACAAAAGTTACAAAACAGCTGCTGTGGAGTCTGTGTATACTTTTGTAACAGATGAAAATTTTTCATCATGTGTTTTCCTCCTATCTGACAAATCGCACACCATAACACAGGTGTCATTCATGGCCCTACATGTGCCTCTGGTCTCAACGGCATTAGCCCCCCTCTTGCCATGTAGTTCGCGAATACTAGACAGTGGTCTTTGTCATGACCCTGGCCTTTGCATTTTATGCACCACACTTCCTCGCACACCTCCAACTGCGGTGCCCTGTCCTGCTTCAAGCTCTACAATTCCAGGCAAAGATTCTGTAGCTGCACATGGATTTGTTGAACTCCCGACCCTAGATCCTGTATCGGTGTTTCATGCAACCTCATCACCATTTCCAACGCTTCGGCCTAGGTTGAAAGCTTCTGTTGTGACAATGCCATTCTCAGGTGTGGTGTCAAAGAGGCCATAAACCATGCATTGTGCTGCACATCTGTGAGCATCATATTCACCTCGCAGATCATACTCTTCAACCACTGATCTAGATCCCATGGGGTCTCGCCTGGAAGCATCATGATCTCTTTAAATCGATGATTGACTGTGTCTCTAATTTCGGCCAGCTAAATTCTCTGTTCAGTGCATTCTGGATCTCTGTTATTCCCGCATTTGGGTGATCATTTGAGTGCTTGATATACCATGTCAACGCGTGATCCTGTAGTGCGCTCACCAATGTAGCCTTCTTAATGTTATCATTTGTGACCCCTTGTGCTTCTTACACTGCTCTTACCACGAACCAGAACTGATCCAGATCTTCATTTCCTACTCCTCTAAATATGGGTAGCTTGATCGTTCTCACCATGTTGTACTATGGTGTTGGTGGAGGTGGGGTGGGTGAAGATGTAGGTGAAGGAGGTGAAACAAGTGGTGGTGTAAGTGGAGATGGTAACTGTGGAATGCGTTGCCTTGTCAAACTAATTGCACTTCTTGGAGAGACCCGAGCGAGCTCTTCCTTGCTCTCTCGGGAAGGTGAAATCAAGGAACTGTTTCTTAATTCCCTGGTACCTTTGTAGATCCTCTCGCTCTACGTCGTTCCAAACATTAGTGTATTCGCATAACCCTTTTTTCACATAACAGCATCTTATTCTAGATATTCATGGATTTATTGTACCTACCTCGCGGTCCCTTGAGAAAACGTCACTCTGCTTCGCTGTAGCTCACAGTTGTGTCTATCACAAACTCGGTGATAAATCTCCCTATTATCTAATCAAGCCAATGATCCACACCTTGCATGATCTTATCTTCTAATGTCTCTAGTCTACACACTAATTCCGGATTCCACACTATTGATTGATCAAGCTTGTACCTTCCCTAGCTGTCGGCTAACCTCGTGATCTACTCGTACAGTATAGAAGAGAAAGACATGAAGAATATCTCATGGATTTCTGTATATACGTAGCGATCCAGCCACCTCTTCTCAGATATCTGCGGAGTCCTGTTTCCTGTGTCACGAACTCGTGAAGCTTCTTGTCCAACCACTCTTCAAGTTCTTCATTTGTAAGGTTCCAACGGCACAACATCAAACATCCCTTAGGTAGATCCTAGTCCCGGAAATGGAACCATTTGTTGGTTACTTGGGGCCTCACCCAAGTTCAACAGTGATTTTAGCCAAGCAAATGTCGGTACTACCGGCCCTTTCAGCAATAGTCTGCGGTGCGCAAACTGAGGTCTCACCCGAGGTAGTATGGGAGGGTGCTGGAACCAAGTTTCTGCACCCTAGGGATGTCTTGATGAAGTCTGTGACCAAAGCATCCAATAGTCACCAAAGTCTTTGACTGCTACTACCTCTGCCTCTGTCAGCTGAGAACTTTGCGTTTTTCTAACCTTATCTCTATGCCATCTGCATTGTTGTCAACTCTACTCTTTGCTCCCCATTATCTGACTACTTCTAATCTCCGCCTCTATCACTCTAACATCTAGCTGCATCAACGCCCACTGATCCATCCTACTATTGTATATTGTGGGCTCCTATAGCAAGATAATGATCCATGCCACAAAACCTCTTAATGGACCCTACCCAAATTTCTGCACTCTTGGCACTAATACTTCACATCACCCCATGTCTCACCTGGAGGTATGGCTGCATGTGCTCCCTTTGCTCACTTCGATTGAAATTCTACCTACTAGAGGTCTTTGCTTGAGTGTATGTATCCACTCGGTCTCCTCTCTACTTCTCCAATTGTGGTTGCTCCACAACTTGTTGAGGCTTCTTCTAAGGCTGCATGTTGAGAGGTAATTCATGCTCCCTCTCAACTACCAAGTCTCTAACCTTTGCCTTGCACCTCAAGACTTTGCATGCATCTTGTATCTCAAGTGCATATAGGTTCTTGGCTCACACACCAATATCTTTCATTTGTCCCGCCGTCACAAAATTTTCTGAAAAAAGAGATGATTTTAAATTGATGATATCCCCCTCTTTCAAACTCCAATTCGGACGATTTTTTTTTTGAATATGGGTATTTTTTGCAAGGAATCTAGATATGCTATTTATTTTTTTTGAAAAATTTCAACAAAAATTTTCAGATCTACTCTGCAAAGTCTCTGCCCAAAAAATGTATGCTCCTCAATTTGCCAATATCAATGATCACAAATCCTTTTGTGTCACTAAACATTGGATCACTAATATGCCCACTAGAAACCTTATAGATCCATTAATAAGTCTACACATAGGTTCTTATGGATATTCCCTGAACTAGAGCTCCATAATTATTCTCTTCTATAATGTCTTTAGCTCCAATACCATGTAGAAATTTTTACAAATCTATCTCTCTGCTTCACAAGCCATCTGATCTGATAATCACCCTATGAGTGACCTCAGTTAAAGATTTTTTAAATGAAGGTATTATAGACTCATATGTTGGTTTGTGTGTCTATGTTATTTAAGCAACGGATCGATCAGATTGCAAATACACAAACACTTGAAATGGAAAACAGCAGAGAAACACAGTAAGCAAATGCAAGAACACAAGAATTTAATAACGAGTTCACCCTATCCTCCATGGCTACATCTTCGGTACAGCTCTTAGTGGTGGCGTTCTTTTATTATGTCTGGAAGTAGAGAATTACAATGAGGGAGCTCAATACGAGTCTCCTAAAATAGATTGGCTTGGCAGGGTGGTTCTTGGATTCCCCAAGCCACTAGAGTACACAAACTCTTTTCCTTACCAGCTCTTTGACCTCTCTGGTCTAACAGATCCTCTCAAGGATGGCTTGAATCTCTCAAGCTCTCTGGTGCTTGACACTACCCTTGGTCAGCTTGGCCCTCTGTCTTCTTTTTGCTTTTTGCTTCATTGGTTCTTCTCTCCTCTGTCTTCTATCTTCGGTGTTCCATCTTCCGGTTCTCAACTGTCTTTGTCTTCCTCTCTATCCTCAGTCTAGTCTGTACATGGATTTAAAGCCATTCGAGCTCATGGCAGTTTGTTTCCTCTTTCACCTCTATCGATTCACCTGCTTACAACTGCGCTTGGAGTTCCTTGTTCTCGACGTCATCATCAGACTCACAAGGGTGGCCACTTGACCTACTGTGAACAACGCTAGCTTGCCTCGTCGGTTCGTTTCTTTAGTTATGTTATGGAATGATTCATTTGCCACCGTGGTGATCAATTCAAACTTCAAATTCTTCTAAATCATGGCTTATTCCCTCGTCAATTCCATCTTCTCCATTGGGCACGATCTCAGCGGTTAGATCTGGAGCCCCCAGATCTGACGTCGTTCGCTCATCCCGAGCAGTTGACTAGCTCAACCGTTAGCGTGTGATGAGCGGCGGTTTTCTCTCTCCTCTGCTTGCCATGCGTCAGGCACTGAGTGGAATCGCTCCTTTCCCTTCAAAACTGCTTACCACCCATGGACGCCCCCGATCAATACGCTGGTTTTGGAGCGGGTCCCGCCTTTAGTGCTTAGCCTTTATCCCACAATTTTCCTGGCTCTCATGCGACCGAGCGCTCAGGGCTTCTCCATTTTGATGTTTTTCTCCCAGTGCGCTAATCGTGCATCAAAAATTGCCTCTGTTTCCTGATCCGGGCCTCCCAAGAGCTAACTTTGCCTCCCGCGCAGTCTCCATGGGCCTCGATCAACGCACTTTTACTGAGGTCCTCGTCGTTCCATGCTGGTTGCCATTGCCACTGGTTTAGAGGTGTTCTTGATTGCTCTTTTAAGTCCTTTGAAGTTTGTCCCGACCTGGTACAGCCATGGCTCTGTTAATCATTCTTTATGGATCCAATTCAAATCATGGCCTTCCCACTAAAAAGCTTTTGGACCACCAAAAGTTGGTTTTCTTTCAAGAATTGACTAAGTGAGGGTATTGTTGTCTCACTTACCCAATCTCAATCCACTTTGCATTGCTCGGCTTCGAACCTTTGAGTCCAATTCTAAGGTACTCAACATTTCCTCTACGCGTCGTCCTCACCTTCCTGTCCAGCACTGCGTCTTCGTGAAATTCATTAAGATATTTAGGTAGCAGGTCATCAATAGAAGGCAATTGACTTTGCTCTTCAGGATCCTCAATTAGAGAAGGTTCAAACAATCTCAAGCAATTTGCATTTACGACTGAGTAGATGTGCATGTAAGCTGGTAGATCAAGGAGAAAAGCATTTTCACCAATCTTCTCAAGTATCCTAAAAGGTCCATACCTGATAGGCTTTAGCTTTTTACCTTCACCATGCATCATGTCCTTGCTGATATACAGCCAGACCTGGTCAACAACTTGAAAACTATGCTCCATCTAATGCTTGTCATGCCTAGCCTTGTATCTGGCTTGGCTCTTTTCCAGTTGTTCCTATACTGCCTGGTAGATCTCCTGGATCTGTTCAATGAACCTAGTTGCCTTGTCCACATCACTGTGTCCATCAACCGTGGTATCTTTACCAAAGACAAAATCCAAAGGAGACCTTGGTATGAAACCAAAATAGGTTTCAAAAGGATATCTCTGTGTAGAAGAGTCTTTTGCTCTGTTGTAAGCATGTTGCACATAACATAAGTGTTCATCCAAAAGCTTAGGATGTTTGTTGCAATATCCCCGGAGTAACTGGATCACCGTCTTGTTAACCACTTCTGTCTGGCCATCGATTTTTGGATGAAAAGTTGTGCTTTTCTTCAGTTGGGTGTCCATCAACTCCCACAGACTTGACCAAAACTTCCCCACAAATCGGGTGTCTCGATCAGATACAATAGAACTGGGTAATCCAAAATGAACCCATGCATGTTCAAAGAATAGTTTTACAGTTTGTTCAGTTGTAATATGTTTATTACAAGGTATCAAAATACACATTTTGTTGAACCTATCCACAACCACATACAGATAATCATGACCTTTTCTAAACTTAGGCAATCCTACAACAAAATCCATGGAAACACTTTCCCAAGGGTGAGAAGGAACTGGTACAGGAGTGTACAAGCCTAGTTTTCTATTGTTGGTCTTACTCTTAGAACACATAGTACACCCTCTTACATATCTAGAAATGGTCTCATTCATTTTTGGCCAATAACAAAATCTTTGCAGCTATGCAACTGTTTTACTTACCCCAAATTGACTTGATATCAGAGAAGTGTGTGCTTCTCTAACTATCTTTACTCTCTTAGTTTGTGGAATACAGAGTTTCCCACTGTGATATAAGAGTCAGTCCTTCAAATGATAATCCAATTCTTCTACTCTTTTGCCTCGACTCAAAGTTGCATATACATCGTTAAAGTCCATATCTTGAGCATATTATTCAATGTAACTTTCATGTAGTACAGAACTATGCTTAAGTATAGTAGATGCATTTATAATGGTTGTAGATAACATGTCTGCAACTTTGTTGTGTATGCCCTTTTTATATCTGACGACTAAATGAAACTATTGTAGAAAGCCCATCCATATGTAGTGTCTTGATTGCTGCAACTTAGTTTGGGAGTGTAGATATTGAAGTGGATGATGATCAGTATGTATTATTATCTCTTTGTCCATTAAGTAATGTTTCCACTTTTTCACACTCTGAACTAATGCATACAATTCTTTATTATATGTAGGATAGTTAACTACTGTAGGATTAAAAGTCTCAGAATGATAACATATGGGTTTACCGTGCTGTGTCAACACTACTCCCATGGTATAGTCACTAGCATCTGTTTGGATCTCAAATGGTCTTTGTAGATCAGGCAGTGCTAGTACAGGTGTTGTACTAATCTTTTATTTCAAGGTGTCGAAGGATTTCTAATGTTTTCCTCCCCACTGAAACACCTTGTTCAATCCTATCAAAGCATATAAGGGAGTTGCAATTGAGGAAAAATTAGAAATGAACTTCCTCCAATATTGTGCTGCTCCTAAGAAGCTTCTCACTTCTATCGCAGACTTGGGTTTAGGCTAGTTTAAAGTGACTGCCACTTTAGAGGGATCTATTTTCAATTCACCAACCCCTACTATATGACCCAAATAATTTAGAGATGTTTTGCCAAATTCACATTTTGAGAGTTTAACATAAAAAAATTTCTCATTTCAAAACATCTAATGTCTGCTTAACATGCTTTAAGTGTTTTTCCCACATTTTACTAAAAATCCGAATGTCATCCAGATACACAATAATGAAATCATCAAGAAAAGGCCTGAGTACATCATTCATTAATCTCATGAATGTAGCAGGGGCATTGGTCAAGCCAAAAGGCATAACCAGCCACTCATACAATCCCTGCTTTGTTTTGAAAGCAATCTTCCATGCATCTTGCTCTGCAACTCTAACAAGATGGTATCCACTGTGCAAATCTAGCTTGGTGAAATAAACAGCTTCCTTCAATTGAGCTAAAATATCATCTATGCGAGGAAGGGGATAACGATTTTTTATTGTTATCTTATTTAGTGCTCAATAGTCAATGCACATTCTCCATGAGCCATCTTTATTTCTCACCAAAACAATTGGTGACCCACATGGTGATGTGCTAGGCCTAATGAACCCCTTTTTGAGCAACTCCTGCACCTGCTTCTTGATTTCAGCATTCTCCAAAGCAAACAACCTGTACATTCCAATGTTAGGCAATGGAACATCTTGCTGCAAAATAATATCATGTACTATTTCCTTTTTGGGTGGAAAACCTTTAGGTTCCTGAAACAGGACATCATACTCTGAAACAATCCTTTCTATATCAGCTTGTTGCTTAGCATTACAGCCCTCGAATACATTGGTTTTATCAGGTTTCTTTTCCTTTACAACCATTAGTAAGAATTATTTGCATGAATTTATCATTCCTTTCATCTGCCCTGAGTTTATGAGAGTATAATTATTCTTGAGCTTGTGAGCTCTTACAAAGTATTCGATTCCATATTTAACAAGTAGATACTTGTTCTCATCTCTATAGGAAATAGCTTTTCTATCATACAAGTAAGGACTTCCTAAAAAAAATCCACATATATCCAAAGGAATTATGTCTAACTCAACCTCATCTACAAATGCTAACCCAAAATAAAACTTGAGTTTGCACTATCTAGTCAATTTTTGGTGTGCTTTATCATTCAACCATCCTAATGGGTATGGTTTCTTGTGAGGTGTAGTTTCTAATCCCAATTTCTTTACAATCACTTCAGAAATCAAATTTACTTGTGAGCCACTGTCAAACAAAGTATCAATCTTTTGATGTTTGGAAATAACTCGAATATGGAAAAGCTCATGTCTTTTTCTCTCATGTTCTTCATCAATAATAGTTTGAGCAGAATTACTAGTAGATGCTTCAGAATTCTTACCTTTTATACCTGTGGTTGCATTGTTTCATCTCCCGAGTTTGACCCCAAATCTTTCTGAATAGCTACAGCAGTCTTCTTCTTCTTGCCCTCGGACTTCTTAGGTCTCAGCTCTGGATGCAGAATCCAACAGTGCTCATCATCATGCCCATCCTTTTTACAGTGAATGCATGAAGCTTTGCTTTTCTGTGCAATGTTAGCCTTCCTTGCTTTCCACTTCTGCTTTCTTTTCTCCTTGCTCTTGCTTGCAGTGGGTTGGGATGGTCCCCCAACTTCTGGATTTCCATTCTTTCCTCTAGCTTCTAAATGAGTAGCTTGTACATATACCTAATCTATACTAGTGGGATTAAACATGAGGATGGTATGCCTCACGTAGTTGTGTAGACCACCAATGTACTTTAAAAGAGTCTCTGGTGAGTCTAATGAGATCCCTAGAATCAATGCTCTCTTTCGAAGTTCTTGAGTGTACCCTTGCACACTTTGCCCTTTCAACTGCCAAAGAGTTTGCCAACTCATCATGGCTTGTTGCATGTAGGCCAATGGATAGAACTACTTCTTGATTGCAGAAGCAAAGTCACTCCAGACAAAGATAGTATTACCATGTCTTTTCATGTCAGCTTGGGTCCTACCTTCCCACCAAACCAAGGCAGTGCCTCCTAGGCATAGGCTCGCCAGCTGAATTTTTCTCTTGTCTGAGTCGATGTTTTGCACTCTGAAATACACATCAATTTGTCTAATCCAATTGTCCAATTTTTCAACATATAGCTCTCCATCATATATAGGCAAGTAGAATTTAACATCTAGCTTGATCAAAGATACTTTCTTATTATGCACAGGGCTATTAGGAGGTGTGAGAAAGCTTTCCACTTTCCCTTTTCCTTTTGAGTGGTCATGGGAATGAAACTCATCTTCTTCTTTATCTTGTTTAGAACCTGATGAATCTTCATCCTTATGCTTTCTAAAGTCCCTATACATTTCTTCTGCCATAGACTTTATAGCTAGAAAACTCTCTATGAATTGAGGGTCTAGCCCCATAAAACCTTCCTCTGACATTGTCTTCCGAGGATAGACTCTCCCAATTTCATGATTTCGACCAACTCTCCTTCTCCTAATTTGAGCTTTGATCTAGTGAGCATTCAACAGCTAGACCAACACAAGCTTGTTTAACCTTACAGCCTAGAGCTCTGATACCACTTGATCTGATAATCACCCTGTGAGTGACCTCAGTTAAATATTTGTTAAATGAAGGTATTACAGACTCATATGTTGGTGTGTGTGTCTATGTTATTTAAGCAACGGATCGATTAGATTGCAAATACACATACACTTGAAATCGAAAACAGCAGAGAAACAAAGTAAGCAAATACAAGAACACAAGAATTTAATAAGAAGTTCACCCTATCCTCCAAGGCTACATCTCCAGTCCAGCTCTCAATGGTGGCCTTCTTTTATTGTGTCTTGAAGTAGAGAATTACAATGAGGGAGCTCAATATGAGTCTCCCGCAACAGATTGGCTTGGCAGGGTGGTTCTTGGATTCCCTAAGCCACTGGAGTACACAGACTCTTTTCCTTACCAGCTCTTTGACCTCTCTGGTCTAACAGATCCTCTCGGGGATGGCCCTAATCTCTCAAGCTCTCTGGTGCTCGACATTTCCCTTGGTCATCTCGGCCCTTTGTCTTATTTCTGCTTTTTGCTTCACTGGTACTTCTCTCCTCTGTCTTCTGTCTTCGGTGTTTCGTCTTCCGGTTCCCGACTCTCTCTGTCTTCCTCTCTATCCTCGATCTGGTCTGTACATGTCTTTAAGGCCATTCGATCTCATGGCAGTTTGTTTCCTCTTCCACCTCCATCGATTTTCCTGCTTGTAGTTACGCTTAGAGTTCTTTGTTCTCGGCGTCATCATCAAACTCATAGGGGTGGCCACTTGTCCTCCTGTGAACTGCGCCAACTTGCCTCGTCGGTTCGTTTCTTCAGTTCTGTTATGGAATGATTCATTTTCCATCGTGGTAGTCCATTCGGACTTCAAATTCTTCTAAATCATGGCTTATTCCCTCGTCAATTTCGTCTTCTCCATCGGGTGCGATCTCAGCCGTTAGATCTGGAGCCCCTAGATCTGACGTCGTTCGTTCGTCCCACGCGGTTGACTAACTCAACCGTTAGCACATGATGAGCAGTAGTTTTCTCTCTCCTTTGCTTGCCACACATCAAGTGTTGAGTGGAATCGCTCCTTTTCCTTCAAAACTGCTTACCGCCCATGGACGCCCCCGATCAATACCGCCGGTTTTGGAGTGGGTCCCGCCTTTAGTGCTTAGCCTTTATCCCACGGTTTTCCTAGCTCTCATGCGACCGAGCACTCGAGGCTTCTCCATTTTGAGGTTTTTCGCCTAGCAATGCGCGATTAGCGCTAATCGCGCATCAAAAACTGCCTCTATTTCTCGATCTGAGCCTCCCAGGGGTTAACTTTACCTCTCACGCAGTCTCCATGGGCCTCAGTTAGCGTACTTTGACTGAGGTCCTCGTTGTTCCACGCTGGTTGCCATTGCCACTAGTTTAGAGGTGTTCTTGATCACTGTTTTAAGTCCTTTGAAGTCTATCCTGACCTGGTATAGCCATGGCTCTGTTAATCATTCTTTATGGATCCAATTCGGATCACCATCTCAAGCCAACACTTAGCCAATTTTTTTTCCTACCAAGCCCCTACTTCCTTGAAAAATTCCTTAGAGAATTAGTCCATATTTAATGGGAAATCCTTCCTCCATAACTGCGCAATCCAAACATAGGTCCTTAACTGATTGCATGCACCATCTGTACAACTCAGAAAATTATACAATTGATAGTACATTGTCCCTACAATCTAGTCTCAAATGAGTCTTCCTCTGAACTGACATGTATGAGTTATTTATGATTGAATCTTCAGTTAACTAGTGTGGTACTGGTGATGCACTGGTGCACTACTCCACTAGTAGACCTCTATTAATTCCTCCAATTGTTAGAATTATTTTAACTGACTATAACTCAGTTAGACTAAGTTAATTAATTACAACTCAAAAGAACTCAAAATGGGCCCCTAAACTTTAGGGATCACTCTACATGTCTCTAGATATACTTCCAATTCGAATTTCCTAAGTCAATTAAATAAATTTAACTTAATTAATTATTACAAGTTGCTATGAGAATAGAATTACAATTTAATTCAAGGACAAATTAAATTTAAATTTCTAGATGTTATTTTAAACATTTCTTGTTGCTATTTTCAACAATCACTCCTTGGATTAAAATCAATATTTAAATAATTTGGGTATGAGACTAAGGCAACATACTTTATTGGCTCCAAGAAGCCATGGTAAGCTCAACTAGTAGTTATAACCCAAGATCCACCATCTTCCTTCAATACTTAGATAAACATGAACAACTCTCACAGGTAATACAACAAATATAGTACCCTACAACTCTGTGGCAGTTTCGTATCCCTCCTCCAAATTAGTATCCTACACCATGGCCACAATGGTATTCTCCTAAAAAATAAACATTCATGTGACCTCAAGGATGGCATGGAGCCTCTTCCCTAGGAAAATTTTTTTTTCCTACACAACTTCATTTTCCACAACAGTAGTTGCAACTCCCATCGAATGCACCACTAAGTTATCCTCCCCTGTGACTCCAACTACCTATTTAATCTAACCCGAACCCAAATAATAAGGCATTGCAACAAGTTGAATCTCTCATCTTCCCTACTTAATCCATATCCTTTGCTAAATGTAATAATATACACTTAAGGTTAGGACAAGTAGTAAATTTGAGAGTTTCCCCTGTCATTACAAACCGTGAGGAAGAGAATTCCCTTGGGGAAGAAGCTTTGATTTCGGACATTAAAAGAACAACATGTTGAAGCTTGTGTAGTAGTCGAAATTGTTTTTAATCTAAGAAAATCTAATGAACCTTTTGTAGCAGTCAAATATGCCATTATTATTGAAACAATTTTGAATCCACCCTACCAAGAGAAATTGATTGTAGCAATGATAGGTCCACAGCTTGAGTTTGATTTCTTGAGGGAGTTGAAAAACTTGTATGTTGAGATTCCACTATTATAAGTTATCAGTGACCTTCTGATTTATGAAAAAATAGTAAGGGAATTACGTGTTAAAATACTTGATAGGAAACCTTGAGCTCCTCCCACCCTACATGTGGTGGAAAAATTGTTAGAATTAATTTGGTAAAGACCACATCTACCAAATATGATGATCCTAGCTAACAGTAATTGTTTAGATTAGAAAAATTACTATCCCAAACATATTGTTTTATTTGGGCGCTACAATAAATGTGATGACCAAAGAAACCCTTGAGTTGCTTAAATTAACCACTTTAAGACGAACACTTATTGTGTTAGAATTTGTTGATTGATCCAAAATTCGATCGAAAGGAATCCTAGAAAATTTTGTCATTTATATGTATTCTTAGGAATACCCTACTGCTTTTTAAGTGTTGTGGCCCAAGACCCACCTAGGAGGAAATCCCTTAATTCTAAGAAGACCCTGGTTGGCCACTTGATGTAGTGGCTACAACCACCCTCCAAAATTTTTCCTATGCTTCGATTTTGGAACCTCCCTTCTTATACCTAGGAGCTCATCTTGCACTAATCCAGGTATTCATGCTTCGACTGAGACTTATCTTTTCATGTTTTCTTGTGTTTGATAACTTAGTTGATTCTTCCAAGTCATGAGCTGATCTCCCAACTTGATCTCATAGAAGTTTTGAGCTTGCCAAAATGTGCAATCCTTGAGGGCAAGCAGCCTTGATGATAGGAATTGTGCAATCCTGACTAGCAGTGAGCCCTGAGCTCAGAAACTTCAAAATCATGGAAGGTATCCAAGCACTGAGCTCGAAAACTGCACAACCCTCACTAAGCCCCAAAACTAAGTAGTCTTTCTTAGTTGCGTGCATGGAAAGTTTTCCCTGAAAAAAGAAAAAAGCAAAAAAACATCCCTAAAAAATAGGGACCTATTTTTAGTATCCTGAAGGAGGCGCTTGCATTATTTTTAGAAACTTCCACCGAGTGTCACTTTTTTCTTGATTTTAGGCATGCATGTCATAAACCCTAATTTGTCCAAACCTATTTAATGGACACTTCTAGAGCTCATTTGCACATTCAATCTTGGAGCTCTATCATTCCCAAGGAGATCAAGAAACCTTCACTATGATTGTCGTCAATTTTTGTCATTTGGATTGTGTGAGTGATGTTTCACTTGTTTATCTTCATGGCTGTTGGCATATTAACTTGTTTTAACTTGTAGAAGTGTCTTTTTAAGCTTTAGATTGCCTTTACCAAGTGTCGCGTTAGTTTCCCTGTTTTTGCACCAATGGTCATCATTGCGGTGACTCTCCTCACATACTTCATTTTCCTTTCGTTTGATTAATTTTTGAACTTGAATCACATGCATTTAGTCTATCTTAGTCAAATATGCACTTAGCTTCACACTATCTCTTAGATCTTCTCATTTTCCACACTTCCCTTGGGAAGATCTTCACTTCCCTTGACCGGTTTTCACTTTACCCGGCTGGCACTACTCAATCCTAAGGCTCAAGCCACAAACTTGGCCTCTGGAATTACACATTGCAAAGTCCAACCTGGCTCCAAATATGGATTGCGCATTTCCAAGAGCCAGCCTATCACCTTGGCCACTGAGATTACACAATGCGCACTCTCTCCTAGGCCTCTGCCCAGGCTAAACTACACATTATGTAATTTCAAGCCACAAGCTTCAACCTTAGCTATTACAAATGCGTAGTGCGTAGTTCCCACAGGAATCCAGTCCCTCTTTATAATAATAACTGTGCAATCGTCCCCATCTTATGTCAAGTTTGCTGCTTGAACTTTCCTTGTAAATAGATTTTCTTAAGACCGACATTTGCTTGCCATGAGTGTCCTTTCTGTCCCACAGGTACAACAGTTGTTGAGAACCTCTCCAATAGTCACTGTTACCATGGCACCTAAGAGAGTTTCTTCAAAATAAACCATTGAGAGAAGTACTGGTGAAGCAGTTGAGCAAACATCAGTTGATTGGAAGTGCATGCAAATACTTAGTTGTTTATAGAAAAGGGATCATCACTGACATGGAAGCAGGTTAAATATGCTTTTACAAAGGACTTCGAGGCAGACTTGGAGGAGCAACAAGTGTATCTCAGTATCTGGCAGTCAGGATTATACAAGTTTGCATGCATGTATCCATCCTTCTCGTGTGTAGATGTCATCAGTTGCATTATCTCACACATTGATGAGAAGACCATGACATTGAACAATGCTAGCAGGAGAATCATGCCACCTTCCATGAATAAAACTTTCAGAAAATGTATCACTTTCCCAAGCTAGTAGAATGCATGAACTCACTCTTTTATGCCACCCACAGCCATGTGAACAGAAGAGACATTGTCAAAGCCTAGGTGAAAGAGCCATTGAATTTTTGATAGACACCCACCCATGTGTATAAGACAAAGTCCCTCAAGAAGGCCTACCAGCTATTGGTTATCTTAGCTTGCAGGATCCATGGTTAGGAGAGCATGTAAACCTTCCCTGAAGGGTGGGCAGTCTTATTGGACCAAGTGGTGAACAATGGGAAGTCGTTCAAATGGTCAGATATGTTGGCTCGATGGTTGAAGGCACATGTAGCACAAACTCAGAATCCTCCCAAGGGTGAGAAAGTAAGGTTCTATATGTCTACATACTTACTAGATGCAATTTGCGCACAACAGCAGTTCACTAGCATGAACTAGACATGTACACCACAAGAAACTGTCATGCACATCTATTGCAAGTTGCTTTCAGAATGCAGTTATCGAGGAGTAATGGCACAGCTAACTAACTACTTCATCATCCAAATTTACAAGCTTATCTTTGAAGAAGATCCACCTTACATGTTACGAGAAGCAATGGAGGCAATAGCATACATCATAGATTGGTATGCCTCACTAGGTGGCACCTTCATTAGAGTGTTTGGTGGAGAGAAGCCTTCGCATGTTTTAGCAAGGTATGCCATTGACAAACTTGTCATGTAAGAACTATCATACCATCTCAGCACAGGGTTATCAGAAGTGTTTCATAGGAAGAAGAAAGAACCATGGCCCACTATACCTTTGCAGATTGGATTATACGAGATAAAGAACTTGAAAGTCACGGATGTCGAGGCAAAGGAGTTAGTGAGATTTGAATTCGAAAATTGGGACTTTAATCCGTATGATCCTTGAAGTATTTTTAAAGACCATTGTGTGAGAGTTTACTTTCTAAGGATCAGCGGGGAATTCCATTGGACAGAGGAGGATCTGTGGAGGAACTACTACAATAGATCCAAACTCCATGAGTTGGTCAGTTTAGCAGGGACTTCACAGGTTGCTCCACAAATGGCAGAAAATCTGAAAGCAACAATAGCAGAAGGCAATAATCTCACGCAGTACAAGGAAAAGAGGAATATTGCTGACAATCTAAAGGGAGAAAAAAGTTGCAAGATGAAGGTGGATTATAATCTCATGAAAGCAGCTTTGGCAGTAGAAGCAAAGAGGGGTAGAGGATACAAAGAGGAGATTGGAGGAAGAGAGAAAAGAAGAGGTTGCAGGAAGAAGAACTAAAGTTGCATGAGACAGAGCAGAAGTTGAAGGAAGAACAGGAATTGAGGAGGAGAGAACAAGAATAAAAGCAGAAGTAGGAAGAAGAACAGAGGCAAGGTGCAATGAAAGAGGAAACATCATCGATACAAGTTGAAGAGTCAGAACAGGACCAACCAGCAGCTAAGGAGGAAGGTGAACATATGTAGAATCAGAAGCTTGCTCAGCAAATTAAGAAATTGATTAAAGTGAAATACATGGATATGGAACAGAAGCCCAAGAATGAAGATGTTGATCTTATGTCGAGTGCACCATAGGTCATCCCTCAGTCTCCGTTGCCTTTAGGAGCAGAGCCAACCCCAAGCGAGCAAGGGGGTGGTATTCCCATTGATGATGATCTGGTAATGGATGTGTACAATCTATCATTCGATGAGTTCCAAAGGAGTATTGTACAAGAATGGAGAAAGCACTTTCTGGATGATCACACATCACCTGCATTTGTTAGAGAAAGGGTGATAGTGTCAAACACCATGAAGCATCAAAATTTCATTGTCGAAGCCAACTTGGCATATGTAGAAGCAACAAGATCAAAAATTTAGTATTTGACAGCCAAGAACGAGAAATTGGCAGAGAACTTTTAGCTTTCGAGGAAAGAGGTAGAACAACTCCACACAGCAGGGAAAAATGCAGTTTCCACACAAGTTTACTTGGAGGAGATGACAGAAACAATACTTTCTAAGGTATCAACACTTGGAGAAACCATGTGGAAGCTCTATGAGGGGTTTGTCATAGTACATAAACTAGTTGTCCGTTTGCATGGCCTATACTAGCAGAACAAAGAGTTTGTTAAAACTCTCAAGAACATACAAGCTACCATTTCTTATGTGCAAGAGTGGACAATGAAATACAAAGGGGAATTGCTTGACTTAGTGAAGAAAATGAAGCCATAGGTAGAGTTGGATAAAGCGAAGGTTCGAATTTTGATTCAAAACAACAAGTAACTTGCCTCATTCATTGGAATCATTCAAGCCTCATATGTGCCATTGTTCAGTAGTTTGGATGTCCTGGTGAGAACACGTAGATCCCATCATTCTTTTCACTCACCAAATCTAAACCCAAGGACCAAGTTCAAAAGGAGATCGAAGTGTACTTGGAGAAACTAAAACTGAATTTCACCAGGGAATACTTGGAGCTAAACACACAGAACATGCATAATTTCATCGGTGGTCCTATCGAAATCAGAACAATGTTGCTCATGCTCTAGAACAAACTGGACATAGGTTCCAAGACAGCATACCTAGATGCCATGGAGGCCAGATTTCACTTCCAGTGAAACACCATCATTTAGTTTGGGGACATCATCACACAGTATCAAGCTTGGCACCAATATGTGATCGAGAAGCAGCAAGTGGAGGTTGTTGAGCTAGACTTTTCCCAAACTCAAGCATCATAGTCTTGTGTCTTGTTAGAATATCAAGTTGTCTCTAACCTATTTTGTCTTATATGGGTACAAGTGTAAAATGCAATATTATTTGTAATTATGTTGTAAGTGAAATTCCAAATGCCAATATTGGAATATGAAGAGTCATCAGGTAATGTAATGTGTCATTTTGTAAAGAAGTTGAAGAGTCATGAGAGTAGTCCAAAGGTCACAAAGGGGAGTTGAAGAGTCACCCCCTCTTGTTATAAATAGAACCTCATAATTCATGTAAAAAGATTTTTGGAGCCAAGCTTTTTGCTAGGCTTAGGCTTAGAAAGAGCTTGGGAGTATTATGAAGAGCCTTGGCTTCTTTGTAGCATAGAACGAGTATACTTCTTTGGAGGAGCGGGTGGTCTTGACTGTAATGTTTCACTATTGGGACTAGTGGTTGTCAATGGTTTATGTATGAATGGAACTTTCACTTATAATAATAAAATCAGAGCCATCACGCTTTCATGCATATGTTGTGAATATAGTAGGAGTATTCTTGTTGTATTTGCAATGTATGTTATTTAACTTACGCTTATGCTTATGAGCTATTTCATTTGCATCTGTATGAATATTTTTGAATGTGTGTTGTTGTATTAACTCGTCACTTTAACTTGTGGACTATTCTTCATCTTAGCTTGTGATGTCATTGTTGATCTAAAGATGATATGAGGTTGTCATTGATATCAACCCAAGCAGCACCAGGGGATACCCTGATCTTGCAAGGGAATTTTTACTTGACAAATTATTCTATTTTGAATCAAGGATCTTCTAGATAGATTCTACTCGTCGATATGTTTCTATTGATATATGGCACACCAAGTAATTCTTCACTGTTTCAGAGATATTCATGTTTGATGTTAGTAACCCCAGTTAGTGGGCTAAAACCCTATGGGGTTGTGGCACGGCACTCATAATTGGTTTTTTTCATTGAATAGTCAATAATCAATAATTTTTTAAGCTCCTAAAATCCCTCCAACATTCTCTATAGAAGCCCCTCTCAACTCTATAAAAAGAAATCTCATATATCCTCCAAATGTAGTGATCATGGAATTTTCACTATAACTTCATTTTTGTGAAGTCTTAGATTATGAAATGAAAACCCATTTGATTCGCAATCCTGATGAACATCATGACCGAATTTCAGATCTTGGTTTGCTATATTTTTGGAGATATGATCTATGGAAGTTAGGGTTTTTGCAGGCTCCCGAATTTCATCTCAAAGAAGTGACCTTGGGAAAATCGTCATAACTCTCTCTCTGAGAAGAGGATTGGAATTCTGTAAAAAATGCTAGATAGTACACGGAATTTAGTTTTTTGTGTATCGGAAATGGTGACACATGGCACACTGTACAAGTTCGCTCTACTGAATTAGTCCATAATTAGGTCATTGTGAGAGATTGGGCATATCTTTGTCTTGAAGAGTCAAAATCGGGTCAGACCTGTGACATTGGAAAGAAGACTCAGAGGGATACTACAGGACCAAAGATCACATATTAGGGATCTGAAATCACAGAGATACATCAGATTAAATATCATGCTCCTAGAAGGCGAGAAAAACTAGATCAAGCATTGTCAAGGGGTGCAAAGGACCAAACTTTCAAGGGCAACAAAGAGCAAGGTGCAGCGAAATGATGCAGCAGAGTTAAGCTACAAGTAATTATCTTATGTATATGCATGTTCATTTCTTAATTTTATTAGGTTCTTTGTATTCTAATTTGTTGTTTTTGTTTAGCACTGACATATGCTCTGCAGGATGAGGTAAGTTTTGCTATCATCGTGTCATGGGTATTTCCTTGAAGAATTTTTGCAGGTACTATATATTCATAAAGAGAAGACTCAATGCATACTCTATTGTTATGAAGAGTGAGAAAGGGTAGCATGACAGGAGCAGAAATCAAGGTGCAGAACAGCAACAAGAAGTTCACCATATGAAGTCTTCAGGCGGGAAGGACTGCACACAATCATTGTAAAAGTATCATTGTACAGAGTTGTTGTAAAAGCATCATTGTAAAAGTTTTACAATTATCTATCTACCAAGAGTTGGAGAGGTAGTGTTGGGAGGTCTAGGATCATCAGTAGGTGGTTGTGTCATAGTTGGGGTTATGGTCTAGTGTGTCTTCTTCTTCTACATCATTCTATATCATTGTAAAGTGGACCATTTTCCTTGGTTCGAGAGTCCATTCTTCTTTTATTCTTCTATAGGGTAGTCGGGTGGTGCTAAGGTGAGTTGTAGCTCATTGGGTGTTGGGGCATCTGTTCAGTTGACTACTGAAGAATCTCGAGCGTTGGAGTGTCCATCCAGTGGGAGCTAGAGAGGAATGCTTTTCTAGAACTCTAGGAATTTGTTGCTTTCATTTCAGTTGGGGCTAAAGGTTAAAGAATTTATTAGAAAAGCGTTTGGTGGTTTTTGACCTGGAGGTGGTTTTCCACCTAAAATCTTTATGCCTCCTGGGTTCTTTTATTTACTGTTATTACTGCATAAAGGTTAACAATAATTGAAGATTAACTAATGCTCTGAAAATATTTAAAAGTGTTAATTGCTAAGGAATATTGATTCACCCCCCTCGTATTTTCCAACAATTGGAATCAGAGCTTGGTTCCTTTAATAACAGCTTAACAGCTGCAAGTCAGTTTTCAGAGCATGGAGATGGGAAATTCAAAGAAGTGGGTTACAAGGATTTCAAAGGAAGGTACAGGTACAACAAAATCTCAAGAAAGTGAGTATTGTGTACCAACCCCTAATTTTGATGCAAATAATTACTGGATATGGGAATCCAGGATGTAAGTATCTTTGCAGGCACATGGAGTATGGAAATCAATTATTTCTGGAGAAACATCTACCAACGAAGCTAAAAGGTATAATTCAAAGGCCATGAATGTAATTTTGAATGTTTTGCCAAATTTTGTGAAAACAAAAGTTGGTCAATGTTCAATATCTAAAGCTCTTTTGGAAAAGCTTCATAATCTCTATTCAACAAATAAATCAGGTCAAGATGTTATTGAAAACTCGGATGCTTCTAAGCATGATGAAGAAGGGTTGACCATAGAAGAATTTTCTAAGGAGGCAATCAAGCTTATAAAAGAGCTCAAGGCTGAGAATATTCATTCAAATACTCTTCAAGAACAAGTTCAAGGTCTCAAAATTGAAGTTGAAGAACACAAATGTATTGAAGAGTCACTTAAAATGAAGTTGGAAGAAATCAATAATACAGCGACATGAGACCTCAAGATAGAATTCCAACAAAAGCAAGAAGAACTCGACACAGCATTTGCAGAGATTAGCAGGATTACACAACAAATGCAGGAAGCAGAAATTGAAAGGAAGGAATCTGATCAAGAATACATATCTGTCGTTGACCAAAAGCAAAAGGAATTAGAAACATCTTCAATAGAAATAAGCAGGCTCGGGATTTAAAATGAGAAGCAGAAGGAACATATACAAGTTCTCAACAGAGAAGTAGAGAAGACCACTCTTCTCAAGCTATAGGTTGAGGAGGCAGAAAAATGAAGGAAGATCTTGAAAAGGTGGTTTCAAGAAGATCTTGCTCAAAATAAAGAAGAACTTGATGCAACTCGTGATGAGATCAACAAACTCAAGGGATCGCAAAAATAATACTTACAAGATAAGACAGATGAAGAAGCAAAAATGAAGGCAATTAAAGATGGTAAAGCTCCAGTTGATGAAGGTACAAGCTCCACAGCTTTGCAGGATGATTTTAAGAAGGAAGTTGATCAAAGTGAAAATCCAAAGAAGAATGTTGCAACTCCAAATAACAAGACCAAAGCAATCAAGAAGAAAGGACCACAAGAAACTACAACACCGCCTCCAAAGAAGAATGAAAAATATTCTAGGTATGTTCGTTTATTTAATGGTTATTGCTTTTTATGTGCTAAATATGGACATATGGCTAGGGATTGTGAAGTTTTTGACAGGTACAATCATTATCTGCAAAACCCTAGAATCAAGTTTGTAGGATCATGAGACAGGTTCCACGATGATTTTGTCAGAAGAGAATATGTGCTAGATGGGCCAAATATTGAATGTTTCAAATGCCATAACTATGGCCATAGCGCTTGTGGTTGCATATATCAGATAGAATCGCTTATGGACAATATTGAATGCTTTAATTGTCATAACTATGGGCACATGGCTCAAGATTGCAGGAATAAGAAGGTCTGGAAAAGGAAACAGGTATAGGAAGATAAAGCAGATAACAAGGTTTCAGCAGTTATGCTTTCAGGATTTGTAAAAGAAAAAGGTCATGAGGAATTAGCAGTTGCTTTAGATAATGACTCAAGTCAAGATGGCCCGTTAGGTGACTCACTATTTTGAACAATCTGGCTTGTTGATTCCTTAATGTTTGTACAAGAGGAGTCTATGCAACAGTATATGGCACAAGTCTACGATTGACAAGAAGGTAGTTTGAACAAGATGGTAGTTTCATTAAAGGTTTAGGGGGAGCAAAACAGTGGAAGGATTATAGGTTACCAAGAACAAGACAAGATTAGTCTACAAAGGATATGCACAAGTGGAACGAATTTATTTCTACGAAACATTTGCACCAGTTTCCAGAATGGAAGCCATCCAGATGTTTCTCACCTATGCATGTTCAAGAAAAATAAAAGTCTACCAAATGGATGTTAAGTCAGCATTTCTGAATGGAGAATTAGAAGAAGAAGTTTACATTGAACAACCTGAAGGTTTTCTACTATCAGAAAAAGAAGACTATGTTTTCAGGTTAAAGAAGGCTTTGTATGGTCTCAAGCAAGCTCCCAGAGCATGGTATGCTAGCCTTGATGGATATCTACGTCAACAAGGGTTCAAGAAAGGTATTGTTGATATCAATCTTTACGTACAAATAGATAAAGATAATTTAACAATCATTGAGGTATATGTGGATGATATAATCTTTGGTAGCAATGATGATCGACTAAGTAAGAACTTTGCTACAAAGATGCAAAGTGAGTTCGAGATGTCTTTACTTGGTGAGTTGACATACTTCTTAGGGCTTCAAATATCTCAGCAAGAGAAAGGAATATTTATAAGTCAAGCCAAGTACATTAAGGAAATGCTCAAGAAATTCAAAATGGAAGATTGCAAACCCATCCTTACCTCGATGGTAACGGGTTGCAATTTGAGCATAGACGACTCATCTAAGGATGTGGATCAGAGGTTGTACAGATCTATGACTGGTAGTCTTCTATATGTAACAACCTCCTGACCAAATGTTATGCAAGTAGTTGGACAAGTAGAAATATTCCAAGCAGCACCAAAAGAATCACATATTATTGTCATCAAAAGAATTCTTCGATATCTAAAGGGCACAACAGAATATGGCTTGTGGTATCCCAAGGGAAACAATATCCTTATTCATGCCTTTACAGATGAAGATTGGGCAGGAATCATTGATGATCGTAAGAGTACTAGTGGAGCAGCATTCTATCTAGGTGGTTGTCTCATATCATGCTTGAGAAAAAAGCAAACCTCAATCTCGTTATCTACAGTGGAAGCAGAATACATTGCAATGGTAGCTTTTTTTACTCAAGTCCTTTGGATGAAACAAACTTTGCAATATCTTCAAGTACAGTTCAGTGAGCCTATTCCCATCTTCTGTGATAACACCAATGCCATCAGCATCTCCAATAATCATATCATGCATTCAAAAACAAAACACATTCCGATAAAATATCATTTTGTTAGAGAAAAAGTCGCTGAAAAGAATATCAAACTTGAATATTTTGGTAGAAAAGAACAAATCATTGATATCTTCACTAAACCTTTACCTCGTGAAGCATTTGAATATCTTCGCTAGAAGCTTGGGATTCTCCCAAGTTCTCATTAGATTTTCCTTATTCAGAAAATAAAGGGGGAGTGGAAGTGTGTAAAAGTCCACAGGATGGTTATGTGTCAAGGGGAGTTACCCTTTGCCATTGATGTCAAAGAGGGAGAGAAGGTAGTAGGAAGAGGTTCCCTGATCGCAGGGGGAGTACTTGTGTTGCCATCAATGCCAAAGGGGGATATTGTTGATCTAAAGATGATCTGAGGTTGTCAATGTCAACCCAAGCAGTACCAGGGGATACCCTGATCTTGCAAGGGATTTTTTTCTTGAAAACTTACTCTATTTTGAGTCAACGATCTTCTAGATAGATTCTACTTGTTGAGATGTTTCCGTTGATATATGGCATGCCAAGTAATTCTTCACGTTTCAGAGATATTCATGTTTGAAGTTAGTAACCCCAGTTAGTGGGCTAAAACCCTATGGGGTTGTGGCATGGCACTTATAATTGGTTTTGGTCATTGAGTAGTCAATAACTAATAATTTTTTAAGCTCCTAAAATCCCTCCAACGTTCTCTATAGAAGTCCCTCTCAACTCTATAAAAATAAATCTCATATATCCTCCAAATGTAGCGATCGTGGCATTTTCACTATAACTTCATTTCTGCGAAGTCTTAGATTCTAAAATGAAAACCCATTTGATTCACAATACTGATGAACGTCATGGCCAAATTTCAGATCTTGTTTCACTATATTTTCGAAGATATGATCTCTGCAAGATAGGTTTTTTTGTAGGCTCCTGAATTTCATCTCAAATAAGTGACCTTGGGAAAATCATCATAACTCTCTCTTTGAGTATAGGATTGGAATTCTGTAAAAAGTGCTCAATAGTGCACAAAATGTTTTTTTTTTTTATCAATTTTAGAGCCAAAGGAGGAAACAGTGACACGTGGCACTCTGTAAAAGTACGCTCTACTGAACTAGTCCATAATTAGGTCATTGTGAGAGATTGGGCATAACTTTGCCTTGAAGAAGTCCAAATCGGGTCAAACCTATGGCATTGGAAAGAAGACTCAGAGGGATACTAAAGTACCACAGATCACACATTGGGGATATGAAATCACAGAGATACATCAGATTAAATATCGTGCTCCTAGAAGGCGAGAAAAACTAGATCAAGTGTTGTTAAGGGATGCAAAGGACCAGACTTTCTAGGGCAGCAAAGAGCAAGGTGCAACAAAATGATGCAGTAGAGGTAAGCTATAGGTAAGTATCTTCTGTATATGCATGTTCACTTCTCAATTGCATTAGGTTCTTTGTATTCTAATTTATTTTTTTTGTTTAGCACTGACATATGCTCTGCAGGATGAGGTAAGTTTTGCTTTTATCATGTCATGGGTATTTCCTTGAAGAATTTTCGCAGGTATTATATATTCATCAAGAGAAGAATCAATGAATAATATAATGTTATGGAGAGTGATAAAGGGTAGCATGACAATAGCAACAATCAAGGTGTAGAACATCAGCAAGAAGTTCACCATATGAAGTCTTCAAGTGGGAAGCACTGCATAAAATCATTGTAAAAGTATCATTGTACAGAGTCATTGTAAAAGCATCATTGTAAAAGTTGTATGAGTTTCTATCTACTAAGAGTTGAAGAGGCAGTGTTTGGAGGTCTAGGATTATCATTAGGTGGTTGTGTCATAGTTGGGGTTATGGTATAGTGTGTCTTCTTCTTCTACATCATTCTATATCATTGTAAAGTGGACCATTTTCCCTAGTATAGGAGTCCATTCTTGTTTTATTCTTCTATAGGGTGGTAGGGTGATGCTAGGTGAGTTGTAGCTCATTGGGTGTTGGGGCATCTGTTTAGTTGACTACTGAAGAATCTCGAGTGTTGGAGTGTCCATCTAATGGGAGCTAGAGAAGAATGATTTTCTAGAATTCTATGAAGTCATTGCTTTCATTTCAGTTGGGGTTGAAGATTAAAGCATTTATTAGAAAAGTGTTCGGTGGTTTTTGACCTGAAGGGGGTTTTCCACCTAAAATATTTGTGCCTCCTGGGTTCTTTTATTTACTACTATTACTGCTTAAAATTAAATAATAATTGAAGATTAACTAATGTTCTGAAAATATTTAAAAGTGATAATTGCTAAGGAATATTGATTCACCCCCCCCCCCCCTCTTAGTATTTTCCAATAGTCATTTCGTTCATGTGTTCCTTTCAAGCTGCGTACTATTACATGCTTCCAAGGGGTGCACTTCCTCTTCCCTTCGTGTGTTGGAATGCATCACACTTTACTCTCTGCAGGGTCACACACTTTCTCTCACCGAAAGTTATCATACTTCACTCTACGTGTTTTCCTAGTCAAGGCATAACATTACCACCCACTATTGGGACTCCTACTCCAAACGGTGTGAGGTCTAGTTGGGACTTCATATTGGGGAGATCCCCTAAATTTTGGCAAGTTCGGCATCGTCAACATTTATAGAACTAGAAGGACAGCCAGATGGCAAGCTGAGCCCTTGAATTATGTTTTGATTTTCTGCACTCATTTAATGACTTCTCGCAAAATCATTACCCTCGCATGTTTTTCTAGACATGCAAATTTGAAAGTGTCAGAGAGAATTATTGATGAATTGTCCGATCTGAAATTCAATGGTGAGGGTGAAACAACTTTATTTGAACATATCACACAGTTTCTTGATTTATGCACAAAGCACAACATCCACAGTGAGGATGTTGGTTGTAGGTTGTTCATTTTCACATTCAAAGGGAACATGCGAGAATGATGTAACACATTGCCTAATGATTCCATTCACTCTTTCAAACATCTTTTCATATAATCATGTCGTGCTTTCGATTTCTATGATCGTGAAGATCTTAATAAGAAATTTTTAAAATTGCGAAAAGTACCTGATGAATCCATTTAGGATTTTCACGATCATTCCATCCATTATTGCTTTGAATTTCTTGAAGATGAAGTTGATTTGTCTTTCTTGGTTGATAGATTTCTATATCTTGTTCACATTTTAGAAAATCCACACGAGTTAGAATATTTTGAACTTCTCCCAACATTCCTCGGTGTTAGAGTTTCTAAATTTGCAACAGACAAGGTTGTTGTTCCAAGTGACCCTCCGTCCCCTTCTCATCAAACAGCTATAGTTCTGTAGGTCAAGGTGGGAGAAGTTGATAATTCATCTGTTGATCTACCACCATCTTCTCCTACCCCACTTACTCAAAATTTCAGCGCAGTTTTAGACTATGAGTCTGATGGTTGTGATGAAGTGTTATGTCCTCATCCTCCATCCTTTGGTCCTTCTGATCCTCTAGATTTTGGTGTGTTTTGTTCACCTATTTCGGATCTCTCTTTCGGTGTTCACGAGGATCAAGTTTTGGATGGAGTTGGTGTTGAACAGCCAACCTACGATATCATTTTTGGTGAGTATATGTGGGATTTTGAATAAGAATCTGCAGTGAAGGAAGACATCCTTCTGTTCGCACCTCTTCTGCATTATCCTGAAATTTTCCACGATTTTTTCATTCTTGTTAAATCTTGTGAAAAAAAAGTTTTTGATGTTACTTCTTTCGATCATTCACAGAAATTGTGGAATTCCTGTTTTTCATTTTAACGCGAAGAGGAAAAATATTTTCTACTTGACCATCCCAATCTCTCATCTTATCTTTCTAGGAACATAGAGGGTGAAATTTCTCATTCTCCATCATACCCTCTTTATGATTCGTCATATCATGAGGATGCCTCTATTTATAATATTGAACTTTCTGATTGTGGTTTTCGTGATATTTTCATCGATTCATTCTATCACAATTTTTATTTTTCCACCGTTGATCTTTCTAAGCCACTGATCTTCAATGATCCATCTTTTGATGAATTGGAAACTCCCCAAGTTGTCAAAGCACTTCAGCCCGAGTTTATGGTTATGTCAGGTTCTTGTAGTCTTGTGTTCAGTTCCACTTTCAATTAGAAATATGTTGAATCTTTCCAGGCTCCTCATCACTCTGTTGTACACGTTGAAAATCAATCTATTTTACAATTTTCACATCCTCCATTTATATCACACAATCCTATCACTCAGTCATTGGAGGAGTCGTATGTAGTGAGCACTATTGCAAAACAAAAAAAATCTTCTTTCTTCTTGTTTTCTCATTTTTCAAGTGCCTGAAAGTTTGTGCCATGGTAAATCCGTAGAGATACTTTCATGCGCTTTTCGTTTTTACTTTTCTATGGGTTCATTCAAACTTCAAACATTTTGGTTTGCATTGGTTTATCTTTCTTGGTTGTTGGTATGCTTGTATATCATGCATTCCCTCGCCTACATAAGTCACCCAATGTGTTGGTGGATACATTAGAAGTATCACTTTACAAAGTTTTGCCTATGCTATGTTTAGGTTAGGAGAAGGAGTAGTTTTTCTTTTCTTGGTTATTTCCTTTGATTTGCTTTACTTTGTTTCGCTTTTTCCCCGCTCCTTTCCCTTTGTTTGTTTTCTTTTTAGTTGTAGGTTAGTTTTTGCATGAGATTGTGTTATGATTCTTAAACAAGCTTGGTGAAATCCAAGAGGAAGTTTTGCTGCTATCAATGCTTGGTTATCTGTCTATTCCCTCTCTTAATTTGAATCTTGCATCTCTTTTAGTAGACAATACTCTGATAGAAAATGCATTCCTTTCGGAGAGAGTCATAGTGAAATCACAATGATTTCACTTTTAACTAGTATCGCCTACTCTAATCAATCTTCTACTTTCGGTTAATCCTTGTCAACTAAGTCGAGTAGAGTAATGAGGGGATGAAAACCTCAACAAGTATGTTAGAGGTATATATAAATATCCTTCTCTGAAAGGAAAACCTCTTCGGCTCTCAATAAGCAGGGATCCCTCTTCCACCTCATGAAATAAATAAGTGCCTATGCACAGTTCTTTGAACAAATACAAAATGAAATAAAAGGCGAAAGAAGAGAAAGGCTTCCTGCACAGAGAGGCGAAGCAAGTAACTTCGTCAAGGTACTGTCCAGGCTCGTTGTCAGCAGAGAAATGCTTGTGCTCTTGAAGTGACTCTGTCGGGGTATTATCCAGGCCTGTTGGTAATAGAGCAACACCAGAGATGAAAACTAAGACTCTGATAGTCTCTTTTACTTGTGCATCTATATACTCCTCGTCCCCAATCAAAACAAATCAGTTTGACTTATCTTGGTAAGTGTGTTGTCGATGAAGAGAATGGTAGGGATTATATCTTTAACTCAAGCTAAGTGAAGAAGCTATGATAATTAATGAATTGAACAATACCTCTAGAGGATTTATACATGTTTTTCATGAGACAGTATCCATACAAGAGCTAGAGTTCTACCAATGTGTCACCAGTGTTGTAGCGGCTACAACCACCCTCCAAAATTTTTCCTATGCTTTGATTTTGGAGCCTCCCTTCTTATACCCAAGAGGTCATCGTGCACTAATCCAGGTATTCATGCTTTGACTAAGACTTATGTTTTCATTTTCTCTTGTGTTTTCTAAATTAGTTGATTCTTCTAAGGCACAAGTTGATCTCCCAACTTAGTCTCACAACAGTTTTGCATTTGCCTCTAGAAACTATGCAATCCTTGATGGCAAGCAGCCTTGATGATAGGAATTGTGCAGTCCTGATTGGACGTAAGCGTTGAGATCAAAAATTGTGCATTCATGGAAGGTAGACCAGCATTGAGCCTGGAAACTGCACAACCCTCACTAAGCATAGAAACTGCACAATGCACTAAGTTGGAAAGTTACCCAGTACTCTATAACTGCACAATCTTTCACAATGGTGTGCATGGTAGGTTTCCCCCGGAAAAAAATTAAAAAATAAAAATAAAAATAAAAAATAAAAACATCCCTAAAAAATAGGTATCTCTTTTTAATATCCCAAAGGAGGCACTTGCGTTATTTTTATAAACTTCCATTAAGTGTTGTTTTTTCCTTGATTTTAGGCATAAGTGTCATAAACCCTAATTCATTTGAATCTATTTAATCGATGCTTCTAGAGCTCATTTTCACATTTGATCTTGGAGATCTAGCATTCCCGAGGAGATCAAATAACCTTCACTACGAGCATCGTCACTTTTCCAGGTCATTTTTGCTTTTGTCATCTTTTGCCATTTTTTTCATTTCTTTTTGTCATTTGGCTTGTGTGGGTGTTGTTTCACTTGTTTATATTCATGGTTGTTGGTGTTTTAACTTGTAGAAGTGTTGTTTTAATCTTATATTATATTTCCCAAGTGTCACATTAGTTTTCCTATTTTTGCACCAATGGACATCATTGTGGTAGCTCTCCTCACATACATCATTTTCCTTTCATTTGATTAATTATTGCACTTGATTCACATGCATTTAATCTCACTTAGTCATATATGCACTCAACTTCACACTATCTCTTATATATTCTCATTTTCAACACTTCCCTTGGGTAGATATGCACTTCCCTTGGTCAGTTTTGACTTTGCCTAGCTAGCACTGCGCAATCCTAAGGCTCAAGCCATGAGCTTGGCTTCTAGAATTGCACAATGTGTAGTCCAAGCTAACTCCAAATGTGCACTACGTAGATCCATGAGCCAGCCTGTCATCTTGGCCACTGATATTGCACAATGTGTAGTCTCTCCCAGACCTCTGCCCAAGATGAACTACGTATTGCACAGTTTCAAGCCACAAGCTTCGACCTTGGTAGTTGGGACTGTGCAGTGCGTATCTCCCATAGGAAACGAGCCCCTCTTGCCAATAAGAATTATGTAATCCTCCCCATATGATGCCCGATTTGTTGCTTGAACTTACCTTGTAAGAAGATTTTCTTAAGAATGGCATTTGCTTGCCATGAGTTTCCTTTCTGTCCCACAGGTACAATAGTAGTTGAGAACCTCTCCAATAGTCATTATTACCATGGCACCTAAGAGAGCTTCTTCAAAAGAAACCACTGAGAGCATTACTGGGGAATAAATTGAGCAAACATCAGTTGATTTTCCAATGTATGCAGATACTCAGTTGTTTACAAAAAAGGGATCATCACTGACATGGCGGCAGGTTAAAGATGATTTTGCAAAGGACTTTGAGGCAAACATAGAGGACTGACAAGTGTATCTCAACAATCGAAAGTTAGGATTATAAAAGGTTGCATGCGGGTATCCATCCTTCCCATGTGCAAATGTCATCAGCTAGATTGTCTCACACATTTATGAGAAGACCGTGACATTGAGCAGTGTCAGCCTGTAGAAGCTTGCCACCTTCTGGAAAGAAAACTTTCATCAAATGAATCACTTTCCCGAGTTAGTAGAGCACATGGACTCACTCTTATATGCAACCCACAACCATGTGAACACAAGATACATTATCAAAGTTTAGGTGAAAGAGCCATCGAAGTTTCGACAGACACCCATGCATGTGTACAAGAAAAGTCCCTCAGGAAGGCATACTAACTCTTGGTTATCTTCGCTTGCAGGATCCATGGTCAAGAAAGCATAGAAACCTTTCCTAAAGGATGGGCATTCTTATTGGACCAAGTGGTGAATGATGGTAAGTCGTTAACCTAGTCAGATTTGTTGGCAGATTAGATTATACGGTATAAAGAACTTGAAAGTCATGGATTTCGAGGTAAAGGAGATTGAATTCTACGCTCAGGGCTTTAATCTGTATGATCCCTGCAGTATTTGTAAAGATAAATGTGCGAGACTTTGATTTTTGTGGATTGGTGGGGCATTCCATTGGCCAGAGGAGGATCCATGGAGGCACTACTACAATGCATCGAGACTCCATGAGCCAGTCAATTTAGCAGGGACTTCATAGGCTACTCCACAGATGGCAGCAACTCCATAAGCAATAGCAACAGAAGGCAGTAATCTCGCGCAGGACAAAGGAAAGAGGAAGATTCCTGACAGTCGAGAGGAAGAAAAAATTTGCAAGACAAATGCATATCCTATTCTCATGAAAGCATCTTTGGCAACAAAAGCAAAGAGGAAGTAGAGGATACAGAGAGCAAAGTGGAGGAAGAGAGAAATCAAGAGGTTGCAGGAAGAAAAACTGAATTTGTAGGAGATAGAGTAGAAGTTGAAGTAAGAACAGGAATTGAGGAGGAGAGAACGAGAAGGAAAGCAGAAGGAGGAATAAGAACATAGGCAAGGTGCAATGATAGAGGAAACAGTGCCAATAAAGGTTGAAGAGTCAGAATAGGACCAACCAGCAGCTGAGGAGGAAGTGAACAGATGCAAGATAGAGAGCTTGCTCATCAGATTGAGCAATTGCTTAAAGTGGTAGACATGGAGATGGAACAAGAGCCGCAGAATGAATATGTTGATCTTATGTCAAGTGCACCACATTTCATCCCTCAGTCTCCACCACCTCCAACATTAGATCCAGCCCCGAGCGAGCAAGGGGTGTTGTTCCCCTTAATGATGACCTGTAATGGATGCGTACAACCTATCATTCGATGAGTTCTAAAGGAGATTTTTACAAGCACGGAGAAAGCACTTTTTGGATGATCACACATCACCTACATTCGTTATAGAAAAGGTGATAGTGTCAAACACCATGAAGCATCCAAATTACATTGGAGAAGCCAACTTGGCATATATAGAAACAACAAGATCAAACATTCAGTATTTGACAGTCGAGAATGAGAAATTGGCATATAACTTGCAGCCTACTAGGCAAGAGGTAGAAAAACTCCGCGCAACAATGCAAAATGCAATTTCCACACAGGTTTACTTGGAGGATATGAGAGCAACAATACTTGCTAAAGTATCAATACTTGGAAAAGCCATGTGGAAGCTCTATGAGCGGTTTGTCACTGTACATAAAGGATTTGTCCATTTTCATGGCCTACAATAGCAGAACAAAGAGTTTGTTAAAACTCTCAAGAACATACAAGTTGTCAGTTCTTATGTGCAAGAGTGGACAATGCGATACAAAGGGGCACCACTTGACTTAGCGGAGAAAATGAAGCCACAGGCAGAGCTGGAGAAATCAAAGGTTCAAATGTTTATTCAAAACAAAAAGCAACTTGCCTCATTCATTGGCATCATTTAGGCCTCATATGTACGGTTTTTCAGTAGTTTGTATGTCTTAGTGTGAACACACCAGATCCCATCAGTTGGTTCACTCACCAAATCTAAACCCAAGAACCAAGTCCGAAAGGAGATCGAAGAGTACTTAGAGCAGCTGAGACAGAATGCCACTAGGGAAGACATGGAGCTAAACAGATAAAACATGCAAAATTTCATCGATGGTCCTGTCAAAGTCAGACGAATGTTTCTCGTGCTCTAGAGCTAACTAGACATGGGTTCCAAGATAATGTACATGGATTCCATGGAGGCCAGAGTCCACTTGCAGTCAGACACCTTCACGTAGTTTGGGGACATCATCACACAGTATTAAGCTTAGCACCAATATGTGATCGAGAAGAAGCAAGTGGAGGTTGTTGAGCTAGACTTCTCCAAAACTCAAGCATCATAGTGTTGTGTCTTATTAGGTTGTCAATTTGTCTCTACCCTATTTTGTCTTATATGGGTACAAGTGTAAAATGTATATTATTTGTAATTATGTTGTATGTGAAATTCCAAGTGCTAATATTGGAATATGAAGAGCCATCATGTAATGTAATTTTTCATTTTGTTAAGAAGTTGAAGAGTCAGAGTGTTGTTGGGAAAAGTATCCAATACGGAATGACCCTATCCCACTCTAAGGGTGATAGTACCTCAGCAACAATCAAAGCAAAGCTATTCGAGATTACTTCTTTATGAGATGTATGAGAGGGGAGAAAGAGATCCACTAACCGTTGTCTTCCGCTAATGATTGATCCAATCTTCTCTCCTTGCTGCTTGCTCCCAGCTCCTTGCTCTTTCACTGGTCCAGCTACACCAAGATCCTGCAAAATAACAAGAAAGGGAAACTACAAGAAGCATACATTCATAATTGATTCAAGGATTAGAATAAATCAAATATACAAGTACCAATACGCCATTGAGACACATGCATATAGAAGAACCTCAAATGCTTTATTAATGGAAGAAGTAAAGTTCTGAGAGTGTTACAACCATAAGAGGCCCAATCCAGCAACACCTCCCAGCAGAAAGAAATCTCCTCTTCACCTCCTTCAAGCAAATCACCCAATAGTTCTATACTCAAACCAACAGCACTTCCTTACATTCACAAGATTCCAGCCTCTTTAGACCTCATGAGAGAGCTCTATATATAGGAATTTTGGAGAAAGGATGAGTCAGCTTGAGGCTGGCATGAAGCTGACTAGTGTCCTCTCCCACTTCAGTTATTCTTCAGTTCTTGAGTCCACTTGGAGGTTCTTGCTTCCACTTGGAGATCTAGATCCTCTTACTCATCACAAGGCGAATTCCCTGATCCAAGTGTCATTTTGGAAGCTTCCTGGGCATTGACACCTTGAGGAATGACTGTGCCACTTGGCCAAACTCACCCAGCGCAGGTAGCCTTCATTACTGTTGACATTCAGTGCAGGTACAGAGTGGAGCAGTTGACATTCAGCGCAGATTCTCAGTGGAGCAGTTGACATGATCCAGAATTAGCTTGTTTTTGAGTGTTTTCAGGTGGAGAACTGATATTTAGTGCTGTGGTTTGCTGACCTTGTTCCTCTAGGGGTAGGAACAACATGTTTAGGGACTTTGGATCCCTTAGATTATTGACATTTCATGCTTCATGCTGTAAGGCACAAAAATGTCTATAACAGTTGCCCCCTAAAGTATGAGGTCGTTTATCGGGTGAAATGCTTTATTAGGAGGATCCGAAGTTCATTCAATCGCTGAGAGGTGACCTGTAATAAAATACAATACAATACATTATGATTCATTTTGCTTTCATGATCTAGCTGAGGCAGGCATTCCCATGCTCAGCTTTATAAATTCATTTTGGTACATAGAACAGACAATCGTCTGATGGTAGACTGATAATTCTCTGCTGAAATTATCATCCTTTGAGTAGGATGATCATCTGCTGCAATGATGTACATATCAAATGTCTTTATATTTCCTGAATATATATTGCAGCCCGGATGGATGAAACTAGATCCGGGGTCTTCAAACTCGTTCGATCTTCACTCTAAGTACAAGTCGATCCATGTGAGAATTGCGCTGAAGTCGAACATGGAAAGACATCGCTTGATTACCGGTCAATGATGTAAACCGTTAACAAGCGCGAGAGGAATCACCAATAATGACAATGACCCTCAAGGTACTGCAGTACAATTCACGTGGTGTGAATAAAGGACTTGGCGTCGAACACCACGCAAAATCTTCTGGTCGAAGGTCATTGATGTATACCTGTCACCGGAAGTGAGAAACTTGCCATTGAGGCATGCAAGCTTCAAAGTACTGGGGGGTTTGTCCCTAGATCAACTTCTTGGATAATGAGCTGAAGTCGACAAGAAGCGATCCGTCAAAGGAGGGCCTTAATGAATCCCACATCAGTGACATGGAACGGAGCTAATGATTTTAGTGGAGATGAAAACAATCTGTGAAATATGATTCAGGGTGGCGATCATGGATGGATGAAGGATAATGTATGGCAGTGGATGGGACATGGTTGACTCTTTCTGAACAACATCTCTTGAACATATAACGACACTGATGTGATGGATCGGTAGCATTACCCCAAATGTGGATGGTTTGGCGAGGACCATGGTGATGAGACCGGTGAATGAAACAACCCAACCCGATGTGATACGGAGGACAAAGTGTCATGTTCAAGAGCGACTTGCTACCATTAAAGCTTTGAGGTTCTCCCAATTTTTCCCCAGTCATTTCTGACCAGTACCTCTTTATTTTTGTCAAGCTTGAGGAGGATAACATATGCTTGTTCTATAACCTGCCCTTCGGGCAAGCCCATCATTATGTTTTAACGAGCTTAGCGATAGGGAAACTCGTTCTCGTCTAAAGACAAGTTTGTCGCTATTTAATCATTTTAACGAGTCTAACGACAAAGAAAACTCGGTCCTTTTCATTTTTAGAGAGTCTGAAAAGGTACAGAAAGTTAACTCCAAAATTCCTTTTTCGTCATCTAATCCCTTAAGTCCGAAAAAGTATAAAACAATACAGAAGGGATGAGTTTTCGATAATTTTAACGAGCCGAATAAAACAAGCGCTCGACCTTTTTGTGTAATAATCCCTCAGGTCCAAAAAGATTAAAATCTAGAGGAGGGATAGCTCTTCCGGTCCTTTTAACGAGCTGGAAGGCCAAAACTCGGCAAACTTTTCATATTTTACGAGTCAGATGAAAAGAGCTCAAAGAAGACTCGTCTTTTGAGGAACGAGTGATAAACAGGGATAGCAGCAGATTCCAGGTACAGGTTGGAATTTTCCAATCACGGCAGTGTCACAAGGATGGCTAAGTGAAATCACTCTTCGCAGTTGTTCCTCAAAATGGGTAAACAATCATATGGAGGTGAACGATTGGCCAAATGGAATGGAGGTGGCAGGTGCAAACACGACCAAGGCTTTTTATGGCTAATAAATTTACGATCACAATGGTTATTTACCGGAATAGGTTCATTTTTTAATGAGCTTGAACTCTGGAGGAAACTTTTGCTCACGCTTTTCTATTTTTTTAACGAGCATAAATTCCACGGTAAAACTGCTCGATCTTATGTTTATTTTTTAACGAGCATGAACTATGTGCTAAAACTGCTCGGATAATACCAGTCATAAGATAAGAAATGTCTCCTGTGAGATAGCTATTTTTTATGGAGCTTTATCTCACGAAGCTATGCTCCTCATATCCTTTCTTTATGCAAGTTTGGAAACGACTAATCTAAAAAACAGATAAATAACCGCTCTTTGCTTGCACTCCAAAAGGTTTGCATGCCCCCAGGTATAAAATACAATTTCAAGGCTGCCCCTCCTCTCCTCCACCTCTGCTTTTCTTTGGGTGTTCACAGCTACTTGTCGTCTGGCTAGTCTAATGTTAACGATACTTGTCTTCTCATTATTTTTAACAGGTCTTATGCGGTACTTGTCTTCCCGTCAGCCTAACTTTTAACAGATCTTTTGCAAGATCGCAAGAGAACAACTACTTGCGACAAGAGAGCAGCTACTTGCGACAAGAGAAGAACACTACTCAAAGACAAAACATTAATGTTATTGAGGGAGGCTTGCCTCTTTCTGGTTACCCAAATATTGTTTTTTTAACACCATCAAACGAAAACATTTCCTCGGCACTGTCTACCGGAGTAGACAATGGTGAATGACCTTTGTCAAACAAGTAACCTTGACAAAAGAATCCTGTTCCAGAACAACCCCTCTTCCTTCTTCTCCTTCTTCTCCATGGGAGCTTGGCTTTCGCCGGCTCTACCTTACGAGGAGGAAGGAGGGGACGGGGTACGGACTAGTCATATTCTCCCGCGGAAATTCTACCTTATACCCAGGGTTTCCTCTGCCCGAAGCAGACCAGGATGCATGCCCCCTGGGTTCCAGTCCCATCTTTCCGAATCACTCGCATTCATCGGGAAGGAGGACTGGGGGTGGAGACATTTCTTGATTGAATAGACCATTGAGGGTTGGTATGTGACTATTTGCGATGCGTGATCCCGGAAATGAAAGTTGGTCTACGAGCTTGACCATTCTTCCTTCGTGTGGAAAACACATTACTCTAAAGAGTGAGGAGACTATAGCTCCCATGCAATATATATAGTCTCGTCCAAGGAGTAGGTTATAATCCAAGGGTCCTTGAACGACCATCACGTTCATTTGAACGGTCTTCCCTTTCAATGTAACAGGTACATTGGGGAGGATCCCTAATGGTCGATTGGTTCCTTTATCAAAACCCGAGACATTTCTTATCTCAGGCAAAAGCGTCGGGGAACCCAGTGCTTTCCAAGCAATAGAGGAAAGGATACTCACAGATGCCCCTTCATCAATGATAGTTCCAGCCATTACCATTCTGTAAATTTGGACTATGACTCTGAATGGTACACTGGCTGGTAACCGGGGTCTACCTAGTTGGTTCCAATCAAAGGACACAACCAGGTTGCTTGGCGGTGGGACCGAATACACGGCCGGATATGACCCTGACGATGTTCCTTCCTGCGATAAAGGAATGGGCGCATTGCCCTGATGCTCATCAGAGTCGGTGTTGATGAAAAGAATCTGGATGGTGTCATCCTTACTCTCTTCAGTGAGGGTGTCATTTGAAGATGAATCTTCAGTGACGGTGTCATTTGAAGATGAAACCTCTGAAGGCGGAACCGGGTCAACTGCCATTTTGACCTTTAGACTTTCGTCTGGTCTGGATTCAGTAGGTTCATTTTCAATGACTGACGCTTCAGCTGACCACTTGAGCGGGCCAGCTGTATTTTCAACCAACGAAGGACTTGGCACGAGTTTTTTGTATCCAGGAGGAAGTCTCAACGGTGAAACCGGGCGATCTTCCAAAACTCTCTTCGCTTCGTCTAAGAAGGGACAACGGTGGATGGCGTGATCGCCTTCACACAGTCTGCAGGGGAATCTTGATCCCCCTCTTTGTCTTGAACCTTCACTTTCGCTGGTTGACGGTAAGCATTCAACATGGCTATCAGAGGTTGATGCTCCCGAATTGTGCAAACGAGGGGACCAGTCCCTTAGTATCCGGGGAATACAGGGACAATCTCTATGGAAGTGGTCTCCTCTACATATGACACATGGCGATTTAGGCCCGGTCTGTGCTGTGTGTGGATTTTTGTCAGATGTCTTTTGCTTGCCCCCAGTCGCGTTAGGCTCCTTCTTCTTCTTCTCTCTCTTCTTCCTCTCCTTTTCTCCATGGGAGCTTGGCTTTTGCCGGCTCTACCTTGCGAAGATGAAGGATTGGAGGAAGAGTTATAGGAAGTAGAAGGCTGGTGGGCAGCTCTAGACTGATCTAACTGTTGACTCGACTGTTCAGGAACCATGGTGTTCTGAACTACATTGGTTGAGAATAACCAAATTGGCAGGCCAATTGTCAGTCCTGGAAGCGACAATGTGGCCATGTGAGGCGCACCAACTTCTCCCCAAGAGGAGAAAGGACTAGGATTTCCATCATGTGGAATTCCTTGGTTGGGGCGTTCCATGTTCTCAACCTAAAGATCAACGCAGGAATAGGAGGTGATTATGTTCCGTTTAAAATAAATTTTATAACGACGCTTTAGACACAACTTGCTTTTTCACTTTTTAAGAGTCGAGAAAAAGCTAAAGATGACTCTAGTCTCCTTCGATGTTTTAACGAGCCCGAAGTGAAAAATGCTCGGATGGACTTTTTCAGTTATAGAGTTTGAAAAATGCCAAAAGAAACTGCTCTGGAGTTCTAGGCAGAGGGTGTGCCAAACTTTTCGCAAAACCACAGAATACGTTTTACGGTACGAGTGGTCGATCTTCGTGAATGCTGTGTTCACTGCATTGCGATCAGTAGGGCGGCCGACACGGTTTCCTATGGATAAAGGCTTTATTCCTATAGGGGTCTCCCAATATATACGCGACGGTACGTGGGAGCACAAGTCCGTATTGATACTTATCGCTTCACCGTGGAGGAATCACCCAACCACTCAACGCTAAGATATCACGTTTAACGACGCCGGAACACGTCTCTAGCTTAGACCTCTATGTGTTTGCGTTATGTTTCAATGCGTTGTTATGTAAATTCAATTTATTTTAAGGTTGATCTTGTTTAGCAGTTTGCCTTTATGGATCACCACGAGATGTATGATAACACTCCTAAATGCAGCCTAAGATGATAAGCAAGCTTTTCAATCTTTCAACTTTGAAAATCTTAACTACTGAGGGAAAAGAAAGACAACATCTTTTCACACAGATCATAGAGCACACACTAATGCACTTTTTCCTAAATCAACATGCAAACTGTCATAATGCACATGCACAATGCAGGTATTTCTTTTCTCTTTCTTAATGTTTGTGCGATACAAAAAAGAAAGCTGTTGTATAACTTTGAATTCAATTTCAAGTGAAAGCAAACAAGTTTGTCCAAAATCAAAAGACACCTTAAGATTTACTTGTTTCGACACTAGAAATATATAAACTCAAACCATATGACGAAAGAAAAAGCTCAGTCAGCTATGAACAGCAAACAAACTAACTCTTAAGATCAAAACGACACTTTATCACAGGTCTAGATCTAAGAGGCCACAGCAAGACTGGTTCACTTTCGTTATGGGAAACTGCAAATGATATAAGAAATACACAAAGAACAAATACAGTTTCTTTATACAACCGAGGCGGAATAGTGGCAAGGAAAGTTGGTTTCAGATAGGTACATTGACTGGTAACAGGCTGCAAAAACAAGGATGAAAACAGGGCAAGAAACAGCAGGAAACCCCAGTAGCACAAGGCAAGACTGGTTCAGCGCAGGTAGTACACTGTCAGTTTGACATTCAGCGCAGGTAGCCCCTTCGGGAACTGCGCTGAAATGCAGACAGCCTTCACACAGCCTGCACTGAAGAACGAAACTTTCGTTTCCCTTGGTTTCCGGGTCACAGATTGCTCAAAAATTCACAGTTTTTGGCCAAATCAGAAGCTATCAGTCAAATACACACTAAGGGATGAAAAGGAGGATGAAAAGCTATCACTAAGAGCTATTTAGAGTCCTTGTGGATCAGCTCTTCAAATCATAAACTTGCCCAGAAACTGAGCTAGAGTAGCTACCCTCTACTTTGCATTTGAAAGATCCAAATGCAGTTCGATTCGGTACTCCCTGTGTTTATGAAATGAATAGCAAAAACACAAACAACCAACAAGATACGATCCCCAGTGGAGTCGCCAATTTGTTGTTGGGAAAAGTATCCTATACGGAATGACCCTATCCCACTCTAAGGGTGATAGTACCTCAGCAACAATCAAAGCAAAGCTATTCGAGATTACTTCTTTATGAGATGTATGAGAGGGGAGAAAGAGATCCACTAACCGTTGTCTTCCGCTAATGATTGATCCAATCTTCTCTCCTTGCTGCTTGCTCCCAGCTCCTTGCTCTTTCACTGGTCCAGCTACACCAAGATCCTGCAAAATAACAAGAAAGGGAAACTACAAGAAGCATACATTCATAATTGATTCAAGGATTAGAATAAATCAAATATACAAGTACCAATACGCCATTGAGACACATGCATATAGAAGAACCTCAAATGCTTTATTAATGGAAGAAGTAAAGTTCTGAGAGTGTTACAACCATAAGAGGCCCAATCCAGCAACACCTCCCAGCAGAAAGAAATCTCCTCTTCACCTCCTTCAAGCAAATCACCCAATAGTTCTATACTCAAACCAACAGCACTTCCTTACATTCACAAGATTCCAGCCTCTTTAGACCTCATGAGAGAGCTCTATATATAGGAGTTTTGGAGAAAGGATGAGTCAGCTTGAGGCTGGCATGAAGCTGACTAGTGTCCTCTCCCACTTCAGTTATTCTTCAGTTCTTGAGTCCACTTGGAGGTTCTTGCTTCCACTTGGAGATCTAGATCCTCTTACTCATCACAAGGCGAATTCCTTGATCCAAGTGTCATTTTGGAAGCTTCCTGGGCATTGACACCTTGAGGAATGACTGTGCCACTTGGCCAAACTCGCCCAGCGCAGGTAGCCTTCATTACTGTTGACATTCAGCGCAGGTACAGAGTGGATCAGTTGACATTCAGCGCAGATGCTCAGTGGAGCAGTTGACATGATCCAGAATTAGCTTGTTTTTGAGTGTTTTCAGGTGGAGAACTGATATTTAGTGCTGTGGTTTGCTGACCTTGTTCCTCTAGGGGTAGGAACAACATGTTTAGGGACTTTGGATCCCTTAGATTATTGACATTTCATGCTTCATGCTGTAAGGCACAAAAATGTCTATAACACAGAGGGTAGTCCAAAAGTCACAAAGGGGAGTTGAAGAGTCACCCCCTCTTGTTATAAATATAACCTCATAACTCATGTAAAAGGATTTTGGGAGCCAATATTTTGGCTAGGCTTAGGCTTAGAAAGAGCTTGGCAGTATTTTAAAGAGCCTTGGATACTTATTTGGAGCAAGTGGTCTTAACTGTAATGTTCCACTATTGGGGCTAGTGGTCGTCAACGGTGTATGTATGAATGGAACTTTCACTTATAATAATAAAATCACAGCTAGCACGCTTTCATGCATATTTTGTGAATATAGTAGGATTTTTCTTGTTGTATTTTCAATGTATGTTATTTAACTTACACCTATGCTTGTGAACTATTTCGTTTGCATATGTATGAATCTTATTGAATGTGTGTTGTTGTATTAACTCATCACTTTAACTTGTGGATTGTTCTGCATCTTAACTTGTGATGTCATTTCACTCGTTTGTTCCTTTCAAGTTGTGTACTATTACAGGCTTCCAAGGGGCACACTTCCTTTTCCCTTCATGTGTTGGAACCTTCATGCATCGCACTTGACTCTCTGCAAGGTCACACACTTTCTCTTGCCCAAATTTATCATACTTCACACTACGCATTTTTGCAATAAAGGCATAACATTTCCACCCACTATTGGGGCTCCTACTCCAATTGGTGTTAGGTCTAGTTGGGACTTCATATTAGGGAGATCCCCTGAATTTTGATGGGTCCAGCACCATCAAAACCACTATTGATGCATTTATCAGCTGCAGGTCTAGGTTTATGATGATATTTGATGGAAATACTATGACAAATCTCATCCTTTATCCCCCAATGAAACCAGAGATTCTAGGTTTGATCCCCACAATGGTTGCCAATTTGTTAGGCAAAAAAATATCATTCTGTAGATAGAACAAGATCTCCCTAGGCTTGGAAACCAAGCCTGGAAACAAACAGAAAAATAAATGCAAACATTCCCTAGTTTATGACCGAATCACAGATATAATAGGATGAAAATACTCATAATGTTTTGTGAAATTATCATTGATGACACTTGTTGTTGTCCTTTGTAGCTTCCAGCCTTTCTCCCTTGATGCTCCAAGAGGAGACCTGCAAAGACAAAACCAAACATGAGATCAAAGCATAACATATATCAAATATTCAATTATAAACCATGTAAGGGATCAAGAAGCCTTATAATAAATATTAGAACACATTCATATGGGAAAGAAACAAATATTTTTATTAATGATAAAGGCAAGAAGATTTACAACCAAATGCCTTGATGTTGGAGTCTCCTTGCAATGATCCTCAACCCAAGCCTTTGAAATGAAAAGAATTCCAATGGAAATTTGAGCAACATGTAGGTAAGTTCAGAGGTCTGAAACAACAACCCATCTCTCTTTGAAGGAATTGTACTTATAGGAAGTAGTTGAAGTTGAGATATCCATCAAGGGAGGAGAGAGATCCATAATGAGTGGGATGGATCCACTATAGGAGGAAGGAGTCCTAGGATATGGGGAGCTTGAGCTCAATCTCAACCAATTTGGATTAGATACCAACCACGAGTCTTCTAGAAAAGGAAACTTCGTTTACTTTTTATTTTCTAACTCAGTAATAAGATCATCGTGACCTTAACATAGGAAAAAGTACAATGACATTGCTCGCTATATATTTTGGAATCATGCGTCATCACTGCTTATGCATTGTGTAGAAATTCTCATTGTATATTAAACTGATTATGCAATGTGCTAAAGAAAAACACTTAATCTACTTCTAAAATCAAACTTGCGGAAGCTTAATCAATTTTGAGCAAGATCAACCAGAACACATATAACAGAGAAGAATAAATCATACACATGAAACATAGAAGAATACTCTGGGGAAAACCTCAACTAAAAACCCTGCTATCTATATTATCATACAAGTGGAAATATCTCAGGATTACACAAAGCTTTAGCTTACAAGCTATCCAGTTCTCAGCACAATCCCTCACTGTTGCTCATAGACAGTCAAAGGCTTCTCACAAACCTTCTCCTCTGCCCTTGAAGCCTCCTATTTCCTTGCGCAGTTTTTCCTGGGTTCCAGTGCTTCCACTTGTGTGAATTCCCACCTCACATAGCTCACTTCGATAATAAATAACTACACAAACCTGAAGGAGATAAATCCTTCTGCATGGATGAGTTTCTGAAAATTCATCCAACTGATAGTACATTGTCCCATCCTTTGATCTCAAATGGGTCTCTGACTCAACTGACATGCATGAGTTATTTATGAGAGAATATTTAGTTATCTGAAGTGCAGCGGTTACATGCATGCAAGCATTAACTAACTAAACTAACAATTAATTCTACAAATTGTTAGAACTAATATAACTGGACTTAACTCAGTTAACTGAGCTAACTAATTACAACTCATCCTTATCTCTTTAACTGAGGGATAAATTCCTCAAACAATGGAGAAACTGTTGCATGTCTTCACATAGAATTCATGTTTGATTTTCTACAACTAATTAACTCGAGATGAATTAATTAATTGTTTTACAAATAGCTGCTAAGATCAAATTCGAATTTTACTTCTCAATTTTAGTTCAGGGACTAACTAAAATTGGAATCCAACCTGAAATGCTATTTATAGCAATGCTATTTTTAGCACTTCCATTTTTCATTCCTTGTTGCTATGTCCAACACTGGTACTTGAACTGTTATTTATAGTAGTGTTATTTATAGCAGTGCTATTTTTAGCACTTCTCTTTTTAGCATTTCTTGTTGATATTTTCAACACTCCCTCTCAACAAGAAAGGCATTCAACTCGAACCCAATCCTAAACCTTTGAAATGTTTTGCATGCAACACTTCTCCCAAGTGTTATTGCTCCAGCAACTCTAGAAACAAAAAAAACTCCCAACTAACCTTCTTGTTGGGCTAGAAACGTCCTCTAATGTTAAAGCTCCATCTACTGCTGACAAGTGCTCCCTCTTTGACCTCTAAGCTGCTATAACACTCCATGTATCTCGCACCATTTCACACCTCTATGTGCCATCCTGCACTGATGCAACACTCCTGTGCCTCTCACATTGTTGCAACCTGCTAGCTCTGCATTGTCTTTGGAATCCTGCACTGTAGCTCTCTCTGCCACTCCATCTGCATCTATCTCTACCCACTCATCCAGTCCTGATACTCCTCATCAGGGCTCCTGTAGCAAGGTCTAACCAAAGAGGTTGGGTACCTCAATGATCCTACCCCTATTCCAACCTTCTTGAGACTGTCACTCCACATCGCCCCACCTCCGACCTGGAGGTATGGATGCATGTGATACCTATGGCCACTTGGATTGAAATTTCCCCCTACTGGAGGTATCTGTATGAGTGGATGCCTCCACTCGGTCTCCTCTCGGCTTCTCTAGTTGGCTGCTCCACAACCTCCTGAAGCTGCTTCACCAATTGTTGCTCCTCCACAATTGTTTAAGACTTCTTTTGGCACTGCATGTTGAGAGGTAATGTACTCTCCCTCTCAACCACCAAGTCTCTAACCTTTGCCTTGCTCCTCAATTCTTTGCATGCATCTTGTACCTCAAGTGCATATAGTTTCTTGGCTAGCACACCAATTTGTTTCATCTTTCCCACCATCACGAAATTTTTTGGAAAAAGAGCTGATTTTAAATCAGTGATATCTCCCTCATTTGAACTCCAATTCAACCGATTTTTTTTTTGAATTTGGGTTTGTTTCCACAAGGAATCCAGATCTACTATTTGTTTCTAAAAAATTTCAGATCTGCTCTGAAAACTCGCGGCCCAATTTTTTTTTACTTCGAATTCTCCCTTCACAGTATGTTGTTCTCTGCTTTGATCACCTTTGCTCTAATACCATGTAGAAATTCTCACTGTAGATTAAACTGATTATGAAATGTACTAAAGCAAAATACTTAATCTACTTCTACAATCAAACTTGCAGAAGCTTAATCGATTTTGAGCAAGATCAACTAGAAAACATATAACAGAGAAGAAGAAATCATACACCTGAAACATAGAAGAATACTGTGGGGAAAGCCTCAGCTAAAACCCCGCTATCTGTATTATCATACAAGTAGAAATATCTTATAATTACACAAAGCTTTAGCTCACAAGCTATCCAGGTCTCAATACAATCCCTCACTGCTGCTCATAGACAGTCAAAGGCTTCTCACAAACCTTCTCTCTACCCTCGAAACCTCCTATTTCCTTCCGTAGTTTTTCCTGGGTTCTAGTGCTTCCACTTGTGTGAATTCCCACCTCAAACAACTCACTTGGCTCAGACATAACTGCACAAACCAGAAGGAGATAAATCCTTCTACATGGATGAGTTTCCTTTATAGGAAAAATTCATCCAACTGATAGTACACTATCCCATCCTCTGATCTCAACTGGGACTCTGACTGAACTAACATGCATGAGTTATTTATGAGAGAATATTTAGTTATCTGAAGTACAGCAGTTACATGCATGCATGCATTAACTAACTGAACTCGCAATTAATTCTACAATCTATTAGAACTAATCTAACTAGACTTAACTCAGTTAACTGAGCTAACTAATTACAACTCATCCTTATCTCTTTAACTGAGGGATAAATTCCTCAATCAATTGAGAAATTGTTGCATGTCTTCACATAGACTTCATGTTTGATTTTCTACAACTAATTAACTCAAGATGAATTAATGAATTATTTTACAAATAGCTGCTAAGATCAAATTCGAATTTTACTTCTCAGTTTTAGTTCAGGGACTAACTAAAATTGGAATCCAACCCGAAATGTTATTTATAGCAATGTTATTTTTGGCACTTCCATTTTTCATTCCTTGTTGCTATGTCCAACACTGGGACCCGAACTGATATTTATAGCAGTGCTATTTTTAGCATTTCTTGTTGCTATTTACAACACATAGAGTTCCCACAATGTCCTCCAAAAGTAGAGTTTTTTAGACATTTAATTGAGGATTATTATATGCCATTGAAAGGTATTTTCTCCATATTTCAGAAGGACTTATGATCATAGTTCATCAGATCTTGTAAGACCTGGATTTGGTATCATTTTCATAAGAGTGACTATGAAAGTCGCTTGTGGGTTGAGTTTGAGCCAGAAGAATATGGTGTGCACCACTTCTGACAATTGGTAAAACTCTTTGCTTCAAGGATGAAATAGAGGATTCCACTATCAACAGTTTCATTATTTACCCTTCCATTGTTACACAAACAACCTTTCAACTCTTGGATACTATAATGAATGAACCTAATCAAGGTCATGTTAGTGACAATCCTGTTACAGAAGAGATACCAATTAATCTAATCTCCAAAATCATTCTAGTTGAAATTAAGCACGGGAAGACCATAAATATCATACAAATATTTTCTCCGTAGAATCAAAGTGATTGAAATAGTTACTATGAGAACAAAAGGAGGCTTCTACTTAAGATTACACAAATAGAAAGACATTCCCCCTTATTTGTGCGCCCATCACATTTATATCAAGGATAATTTTCATCATGTTCACCAGCCTCAACATCAAATGAACCAAGGTTTGAAAGGCATCATGAAAGAGGAGCTTAAAAAAATGCCAACTTCATCTATCCAATCTCTGATAGTTAGTGGGTTTCTCCACAAGTCGTTGTTCCTAAAAAACCAACTTCCCACTACCTTTTATCGATCAATTCCTCAACCATTTGTCAGGAAAGACATTTTTTTCATTACTTGACAAATTTAATGGATACAATCAAATCCAAATTGCTCTTCAGGACCAGGACTATACCACTTTTACTTGCCCCTGGGGTACATTTGCATATTGAGTCCTTCCTTTTGGACTTTGTAATGCATCTGCTACTTTCCACTGACCTATTCTAGGAATCTTCTCATATTTGATTAATGAATGTGTAGAAATTTATATGGTGACCTTATACCATATGGAGATATTTTTTATAGAGCTCTAGAAAATCTTAAGTATTAGAACAATGTATACAATCTTGCCTTATTTTAATATAGAAAAATTCCATGTGTTAATGAATGAAGGAATTGTAATTGGACATTGTCGGTCTTCTAAAAGGATACGAGGTTATCTAGCGAAAATTGAGGTAATCTTGAAACTTCCCCCTCCAAAAACAAAAAAAATAGGTACACAACTTCTTAAGACATGTAGGTTACAATAGGCATTTCATTGAAAAAATTTCTAAACTTGCATCTCCATTATATGCATTAATTGCAAAGGATGCAGAATTTATATGGACTAATACACATCAAAATGATTTACAGGTCTAAAAAGGTGTATGGTAGAAGGTATGAGTAATAGCTCTTTGGATTTTGATTTCTGTGAAAATTGTGTATATGGGAAGCAGAATCGGGTGAGTTTCCCTTTTGGTGGTAAGAGGGCAAAACAAATATTAGAACTTGTGCACAATGATGTGTTTGGACCTGTGAAGGTCCCATCACTGGGTAAGTCTGTGTACTGTCTATAATTTATAGATGACTTCTCAAGGAATACATGGATATATTTCCTTAAGAAGAAATCTGAAGTCTTTGACAAATTTAAAGATTTTAAGGCTCTGGTGGAAAACTAGACAGAGAAAAAGATAAAGGTGTTGAGGAAAGATAACGGTGGAGAGTTTTGCAGTAAGTAACTTGAAGAATTCAGTAAGAAGTGTGGTATAGCACGGAAAAATACTAATCCATACACACCTAAGCAAAATGGAGTTACAGAAACAATGAAAAAGACGTTGGCCGAAAGGGCAAGAAGCATGCTCAGTGGTGCCAGGTTAGGACAAGAATTATGGGCAAAGGCGGTGGAAACAGCATGTTACCTCGTCAACAGATCACCTTCATCAGTGTTGGAGGATAAGACTCAACAAGAGGTATGGACTACTAAGAAACCCTATCTTTCACATCTAAGGGTATTTGGATGTGATGCATATGTACATGTTCCAAAGGAGAAACGAACCAAGTTGGATAGTAAATATGAAAAGTGCATCTTTATTGGGTATAAAGATGGTTTAAAGGATTATAAGCTTTGGAACCCAGTATCAAGGAAGGTTGTGTATAGCCGAGATGTGGTGTTCAAAGAGGTAAAAGGTGTTATTAAACATGAAGTCCAACCAAAGGAACCTGAGAAGATAGAGTTTGAGCTTAAGGAGGAAGAATCAGACTCTACAACAGAGGAGGAATTAGAAGATGAAGATCCAAAAACTCTGGGTGTGAGAAGATCAGTTCGAGAAAGAAGGCATCCAGAAAGGTATATTCCATCTGCTTTCTGTTCAAATTTTTCTTTATCTATTACTGACGATGATCTGAGAACTGTGAAGGAAACAGTAGATTCAGAGGATGGCAAACTCTAGAAAGAGGCCATGGTTGATGAAATGGCATATTTGCACAAAAATGAGGCTTGGGATCTGGTGGAGTTGCGGCTGGAAGGAAACCCATCGGTAGCAAATGGGTGTTCAAGAAGAAGACAAATGCAGAAGGAAAGGTGGAGAAATACAAAGCTCGGTTGGTAGCAAACGGTTATTCCCAGGTGCTGGGAATTAATTTTGGTGATATTTTTTTCTCCTGTTACCAAGGTAACTTCTATTAGATTACTTTTATCTGTTGCTACTGCTTTTAATTTTGAGGTGGAACAGATGGATGTGAAGAAAACATTTCTTCATAGGGATCTGGAAGAGGAAATCTACATGAAGCAACCTGAAGGCTTTGCGGTGAAGGGTAAGAAAGAACTGGTATGCAAGCTAAAGAAGTCTTTGTATGGGTTAAAACAGTCACCAAGGATGTGGTATCAGAAATTTGATACATTTATACAGGGACTTGGCTTCACTAGAAGCAAAGCAGATCACTGTGTGTATTTTAAATTAATTGGTGACCGTGTTATTTATTTGTTCTCGTATGTGGATGATATGTTGCTAGTTGGAAATGACAAAGAAATTATCCAGGATTTGAAGACCCAATTGTCCTCCAAAATCGACATGAAAGATCTTGGTGTTGCAAACTATATTTTGGGCATGGAAATTAAAAGAGATCGGGAAAATAGGAAGCTCAGGTTAAACCAGAGGAAGTATTTCGAGACAATACTACAGAGGTTTAATATGTAGGATAGTAAATCGGTGAAGGTTCCTATTCTTGTGGGTGTGAAGTTATCTATTGAACAATGTCCCAAGACACAAGAAGAGGAAGAGGACATGTCTCGTGTTCCATATGCAAGTGAATTCGATAGCCTTATGTGTGCAATGGTCTGTACTAGACTAGACATTGCACATGTAGTGGGAGTATTGTGCAGGTTTATGTCAAAACCAGGGAAGGAGCACTAGAAAACAGTGAAGCAAGTTTTCAGTTATTTGCGTGGCACTAGTGATTATGGTTTGTGCTACCAAGGAAGACCAAGATTAGACAGAGTGTTGGATATTAGTGGCTTTGTTGATGCAAATTGGGCTGGAGATCTAGATCAGAGAAGATCTACAAGTGGGTATGTGTTTAACCTATTTGGAGGTGCAATCAATTCGATGAGTAAGAAACAATCTATAGTGGCAATATCAACTACAGAGGTAGAATACATGGCAACCACTCATGCAAGAAAGGAAGCAGTTTGGTTGCAAAGATTTTGTTCAAGTATGGGGTTAGTACAGGGAGCTATAAGGATAGATTGTGACAGCCAAAGTGAAATTTTATTGGCAAAGAACCCTACATATCATTCAAAGACAAAGCTCATTGATGTTCAGTATCACTTTGTGAGGGATATGGTAGAAGACAAAAAGGTGTTGCTGGTAAAGGTGGACACTTTGAAGAATACTGCAGATGCATTAACAAAATCTGTGAGCTCTGAGAAGTTCTCTTGGTGTAAAGAAACAATGGGAATTACAAGGCTGGATAAATGACTAAGCTCTCTTGTGGCCCCCTATGGAAATAAAAAAACAAGTGGGAGAATGTTAGGATGTGTTATATTCTTTCCATGACTAGCCCACATAGTTAACCGGGGGGTTAGAGGGGGGGAGGATCCCCCCCTTCGTTGTGTCAATTGCGTAGAGGGGGGGGTCACAAGGGATTTGAGGGGTGCAAGTAACCCCCCTCTATGGGGTTCAGGGCAACGCCCTAGAAAATTTTGTTTTTTGGACCCTATATTAAGCTGGGCGGACCTACCTATGGTTTTGTGCATGTTTTTCGCACATGGTTTTGGACGCGATGGTTTTCGGTCCATGGTATTGGATGCTTCGACATGTTAGTTTTATTGATGATGCAACCAGGAAAACCTATATTTATTGTATTTAGAATAAATATGATGTGTTTGATACTTTCAAGAAATGGAATGATTTGGTTGGGAATGAGACAGGAAAGAAGTTGAAGTGTCTCAGGTAAGACAATGGAGGTGAATACTGCGGAAAATAGTTTGATAAATATTGTTTAGAGCATTGAATTCGCAGAGAGAAGACAGTTCTAGGAACAGCACAGGAAAATGGTGTGTTAGAAAGGATGAATAGGACAATCATGGAGCATCCAAGGTGCATGAGATTACATGTAGGATCTCCCTTACAATTTTGGGCAGATGTTGTAAATATTGTTGTTTATCTAATAAACAAATGGCCTTCAAGTTCCTTATATGGTGGTATTCTAGAGGAGGCATGGACAGGTAAAATGGTAAACTACTTATTTTTAAAGACTTCCAGTTATGAAGCTTTTGTCCACATCAATAAAGAAAATAGAACAAAGCTTGAGGAAAAATAAAAGAAATGTACCTTTATTGGATATGGTGTAAATGATTTTGGTTATCACTTATATTATTATGAAAATAAAAAAAATCATGAAAATAAAATATGTCATATTCAACGAAAGGGTCTTGTATAAGGATCATATGCAGGAAAAGAAACAGGAAAAGGAAAACAAAAAATATGCAGTGCTTGAAGAGATTACAGAAAAAGTAAAGGTCCCTAGAAATCATAATGATTAGCACCCACAACAACAACAACAGGCTCCTCAAACACCTGAAAGTGGTGTAAGGATATCTACTAGGATAAGTAGACCCCCTGAACGATACTCTCCTTCGTTATATTATGTATTGTTGACTCATTCTGGTGAACGAGAGAGATATGAAGAAACAATGCAAGTAGAAACAAGGAAGAAGTGGGAGCAAGCCACTTAAGAAGAGATGGACTCCTTGATGCATAAGCAAACTTGGGACTTAGTCAAGTTGCCTACAGGTAAAACAACATTGCAGAATAAATGGGTTTACAAGTTGAAGGAAGAATATGGAGGTAAACATAGGTATAAGGTTAGACTTGTGGTGAACGGGTTTGCACAAAAGAAAGATATATACTTTGATGAAATTTTTTCTCATGTTGTTAAAATAACTTCAATCAGAACTATTTTAATTCTAGTAGCAACACAAGATTTGCATCTTCAGTAGTTATATGTAAATAAAACTTTTCTCCATGGGGATTTGGAAGAAGAAATATATATGCACTAGCCAAAAGGGTATGAGGTCAAAGGGAAAGAAAAATTAGTGTGAAAATTGAAGAAGAGCTTGTATGGCTTAAAACAGGCTCCAAGGAAGTGGTATCTAAAATTCGACAAGTTTATGTCTAAACAAGGTTATACTAGATGTCACTCTGACCATTGTGTTTATCTTGAAAAGAAAAATAATGGAAACTATATCATATTATTATTGTATGTAGATGACATGATTGTTGCAGGGTCTAACATGCAAGAAATAAATGTGCTCAAAGGGAAATTGGAAAATTCATTTGCAATGAAAGATTTGGGTGTTGCAAAACAAATCCTTGCTATGATAATAACTAGGGACAAGAAAAAATGCAAATTAACATTGTCTCAGAGTGAGTACATAGAAAAGATGTTGGAAATATTAAATATGTAGAATCCTAAACCAGTTAGTACACCTTTGGCTAGCCATTTCAAACTAAGTAAGGAAATTTGTCCCAAGACTCAGGAATAGATGGACTATATGTGTAAACTTCCATATGCATAATCAATTGGAAGCTTAATGTATGCAATGACCTACATAAGGCCTGATATTGCACACACAGCGGGATTTGTAAGCAGGTATATGAACAATCCGGGAAAAGAGCATTGGATGCCAGTGAAGTGGATTCTTAGGTATTTGAGAGTTACCACAAATCAAGAATTATTCTTTGGTGGTTCGAACATTGCTCTACAGGGATATGTTGATGTTGATATCGTAGGTGATAGAGATAACGTGGGGAGCACCACAAGGTATGTGTTTACTATAGGTGGAACAAATGTTAGTTGGATTTCAAAATTGCAAAACATTGTTGCACTTTCAATAATGGAAGAAGAGTATGGTGCTTCTATAGAGTCTAGTAAATAAATGATTTGGTTACAAAGGTTTATGAATGAATTGGGAAAGAAGCAGGAGATGGGTAGGTTATACAGTGACATCCAGAGCCTCATTCATCTCACAAAGAAATTAGCATTCCATTCCAAGGCTAAGCACATACAACTCAAGTGCCATTTCATACAGTCAGTGTTGGAAGATGGAAAATTGAAGCTGGAAAAGATACACACTAGCCAGAATCCTGCATATATGTTAACAAAAGTTGTAACCAGGGAGAGATTGAGATTCTACTCGGTTTCAATTGGTCTTCAAGTATGATGATGAAGATGATAAATATACAAGTCCAAAGTGGAATAATTTTCCAACAAGTGAAGTAGTGGTGGAGTTGTTATAATTAGTCTCCAAGTGGGAGATCGTTGGGTGTGGAGCCTGCTTATCTTCCTGATTTAAAGGTCTTGTTTCAAATGGGTGTTTACCCTAGGAGAAATGTACACCCTTCCATGTGGGGGAGAATTGTTCCCCCCCGTCTGTGGAGGTCTAGGGGATAACGGGTCCCCCATGGGGGTTCAAAGGTAGCACCCCCGAAGCTAAAAATAGATGGAAATTTTGCCTTGTAAAATATTGTAATTTCATAGTCAATTTGTGTCGTTCATTAGGAAATATTATTTGACAATAGAATTTATGTTAATTTAGGGTTTTTTTTCCCCACAAGGAAACCCTCGATTTATATGAGGGAATTGTATTACGGCTGTGTATTATTTTTCTGAGCTAGAGAGGAGGTTGTGCGAGAGCGAAGAGGAAATTACAACGGATCTGCTATAGGTTGTATCTTTTCATTTTGTTGGATAATATAAAACGAAGGACTTGTTGTTTCTTCATCAACATAGCCTAAATTGGGTGAATGCGTATATCGGTGTCTATCTTGTTTTTATGTGTTTTTGTATTTGTGTTTTCATAATATTTTAGGTATTTCATTGCTATGTTAATTGATGTAGAAATTTTGAATAATTTAACACATATTCAATGGAGATTATCCTGATCATGTACTATTGCGGAAAACATACACAATACATAAGCTCCTCTACGTTGATCATCAATATAGCAGCATCAATAACAATAAAACATCAAGAGCATTCACACATTAACACAGTATGTATCCCGGGGAAAGCATCTCGCTAAAAACCCTAACTATCTGTATATTAATGATTGAGTCATATAACATTACACAGCATAATACTTCTCACAAGTATCTCCACCTCTGTTACACACAATACAGCTCAGATCTGATCTCCAAATCTCTTCCACTGCTTGCCTGCCTCCACTGCTCAATACCTGCTCAAGAACTGATGAGAATGGCTCACCAAACTCGTTTTTCACCTGCAAAATAGTCACTCACTCTTTGTTGGACGTGAGCACAAGCTATAATGTGGGAAAATACGTGAGCAAACTCATTGGCATACTCAATCCCTTGATTGTGCAAGATCTGGTGCACAACTATAGTCACAACTGATAGCAATCTGATTCTCTACCACCTGTCCCTGTTGAACTGAACATGCACTGACATGCAACTGAGTTAACTGATGTATTCATTAGTTGTATTATGAGTTAATAACTTGTGAATTAATTAATAACTAATTCACCCAACTCATCTCTAGTCTATTTGCCAGTTAGACTAAATACAACCAGTTTAACAAAGCTAAACTGAACACAACTCCATCAACTCCACAATCAACTCCACCAAACTCAACTGATTGAGTTCTAACTGAAGTCATGCATGCAAAAACTCAACTGACTCATAAGAAAAGCGTATTTCCTTCTGACAGCTGCATGTGCCACCTCTGTAGCTCAAACTGAAGTTCTCCAAGAGAATAAGATTAAGTTTATAGTCCAAATATTATTGTGAGATAATAATATTTGACTTTTCTATTTTTGACAGCCAGTCTAAAAATAGACTTTGATCACTCACACTGTGATCACTCACACTTTCATCAAAAATAGAAGTCCATCTATTTTTTCCCAACTTGATCAATCATCCATAAACAGCAACCTGCAATCCATAGACATGATCCATATGTCTAAAAATAGACTTGCGCCAAAAATAGCCTGCGGGCCCACTTAGTGAAGGCGACTATTTTCACTCAGCTCCATCATCTTGTTGCAATCTCAACACTCCCTCTCGACAAGATATGGATTATCAGCAACCCCTATCCTGCCTCGGTGGTACTCGAATTTGCTCCTGGTGAGAGCCTTCGTCAGAATATCAGCATCCTAATCCTCCGTTGGAATGTACGAAAGTAACATGATCCTCCGCTGCACACAATCTCTGATATGATGGTACCTGATGTCAATATGTTTAGATCTATCATGAAATACAGGATTAGCTGAGAGTTTAATGCAACTCTGGTTATCACAGTAAATCACAGTAGGATCCAAATGAGAACCAAACAAACCAACCAGGATCTTCCTCATCCATATAGCCTCGCATGCAGCCAAACTTGCTGCCATATACTCGGCCTCCGCTAAACTGAGTGCCACGGATCTCTGTTTCCTGTTGTACCAAGAAACTGTTGTCGATCCAATACTAAAGACCCCTCCTGATGTGCTCTTTCTGTCTGTTGGGCTCCTTGCCCAATCTGCATCCGTGAAGCCACATAGCTTCACCTCATCCTCCTGTCTGTACCACAAACCATATCCCGATGTGCCTCTCAAGTAGCGCAATACATGCTTGCCCGCCTTCCAGAAGAGCTTGGTAGGCTTAACCATAGCTTGTGAAAGCTGGTTAACTACATAGCATATATCAGGTCGTGTATTGACCAAATACATCAGCGACCCCACCAACTGTCGATAAACAGTGGCATCCACTTCTTCTCCCGAAGTGGCATCCTCCTTCCTCCAACCTCCAGGAAGAGGAGTATCAACAGGCTTGCAGCCATGCATGAGCATACTTGCCCTGAGAAACAAACAGTCCACCACTGCCTGCCATATTTCCAATCCCAGGAAATAGTGAAGGAGGCCCAAATCCTTCATCTCAAACTCTGTAGCAAGATCCTTCTTGCATGACAGTATCAACAGCTCATCACCCGTTAGAATCAAATCATCAACATACAGTACAATGATAAGCAACTTACCCTCCACCACAATCTGGTATAGGTTCGGATCCGCCTCGCTCTTGGAGAATCCAAGTCCTGTGAAATAGCTGTCTATCCGTGTGTACCAAGCACATGGTGCTTTCTTCAACCCATACAGCGCTCTCTTGAGCCTGCACACATGCGACTCGCTGCTGAAGACTTCAAAGCCTTCGAGTTGCTCAATGTACACCTCCTCCTCAATGACTCCGTTGAGGAACGCAGTCTTCACATCCATCTGATGAATGTTCCATCCCATCTGCGCTGAGAGAGCAAGAATTGTCCGTATGGAAGAATACCTTGCGACAGGTGCAAAGGTCTCCTCATAATCGATCCCCTCAATCTGTGAAAAGCCTCGGGCAAAAAATCTTGCCTTGTACTTCTCCACACTCCCGTCATCTGCCTGCTTAACTTTGTAGATCCATCTCGAACCCACCACTGATTTTCCTTCTGGTCTAGGAACAATCTCCCATGCATTGTTTCTGACAATAGAATCATACTCTTCCACCATGGCGTCTACCCATGCGGGATCCTCCACAGCTTCCTCGAAAGAGGATGGCTCAGTCACAACACACTTGCTCATAAGAGCCATGTATCCAGTGTACCGATCAGGTGACTGTCTCTGCCTGCGTTGGGCTGTAGGTGGTCCTACAACTTTCTCTACATCTTGAGCCAGTCGCTCAGCTTCTGTCAAGCGCTTTCGCCCTCTGATGGTTGGCGCTGCATGAGTGGTCTCTTCCACTCCATGAACCTCGTCCTGTGGCTGATCCACGTCTTGAAGCTCATCCTTAGGAACTAATAGCTCCTCATCTGCATGCAAGTGTAGCTCCCTCTCAAGCGAACACTTCATGGTTTTCTCCTCCTGAAATTTTATATCCCGTCGCACAACAGTTTTACCACTGTCTGGCAAATACACACGATAGTTGTGGGGCGTATCAGTGTACCCCACAAATATCCCAACCTCTGCGGTCAGCTCCAACTTCTTCCTGGCATCCTTCGTCACATGCATGTAAACGTTAGCACCAAAAATCCTCAAATGAGAAAGATCAGGCTTCTTACCAGAATAAGTCTCCTCAGGTGTACTCATGCCAAGTATCCTATGAGGACAACAGTTCTGCACATAAACTGTTGTATTGCATGCTTCCGCCCACAAGTGAAGGGGTAGGCCCTGATCATGCAACATTGCCCGTGCAGCACCCACGATCGTTCTGTTCTTCCGCTCAGCTACCCCGTTCTGCTGTGGGTTATGGGGAGCTATGAGCTCTCTACGAATCCCTTCTGTCTTGCAGAAATCCTTGAACTCGTCCGAGATGTATTCACCACCATTATCGCTCCTAAGAGCCTTCACCTTCTTCCCCGACTCCTTCTCGACCAGTGCTTTAAATTCACAGAACTTTGAATATGTCTCGCTCTTCTTCTGCATGAAGAAGATCCAGCACTTACGAGAGAAATCATCAACAAAAATCACATAATACCTGTGTTTTGCTGTCAAAGCAACTGAGAAAGGTCCACACACGTCTGTGTGAATTCTCTCAAGGATCGTCATGGCGCAACTATCCTTCTCGTGAAAGGTGGCTTTCACAAACTTCCCCAAAGTACACCCCTTGCACTGATCTGACTGCGCAAGTGTGCCTTTAGGAAGCCCTGTAGTGATCTGCTGCAGTATCTTCAAGGCTCCATGGTGAAGGTGACCCAATCTCCTGTGCCACAACTCGCCATCATCCCGGCTCACCAATCCTTCTGCCTTGCCTGCCATTGCTGCACATCCATCTACATGCAACTGATAAAGGTTCCTCACTCGAACCCCTATCTTCCGGGTCTCACCAGTTGTCTTGCTGCGCAGGAAGGCCTTTCCCTCGCTAAAAACAACATCATACCCCTTGTCTTCTAACATCGCCACTGAGATGAGATTCTTCTTCAATCCTGGAACATGCATGACTTCCTTCAATACAAAGGGTTTACCAGACTCCCTCTCAAAGGAAATGGTACCGATACCGGTCGCACTGTATCTACCATCATCGCCCATCTCGATGTGCACTCCAAGATCTTTGTCCTCCAGATCAAAGAACAAATCTCTATCTCCCATCATGTGAAAAGACGCACCACTGTCCAAGAACCACACTGATCCCATCACACTTGAAACCAAGCATGCGATCAATGAAAAATCAAGCTCAAACTGAGAAGCTAAGGCCTCTCCCCCTGCAGATCTAGCAGCTTGCTTGTTCTTCTTCTTCTTCTGCGGACAATTTGTGGCATAGTGTCCATGCTGGTGACAGTGAAAACACTTCACCTTGGACATATCCTGCTTCTTGCCTTTCGCACCAGACTGGGAAGCTTTCTTGATCTTCCCTTTCTTTGCTTTGGCAGCGAAAGCACAATTCTCTTCATCAGCTCCCTTTGACGAAGATCCATTCTCACCTTTATTGTTTCTGAGTTTATCCTTGAGTGCCAGGTCACTCTTGCTTTGGAATAACATTTGCAATCCGTTGAAAGACATTTTCAACAACACTGTTGCAAAATTCGAATTCCACCAGCACCAACTCAACTGCTTCCAATCTAAGATTCGTGAGAACAAAATATTTCTCGTACAGAGATCGATTGTATGGGCATTCACCAGATATTTCACCTTCCAAAAGAAGGATGAATCCAGAGGCTACCTGGCCCGATTACAGACTCTGCCTGAAGAAATAGAATGTAAACACTTCCTGAATAGTAGATCTGATGATCAACAGCTCTGATACCATGTAGAAATTTTGAATAATTTAACACATATTCAATGGAGATTATCCTGATCATGTACTATTGCGGAAAACATACACAATACGTAAGCTCCTCTACGTTGATCATCAATATAGCAGCATCAATAACAATAAAACATCAAGAGCATTCACACATTAACACAGTATGTATCCTGGGGAAAGCATCTCGCTAAAAACCCCAACTATCTGTATATTAATGATTGAGTCATGTAACATTACACAGCATAATACTTCTCACAAGTATCTCCACCTCTGTTACACACAATACAGCTCAGATCTGATCTCCAAATCTCTTCCACTGCTTGCCTGCCTCCACTGCTCAAGAACTGATGAGAATGGCTCACCAAACTCGTTTTTCACCTGCAAAATAGTCACTCACTCTTTGTTGGACGTGAGCACAAGCTATAATGTGGGCAAATACGTGAGCAAACTCATTGGCATACTCAATCCCTTGATTGTGCAAGATCTGGTGCACAACTATAGTCACAACTGATAGCAATCTGATTCTCTACCACCTGTCCCTGTTGAACTGAACATGCACTGACATGCAACTGAGTTAACTGATATATTCATTAGTTGTATTATGAGTTAATAACTTGTGAATTAATTAATAACTAATTCACCCAACTCATCTCTAGTCTATTTTCCAGTTAGACTAAATACAACCAGTTTAACAAAGCTAAACTGAACACAACTCCATCAACTCCACAATCAACTCCACCAAACTCAACTGATTGAGTTCTAATTGAAGTCATGCATGCAACAACTCAACTGACTCATAAGAAAAGCGTATTTCCTTCTGACAGCTGCATGTGCCACCTCTGTAGCTCAAACTGAAGTGCTCCAAGAGAATAAGATTAAGTTTATAGTCCAAATATTATTGTGAGATAATAATATTTGACTTTTCTATTTTTGACAGCCAGTCTAAAAATAGACTTTGATCAAAAATAGAAGTCCATCTATTTTTTCCCAACTTGATCAATCATCCATAAACAGCAACCTGCAATCCATAGACATGATCCATATGTCTAAAAATAGACTTGCGCCAAAAATAGCCTGCGGGCCCACTTAGTGAAGGCGACTCTTTTCACTAAGCTCCATCATCTTGTTGCAATCTCAACAATTGATTTATAACACTTCACTTAATCAACCTCTGAAATATCATGTGCATTTGTGGTATACTAAACAATACCATTAATTTGACTACATAATGGAAAATACCTCTAAAAATCACATTATCTAACCCCCTACCAATACGAACCCAATACACCTTCCCAATTTGAAAAACCCCTACTTTCACTAGATATTGTAGGTATCCATTTTTTCATTAACATTTTTTATACCCATTTATATTTTTTCATTAACTTTGAGCTCCATTTTTTTATACTTTCCAATATAAAAACCCTTTATCCCCTATTATATGCTCAATATAGTATGTCATTTTTTCTCAATATATATCCCCAAATGAATGTATGTTGTATGGTATTTCTCCCACAGTGAAGCTCCGTGAACCTAACTCACCTGGTTCATACTTGTGTTCAAATTTGACTATAAGCTTTGATAATTAAAATTTTGAAAATAAATTTCAGTATTAAGTTAGAAATACTAAAAAAATTGAATATATGTATATATATAACTCTTTTATATATAATGCTAAGAATTTTTGTATCTCTTTATTTATTTTTCTATGTGGTTCATGAACCGTGGAGATCAGAGACTGCTACATCCACGAAATATTTATACCAAGTAGATCCACCTGAGGGGATTATTTCCTACTAGCTCAACCATAGAGCCTAAACCCCAAGGGAGTCGAGAGAATTGAACTCTTGGCCTCTCAATAACAAAGGTGTTTTGACAATGGGGACTCGACCAATTGAGCTAACCTTTGGGGCTAGAATTATTGTAAGTCTTTAGATATATAATGTAAATCTCTCTCTCTCTCTCTCTCTCTCTCTCTCTCTCTCTCTCTCTATATATATATATATATATATATAGAGAGAGAGAGAGAGAGAGAGAGAGAGAGAGAGATTTATATATAATGTATATATATATATATATATATATATATATATATATATATATATATATATATATATATATATATATATATATATATATATGTCCCCAATGATTAGCTCAAGTGGTCTAGAGATAGATGTGAAATTCTTTGATATTATTATTAGTTGTTGTTGAGCACTTACTCAACTCTCTTTGATTCCCTTGGGGTGAAGCTCTATAATCAGAGCCGACAATTTTCCCGGTTTACCATTAATGAAATGTGGGAAAGTACTTTTGGGGTTTCTCGTACATTTATTCAAAGTATATTATAGATATATACAAGAAAATGGAATAAGGATTAAAATATTTTTTTAATATACATATGTTTCTTTTATATGTTATTGAAATATTATATTTCTATTATAATTATTTATAAATTTATATAATTTAAGTGTGCATCATTTGAATACATATTTATTTTGCTTGAAGCTCGACTTTATATTACTACTTTGAAACATTACATCTGATAGATTTTTGTGTTATTGGCCACCTGATGGGAAACCAACCCAATACCACAAATTGAGTTCCTTAAGATTACAAGTGTTTTTTTCTGATAAGCTTTTCATACAAAATGAAAGAGTAGTCAAGGTCCCTACTTCTATGCCAACAATCACAAGATTTACAAAATTTTGGGCCCTGTTTTGCAGAGCTAGTTAGACATTTCCAAAATAGAAATATACTATTCCTATTTGACTAGAACATAATGAAGAACCATGGTATGAACTGGTACCAACAAGAGGTCACGAAGCCATTTTCTAGCAAGGAATCATGAGAAAGGAACCATAAGCCTTTGTCCAACAAAAAACCATGAGCAACCATCTGGAAAGGGACTACATACTGCCAACCCACTATGAGGCATGAACTATGAACCACTGATGATCCACGAATTGTAGACCTACTTTTAACCACAAACCATGAGCTTTGAAGCCACTCTGAATCAAGGCCATGAACCCCTAGCCGTGAACCATAAATTAGTGAGGCAACACAAATGACAGTCCAGTAGTTGACCATGAGCCCTGAGTAATGAAGTCACCCAAAAGTGAGGTCAGCCATTCTGGCCACACCAACCATAAGGTCACATAAAACCACCGACTACCTAACATTAAGAAACATATAACTATGTTCCAGGGCCGCCAACGCCAAGTCATGGCCTGGAGCACTCCAGTAACCTGAGGTTGCAAGCACCATGAACCATAATTATTGAGCATTTTGAGTCGCTTCAATAATGGAATCCAAGCCCACCACCCTAACTCTGTGTGTGAGAGCCTTTGAATGCTTTTATAGATTCCTTGAGTCGTGACCAACAAGAAGAAGAGATGACCAGGACAGAGATAGCTAATCCTTGAAGCACCATGAGTCTGGAGAATTAAAACCTGTGAATGGTGATAAAGAAAATGGCGCTCTGAGAGGGTCACACCTTTATGGTGAAGCTGGGTAGCCAATTTAGAGCCCCAGTCCAACCTACAAATAAAGGAGGCCAGTGGTGGCTAAATGAAAAACCAATAGTGAGGCAGGCATTACAGGGTCGAGAGTATCAGGATATGCTTAGGAGAGGACCATTTAAGGAGTTCAAGCCTCAAGGAGAGGATAAATGCGACCAACATGATGTCTTTGGCATACTTATACTACCCAGGTCCTATCTTACTTGGTGTTCATTAGAGACATGTTCTCACAATGATGCCACTATCATCTGGACTAGGAAGGAACCACTACAAACCATCATTTTTCACCATTATTTTCCTGCAAGCCAAGCCAAATTTACTGTATGATGCCCAAGGCTAGACTAGTGTGAACATCATGTCTTGGTTATTACAAGTGCATTGGGGAATTAAACAGATGGTCAAGTGGCTATTATTCCCACTCAGTATTGATCGTTGATTGACAAACATCGGGTTTAGACACTTATCATGGGGGAATCTAAATAAAAAATTAAAACACACACTTATATATATGACAAAATTGAAAAAATCATTTTTTTTAATATATATATAGTTTCTTTTATATATTTAACTTTTATATTTTATTGAAATATTACACTTCTATTATAATTGTTTATAAATATAAAAATTTATATAATTTAAGTGTGTATAATATAAATAAAAAATTAACACATACACATACATATATATACAAAAGTAATAAATAACAACAAAATTTAAAAAAATAGATCCTTTTTTAATTTACATATGTTTTTTTTATCTTTTTATAGCAATACTACACTTATATATGTGTGTGGGGGTATAAAGAAAAAATTAATATACACAAATATATATTAAAAAGTCATAAAAATAATAAATAACAATAAGGGATGGGAGAAAGAGATACTATATATATTAGTTATTAAATATTTATTATGAATGATTAATAATTTATTATTAATGATTATTTATGCATAATAATAAATATGTATTTATTACAGTTAATAAATAATTAATCTTTCATAAGTGAATAAATAATTATTATTAATAAGTAAATTAATAAATTTGTTCTTTTCTAAATTTCTTAAATTAAAAATAATTATTTATTAAAAATGTTTAGTTAGTATTAAATAATTTTATTAATTATTATTAATCCTCCCCTCCCTCCCAACACTAACTCATTGATTGCTCGGGTTACTTTAATTCCGCACAAACCAAAATAGCAACTCTTCCTTCTTCGGTGGCTTAGCGGTCATTCCTGGTTTTCGAGTGAGTGGGGGTTGGCTTTCAATTCAAGATGACGGGCGGGATCACTCCTATCTTACAAGGACCCTATTGGAACATGCAATTCCAGATTTCTACAAATGCCTCTGATATCGCTATTGGAGCCATATTGGGATAGCAAGAAGAATGTAAACCTTATGCCATTTACTACATCAACAAGAAATTGACCTCTGTAGAATTAAACTTCATGGTAGCTGAAAAAGGGGTTTCTTGTTATTGTGCATATTATCAATAAGTTTCAGCATTATAGTGCAAACTATCAGGTTTTTGTACATACTAACCATTCTTCCATTCAATTTTTAATGAATAAGCTTGTTACTAATGGTAGAGCTACGAGTTGGTTACTTTTGTTACAAGAATTTAACATCATTATTGTAGATAAACCTGGGAAGTATAATGTTTTTTGCTGACTTTCTTTCTAGGCTTACCAATAGTAGTTATAGTTTACTTGTTGAAGATTCATTTCCTTACTAGCACCATTTTGCAGTATCCACTCACTCACTATGGTATGTAGATATCGTTAGCTATATTTCTACAGGAAAGATCCCATACCATGTCTCTCCCAGAGAAAAGCGAAAAATCATTCAACGAAGTTCCCGATACTCTTGTGTGGATGGCTATCTATTTTACACTATGATTGATCTTCAATTTTGATGTTATGTGAGGGATGATGAAGTCCACAATACCTTAAAGACTTGCCATGATGAGCCTTGTGGTGGAAACTTTGTTGATGGGAGAACAAGTCATAAGGTGCTTCGTATGGGCTAATTTTGGCCCACCACATTCCAGGATGCAAAGAACTATGAACAAGGGTGTGACAACTTCTAGAGGATGGGTCAACCTATCCAATCAGATGATATTTCATTACAAACTTAGATGGTTATCAAGCCCTTTGAAAAATGGGCTCTTGATTTTGTGGGGCCTATTAATCCCTTGTCTTGTCAAAATTCCTACACTCTAGTTTGTACAAATCATGTAAACAAGTGGTCAAGGCCAAGGTACTCACCAAATCCACCAAGCAAGTTGTTTCAAAACTTCTTGTTGGAGGACATCTTTGTTTGTTATGGGGTAATGAGAGAGATAATTACAGATGGAGGGAAACAATATACTTTCCAATTGATTGAGAAGCTCATCGAGTACAAGATTTACCACAAGATTGCCTCAGTGTAACACCCACAAGCTAATGGATAGGTGGAGAGTATCAATAAAGTCATTGAGATTATCCTTACTAAGATCATCACTAGTCATCATTGAGATTAGGCTGAGAGACTTCTTGAGGCACTTTGGGCCTATAGGACTAAATGGAGAAACACCATAGATTTTTCTATTTATGAGCTTGTGTGTGGTAAGAGTCCTATTTTTTTCCTTTTCGAGTTTGATATCAAGACACTCGTGACTGATTTAGAAGTGAATTTGGATTTAACTATGCCATAGAGACATTGTTTTAACCAACTCAATGAACTAGATGAAATGTGATTAGGTACCTGTTGTAGCAGCTACAACCACCCTCCAAAATTTTGCCTTAGCTTCCTTTTGGGACCTCCCTACCAACCTTTCACAACAGCATGTCTTGTCTTGTCAAATACACAAGCTTCAGTGATTTTTTTGCAGAATGACAGCCTGTCCAGCAAAGCTTGTTGCATCCCCCTCATAAGTTGTTTCTCTGGTTTTGATCCAGCTGTAGGCTAAGCAACTCCCTCAAGAAATTGCACAACTCTAGAGGGGAACCAGCCTTCCCTCCATATATTTCACAATCCTAACTGGCAACCTACTGGGCTACAAAATTGCACAATCCTTCCTATCAACCTTCACTGGAAAAATTGCGCGATCCATCCCAACAGGACAAATCATCCCAGAAATTGCGCAATTCTGGGTAGCAATCAGCTACTCAACCCAGAAATTATGCAATCCCTCTAGGAAAACCAGCCCAGTAACTAGCAGAAATTGGGAAAATCCATCCAAGCAGCTTGCGCAGCTCAGAAAATGCGAGATGCAGTTAGACAGGCTTCCTTGAGAAAATTGCGAGGTCTGACCCAGGACAGTTGCCCAGCCCATAAATTGCACAATCCTGGGAAACAGTCACTTGTTCCTCTCAGAAATTGTGCAATCCCTCTAGGACAGCCATCTCTGCTCAACCCAGAAACTGCACACATTTTCATCCCATGCTCATAGACCGATGCATGTGCCTTCAAGTTTACCGGTTCCCTCCAGGACTGAGCAAAACTAATTTTCATGCATGGACTTCTTCTCCCAAGGCAACATGCAAACACATCCCTTGATTCAAGGATCTATCTTTAGTAGCTGGAGGTTACATGCAAGGATTATTTCATAAACCTCCCACCAAGTGTCGTTTTTCCTAAATTTGTGGCATGCACGTCCCAACCTTTATTTTATCAAAACTCATGAACTGGACGCTGCAGAGCACTTTCCTCACATAAACCTCATAGATTTTACATCCCACATTGCATCTAGGAGTAATTTGCACATTCATCTCAGTTGTCTTGGGGTAATCCCATTGTTCATGAATTACGCTGTATTTCTATCGCTTTTTGTGTTTCGCTTTGTGTGAGTGATGTATGCTTGATTTCAGCAAGTGCTTGTTGTCATTTACATGCATACTAGCTTATACTAGCACCACTTTAGTTTTCGTTAACATCTCACTATTGTCGCATGCATGGAACTGTTTTTGCACGGACGGCCGTCATTGCGACAACTCACTTCACACACTTGCATGCTTTCCCGTTTCCTGAATCCTGAACTTTTTTGTTTGCATGAATGCTCATTCACTCTTTTTTGCACTCATCTCATCATGCATTCAAAATTCTCATGTTTTTAGTCGGCCATCAGCTGGACTGGGCTGCATTGGCCTGGACTGTGTCTTGCCCTGCTAGCACTGTGTATTTCCGGAAGCGAAGGATCTACCTTCCCTCCAAAAATTGTGCAAGTCTAGTGAGGCACTAACCTCCAGGCTTACATTGCGCAATTCTTGGAGGCAGTGTCCTATTGGCCCTAGAAACTATGCAATGCAGTTTGTTGGATGCATGTCACTCTTGACTGAAATTGTTAGGGTCCCACCCTAACCCCCTTATTTATGTCATGGGATGACGTCATAGTCAAGAGTCAATAAAGCCCATATTAATATTTGTAAGTGGTTAACTCGCAATTAATGACGGGACCACAGTTAGTTGCAAATGGGCCGTAGTATTAGATAGATGGTATTAATAAAACCCACGGTATTGGCCCGTGGTATTGCATGTATGAGTCATATATAAAGGATAGAGACTCCCTGCGAGGAGCATTGTGTCTTATTTTTTATTCGAGCTCTGCTCTATTGGAGGTTGCCCCCTCGAAGAGGCAAGTGAACATTACTCTCTGAATAATAAAATCATTGCTATTCTGTGTTCTGGGTATCTTTTCTTCACATATTCTGTATTTGGGTATCATTTTGCAGGTTAAGAGCATAACAAGTGGTATCAGAGCACTTTCCAGGGCTGGTGGGATCTCCAATTCTTAGCAAAAAAAAAATTTCGGCTAGAGACGTGTTCCGGCGTCTCTAAACCATGGGATCTGTCGTTGAGCGCATAAACCTGCGGATTTGGGGAGGCATGCACGCAGGAAATACAAGAGATGGTCGCGTCTGTTGGACTCCCTTGTAACCCCTGTGGGTACCCCTTCGAGTAGTAGCGCATTAGACAGAACCGCGCATGGACTGTCTTCCACGTACCCTCTGGGTATATCGGAAGCCCCCTAGGCTCCCTTGAAACCTCGCCATAGATAAACCGTCGGCCGTCTTGTGGCTACAGTACACCGAGAACAGCACTCGGAGAGATTACTCGCCTGTACGATAGGGAAGTCGGGTTGTATGGCTAAGGGTACGGTCGATCCTCCTTAGTTAGAGCCCTGAAACATTGGGCCGAGTACTACTGCCAGACCCTTATGTATATTTCGATCTGTAGCACCTGACACTCCTCACGACCATAGTTTCCTTTTCTATCAGGGGATCACACATCATCTACTCCCGATCCGCGTGTGCAAAGAGGTGCAGCAGCAGTAGACATTAGTCCCGCAGATCCATCAGATCCGCCGCAGCAGTTGTTCAGCCATTCAGATCTCTCAGACCCACCAGATCGGAGTTGTTGTGAAGGATTCCTATACCGGGGCATACTTTTCGCAGGACTTTTGGCAACATTTACATTTTGAGGATTTGGCGACTGCAGTATTGATCAAGAAGGAGTAAAACTCAGCCCATCAGAATCAGGACGACGAGCTGAGCAAGGTGGTACCATTCAATTTATTAGTAAAAATTTTTAGGCGGTCCCAATTTTTCATCAGGTTGGTGTATGGTAGAAACTATAGCTCAAGTGATGGCCAATGAAAGGATGGACAAAATTGAAGACACTGTGAACTCCATCCAAACTGAGGTTCACTCCATCCAAACTAAGATTCGCGGACTAAGTCTCCAAATACAGCAATTCCTCCCGAAGGGCAAGGAGCAAGCCCACGAGGAGGCGTATAATGGACATGAATACAATGAGGGTGAGTCTAGCCACTCTCCTCATGTCTGGCACACCCATCCACCACCCAGTCAGCGACCTCCCAAGTTGGATGTGCATAAATTTGACGGTTCTCACCCGTCCGCATGGCTAGCACAAATGGAGCAGTATTTCAAATTGAATCATATCCCAGATGATGCGAATAAGCTTATGTTGGGGAGCATGTACTTGGACAATGAACGGTGGCAATGGTGGGAATGGCATCAGCGTTGCAATGGACCTTTTAAGACTTGGACCCAATTTACCAAAGCTCTTCGAGATCGCTTTGAACAGGAAGACTCTTTTTTGGGTCGTCTCACTAAGCTCTGACAGATTGGTACAGTGGATGAATATATTACCGCTTTTGAAGCCTTAGCATTCCGCACTAGGGGTCTCACAGATGAGTTCTACACGGAATGTTTTATCAGCGGTCTTAAAGAAGCCATCAAAGCTCAAGTTCTACTTCACCACCCTCCCACGTTGACGGAGGCTTGCCAGGTAGCTCGTAAGGTGGAACATGCATTAGCAGCCCAATACAGTCGCCCAAATTTCCCCGCTAAAGGTCGTCCCCCACAGGCTCACAACACGACTCAAACACTTAAGATCCAAAAGGTGTCACCTGCGGAAATGGCCGAAAGAAGGAAGCAAGGACTATGTTACTACTGTGATGAAAAATACTCCCCAGGTCATAAATGCAAGGAGCCCAAATTTTTTCAAATAGATGTCACTGACTACAGCTCAACAGAGGAAGATCCACCACTTGAGGAACATGAGGCGCTAGAAGAAGACAACCCAAAGGATAATGTCTCTGACGAACCAGTTATTTCGCTGCATGCGTTGGCAGGGATTTCTTCCCCTCAAACTCTCAAAATCCGGGTTTTTCTTAAACATCACCCAGTAGTAGTCTTGATTGATAGTGGAAGTACCCATAATTTCATCCATCAAAAAATCGCAGAAGCAGCGCATTGTTTTGTACGAGCAGTTTCTAACTTCCAAGTCCAAATTGCGGATGGGGGCACAATGAAATGTGAAGGCCGCTGTGAAAATGTCAAACTTCAAATGGGGGATTATCAGTTGAAAACCCACATGTTTGCCATACACATGGGGGGTTGCGACATTGTCCTCGGCGCTGAATGGCTCCGCACTCTTGGGCCAATCACAATGGATTTCCAGGAGTTATATATGAGTTTTAAGCAGAACCACTCCACACATACCCTCCGTGGACTCTAGGCGAGAGCCCCCTCTATCATCAGCTCGCATAGGATGGAAAAATTGTTAAAAAAGGGCCATCATGGAGTAGTAGCTAAATTTAATGCCATCCAGGTAGTCGAAACCATGTCTCTGCCAATTCATCATGAGATGCAAGAGATTTTAAATAACCATCAGAGATGCATGAGCTTCCACCCTCGCGAGGGGAACATGATCATAGCATCACCTTGGTTCCAGGGCCCAACCCCCAAATGTGCGGCCATATAGATATCCGTTCACCCAAAAGAATGAAATAGAAAAAATCATCAAGGAACTGTTGGAAGCAGGTGTCATTCGTCCCAGCATTAGTCCTTATTCATCCCCAGTGGTCATGGTGCTCAAGAAAGATGGGGAGTGGCGGATGTGTCCCGACTTCAGGGCCCTCAATAAGTTGACAGTCAAAGATAAATTTCCCATCCCGGTGGTTGACGATTTTCTGGACGAACTCAATGGGGCTCAATTCTTCACTAAGTTGGATCTTCGCTCAAGCTACCACCAAATTCGCATGAAGGAAGTCGACATTCCCAAGACGGCTTTCAGAACTCATCAAGGCCATTCTAAGTTCCTGGTCATGCCATTTGGTCTTTGTAATGCCCCCTCTACTTTTCAGAGCCTTATGAATCACATTCTCAAACCATATCTCAGAAAATTTGTCCTTGTCTTCTTCAATGACATCCTCATCTATAGTGGCACTTGGGCTGCACATCTTCAGCATGTAGATCTACTCTTGCAACTGCTCCGCAAGCATAAATTATTTGTCAAGATGTCCAAGTGTTCGTTTGGCATGGAAGAAGTTGAGTATTTGGGCCACATTGTGGGGCGTGAAGGTGTCAAGGTGGACCCCAAAAAGATCCAGGCAATGCAAGAATGGCCTCAACCTAAGACCTTGAAGAGCTTGAGAGGATTTTTGGGTCTCACAGGCTATTATCGTAAATTTGTCTACAACTATGGCCGCATAGCGAAACCCCTCACTCAACTCCTAAAGAAAAATTCTTTCTTCTGGAATGAGGAAGCACAACAGGCATTTACCGCTCTCAAAAATGCCATGTGTTCCACTCCAGTCTTAGCACTACTTGACTTCACCAAATCCTTTGTCATTGAATGTGATGCTTCGGGTACAGGTATTGGGGCGGTCTTAATGCAGGAAGGGCGACCGTTGGCCTTCACAAGCCAACAACTCAGTGGGAGGAATCTGGGCCAATCTACCTACGAGAAGGAAATGATGGCCATCTTACATGCAGTCGAGACCTGGCGACCTTACTTATTGGGGCGGCGTTTCCAAATCCGCACAGATCATCACAGTCTTAAATATTTTTTTGGAGCAACGCCTATCCTCCCCACAACAAAATAAATGGTTAGCCAAAATGCTGGGATATGATTATGAGATCATTTACAAGAAAGGGAAAGACAATAGGGTAGCAGATGCATTATCTCGCCAATTTGAGGAGGAAATTACTCTGCTCGCAATTTCCCTCCCCATTCCAGACTAGATTGAAGAGGCTCGCAGGGAATGGTTTTCACACCCCGGGCTCTCCCAACTGATTTCTCAATTGCAGGTAGATCCTAATTCCACCAAGGGCTACTCGTGGCATAATGATATTCTTCGCTACAAGGACAGAGTCGTAATCTCACCAACATCCACCCTCAAAAGTCGCATTTTGGCAGAATTGCACTCATCTCCCATTGCAGGACATTCGGGCTTTCAGAAGACGTATGCTTGCACCAGAAGATCATTTTTTTGGACAGGCATGAAAAAGGACATCCTTACCTTCGTAGCAGAATGTGATGTCTGTCAACGCCACAAAGGCGAAACCGTCAACACACCAGGCACATTACAACCATTGCCCATTCCGGCATCAATTTGGACGGAGGTTTCTATGGATTTCATTACAGGTCTTCCAAAGTCAGGGAACAAGTCAGTCATCATGGTCGTTGTGGACCGACTGTCGAAGTATGCTCATTTCTGCGACCTACCCCACCCGTTTACACCAACTTTGGTTGCTCAATCTTTCATGGATCAGATCTTCAAATTGCATGGCATGCCCACTTCTATTGTGTCCGACCGCGACCCGATCTTCACCAGTAATTTTTGGCAGGAACTCTTCAGAATACAAGGCACTCAACTCAAACTCAGTACTTCATATCATCCGCAAATAGATGGTCAAACCGAAGCCGTCAACAAATGTCTACAAACCTACCTTAGGTGTTTCACTTCAGAAAAGCAACACCTTTGGGTACAGTGGTTACCTCTAGCTGAATGGTGGTATAACACCAACTATCATGCCACCACCAAAATGACTCCCTATGAAGCAGTATATGGTCAACTTCCGCCTTCCCCTACTTCTTATCTCAAGGGGTGCTCCAAAGTACAAGCAGTGGATCAACTCCTACAACACCGCGCAACCATGCTCGCCCATCTTAGAGAGAATCTTCATCAAGCTCAGAACCGCATGAAGCAACAGGTCGACCAGCATCGCTCAGAGCGCCAATTTCAAGAAGGGGATCAGGTCTTTTTGAGGCTGCAACCATATAAGCAAACATCACTCAAAGACAAGGGTTGTCAAAAGCTCTCTCCAAAATTCTACGTACCATACCAAGTACTTCAGCGCATTGGAGAAGTGTCTTACAAGTTGGCTTTGCCACCTACGGCAAAAATCCATCCAGTTTTCCATGTATCGTGCCTCAAGAAAGTGATTGGGAAAAATTGCCGAGTTCAAACCAGTCTACCTGAATTGGACGAAGAAGGGTCAATCTGGCTTCAACCCGAACAGGTTCTAGACACACGAGACAAGCACCTGCGCGGCCGCATGATTAAGGAAGTCCTCGTCAAATGGAAAGACACCTCTCCGGAAGATGCAACTTGGGAACCAGCCACTATTCTTCAGCAGTTTCCGCAGCTTCATCCTTGAGGACAAGGCTAGTCTTAAGGGGGAGGGCATGTTAGGGTCCCACCCTAACCCCCTTATTTATGTCATGGGATCACGTCATAGTCAAGAGTCAATAAAGCCCATATTAATATTTGTAAGTGGTTAACCCGCAATTAATGACGGGACCACAGTTAGTTGCAAATGGGCCGTAGTATTAGATAGATGGTATTAATAAAACCCACGGTATTGGCCCGTGGTATTGCATGTATGAGTCATATATAAAGGATAGAGACTCCCTGCGAGGAGCATTGTGTCTTATTTTGTATTCGAGCTCTGCTCTATTGGAGGTTGCCCCCTCGAAGAGGCAAGTGAGCATTACTCTCTAAATAATAAAATCATTGCTATTCTGTGTTCTGGGTATCTTTTCTTCGCATATTCTGTATTTGGGTATCATTTTGCAGGTTAAGAGCATAACAGAAATTGCACATTGCGCAGTTTCAGTCCTCAGCAAGCCAGGCTAGACTATGTATTGCATAGTTCCAGTAGTCATTCAACCTCCTGACAACCCAAACTAAGCCCTGCGCAGTTTTGGCAATCAATCTCCTGACCTCCTAATGGAAATTGCACAACCTTCATGATCAGTCACACAAGTATGTTGCAAGTCAGTTCTCAAGTTTGTTTTGGTTTTCGACTAATAGATTTCTTGCCATGAGTGTTGCCATGTCTCCAGGTATCAAAAGTGTTCATCTGCCTCTCAACAATACATGTAGAATAGTTTCCAGGAGAGTGGAGTCAAAGACACCATTCCGAGAACACTTGGGGATGCAATCGATCAAGGGTCTATGAACTTGCCTACCCACGAAGACATCAAGTTGTTCATAGAAAAGGACATGAAGATATGACGGCATTAGCATAACAGCAAGCAACACCATGAATAGTAGCATACCAGATGCAATGAACGTAAGAGGAAGGTTGTTGACAACATAGAGAAGGAACAAAGTTGCAAGCTCAAGTAGATTCACTTGTGATGAAAGCAACTTTGGAGACTCGGGCTATGAGGTGACGACGTGACATGAATATCGTGTAAAGGCAGAGAACAAAATAGAGAAGGATTTGCATGTGTTGAAGCAGCAACTCAAGGAAGAAGAGGAGCTGCATAGATGAGAGAATGAGTTGCAACAGTAATAGGTACAGCAGGGGGCGCAACATGCACTCAAGAATGAAACTGCACCCATACAAGTTATATATCCATCCTAGCAGCTGGCACGAAGCAGACATGGTGAGAAGTGTTGTTGATCGCATGTAAGGGAATTCAGTATTATGTATGTCATTGTACGCATGCATGTGATCTAACCCATTTGGCACACTCACCGAGGCAAAGACAAGAAGCAAGTCCGACTGGAGTTGAACATGCAGTTGACAGTTGATGCGCATGACCACTAGCACATAATGGAAGATTAGCACGGACACTAAGCATCAGTGTGTTTCCAGTTCCACCACATCCAAGAAGACCATGCGCATGCTAGCCGACGAATTGGATGGAGGAGCAATACCAATGCACTTGGATGTAACGGAGGCAAGATTTTTCTTCAGCAAGATGTCACCATGGAACGCATGCACGCCATCACGGACGACCAAGATTGGCATCATCTCACCACCTTCACCATCATAAGCATGTCAAATAGTTGGTCTCATCACAACGGACTATGTGTTAGTGATGTCTTGCATGGCTTGCTCAAGCCATTTTGTCTCACATGGGCACATGTGCATTGTAATGTAATGTCTTGTCAAGTGGAAGTTCAAGTGTTGATAGTTGGATGTAACAATCATAGAGTAGATGAAGAGTCATGAGGGTATATGAATTGTCACAAAGTGGAATGTCAAGGTCCACCCCACCCTTTGCTATAAATAGAACCTCATAACTCATTGTAAAGGCTTTTCGTTAACCAAGCTTCCGATAAGACTATCTTGGAGAGAGATTGGATAGTATTGTAACGAGCCTTGGCTTCTCTAATGCGCAGAGCTAGTATATCTCTTTGGAAGAGCAGCGGTTGTGGTTGTAATGTTTTGCTGTCAGAACTAGTGGTTAGACATGGATGTATTGTATGACTAGAACTTACACTTCTTTATATAACAGAGCTAGCATGTTTCATGCATATGTTGTATTGTATTCTATGCTATTTGGTTTACTCTATATGATATATGTATTTGTTTTCTTACGCATGCATGTATGGACTATTATGTATAAGTATGTATGAATCTTTCTTAAATGTGTTGTTGGTTTAACCATTAGTTTGGATTGCTCCCTAACTTTCTTTCCAACTTGTGATGCATCTTCGCTCGTGTGTTCCCTTCCAAGTCACGTACAGGTTTCCAAGGGGCACACTCACTTCACCCTCAGTGTGTTAGAACCTCTCATGCACCTTCCTTTACTTACTACAGTTGTCACACCCTTGCTACCAACAGGTACATCTTACTTGCCTCTGTAGGAAATCATGGTCAAGGCATTACCGTACAACCCACTACTAGGACTCCTACGGCAAACGGTTTGAGGCCTAATTGGAAATTCTTACTAGGGAGATCCCCTTACATGTTGTTATAGCACCACTTACCACTCTTGGTATATATGATTCTTTGTTTATGGCCTAGGGAAACCCCTCCTTCCAGACTTGGTCCAAATATATAAAAAAAATGTTTTATTCCCTGTACACTAATTTGCCCTAAGCTAAAAGTGTGTACACGTGGGTCAGTCAATACCCAACCAGCATATATGTATTAAAACACTTAAAAAAATAAGTTTCCTTAATTTTGGGCGGAGTTCACGAATTTTACTTGTTGATTACCTCCTATAGCCCATGGCCAAACTGTTTCCCAACTAAAAAACTAATTGGGAGGGGTATAAATAGAACTCTATGGGAAGGCCTTAAGGAGAGGAGAAGAGATAGAGCTATTATACTAAGATTATCCCTGACTGAGTCTGATGAATCCCTGTGCCTCATGCACTTCCCCAAGCTTCAGAAAACCCTTGTTTCCTTGATTATAGATATCCTTCCTTTTTCTTGAGATATCATGGTGTTGGTAATGGAAGAAGATTGTTGAAGGCTGGGATAGGACGAATCCAGAGGATGGTTCCGCTTGGAGCCAGAGAAAGACTCAGGCGAATTCTCTCCATGTTATTTATAGCTTACTGCAATAAAATTAATGTTGTCTTGTTTCCGAAATTAACTATGTATATGCATCAAATTATGTTTTAATTCATATATGAATGTCATTATGATGTATGATCAATCATTTGTTTATATGATATAAAGTCAATTTCGTGAATATGCTTTACTTCTATATTGCTATGTATGTTCGAATTAAATGGTTTTCAGGTTTGAAGAACATCGGGAGTTGCAGAGGGTTTGAACCCTGTAGGACCGACTCGAACGAAGGAAATCTAGGTACGGTCACTCTTACGTAGTTTGATAATATAAACATCTTACATGATTTGTTTGAGTATTTCTTGTTGTAGTTTGCTTCTACTCTGTTAGGGTTCTAACCCAAAGCCCTAGGGTGCTTTCACCCGAAACAGAATTGGCGACTCCACTAGGGATAACAATCTTATTATTCCTGGTTTGGATTGTTCATTCTCAATCAGGGCTCAGCCTTTGGTTTGCTTGAGGTTACAGTCTTATTTGATCTACTAGAGTCCCAAGCCTCAAGTCTGATCTTTTGGATCAGACTTGGTTTTTTATTTTTTCTTGCAAAGCTTTGTAGACACTCTTTACTTTGTTTACAATCGTGTATACACACTTGTTTATGCAAAGTGAACTCGTGTATATGCGAGTTTCCTGTGTCAGGAGTGTGTGGGCACGCCTCTATGTTTGCACACCGTCACGTATGCAAATTTTTGCATTGTTTTTTCAAATCTTTCAGCCCGGATAGATTTGTTGTCTGGTCTTTTCAGTCTCTGTGTGGTCAATTGTTGTCTGAAGAATTCAATTATTCTGCAAGCTTACTATTTTGAAGTCTCTTCCTCATTGAAAATATTGACCTAGGTTTGCTTCTTCAGCGGGTTTGTAATTTTTGTTTTGGCACACAAGACTTCGTCCTGAAGTTCTTGATTGTTCTGGTCCTCCAAAACACGAGATTGTTTTCAGTTTCAGTGTCAAGCCCAGATTTCAAATCTAATTGCTTTTCTCTCCTTTTTTTTGTGGCCTCATAGCTTTTCTTGCTTTTTGAAATACTCTTTGACGAATTTGGAAGTATTTCTTTCCTGGCTTCTTGGTCAGTTTGTCAAAATATTTGCTGCTATTTGGTTCGTTTTGTACAAGTTGAAGTCTTTTTGTTCAATTTTTCGTTCATTTTCAAGTTTGTAACTTGCAAAGACTCCTTGTGCTCTTTTTTCGATCTTTTGAGTTTTAGTAGCATTTTGGTGATTTCAAAAAGTTGTTTTGGTTTCTTTTTTAGAAAAGAAAAGATCTCAAAAACTTTGTTTTTGTTTTTATTTTGCCAAGTTTGGTTTATGGCTTCTTTTTGTTGCTGAAAGTGAATTGAGATCTTTTATAAATTGTCCTTCTTGTTTGGAGAGAATTTTATGTTCAAAATTTGTATCCTCTTCAGTACTTAAGTTGGCTCATTGTTATTTATAAACGGTTGCTTTTTCTTTTTGAGGATCTTGCACCTCCATTATATCTTGCATTAGGGTAGTTTGCATTGTTTAAGCATTCATAGTATTTTAGTTTTTGGGTGTGTGAAGTGTGTTTCAAGAAAAGAAGAGAAAAAATACTTTGCTTTGTAGAAGTTTCGTAGAACCCGTATAGAGATCTCTTTTCATTGAAGAAAAAATGACTGCATTCATGTAGTTAGTTTTTCATTTATTTATGTTGCGTCATACAAACATCATTGGTTTCACTCCCATCTTTACCCTTGAATTAAAGATCAACCATTAAAATCAAGCGATTAATTAAAATAAACTAGAACTTTTATGTTGTCATCAAAATAAACCAACAACTTTAGGTTTATTATGACCTTGGATTAGGCAAGAGGAGAGTTAACTCTCCAAGGTCGCTCAAAATTACAAAACATAGAAGTTTGATTAATGAGTGAAATCCAATAGCGTTAGGGAGACCGGGAAAGCTCCGTAAGTAGGAGTAAAGCATGAGGGAGGGTGAAGATAAGGACAAGAGATACCCCCTCTCTTACTTGTTGTATCCCGCCTCACGACTGTTCTGCCTGGCTTCTGATACGAGTTGGTGACCATAGTTGCCTATCCTAGGGATCACATAGGTAGCTGTAGAGGGGAATCCCATGGCACCTGAGGCTGACGTTGTATCACGTTCAACAGTACTTCTGGAGGGTACTCTTGTGAAGCTTGGGTGCTTGCACTGGCAAAGGTTGTTTCTAGAGGTCAGCGTAACTGCCTCTGATACCTTCGCTAGTAGGCCTGGGGCATAATTACCCCAGTCTATTTTTGGAAGGTCCTTGTTATTAAATTTCTTATATTTTGGTGTCCGGTTATAATCACCTGGAGTGGAAATACTCGAGAGTTGTTTGATTGTTGATATATTTAGGGACTTTTTAGTGAGTGTTCTTTGCTCCTAGTCAGCCTAGATTTATAATTTTTTGAGTCTTTAAGTAGATCTTTTAAATAGTTCAAAGTGGTTAATCGACCATCTTGACGATCTAGGAGAATTTGTGCGCTATCACCTATGAGTCCTGAGCCTTCTCCTAGAAGGCGTAGGAGCAATTCTGTCAGTGGTTTTCAACCAGTGGCAGTAGGCGCATCAGAGATTGATCCTCCACTTGGGGTCATTAATTCACAAGATAGACCTAGCACCAGTAGAGAGTTAGAAAGGAACGCACTAGTTCTCTCTCAAGTACTTTTTCAGTCGGAAGATAATGTCAAAGTTGAAGAGCTTTCAGAGTCAGTTGCGGTTCTGAATTCTCCTCTTCCTACTTATATTACTCCTAGCACGGCTATATTTGGGTCTACTTCCATTCCATCAATGAGTGGAAGTTCTCAGGCTACTGCATCCCTTATATTACTCCTAGCACGGCTATATTTGGGTCTACTTCCATTCCATCAATGAGTGGAAGTTCTCAGGCTACTGCATCCAGTTTTGGATTTATCCCTTATGGAATGTCGTCTCATGGGATTCCTTCAGTTCCTTTGAACATACCATCAACCGCCTCCACATCCATGATGAGTGGATTGGCTTCTTTTCAGGGTTTCCCATTTGGAAGTGCTCATATACCACACTCCAATCCAACAATAGGGTCAATGCATTTTTCCTTTACAGGTCAAGGTAATAACCTGTCCAGATTTGGACAAACCCTACGGTTAGTGGGATAGGAGCTGGGAATCAATTTTATTCCGACCAATAAGGGAATGTGTCATATTCTTCAGTTAATTCATTTAAAATTTTCCACCCATTGCTAACACATGGAATCCTTATCAAGGGCTATCAGTTCCTTTTAACACTTCGTTAGGGGGTAACTTCACTGGTTATAGAGGATTTTCGGCAGGAGTTGGTCAAACTTCGAATTTTATTGGACCACAAGAAGCACCTTTTGGTTCGGTAGGCTCTACAAGTTACTTTGGGAAACCTGGTGTTTTTCAAAATCCAAGTCATTAATTTCAAACCTTTGGGAACCCTACCCGCACTGGATGGAATTCCTAAGGTCCGCCACAACTCCCTTTTCTGGCCACGCTGAACTTGCCAGACTTAATTAAATTAACAAATGATTTGAATCAGTACAATCCAGCTTGGCCTCCGGTCCCAACTAAACTTCCCTCGGATATCCCAAAATTCGATGGGAAGAGTGGTGAAGATCTGGGAGACCACGTAACCACATTTCACTTATGGTGCTAATCCAACTCCCTGATAGATTATTCGATCAGATTGAGGTTATTTTAGTGCACCCTAATCAGAAATGCATCCAAATGGTATATAGAGTTTTCAAGGGGCACCTATACTTCTTTTTGTGATTTGGCTAATGTCTTTTTGAACCATTTTCAGTTTTATGTCTGATATGAAGTCGGAACTAAACTTCTGACTAACTTTCAGCAAGACACCGCAACTCACATTTCAGATCACATCCAGGAATGAAGGAGGAAAAGGCTTATCAAAGTTGAAATCCCACCAGAGTTCCTTCTCGAATGGTTTCTCAAATCATTACAACCTGAGATCTCAAAGGATGTGTCTCTCTCCGGTGTTTCTATGGAAGAGCAGGCCATTTTCAGAGCCCAGCAATTGGAACTGATATATTCTCAATATGGGGTTCTTATTTGTTGAAGACACATTCTCCTTTCTTCTGCACTAATTTCTAACCTTATACCTAGAGGATCCTTTGTGTTGAGTTGTACTGTTGCATTGCATTTTGACTATTTGCACCTTTTGGCCTTGAGACGGCTTCACCTGGACTCATGTTTAAGCCACTTATTTGACCATGTCTTCTGCAAAGTCAACCATGCAATCACTTCGCTTCTAAAACTTGACACATCATTTTACCCGTGGAAAGAGCATCCCTTTGAGTGTCCTTGACCATTTTCACCTCCCTGAATTAAGCATAGGAATGTTCTCCTCCCAGGAAAAAGATCATCTATTTCTCTGAAACTCGTTCTTTCCACTGTACTATAGCATTCTTTTATTCTTTTTCCAGCTTAAAGAAAAAGACAAATCTATATATATATATATATATATATTCCAAAAAGAGTGGGAATGGGATGACATTTCCATATTTTGTTGGCAACTAGAGTCAGTTGTGTCACCCTTGAACAAAGCACTCAAAAGAAAGTCTCTCCTCCATTGGGGTGGGATTTAGTTTGACTTAGGAGTGCCTTAACCTTGTTATTGAGTTAGTACTCCTCCGATTGGTTACCTCTTCCAATCATATGGAGAGTTTGCTTATGCCTCTTGCATGAAAAACTTATACAGAGTTATCATATGCTACCATATAGTCATCATTGAGTCATGCTTTTGTTCAAGGGAAGTAAACCTAAGTCGACCTCTTTGCGATGTCCCTTGACCTATTTTTCAGTCGGCCATCCCTGGTTGTTAGTGTCATGTTTGTCATCACATCAGTTATATTGGTCCTTTGCTCGTGCCAGTTTGAGAAGGTCTCCATTGACTTCTTGCTAGCGGGTCTTGTCCTTATTGACTACGACAAATTGCTCTGAGGGCAGATCTAGAGCTGCACCCTGGCCCTATTTTCATTATTGATAGGTCACCTTCTGCTCAGCATCGATTAGTATCATGGGTCTTTGACTGAGTGGTTTCCCTTGTGTTTGACATCAGCTTTCATTATCACACATTGGGATTCGTACAGTGCCTTGGTTTCCATTTGACCCTATTGGTGGATTCCTCGCCTCTGTGTCAGCTTTCATTATTGGTTGGTTTAGATGGTTTCTATCATGCGCTAGTTACATCTTGTGTACACTGGAAACGTGCTTCGGTTTGGTTACTACATATTTTTTGTCTGATTCCTTCCACATTATTGGCCTACGGGTTACACTCATGCTAGATTGATGAAGGATGCCTTAATGCCTTCCTTCTAGCGGATCTTTTCCTATCGACTACAACTCATTTGCTCTGGGAAAAATATCTAGAGTCCATTTGGTAGTACCTTGGGGTTTGCAATCATCAGTGGCAAATTCCTTCGCTATCGATAATGGGAAACCATCATTGTCTCCTGATTGATAGATTCTTTCAAGTGTTCGACTTCAGCTCATTCATTCGCACTTGTTAGATTGTACTGGGTACCTTGACTCTCATTATCATTATCAGTGAGTAGTCTCGCGTTTGTTAATGGTATACATCAATGACCGATAATCAAATGATTTCTCACATGGTCGACCTCAGATCATTCATTCCCATTGTGTAGAAATGTACCATGGCGGTTGGTGAAGACCTCAGGTTGCATCAGCATGTTTTGGTTCACTTGTTAGTTGCTCCTGTTGTTGCTAGTTGACACCATCCACCTTATATGTTGCAATTCTTCACAGCGACATCTTATATGCTGGCATCCAAGTTGCGATGTAGTATCATTTTATTCCATCATGTTCATTTGGTACTATTGGGATCAGTTTTTGACATCAGTGATCAACTTCATCCTTCAACATCATTGATCGTCTTCTTATATGTGATATTCAAACATGTACTTTTTCGATCATGATCAGATGATCCATTATGTACTTTCAGTTCTTTTATACTATTATACATATTGGATCCACTTGTACTCGATATTCGGACATGCTTTAATTTCTCTGAGCATGGGTATGCCCACCTCAGACAGCACTTTCTTTCTGATCTCTTTTGATGGCTTGGCAGGCTGAATTTTGGTGAAGTCCTTCTCAGTCTCGGCATGATTCTTTCCATACACTTAATACATTTCGGGCATCATGTACCCCTTATGACCTCATATATTAGGGGGCATATGTTATAGCACCATTTACCACTCTTGGTATATATGATGGTTTGTTTATGGCCTAGGGCAACCCCTCCTTCCAGACTTGGTCCAAATATATTAAAAAATAGTGTTTTATTCCCTATACGCTACTTTGCCCTGAGCTAAAAGCGTGTACACGCAAGTCAGTCAATACCCAACCCGCGTATGTGTATTAAAACACTTAAAAAAATAAATTTCCTTAATTTTTGGCGGAGTTCACGGGTTTTAGCTGTTGATTACCTCCTATTGTCGTGGCCCAACTATTTCCCAACTAAAAAACTAATTGGGAGAGGTATAAATAGACCTCTAGAGGAAGGCCTTAAGGAGAGGAGAAGAGATAGAGCTATCATACTAAGATTATCCCTGAATGAGTCTGATGAATACATGTGCCTCATGCACTTCCCCAAGCTTCAGGAAACCCTTGTTTCCTTGATTACAAATATCCTTCCTTTTGCTTGAGATATCATGGTGTTGGTGATGGAAGAAGATCGTTGAAGGTTGGGATAGGACGAATCCGAAGGACAGTTCTGCTTGGAGCTAGAGAAAGACTCATGTGAATTCTCTCCATGTTATTTATAGCTTACTGCAATAAAAGAAATGTTGCCTTGTTTCCGAAATTAACTATGTCTATGCATCAAATTATGTTTTAATTCATATATGAATGTCGTTTTGATGTATGATCAATCATTTGTTTATATGATATAAAGTCCATTTCGTGAATATGCTTTAATTCTATACTACTATGTATGTTCGAATTGAATGGTTTTCAGATTTGATGAACATCATGAGTTGCAGAGGGTCTGAACCCTATGGGACCTACTTAAACGAAGGAAATCCGGGTACGGTCACTCTTACGTAGTTTGATCATATAAGAATCTTGCCTGAGCTATTTGAGTATTTCTCATTGTAGTTTGCTTCTACTCTATTGGGGTTCTAACCCAAAGCCTTAGGGTTCTTTCACCTGAAACACATGTTGGCGGGTCCAGCACCGTCAACATTTTGCCACTAGAAGGAGGGCCAGATGACAACCTGAGTCCTCACATCTGTTTTGAATCTTTGCATATCTATCATGACTAACTACCAAGTTTCTCTTTCAGAGTGTATGTCTTATGGAAACGACTTCATTATCTTCGAAAATCTCTCAGATAACTCGTCACATAAAACATATGGTGGTGGAGGCCATGTAGCCTTGGTTAGGCATGCGGTCGGCATTGTAGGCTCATGCGAAAGACATGGAATATTTGAAGTATACATGAGCTGCATGTTGTTCATCTACACGCTTCGAGGGCACCCAATGCACTAGTGTGCCATGCTGCCCAAAAAATCTATTCATTCTCTTACTCAACTAGTCGCAGAGATAGACCATGCTTTCAATCACTTTAACCATAAAGCACTCGATTAGGAAATTCTGAAATTACGAAAAGCACCCGATGAATCTGTTGATCAGTTTTACACGCACTTTTGTAATCTTGGATACTGATTTCCCGAAGATGAAATTGATTGGGAATTTCTTTATGGAATATTTGAGTATCTTCTTCGCATATCCAAACCCCACTCAGCACACTTTGATGATGGAACTACGCAATAATAGGCAGGCACAGTTTCTGACACAAGTGATTGTCTGCCCTCACCTCATCTAACAGCTCCACCACCGCGGAGTGATGTGGGAGATCATGCACACACATTTGTTGAACTGTCACATCCTCCCACCCCACCTGCTCTTAATATCTGCGCAGATTTGGCTTGCAAGCCTGTTGTATGTCACGTGGATTCATTCCATCAACCTCTTTCCACGCATTTTGTTGATCCTCCGGATTGTATTTTCTTGTTTTCTTCCATTCCAGACTCCTCACTTTCTCTGAACGAGGATCAAGTTGTCAACGGAGTTGGTGTTATGCAGCCAACCTGCACCATCATTCATGACGAGTGTGTGCGGGAATCTAAAGAAGAACCCATGGTGAAGGATGACTCCCTTCCAGCCACGCCTTATCCGCTTTATCCTGACATCCCTTGTGATTCTGCCACTATTGATTTCCCCTGTGAAAACCCATTTCCAAATGTCTCTACTTCCGATCATTCACCGGACACATCAGAGGATAGTCTATCATTATAGTGCAGAGAGGACACATCTTCCTCCAAAAATCCGTCCAATTTGTCATCTGTCATTTCAGAAAACATAGAGGGTGAACATCTTTGCTTCTCATCTACCCCTCTGTACAATTCATCAAAACATGAGGATGCCGACAAACATCCTAAATTTTCTAATCTTGGTTGTCGTGATCTCTCCACTCCCTCATCAAATCACAATGTTGATTCAATCGTTGTTAATATGTCTAAGACACTGGTCTATGATGATCCATCTATCAATGAAGTTGAAACCCCGCAGACCATCGAGGCACTTCAGCCCGATCTTATGGTTATGTCAGACCCTCATTGTCCTGAGGTTGGTTTCACTTCTGATCAGGAAATTGTTGAAACACTCAAGGCCCCTCATCACTCTCTACTTTGCATTGAAGATCAACCAAAAACCCATATTTTGTTCCTCCACTCGAACTACACAATCCCATCGCTCATGAATTGGAGGAATATTATACAACAAGCACACATGCACAACGTAAGTGGTCGACCTTTCTCATGTTTGCTTGCATTTCACGGTCAAGAGAATGCATACACTCCACATATGCATGCAGTGCAGCACAGCACCATGGCAGCTCTACAGAGTGCATGTCATGTGCTTTCACTCATCTTTGTTCAGTGGTCGCTTGTAAGCTTAGAGTGTGTCTGTCTTCATCATTATAACTTTCATGCTTGTTGGTTTGCGCAACTGCGATGTTCGCAAATCATGCCTTCACCAACATTGGTCAACCAATGCACTGGTGGCTGCATTGGAAGTGTCACTTCACATGAGATTACCCATGCATTGTTAGCTTAGAAGTAGGAGTAGTGTTTTCTTTTGAGTTGTTTGCTTGCATGCATGTTTGCTTCTTTCCTTGTGTGTTTGTTTACTTGTTTGTTTGTTTGCTTACTCGCTTTGCTTTTGCTTTACTTCTGCTTCTGCTTTGCTTTGTTGTTGTTTTCTTGTTTTGTTCATAGGTTCGTTTCGCATGAAACCATGCATGACTCTTGAAACAAGTTGGGTAAAGTATAAGAGGCCTTATGCAGATATCATTACTTGGTTATCTGTCATCATGCCTCTGTATGAAGAACTTGTTAACTTTTATTCCATGGTACATTGATGGAAAATACGTATTTTTCGAAGTGAACCTTGGTGAAAACACAACGCTTGCGTGCTAACTAGTATCACCTACTCTAGTCGGTTGTTTTTGGGTTAACCCTTGTTTGCTCAGTCAACTAGAGTAAGGTGAGGGGGAAAACCTTAACAAGCACGTCAAAGGTATACATAAACTACTTCTCTGAAGGAACAACCTCTTCTACTCTCAATAAGTTAGGATCCCTCTTCTGCCTCTAAAATGAATAAGTGTTATGCACAGTTATGAAGATGAAAAATGAAAAAGTGAAAAAAGTTTGAAAAAAAATGAAAAATGAATAAGGCGAAAGAAGAGAAAGGCTTCCTACATAGAGAGGTGATGCCATGCTTGTGTTTGTTAAGTTATGGTATGTTCTATGCTTATAATAGTTTACTTCTTTTTCTTATTATATTCCACCGATTAGCAATCACATGTACATAAAGTAAAGTGCATATAGAACATTAAACGATCGACAGAAAACAAGCCAAGACAAGAGACACAAGATGTGGCGGCTAGCCAGGGACAAACCCCACAATGTGTGGGGAAACCCTTTGATCAAATCTTCTTTTATCTTCAATAATTCAGCAGAGAGAAATAGTACAATAAATCTTATTCATATCAGCAGTAGCAAACCCTAGATCAGTATCATCAGCATTAGCGGCTTCATTATCAAACTAGGGCAGACCATATCTCACAAACCGACAGTCGGATTGACTTCATTCCACCACCAAAAGTTTCGGCTTCCAGAGGAGGTTAAGCTAAACCTACAACGCAGTTCAGATGAGGAGATCTTCTAGGCCACGCAAGTCAATCTTTACTTCTGCAGTTGCAGCTTCAGTTTCAGCAGTTTTCAAACTAGGGCAGTCGATATCTTGCAAACCGTTCGTCGGATTGACTTCATTCCACCACCAAAAGTTGCGGCTTTCAAAGGAGATTCAAATGAACCTACAGCACAGTTCCAAAGAGGAGATCTTCTAGGCCACGCAAGTCAATCTTTACTTCTGCAGTTGCAGCTTCAAATTCAACAGCTTCCGGCTTCACATGAGTGAGAGAGAGAGACCCATTTCAGCGCAGTAGAGAAGAGACTCATATCTGCGCAGTAGAGAGAGAGAGATGTGATGAGATGAGTGAGTCTAAATGAGGAAAATTCCTCTTATATTTATACACAACGTTGGGTGAATAGATGCGACTGTTGGGCTTCTGAGCCTACATGAGTTGTAGGTCGGCTTGATAATAATTCCATAATCAAAATAAATTCATATCTCCATGAATACTTATCAGAATTGGATGATCTTTATATAAATCCTACACCTTTCGATGAGAGGAATCTAATAAAAATATTATTAGCCATGAATAAGATGACCCACATGAATTTTTGCCCTGGTTTCCAATTTTAACACTCCCTCTCAACCATGGAGAACTTCATCTGCAATCTGTCTATCGGTCGTTACTATTCATCCATCAAATGCACTGCCCTGTATAGCATGACCCTTGCCCTGCTCTGCTCTATTCTGCCTGTTCTGCTTTGTCTTGTTCTGCCTGCACTGATCTGTACTGTTTTGCTTTGTTCTGCTCTGCTCTTGCATTGTTCTGTTCTGCTCTGCTTTTGTCCGAATTATGAAGAAGAAGAAATGATCGAGGATGTATCATACTGACTCAAAGTTAGTCTCAGAGTATGTACCACTGGTCCCAGACCAGTCTCAACCAACCCAAAGTCAGCGTCATAGTGAGTACAACTCCAATGGTCCCATACCAATATCATCCTCCACTGACTCAAAGTCAGTCTCAGAGTATGTACCACTAATCCCAGACCAGTCTCAACCAACCCGAAGTCAGCGTCATAGTATGTTACAACTCCTACCACTGGTCCCAGACCAGTATCATTGATCCCAGATCAATGTAGGTCATCCTAGCGTAGGGAGTACGGTAGTTACAACGATGCGTCCATCGGTACTACTATGGTCCCTAACTTCATTTCCCTGCTCATTGATCAGATGAGAGGTACTTCCCATGAGTCCCAGACTGCATGGGTAGGATACCTCGACAGGAGAACTAATCAATCCTGTCCTCACAGGAGAACACATCAATCCTACTACAATTGCCATGGAGAACACATCAATCCTGCTACAATTGCCATGGAGAACACATCAATCCAGGCCTCACAGGAGAACACACCAATCCTGCTACAATCGCCGTGGAGAACACATCAATCCAGGCTGCCATGGAGAACACATCAATCCAGGCCTCACAGGAGAACTAATCATCCTGCTACACAGGAGAGTGAATCATCCCGTTCCACAAGAGAGCGAATCATCTTGTCCCACAAGAGAGCGAATCATCTTGTTCCAGTGTGCACCACCAGGGGAGGTTGAGTCACCCTGTGGTCATATGTTTCTCCAGTAGGAACCGCAAGCCCTCAGATCTCCTAGAGCTCAATGTATGCAACATGTAGGACCCTTGTACAAGGGTTTCTTGCCGACTCCAAGTCGTTTGGGAAAATCACAGATTAGATCTTTCCTCGGGGTTTTGACAAGGTGTATCAACCTATACATCATCTTAATGTGATGGAGGTTCCTTGCTCATCGACTTACCATATCCCAGATGATGTCTATCTGCTGGAGCAATTGACGAATACGGGATTCCTCAATAATCGAATCCCACCTCTGGTTGTTACAGAGAATCATAGTGGTATCCAATGTAAATCCAAACAGCTCATTGAAGAGCTTTCGCAACCAGACTGCCTCACATGAGGTTATGCTAGCAACAATATATCCTGCTTCGGCGGTGCTCAAAGACACCGACTTCTACTTCCTGCTCATCTAGGATATCGAAGCAGATCCTAAGGTGAAATAGTACCCGGAAGTGCTCTTACGATCCACCACACTGCCTGCCCAATCAACATCAGTATATCCAAGTAGTCTCACATCTCCGGCAGTGTATCTTAATCCATGAGAGATTGTGTCCTGAAGACATCTCAGAAGATTCTTGGCATCAATCCAGTGAGGCTCAACCAAATATGAGCTCACAATGCTAACTGCAAAACATATGTTTGGACGGAGGTTCACCAAGAACATCAATGCGAATGAGTTTTTGAAACTCAGAGGCATTTCCCAAGTCTGGTCCGACATCACTACCATATGACTTCTAAAAGTTAAGATCCTCGAGGTAGTCACAGGCTTGCAGTCCATCATACGGAATCTTTCCAATATATTTACCACATATTTTCCTTGAGATAGGAAAATTTCCCTTGGCTTCTGCCACACTTCAAGTCCTTGGTCCTTCATTTCAAATTCAAAAGCCATCTCCCTCTAACATTTGTGAATGAGAGGGTTTGCACCTGTTAGAAAGAGGTCATCCACATGCAACACCAGTATGATAGGCTTGTCATCTTCAACCTTAAAGTAGAGGTTAGGATCGGCTTCACTCCTAGTGAATCCCAACTTCATCAAGTAGCGACTAATCCTCTCATACCATGCTCAGGGTGCTTGATTCAGCCCATAGAGAGCCTTCTTCAACTTGCATACATGAGATTTTCAATTATAAATCTCAAATCCTTCGGGTTGCTCCACATAGACCTCTTCTTTGATCAAACCGTGCAAGAACGCAGTCTTGACATCCATCTGATGTAGGCTCCATCTTTGTGAAGTGGCAAGGGCTATGATCGAGCGGATGGTCGTATATTTGGCAACAGGTGTAAATATCACATCATAGTCTATACCTTCCTTCTGGGATAAACCATGAGCAAAAAAACGAGCCTTATATTTTTCCATACTTCCATCTGTTGCATGTTATAACTTGTAAATCCATTTGGAAGTAACAATTGTCTTGCCCTGGGGTCTGGGAACTACTTCCCAGACATCATTCTCCATAATAGACTCATATTCTATGGTCATAGCACCCTTCCATAGTTAATGCTTGACGACATCTGAGAATGATGAAGGCTCATTTTGTATGATCGTGCTCATGATGGTCAGGTGTTAGCCTCTTGTTGCAACAGGTTTCATTTTTCATGATTGACATTTTTACATGCCAAATATGTCATCTTTCTTGCAGCAAGGTTCCATATTTCCAGAGAAGAAAACCAGAGAAGAAGTAATAAAGTGTGCCAATTCAAATGCCACTGCCATTTCCAATTTTGATGAGTTGTTCCAGTTTTGAAGAATTTCTTAAAGGGAGGTCCAGACAGTCTAATCCTGGCCTCCCTAGGTTTCAATTTCCTGTTTTAGAATATAGAGAATGACATCTGTCCAAACAGTTTAATCTTGGCAGATTTGTAGATAGGTAGAGAATCAAAGGGACCCAACTGTTTAATCTGGGCCCTGGCAGAAATAAGTGCAGATCTAGATAGGAAAATTCAAAAGAAAAATTGTGAATCTGGGTCTGCAAGTCTAAGTGCACCCAAAACAAAAAGAAGAAAAAATGTTAGGATAGTAGGCTGGGTAGGTAGTTGTTCGGTGGCAGAGTGATGATTAGTGATCAATTTTGTATCTCACAATGTTTTATCTTTTCAGATCACAGTCATCAGGCAGTTTTGCATTCAAAGGAGGTACTCAAGCTGGAGATTCACTAACCTCCCCTTTCTTCTCATCCCCCAGGTCACTTACTAACATCCCCCAAGAGGTCAAGATCTGCTTGAGCCTCTCAGTTTCATCATTTCCATGACATGTGCCTTGGTGAACATCTGCTTCACTCAAGGACTGCTCACTCATCATTTGTGAGCCTTCTTTTCCCCAACAAAGCCTAAGGTCTCATACCTTAGCACCCTCTTTTCATCTCCATATTAACTATTAACTTTATTATATAACTCCCTATCAGTTTTTCCCTTCCCCTATTAAAATCATGTATATAAATCCCCTTATGTAAATATTCCCCCTGGCAATATAGCCATATTTTTACTAAGTCAGGGAAATCACAGTCCATTTGGGACTGTTTTTAGCCCATCAGTGTCCAGGGATTACTCTGACATCTGGTCAGAATAATAACCTCTTCCCTAAACCAAAACCCCTAAAAAACCTTCAAAAAACCCATTTTTTGCACCTTTTTCCCTCGTTCCGTGCATAATATATCAACCCCGCATGTCAAAAACCCACATTTCACTCATATCCCTAAGTCCAACTGTAAATACATTAATGTGCCCTTTACTAAACCCCATAAACCCTTTTCCTATAGTTTTTAACCCACCGCGTGCATATATTAAATTTGGAATATTCCTGCAAATATTCCCACCCGCTAACCCGCCGCTACCTCGCGATCGCCGCCAACCATTGGATCGCCCGCCCCACAGATCAACGGCTGGCAGGCTTTCCTATATGCAACACGCCCGGCCTTTAACGTCCGGGAGTTCGGCGGTTTTGCCGTCGTACTCCCGCCACGCGTCAGGCTCTGGGGCGTGGCGGAGCCCCTTCCCCCGAAACCACCTTTGCCCATAAGCGGTGCGCCACAAAACCGCTTACCGCCTTGTGACGTCATACCCCACGTCACCCCCTGCACAGTCCCTGCTTACGTCACCCCTTGTCCAGTCACCCGATGAGTCACCTGCCTGCGTGGCCTCCTGCCACGTGTCCCCGCCACCGTACCTGCCACATCATCATCCGTACGTGATGATGTCATGCTGACGTCATCCCGCCACGTCGCCCTGCTGATGTCATGCTGACGTCACCCGCCATACAATGTTGACGTCATCAGCACTTTTTTTGGGCGCAGAGGCACAAAAGTCGCACTTCGGAGCCCCGGAATCCAATTCTGAGGCAGTTTTTGATGAGTGATTTGCGCCGAAATGGAGAATCTTCAGGGAATCTTTAAAGAATATTCTCACCATGCGGCCCCAGGAAGCCCGAAAAGGCGCAAAAATGATTCGTTTTCTTCACAGAACATACCAAAAGGAGCAGAAGACAATTTCAGAAGATACAGAGGGCGAACAGCGGCCATTTATTAGTGATTAGACCCGCAGCACATCAGATCAGCAGTCCAGATTTTGTCAAAGAGTATCAGAGAAGGAAAAAACGCCAAAGAGTATCAGCCAAAGATATTTTAGTGGCTCGAAGCAGCTAAGAATTAATGAGCCCCCCAGAAAGTCAAATCAAGCAGCTAAAGCCCATTCCTGCACTCAAATCACCATTAAAGCATTCAAAGCACCAGGACAACAAGGAAGTAGGAACCCATGCATATTTACTTCAGAAGACACTACAGCAAGCCACCAAGGACCACATCATTTACTTATTTCTGATACGGCGACCCTCAGCGCCGCTCAAGAGATTTTTTGCATTTAATTCCAGATAGAGTTAGGTCAATAAATTATGTTTTATGACCTGATTAGGTCAAGATGTAATAAAAGCAGTAGATAGAAAGTTTTTCCCTATATATACCACCCTCTGTATAGTTTTAAGGGTTGGTTAATTGAGAATTTTCACTAGAGACTCGCTGTGTATACCTGAATTTTTCTGTAATCAAAGATTGCTTAAAGCTTGGAGAGCGAACTGTCTGTTGTTGATGAATGTTTTGAAGAGTTGAAGATGGAATTCCTGTGCTGCGGCCTGAAGCAATAAGTGCCTCTTATCTCTGTTTATGTGTTTGCCATTATCTAAATAGCAGAAAAAAGGAATAGCCTAGAATTAGTTTAAATACTCTCTATGCTCAATCTCTGTTGTTTCTTGATGTTTTCCTCTAAAAGAATTGGTTATGAACATTGAATTCCTTCCGGCTCATGTTTAACCCAATTCACCTGTGTTGGCCAATTATCTAGGGATTCTTAACTGCCCCTAGGTAGCGCCCTGTCATTTTCTCTGCTAATCTGTTGGAGAGATTCTTAACTGCCTCTCTTTCTTTAGCATTCAGTTCATCCCTTAAACCTGAAGATTGCTTCAAGCTCAGCTATCTTGCTCCATGTTCCCTCACTGTTATTAAGGAAGTACACCGGCAGTTCCCCTCCTCGACTCCACGCCCAATGGTTTGAAAGATTCAAACTATACTCTGCCTCTCTACCTGAAAGTGTCAGTCTTCCCACCAAAACAAAAACAAAGAACCCTCTGGACCCAAGACCTAGCCTAAAATCTTTTCAAACAAAGATAAATCTAAAAGAGAGAGCCCTCTCTGATTGCAGGTTGGCTAGAACCTGCAGTCCAAAGTTGGTTTGTGGTTACCTCGGCCGTATCCCTTTCTTAACCTTCAGGGACAACCTGAGTGATAACATAATGGCGACTCCACTGGGAACTCTCCTCAGTTAATTTTACAAAGTTTCACAAAGAAGGTTAAAAAAAAAAAAAAACCCTATAGAAATTGATTTTCTAATTTCTGTATATTTCCTAAAACCACAGATGAAGCCTGAATGTCAGCCAGGAAGCCTTTGAAACTGTTTTTGTTTTACATTAACAGGTTTAGATAAAAGTTGCTTCAGTCAATCTTCATGCTAGTTCTAAGATATATACAGCCATTCCAAAATCTTATCTGGCCCTTGTGAATACAAAAAAATAAAAAATAAATAAATAAAATAAAATAAAAAATAAAAATAAAAAAAAATAAAAAATAAAAATAAAAAAATAAAAAGAACAACAAGCTCGGAAGCTGGCTCCCAAGAAAAATTCACGATATACAAGGTCAAACCCAGACCCAGACCCTCCAGCTGTTTTTGAAAACCCTAACATAATCCCTAAAATCCTTAGGAAGCAACAAAGACAGGAAATTTTCGTTGATTTGAACCCTGAAACATCCTACCCTAGCTGTATTCCGACTCCTGTCAAGGTTTTGTTCTGTTCCACCCCTATTTCTATTAGTTCATCATCTACATCCCCTTGTACTCCTTCCACACCTTTATCCACTGTGCCTGCTAACACTACCGTTGTTCCCACTGTTCCAGTTACTCCTATTGTCCCTGTAATCCCTGTTGTTCCTCTTATCCCCACCAATATGGCTAATAGATATGCACCCCTGCAGTTTCCTGCTAACGCTGCGGCTTTACCTCAAGATTACCAATCCAAAATCACATATTTTGATTCCACTGGCCCTTTCACAACTATTCAGCATGCCAAAAAGATGCAAGACTATTTCGAAAACTATGAAACAGACGATGATAGTGTAAGAATGAGAATTTTTGTTCCGAGTCTAACAGGTGATGTAAGAACTTGGTTCAGATCACTTGCTGCAAATTCCATAACCACTCCTGATGAGCTTTACCTATCCTTTACTAACAGATGGGAGAAAAAGAAAGATCCCTTGCACATATTAGCTGAATATGATACAATCAAACGAGGTCCTCAAGAGACCGTTTTGGAGTACTGTGCAAGATTCAATAATGTATATAATGCGATACCACAGAATTTAAGGCCTCCACCCGATCTGGCCTTGTACAAATTTCTTGACGGTTTTGACCTGGATATGGCATATCAGTTGAAAGAAAGAGCCCCTACAACTCTTGAAGACGCCCAAAAGGTTGTTGTTACTGTAGAAGCTAACTTAATTGCCAAGAGAAACAGAGCGAGAATGGAAAAGAGAACCACCTTTAAAGAAGAGCCCTCAGCCTTTGACCAGAAGCTTGATGCTATCATTAATGGCCTGCAAAGACTAGGGGAAAGAGTAGAAAATGTTGAGAGAAAAGCATCATGGGAAGGACAGCAATCCAACACCATAAGAAATCCAAATTTCAGGAAAACACAGAACATAAATGCTGGTAGGTCTAACCAAGACCAAGACATCAGACCCCCTTTTCAAGATAACTATGTAGAAGGATCTACTTCTAGCCAACCCATAGAAGACAATCACATGAATTTAATGGACCTAAAGGGTGAGCATCAAACTTTCCTGACACAAGAAGACCAAAACGAACATGATTGCAGTCAATTTCAGACTAAAACTGGTGAGTCTTTTGATTTCAAGGAGGGTTATGATACTGCTGTGTATGAAGTACACAAACAGTATAAGCTCAGAACTAGGACCATTGACATCTCTGAGCCTAGCAAGATAAAGGAAACCAAACAACCCAACAAGATTAAAAGCACAGCTGTCATAACCCAACCAGCTGATACGACTGCCTCAAACTCAAGTCAAGTGACTGTAGAGGACATAACAGACGCGCAGCCTGCTGTTGAGCAGCCTTTGACGCCGCCTTTCTCAAAAGAAAATTCAAACAGCATCCCAAAAAGTACTCCTGGAGTTGCCAAACCGCAAGCAAATACTTCCCATAGCATTGATAAACAAGAGCAAGTCGCTGAGAATTCAAATGAAAAGGGAAAAACTGCCAATGCCAATACCAAGACTCCATTGGAGAAACCTTTTAGTTTAGAAACAGAGATTGGAAAACTCGAGATAGCCATTCCTCTTTCAGAATTGGCTAAACACGATGTGTATAGGCAACAAATTCAAAGGTCACTTCAAATTACAGAAAACAAAGATGATGTAAATGTTTTGGATGATTCCCCTGAGCTATTGTTTGGACCAGAAGTTAATGGAAAATCCACCCACGGACCTGTCCCACCCTTTTATGTCAGTCTGCATATACATGACAAATTTTTACACAACGCTATGTTTGACTCAGGGGCATCGCACAATCTTATGCCCAAAGCAGTTATGGAAAAACTGAATCTCGACATCACAAGGCCTTACAAAGATTTATACTCATTTGACTCAAGTCAAGTGAAATGTCTAGGTCTCATCAAAGACCTGTGTGTTTCCTTAGTCCAATATCCAAACAAAACCATCCTCATGGATGTAGTAGTCGCTGACATTCCTCCCAAGTACGGTATGCTCCTGTCAAGATCATGGGGAGCGAAGCTTCAAGGATCCCTTCAACTAGACCTTTCCTATGCTACCATTTCAGTCTTTGGGCAACCAAAGAGACTGTACAGAGAAACGCTGATGAAATACGTAGTAAGTAGTGAAAGCAAGCCTGAAAATTTTCCCATTTACTCAATTCACTCTGATATGGATTCTTTCATTTTATTCAATGATGATTCAAATCTGCCCACTAATAAGGAGCCTTTGGCTCTAGAACAACAAGTGCACATCAATGAAGAAACGGTTGCCCACAATAGAGAAATCGTCAAAACAGTAAATGCAACCAGCATGTTACAAGAACCTCCCCAAACAGAAATTTTAAATCTGCCCAATCCTAAAACAGCTCAATCTCTTGATACTGATCACAAGCAAGAAATCACATGGTTTCTAGAGTTTGATGGCTCTGTTAACAAGTTAGGAGCAGGGGCAGGTGTCTGGATTCACAATACATATGATAATCATGCAGAAGGACATGCCTATAGACTGAATTTCAAATGCACAAATAACATGGCAGAGTATGAGGCTCTGCTTTTAGGCCTTAAACTGTTAAAAACTCTAGGAGCTGTTAAAATATCTATCCTAGGGGACTCTGATCTTGTTATACAACAGATGAAAGGTAATTTTGTTACCAATAACAACAGAATGAGAGCCTACAGAACTGCTGCTACTGACATACTCCAGTCATTCGCCGAATTTAAGCTTGACAAGATTTCCAGAAATCACAACATTCACGCTCACAGCCTAGCCACCTTCGCAAGTACATGCAAGCTTCCTTTTGACCCGAATCATCGCTTCACAGCCGAAATAAAACATAGGCCCACCATCCCAAATAATGTCAGAGATTGGCAAGTATTCGAGAATGATGCCCAGATTAATAATTTCCTTACCCTTGCGCACGAATTTTCAAATATTCACATTGACACGGATGCCATGACAGATTCTGAACAGCAGAGAAATGAAAGTCAGCAAGCTCTAGATGCTGCAACAGCCAAGCAAATCCTGAAGCCAACCATTTTTGACAATGAAAACATTGAACAGCTGAAACAAACACAGGCAGAAGAAATAGACAAAACAGAGGCAGAGGTCATTGACTTGAAAGATAATTTTTTGCCCGCTGGCCTCACCCCTTTAGAAGACATGTTTGACTCTAATGACGTTCCCAGAAAACCAAAACTGCAACCAATAAACACGGAAATTGAAGAACACAACATTGGGACACCAGAGAATCCAAAAATGATCAAACTATCCAAAAATTTGCCACCCGATCAAAAGCCCAAGTACATTGACTTATTCAAAGAATTTCAAGATGTATTTGCTTGGAGCTATGAGGATTTGAAGTCCTATGATACATCAGTGATTCAGCACACAATCCCATTGAAGCCCAATCAGAAGCCCTTCAAACAAAAATTGAGAAGAATCAACCCTGTGCTGCTTCCCCCGATTGAAAAAGAAGTAAAAAGGATGTGGGAAGCAGGCATAATAGCACCCATCAGATTTTCTGAGTGGGTGTCCAATCTTGTTCCTACAAGAAAAAAGACAGGTGAAATCAGACTTTGTGTAGACCTCAGAAACTTAAACCAAGTCTCCTTAAAAGACCACTATCCTTTGCCCAAAATGGACCACATATTGCAGAGAGTAGTGGGATCATCTAGAATCTCTTTACTAGATGGATTTTCAGGTTTTAACCAGATACTTGTTCACCCAGATGACCAAGACAAACCAGCTTTTACCACACCCTGGGGAACATTTAAGTATGTAAAGATTCCATTTGGACTTAAAAACGCTGGTGCTACTTTTCAACGAGCAATGGATATTGCTTTCGCCAAAGAAATACATGACTTCCTGGTTGTGTACCTTGATGATTCAACCCCATTTTCCAAATCTGATGAAGAACATCTCAAGCACCTCAGGCAAATTTTCATGACATGCAGGAAATATGGGATTTCTTTGAATCCTAAGAAGTCCTTATTTGGCCTTGAAGAAGGAAAATTACTTGGCCACATCAATCAAAGGATGGGATCAAAATTGATCCTGAGAGAATACAAGCCATCCTCCAAATTCCATACCCCATAAACATAAAAGAGCTACAAGCATTCCTTGGAAAAATCAACTTTTTGAGAAGATTCATTCCAAATCTGGCTGAATCAATAAGACTGTTAAGCAACATGTTAAAGAAAGATGCCAAGGTAAGATGGTCCCTGGAAGCTAAGCAAGCATTTGAGAGTATCAAATCTGCCTTAACTCAAACCCCTGTCCTAACTAGTCCACAGTTCGATAAAGATTTTATCATATTTTCGTTTGCATCCGAGCATACAATAGTTGTTGTCCTGCTACAGAAGGATGAACAGGGAGCTGAAAATCCAATTGCTTTTTTCAACCGAGCCTTAAGAGACGCCCCATTGAAGTACCCTATAATGGAAAAACAGGCCTACGTGCTTGTCAAGGCCATCAAGGATTTTAGAGTGTACATACTGTATTCACACGTGATTGCCTACATCCCACACGCCGCTGTAAAAGACATACTGACTCAAGATGGATTAGAAGGCAAAAGAGGAAAGTGGATCGCAAGTATCCTCGAATACGACATTGAAATAAAACCAACCAAGCTGATAAAGGGACAAGGTTTAGCTAAACTGATGTCCGAAACAAATTTTCAAGCCTTAGACATTAACCAGCTGGACAATGAACCGGAGCTGGCGACTCCATAGATCAGTGAAATATTTCTGCAATGCCCCTAGTACACTAATATTTGCTATGTATTGTTAAACCTGTGTCCAGGACAAAGAAAAGATTTTTGAAAATGAAGGCTTTGAGATTTTGTGTTATTGATGGTGCATTATTTTGGAGAAATCATGAAGGTATATTATTAAATTGTTTAACCATGCATGAAACTAACAATGTCATGAAAGAATTCCATGCAGGTGATTGTGGAGGACATCTCTACTGGAAGTCCACAGCAGACAAAATCCTGAGGGCTAGTTTCTACTGTCCCACTCTTTTTGCAGATGTTAAAAAGTTTTCCATGTCGTGCCACAAGTGCCAAATCTTTGAAGGCAAGAGAAAATTGTTGCCCATGCCCCTTAAACCCATCTCCACCGAAAAACCTTTTCAACAATGGGGTCTTGACTTCATTGGAGAAATCCATCCCTCTTCCTCAGGCCAGCACAAATGGATCCTAACAGCCACCGATTATTTCACCAAGTGGGTTGAAGCCATTCCCTGTAGACAAGCCAATGATACCATCATTATCCAATTCCTTGAATGCAACATCCTTTTTGGCTGCCCTGAGAAAATCATCACTGACAATGCCGCTGCCTTTAAGTCCAAAAAGATGATCACTTTCTGCCATAAGTTTCATATCACCCTGGGCCACTCTACAGCATATTACCCTCAAGGCAATGGATTGGCTGAATCATCTAACAAGAGCCTCATCAACATCATAAAGAAAATGCTAGAAGAAAACAAGAAAAACTGGCACAAAAAGTTGGTGAATGCCCTATGGGCAGGCAGACTTTCAAGCAAAAGATCAATTGGAATGAGCCCTTATGAGCTGGTATATGAAATGGAGGCTAGATTTCCTTCATCCCTGGGCATTCCTACTATCAAGCTGTTACAGGAAATTCAGGCTGAACCAAATGACATTCAAAGAAGAATTAATCAGACAATTCATCTTCAGCAAACCAGAGAACAAGTCTATGACAGAGGACAAATATTACAAGAAAAGCTCAAAAAGATGTTTGATAAGAGGGCTAAAGCTGAAAATTTCAGTATTGGTGACAAAGTTTTGAAGTGGGACTCAAGAAGAGAAGACAAGGGCAAGCATGCAAAGTTTGATTTCCTATGGAAAGGCCCATTTATTATTTCTGTTGTTCAAGGAAACAACACCTATTTTCTCAGATCTATGGAGGACAGCACTGTTGAAGAAGGTCCTGTGAATGGCAGGATGTTGAAACATTATCACGATCCTTGTTGTTGAAACAATGCAAGTTCTGTAAATATCTTTGTACAGTTATATTGTGTATATATGAGCACTGTTTTTAATTCCTTTTGATAAGCAGGCCGATTATTGAAGGAACAGCAGTAAATTCATGGAGGCACAGCCGGTGCTGATTGTCCAGTTTTTAAATACCTATCTCTGTATCAATCTCAGCAAGGCAGCATGAGTAACAATGGCATAACAACAATTCGGGTCAAAGAGAAGCTATTTTGCACTTGCAATTTTCAGGCAAGAAAGGGTTAACAGAAGAAGAAAAATTTCAGCAAATTGTTTCAGACCAATGCTGAAGGAAGTACATTAATTTGCAATCCATGTTTTCAAAGATATATTCTCAGGCAGCATTGTACATAATAATCCAGCACGCAGAAGAAAGCAGGCGTTGTTGAGCAGTTCACAAAGATTCACTTGAGGAGAAGTTTGTTTTGTCACAGAGTTTCATATTTCTAACAGCCAGAGCAAAGAAGTTTTTCAGTTTACAGTGACAACAGAGATCAAGGCAGTCTGACCTACTGTTCTTGACTTTTCACAAGGAAAAGCCATCCCCAAGTGGAGCCACTGTTAGCCTCCTGTTGCAACAGGTTTCATTTTTCATGATTGACATTTTTACATGCCAAATATGTCATCTTTCTTGCAGCAAGGTTCCATATTTCCAGAGAAGAAAACCAGAGAAGAAGTAATAAAGTGTGCCAATTCAAATGCCACTACCGTTTCCAATTTTGATGAGTTGTTCCAGTTTGAAGAATTTCTTAAAGGGAGGTCCAGACAGTCTAATCCTGGCCTCCCTAGGTTTCAATTTCCTGTTTTAGAATATAGAGAATGACATCTGTCCAAACAGTTTAATCTTGGCAGATTTGTAGATAGGTAGAGAATCAAAGGGACCCAACTGTTTAATCTGGGCCCTGGCAGAAATAAGTGCAGATCTAGATAGGAAAATTCAAAAGAAAAATTTGTGAATCTGGGTCTGCAAGTCTAAGTGCACCCAATACAAAAAGAAGAAAAAATGTTAGGATAGTAGGCTGGGTAGGTAGCTGTTCGGTGGCAGAGTGATGATTAGTGATCAATTTTGTATCTCACAATGTTTTATCTTTTCAGATCACAGTCATCAGGCAGTTTTGCATTCAAAGGAGGTACTCAAGCTGGAGATTCACTAACCTCCCCTTTCTTCTCATCCCCCAGGTCACTTACTAACATCCCCCAAGAGGTCAAGATCTGCTTGAGCCTCTCAGTTTCATCATTTCCATGACATGTGCCTTGGTGAACATCTGCTTCACTCAAGGACTGCTCACTCATCATTTGTGAGCCTTCTTTTCCCCAACAAAGCCTAAGGTCTCATACCTTAGCGCCCTCTTTTCATCTCCATATTAACTATTAACTTTATTATATAACTCCCTATCAGTTTTTCCCTTCCCTAATTAAAATCATGTATATAAATCCCCTTATGTAAATATTCCCCCCTGGAAATATAGCCATATTTTTACTAAGTCAGGGAAATCACAGTCCATCTGAGACTGTTTTTAGCCCATTCGTGTCCAGGGATTACTCTGACATCTGGTCAGAATACTAACCTCTTCCCTAAACTAAAACCCCTAAAAAACCTTCAAAAAACCCATTTTTTGCACCTTTTCCCTCGTTCCGTGCATAATATATCAACCCCACATGTCAAAAACCCATATTTCACTCATATCCCTAAGTCTGATTGTAAATACATTAATGCGCCCTTTACTAAACCCCATAAACCCTTTTCCTATAGTTTTTAACCCACCGCGCGCATATATTAAATTTGGAATATTCCTGTGAATATTCCCACCCACTAACCCGTCGTTACCTCGCGATCGCCGCCAACCGTTGGATCGCCCGCCCCACAGATCAATGGCTGGCGGGCTTTCCTATATTCAACACGCCCGGCCTTTAACGTCCCGGAGTTCGGCGGTTTTGCCACCATACTCCCGCCACGCGTCAGGCTCTGGGGCGTGGCGGAGCCCCTTCCCCCGAAACCACCTTTGCCCATAAGCGGTGCGCCACAAAACCGCTTACCGCCCTGTGACGTCATACCCCACGTCACCCCCTGCACAATCCCTGCTTACGTCACCCCTTGTCCAGTCACCCGATGAGTCACCTGCCTGCGTGTCCTCCTGCCACGTGTCCCCGCCACCGTACCTGCCACGTCATCATCCGTACGTGATGACGTCATCCTGCCACGTCGCCCTGCTGACGTCACCCGCCGTACAATGCTGATGTCATCAGCACTTTTTTTGGGCGCAGAGGCACAAAATTCACACTTCGGAGCCCCGGAATCCAATTCTGAGGCAGTTTTTGATGAGCGATTTGCTACGAAATGGAGAATCTTCAGGGAATCTTTAAAGAATCTTCTCACCATGCGACCCCAGGAAGCCCGAAAAGGCGCAAAAATGATCCGTTTTCTTCACAGAACATACCAAAAGGAGCAGAAGACAATTTCAGAAGATACAGAGGCCGAACAGCAGCCATTTATTAGTGATTAGACCTGCAGCACATCAGATCAGTAGTCCAGATTTTGTCAAAGAGTATCAGAGAAGGAAAAAACGCCAAAGAGTATCAGCCGAAGATATTTTAGTGGCTCGAAGCAGCTAAGAATTAATGAGCCCCCCAGAAAGTCAAATCAAGCAGCTAAAGCCCATTCCTGCACTCAAATCACCATTAAAGCATTCAAAGCACCAGGACAGCAAGGAAGCAGGAACCCATGCATATTTACTTCAGAAGACGCTACAGCAAGCCACCAAGGACCACATCATTTACTTATTTCTGATACGGCGACCCTCATCGCCGCTCAAGAGATTTTTTGCATTTAATTCCAAATAGAGTTAGGTCAATAAATTATGTTTTATGACCTGATTAGGTCAAGATGTAATAAAAGCAGTAGATAGAAAGTTTTTCCCTATATATACCACCCTCTGTATAGTTTTAAGGGTTGGTTAATTGAGAATTTTCACTAGAGACTCGTTGTGTATACCTGAATTTTTCTGTAATCAAAGATTGCTTAAAGCTTGGAGAGCGAACTGTCTGTTGTTGATGAATGTTTTGAAGAGTTGAAGATGGAATTCCTGCGCTGCGGCCTGAAGCAATAAGTGCCTCTTATCTCTGTTTATGTGTTTTCCATTATCTAAATAGCAGAAAAAATGAATAGCCTAGAATTAGTTTAAATACTCTCTATGCTCAATCTTTGCTGTTTCTTGATGTTTTCCTCTAAAAGAATTGGTTATGAACATTGAATTCCTTCCGGCTCATGTTTACCCCAATTCACCTGTGTTGGCCAATTATCTAGGGATTCTTAACTGCCCCTAGGTAGCGCCCTGTCATTTTCTCTACTAATCTGTTGGAGAGATTCTTAACTGCCTCTCTTTCTTTAGCATTCAGTTCATCCCTTAAACCTGAAGATTGCTTCAAGCTCAGCTATCTTTCTCCATGTTCCCTCACTGTTATTAAAGAAGTACACCGGCAGTTCCCCTCCTCGACTCCACGCCCAATGGTTTGAAAGATTCAGACTATACTCTGCCTCTCTACCTGAAAGTGTCAGTATTCCCACCAAAACAAAAACAAAGAACCCTCTGGACCCAAGACCTAGCCTAAAATCTTTTCAAACAAAGCTAAATCTAAAAGAGAGAGCCCTCTCTGATTGCAGGTTGGCTAGAACCTGTAGTCCAAAGTTGGTTTGTGGTTACCTCGGCCGTATCCCTTTCTTAACCTTGAGGGACAACCTGAGTGATAACAGTCAGGTATCCCTGATACCTATTAGGTTTCTTACTTTCACAAAAGGTTCCTCGGGGTGTAGCATGTCCTTCAGCATCATCAACTAGGCCCCTAAGCCATGAAGGCCTCTTCCTAGAAGAGGAAGTCTCATGTGGAGGAGGATCAATCGGATCCATGGGTTCTTCTACATCAGGCATTGATTCATCATCCTTTTCTTTCGATTCCCTGGTGTCGGCTTCTTGAGAGCTACTCAAAGTCAGCAGATTGTCCACCTTGCTGAGAGCCATATCTTTGTCAAAGGTGACATCATGACTAATCATGACTTCCCTTTGACCGGTGGTGAACATTTCTTCAGGAGTTTAGGAACCCAATGCTTGATGAGGGCATTGATTTTGTACATATACGGCGGTGATTGTAGTTTCAGCCCATAGAAACTTTGGAAGTCTTTGATCATGTAGCATTGCCTGGACAGCTTCCATCATCGTGTGGTTCTTCCTTCCCACCACACCATTCTGCTCAGGAGTATGTGGTGTAGAAGTCTCCCTCTTAATGCCAACCTCAGGTATGCCTGAGTAAACCAATTGTAATATATCGGAGGTCTTGCTTTGGCTTGAGAGGAATGTTCCCCTTTTGAGCTTTCCTTTGGCACATCCCAAACATACACCTTCTTTCTCTACTTGGAATTCGGGCATCCCTGTTACCATCTGTCTTACATCGGGTAGAGCTTTGTAATGAAGGTGGGCAAACCTCCGATGCCAAAGTTCGGACTAAAGAGTTGTGTCACAAGACATGACACCTAGCGAACTTCCATCGACCTGATAGAATGAATCAACACTAAACCCAAGAGTAAAGACATCTTTAACATTATTTTTCCATATACATACCTTGCCATTGCTGAAGGTTACCTTGTAGCCTCTGTCTTCCATTGCCAAGATGGACACTAGGTTCCTTTTGAGGTCAGGTGCATTTAATACATCCTAGAATTTCTAGCCTTCTTGAATGCTTGTCCTCTTCCTTGATTCCCAGCTCTCCTCTTACCTTTGCTGTTGAATTTTTCATTCCTTTGATAGCCATCAGAGGGATTTCGAGTTGCACCACTGCACACTGTACCATGCTTCTCTAATCATGATTATCATCATGCTGCCCATGTCCATGATTTTATCCATCATAATGCTGCTCAAACTAGTGTGCATCATCATCATGCTATACTATATGTCTATGATCTCATGTTGCCCTTTATGTCCATGGTCTCATTCATCATGATGCTCATGATCTCATACATAGTGACTTGCTTTATCGCAAATGTAACATCATCATTTTCTTCTACCCTTAGGTCCAGCCTTTCCTTTTGATTTAGTCTCGGAATTATTTCTTTTCTTTGCATGAGAAGAAAAGGCAGCAGGAGGACCTTTAGGCATGGGCATTTCTTGCACTTCTTCCCTTGTTTCTTCATGAATGCATCTAGCCATTAATTCCTTGAAACCAAGAATTACATTATAGTTCAAAAGAGTAGTCCTGAACACATACCATTCAAATGGCAATCCTCCAAGAGTTGTGAGTGCCATTTCTCTGTCAGTAATAGTTTCCCCAATAGATAGGAGATCGTTCTTGATCTCGGTGATTCTTAAGAAGTATGCTTGCATACTTTCATCTTTACCCTTCTTGATTTCCCTCAGCTTATTTCTAAGAAACAAAACTTGATTTGCATCATTAACTTTAAATAAACTCACCAGTCTGTCGTAGATTTCCTTGGAGGTGTCTAGATCAGAGATGTAGGCCACCAAGCGCTTATCGATAGAGTCCTGGATGATCTTCTTTGTTTTGACTTCTCCATTTTTCCATTTGTTCCAGGCAGCAGCAGATGCATTTGATGAAGGCTCAACAATATTGCCTCTTACATGGTCCAGCACTCCTTGATCTTCAAGGGTTAGATCGGTAGACATCTTCCATCTGTGATAGTCAGCTTTCTCACGGAGCTTGTCTTCGGCAGGAAAGAGTGTTGAGGACCCCATAATTATTTTAGGATAGCCTTGCCAATCTTCTCTTCAATGATTGCTCTTGCTCTTGCTCGGCTTTGTCTTCACCTCAGCTCTGATACCATGTTAAGTTATGGTATGTTATATGCTTATAACAGTTTACTTATTTTTCTTATTATATTCCACCGATTAGCAATCACATGTACATAAAGTAAAGTGCAGATAGAACATTAAACGATCGACAGAAAACAAGCCAAGACAAGAGACACAAGATGTGGCGGCTAGCCAGGGACAAACCCCACAATGTGTGGGGAAACCCTTTGATCAAATCTTCTTTTATCTTCAATAATTCAGCAGAGAGAAATAGTACAATAAATCTGATTCATATCAGCAGTAGCAAACCCTAGATCAGTATCATCAGCATTAGCGGCTTCATTATCAAACTAGGGCAGACCATATCTCACAAACCGACAGTCGGATTGACTTCATTCCACCACCAAAAGTTTCGGCTTCCAGAGGAGGTTTAGATGAACCTACAGCGCAGTTCAGATGCGGAGATCTTCTAGGCCACGCAAGTCAATCTTTACTTCTGCAATTGCAACTTCAGTTTCAGCAGTTTCCGGCTTCAAACTAGGGCAGTCGATATCTTGCAAACCGTTTGTCGGATTGACTTCATTCCACCACCAAAAGTTGCGGCTTTCAAAGGAGGTTCAGATGAACCTACAGCGCAGTTCCAAAGAGGATATCTTCTAGGCCACGCAAGTCAATCTTTACTTCTGCAGTTGCAGCTTCAGTTTCAACAGTTTCCGGCTTCAAACTAGGGCAGTCGATATCTTGCAAACCGTTCGTCGGATTGACTTCATTCCACCACCAAAAGTTGCGGCTTTCAAAGAAGATTCAGATGAACCTATAGTGCAGTTCCAAAGAGGAGATCTTCTAGGCCACGCAAGTCAATCTTTACTTCTGCAGTTGCAGCTTCAAATTCAACAGCTTCTGGCTTCACATGAGTGAGAGAGAGAGACCCATTTCAGCACAGTAGAGAAGAGACTCATATCTGTGTAGTAGAGAGAGAGATGTGATGAGATGAGTGAGTCTAAATGAGGAAAAGTTCTCTTATATTTATACACAATGTTGGTGGGTGAATAGATGCGACTGTTGGGCTTCTGAGCCTACATGAGTTGTAGGTCGGCTTGATAATAATTCCATAATCAAAATAAATTCATATCTCCATGAATACTTATCGGAATTGGATGATCTTTATATCAATACTACACCTCTCGACGAGAGGAATCTAATAAAAATATTATTAGCCATGAATAAGATGACCCACATGAATTTTTGCCCTGGTTGCCAATTTTAACAGTGTTCCTGCATGACTCCATCAGGCAACTGTCCAGGCCCGCTGGCAGCGGAGCAACAGTAGAGATGAAACTAAGACTCTGACAACTATACTTCTTGTGCATCATATACTCCTAAACCCCAATCAAAACAACTGTCGAATTGGCTTGGAATGTGTGTGGACCAACCAAGGTCTTGGCAGATGCTACATCTTACAATCAAGCAGTGTGGAAACCAAGACCAACTGAGAACTAAACAATACTTCCAGAGGTGTTAGACTTTCTTTTCACAAACAAGGTCCATTCAGAGAGATGGAGTTCTACTAGTTTGTTGCCTAGTGTTATAGTGGCTACAACCACCCCCCAAAATTTTTCCTTAGCTTCGTTTTGGAGCCTCCCTACCAACCTTTCATAGCATCATGTCTTGCCTTGTCAAGTACACAAGCTTCAGTGATTTTCTTGCATAATGACAACATATCCATCAAATCTTTTTGCATCCCCCTCAAAGGTTGTTTCTCTGGAATTTGTCCAACTGCAAGCTGACCAGCTCCCTCAAGAAATTACACAATTCTAGAGGGGAACCAACCTTCCCTCCAGATATTGTGCAATCCTAACTGGAAGCCTGCTAGGCTCCAGAATTGCACAATCATGCCTGTCAACCTTCACTGGAAAAACTGTGCAATCCAGCCCAACAGGACTGCTCGGCCCAAAAATTACACAATTCTAGGTAGCAGTCAGTTTCTCAACGCAGAAATTGTGCAATCCCTCTGGGACAACCACCCCAGCAGTTAGCAGAGATAGCGCAAATTCATCCAGGTAGCTTGCTTAGCTCAGAAATTGCGTGACGCAGTCAGACAGGCTTCCTTGAGAAAATTACGAGGTTTGACCCAAGACAGCTGCCCAGCCCAGAAGTTGTGCAATCCTGGGATACAGTCACCCATTCCTCTTATAAATTGTGCAATCCCTCTAAGATAGCCATCTCTATTCAGCCCAGAAACTGCGTAAATTTTCATCCCAGGATCGCAGACCGATGCATGTGCCTTCAAGTTGACCAGTTCCCTCCTGGACTGAGAAAAAATGATTTGCATGCATGGACTACTTCTCCCAAGGCAGCATGTAAACGCATCCCTTGATTCAGGGATCTATCTTTAGCAGCTAGAGGTTACATGCAAGGATCATTTCAGAAACCTCCTGCGAAGTGTCACTTTTTCTAGATTTGTGGCATGCATGTCCCAACCTCGATTTTAACAAAACTAGTGAACTGGATGCTACAAAGCTCTTTCCTTACATCAACCTCGTAGCTTTTACATCCCACATTGCATCTAGGAGTAGTTGGCACATTCAGCTCAGTTGTCTTGGGGTAAGCCTGTTGTTCATGACTTGTGCTACGTTTCTGTCGCTTTTTGTGTTTCTCTTTGTGCGAGTGATGTTTGCTTGCTTTCAGTGAGCGCTTGTTGTCGTTTACATGCATACTAGCTTGTACTAGCACCGTTTCAGTTTTCATTAACATCTCACTGTTGTTGCATGCATGGAATTGTTTTTTCACAAACGGTCATCGTTACAGCAACTCGCTTCACACCCTTGCATGCTTTCCCATTTCCTGAGTCATGCACCTGTTGTTTGCATGAATGACCATTCACTCTTGTTTGCACTCATCTCATCATGCATTCACACTTCCCATACTTTCAGTCGCCTGTCGACCGAACTGGGATGCCTTGGCCCGAACCGTTGCTTGCCCGGCTAGCACTACGCATTTCCAGAAGCGAAGGCTCTACCTTCCCTCCAGAAATTGTGCAAGTCTAGCTAGGCACTAACCTCCACGCTTGCATTGTGCAATTCTTTGAGGTAGTGTCCTGTTGGCCCCAGAAAAAGCACAATGTAGTTTCTGGTTGCATGTCAATGCTGATTGAAATTGCGCATTGCACAGTTTCAGTCCTCAGCAGGCCAGGATGGACTGTGCATTGCACAATTCCAAAAGTTAGTCAGCCTCCTGATAGCTCGGATTATGCCTTGCACAGTTTTGGCAGTCAGTCTCCCAACCTCCCAATGGAAATTGCACAACCTTCATGATCAATCACACAGGTACGTTGCAATTCAGTTCTCAAGTTCATTTTGGTTTTTGACTGACAGATTTCTTGCCATGAGTTTTTCCATGTCTCCAGGTATCGCATGTGTTCATCTGCCTCTCAGCAGCCCATGTACAAGGGTTTCTAGGAGAGCAGAGTCGAAGACACCATTCAGAGCACACTTGGGGATGCAGTCGATCAAGGGTCTATGAACTTGCCTACCCACAAAGACATCAAGTTGTTCATAGACAAGGACATCAAGATATGACAACAGTAGCATCACAGCAAGCAGCACCAAGAACAGCAACTGAAGGCATCATACCGGATGCAACGAACGTGAGAGGAAGGTTGTTGACAACACAGAGGTAGAACAAAGTTGCAAGCTCAAGCAAATCCACTTGTGATGAAAGAAACTTTGGAGACTCAGGCTATGAGGTGATGGCGTGACATGAATATCACGCGAAGGCAAAGAATGGAATAGAGAAGGAGATGCAGGTGTTGAAGCATCAACTCAAGGAATAACATGTGCTGCATAGACGGGAGAATGAGTTGTAGCAGGAACAAGTATAGCAGGGAGCGCAACATGCACCTAGGGATGAAACTGCACCCGTACAAGTTTAGATCCATCCTAGTAGCTGCCACAGAGCAGACATGGTGAGTAGTGTTGTTAATCGCATGCAAGGGAATTTAGCAGTATGCATGTCATTTTGCACACACTTGTGATCTAACCCATTTGGTACACTCACCGTGGCAAAGACAAGATGCAAGTCTGACTGGAGCTGAACATGCAGTTGACAGTTGATGTGCATGACCACCAGCACACACTGGAAGATCAGCACGGACACTATGCATCAGTGTGTTGCCAGTTCAGCTACACCCAAGAAGACCATGCACATGCTAACCAACGAGTTGGATGGAGGAGCCATACAAATGCACCTGGATGCAATGGAGGTAAGAGTTCGCTTCAACAAGATGTCACCATGGAACTCATGCACACCATCACGGATGACCAAGCTTGGCATCAGCTCACCACCTTCACCATCATAAGCATGTCAAAGAGCTGGTCTCATGACAATGGACCAAGTGTTAGTGATGTCTTGCATGGTTTTCTCAAGCCATTTTTTCTCACATGGGCACATGTGCATTGTAATGTAACGTCTTGTCAAGTGGAAGTTCAAGTGTTGATATTTGGATGTAACAGTCATAGAGTAGATGAAGAGTCATGAGGGTAGATGAACTGTCACAAAGGGGAATGTCAAGGGTCACCCCACCCTTTGCTATAAATAGAACCTCATAACTCATTGTAAATTCTTTCGGTTAGCCAAGCTTCCGATAAGACTATCTTGGAGAGAGCTTGGATAGTATTGTAACGAGCCTTGGCTTCTCCACTATGCAAATATAGTATATCTCTTTGGAGGAGTAGGTGGTTGTGGTTGTAACATTCCATTGTCAGAACTAGTGGTTAGACATGGATGTATTGTATGACTGGAACTTACACTTCTTTATATAATAGAGCGAGCATGTTTCATGCATACGTTGTATTGTATTCTATGTTATCTGGTTTACTCTAAATGATATATGTATTTGTTTCCTTACGCATGCGTATATGGACTATTTTGTATAAGTATGTATGAACCTTTTTTAAATGTGTTGGTGGTTTAACCATCACTTTGGATTGCTCACTAACTTGCTTTCCAGCTTGAAATGCATCTCCGCTCATGTGTTCCCTTCCAAGCCGCGTACTATTACAGGTTTCTTAGGGGCGCACTCACTTCACCCTCGGTGTGTTAGAACCTCTCATGCACGTTCCTTGACTTAGTACACCTATCACACCCTTGCTACCAACAAGGACATCTTACTTGCCTCTGTGTGAAATCGCGATCAAGGCATTACCGTACGACCCACTACTAGGAATCCTACACCAAACGGTCTGAGGTCTAATTGGGACTTCTTACCGGGGAGATCCCCTTACATGTTGGCGGGTCCAGGATGTCAACAGTACCACACAATAGACCACTATAATTTAGCAACAATGTGCCAAGAGGCATGATAAGTTTATCAAGAAGAAGGTGTTTTAGAAAGGTGACTAGGCACAACTATATGACTTTAGGCTCAAGGACTTCAAAGGGAAGCTTCGCACCAGGTGGCTAGGTACTTATGAAGTAGACATAGTCTTCAACAATGAGGTTGTTAGTTGACAACCATCGATGAATAACAAACCTATTTTCTTGCCAATGGATACCACCTTTGATTGTATCATAAACCACTTTCTAAGGATTCACTTTCTCACATTGTCTCAAATTCAAATCTAGAGCTTTTTGGGGCAGGGGAACATCTTCCCACACCGCCAATTGCTTAGTTAATTTTGGTTTAAAAAATAAAAAATTAAAAATAAAATTAATCTAATGGTGAAAAACCTTGGGGCATGGTTAGAATGGTATGAACTTAAAACCAGCGTGTTGGCAATTGAACCCACTTTATTTTGTTTTGTATATCCTTCTTCCTAATAATAACAGCTCTCACATTCAGATTTTTAGATGTTGCTAGAATTTTCATTACACTGATTGTTGATACATTGACGTTGATACTATGGGCACTCTCATTTTTGCACATTGTTACTGAATGCTACTTTTTCTGTAACTGCACGACTAAACCTTGACATTTTTCACCAAACGGACCCATTGATGTCGCTTGACATGAACTTTTCCAGCATTGTACTTTATGCCAAGTCAAAATCATCACATCATAATTGTCACAATTAATCACAAGGTCACATCATACGTTAAGTGTCTAATTGGTGTGTCTCTCTTTCATTTGCTTACATCATTGTGATTAGAGTGACATGACCCACCTACCACAACAACCAAAGGACGACTTCCACTTTATTTTGGGAGAGGGGGGGGGTTATATCATACCATCATATGGTACATATGTGCCATGAAATTAATACCATGGCTCACATCATGACTTGGCATGCCACATATCAATTCTCCACATGTGTATCACCACTCCTAATACCACCATTTATTTCCTTTCTAATATTGTTACTATGACCCAATCTTTTTTAATTCATTCATATATCCCAACATTACTTGCCAATTATGACACCCTGCCACTGTTGAAAACTTAACATTATTCTCCCAAACAACAATTGCATGCCACATTTGTTGTAATTGTAACAATGTCTGCAACTACATAGAAACATGGGAGGCGTTGTTGTGCATCATGAACTAGACTTGATTGACTTATTGCCTAATTACTCGAAATTTTACATGATTTTTCAAAAGTTGCGTGGTTGTGTACTTTGAGAATTTGAATGGGTTTAACAAAACCATTGCTCTCGAATTTGCACAGAATTTTATAGAACATAGCTTGATTGTAAGAGGAACAGAAATTGCAACTAAAAAAGAAGTAAGTACATGAATAATAGGTTTACCTCATATTGGAGTAAGTTGGTTCAGTTGGAAAACATTTCTTCTGATAGCAAAGGCCAATTTTTTGAGAGGGTGAACAAATCAAGAACCGGGGTAGAGGTATAGAACGAGCTTTACTACCACACCCGTGGGAGGATGTATCATATTTTTTGCATAAATATATTACTTGTGAAGGCCAATTTGGGATAGTTTTCAAATATCACTTCATGTTGTTGGCCCACCTCAATCATGGAAAATCAGTCAACATGGCTTACTTCTCATTGGAATCGTTGAAGCACATGGCCAATGTTTTCAACATGTAAAGCAATCACAAACCTGCATAACAAATCATTGGTTGATTAAGCTATTAATTGTTAATGCATTGGAGAAACAAGGAAGAACATGGACAATATTGGTGACCGCTGTCGTAGGGTCAACTCGAGGAGTTGACATAAAAAAATTGATGATTGAACCAGAAGCAAAAGAAAAGGAAGAAAGCAAGGATGTTGAGATGGAACAGGCAGTACCGAGAAAAAGAGATGGTATCGACACATAGAGTTATCTTGCTAGAGACTCTCATGTTGATGGCATTCACGTTGATACACCGATTGATATAACTAGTGGATAGTCGGGAAACTCAAAATTTGAAGCTTTCCCTATTGAAGAAGAGCTACCCCAAGGAGAAGAACTAGGAAATGATCGTTGAAAAAGCCTGCGAGTGGCAGATTTCCAAAAATAAGGGTCGGGTCTTCTATGGCAGCATCACTAACACAACCATAGAGAAGGATAAGGAGCTCAAACAAAAAAATGGTTGACAACCCTCCTCTTACTAAGTCCAAAATTGACCCTTTGTCTTAGCAAGTTTCTAGTTTAAGGAAAGAAAATGTTGAATTAAGAGAACAACTTCCAATTTTAAGAAAGAAAAAGCATACCCTTGGGACTAGAGACCCTCTCTGAGGCTATTAAAATGATGGGTGCATCCTCTGCACCCTCCAAAATTAAAAATATAGATAAATTATTGTGTGAAGCTTGGAGGATATTTTAGTAAGGTAGGGTATGCATGGGATGATATACAAAGATTATAATTTGTCTTGGTTGGAGTACAAATAGAACCTGAGGGGAAAGAAATGGAAACTATGGAAGAGGAAGCATGGTTTGGTGCACAAGAACCTGCCAACGATCTGTTGTCACACAAGAACCAACAGTTGAGGAAAAGAAACCTGTGGTAAACAAACATGATAGTACACAAGAACCTATCAATGATTTTGTGTAACACAAGCACTAGTAGTTGAGTTAGAGCAGCCTATGGAAAAGCAATTGGTTGGTAGACACAAACCTACCAACAATGTTGCTACTACACAACAATTAGTTGTTGAGGAAGAGAAACATGTGGGAAATCAATTGCCTATTACATTGCCACATAAGAACCAACAAATAAGGTAGTACAATTCGAAGAAGAAGAGGAGAAATAAATCTAGGAGAATTTACAAAAATCTATTGATGATATTGTTGTAACGGTAGCTGAGATGATATGACAAAAATTTGAGAAGGATGACAACTTTGATACAATAATTTTATTTTCTAAACTAAACGAATGGATACAATTAGCACTGCCACTTAAACAAGATGTAGTCCCACTAAACGAACATAAGAAAATCATTTTCAATCTTATGAAATCTTGGGCATAGGAGGTAATATTCTAGAGGTCTAAATGGGATTAAGTGAAGGAGGAAAACAAGGAGGAACAGAAACAAGTGCAGGAACTCCAAGAATATGTTTAGGATATACAAAAGTAAAAGGGGTAGATTATGAACTCGTACACTAATTATTGAGTTGTAGAAAGCCTTCCCCTTCCTACCTCTTATTTCTTCAAGCGCAACTCATTATTATTTTTTTTAGCAACAATTAAATAAAACAGACCATATGGAATGACTACTACCATGATTTCTCTAGAGACCTTCAATCAGAGTAACTTTGCATAGCAACATTTTCTATGTGATTTTCACTTGCATGAACTTATTTGGTATGAAGAGAAGAGTTTTAATCTCTCACTTTATGTTGGGGACATCCAATTAAGAGCATTTACCTCATTTGTTCAAAACCAAATAAAGTGGAAATTGGCCCATGAGACTGTAACAACAATCCAGGAGAACAAGGCATTGTGGATTCGAGGGGAACCTAGTTAGAAATTATGGCAACTTCCTTGGGTCTCTAGATAGGATGAATATTGTAATTTATTTCTGAAAAAAGAATCTTGGATCTTTGTTCTAAAATATTGAGAAAATGAAACAGGGTGAACTGGGAGGTAGTAGATTAAGGTGAGAAGCATCTACTAAGGGACTAAAGGATAAATACCCATATTTCTACCCAAATTTTGTACATTCCCTTCAATAGTATCAATATATGTCAATTGTATTAGGTTTTGTGGTCCTTGCTTGGATTTAAATTATGATTTCCTATTATTTGCCTCCTAGTGCCTACGTATCAACATTTTTTATAATTGACATTTGGAGATGCAGAGATATGGTGGCTAGACCTAATTTCTCCTTAGGGGTTTAGGTCTATCATAGAGGATCCTACATATTCTTATAATTTTATTGAGCTACACACACAACATACGATGAAGGCCAACTGATGGGTATGCATGCGGACATGCAGTTTCTTTAGTTGGAGGGAGATGTTGGGCTCAAGAATTAGCATCCTTATCATTACATTTTCCCTAACTTTTTTACCATTTTGTCTTCCATATTCACACCCTTTTATCTATCCGTTTATCTTTTTTATCAAGGTATTCCACTTTCTCATGTCACTCTAACTTATGCAATTTTGGTTGCAATTGATGAGAGAATAGTTTTTTGTGTTTACAATTCTAAGTGTTATATTTGGGTGTTGATGCATACTTTGTTGCTCAGCAGGGCCAACTTGGACCATTGTGCCAGTAGGGACTTGACTTTTCTTTAGAACATGGCCAATTTTATCGTGACAATTATGATTCCCAACATTCTAGCTACTCACTAAAATGAGGCAATTGATGTGGCATCAATCTTATTTGAAATTAATTTGGTTTGATTCTCTTTAAAAAAAACTCCATTTATTATTAGTTGAACAACTTGAGAATCAATAGATACTCATGGCTATTCATCTTTATTTGTTCTAAGATTGGACTAGGCAAACAAACTTATAAGAAGGATATCCCTAACCTAAAAAATGGGATAGACATTATTGTTTTGGACTGTGCATTCGTACATCTTATTTTTTTGAATTAATGCAATTTTCAGCAGGTTCATGGTTCACCTTATGATTTGTTGTGCTATCTTATGAGATATAAGCTTCTCCAACACCCTGCTAAGGAGGAAGGGCCCTTCTCTTTAGTAGGGATCATTGTGTGTACATAAAGGTAGCATACTTACTTTGTTTATTTACTTGTAGGTTGTGGTTTTGATTCCTGTAATTGTGTTTTATCGTTGTTATAGATTTCTTGTTGCATTGAGGCACTGTTTTCATTGATCTATTATGATAGCTTATAGAAGGTATGAACAATATAATATCAACATTCAACCATAACCATCATAGAATCAATATTTATCATTTGTATGCTAATATTGTTAATTTATCATTGTTACAAATTACTACGATTTACCTTTGTTATAGAGTGTTGGTTAGTTGCTATATATATTGTTATAGTTTATCCCTGTTACAGAGCCATGATTGATTGGTGTCTCATGTTGTTTACTTCATTGGGCATATCAAGATAGATTTTCATTCTAGAATAGTGATACTACATGTTGTTAAAATTGTTGACACATAATATTATGTGTGGTGCTATTGCACTTGATTGTTACAACTTTCTTTTATTATTTCCAACCCTATGTCATTGATGCCATCTCAATAGTCTCATTTTTGTTAAAATAATGGTTGTGATGTTGCATGATTCCATTTCTGATTTGGTAGCATAAGGATTAGTGATTGTGTGGTTGTAGTTGAGTTATTTCATGCGAGTGTGAACTTGATTTTTGTGAGTGTTATTTCCTTTTTGGGAGTGATTTAGAGTAATCGAGTGCTCTTCTATTTCTACAAGTGTGATTTCCATTTCCGGGAAAGTGTGCAAAGAGTTTTTTTATGAAAGTGTGAAGTTTGACAATTCAGTTGATTTTCATTCTTGCAAGTATGAGTGGTAGTAGTAACATTGGGATTTGATTGAGCATTGAGTTCTTGTTGAGAAAGCATCAAGTGTCTTAGGAAATAGTTAGTGTCATTTAAAAAAGGTTTCCTTCATATGTTGTTCGTGATAACCTTGAAACAAATAGACCTACCCTAGTTGACTATTTATGTTAGTGAGGTTGCATTGTGAAGAATTTAAAAACCCCAAACAAAGTTGACCTACATTATTGACCACAATTGTAGAAGTGGATGCCACATCAACCCCCATTACTCACACATGTGGGGCTAGTCACATGTGGGCTTTCAAGAAAGTTCTAGAAATTCCAAAACCTTATTATAATTAAGGTTTAAGGAAGTCAAAACCCTAATGATAAATGGCTATTGGGCTATGTTAAATACCATACCACTAGGAGGATAAGGGGTTCCATTCTTTAGCATTATATCTTGTTCCATAACTGAGAAAAACATATATGAATCGTATTTTGAGAGCATAATAGAGGAGAAGAAGGATTCTATAGTAGTTGTTTAGGCCATAATGTCACAAGACAACACTATATTGAGTGCCCATTCCTTTGCATGTACATTTTGATAATTGAAGCAAAGAGAGTAGGGCCTAGGCCTCACATTCTAGAGAGGTTTTTCTCTAATATTGGATTTACTAGGATAATTGTTATGTTCATTTGTGTAGATCATGTGCATTTTATGTTTGTTATTTCATATTCATATTTAGTTATTTTATAAATTAAATTCCCAAGCTAGAAATAAAAAACATGAGATATAAGGTAATAAACTTGGATAATATAAGGGTTTTTTAATATTTTTGTTTTTCCAACATAATGACTATGATTTGTATTTATAGAAAGTTGATTTCAAGGCCAGAACATTTTACATATTCAAATGATTCCTCAAATTCCAACGTTTTTCCAAACCAAAAATGACCATTACTTCTACTGCACCTTCTGCCTACTCTATTCCAGAACTGAATGCATGTAAATCTTCCAAAAGGCACCTAAAACTAGTACATACTTGCAAAATATATTCAAAAAAGATGGACCCTTAACTAGCCTATGGGGGTCAACCTGTCTTCAACATATTCTCCAACTATTGTCACTTCCTCGCACTCTTATTGAGCAGGGACAATGAGCTGCGGAGATCCCAATTTTTCATGTTGTTCCATCTCCACCTTAACCTCCTTTGGTCCAGATTGAGCTACGACTTCAAGTTTTTCCAAACGGAGGTCTAGCATGTGCGCTTTAACCTGCAACTTATCTAACTTGACCTAGAGGAGACCAATTTTTTTATTGATAAGAAGAGTTTGAGATTGATTTCCAGTAGTCAGCATTCCCCTTGGTTTTTCAGCAGAGATAGAATATGTCCCATGGTGGTTTTTATGTAGTCCAACTGAATTATAATGTTTGCATTCTCCTGAACCACTGTATTCTGCACCGCACTATTTATGTTTTCTACCATTTTTTTGATGCGAAGGAGCACCACCGAAATGGATAATCCAAACATTAACTACAACCCCAGGGAGAAATACTTGGCACGCCTTAGGAGCTACGCTTACTGTGAGTATGCTTTCTATTACACTTTACTTCCTCTCACGGGGCTTAAGAAACTTACCATCCTCATTAATTTCCTTAATCCATAGTCCTCAACTTGAATTTTTACAACTAGGGATTGAAACTTCCTCCATCAATATGGCGTTGATCAAGCATGCCGAAATCAAATTTTAAATGAAAGCCTTTGTCCACCTCTCCTCCACGCAATAATAGAGGGTGGTTCTTGGCCACTAACTATCCTCTTCCTTGGAATTATCAACCTATCTTATCCAAGTGGGGAATGAATGTTGTGTACATGCAATTAAATAGAGTGTCCAAAATACTATGATGGATTTCGAGTGACTCGCCATCTTGAATTTAACTTTTTCACTATTACAATGGGACTCCCGAGGTCCCATTCCTCCTTACCTTGTGCTTATATTGCCCAAACCTCTTTGAGCTTGATTTCTTATTACTTCGATCATGGAAAAGGCTTATATAAACAATTCTCATTATCCTAAAGTATCATCCCTTGATCTAAGGATGCTCCTTTGTTAGCTAAGGCATCTGATTTGGTGTTAATATGTTTCTTAATATGGTAGAACTTAATAGATTCAAACTTTCCAATTTGCCTATGGATCCTCTAAAAAATGGGAGTTTGGTCACTGCTGAAAATTTCTTTTAGTTTGATCACTTGTTGAATGGTTGAATGCCCAAATACCATTAGATGTTGAATATTATTTAATATTTCCATTTCTAGCCCTTGCCACAAGAGAATTTTGCTTGGTTATTTATGGTGATCCCCAACCACCAAGTGTACTATGTCACAATTTCTTCGTTGAGATGATAGAATACCCCTCCAGCTCTTGCCTCCCCCACAAGGTTTTTTTAATATTATAATATATTTTGTGACAAATTGTTCCAATGTATTATCCATGATAGTTTATAGATCATATTGGTATTAGAAGGTTTTCTTTGGAGTAATTATGGGAAATTGCAGGATTCAAGAATTAGCTTAAGAAAAAATACATAGAGTCATAGCCATGGTAGATGAGTCTATACATGATCCAGGTGGATATTAGTGGCCACCCACCTATTCCACCTAGACCTTCGTTCGATTTCATTTGCTTCCTTGTTCAATGCAGCATTTTCTATTTTTTAGCAGTTTTTTGGGTCCTGAACTTTCGTAGCAGTTTTGACCCCCTACACGGCATTTTTTGAGGTTCACAATAGGCCCATAGCTATAGGTATGTGCCTGCCGCAAATCCTATAGTACTCAGAGAGACCTTTCCAATAAGGTATCGTACGTGCCAAATGAAGATAATATGACCAGGTTACGGCCCCGGGAAGTTGGTTTCCCAACTAACCCCAACGGGGCCCACAAACTCTTGGTGTTCCATCTCCTAGGGTTAGGGTTTTGGTTGTTTAGGGTTTTCCCTTGTTGTTTAATAATAAATATTCTCTTGACCCCCATTGTAACACAGTTGAGAGGCATGTAGCGGCTACATCTCTTCTCAAAGATAAGTTATCATCGCCCGAGATAATTTATTTCCATTTTGTAAGCATATTTCAGTAATCTGGTATTACTGAAATGAAGTGTTATTTATGCTGCATCTCTGTATTTATGGTTATATCTGTAATTTGTTGCATTCTTGTTTAAGGTTGGATCAATGGTATCAGAGCAGTTTTCTCTTTCTCTATTTTTCTTTGCATGTCCCCAATGAGTTCAAGGTATAAGGAGTTAGGGCTCAATCTGGTTGAACCTTTGCAAGACCAGCCTCGCAAACCCTGAAGGCCTCCTATGGCAGAAGAAAAGAAATATGAGGGGGAAGGAGATCCTATCAAATTATTGCTCAAGGAAGCCCTCGAGAGATAGAGGAATGCGATGATGGATAACTTTGCCTAGATCCTTCGACAACTACCCACAGGTGACACACCTTCATCAAGCAGCCACTTTGGGGGCGCCACTCCTTTTAAGGTACAAGTTAACTTTGACATTCCCATATTTGAGGGCTAGATAGATGCAGACACCACAAATAAATGGTTGAATCTATTGGAAGGATATTTTTCAGTTCATGACTTTCCCAATCAGAAAAATATTACTTTTACACTTCTCAAAGTCGACCCACACGTCAAGGACTGGTGGGAAACTTATTGTGAAAAAAGGGCAAGAGGGAATCCTCACTGTTTTCAGCTGCATCCACTCAGGATTATTTCTGATACACCATCAAGGAAAAACATTACCTTGTTGGAAGCTATAAAGATAAATACATAAAGTGGACCATGCTATGGCAGGGAAGGGACCAAGATGTGTCAGAGTTCGCAAATGTTTTCCATACCCTCTACAAAAGTTGGGTATCAAGGATTCTAAGCAGAATTTGGTACTCAAGTAATGTGGTTTCTTGAACAAGTACATCCAAGACCAGATGGAGTTCCTGGACATCTCCTCACTCGGCACGGCATACTGATACGTTATCAAGATTGAGCATAAGTTTAAACAGAAGAAGTGAGACTTTGGATCTGCGAATCTGAAGTAAGGAAAAGGCGCCCCCACACCACAGAGCAAAGGCCAAAGCCAAGGTGGGGTGACCAAAGACAACCCATTGATGCCGCAAGGAAAGAACAACACCCTGAATACAAAGAAGGACACAAGAAAATGGTGAGAGTTCCATAAGAGTTCCACTCACAACACAAGTGAGTTTCGAGCCAAGCAGTCACAAGTGGCCGAGATGAAGGCTTCTAACTCAAATGCATGTTCTGAATCTGAGTCAGAACCTGACAAGGGGAATGAAAAAGGGAAGCAGATCATTAACATGGAGCCCAGTGCTACCATGGCCACCACTAAGATTCAGAAGAGGGGGAACACCTCTTCCACTCACAGGTATGGGTGAAGGGTTCTCCGTTGTAGTTCACTGTTGACAGCGGGAGCCAAAAGAACCTCATTTCAGCAAAGGTCATGAAGTGGTTGGGCCTACCGATGACAGCACATCCATAGTTGTACACCATCAGGTGGCTTCATCAAGGACGTGATGTTTGCGTCAGCAAGTTGTGTCACCTTCCCTACAACATCAAGCCCTTCACGAATGAGGTATTATGTGATGTTGCTCCTCTTGAAGTTTGTGATGTATTATTAGGACAACTATACTTGTGGAAGCGACATGTTGTATATGAGTCTAGGCCTCGCTCTATGATTATTACTTTGGGCAATAAGTTGTACAAGATACCGGAGGTAGCCCTGCCTACCACCATCTCTTTGATCACTGCAAAGAAATGTAGTAAGATCATTTCCCAGACCAGGAAATTTGTTTTCCTTATGATTTTCCCTCAGGGAAAGAAGAATTCTATGGTCATGACTTCCAAATAGGGCTCCTTTTCACAGTAGCAGTAGATGGACAAGGTCATGGAGGAGTACAGGAACATTTTCGCTTCACCTACAAGGGTACCTCTGCATTGTCAAGTCAAGCACTCCATTGATCTGACCCCGAGCACATCACTACCCAATGGACTGATCTATGGACGCTATGTTTTAGATAACAATGAGATCAAGAGGTAGATTCAGGAGTTGTTACAGAAAGGGCACATCAGGCCAAACCCATCACCTTGTGGGAGCCCGATTATATTCATATAGAAGAAGGACAGGACCTAGATACTCTGTATTATCTATCGGGCATTGAATAAGATAATTGTCTGGAATAGGTACCCAGTCCCATGGATTGACTACCATCTAGACCAACTCAAGGGGTCCAAATATTTCAGCAAGATTGACTTGAAGTCCGGTTATCAGCAGGTGCTATCGAGCCCTCCGATGTGTGGAAGTCTTCCTTCAAATTCAAGGAAATCCTTTTAGAATGGTTGTTCATACCTTTCAGGCTGATGAATGCCCCCATAACATTCATGAGATTGATGGACGACATCTTGCACCCTTAACCAATGCATTCGTGGTGGTGTATTTAGATGACATCTTGATCTTCAACCAGAGTTGGGAAGAGAACCTCAACCATATTCGACAAGTCCTTCAAATCTTGCAACAACACAAGTTGTGTGCCATTTTGGAGAAATACACTTTTGGCATGTGTTACATCGGACAATCCCTCTTACAGAAAAGAGTGATCTCCCTAGATCCTTGACGGAGACGAGAAACAAGCAGGACAATTGAACTAGATCTTTCCCTAAGTTGGACTAGTTTGAATTATAATAATTAAAGCTAATGGATGAGCCTCTTACATATTTCATGAAATTCTCGATGAAGATCCCTTATTGTGACTTGATGCAGCTCCTCAATGCTTGATAAGAACTACAACCATAAACCATAAAAGGATCAAAAGCATATGCGATATAATAAATCCAAACAAAACTTAACCTAATGATCAAGGAGATTAGGAACTAAATTGCCTTAATAAACACATTAAACAATTATAAGCCATTCACCATTCCAATAAGACCAATCAATGGGAAAAATTTCATTTGTATTAATAAAAGATAAAGAGGATCCTTACAACCTCCGCCTTTATGTCATGAGGTTCCTCCCAAATGCCTTCAACATCCTCCTTAGATGACAAGCTTTTGAATCTCAAACTAGTAGCATAAGTTTATCCTCTTTGAGTTCTGACCTCCTCTAACCCTCTACCCTCTAGCCATTTTATAGTCCAAGAGGAATAAGTTTTAGATCCAAAAGAGGAGGGTGAGATCCCCTAATTGAGGGATTAGGTTTCCTAGAGGAATGGGATCAAGATGCATCATCTTAGGGTTATAGTTCGAATAGTCATCACGCGGAAGATTTCAATTGGGAAATATTCGACCGACTATGTTTCTAGAATGTACTTTTTATTTTTACTTTCTTGAATTCACCTGTATGGGTTTATAATGGCAAACAGAGCGCAGCTCTGCGCTATTCTCAGATTTAATTCCAGCAAATGTGCGGGAAAAGCTAGGAAAATCAGCATAGGTGAAATTTGACAAGGTGTGATAGTTATTTTCCCCAAAATATCATCTCCTTCAAGATATTTTTGGATGTTTGACTTCTAAGGGAGTTCAATCAAACATGTTCACAAATGGTAAAAAGACCCATAAACCGATCAAGAGTCATGGCGTCAAATTGATGTGTAACAGCATGACCCAGGTTCAATATCTGGGGTACATCATTAATGAGTGGGTTGTGCATGTGTACCCAGCCAAGATACACGTCATTTAGGATTAGCCAGCCCCAACCACTCTAACAGAGCTTCGCAGCTTTCTAGGTCTTGCCAGTTTCTATGCAGGTTTGTGTTGGGCTTCTCTCATATCACTTGGTCGTTAAGTCAACTCACCAACGGCAAAGCGAAAGCAAAGTTTTTTTGGTCTGAAACCCAACAAAAGGCATTTTTTGAGTTGAAGCATCGCCTCTACTCTACACTAGTGCTCACATTACCATACCAGCAGTAACCATTTGAGATTGAGACAGACGCCTTTGACTATGCTATCGGTGTAGTTCTTACTTAGCGGGGGCATCCAGTGGCTTACCACACTGAGACAATTTCAGACACGGTCCAAAAGTATCCCACTTACGAAAAAGAAATGTATTCCATTTTGCAGGCCCACTGTCAATGCAAGCACTAGATTATAGGGAAGGAAACAGTCATCCACACAGACCACTGACCCCTATAGTTCATACAAACACAAGGGAAGTTTTAGAATGATCGCCATCAGAAATGGTCCACAAAATTGCAACAATTCCATTTGAACATTAAGTACAATAAGGGAAACACCAATAATGTTGCAGACTGCCTCATAGGACCACCAGTCATGGCACTGATCACTATTCTCAACTCCTGTGGCCATAAGACTTCGGGGTGGACGCATCTTTACAAGAGTGGTCTAGAATTCAGCAACACATACTAAACACTCGTGGAAGGTAAGAAAGTTCCAAATTTTCACCTCCAGGATGCACTGTTATGCCACCTGGGGCACATATTTGTTCCTTCAAGCAAGCATGCCAAGATGATTTGGGAGGCGCACTACAGTCGATTCGATGGACATTTTGGGGTAGAGAAAATAGTGGCAATACTCCAAAAGTATTTTTAATGGCCGAACCTTCGTAAATATGTTGGGAGGTACATTAAATCTTACACTTCATGCACCATTGCCAAACCAACCATCAAGAAGCAAGGCCTATATTCTCTATTACTACTCGTAGTCGACCTTCAGAATCCATCTCCATGGATTACATGTCAGGACTTCCTTATTCTAAGCATGGAAACAACTTCATTTTCATGGTCATCGACAGATTCTCTAAGATGGCCATTATGGTGCCCTATAAGAAGAGAATCATTGTAGAGGCCATTGTTAAATTCTTCTTTGAGCGAGTGTGGGTACACTTCGGGATCCCATAGTCCATTGTCTTAGATTGGGACAGTAAATTCTTCACTGCATTTTGGAAAAGTCTCTGGTCGAAGCTAGATACCAAACTTACTAAGTCCATAGATTTCCATCCCGAAACTAATGGCCAAACAAAGGTCGTCAACAAGATGATCGTACACATTCTACACATGTACAACTCGAAGCATCCACACACATGGGATGAAAGCCTCCCCTATGTCCAACAAAGCTACAATAGAGCTCTCCACAGCTCAACGAGCCACAACCCCTTTAAGGTAGGGTTGGGATTTCAGCCATCCTATCCCATTGATGTGGCCATACCATTTGCAGCTACTCAGGTAGATTTGGCTCATGTCCAATCCGAAGCCGACAGGGTTAACAGCTTCATTGAGTGCATTCAACTCATTCGCCAGCAAGTCCATGATATATTGGACAGAGCCAATTCTAAGTACAACCAACTCCATGATGAGCATTGGGTTCCACACAAGTTTCAGGTGGGCGACAAATTTTGGCTACATTTGCAGAAGGAATGCCTCGCTGGACCCCACCACAAGATTTTCCTACTCTGATATAGGCCATAAACCATCACCAAGGTTGTGGGGGACAATTCCTTCGAGTTCAGCATTCCACCATTGCTTAGTCTACACCCGGTGTTCAATGTAGACCGCGTTCCGCTGTACTTTCCACCATTGCTAGACACATCCGACATTGCAGAACGACTCACACCAACAGAGTTGAACCCAGACTGCATGGAACATGCCACAACTGATCAAATCATGGATACATAGATCAATAAAACTCACAAATAGAGGATCCATCTATATCGATTTGTCAAAGTAGACCAACTCCTTCACGAGGGCAAGTGATTCACCAGGGACCAAGTTCAACAGAAATTTCCTCACCTCATGGAGGCTCTGCATGCAATGGGTACCATTTCTTCCTAAGGAGGGAGGAATGATCTAGGTGGATATTGGTGGCCACCCACCTATTCCACCTAGACCTCTAATAAATTTCATTTGTTTCCTTATTTATTTCAGAATTTACTATTTTTAGCAGTTTTTCGGGTCCTGAACTTCCAAAGCAGTTTTTACCCCACTAAATGGTGTTTTGATGAGGTCTGCAATAGGCTCATAATAGTATCTTTCAACAAATATTGTATTACTTGTAGAGACCTTTCCAACAAGGTATCGTACATTCCAAACGAAAATAATATTACCAAGTTACAACCCCGGGAAGTTGGCTGCCTAACTAACCCCAACAAGACCCACAAACTCTTGGTGTTCCATCTCCTGGGTTAGGGTTTTGGTTGTTTAGGGGTTTCCCTTGTTGTTCAATAATAAATAGGCCCTTGAGCCTCATTGTAACACAGTTGAGAGGTATGCAGCAACCACATCTCTTCTCAGAGATAAGCTACCATTACCCGAGCTAGTTTATTTCCATTCTATGTGTAAGCATATTTCAGTATTATGATATTAACGAAATGAAGTGTTATTTCTACTACATCTCTGTATTTATGGTTATATATGTATTTTTTGTGTTCATCTTTAAGTTTTTATTAATACACAATAACCCCCGAGATCTAGCAGAAGAGATATTTGCAAGGCCAAAAGAGAAATTCATTAACATCTCTCACAATATGTCCCTCTTTATAGCAGCTCTAGCAAGTAAACTCAAACTATTTGGGGAGGCTAGAGGCTCTAACTCATAGATAAAATCATAGCGGAAATTGGGAGAAAATGGAGAACTAGTGAAGGATTACGAAAGAGCCTAAGAAATATAAATTAAGTTCCAATTCCATTACCCCTTCATAGTCCTTTATTTAAAATGGAAGTGAAAGTGGATATAAATCCATATGAAGGTGATATTAATGTAGTAAAGTTGAACATTGGTTGCAATAATTAGAAGTCTATTTCATTGTGCACCATATAGAAGAACAGTAGAAGATTTCATTTGCAAGACTAAAATTAAGGGCCATGGGTTGACCTCATGGGAAAGTTACATAGAGACACTTAGGCTAGAAAGTGATCTGCCACTAACTAAGTAGGCGGATTTCAAAACCCTCATTATTTCCTAGGTCTACCCTATTGGGTATGTAGAGGACTAATGGATTCGTTGGCATTACTTTAGGCATAGGTAGGGGTGGAGTGTGCAAGAGTACAACATTGAATTAAAAAATATGGTTATCATGCTAGCCATCTCTCCTAAGAACTTGGATTTACTCTTGAGGCATTTGCAGGGTTTTCATAGTCATTTTTAAAATCAAGTGATGCTCTTCAAGCCCAAAATAATTGATGAAGCATTTGTGCAAGAAGAATATCTGGAAAATAAATTCCACAAAAAGGGAAACCATGTGGTTCCTAATAGAAAGAGCACCAATATGTTTCCAAGGAGGGGAAGAAGAAGTGGAAATGGAAAGATAAGAAGAAGATAACCAATACGCATTAATGCGTGGATCCAAGTAACCACTACAACCATTGTGTTATCAATGGTTGTGCTCAAGAAAAGAGTTAGAAACTACATCCAATATGTTGGTGCGCAGGATCCTGACAAACCCGAGACTTGTGACATAATGGCCAACAAATATTCGTTTAGCATCGATCCTTTCGGTAGCACCCACAAAGTGAGTGAAGTCTCACCAGAGACGTTAATGGGTCACTGTCAGAACTAGGTTTCAGTAGTCTTACAAGACTGTCTTATGGCTTACAACACGCTATTCCTGACTAACACATGCTACAATGCCTAATTTTTATTGTGCAAGGTGCTAACCTTGTCTATTCAGTCACCAACGCAAGTCCATAGCAACTATGCACAGCATGTGACCCCAGATATAAACTCAGTTTATTGACGGTTGATTCAATGCCAAACTCTAACGACTCTGTTATCAACACACAACATTAGTTGAAACTTCGACCCACTATCAGTAATTCATATCTTCACACTCAGTCAAAATGATTTAGCACATACACCATTATGGGCAAATACCAAAACAGATTGTCACCATAAACAACAATTTCATAACACATTAATAGCACATACATTCATATTATTAGTCAGAGTTATAAACCATCATCCCATCTCAAAGGATAGCATAAGTCAATGCACAAAAAATTCACAAAAAATTCACATAAGTATGCAACAAGAGGCTAAAGAAACTTCTTTAAACACTAGCTTATATTCGTATTAACAAAAGAGGTATGGTATCCAATATTACATATGTTAATTAAATAGGATCATCATCCTTTCATGACAACACTACACAGCAACAGTAACCAGAAAATAAACATCAATTACAAAAAGGCTACAAAGCAGCAACAAACTTAACCATATACCCCTCGATTACATTAAAATACACAAAAAAATTATACAGACTCTATGACTCAACTTTTTTTCTGCTCGTCCATCCAATAACTACTCAACATTCCTCCATCACCAACTGCTACTAATGCTTTTTCCCAACCATTGCTTCATCTTCAATGAGTCATCTTATAGGTGCTTGGAACCCTCTTGAATCATCTTAGCTTCTCGCCTAATCCATCCAATTCTCCTAAGAAACCATTAAGATATTTCCTTCATCCTCCTAAGTTGTCCCATGCAGGTTAATAGTTTCCAAAATATATCTTCCATCATTTAGCTCCACTCTACCTTGTCTCTTCCTTCTTCAAAATATCTCCAACTATATACTTGCCACGATCTTCATGTTTGGCTCCATCTTCTAAAAAATCGTAGCTATCAATATTCCTTTGCATGAGTCATCCTTCCTTAGATGCCATTGTACTCACCCTTATGCATGGAATCCATCTTCATCATGCCCTTCCTACTGCGACAACCCTATGTTGCGCTCCACTCACTGCATCAACCCTATGATGTTCTTCGTCTTACCCTTTTCGTGCTCCTCATCCCTGTTGTATGGTCCTCAAATGCCAAAAAAATCAAAAACAAATCTGGGCTCCAACAGGCCCCCAACACAAAAATTTGGCTTGTCCTTGAGTCACTCCGTCCTATGTCAAAGAAATATTGTTCATCACAACCTTCTGCAAAGTTTCCCACATCTCTTCCTATGCTTCGACCTTAGATTTTATGTGCTCAATTATGGTGGTTAGTTCCCTAGAGACAGTGTCAACATCCTCGTGGTTTATAGTTTGCACATTCTTTAGCAGTTTACTGAATTCATCAGCAATCATCATAATTTGATCCTCGAGATATTTATAAGACTTTTTCTCCTCATGGAGTTTACCCACAGATTCCCTAAGCCATGCCTTATCATGCATCACTTTCCTTCTGTCGGTGGGGTTCATATTTCCCACAGTTTGATCCATTTTGGCAAATTTCATTGTCCGCTTCTTGTATTTGTTCAATAACCCTTCTAACAATTGGAACCTCGGATAATGCATTCCACAACTCATCACCTTATTCTCTGACATCCTGACACTTCCTTTCGTATTCAGCTAATTGTTCCCTCTTCTGTCGAGCTAGTTTCTTGCATTGTTGATCCTCCGAGGACACCTATGGTTATTACTTGGCTTCAGCCTTTGTCATTAATTATTTTATCCATTGAATGGCTTCCATAATTCTCGTTGCTATTTCTTGGTGTAACAACGTCAAGCTAAAAGTTCATGTAATAAAGTTAATAAAGGCAAAAATAAGACCAAGGTTATGGGACACATATTCCAAGCTAAATGTTGGGGAAAACATATTATTGGGTGTTCATCTGGTTATTATGGCTAAGGGGAAATTGGCAAAGGCAATGGAAAATGATTTGAAAAGGACAAGAGACATTAATTGGAATTTTATTTATGAAAGTAATCAAAAAAAAGGAAAACAGGAAGGTGAAAGGTTGCGGGTTGCATGTGAGGAGGAAATTGAAGGGAAAATAGAGGAAAATGAATAAAATAGAGGCCTCAATGGTAAAAAGGCTTCTGAGGATGAGTTCATAGATTTTGGCTTGTTAAGATTTTGTAATTTCAGTTTTGGAGCTCTCACTATCCTATCTATCCTCTCATGCTCTTACACACTTATCACATTCTTGGAGCACTCTAGCATTGGATAAAGGAAGGCAAAGGGAGGACAAGAAAGTAAAGGAAAGCAAAGATCAAGCAAGGAAGATTTGGATCAAGCGACTACTACTGGGTTACTTGCAGGTATCGATTTTCATGTATGATTTCCTTGCTAATTTTGGCATGCAAGGTACATGCATGTGTGTATTTGGTTCTCTTGTTGTCATTGGCATAGATTTTTTCCAAGTGTGATAATGGTTTCAGCCTTGCCTTTCCATTTCCTAATAGCCATAGTCTGATGGAGTTTTCTCTTTGGTTGAGCTTGGATTGTGAGATGGTTTTGGAACCAATTGAGGTGGTCTCAGGGAAATTCCCAAGGGCCTAGAAATCCCTTGATAGCTAATGGTGGGATACACAGTAAAGCTTGAGGGTAGAGATGGGAAAATTCCTTAAGGTATTGGTGAAGAAATATGGAGGCATCCATGCTTGTTTAGGGCCTAGTGATCCCTTGACCGGTTTTGGCAGGATTGCTATAAATCCTGGTTTTGTAGGTGCTTGCTTTAGGCCTAGGAGTCCCTTGATCAGTTTTAGCAGGATTGTGGTAAAACCTGAGGAAGCCTAGTTTTTTTATTGTGAGTCCCACATTCGTGCTTGGAATATGGCACGAGAGTGATTGGTTGAAAGAAATATTTTCTTTAGCCCAATCTATGGTTGGGTGGTATTTGGAAGTCCCTTGCTTGGTGGGCCTTTGAATATGTTAATAAGAGATTTTTTCCCCTTGCATTTCATGAGTATTTATACTTGTTATTATGTGGCTTTGATGGTTGTCACTATCACTGTTATTATTTTAGTTATATGTTGGTTATAAGCAAGGTTTCATGACAGATTCTAGTTATGGCTCTTAACATGTTTTGATTGGTAAATGAATGATTATTGAATGCATGATCTAATAGATTTTATTACAGCTATTATGAGAGGGCATTAGACCTTCTTGATGATTTCCAGATAAGTATGAGACCCCTATGTTCAGATATGCATTCATGACCTATAGATTACATGTTCATAATGTGTTTGACAAATGCTTGTCATGGTTAGCCTTGGTTAGGACAAAGCCTTGATCAATTTTTTTGTCAGAGGATTTGTCTTTGTGTCATTTATTGTTTTGGAAAGTTTCATCAAGTTCTGGGTAGTGATCTGGATTTTAGCCCTGAAAAGGTGGCATAGATTCTGCGATTGCAGGCATTGAACTGGGAAATTGGGACTGCAGTCACATGGATGTAGTGTTATGCCTGCGACTGGAGGCCTACAATCACATGGATGCAGTTTCATGCTTGCCTCTGGCATCCTAGGTTAGTGAAAAGACAGTCTAGCTCAAGGTCTAGGCTCTTGGAGTGGTTGTTTAGCTCCTGGGGGTCTTTTAGCTCCTGAGGAAGGTCAATAAAGTTTCTAGTTGTCGGCCTCACTTTTTAATTGTATCTAGGAGGTCGGTTCATATCATAGTAACTCTCTGTCACATGTTTACCCTGGTAGATCGGTGAAATTGGGTAAATGTGGGAGGAGGGTGTTACATAATGGTATTAGAGCAGGTTTTTTTCTCTTTAGGTGATATCAGATACCAATTACAAAATGGTATCAGAGTTTCCAGGTTCAAACACTTAGACTAGATGGGTGGAATGTGTTCATCATTCACGCGTGTCAGTTGTATATATGTTCATTATGCATGTATTGTGACATTCATTGTTGCAGTTTGTGCCATCATGATGCTAATGTGTTGACTGAGATAAAGCAGGAGATGCACATCATTAGAGTGAGGTTGTGGAACTGGACCTTAAGGTAAAAGCAGATCGTTATACAGGTTTGTATGTTGGGAATGCAAGTATGTCAGTTAATTATTGTTATAAGCATTATGGTCATGTACATGCTTGTCACTCTATCGATGTTGTGGTTGCATGCATGATAGATGCTAGTTAATCAATGTGGTCATATGCACGTATGTCAGTTCGACATGCATGGTAGTAACTTGTTGTTATATGCATTGTGAACGTACAGATGATGATTATGATCATTGTAGCTAAAATATTGATGTTATTATGTATCATGCTAATTTGGATCAACTTGTGTAAATGGTTACGGTTATGATATTGAAGTATGAGTCAATATACTTGTGATATTATGTCATACTAATCTGGACTGATTTGTGCAGATGTGATAGCCTCCCCTAAGATACATTTAGGTATGAGTTTGATTATGTCATCTATTTGATTTATCTAGCATGTATGTTTATAGGTTGTTTGAATGTTTGATTAATTACACGATATGAGTATGTGTCTATAATATTGCATGAAGGAATGATTTTGTTTTAAGACGGTTGTACTAACACAATCTGTGCTGAGATAGTTGATATGCACTTGAGCGTAAGTGGGTGCTAGTTATAGTATTATGACTGACGACTATGAGTTGACCATTGAATATGACATGGCTATTAGTCTTGGTAAAGGCTGATTTCAAATTAATATACATGAGGTTTTGATCTTTGGAACATGTGGTTGAAATGTGTGAACAGTTGTAGGGCAACATGCTTGGTATGAGCATGGCAAGGTAATAGTTGATTTTTTTATATAACTAACAGTTGGGTGATGTGATAGTACATAATAAGACTCAATTGCAGCAAGGTAAAAGATAAAAGAAAGGAATTGGGTGAGAATTCTTTGGCTATGTTTGGAAACCACAATTCCAAACGAATGGGTGCTTTTCATGAATACAAGAAGTATTTTTATCATTGATTTTATCTGACATTATGTCGATATGTGTTATATTCATGAACATGTATTTAACAAATATAACAATTGGCTTTCAGTATCGTTGGATCTTCCAAGGAATTGAAGTCCCTTGAGAGATGATATGTGTATGTGTTCAATACTGGGCAACTTGCTTGGTACAACAACATAAGCTAGTCGATATATTGTTATGTTTATTTATGCAGTAACAGTTATGTGTTTATGACAACATGATGTAGATATTGCATGGAAAAAGATACTGCCATGGAATATTGAAGAAGTCTTGGGTTGAGGTTTCCCTGGGAAGAATTGGGAACCCACGGGGTTTATTCACAATGTTTGTTTCTAATCTTGTACTTTTGGTGATTTGTAATTATTCGTGCTTGATTTGCAGTTTGTTTATTTCTGGTGCATGGCCATGCCACTTTGTTTGTGGTGTCGTATTGACATTGGTTTTTCATGGTTTTCTTGCTATTTGTTTCTTGTTCTTCTCTTTTATGTTTTTAGGCCTTGGTAATTGGTTTGGAAGAGAGGAATTTAATGAAGTTCGGGGAGAGATGTATGGAACCCCACAGGTATTGTAAGACCCGAATGAAGCTTGGTGCATTAGTAAAGGGTAGTTGAAGGTAATAATATGACATCTAGTTAGGTTGGTTGGGTCCATGGGGATGAATGGATGGTGATAGGGCAGTCATGAGAAAGGTAATCAGGAAAGTTAAAGCAAATGGATTTGAGGCATCATATGCCTTGGCTATCTTGGGAATTATTGTTCTCAATATTGTGCATGTTGTGCATGGATAAAGGGAGTTCTCTTGACTGTGACCTTATGATATCTGGTAATTATGTTTTTATCATGATTATGCTATTGTCTAGATATGTATATATGTATGTATGTAGGTCATTGTATAACAGGATCGTCATGGATCATGATTGCTTTATGATAATGTTTATATGTATATATGTATGTATGTATGTCATTGTGTGACATGGTTGCAGGGGTCATTCTTGTAGAAGAATGATTGCTTCTGCAGGTGAATGGAAAGAAGAGGTTCCTAGTATCAAGTGGAAAAGTAGCTTGACAGATCTACGAGGTCAAGATCATGTGGATATGATTTGACATTATGTGTTTATACTATGCCTACGTTTATGCTTTAGTAGGTAACACTAAGGGATAATACATCAATGGAATGAAAGCAGTGTTATCTGTGACATGTTGGGACAAGCATGGATGGTGGAAACACACTAGAAACAAGATTGCCAAATGGTAGAGATAATGTGGTCTCTAGATGTGAAGTACTATTGTTGTGTATATGTTGTACATGTTTTCCCTGTGGTGGTGCATACATGTGGTACAATGTGCATGTTGCATATGTGGTATTGTATACATATAGTTATGTGTGCATGTTGCCTACGTTGTATTCTGTACATATAGTGTTGTGTGCATGATGTATGTGCAGTATTGTATACATATAGTGTATTATACATGTTGTATGTGTAGTGTGCACATATGGTGTTGTGTGCATGTTGTATATGCGGTGTTGTGTACATATGGTGCGGTGTGCATGTTGTACATGTGGTGTTGTGTGCATGTGGTGCTATGTACATGTGGTACATGCGTGTTGCGTGCATGTGATGTTGTGCACACATTGTGCAAGTGGTGTTGTATACATGTGGTGTTGTGTACACGTTGCGCAGGTGGTGTTGTGTAAACATTGTGCAGGTAGTGTTGTGTACATTGTTGTACATGTGGTGTTTTACATATGGTATTGTGTACATGTCGTACATGTTGTGTTGTGTATATGTGCTATTGTGTTGCCAGTAGTGTGTAGTCGTTGAATTGTGACATGTGTATTTGTTGTGTTGTACTTTGTGTACGCATATGTATGCAGGGTGTAAGTGTATATGTTTTATTTACATCGGGTGTAGGTGTATGTATTGTGTGGTGTTGTACACCGGGTGTAGGTGTATGTATTGTGTGGTGTTGTACACTAGTTGTAGGTGTATGTATTGTGTCGTACACCAGGTATAGGCATATGTATTGTGTTTTATTGTGCATTGGGTGTAATTGTATGTATCGTGTTGTGTTCTACACTGGGTGTAGGTGTATGTGTCGTGATGTATATCGGGTGTAGGTGTATGTATTATGAGATGTTGTACGTTGTGTGTGGATGTATGTGTTGTGATGTACATTGTGTATGTGTATGTGATTGAGGAGAACATAAGCACTTGGTGCTTGCTAGGTGTGGCAACCGATCTGATGTGTGTACAAAAAGGACAAAGGATAAAGGCAGAAGAAAAGAATTGGCTAAAGGAAAAGTATAAGTATTTTATTTCAAATTTAACTATGCATGTGATCTATGATTTTGATTTATGATGGTTGCGTTTTGAGTTAATCATATGTGATATGCTTATACTGATGATTTGATCAAGGAGCTGGTTTGACTTGCTGTGACAGGAAGTAAACAAAATTGCAAGTCTACCTTATTGATGAGCTACCAATGAGGTATGATTTGAATTTATTTCAATTCATTTTGAATCTAATGGAAATTATGTGCTTGGTACAGGAAAGCATGGAAATGCCTAGTTTTGGTGGTTTAAACTTACTACAAGGATTAGAAACAGAAGCAAAAGGAATTGGAACAGGCAAGAGTGTGTTGGTAAAGCATTTAGGAGTAGGGCCATTGTGGGACACTGGTACCCAATAGTGTCCATTGATTGTTATGAGCATGCTATGACTAGTATGATGGTTTTGAGGTAGGGATATACCTTCATTTTTGGACCTTCCAATGCGAGGAAACCTTGCCAAGGGATGGATCGTGTGGGAAAGGGGATGTCAGGGAACTTGGAAGATGAGTGATTGCACAAAAGGGGTTATTGAATTTCTCGAGGGACTACATAGTTAAGAAGAGAAGGTCAGGTGATGGATTTGTTTTGGTCAATAGCATTTCCAGATGGAATGAGATGCACATTCAAAGTATGCCCTAAAACAATGAGTTGGTAATTGTTCATTGCGAGAACAAGTAGCACAAGGATCATAGTGCTCGATATTGGGTGTGTATTTTTACTTTAGCAGTGGATTCTGGACTTCCTGGGAAGGAGGCAAATCTTGGCATTACTTTGAGGGTGGAGGTGTGAGACTCTGGATTCCCTTGTTATTGATGCAGGATATGTATCCTTCACTGTTTGTCGGTTGAGGAAAATGAGTTTTGGTATATGTACATATTTATGTATGGTTGTTATTGTAAATATCGTAATGAGTTGTATTATAAAGCTCCAGTAAATTGTATGGGTGTCATGCTTTCAGTAGGATGTCATTGTAAATATTGCAATGAACTAGGTTACAAAGCTCCATAGGCAGTATGTTTTGTTTACAACGGTTTTTTTTATTATAGGTGTCATAGGACACCGAGGACGGTGTTCCCCTAAAGTGGAGCTATCTATAATAGCCCCGGGTTAAAAGTTCATGTAATAAAGTTAATAAAGGAAAAAATAAGGCCAACGTCATGGGAATGTATTCCAAGCTTAATGTTGGGAAAAACATCCTAGTGGGTGTTCATTTGGTTATTATGGCTAAGGGAAAATTGGCAAAGGCAATGGCAAAGGCTTTGAAAAGACAAAGAGGCATTAATTAGCATTTTATTTATGGAATTAATGGAAAATATGAGAAAAGGAAGATGAAATGTCACAGGTTGCATGTGAGGAGGAAATTGAAGGAAAAAAAAGAGGAAAATGAAGAAAATAGAAGCCTCAATGATAAAAAAATCTTCTGAGGATCAGTTCATGGCTATTGCTAGTTAAGCTTTTGCCAATTCAGCTTTGGAGCTCTTTCTATTCTCTCTATCCTTTCATACTCTTACACACTTAGAGCATTCTTGGAGCACTCTAGAAATGGAGAAAGGAAAACAAAGGAAAGAAAGGGTCAAGCAAGGAAGTGTTGGATTAAGTGGATGCAGTGGGATTACTTGTAGGTATCAAGTTGCATGTATGATTTCCTTGCTATTTTTGGCATGCATGTGTGTATTTGGTTCTCTTATTGTCATTCACATGGGTTTTTTCCAGATGTGACAGTGGTTTCAACCTCACCTTTCCATTTCATGATACCCATAGTGTGATGGAGTTCTCTCTTTGCTTGAGCTTGAACTGTTGGATGGTTTTCGAACCCAGTGACGTGGTATCAGGAAAATTCCCAAAGGATTAGAAATCCCTTGACTAGTAATGGTGGGATACGTGGTAAATCCTGAGGGTGGTGAGCGGAAAATTCCTCAAGGTATTGGTGAAGAAATCCAGAGGCATTCATGCTTTTTTAGGTCCTAGTGATCCCTTAACTGGTTTTGGCGGGATTACGATAAAGCCTCGTAGTGTATGTTTCTTTGGTTAGGCCTAGGAATCCCTTTGCTGGTAATGGCAGGATTGCGGTAAAGCCTAGTTGTGTAGATGCTTTATTCGTATCTAAGAATCCCTTGATCAGTTTTGGCAGGATTGCGACAAAGCATGTAGAAGCCCAATTGTTTTGTTGTAAGTCCCACATTCATGATTGGAATATGGCATGGGGGTGATTGGTTAAAAGAAAGGTTTGGTTTAGCCCAATCTATGGTCGAGTGGTACATGGAAGTCCCTCACTTAGTTGGCTTTTGCATATGTTAATAAGAGACTTTTTTACCATTGCATTTCATGAGTATTTATACTTGTTATTATGTGGCTTTGATGGTTGTTCTATTACTGTTATTATTCTAGTTATATGTTAGTTATAAGCATGGTTTCATGACAGATTCTAGTTATGGCTCTTAACATGTTTTGATTGGTAAATGAATGGTTATTGAACGCATGATATAACAAATGTTATTGCAGCTATTATGAGAGGGTATTAGACCTTCTTGATGGTTTTCAGATAATTATGAGACCCCTATGTTCAGATATGCATTCATGACACGTAGATTACATGTTCACAATGTGTTTGACGAAATGGTTGTCATGGTTAGGGTTGGTTAAGTCAAGTCCTTGATCAAGTTTTGTGCTAGAGGCCTTTTTTTTGCGTCATTTATTGTTTTGGAAAGTTTCATTAAGTTCTAGGCAGTGATCTAGATTCTAACCCTGAAAAGGTGGCACAGATTTCGCAGTTGCGGGCATAAAAATGGGAAATTAGGACTAGAGTCGCATGGATGCAGTGTTATGCCTACAACTGGAGGCCTACAGTCACATGGATGCAATGTTATTCCTTTGAATGGAGACTTACAATTGCATGGTTGTAATGTTATGTCTGTGATTTGCAGCCTAGGTCAGTGAAAAGGTAATCTAGCTTAGGGTCTAGGCACCTGGAGTGGTTGTTTAGCTCCTGGTGGTTGGGAGGTCAAGGTTGTGTAACTACTTTTATAGATAAAACCTGGAAGGTCACTAAAGGAGCCCTGGTAATAGCAAAAGGAGAAAAGGTTGGTACATTGTATTTATGCAATGGTATTTCTAATTTTGTTAATGCTTTAATGTCTACAGGAGAAGATACGACATTGTGGCATCATAAGCTCGGGCACATGACTGAGAAAGGGATGCAGATTCTTCACTCGAGAAATTTGTTGCCAGGTTTGAAGCATGTTGATTTGGAATTCTGTGGGAATTGTGTTTATGGGAAACAGAAGAGAGACAGATTCCTCAGAGTTGGGAAAGAAAAGAAGAGCGAAAAATTAGAGCTTGTGCATACAGATGTATGGGGACCTGCTTAGGTATCATCTCCTGGTGGCTCTCATTATTATGTTACTTTTATCAATGATGTAACCATAAAAACTTGGATTTATTGTATTCGAAATAAATCTGATGTATTTGATACTTTCAAGAAATGGAAGGCTTTGGTTGAAAATGAGACAGGAAAAAGGTTGAACTGTCTCAGATCAGACAATGGAGGTGAATATTGCAGCAAAGAGTTTGATAGGTACTATTCAGAGAATGGAATTCACATAGAGAAGACAGTTCCAGGAACACCACAAGAAAATGGTGTGTTAGAAAAGATGAACAGGACAATCATGGAGCATGAAAGGTGCATCAAATTGCATGCAGGATTGCCTTTACAATTTGGGCAGATGTTGTAGATACTGTTGTTTATCTAATAAATAAAGGGCCTTCAAGTTCCTTGGATGGTGGTACTCCAAAGGAGGCATGGACAGGTAAAAAGGTAAATTACTCATTTTAAAGACTTTTGGTTGTGAAGCCTTTGTCCACATTAATAAAGAAAATAGAACAAAGCTTGAGGTAAAATCAAAGAAATGTACCGTTATTGGATATGGTGTTAACGATTTTGGTTATCGATTTTATGATTATGAAGAACACAAAATCATTAGGAGAAGAGATGTCATATTCAATGAAAAGTTTTTTATAAGGATCAGATGCAGGAAAAGAAATAGGAAAAAGAAAATAGAGAATACACAGTGCTTGATGAGATCACAGAGAAAGTGAAGGTGCTTGAAAATCATAATGATCAACAACTAGAACGACAACAGCAATAAGCACCTCAAACACCTGAAAGTGGTGCTAGAAGATCTACCAGGATAAGTAGACCCCCTGAACGATACTCTCCTTCATTATATTATGTATTGTTGACTGATTCTAGTGAACCAGAATGTTATGAAGAAGCAGTGCAGGTAGAAAACAGGAAGAAGTGGGAGCAAGCCATGAAAGAAGAGATGGACTCCTTAGTACATAACCAGACTTGGGACTTAGTCAGGTTGCCTACAGGTAAAACAACATTGCAAAATAAATGGGTTTGCAGGTTGAAGGAAGAAGATAGAGATTATGAGAAAAAAATTTCGACGTAAATCACATGATAGTATATTTATCAACGCGTTTCGAACCAACAAGTGTGGTTCATCGTCAGGACAAGTTGAAGAACCAGATCATGGTTGCATTTAAAATAGGGAGAGCAGATCATCCAATGGCTAGGTTTGACTAAAAAACAGCCATATTGAAAAAACGACTATATTAGCTCTGACTTGATAAACGGCTAAGATTGACCAAGAACGACTAGATTTGACTATTCAATTTGTTTAATTATATAATCTTATTATTATTTTAATACTTATCATATGTTATTTAAGTGAAAAGTTAACCATATTTGAGTTAATAATAATATTAGGGAATATTTATGTTAAAATTACGAGAAATAATATATCTAGGGACAATAATTGTTAGTAATCGAAAGGATTTAATAATAACTGATAATAATTAATGTTATATTATTATTATAATAATGTTATAGTATTAATATATTATAAGACATTAATAACAAGATTAATACTATAACATTATTATAATAATAATATAACATTAATTATTATCAGTTAATATTAAATCCTTTCGATTACTAACAATTATTGTCCCTAGATATATTATTTCTGGAAATTTTAACATAAATATTCCCTAATATTATTATTAACTCAAATATGGTTAACTTTTCACTTAAATAACATATGATAAGTATTAAAATAATAATATTATTATATAATTAAACAAATTGAATAGTCAAATCTAGCCGTTCTTGGTCAATCTTAGCCGTTTATCAAGTCTGACCTAATATAGCCGTTTTTTCAATATGGTCGTTTTTTAGTCAAACCTAGTTGTTGGATGATCTGCTCTCCCTATTTAATATGCAGCCATGATTTGGTTCTTCAACTTGTCTTGACGATGAACCACACTCGTTGGTTCGAAACGTGTCAAGAAATTTACTATCATGTGATTTACGCCGAAGAACTTTTCTCATAATCTTGAAATGGATCACAAAAGCCTCAATTCAACAGAAGAAGATGGAGGTAGAAAAAGTTATAAAGCTAGAGTTGTGGTGAATGGGTTTGCACAGAAAAAGGGTATAGACTTTGATGAGATATTTTTTCATGTTGTTAAAATGACTTCAATCAGAACTATTTTAAGTCTAGTAACAGTTGAAGATTTGCATCTTGGAAGTTAGATGTAAAGGCGGCCTTTCTCCATGGGTATTTGGAGGAAGAGATATATATGCAACAACCATAAGGATATGAGGTAAAAGGGAATGAGAAACTAGTGTGCAAGTTGAAGAAGAGCTTGTATGGCTTAAAACAAACTCCAAGGCCATGGTATCTAACATTTGACATGTTTATGTCTAAATAAGGTTATACTAGATGTCTCTCTAATCATTGTGTTTATATCAAAAGGCAAAATGATGGCAGATATATTATATTATTATTGTATGTATATGACATGCTTGTTGCACATTCTAAGATGCATGAAATAAATGTGCTCAAAAGAAAATTAGCAAACTCATTTGCAATGAAGGATTTGGGTGCTACATGTTAGCCTCCTGTTGCAACAGGTTCCATATTTCATGATTGACAGTGGAAGTACCAAAAATGTTCATTTTTCCATGTTGCAAAAGTTCCATTTTTGAAAGATTTCTCAGTTAAAGGAAAACCAAACAGCCTAAGCTTGGTTTCCCAAGGTTTAAATTGTTGTTGTAGAATAGAGAAAGAAAATATGTCCAAACAGTTCAAGCTTGGCAGATGTGTAGATAAGTAGAGAATCTTGGGAGCTCAACAGTTCAAGCTGAGCCCCTGGCAGAAATAAGGGTAGTTCTTAGATAGGAAGGCAGTTGAAGAGAAAAAGAAATCAGGGTTTGCAAGTCTAAGTGCACCCTTCCTGAAGTAACAAAAAATGCTAGGTGTTGTAAAATGGGTAGGTAGCCTAGGGTTGCAGAAACGAGATTATCTTCATTTTTGGCTTTAACAAGCACAACTCATCTCATCAATGGCAGAATTTTTGGAAGCATGCCTAACTTCCCTTCTCCTCCCCCTCAAAGTTCCTAACTAACCTCCCCTTAAGGACCTTGGGATCTGCCCAAAAAGTCCTGATTCTGCTCCCCCTCTGTGAAACATCAAGTCAAAATGTTGGCTTTCTTAAAATGAAAAGAAGCCACATTTCTTGTCTAAATTCACTTTCTCACTTTCATTGTCCCTACATCTAAGTTTTACTGTTGAAACTTAGCCTTCTGCTCGTCTCTCACCTCACAATCCATATTAACTCTTAATTTTATTATATAGCTCCTTAACCATGCCCCTATCCCTATTTACTACAAAAATTATATAAAAATCCCAAAAAATAATGAATATTTCCCCCGAGCACTATAGCCTTATGTTCTAAGATCTAGGGAAATATTTAGTCCATCTGGGACTTATATTTAGCCTTTCCTCATTTTCCCCTGGGATCAGTTAAACCCCTCGTTGAATTGATAACCTTTTGCTTTCCCCACACTCATTTCCCACAGTTAAACATTTAAAACGCTTTGTTAAAACGTTAATTAATACCTCCCCCCCCCCGCATATAAACCTTACCCGCAAAACCCATCTCTCTGAAATTTTAAAATCCCGCTGGCGCACAACACATAAACCATAAGTTTTTACCCACCCCCGCGCATTATTGAAAACGGGATATTCCCTGTATATTCCCCCTGCCCTAACCCTCCGTTTCTTTCTCCGCCCCGCCAGCCGTTAGATCTGGCCCGTCCCAGATCTACGGTGGGCAGGCCTTTTCGCGCACCAACTGCCCGACCTTTAGCGTCCGGGAGTTCGGCAGTTTTGTCGTCGTACTCCCGCCACGCGTCAAGCTCTGGGGTGTGGCGGAACCCCTCCCTCGAAACCGCCCAGGCGCTAAGGCGGTGTGCCCAAAATCGCTTACTGCCCTTGCCTATGTGACGTCGGTGCCACGTCCTCCCTTGTGACGTCATCGCCTCACCTCTGCTGCCGTGCCACGTTGCCGCCACTTCACCCTGTGTACCCGCGCCCTGACACGTCGCCTGCCACCGTGTCCCCTGTTGTACTACCATGTCACCCATCAGTACATGATGACGTCATCTGCTGACGTCATCCTGCCACATCACCCATCCGTACCCCGGGACCCGCCGATAACGTCATGCTGACGTCATCCCGAAAAAGCGCCAAATTCCAATTTTTGCTTAAAAGAGCGCGGACGACCGTTGTAATTCATTTTTATGGGTTCATTTGAACGCGCCGGTTCCCTGTTCCATTCATTCTCTCACTCCCGAAGCTTCAAAGCGACCAGGCAATCTACTGCGGACTGCAATTCAGCTTCATATTCTACCCGCGCACCAGTCCGTCCACCTTCGGCGCAGTTTGAACCAGGTATTGGTCATATCCTCCTCTTTTTCACTCCTGCTCGTTCATTTTATCCACTGCACTCACTGTAAACCTGTAAAGTTCCCCAATTCGTAGTTCTGCTGCGCCTGAGACTTCATTAAACTTGCTGGAGGCCCCTCACTTCAGAAAAATCTCAGAAACCTTATGCCCATTTACACTTTTGTGGGCGAATTCTGTTTAAAGCTCGGCCCCCAGTAAAAATTTCTCAGCAGCTCAGTATTGCCCAATTTTACCTCGTTCCGTTGTTCAAGTCCGTCCACTGAAACTGCAATTGCCCTCTGTTCCTCTAAATTTTCCTTCATAGTCTTTAGCTCCAGAGAATTCACCAAGAAAAGGGAAGTTGACCCAAAACTCATCCAAGTTGGTCTCTTACAGCATAAGCTCTCAAGTTGTTCAACTACTATCACATTTGAAGTTCAGTTTGCCTACTCTTGCTAGTTATTGCAAGCAAACTTGATAGCCAATTGTTTCATTAGCCCTCCTTTCAGCTCAAGCACTCAAAATCGCATAATGGCCGCTCCATCTGCTCTGAATGTTACTCCCATCAACCCGCCAAGTAAAGAACTGGAGTCCATGCCCTTGGCCGATACAGATTACCTCATTCAAGACTTTGTTGCTAAAAGAAATCATCTACGCACCTACTGCCAGCTGAGAAACGGTTTCTTAGACAAAACTGACAAGTATTTCATATGGGAGTCCAATCTGCCCTATTATTTCCTCCCTTCTATGAATGTTTTTCCTGAGATTATTCATCTCTGTGCTGCAAATTATGAACCAAGTCAGAGGGTTGTCAAGTCTTCATCTGGAAGCATACTTTTCTACACCACTCCCGACTCCATCAACCAGATGTTGAACTTCAAAAGGACTGAGACACTGTTGCCCTTTTCCATAAATAAATTGCTGGAAGAAGCCTCTTGGTTCCCTGGTACCAAGATTGAAATGATTGCTGAGACATTTATGAGGGCAGATCGCCAACCAAATGAACCACCTCCATTTCCTTATGATCATTTCAATGAGGTGGGAAAATTACTGGTAGATACGATATCCTATGTGTTGGGATTCACATCAACTGAACTTGTAGACGAGACAGTGCTGGTTATATTGTCTTCTTTCAGCCAAGGACAGCCTCCTGTTGTCAAGTATAATTATGCTAGGTTCATATCAGACAAAATCCATGACCAGCTCACAAGACTAGATAGGCAGGGAATTTTCAAATATTCCTCCTATATCTATCATCTGTTCATGTTTTATCAATCTGAGATCTTCCAATGCCCTATCAAGAAACTGGATTCAAAGGGAGAAAGGAGGTCTGTCATCTTCTGGTCATCAGTTTTCCACCAAGTTCAAGGTTCCCCTTATTCGTACTGTGAATTCATTGACCAGTTTGTATATCCTGTGTCCTGCCTCTTAATGAAGGTTCCTCCTCCTAGAATAACCTATGAAATGCAAAAGATCTTACAGCTGTCTAAGAATTTCAAATTAGGTGATTGGTACCTATATCAAGACCATATTGTCATCAGAATTTATGGCTGTGAGCTGTGTCCTTACAGGCTTCCGAGATATGTGCCAATGAGGTTGTTTGCATTAGAATACTACAGGCAGCTTATAAATTCAGATTTGACTCACTTCCACAACACTAAGAAAAGGGCACAACTGAAATTCAGAGACTGCCTAGGCCCCTTCATCATGAATAAGAAGGATGGTTGGCAAGATGCTGACCTGATACTCAAAAATCAATTTAGGTTGAAAAGGAGTTTTTGGTGGGTCCCTTATGACCCGCTTCGTTTTATTAATGCCAGAAGGGTCAAGTATAGATTGACACCATATGACCACTGCAAAAACCCTCAAGTCGAACCATATGCTAACCAAGATGCATGGGTACAAGGAACATTAGTGGAAGAATTAACTCAAGAGGAAATTTTGGAACAAACTGCTAAGGATCTTGAAAAAACTCTTGACTTGGATTCTGATGACCAGGTATATTTCAGGTTGCCATACCAAGTGGAAGAGGGCCCGTCTACAGCTGCATCTTCACAGATTGCCCAAGGAGCTTCTACATCAGCAACAGGTACAACCAAAGGGAAGGAACCGATGGAAACAGAGCAAACGATCAAGGAACAGCTGGTCACCTCAATGGAACAAACTCAAGGGCAAGCCCTTCCACAACAAACAGTGGCAGCCCAAATACCAATTTTACAGACTCCTGCCCATGAAGAGAGAAGCAGGAAAAGAGACCGGGAAGACTCCACACCTGCCAGTGGGTCTACACAGCAGCCTGAGTCAAAAAGGCAAAGAGGGGACTCTCCAATTGAGGAGGAGGTCAGTGAAGAAGTTATAGAGGGCCCAAGAAGGGAAGCAAGCCTGCATACACCAACAAACTCTTTTCAGCAAGAGCAACAGAGACAGCAAGAGCAAGATATACAATGTGGATTGGAGTTATCTTCCTCCACACATAAAGGCAAGAAACCAGCCAGCACCAAGGCCAGCTTCAAAGAAATTAAAGCTCAAAATGAGCAACTGAGAGTACAATTGTATGAACAATTCTTGAAGGCAACACCTGCCAAACAAGAAAGATTGATGGCAGCATTTGATATAAAGCAAGAAAAGATGTTTTTGACCCACTTCAAGCCCAAGGTGCAGCAGCCACAGTCAGCTGCAGATTTTGTTAAGACGAGGCTAGAGGTCCTGTCCAAAGATATTCACCCCATGGACCAAATAGAGCTACACAAGCATACAGCCGAAATGCTTTATGCCACCCTTGCAGAGAAGGCCACATTGGCCCATGAGTTAAAATAATCATTGAAGAATACCAACACTCAGTTGGATTTTGAAAGACTATCCTCCACGGCCAAAGATAATAGAATTAAAACACTGGAGGAGATCATTGTGGACTTAGGTCATGATCCTAAAGATCCTAAGGGTGTGAGGACCCTTATGAAAAAGAAAGACGATGACATTGCTACATTAAAGAAGAGATTGAGGTTGCTTCCTACTGAGCATCCTCAAACAGGAGAACTGCAGAAAGAAAGAGAAGCTGAAGATCAGTTGGACTTGTTGATGAAATTAAACCAGAGGGTAATTGATTTGGAGGGAGAATTGGAGAAGGCACTGCAGGGCAGGCAGGGAGAGTCGACCTCCCAGCCGCCTCAAACACTTCCAACTGGTGTTGTTGTTCCTCCAGCACAAGCAACGGCCACCCCTCCAATTATTCCAACAACCACAGCAACTACAAATGCTACAGCACCAACAACAGCAATTCCTGAGTCTAGCATGAGCATGGGCAAATTAAAAAGGGCTATCAAAGAAGTAGAGCTTCAGGCAACAGAGATTAAACAAGCCAGAGAAAAATTGGCTGAGCTAGAAACAAAATATGACAAATCTAAAATGACAGTGGGTGAGCAATCAAGAGAAATCAAGGTCCTGAAGGACAGAATCAAAGCCTTGGAGAAAAAGTTGTCATTGGATAAGACTTTGGCTGAAATAAAGAAGATCCTATGGGCCAAAATAAATCAGTGATTCACTAGCCAATGGAGGTCAATGCAGGCCATATATGAACAGGTGGAACTGCTTGGTCGTGCTAAGACTGAAAGCCAGAGAGCCAAGGCAGCGTTAGTAAATATGCCTGACCAGGCCAACAGAATGATCAATTTTCTGAATCATCAGACTAGGGAAGAGCTGGCAGCACTCCATATCATGAACAGAATAGATGCCATACTGACAACAAAAAGTGTGCTCACATTGAGAAGCCTGGTGCAAACTCTGGAGGCAAGATGTCGGGATATACAAAGAGATGTAGACAATTTTGACGTAAGGCTTGCAGCATTACAGACCAGGGGATTGCCCAGCCTGCTGACCAGTGCTGGAAAACTATTGACATGTGACCAGTATTCTACCAGGCTCAATAATTTTGTCAATAATCAACTTACTGCTGCATCAAGTTCCGCAACAAAGACAGGGCCACCTATAGGATAGACGCTCTACGACAAACTGGAAAGCTTATTTTACCTGGAGCATGAGGTCAATCATCTATTTGAGATGCCACCTAGTTATTACAAGTACACAGAGGCCGATGAAACACTTGTCAAAATACAAAGACATCAGTGGCCTTCTGAGAATTGGTGGCAAGAAATGCTGGCCATATTGCCCAGGTGATTTCAGTTTTTCCCTCTTTTTTGTTTATTTCAAAATCACAGACAGCTGCAGGTCATCAACAAGCCTAGGTTAAGGCACAGAGTGTACTGGACAGAGCAATGAAGGAACGCGGAGGACAGGTGGGAACAGTTACAAGGAAAAAACGTTGTGATAGCGAACCTAAGAGTGCGGATTTCTAAGAACGTAGCCCAGCCGACTCAAATCGACTCAAAAGTCAACATTCACTGACAGGAAAAAAAAAAAAAAAACAGTTGTTACACCCGTCTTTACTTCAGCATTTACTTTCTCATCAACCGCTCTTTAAAAAAGTTGGTAAAGAAGTTATGAATTGATGACTCATCCTTAAGATATTTTTGTATCTTGTTTTTGTATAAATACCACCCTCGGCATTGTTAAAAGGGTTGGTCGGCTAATGTATCTCAAGAGAGACTCGCACTGTATGTCTGATTTTTTTTTCTATAATCAAAGACTGCTCAAAAGTTTTGGAGAACAACTGTCTGCGCTGTGTTTAATGGTTGAAGATGTGAATGTGGAATTCTTGCGCTGCTGTATGAATCAATAAGTGTTCCTCATCTTTGTTATTTTCATCTCATATATGCTCAAATCACAGAAAGAAATATTGGTCTAGAACTTGCATGCTTTCACTCTATGCTCAATTTCTGTGGTCTCTTGATGTTTTCTTCTTGACTTAGGCATGAATATGAATTCCTTTATGGCTCATGTTTAACCTTTTCACATGTGAATGACTGTTAACTAGGAATTCTTAATTGCTCCTAGGCAGGGCTCATTCATCTTCCTTCTGCTAAACATGTTTGAGAGATTCTTAATTGCCTCTCATGCCTTAGCTTTCACTCCATCCTTTCAGCTTGAAAGATGGTTTCATATGCTGCTACCTTGATCCATGTTTGTCTTGTGACCAAGAAAACGCACCAGCGGTCCTACTCTTTGACTCCATGCCCAATGGTTTGAAATTGACCAGATAATGTTTTGCCTCTCTACTTGAAAGCACCATCCTTCCCACCAAAAACAAAACAAAAACCCTCTGGACTCAAGACCTAGCCTAAAATCCTTTTCAACAAAGCTAAATCTAAAAGAGAGAGCCTTCTCTGATTGCAGGTTGGCTAGAACCTGCAGTCCAAAGTTGGTCTGTGGTTACCTCGGCCGTATCCTCTTCCGGAGCTTAAGGACAACCTGAGTGATAACACTACAAAACAAATCCTTGGTATGAGAATAACTAGAGGCAGGAAGAATCAAAAATTAACATTGTCTCATAGTGAGTACATACAAAAGGTGTTGAAAATATTTAATATTCAGAATGAAAAACTAGTTATTATACCTTTGGCTAGCCATTTCAAATTAAGTAAGGAGGTGAGTCCCAAGACTCAAGAAGAAGTGGCTTATATGTCTAAAGTTACATATGCATCAGTAGTTGGAAGCTTAATGTATGCAATGGTCTGCATAAGGCCTTATATTGCATATGCAATGGGAGTTGTACATAGATACATGAACAATTCAGGAAAAGAACATTGGATGGCGGTGAAGTGGATTCTCAGATATTTGAGAGCTACCACAAATCAAGGATTATGCTTTGGTGGTTCAAACATTGCTCTATAGGGATATGTTGATGCAGATATGGCGGGTGATAGAGATAACAGGAGGAGCACCACAGGGTATGTGTTCACTGTAGGTGGAACAACTATCAGTTGGGTTTCAAAACTACAAAGTGTTGTTGCACTCTCAACGACAAAAGCAGAGTGTGTTGTTGCTATAGAGGCTAGTAAAGAAATGATTTGGTTGCAAAGGTTTCTAGATGAATTGGGTAAGAGGCAGGAGTTGGGCAGGTTATACAGTGACAACCAGAGTGCCATACATCTTGCAAATAACTTTGCATTTCATTCCAAGACTAAACATGTACAGCTCAAGTACCATTTCATATGCTCAGTGTTGGAAGATGGAGAGTTGAAGCTAAAAAATATACACACTAGCCAGAATCGTGGAGGTATGTTAACAAAAGTTATAACCACGGAGAAACTAAGATTCTGCTCAATTTCAATTGGTCTTCAAGTATGACGATGAAGATGAGAAACAGTCAGGTCCAAAGTGGAGTCATTATCCAGCAAATGAAGCAGCGGTGGAGTTGCTATAATCAGTCTCCAAGTGGGAAACTATTGGGTGTGGAGCCTGATTATCTTCCTTATTAAAATGTATCGTCGCATTGGACCCCAGTTCATAAAATTTATGTTTAATTAGGTTTTTTTTCCCTAGAAGAAACCCCTCGCTATATAAGAGGGAATTGTATTGTGGCTATGTAGATGTGTATTCTTAGCGAGAAAGAGAGAGGAGATTGTGTGAGAGTGAAGAGGGAATTATAGTGGATCTATCGTAGGATGTATCTCTTCATTTTGATGGATAATATAAAAGGAAGGACTGGTTGTTTCTCCATGGACATAGCCCAAATTGGATGAACCACGTATATCTGTGTCTCTCTTGTTTTATGTGTTTTTTGTGTTTATATTTCTACAATATTTTATGTTTTCCATTGCTCTGTAATATATAATTTTCGAACAGTGCCATTCCAGATTGTCCTCCCTATGCTTCTGTTGCTCGGAATTCAATTGTTCGCATGTTTTTTTACTTTGTTTCAGATCTACATTTGTGGTTGAAATTCTGTGTTGTAGCTCTCGGATTGCATTTCGTTGTAGTTGCATCAACTCCTCTGAAGCTAAATCTGACAATATAATTTCGATCTCCACAGAGGTAGCTAAAGTTTTCTACACAAACCCTTCCTATATTTCTACTACAACACTTGGGATATTAGATGTTGTCCTCGGTCGTCTAGTTAACGAGACCATGTGGGTCTACGACCCAGGTTCTATTGAAGCCTACCTCTTGATTCCATTGTAATTGAAGGAAAAGCTAGTTTTCCATAGATCTCCTTTATGAGTTGTTGTAATTGATCATACTTGGCCACTAGGGGCATCTTCCATCCGATCCCCAATGCACTCGAAGTCATCCTTTGTTAATACAATCTAAACTAGGAATGTGTGGGTAGCCTTCTGTTTCTTCCTAGCCTTGGTTGTAGAGGTGCTTCTCATGTTTCTCCTTAGTAGTCTCATTTTCACTAACTGTGGTTTCCCTCCATGAGTTACAGGTTCCTCTTGTGGTTCTTGCTTTGGAACAACCAATGACTAGGCTTAATGTTGATCTTGACCTAAGGATATTCCATCTACTTCTTCCCCACTTGAGATTATTTCGACATTAGAAGAGCCTTCATTCTCGAATCTCCATGTTAGGTCCCATGCATCTATTATACCCTCAATTTATTTCGCATTAATTCTATATGGTTTCTTTTTTCAACACTTGTATGGGTCTCTTCATGACAAAACCCAAATATGATGAGGCTATGCCCTAAACTATACTACATATTTATACTTCTTCACGCTTTCGGAAGGCAAGCACGACATTTCCTCAATGATATTCTATATCACATCCCCATACAAGCGAAAGACAAGAGTTATGAGCTTTTTACGCTCAGGCTCATTGGAAACCCACAAATTCTGAAACTCAGCCACTGTGACGGGTTTTCTTAGATCGAACACCGGCTAGAAATGCTTTGGTCTTTCCCATTCGACTAGCACTATCATAATTAATAGTCATGGATAATGAAACTATGCATTTAGTTTTTTAGTGTCCAAACAATATTGCTTAAAATCTTGCAACAAAAAAGAAACTCATGCGAACTGCTCCCCCTTGGCACATCGATCTACCACAATGATGACTCATGCAAGCACCTCTTTCACCTAACACTTAAGCAATGATTTACATGTAATGGCCTGTGCCGCAAACCTGATAGCTTGGTCCAGTATCATTGAAATTTGAAACCCTCGGTTCCCCCTCTTAGTCTTATATTTTTTTCATAGTTGCAGTGAAAACTTTATCATTAATAAGTAACCATGGTTCCTCTAGTTCCATGATCCAGGTGGCTCTAGAGACACACACAAGACAAAGAGGGCTTATGAAAGCTCAAAAATCAAAGTGTTTAGATTATGCTCGAACTAGGTTCATGTTAAAGTTCTCGTCGTCATGATTGTGGTGGTGTGAACGGTTTGTCAATCTGAGTCCGGATGAGGAAGATAGAGGCAATCAAAGTTTTGACTGACTTTTGCTGACTCGGCATGTTAATGGAGACATAATTTCAACTTTTTCTGACGGCTGGAATCTAGCCATCTCCGGCCAGATTCCGGGCAAAATTTTGGGTGGCGGGCCACCAACCCCGCCACCACCCAAAAACCCACCATACATATATAGTATGAGACTGGTGGGATTTGAACGCACGGCCGGGTCCACCAGCCCTGCCCATGCGATGGTCCCACATTAAACCAACCAACCCAAAATGAAACTGCACCCATTTAATACACATGAACGACTATAACCAACATGCCCATTTTTAATTAATTAAAAAACAACTATGTGTAATATTGGCGGAGGTGGGATTGGAACCTCTGACCTCCCGCCTAGTTGGCTCAACCTTCTAGCCTTCTCCACTGCCAATGAACCACATGCTCAGATCTTGGTTTATCTGCCCAACATAAACTATTTAAGCGTAGTTCATTTCCACATTAAGGAGAGAAGTGGAAGGGTAAACAGAGAGTGAGACAAAGGCCGAGAACGAAGTTCCGTATAATGGAACCATGATTTGCAGAGTCAGTGCAAAACCATGATTTGCACGTATTTTGAGGCAAAATATTCTTTGATGCCCGAAGATTCTCCAAGGAGGTAAAAATTATTTTTGTCAGAATATAACCAAGTTTATAGTCAATTTTCTCAAATTTTCATAGGGAATGCTATGGCGAGATTGGATTCACCTTTTGAGCAACAGATTTGCAGATTTGCAGATTCCCAGCAGAGGAGAACCTTGAGGACTCTTGAGGGAATCTTCCAAATTCCTTGGAGGCTGAAATTTTGTAGAGTCAGAATGCAGCCAACTTCATACTCATTTTTCTTATAATTTCACAAGGAACCTGATGGCACAGACAGAATTTTGATTTGAGCAGCAGATCTTCTGATGACTCAGAGGAGGGAATATTTGAGGAATCTAGGGGGAATCTAAAAGATTCTTGTAGCCCCAGATTTTCACTTTGTGAGAATTCATAAATTTGATAGTCGATTTTACATTATTCGATGCCACAAATTTGATGGTGCAATCAAATTTTCCATTTGAGCATTTCATTTTTTGGCCACTTTCCAAAGTGGAGTGCATGTGTCAGCATTCATGTGTGAGCAGCCATTTCCATGAGATTCGACGTCGCGAGATTGATGGTACGACCAACTTCAGCAGTTTGACATCCTTTTCTTCAGATGGCCCCAGGATGTGAGGTATATGCAGTGTGTTTATGGAATTCTTTTTCTATGCATTGTGCTACACAGATCCCTGTTTGATGCTTGATGTGGGATCTTGTTTCTTACTCGATTTCATGATTCCTGCTTGATGTGATGCGGAATCATCTGTGTGATGTACTTGTTTTCATGATTCGTCATGTTGTGTTTTGAGATCCCCTTGTTGTATGTTGATGGGATACTCATGTTGTCGTCATGCATGTTTGCATTGAGATCCCTTTTATGCCATGATTGGCGGGATGATCATCATGCATGAGTTTATGTCATACTGATAGCAGTCCTTTTGACTAATAGTTCCTATAGCGGAACATCTCTTGCAGCCACTCCTATGTGAGGGCATTTTCCTTGTATGATAGAGACAACATCTCTTATGTACATCATCACTATTGACATCACTTAATGCAGTGACCTATACCATCTTGACACCGGGGCCATGAGACATAGTCCCTCTTGGACGAACGCCATTATCAACGGCGTATGTTTTTATGTTGTTGATGATTGACATGTTCCTCTTCTTTACAGCATGCACATGTATTCATTTATGTTCTTTTAAAAATGCAATCTAACACATCACAAAAGTAAAAGGTCTTGGAAGGGTTCTTTGTCACACCCGGACTTAGATCAAGTGGTATCAAATCACTCTTTGTGTTGATGTGAATTACAAGTGTGAACAATGGAACGTGCAGCGACAGAGGATGAAAAAGCGATGTATGATACCATGCTCAAACTTTACAAAAGGGTGGAATTAATGTATGAAACTCTACAGAAAGAGACAGAGGAAAAGGAGCAATTGCAGCTTCAGTTGCGAGCCACAGAAGAGGCCCTAGAAGAACTGAAGCACAACAAACATAATCTTCAAATAGAGAACTTTGAATTGAAGATGCGTCTACATGAAGAGAAAGAGGAGAAACAAAGTTTGCTACGACAGCTACAAGCTAAGGACGAGGCCTTGGAAAAGCTGCAGTGTGACCCATGTGAGGTAAAATGTAATTCTCTAAATTCATTTATGTGTCCTGATGGTGATTTCATTATTTTTGAAAATCATGCCAGAGGAATTGGCTCCAAACTGTTGAAGAAAATGGGGTATGAAGGAAAAGGCCTGGGCGTTAATGGCCAAGGCATTGTCAACCCCGTCAAAGTAGAAGAATTACCCTGTCAGGAAAGACTTGGGTATGTCAGAAAGGAAGTTGTGGAATGCGCGGAGACAGCTAGCAAACCACCAACAACAGATGATGAGAAGCCCTCATCTATTCTTTCCAAATCGACAAAGGAGGTAAAACATGTTGATTTCCTTTCAGTTTCATCTTCACATAGTATGCTTTCCATTGGAGATTTGAAGATCCCAATTATAGGGACAAACATGAGGCTCCTTACCAAGACAAGGCATAAGGAAGAAAAATAAATTGGTGTTAATAACCAAGGCATAACTCAACCTTTGGAGGTTGTGCATAAACATCGATTTGCAGGCTTGAGATACACCAAGGGAGAATGCTCGAAGGTGTTAGATTCTTCCGATACATCGTCATAATCATCGAGGAAAGAGAATGATGGGAACACATCCCCATCATCCTATGGCAATTTCCATTGCAAGGAAAGAGCTGAGGCCAGCTCTCATCACCATACTTACACCAGAGGCAGTAAGGAAAGGTATAACCACTTTCGACATTCGAATGTTCATTTCGATCAAAATCATGTTTTTAATGATGAGCGTAAAACATGGCATCGAAAAACATGTGCCTTTTGTGGATTACATAACCATACATTTTCTAAGTGTTGGAAAATAATGGCAGCACACAAAAGGATGAAGCGTGAAATACCCTCTCAACAACATGTAAGGAAATAGGTTAAGCACATCTGGAGGAAGAAGATATATTGCAGTCGTTGCAATAGAAATGGCCATCAAAGAGCCACTTGTTGGAGACTCCATCGAAAGCAGCGCCTTAAAGACAAAGTATCGGTGCATGAACCAGGTGAAACGATTTTTCGACAAGCAAAATCGCCACAATGAGGCGACCCATTCACCTTGATAAGTGAAAAATGGTTTCTGTACATGTTAGCATTTCATGATCATGCTTTTGTAAATCATTTGTTGCATTTAAAATTGTAAAAGTGATTATGTGTTTTCCCTCACTTGTTCAGCAACAATGATGTCTGGTCTTATTTTGTGTTGCATGATAAACTCTGAAAGTGATGTCGTGTTTCCATTACTTGTCAAAGAAAATAGTGTCTGGACTTATCTTTGTAAGTCATGCTTTGCAGTGATGATGTGTTTTTCCATCACTTGTTGAAGCAACAATGATATGTTGCCCTTGTTTTGTAGCTGGGGTATTGTGTCCATATTGATGTAAACTTGACCACTGAGTATGTGTTATAAGCTTGTGGCAAGTGTGGGCTGCTTGGGTCATTAGTTGGTCATGAAAGTCAAGCATGTACTTTGCAAAAACAATGTACTACAGGTTGCAGAGGTTGCAGATGTCAGCTCATCGCTTAAGGCTCCGAAGAACAAAGGTGAAGGAGATGGAAGCGAGACCTTTCAAGACAATTTTGTTGCAGACAAGGTACAGAGAAGTTGCAGATTATTTTTCATGCTTTTGGAGGACCAAAAGCTCCTCAGTAGGGAGGATTGATCAAGTAGCTCCAGAGACACACACAGGACAAAGAGGGCTTATGAAAGCTCAAAAATAAAAGTGTTTGGATTATTCTCTAACCAGGTTCATGTTAAAGATCTTGTCGTCATGATCGCAATGGTGTGAACGGTTCGTCAATCCGAGTCTGGATGAGGAAGATAGAGGCAGTCAAAGTTTTGATTGACTTTTGCTACATGTTAATGGAGATACAATTTGGAATTTTTTCGGTGGATGAAATCCAGCCAACTCCGGCTAGATTCTGGGTGAAATTTTCGCCTCGTTAAAATGACTCCTTCGATCAGTTTTCTGAATTTTCAAAAAAAACCTCATTATTTTATAAAATATAAAAATTTAAAAAAACAATATATATATTTTGGGTGGTGGGCCACCAACCCCGCCACCCCCCAAAAACCCACCATACATATATGGTACGAGACCGGTGGGAGTTGAACCCACAGCCGGGTCCACCAGCCCCGCCCACATGGCGGTCCAACGTTAAACCAACCAACCCAAAACGAAACTGCACCCATTTAATACAGATCAACGGTTATAACAAACGCACCCATTTTTAATTAATAAAAAAAAAAACGACTATGTGTAATTTTGGTGGAGGCGGGGTTGGAACCCCTGAACTCTCACCTAGTTAGCTCTGTCTTCCAGGCTTCTCCACTGCCAATGAGCCACCTGCTCAGATCTTGGTTTATCCATAAACTATTTAAGCGCAGTTCATTTCCACAGTGAGGGCAGAGGTGGAAACAGAGTGGGACAGTGGTCGGGAATGAAGTTTCGTACAATGGAACCATGATTTGCAGAGCCATTGCAGAACCATGATTTGCACGTATTTCGAGGCGGAATATTCTTTGATGCCCAAAGATTCCCTGGGGAGGTAAAAATTATTTTTGTCAGAATATAACCAAGTTTATAGTCAATTTTCTCGGATTTTCACAAGGAATGCTATGGCGAGGTTGGATTCACTTTTGAGCAGTAGATTTGCAGATTCTTAACGGAGGAGAATCTTTGAGGAATCTTGAGAGAATCTTTCAGATTCCTTGGAAGTTAAAATTCACTAGAGTTAGAATGCAGACAACTTCATACTCATTTTTCTCAGAATTTCGCAAGGATGGCACAGACAGAATTTTGATCTGAGCAGCAGATCTTCAGATGACCCGGAGGAGGGAATCTTTGAGGAATCTAGGGGGAATCTAAAAGATTCCTGTAGCCCCAGATTTTCACTTTGTCAGAATTCAGAAATTTGACAGTTGATTTTACACTATTCGACGCCACAAATCTGATGGTGCAATCATATTTTCCATTTGATCATTTCATTTTTCAGCCACTTTTCAAAGTGGAGTGCAGGTGTCAGCATTCATGTGTGAGCAGCCATTTCCATGAGATTCGACACTGCGAGATTGATGGTACGACCAACTTCAGTAGATTGACATCCTTTTCTTCAGATGGCCCCAGATGTGAGGTATATGTAGTGTGTTCATGTACTTCTTTTGTTGTGCATTGTGCTGCACAAATCCCTGTTTGATGCTTGATGTGGGATCTTGTTTCTTACTCGATTTCATGATTCCTGCTTGATGTGATGCGGAATCATGTCTGTGATGTACTTGTTGTCATGATTCGTCATGTTGTGTTTTGAGATCCCTTTGTTGTATGTTGATGGGATACTCATGTTGGAGTCATGCATGTTTGCATTGAGATAATTTTTATGCCATGTTTGGTGGGGATGATCATCATGCATGAGTTTATGTCATACTGATAGGAGTCCTTTTAACTGATAGTTCTTATAGCGGAACATCTCTTGGAGCCACTCCCACATGAGAGAATTTTCCTTGTATGATAACAACTTCATCTCTTATGTACATAATCACTATTGACAGCACTTAATGCAGCGGCCTACACCATTTTGACAGCGGGGGCCCATAGACGTAGTCCCTCCTGGATGAACTCCATTATCAACGACTTATGTTTTTATGTTGTTGATGATTGACATGTTCCTATTCTTTACAACATGCACATTTATTCATTTATGTTCTTTTAAAAATGCAATCTAACACATCATGAAAGTAAAAGGTTTTGGAAGGGTCCTTTGTCACACCCAGACCTAGAACATTCCATGGGGAGACCAGTAATCCTATGGATTACCTCAGTAGTGATAGGCACCAATCCTTTGAGCCATAAATATCCATCATGCACACAAGCCATTAGACACTTGGTGGGAAAGGTTACCTCATCTCCCAGTCCGAAGTGTGGAAATATGAAATAAGTTCATATTACTAGTGGTTTCCAACCCTTCGACCCACTTTTGTGGTTTCAGCTCAGGCACATCGTGCACATTTGGCACAATCTGCATGTAATCCTAAATATTAGGATGTCGGGAAGGATCACAAAGATCATGGTCATAGTACTTAATATGCTTCGTAATATTCCTTGTGTTAATCCAGTGAAGCACTCCTGGTGGCAGAGGTGCCATTCAAACTATATACTTTGATCCCTTGGGTGGCGTCATTATTGTTGGAGGTCTTGATAACGGTAGCATATACCTTGGCTCGTACCGGCAACCCACCACTACTAATAAATATATTGCTTTTGTACTCAAATCCAAGATTGTATGCTCTTGTATTACTTCAACACTTTTCTTCTTTGGAATAGCCTTGCTTTTTACCGCCCGCTTTCCCTTTTGTTCCAGTGGGGACTAACAATGTTTTATGCACGGATTTTGCTTTTTTGTTACTAGACTTTCTTCTTCTATATTCGTTGACCTGTTACTTTTTTTCAAATCCTACTTCTCCCCTTGGCTCTCTTCTCCTCTCAACTCTCTTGTCTCATAACTTCGATCATTTCCTCCAACTTGTGGTTTATGACACTCTCAACAGTTACCGGTACCGCTTACCAATGTGCATTCATCCACTTTTCCATCCTCGCATCCCCAAAGCATCACTTCCTTCCGATGCCGCCACCTAACACGACCTTTCATTATAATGGATATCTGTCTGCTACAAGTGAACATGACAATCACCTTTCCATACCATGATTGTGATCTTTTTGATAGTAGTTTCCACATATGCTCCCAATTCGCTTCATAATTATTGATTATTTGCCCAAAGCACACTCATTAATTGTTCGTCGTATTTTCCCATTGGTTAAGTCTCTTGCCACCTTTTTTCCAGAAACCACAACTGAAATTTCATTATTTGGACCCCTCTTATCATTGCTCCTTGTCCCTTTTGTCGAGTCACATTATCCCCTTCAGCAATTAATCTTGGATATAATTGCCCCTAACACTACACACTACTCCGTGTGCCTTTTTGTTATGCGCAGTGATCCACTTCTCTAGAGATTAAGACATAATAAATACTCTTAGTCTAACCTCTCTTTCTTCTAAATTTCCTACTCCTAACTCCAGTCTACCTTATTTATATACAACTTGTATATTAGCTTCCTCCATCCTCTATCCAAGGTGCGTAGGACCCTGGTTCTCCCTATAGAGCTTTAGCCTACTCCCATTTATGAATCCTTCATACGTTGTGCCATCTAGATTCCCTAACCACATCGTGCTGCCATCAGTCACATGTTGAATAACGTACGGTCTCATCTAGTGCATTCGAAATTTACCTGGATGCTTTAGGGACTTTATATCATATAGCAATACCAAGTCTCCTTCCTAGAATGTTCTGTGCTTGATCATTTGGTCATGCCATTCCTATCTCAGGCCTTTTTCACCTCCTGGTGGAAACTTGCTTATGCCCAATCTTCTTCCAACTACAGTGAGCTTGCAATTGCTTCTCCGTCGCTTCTGATTTTGTGACTATGGTAGCTAGCACAATGCTCAAGCTAGGTACTAGGACCTCCATCAACAGGACAGATTCCATCTCACACACCAACCTAAAGTGGGGTCTATCCAGTTAACTTGTTGCATGTGGTTCGATAGGCTCATAAAACCGCAAGGATTCTTAGGTCCTAATCATCATGTTGCACATTACACCTTGGTGAAGGTAATTTCGAAAAATTGATTGTACGGGGTAATTTTTTGATGATAAATCTCAAATTATTTCGTTAGTGTTGTTGTGGTCTTGTTTAAAAAATGTGTCCCCTAGTTTCTCATTAGAATACTAGTGCTCCTAAACTTGGTTGCCACCTAGTCAAACAAAGATTGCACTGTAGTCTTTCACCAGTGTAGCTTTAGCCCACCTAGTTAAATACTTTGTAGTGGATAATAATGTACCACTCATCAGAACATCTTGTTGGTGGATTAATTGGTCTAATAAAGTCAATAACCCACTTGTCGAATGGTTGCAAAGTGATTTAGGGATTTAGGGGCATCTCATCTCACTGAGACAGTCTCCCTACCCTTTGGCACACGTCGCGGGTCCTGCAATATTCCTTAGCATCAGCATGTACAATGGGCCAACATAGTCCAACACGTAGATTCTTTTACGTTGTATCCCAACTTGTGTGGTGACCCCCTACGACCCCTACATGTGCTTCTGTCGTGCTCAAAGGTTGCTCATGTTCCATGACACATCTCATCAAGACTTTGTCAACTTGTAATTTATACATCTCTCCTACAATTAACTGATAGTTCACGACTTTGACCACAAGTTGTTTTTTTTGCGCCACTATATAACCTTCTGGCGCCATCTCGATATTCAGAAACAGTGTAATTTTTGCAAAATAATCATCTACCATGGTTACGGTGAACGATTGCATGTTTTGAAAGTTGTCTTCCAAATCCTGTGCCTCCTCACCTGAAGTCAAACAAGATAGGTGATCAGGCCCCAAATTCAATCTTCTAGGTTTAACTTCTACCTGAAATTCGTACTCTTGGAAGTAGAGCAACCATATGCAGATCCTCCCCCCCAACATAGGCTTGTTAACCTAGTACTTTAAGGTGGAATGGTTTGTATATAGCTTGAATTTGTTAACCATAAAAGAATGTCTAAACTTTTAGAGGATCGCTAGCCCTTCCCTTTCTACCACAGATTAATTTTTCTCTGCAGTTGATAGATTGCAACTAGTGAAGGAAATGGGATGATTGACCTCTCTTTCTCTCAACTGAGCCAAGATCATTCCTAGTGCAATCGATGAAGCATCGACGTGTATGTGGAACTTCTTACTCTAGTCTAGGAAGACTAAAATAGGATTAGATACCATCTTCTCTTTCAAATTATCAAAACCTTGTTGGCACTTCTCGGTCCACTAAAATGGTACCCCCTCCTTCAGTAATCGCTCCATGGCTGTAGTGACCTTAGCATATCCTTGTATGAACTTCTGATAGTATCTCGTATGGCCAAAGGTGGATCTTAACTATCGAACTATTGTAGGTGGTGGAAAATCCATAATGACAACAATATTGGTTAAGTCTACCAACAACCCCTATTTACATACAACGTGTCCCAACAAGATACTAAAAGGAGCACAAAATATACACTACTTGATATTTAAAGAAATCTGCAGTTGTATACACCTATCTAACATCAACTGCAACATCTTAATATGTTTTTTTAATAGACTAAATATCATCCAATCATATAAATAAACCTTTAATAATTTATGAATGAATTCCTTAAATGTTACCACCATTATTCAAGAAAAGCTTGCTAGCGCATTCTTTAAGCCAAACAGCATCACATGTACTTAAAACAACCCCACTCCATTTAAAAGGTGGTTTTTTGCTAGTCTTTTTTGGCAAACCGCACTTGGTGGTACCACGAGAATCCATCCATAAAAGAGCACCATGTTTTCCAAAATCTCATTAGTGAATAGGGTAGAAAAGGGGTTTTGCACGTAGGCGTCATTCAACTTTCGTAAGTCCACACAAATCCTGATCTTGACTATTTTCTCATTTTGAACCACCATCAAAATGATCCACTCTAATTCCTCCACTAGCTCAATTATCCCTACCACCAACATATTCTCCAATTATCGCTTGACCTTTTCTTTGTAAATAGGATTCAATCAATACGATCTCTACTTTATTGGCTTCGCGTAAGACTTCAAGGGAATTCTCATTTTTTGTATCTCTCCCATAATCCATTTCATTTATTCAAATGTATTAGGAAAAATTTCCTTGTAATTGTGCAATAAGTTTACATCTTTCTCAACGGTTTCATTGTCTTAGTAGTCTCCAATAGCCGCCAACTTAGGACTTTCTTCGATCCTGATTTTTACCTTCCTCTTCTTGATCGACTATGGATAATCCTTGAACTGTAAAGGTGCTCCATCAATTGTGCACTCACCTTCCACCTTTGGAATTTGAATATTCTAAGGATCCTCATCGTCCTCTCCCTTTTATGCGACATTATAGCATTCCAGGAACTCTTGTACCCATTGCAGGTATTGATGTGCGACACATAATGGTCCATCCTTGATCACATCTAGATCATCAACAACAAATATTTTCCACTGCAACACCTTTAGAACTTCCCCTAGTGTTGGCTCTTCTACTTCAAAGTTAAATGTCGCCCTAAAATTTTGCGCCACTTCGTCCCAATCCCGTGTTCCTCCATGCACTTCCAATTCAATATACCAAATGGCTAGAATGACATCCAAGGTGTGTATAAATCAATGTACCTTTTATGGTACCTATCCTCTCATCCATGGTGCGATGCACCACTTCAGGTAGGTCATTGATCTGAAATGATCATAAACTAAATACTGATGTAGGATTGATTATCCATTAATGATTTGAATGCTAGTTGAAGCACGTAAACCGAGGAAAAAGTGCTTGAAGAGAACACTTTATGACAAGTGATTAACATAAAATCAATGCATAACAGAAGTGCAAATAGTAAAAACACAGTTATACCAGACATCAAAATTGATGACAGAGTTCGTCCCTGATGGACTACGTCTCTGGGTCCGCTTTCAAGATGGGCAACCGTTTTTATTAGGAATGAGAAGAAAGGAGTATATTACACAGTGATTTAGTCAGAACGAACTTTCACACAGGAAATTTTTTACCTTTGTAACTAGAAAGCTCTTTGAACCAGCTTTCCAACGCTACTTACGATTTCCAAAACCAACCCCGGATGCTCCCGAAACTCTGAAAACAAAATCGCATATGTCCTCCAGAATCTACATACAAAAGTCAAAAACCACTCTAATGTCTTCAAAGAAGAAAATCCGCCTTAAAAAGGCCTGCAGGTACATGATAACCTCCATGGGCTGATTACAGGATGAATTGGTTGCTCCATGATGATTTTACAAACTCGGTCTAGTTGCAAGAGGACACATAGGCAGGTTCCTAAGGTGGTCGAATTAGTTTGTTTTACAAACTGCAACAACAAACCCAAAATAAACATTGGATAAAATCATAAACGTTTATGGTCAGCTAACCGGGCAGAGGAGGTTGGCGGTTGTGTGTGACCAACCGTGGTCTAACCGTAAGCTTCCACCTCTGTGGTCTGCCCCAGTGGTTCTGGCTACCCTCGCGGTGATTGTTGCCATGTGTTTGCATTCTTCCCATGCGGTTAACCCTTGGCGGCTTACCTCCAATACGGTTGCGGTTCCAAGGCCTAGTGAATGACCATACAGTGTTCACATGTCATTGTATCCTCTATGGTTAGGATGGTGGTCAACTGGCTACAGTTAACTGCTAACCCTGTTGCTCTGTTCACATGCCCATCCTGCTCCGACGCAGTTTGAAGCTACAGTTTAAACTCCGCTACAATTCTAACCTCCACCTAACCTGCTCACATGGCACAGTCCCGACACAGTTAACTCTGCGATTTGAAGGCTAGGGTTTTAGGACTTAGAACTTTAGGGTTAAGTTTTGGAACTTGGTTTGAATGCAATTGTTAGGGTTTAGAACTTAGGATTAGGGTTTAGGTTTAGATACATGTTTTGATTGAGTCTAGTTTTAGGATTAGGGTTTTATAACAGATTTGTCATAATGTTACGAAACCAAAAACATATTGTCAATACAAGAGCACTTACTACGACAACCTAAATCCTAAGAAGGTGAACCATATCGAACCTTTTCCCTCAACGACACCTATGTCGACATCAAAACCTACTTGTGGAACGACAAAAACACATGTCGTCGACCATTCCTGGCGGAACTGTCGATGAACTCAAGTCGACAGCCAGATACAACCCATATCAACTAATCGCCATGAAGACCTTAACATTACCTTCACAACCTGATCCATAACCAACACTTGTCGAACTGTCAAATTTGAACTGAAGCGACGACGACATTGAACACTGATGACAACACTTGAACACCTATGCAATTGAATCAATGGAATCCTCCTGGATCATTCCTCTCCACTTGAAAGCTTTTGGACCACAAAATTTTGACTAAACAAATAGTCGATGAGGGTAGAACTCCCTCTCTTTAAACTTTGACCTAACGATGTACCAATACATTCAATCAATCACCTGCAAGTGATGACCTTGATGATGCTGACCATGGTCCCTTTTGAGCCAGTGACCTGTTTCATCCATCTGCAGTATGAAAAACTTGCAACGATGGGCAAACAACCTGTTATCGACATGGCAATTGAATTCTTTCCATGAAGAATCATGAGTTAGTGATTCAAAAACATCTTTGAAAACAGTATTTGTAGAACTTTGTTCAATACATCTAATGGGTATTAACAATCTACTTTCTGGAATAACTGAAATATTCAGAGACTCCTTTGATCTTGACTTCATATCAATTACTTGAATTGATTTACTTTCTTGTTGACTGATCACTAAGTGAACTTGCTGCACAGAACTCATCCAACTGTGATGGAAAGACTGTTGCAACTTAGTTTGACTTTGAAAGTATCTAAGTAACTGCTGATTTACTTGTATCACTATTTCTTCGTCTATTAACTGATATCTCCATTGACTAACACTTTCACTTAATGCATTAGTTTTCAAATCATGATAAGGAAACTTTAGCACTGCTTTCGAAAATTCTTTGTCATTAAGACTTATAAACTTCCTCTTCACTTGAAAAGAGGGTTCATTACTTTTTAAAGCATGAAATGATGATTCAATACCAAAGAAATGTAACATTGACTTTCCCCAATACTGACCACACCCCTGAAACTGAAAATAAACATACCATTTGAAACAAGTCTTTGATTAGACTAACATGTACCATTCCATACAATACACTATTGATGATGATAGTTTCTAGAATTTAGTTGAATGAATGAGTTGAGAGTCATTCTATTTTTAAGAAGATTTTCATAGGACATTAAATGTATCTCATGTTGCTTATCCTGTTTATGAATAAGATTTCTTGGAAAAGATTTAACCACCTTGACCAATTGAACTATAAACTAAATCTCGCATTCCGAACAATCGTCCTTATGTTGTTCTTTAATAAACATGAGTACATATTTTCTTGAACTTATTAACTGCTTAACTTGATTTGTAACAATTAAATCCAAGTTTGATTTGACTTTATGTGCCCTAACAATAAATTCAACCTCTTCTTTCTTTTGGTGATATTTATTTCTCTTCTGTAAAACACTGCATCTCTATCATAAATATAAGGACTTCTTAATACAACTTCACATATGTCTACTGGGACCACATCTAACTCCACTTCATCAATATATTTAGATGTAATTGCAAATTTTAACCAAGATTGCTTTGTGACATGTATCTAAGCTGATTTATTAATCCAACCTAATGGGTATGGTCTTGGATGATTTTGTGTCTCCAATCCCAATTGATTAACTATATGTTCAGATATTAAATTTGCTTGCGATCCACTATCAAACATTGTGTCAATCTTTGTATGCTTAGAAGTTATCCTTATGTGGAAGAATTCAACTCTTTTATCCTCATGTGAAGGATTTATGTTTGAAGAAGATACAATAGTTTTTGAACTTGAACCAATATCAGAAGTTTTACATGTCGTAACCATGGCGGTTATCCTCCTTTAATCACCTGAATCTAAACCTAGATCCTGCTGGACTGTTGTAATGGCCTTCTTTTCATCCTTCACCTTAAGGAACTTTTTGGGCTTAAGTTCTGGATGAAGTTTCTAGAACTTTGATTCATCATGACCGATTCTCTAGCAATGAGAACAAGTAGGTCTTTCCTTCTGAACGATCGTTGATTTCTTTCTCTTTGAATTGTTCTTCCCCTTACTGTCACTGGAATCTTTGGTTTCCAACTCTTTGGATGAGTGAGATGAAAACTTGAATGGTCTGCCACCTGATTCAATATGTATGGCCTGAACACACACCTCATCAAAATCATCAGGATTAAACATCAATAAAGTATGCTGCAAATATTAATGTAGTTTGCCAATGTTAACAAAGTTTCACGTGTATCCAATGAAATACCAAGTGCCAATGCTTTCTTTTTGAACTCCTGAGCAAACTCCTGAACACTCTGCCCTTTACCTTGCCTCTGATGTTGTCAATCAATAACAGCTTGTTGCATGTATCCTAAAGGATAGAACTGTTTCCTAAGAGCTTTTAAAAACTTAGACCATGACGAGATGACTTTTCCTTTACGCTTTACATCTATCTGAGTTTTAATTTCCCACCAAATTAAAGTTGTTCCCCCCATTCTAAGTGTAGCTAACTGAATTTCAATTTTATTGCTAGAAATGTTCTGAATGGGACAATACACTTCTAACTGCTTAATCCAATTATCTATCTTTTCAGGATTCATTTCGCCATCATATATAGGTAACTCAAATTTCACATCAAGTTTCAAAAGAGATGTTTTCTTAGGTTTCTTTTCCATTTCATATTTTGCACTGGAAGAAGAATAAGAAGAAGAGGATGATGGAGATGACGGAGGTGAAGGTGGTTTATTAGCCTTTCCTTTACCTTTGTTCTTCTTCGATGTCTTTGAAGAAGCATCTCTCGCCTTCTTGTCTTCGTACAATTCTTCTAACCTCTGTTGCATGGTTAAGAACGCCTGCTGAAACTGTTCTTCACTCATCTTAGTTTCAGTGTTTTCACCTGCATCAGGTCCTAAAATGGTCGATTTCTGAACAACTCGTTGCTTTCCAATCTCTAGATCGATCTACTCAATGATTCCTTCTCCTCATTGTGACTTTGACCTGGTTAACATTCAATGGCAAATCCTACAAACTCAACCTACTCTGATACCAAATTACATGATCTGAAATGATCATAAACTAAATACTGAGGTAGGATTGATTATCCATTAATGATTTGAATGTTAGTTGAAGCACGCAAAGAGAGGAAAAACTGCTTGAAGGGAACACTTTACGACAGCTAATTAAACATAAAATTGATGCATAACAGAAGTGCAAATAGTAAAAACACAGTTATACCAAACAACAAAATTGATGACAGAATTCATCCCTGATGGACTACGTCTCCGAGTCCGCTTTCAAGATGGGTGACCATTTTTATTAGGAATGAGAAGAAAGGAGTCGATTACATAGAGATTTAGTCAGACTGAACTTGCACACAGGAAATTATGACCTCTGTAACCAGAAAGCTCTATGAACTCTCCGACCCAGATTTCCAACGCTGCTTACAGTTTCCAAAACCGATACCGAATGCTCCCAAAACTCTGAAAACAAAATCGCATATGTACTCCAAAATCTACATACAAAAGTCAAAAACCACTCTAATGTCTTCAAAGAAGCAAATCCACCTTAAAAAGGCTTGTAGGTACATGATAACCTCCATGGGCTAATTACAATATGAATTGGTTGCTCCATGATGAGTTTACAAACTCGGTCTAGTTGCAAGAGGACACATAAGTAGGTTCCTAAGGTGGTCGGATTAGTTTGTTTTACAAACTGCAACAACAAACCAAAAATAAACATTATATAAAATCATAACTATTTATGGTCAGCTAATCAAGTGGAGGAGGTTGGCAGTTGTGTGTGACCAGCTGCGGTCTAACCGCAGGCTGACACCTCTGAAATCTGCCCCGGCAGTTCTAGCTACCCTCGCGGTGACTATTGCCATGTGTTTGTGTTCTTCCTGCACGGTTAACCTTGGTGGCTTACCTCCAATGCGGTTGCAGTTCTGAGACCTGGCGGATGACCATACAACCTTCACATGTCACTGTATCTGCTATGGTTAGGGTGGTGGTCAACTGGTTGCGGTTAACCGCTAAACCGTTGCTTTGTTCACATGCACAGCCTGCTCCAACACGGTTTGAAGCTGCGGTTTAGGTTAACCTCCGATGCAATTCTAACCTCTGCCTAACTTGCTCACATGGCATAGTCCCGACGCAGTTACCTCTGCAGTTAAGGGACTGTGTTTATGTTCTATAATGTTTTATATTACATTTTAACATAGGTCGAGGGTTTGAATGCGATGGTTAGGGTTTAGGACTTAGAAGTTTAGGGTTAGGTTTTGGAACTTGGTTTGAATGTGATGGTTAGGGTTTAGAACTTAGGATTAGGGTTTAGGTTTAGATACATGGTTTGATGGAGTCTAGTTTTAGGATTAGGGTTTTATAACACATTTGTCATAATGTGACAAAACCAAAAAAATATCATCAATACAAGAGCACTTATGACAACAACCTAAATCCTGAGAAGGTGAATGATATCGAACTTTTTCCCTCAATGACACCTATGTCAACATCAAAACTTGCTTGTCGAATGACAAAAACACATGTCGTCGACCATTCCTAGCGGAACTGTCGATGAACTCAAGTCGATAACCAGGTACAACCCATATCAACTAATTGCCATGAAGACCATAAAATTACCTTAACAACTTGATCCATAACCAACACTTTTTGAACTGAAGCGACGACGACACTGAACACTGATGACAACACTTGAACACTTGTACAATTGAATCAACGAAATCCTCCTGGATCAGTCACAGGGAATTCCATGGTTGAATATTTCTCTCAAGGGACCCTAGAGTTGGTTCCAAACCTAAATTTTAATATTTCTTTACATTATCACCATCCTACAACTTGCTCCTTCTACATAGCCCACCACCTGGCTAGTGTAACCGGCAACACAACATCCAATGCGGGAATCCTCGAACACTCTGGTATCTACTCTTCAAACTCTCAAACAAAAATATCTACTTCTGAAAAACTTATCAAACTAAGGTGGATTATGCACCATCCTTGTAACATGTGTGCATCTCCTGGTGATGACTTCATGCAACCGACTCTGCCAATTCTCTAAGGCTTCTTCCGATTCGAAGGCGCAAGACACAATGTTATGCAAGCTTAGCACTCCATCAACTATCATATTTACATAATCATCCCGTCAAGTTGTGACATTATAAATATTATCTAGGCCCTCTAGACTAAGCTCACCTTTCAAGGGATCGACATACTAATCCCCTTCACTTAGGTCTAGTGGTGTAATTACTCAAATGTTTTTGCCCTCGAATATCATTTTTCTTTTCTTCAGATTGATAACTACATGGTTATCGAAGGCCTAATTGATCCCCATAAGAGTCGGATAGGAATTGGTATCATCCGCGATTTAGATCACCTCAAAATCGACAGTGCTTGACACCCCGTCAATTTCCATAGGTACTCTTGACAACTGCTCGATAGGAAAAACCTGATATTGATTAGCCAATCTACGTTAAATTGGCAACCAAGTCAGCTTGGGTTTCCCCATCATTTCCTAAGTGCTTTTCAGTAGAATATTTACATCTAATCTAAGTCCAAAACAATTTCGTCCATCTCGTACTCTCCAATTTGTGTGCCGAACCAGAATTCTTTACTAGTCCTCTTCCTGCAAGCAACTTGATTCACAACTCTTGGCAAAGCTCGCACAATTGTCTCCTTAGTTCCATGAGTGCATTATTCTACCATCTGTATAAACTTATCCGAGGCCTAAGGATCTCTTACCAATTTCAAAAAAAATTGTAGCAGACTCTGGACTAGACCTACTATGGTTCCTTACTCTCTACCTATAGTAGTATCAAATATCTCCATAATGGCTACCTTTTTCCTAGCCTTTAGATTATCCCATTATTTCGCAACTATTTCTCGTCAAGCCTCCTTATACGTGGCCTTTTCTCTGACCAGGTCAAAAATCAGAGGGGGTTTGGGAGCTCTCCTCACCCACTAGGGCTACAACATTTAGGGTCTCGCAACGTCGGCTCTATTCTGACACCTCCTCATGTTATCGCACCTGTCAATTGTTGAGTCCTACGTGGCTCGATGACTATCATATATACATTAGGCCCCTTCTTTTCCTTCCACTTAGCGACCAACTAGGGACAATTATCCTTCAGATGATCTAACAATTTGCAATAAATACAAGTGCAACAAGGATTGGTGCAATCTCAAGATAAGTGTCCTTGTTGCCTCCAATTATAACATAGTATAGTGCTCTATCCTCAATTTAATCCTCATCTTACTTTACCTGCTCCTTCAGGTCCTCTATCCACCATACCTCACCCTCGCCCTTATTGGTTGTACTTTCTGTTTTGATTATACCTGGACTAGTTAAATCCACTTAATGTTGTTTTTTGGCCTTCAGGTCCTGCTCTCAGAATGAGTCAATTGTGCACTTGTTCATCAGTTCCAGTGCGCAGTAATGGTGAATATCCTACCCCACTGACTTTCAGAAGTCACAGAATAAACTACAATTTATGGCCTCATATTTTTGCATCGTCGGGAAACTGGACGATATATGGCCCCATACCTTGCAAATTTCGCACCACATTCCTCTACCTTGAGCAAGTGGATCCGTTGCACTAGTTACCATATATTCAATCAACAATTTGCATTCGTTCCTATGGTGACCCTCTATTTGATAGATTTTGTACCATACTTTCTCCTGCTTCTCTTTCCCTTTCATTAAATCTTGGAGTTAGGAAGCCAACGCAGCCAACTGGGACTGCACCTGTGCCATACCATTATTCTCCCCTCCACCTTCTACTGAGGCTTCTAATTTCAATTCCAACTCGAGAGCTTCTGGCTATGTGCATATCCTTTATTGTGTCAATGGTATCCTAATGTGTTGGAGTAGTCCTAAATAAACCATTCCTTATGTTGCATGTCTCAAATTTTGAACGTCATCCTCTCCTTCAATACTTTAAACTATTGATCAAAGTCCCATACCGATTCTCCTATACTTTGCTTAAACTCCTTGATTTTCGTAATACATCCAAATTTAGACTTGGGCCTCTGAAATTCCCTTGATTAAAGCTTTTTTAATCTCCATCAGGGCCTTATTCTATCCAGTTTGGGTCACGCTTTTGAAATTCATATACTAGTTTAGTGTGTGATCCCTAAACGGCTTCCATTTGTGCAACCTTCATGGCCTTGTCTTGGACCTACTTAGTTATCCAGACAACACATATAAATAAATGTTATTCTGGGTCTTCAGTCCCAGCACCGTGAAACATGTACATCCTCAAATCTGTGCTCGACGTGATACCCTGCATGGTACTTCCTAAAGAAGTACTTCCTCCTACAATTGTCATACTGCTAGAAAATTACACGTCTGACTACGCACAACCCTAAATTTGAATACCTTACATCCCCCCCCGCCCCCCCACAACTAGACCAATTCCACTACTACTACTATTTCCTCCTCCCTAACTAAAACTACCCTCTACACTAGTTGAATCAGTGCGTTGAGTGCTTACCTCCTAGTAAGTAGATGCATACAGGGTGGTGGTTTCGACCCCATGCATAGTATGATTATGTTGTCCCAATTCTAAATCCTTTGTACCACATGGACTTAGTTGTTCCCTATCTCTTACCTTAGTTCATGGTGTGTTGAACTGCATCCTTCATAACTCTGGTCACTAGCACTACTCCTTGTCTTGCAATGACCTCTCCTAGCCCCTCCCTCTGGGCTCCTTCTTTTGGCAGGTGTTGACGATGGTTGACCTCCTCCCGCGTCACCCTATCGATATCTCTTGCGACTCCTCAAAGTACCATCCTCATAACTCCCTTGCTCCATCCTTTCCTTTTTCCTTCTTCTGTGCAGTTCTGGGCCCATTGTCAGCCTCCACCATAGTCCTTCTTCCTCTTTCTCTTTCCTGCTCCTCGGACCGTTCTCCTATGTCTCCCCATCTCCTCAAGCAGCTTAACTGCTCATGGTATTAGACTCCATAGGAAAAACACTGTGGTCATACAACATCATCTTTATCAATAACGAGATTGACCTTATAAGTCTTCCTCTCAGTCCTTTAAAAAAAATTGCTCCACTGTAGTATTGGACATCATCGCTTTTACTACAAACTCCACAATGTATCCTTCGAGAACACTTTCAAACCAAAACTCGACAACATAGAAATTTTTTTTTGCTCACTGCTTGTAGCTGACATACTTCCTTTGACATCCACTTCCTTGGCCCATCGTGCCAATTCGTCCCATTATTTTCCTTCAATCGTTGAACCCACTCTATCAAGATATTAGGGAACTCTTCAAAAAAACTTCATGGAATTCGATAAACATGTACTTTTGTAGATATTTCTCTGAGTTCCGGTTCTTGTCTCCAATCTCTTTCATGACGAACTTGCGCAGCTTCCATCTCAACCACCATGTAATTTCCTCCCTCATTGGATTCCATAGTTTCCACATTCCTAGAAGACAATCCTGTCACACAACCATCACAGTCCTGGCAATAGAACCATTTGTTAGCACATGGGATTTTGACAAACCCAAGATTTGCGACACAGTGGCCAACAATAAAGACCCACTTAACATCGGTCCTTTTCGAAACACCCACAAAGTGAGTGAAGTTTCACCCGAGATTCTAATGGGTGACTATCATAATTAGTCTTATGCAATTTGATAGGACTGTCTTATCGCTTACGACACACCATTCTTGACTGAAACATGATACAATCCCTAACTCTTACTACACATTGTGCAAGGTGTTAACCTTGTCTATCCATTCACTAGCACAAGTCCACAACGATTATCCACAACATGCAACCCCAGATACAGATTCAGTTTATTGAAGGCCAAGTCGATGCCAGACTCTGATGACTTGGATATTGACACACGAAATTAGTTTACACTTTGATCCACTATCAGTCATTCGACTCTCCACGCTCATTCAAAATGATTTTTACATACACCATTACGGGCCCATACCAAACCAGATCATCACAATAAACAATAATTCCATAGCATATCAATAACACATACATTCAAATTATTAGTCAGAGTTGTAAACCATCATCCCATCACAAAGGATACCATAAATTAACGTATAAAACATTCACATAAGTATGCAATAAGACGATGAAGCAACTTCTTCAAACATTGGCTTATATTTATATTAACGCAAGAGACGTGGTATCCAAGATTACATATGTTAATTAAATAGGCTCATCGGCCTTTCATGACATCATTGTACAACAACAGTAACAAAACGGTAAACATCAATACTAGGCTCATAACACTAGAGACCAAAACCATTACAACAAGGTTCCAAAGCAATGACAAACTTAACCATAATACCCCCCTCATTACATTAAAAGACACTAGACAAATTATACAGACTCTATGACTCAACTTCTTCTGTGCTCGACCATCCAATAGCTGCTCAACATTCCTATGTCACTAACCGTTGCTAATGATTTCTCCTAACCCCTGTGTCATCTTCAATGAGCCATCTTATAGCTGCTCGAAACCCTCTCAAATCCTCCTAGCTTCCTGCATAATCCATCCAGTTGTTCTAAGAAACCATCAATATATTTCCTTTATCCTCCTTAGTTGTCCCATACATGTTAATGGTTGTCCAAAATATATCTTCCACCGTTTCACTACACTCTACCCCATCTCTCCCTTCTTCAACATATCTCCAACTATCTTCTTTCCTTGATCTCCCCGCTTGGCTCCATCTTTTGCGAAATCGTAATCGTCAATATTCCTTTGCACGCATCTTCCTTCCTCAAATTCCACTTTCACCCTTCTATGCATCATCCATCTTCGCCACACCCTTCCTACGACGCCAGCCCTATGTTGCACTCCATCTTCCCCTTTTCGTGTTCCTCAACCTTGTTGTGTGGTCCTGCAATGCTAAAACAATTCAAAAAAAATATTGGTCTCCAACACAATACTAATCCTTGATAATTGTAAGAAGGATGCCAAGAAGAATTTTCTAGCCATAGATTCAAGCAATCAAGTAAAGAGTAACTTAGATGTGAATGAGAAGATTGATTTCATTTTAGTGCAAAAGAAGATGAATCGAAGTTGCTTTTGTCATAAGGAAGAGAAGGAGATGACAAAACTTTTCCATATGAATATCTAGGTCAAGAAAACCAAGATAGATTCTTTGTTTGGTTCTAATTTGGAGGCTAATCTTATAATATCTAATATAGTCAACAAGCTTGGGTTGGAGGTTCATGATCATACAAGCCTATACCCAATGGGGTGGGAAAACAAGTATGCATGGATCAAGGTTATGAAGCAGTGTAAGATCAAATTTGTTGTAAGTGTAGAGTTTACCAATGAAGTCGATTTAAATGTGGAAACCCTTGACATGTGTGGTTTAGTCTTTGGAAGCCCCTATATGTATATCAGGGGTGCAATATTCATGCAAAGATCCAACTAGTACAACTCGATCAAGGACAAGAACTCTTAAATCATTAACACACATAAGATAAATTGAAGATATCACTGGTAATCACCAAACATGCCAAGCAGTTTATTATTTCCAGTAAGAAATATGTGCCACCTTTCTTAAAAGAGAATTAGCTAAGTGATGAATTGGTAATGGAAAAGGCATCCTTGGAGGGATTTACTAAAGGGAAAAAACAACAATTGGAGGAGTTGTGACATGCATACAAAGGAGTGTGTAGTCAATAAACAATGCATGTTTATATTTAAAATGTATTGTAAAAATATATAGATTGATAGAATGATAGAATTGGTTGAATGTTACAATGAGGGCCTTGCTTATATATTAGGTAATGTGTCCCTTCAGAAATAGTTGTGTCCTTTGGGACATGTCTCTTCAATAACTAATTATTATCTAATATATAGTTATGTTTGTTACATTGCCACCCCATTTAAAAATTGCTTTGTCCTCAAAGCAAAAGAGGCAGGATTCTCTTAAGTTGAGCGCCTTATTGTGAATGTCATCTATCTATTTTGACTTCGGTATGAAATTTGTCATTAGTAACTATCTTGGAATCAAGGTTTATGTTGAAATGTGTAGATTGGGAGGTACTCCAACAACCCCTAGGGTATTGTGATTGTGAGGAGTTCACCCACAAAAAAAGAAGTTTTGTGGGCAATGTACCCAAGCAGTGGGATTTGTACCCAAAGTTGTGGGTGAAAGACCAAGTGGAAAATTAATTGTTTAACCATTGTTTGAAAGTGGGCACCCTTGAAGTGTTAAGGGTTACCTAGGGCTTCAGTGGTGTTGGAAAAAGTCAAATGAAATGAATTTTATTTCTGAAGAAATGGTGTTTAAGGATGATGGCTTAGTCAGCTTGGTTAAGTGATGCAACCCTTGGTGAAATGTGACACCACCAAAGAAAACTATGAGAAGGGATGGAAGATGAGTTCTTTTGGAATCCATCCAATCAAGGATCTTCTCAAGAGATTTCTACCCCAAGAAGGAAATAAAAAACCTCATGTAGCACATGCCTTAAAGGAGGGATGAATTGGAGCATGTATGGTCTGTTCAAGTCTCAAATGGAGGCCGAGTATGCTAGGTTTGAATATGGTTTGGTCTAATTGTTTATGCCCTTGTTAGAGGTATGTTCAGGCAAGTTTGGAGGTTGTTTTCTATGTGGTTCGTGCCCTATTTAGGGCTTCTTATATGCATGAAGGATCTTGCCAAAAGGCTGTAATATTTGGCCTGTTTTTTGTGCATGAAAGAGAGGGCAAAGACCCTAAAGAAGTGGAAATTCGGTCTGATCCATCTCTATGATAGGGTCACATTCCTTGGGAGTATTTCATAAGTGTTACAGTGGGTATAAGAGGATACAACCTACCTTAGATTGTAGAATAAAGAGTGTGAGGTTGCAACAGGAGATAGGGTTGTCATGAAGTGAAGAAAGGAGGGTGAAATCATGGAGAAGTGTAGAAGGTAATGAGGTGAAGATATCCTATAAGGAAGGTTAGGACAACAAGTTGTGTGCCATAGCTTTAGTCATCCTTGGAGGATGAAGGAGACAATTAGAGGGCATACCTTTGAAGACCTTAAGAGCAGTCATTCTTGAAGCAACTAGAGGATTACTAGAGGGCATATTTGATGAGCTTATGTTCAGTCTTCTTGTAGTGGCATGAGGATTGATAAAAGGTAGATTGAAGAGTTGGGTGTGCAAGAAAATATGAAGTTGCATAGGACCTTGTGAGAAATAGTAGTAGAGGCATTGGAGCAACAATACTCTTTGCAAGTATAGGTGGCAAAGGACCTGTTAGGTGTTCAAGGTAAGTGGATTGAAAGGTTTGGTGTAAGTGTTTCTTCAACAAGTCAAGTGTGTCTTGTTCAAGGGAATATTGATTGTCATGTTTTATTGACATCAAGCTCTAGGTTTTCCTCATATTAAGGCTTAGTGTAAGGGCCATGATCCCTGGTACAGGAGCCCTATGTTTGTTGTTTTAAATTTGTAATATAACAAGTTTTGGGTTGTGTAAATTTCTTACGTACTTCATTTATTCACTATTGTACATTTTCTAGCATGCAAAGTGCTTGGTGTTGTGAAATTTTAATGTGTTTTGTGATTGTGTTTTAGCCATAGACCTGATTCTAAAGTGCCAAGGAAAATTCAACAGATTATCCCTTCCCCTTTGAACCCTTTAATTATGTGTGTGTGTGTTTAAAGTGACTTTATAAAAATTTGTTATAAGGAAACTTATAATTTAATAAATTGACTTTATAATTACTTTATATAGTGACTTCAATAATTTGTTAAAGTTGTTTTATTTTATTTTTTTATGCCTAATAGTCACAATATGGATTCTTATGGTCAGGACCAGCCAGGGGCTTGTTTAGCCAAAACGAGATTGCAAAACTATTTTGGGTAGTTGGTTTGTAGGTTCGTCATCTTTGATTTCTATTGTTGCCTCACTGCTTAATGTCTTATTTATATTCAACATAATCGTGTGCCTATTGAGTCATTCTTCTTCCTCTTTATCAGCAGATTTTTTTTTTCCATCCTACCAAGGTATCTCTCCCTAGCTTTCTCCATCAATAATATTTTAAGCCTTTATATAATTCACCATATCAGAAAGCTTGAGCAAAAGCCTGCCCTCAAAATATAGTATCAGGTATCCCTTTGGCCAAGTACCCGAGGGGACTCCAATATGTTTTCTCTTTAGCACAATTATGGGTTCATCTGAAGCCATAACATTCACTTCCCTTATCTAGGGATTGTAAGAGGAGCTAATGTCTACAACTACCATATGATTATCGTGTTGCTATAGTAGGATGATTATGTCTCCGCAAAGTTCAAGAAAAAATATTCCCTTTTTAAGTTAGACAGGAGATGTTGTTACTTTCTTAATAAGGCGACCATCCTCTTTAGAAAAATAATTTCAAAGGGATTCAGTATCGATATCATTGTAGATATTACAGATGGGTATAAGCAATTCCAACCATTTTATAATTCTCTTCCTCTCTCAATTAAACATTTTCAATCGTGAGTTTCTCTTATTGATAAATGGTATTTGTGTTCTTTTCTCATTGTATGCAAGGTTGGGATCAACTACATCGTCATTCTCTTTAATCTACACCTTTTATGGTTATTTTCTCCTTTTTAGAGAATCGTCCTCTTCTTCAAGAACATCATCATCTAGTTTGTCAAGTTTGGTTGAATCCTCTTCCTTGAGATGAAGTCGAAGGGCTGGTTGAGGTTGTAGCGTGAGATCCATTCCTCCATTTTCACCCAAATTTTCAAATCAGGGTACAAATCTTGTCGCCCATAGAGATATTTTACTAACTCTTGATTGTAGGTGAGGATAGAAGCATAGATTCTAACGGGTTCTAAAATGAAGCTATTTGAAATCAGACAGAAAGACTCTTCAAGTATTCTTTCACCACTCTCATAATCAGAAATATTTGGGCTTTAGTTGTGGCTTCAACTTCACTTTTGCTTTCCAAAATCATTGGAAATTTGTATGAACCATAAGTATCTAGTTGTTATTCCTATTGGTCGTACATCATTGTTACCTATATTGGAGGACAATGAAGGAGGAGGTTAATGTTGAATGGGGTAAATGTTACTTTTGTTTTTTGGTGGGCGTGAATATTTATTAGAATTGGCGCCAAGGGGTTGTTTTTGTAATTGTATATTCATTATTAGCAGTGGTGGTTTTGGCAGTAGTAGTGGCAACAATTATTTATTTTGGTTTTCAGTAAGGAGTAGCTGTAGAAACACCTTTTTTGTACTGATCACATGTTTCACTTTCCTCATCGCTGCTAATCGAACTCGGCTTAAGAGTGGTCTCACACTTCATCTCCTCATATTTAGTCTCATCTATAACTTCTACATCTTCAAGCATTGAATCTGATGATTCAAAGTGATTTAGCTATTTTGTAACTATTTCTTTCATTTCATGTAATAATTCTCATTCAGTTTGGTGGTATTCTAACACTGCTTGGGAATATGTTTCCATGATTTTAGGACCTAAAGCTTAATGGTACCCTAACGTGGCTTTGGCCAAGTGATCAAAAAACTCGACTCTGTGCAGCAGTTGAGTGGCCAGAGGGTTGAATAGCTCTAATACCATTGTAGTAATCAAACGGTGTATGTTTGCATTTTAAATGTATTGTAAAATATATATTGATTGAATAATAGAATTTGTTGAGTGTTACAATGAGGGACTTGCTTATATATTAGGAAAGGTTCCTCTTCACAAATAATCATGTCCTTTGGGATATGTCTATTAAATAACTAATTATTATTTAATATATATTTATGTTTTGTACGGAGTGTTCTAAGAGCCCAAAGGGATACCACCTAAGAGGGAAGTGGAGCATGAAATACAATTCTTGCTTGAATCCCCATTACCAAATATTGTGTTAATTTGACAACTCAATGACAAATTCCAACCATGGGATGAGATTCCTCTTTTTGAGAGGACCAATTTTGACTACTAAAGTGCTCAATTTGGACAAGGGAAAGTGTATTTTTAAATTAAAGACCACATATGAATATTTGATCAGGTCAGCCCTAAAACAAATTGGACACCCTTGGGAGGTTATAAATACAAGTGACCTCAACCTCATTTGGATATGATCATGAGACATTCTTCTATTCTCTTCTTTGGTTTAGCTTGCATATGTCTCAGGAAATTTCACGGAGAATGGTTGGCACGTGTCCAAATTGCAGGGTCTGAAGCTTGCATCTTAGTTTTTAGGGTTTTAGGTCTCAGCCACAGGCATGTCATGGAGAAATTTCAATTGCAACCACAAGCATGTCATGGAGAAATTTTGACCAAATCCTTTCAGCCACATGCATGATACATCTTCCCTGCAACTAGAACTTAAAGGTTGAATTTTTCAATTGATCGAATTTTTCGCCCGTTGATCGCAAAGTTCAATAGTTGACTACAAACAATGATAGTTGACTACAAGTTCCTAAATTAGGGTATTTGTATTATTAACATGGTTGGGTTCATCTTATGGATAATATTTAGTTGATTTTATTGGATAGTTGTATGGATGAATATATGGATCATTGTACTCTCTTTTTTTGAATCATTCAATGACAATCTAATAAGAAGAAGAATTTGAAAAGGCTTCCCCCGTAGTAGGTTTTTCCCTAATCTCCGACCAATCCTAGTGTCTCTATGTGTGAATGTTTTTCTTCTATTGTTTCTTTATGTTCCGCTACATTAATGATGATATTGTTCTTTCTACATAGTTGCATATGTTGTTGAATAATGATGTAAATCTGAATAATGATATGATGTTATGGGGTGAATTTAAATATGGAAATAAGGAAATGTGATTATCAGAGCAAAGAAAAATATAGCCTTAAGAAAAAGTTAACATGGTATCAAAGTTCGGCTAGAGAAAAGTCATTGAAGATCGCCCCTATTAAGACACTTTTGATGGATTCCAGAGAATATGGAGGAGACCTAAAAGAATACTAGGGTTTGAAGGAAAGTCTAGGTAATATGATTTTGATAGATACTATGACCTTAAGGTTTGGAAAGAAACCCTAGGTTATGGCAAATATTTGAGATATGTAATCTAGAAACCCTAGCATGATCAATGTGAATATGTTCAAAGCACTTATGACAGATTTGATGTAGCCCTTGATGGGATAGTCTTGATTAGGCTTGGTTGTTGATGAAGTTGGTTGAAATATTGAAGGCAACATTGTCATATGGATAATGGATAGTCATGACTCTTGAAGGCTAGTTCAAGAGGGAGATGATCACCTCTCATTCAAGATAAGTACTTTTTTATTTATGTTACTCCATTATATCTTTACTTTTGTTTATCTTTACTAATTTGATTATTGATTATACTTCTTAGATGTATATGTGAGTATTTGGATACTTCTAACTCCTTGATGAGATGTGATAAGTGTATCCTCCTTGAGGATCATCTGAGGTGTAGGAAAGATGGCTAGTGCAGGAATAGAAGAGCTAGTGCTAGAAAAGGAAAAGAGGCACCTGATGAAAAGTTAACAAAGTGCTCCAAGCTACCAATGTCAAGGTGCACAGGTATCTATAAGGTTTATATGATGTATTCTTTTAATGTTATGTTTCAGCTTCAAATATTAGATGGAAATATAAGCCCTAAGGTATGATCACCTTCATGAATGACTCATATTGCATATGAAAGTAAGTTTGATTCATGGTCCTTATGATGAAATAGTGCACTTGGTATTGGAAAAGTATCTTACATTCTATTAAGTCATGGTAAATCTAACTAGAAAATTTGATTTTTTTTATATTAGTATACTAGAAAAGTATCTTACGTGATGAATTTAGTGATGTTATAAAGAAGGCTAGCACATTGCTTCTTATATATCGTATCTTGATGTTATTAATAGTTTTTGAAACAAGCATGGTAACCATGATGATAGAAGTATAACAATAAGATGGATATTCAGGATCTTCTTGTTGACCTTGTTTAGATTTTGATAAATTGGACAATGTAATTATGACATATGGTAAAATTAGATGCCCCAACTTGATGATTATGATATAGTGATTATGATCTTTGAAGTATGATGATACACCTGTCAGTTTCCCTAATCATATGACTCTAACCCTTGATGAAAATTTTGATGTCATGTTCATATATGATGACAGATTAGCTGAAGCTAGCATGTTATGACCATGATGGATATATGTTTTAGAACCTAATATAGTTTGACTTTGTGATCTAATTTTTATGTTGATGCATGACAATGTTATGATAGACAATTTGGTAACATGAATGATGATGATTGAAGTGGACGCTCATTAAGAGGGAGAAACTCTTCATAAGATCCCTACACCTACTGTAATTTGCATTAAATATGTATAAAATTATCTACTATTGAAATATGATTTCTAGACATTAAATATCTGATAGTGTTGGTCTGCAACAAGTTCTGGTCTAAGACGAGAGGTTTTCCTTACTCTAAGCTTCAACTGCATGGAAGCAAGCTTAAGAGTGTGGTTGTAGCCTCTCAACCACACAGAAGAAAGCCTATGGGTGTGGTTATGCATGTAGGTCACCAATTTAAAGCTCTATGCATAAAACCAAGAATGCACTAGCAGTATTGATTAGGTGCTCAAAAAAATAGCTCAAAATTCAAAATTGTCGGATTGGTATGGAACCTAGATGACCGTGTAGTTCTCGTCATCCTGAATCTGAAGCCAATCGTTTCGTGCGAAATGGACTTTGTATGAATCCAAAAACGAGTTTTTTTCACTTTCCCAAACAAGTGAATTTTAAAAAAAATTAACACCCAAGTCAGCAGTCTGTACTGATGATGTAGCGTTGACTGGGCAAGGTAGATGGTCATTGATGACGGTGAATGGTATCATGCCAAGTGGCACATTCTTATTGGTTGAATTTATGCAGTTTTGATTGGTTGGTGGGGTGGCCAACCATGGGCTAACATGTGGCCCAACCGAAGGCCGCCACATGGCAGCCCGGGCGGCCACCAAAAACTTGGTTATAGTCTGGGCAGAGTCATCGGAGGTTAAACCTGCGACCTCCCAACACACACCAATCCATTTACCAACACGCCACGGGGAAGTTCTTAACTATAATGGACTTCGGGTTATTTTTAAAATTTAATGCCACATAATTTGGGGGTAAGGATAGCCCATGGATACACCACCACACACGACCACCGCGGAGGAGGAGTGAGGGCCTGACCGGCGAGGGTGGGCCGTTGGCCTTAGCCGAGAGCACGTGGCCCCCCATGTGGCCACATTTTTTAGACTTAAGGATGTAGAGGACAAATTAAGGCGCCCACAATTTGCACCGGAATTTGGCCAAAACGATGCTCCGTTAGCGCGTTTTGCGGGCGAAATTGTAGGATGAAGCCGGATTTTGGGGAATTTCTGATGCGATTAGCAGCATATTGGGAAAGGCCATAAATTCTTCAATTTTTTACCAAATCATGAGTAGAAAGAGGCTACACATGCATTTTTGGGCATTCTTGAACCATTGGAAGAGGTTTCAAAGCATTCTGAGCATTGTAAACTGATGTATTCACATTTTTTAGCATAATAGAGAGGGCCAAGCCATTGAAAGTTGGACCAAGGAGATGTAGCCCAGGATGGGTGAACTTCTTCTTCATGTGTTATTGTGATATTGTTTATGGTGATGTTTATTTCTATCATTAGTTGTTGTTCAGTCATTTGTTTATGTTAATTTGCACATAAAAATTACATAAAAACACTAAAAAACCCATGTTTAAAACTTGCAAACAACCTCATGAATCCTCAAGCATATTTAATATAATATTAAAAGGAATTTTAGCATGGCAAAACTAATTTTCTTAATCAGATCAAGTTCGATATCAGAGCTCTTGTTTTTATTTTTGGCAAGAAGGATTTAACTGTTTGCAAGTGAATGTCATGCTTACAAGGTTAAAACTCAAAAGAGGAGAAGGGAAGCTAGTTGAAAGCCCTAAAGTTGGGTCAAGGGGAAGGAGGGAAAGGTTGCCACAATCTCCACCACCATTTCTTCCTCAAGTTTCAGTTGAGACTCCATTGAGCATGTCTCATGAAGGAGAACCTACAAACATGACAGAGGATGAGAAGGTCTTCAGGAAGGATTTATTTGATATGACAGAGATGGTGAAGGTACTCTATGAAGAGAGGAATATCAGACTGCGGGGTTAAAGCTCCAAACTTCCCGAAGGAGAAGCTTCTTTAGGAGGAGTAGGTAATGAAAATGGAGGCAACCTCCACTCTCTCCACCATATTCTTCATCTTCTTCTTCACAAGCATCTTCACCCTCTTCCAGTAACACAACCCTTACTCATACTCATCAATGTACCTAAAAAGTAACTAGTAAATCACCCTTATTAAAACTTGATGTTAAATTGAACTGCCCATGTATAATGGTGAAGTGAATGCAGAGAAGCTTGATAATTGGATTCGTCAATTAGAGGTCTATTACAGAATTCAAAACCTTCAAGAGGATGACATAAAGATTCAATTCGCTTCCTTGGGGATGGAGGTGCAACATTATTATGGTGGGAATCAAAGACACAAGAGGAAATAAAAAACATGGTAAGATCTCAATTTCTTATATGCAGAAAGCCAATTCTACCCTCTAGCTTATATGCAGAAAGCCATCATGAATTGGCAGAACTTTAGACAACTTAAAAGTTTAAATGTGCGAGATCACACCCAAGAATTCAAAAAAAGGTCTTTAATGTTAGGTGTAGATTTGCAATCACAAGACACGTTGTTGAAGTACATAGGGGGTTTACACAGTTACCTTAGGCATACTATCCTTATGTTTAAGCCCAATAATCTAGATGTGGTGTGTGCACAAGCCACTCATCTTGAGGCAAGAGGGAAAAACGCTCCAGAAGAAGGTAGTAAAAAGCCATTTAAGGGTAAAGGAAAAGAAAATGGCTTCAAAGGGAAGCGAAAGAAAAATGCATCCATTAAGAAGGAAGGAGATAAATTAACATGCAAGCATTGTTCCAAAGAGGGTCGCAATGAAGCTCATTGTTGGAAGCTTCATCCCGAAATGAAACCAAATAAATTCAACAAGGGAAAACAAAAGACAACTGCAACCACTCAACGGGATTTGGGATCTGATTCGGGTGATGAAACTAAAATTACATCCATGGGTATGAAAGGAAAAGAATGAATTTCTAGCATTAGTACTTCAAATTCACACAATGAAACTCCAAATGAAAATACGATGACAAAACTTTTCCAGTGAAATTTTCTAAATCTACACATCAGGAATCCTACTGCATTCACTGGTTTATCATATCCTACTTGTTCTTTACATTCAACAAGTTATTTAATTATTTAAACAGTGATGAAAAAACTATTTCAAACTACACATACATACAGATCATGAACTGAAGTAAAATGATACAATCACACAAGGGACACTGTTATTTTGGGACAATCATCCCTAGAAAAACCCAATTCGGGAAAATCGGTGCAGCAAATAGAGGGTTTGTGTTATTAAGCATATTTCTGTATACAACTAGGGTGCCAAATCTGTCTCACCCAATGGAGAATAATCTTGGAAAAAGTACCTCTATCCGGAGACAAATATTTTGGAAAATCCAGCAATTAGATGATCAAACCCCACAGATGACAATGTTGTTCCCAGTGTTGGGCAGTGATGGTTTCTCCAAGCTATGCGTTGGAACTGTGTCACCTCCTCTAGGAGTTGCGTCACCCTCCCAGTGAGCCTTCCTTTCTCAGAAATCGATATGTTGAACTGTTGCTCTCTGCCTCACAGAAACTCCAGCGCTTCCTCTAAATGATTGCGTCAGCCCCTCAGGCTTCTGTGTCACCCTCTATGGAGATGTGTTGTCTCTCCTGGTGCTTCTCTACCTCTCTACTATGTATTCTCGGCCTTGGATTAAAGTCCCTCTGCTGAACTACCCCTCTCACTACAACTCAGATCACCTATTCGATTTTCTCAGCAAACCACACCCCAGAAAAATCAAACTCTTTGATCCCACCGGTGTATCTCCAACTGAACCTCAAGCCTCCTCTTATACTTTTCTTGTTGATGAACCGATGGCCGAGATTAAGTCCCTAATCAATGGCTAAGATTAAAACAAACTTGATCCTCGTCACTTAGAAGTTTCTCACCATTATTCTTATTAATACCCATTAATATTTTTATTTTCATAAGTTTAGACCTAGGAACCCATTAAAAATATTAATTATTTTAATAACTCCTCATCCAGATGGAATTTCTCCAAACGATTTTTGGGTCTTAGAGATCTCATGTGTTCTAGCCCCTCCAAAAAACTTCAGAGCTATATCACATTCGATGCTACCCAAAATCAACATTCCCTCTTAGCGAGGAATGTGCTCTAGCAATACTTCCCAATAGAAGCATCACACTCATCCATAACATCAGTCCTCTATGTTGTTGATGCTTGGCCTGATGCCCTTCATCCATTACACTGTTGCTTCTTGTACTACTACCCATGACTCTGCCACTACCACTACTACATTTGTGCTACAACTCCCTCTCAAAATTTTGTATCATGTTGCCCATGGCACTACCACTGCTAATTGTTGCACTACAACTCAGTTACTGAGAAGTAAGTAACTGAAACTTCACCCAAAAATTGACATGTTGGTTAGTCTAGATGCCTCGTGATGCTGAAGCTACCTTTGCTACTAATATGTGTTGACCCTCTGTTGCTACTGCGCTGCTGCAAACTGGTTTGTGCCTCTCGCACTACTACAACATCCACTGCACTGCCTTAGACTTTAGCACTCTAACTCTGCCATTGTTGCTCCATCACACCTCGCTTCAACCGACACCCGTCATTTTGCTACTGTCATTAAGGGCTCCCGTAGCCATATGTGATCCAAGAGTTTGGGCACCTCAAGGATCCTGCCCCTCCATGTAGTCCTCTCGACTGTAGCTCCATGTCGCCCCACCTCTTCTCCAGAGGTGCATGAGCACTCATGGCACAATCGTCATCCTCGCTTTCATTGTCAGATTTTGTTGGAGTATCCTTTGAGTCAGAAGTATCCCCCTTGCCCTTCTTCCGGGGGCACTAAGTGGCATAATGTCTCAGTTCCCCACAATTGAAGCATCTGACCTTAGTTATGTCCTTCTTCTTTCTCTTCTACTACCCTTGATGTCCCAATGATGTGAGAGTTACATCCTCCTCCTCCTCCTTCTTGACCCAGACTCCCTTGTCGCTACTCCCTATCTTGGTAAACTTCCTAAGCTCTTCTTGTCGAAGAGCTACCCACATCTCCTCCCAACTGGGGAGAGTCGCTCTACCCAAGATACTTTGGACAAAAGTCTCCCAGTCTTCGATGACTGCATTTAGGGCAGTCCTGACCATGAACTCAGAATCTGGTGTAGAACCCACGGAATTCAACTGGTCATGAATACCTTGCAACCTAAGAAGGAAGGGATCGATCTCCTCTCCCTTCTACATCTGGTACTATCTCAGTTGATTTACTAATAGCATCTTTTGTTGGACGGAAGATCCCTGGTACAAGGTGGTCAGTTCCTCCCACATCTACCTTGTTTTGTCCTTCCCAGCAATGTGTGGTACTACATGATCTTTGACCCCATCTAGGATCATGCACTTAGCCTTAGCTTGGGACTCATACTTATTTAACGGATCAGCATCGACTAGAATAGAAACTACCTTCAAGGCATAGTCCTTGATGTGACGTTTGTCTAGGATTGTCAGGATCCTCGCCTTCCAGATGACAAAATTGGATACTCCATCCAATCTGTCTTGATCCCTAAACCCATTCACTGTCATCTCTGCTTAAAAATAGGACTATTTCTCTTCTCCCTCTCCTGTTGTCAATCTAGCAAGACTTGGATCTAGATTTCTTTGGTGTAAGAAACCCTCTAAGGAACAAGCTCCTCTAGACTTCCTTTGAGTCCTAATTTCCTTCACATAAATCCTCTGGCCAAATGTTGAATCACTCCTCTCTAATCCTCCTTTTTTGTTGCAACCTAGATTTAGATTTCTTTGGCTATAAATATGTCAAGGAAGTGACTCCCTCTAGCTCAGTTATGTCTCCATAGACATTGTTCTGCACCAACAAAAACCAAATCCCACCAGCTCCTTAAATCGAATTTGCTCTGCTCCTCCATCCCTGGCAACTGGTTGATTCGAACCTTTCAGGCTTTGCGCTGGCCCAAAGAGCTGACACAGTCACTGCGTGGACTCCTCTCTGTCTTTGCGTCACACTCTATAGGCTCAAAATGTTGACGCAGGCATTGCATGAGCCTTTGCATCACTCCTATAACTGCTCCTTTACCTCTAAAACAACACTGTCACTCGAGACAGCTGCTTCTTTGTAGCAAATTCTTTGGATCTCTCGGCTGGTGTCTTCAGTCTCCTACGATTTGCAATGCTCTGATACCATGTGAAAACTTCTGAATCTACACATCAGAAATCCTACTACAATCACTGGTTTATCATCTCCTACTTTTTATTTACATTCAACAAGTTATTTAACTATTTAAACAATGATGAAAAAACTATTGCATACACATACATATAGATCATGAACTGAAATAAAATGAGACAATCACATAAGGGACATTGTTATTTTTGGAGAATTGTCCCCGAAAAAACCCAATTCAGGAAGATTGGTGTAGCATATAGAGGATTTGTATTATTAAGCAGATTTCTGAATACAACTAGGGTGCCAAATCCGGCTCACCTAACAGAGAATAAACCTGGCAGAAGTACCTCTATCCGGAGACATATATTTTGTCAAATCCAGCAATTAGATGATCAAACTCCATAGATGACATTGTTGTTCCCAGTGCTGGGCATGATGGCTACTCCAAGCTTTGCATTGGAATTGCGTCACCCTCCCAGTGAGCCTTCCTTGCTCGTAAATCAATATGCTGAACTGCTTCTCTCTCTGCCTCACAGAAACCCCAGCGCTGCCTCTAAATGACTGCGTCAACCCCTCTGGCTTCTATGTCATCCTCTCTAGAGTTGTGTTGTGTCTCCTGATGCAGCTCTCCCTCTTTGCTATGTATTCTCGACCTTGGACTAAAGTCTCTCTGCCGAACTTCCCCTCTCACAGCAACTCAGATCACCTATTCAATTTTCTCAGCAAACCACGCCCCAAAAAAATCAAACTCCTTGATCTCATCGATGTATCTCCAACTGACCCTCAAGCCTCCTCTTATACTTTTCCTGTTGATGAATCAAAGGCCAATATTAAGTCCCTAATCAATAACTAAGATTAAAACATACTTGATCCTCACCACTTAGAAGTTTCTCACCCATATTCTTATTAATACCCATTAATATTTTTATTTTCCTAAGTTTAGACTTAGGAACCCATTAAAAATATTAATTATTTTAATAACTCCTCATCCAGGTGGAATTTCTCCAAACAATTTATGGGTCTTGGAGATCTCATGTGTTCTAGCCTCTCCACAAAATTTCAGAGCTAGAGCACATCCGATGCTACCCAAAATCAACATTTCACATCAGGGTGATCTCAAAACATAGCAAAATTGATACTCTTTTCAACAATGGCTCTCAAGCCAATCTAATTTCTGAAAACATTGTCAAAAGTTTAAACTTGGAAACCATTCCACATCATAAACCATATCCACTTGGATGGGTGCGTGATAATGCACAATTGCAGGTAAGTAGAAAGTGTAAACTGAAATTCACCATTATTGCAAATTTCATACATGAAGTCGAGCTTGATGTTGTGCCATTAGAAATATGTCGTATAGTTTTGAGCAGCTTGTATCTCTATGACAAAAAAGCTATATTCCATAGACATGAAAACAAATACCATTTGTTCAAATATGGAGTAGAAGATATTGTGAGATCTCATAGCAAGAAACTAAATCTTTCACTTCTTAATGTGAGGCACATGAAAACACTAGTGAATTTAAGCAAGAATTTTGTGCTTCTAATGATCAAACCCAAGAATGATGTTGATAATGAAGCTTTTAATGGTTGTGATTCAAGATTGAAATCCGAATTGGTTGATGTTGTTAACCAATATGATGATATGTTTCAGGAACCAAAACGATTGCCTCTCAAGAGAGGAATCCAACATGAGATACAGATGTAGCAAGATAATCCTCTTCCTAACATTGGCATGTACAGGATGTCAGTGATGGAAAGTGCAGAAATTAAAAAACAAATTCTAGAATTGTTGGATAAAGGGATCATCAGGCCATCTTCTTCACCGTGTGGTTCACCTATTGTTTTGGTGCCAAAGAAAGATGGAACATGGTGCATGTGTGTGGACTTCTGTGCATTCAACAAGATTACGGTAAAGAATTGTTGCCCATTGTCTAGAATAGGTGATTTACTTAATCAATTGAAAAATGCAAAGTATTTTAATAAGCTGGACTTAAGGAGTGGCTACCATCAAATTAGAATCGTTGAAGGAGACATTTGGAAGACAGCATTCAAAACTAAACAAGGTTTGGTTGAATGGCTAGTTATGCCTTTTGGTTTATGTAATGCTCCTACTACCTTCATGCGTGTGATGAATGATGTGTTGAGGCCATTTATTGATGAGTTTGTTATAGTCTACTTATATGACATCTTAATTTTCAGTAAATCTCGTGATGAAAATGTCATGCATGTGAGAAAAGTACTTGATGTCTTAAAGAAAGAACAATTGTATCTAAAGATGTCAAAGTGTGAGTTTGGGAAAACTTATTTAGCTTACCTAGATCATATTGTTGGAGGAGGTGAGTTGAAAATAGATCCCTCTAAGGTTGATGTCATTTTGAATTGACCAAGGCCTAAGACAATTACTGTGGTAAGAAGTTTTTTGGGAGCAACAGAATATTGGAGGAAATTCATTGCTAACTTTTCTTCTATAGCAGCTCCTTTGCATGCATTGACAAGTGTAAAAAAGGTTTTTCAGTGGGGAGGCAAGCAGCAAAAGGCCTTTGATGCATTGAAGGAAAATCAGTGAACCTCATGTACTTGCACTTCCAGACTTTAGAAAATCATTTGAGATTGAGACTGATGCTAGTGACTACGCCATGGGTACAGTCCTCATGCAACATGGTAAGCCTATATGTTTTCATTCAAAAACTTTCAATGGTGCAATGATTAATTATCCTACATATGACAAGGAATTTTTTAGATTGGTGCAAAGTGTGAAAAAGCGGAAACACTAATTGATGGGTAAGGAAACAATCATTCAAATTGATCATCAACCATTGTAATACTTGCAATCTCAATCAAAGTTCAACAATCAAGGCACTTCTGGTGGATGGGTTTTCTTCAACAATTCCACTTGGTAATAAGGTATAAGAAAGGTATCTACAATAAAGTTGATTATATGCTTTCTAGGCCTATTATTAGTGTAGCTACTTTACTTGAGCATAATTTTGTTTTGCATGAAAGTTATATTGAGCAATATACATTAGACAATGACTTTCAGGATGTTTATGCAATCTTGATTCAAGGTAACCACGTGGAGGAATGTTGGACACAGATTGTCATTGACGTCAATATGGCAATATTCAAGGAGTAGACAGAGCCACCAGAGGAGCAGATGGAGACGAGAGGAGCAGACAGAGCCAAAGAAGAGGAGCACATAGAGCTATCGGAGGAGTAGTGGACGCGTTTAACAGCAAAAAGAGCCATATAACACAATGCCAAAGGAATACTCTATTGGAGGAGTAGAGCTATCGCATATCGCGTATGCCAAGAGTAAGGTTCATAAGCAGAAGACTTAGACACAGATGCAAATACACTATTGGAGCGGAAAAGGCAGATTTTATATATGTATGCGCAGAATACATTATCGAAGGAGATAAATATATATATATATATATATATATATATATATATATATATATATATATACACACACACTTTAACACTATCCACGGCATAAACATACATCGGCATCCAAAACCTTACATATATGTGTTTATCACAATCGGAGGCAAAAAGCAGACTTGAAAATATATGCACGGGAGATTTGGGATCCTATCGGGTCCGGTACATTGCATCAGCACTTTGGAAGCAGGCGCTACAATATGTCAAGTGGACATTGCAACTGCCGATAGCGGTTATCGCAATGGGAAATCGGAGTGGAGGCAATACAGTGTTAAGCGACCCTGTGCGACTTGCGATCGCCGAAAGTGATATCGCATCAGATCGGACCCTATGCGCTTGCGATCACCGATAGCAATATCACATCGAACCTAATCCTGTGCCCCTTTGCGATCACCAACACCGATAAGGTTGCGGACCCGACGAGAGTATCAACTACTGTTTAATATTATATCGTGTCCATAGGAGGATCAGCCCATCGGCCATCAGCGAAGTCATGGGTGCAATATATAAAGGACCCTCGCAAATTTTTGATTGCGATTTCACTACGGACCCGACATAGGTATAGATACGGGTGCAATGATCCTTGAAGTTCACCCTTTAGCACTTTTGACTATTTTTGCTCATATTTCCTGTGTAAATGAATTTTTGGCCTGTGCAGCGTTTAGAGGCAGAAATACGCTACGTATTGCTCTCGATAAGTCCGGAGGATAAAATGATGTCGATGGTGATTGCGATCAGGACGTAGCAAACAGAGGAAGTTGAAGTGTCAAGCGAGCATAGATAGTCGAGCGAGCGTAGAGGAAGCTAAAGCGACTGGAGGAGGGAAGCCAGAAAGTCCAAGTTCGAGTGATGAGGAAGTTGAAGCTCAAGCGAGCAAGGACGAAGCCAAAGGTCAGCATATCAGGCTTAAATAACAGAGAAGTATCTTAATGTTGTGGTTGTTGTGGTGAAAACCCAGAGTGTGAGGTAGCAGAAGCAGCGGAGGCTGTAGAAGCAGCAGAACTAAACAGGACTGAAGACATTGGGGGTAGGTTCTCCTAAGTGCAGAACCATTGCAAAACAGAGTTGGTGCTCTGGAGGTTGGAGCCTCACTGAAGTCCAAGTTTGAGCTTGGCAACTATTCACAGTCAGATTTATACTTATATTGTATTTATTTCATTACACTGTCTTGAGTTTTAATAAAAGCATTAATTCCAGTTGTTGATTTCTGTGTTCTGTGTATACATATACATATCTATATATGTTTTTGGCAATCACTAAAACAATTAAAAAATAAATAGTAAGAAATATTGATTCACCCCCCCTAGTATTTCCAACAATTGGTATCAGAGCAGGCTTCTTCATACTAGCCTAACAGCTTGAAGAAGGATCCGCAGCCATGTTCAAAAATCATGAAGCATCAGGAATACCTCCTTTGTTCAATGGCACTAACTTTGGTTTCTGGAAGAAAAGAATGACCTACTACTTAATGTCCCTTGGACTTGAAGTCTGGAATTTTGTTCAAAATGAATACAAAACGACTACCACTTTTCCAACAGACCAAGATGAGAGGAAAGCCTACATTGTAAATGCAAAGGCCATGAACTCCATCACTAGTGGAATCACTGATTCCGAGTTTACAAAAATCATGCACTGTACATCTTCCAAAGAAATGTGGGAGAAGCTAGTTAGCTTGTACAATGGAGACTCAAAAGTAAAAAAGGCAAAGCTTCAAACTCACAGAAGACAATTTGAAAGTTTGAGGATGGAAGATGAAGAAGATATTGCAGCATACCTCCTCCGAGTAGCTGAATTGGTAAATTCCCTAAAAGGATTGTACGAAAAAGTTGAAGAAAGTACCATTGTTCAAAAGGTATTAAGGTCTCTTCCAAACAGATTTGACTCCAAAATAAGCGCTATAGAAGAAGCAAAGGATCTAGATACCCTCAAAGTGGATGAACTCCATGGAATTCTCACTGCCTATGAAATGAGGAAAGGTGGCCCAAGCTCCAAAGATGTAGCTTTCAAGGCCTCAAAGTCAAAGAAGGGAAAAGAAAGGAATGACTGTAGTGACGAGTCAGATGTGGAATCCGAATTGGCTCAATTTGTACGAAAGCTAAAGAGAGGATCCAAGCTTAAAGGTAAGTATCCTCTTATCTATTTTAAATGTGGTAAAATAGGCCATTATGTAGCAAAATTTCCTCATAAACATGACAGCGATGATGAAGGAAATTCTAAAAGAATGGCACACAAAAAGAAAGGGTTCAATAAGAAAAACTTCTTCTCCAAGCAAGATGAGTCTGGTGAGGATGAGTTTATGGTCATCAAAAAGAAATCAGATGAGGAAAGTGATCATGACGAAAGCCAAGAAGCATTATTCATGGCACTCGCAGATGATGATGACTCAGGGCTGGAAGGAAATGTAGATGAACTATTAATAAGCGCCATTGAAGAAATGAGAAACTACGGAACAAAATCATTTCTCTCAAAGTGGAAAACGAGGAAATAAGAAGGAGAAAAGATCTCTTGGAAGCAAAGCTTAAAGAAAAAGAAGAGACTTGTGAAGAACGTGAGGGCGAAATAGTGTCTCTGAGAAAGGAGTTGGAGCAAATTAAAAAGGGTTGTAAAAGCTCTCAAATACTTGAGACTATTCTAAAAAATCAAAAACCTCAACATGACAAGTCTGGAATAGGTTTCAAAGGAGAATCCTCAAGCACTAACAATAGTGCGAAAAGCTATGCCGATGCACTTTCCTGCAATCCAAAAGATGAAAAAATATATTATCAAAAGTGCATCCCAGATCCCAAGAATGAAAAGAGAATTACTCCAAAGAAGAATGTGGAGTCGAATCATGGACACTAAAGCAAATACAAACCTGTACTCCACCAAGGGCCCATCGCAAATCCAAAGAACGAGGGAGGAGTAATTCCCAGGAAGGAAATCGACTCAAACCATGGTGGCTTCAACAAGTACAAATCCATCTTCCTTGGACACTGCTCTCATTGTAAAAACTTCAGTCATCAAGCCAGACATTGTATGGCTCGCAGTTTTGAAAAGACAAAGCTAAAGGACCGAATAATCAACTCATATGCCCCCAAAAGGCAGGGACAAATCAAAACGTTCAATTCATTTGATCCCTTGACAAAATTTGATCTAATTTTCTCTTTCTGCTACAATAATGGACATTATGAACAAGATTGCCCACTCAAAGGAAGAAATATGAGTAGCAAGAACTCCAGCATGGACAAATGCGGCCTGGCTCTATATGCTCAAAATAATGAAAACCAGTGGTTTGTAGATAGTGGGTGCTCCAGACACATGACAGGAGACAGAAGGAAGTTTGTCTCACTAAGCAGAAAGGAAGGGAATGTGTCCTTTGGAAGTGGATCAGGCAGAATTGCAGGAAAAGGAACAGTTACTCTGATCAACGGAAAAGGAAAAGCTCAAGATGCTCTGCTAGTTGACGGGCTCAAACACAACCTCCTGAGTGTCATCCAAATCTGTGATCAAGGACATAAGGTCGTTTTCAGCACCAAAGACTATGAAATAAGGAACTCTGCCTCAGGGAAACTTGTGGCAAAAGGGGTGAGAACATCAGATAACATTTACATTCTGAACAAGATTCAAGAAAATAAATGCTACTTAAGTCAGACATATGAGAGTTGGTTGTGGCACAAGCGACTTGGACATACAAGCTTCGAAAATCTGATCAATATCAGCAAGAACAAAGCTGTACGAGACATCCCAAGGCTGTTCAAACCAAATCAAGCAGTATGTGGTCCATGTCAACATGGAAAGCATACCAGAACCAGCCACAAGACAATGGAGCTCTATACATTGAAGCCCTTGGAGATCATCCATGCTGATGTGTGTGGGCCAACTAGAAATCAAGCACTCCAAGGAGAAAGGTACTCTGTGTTATTTGTTGATGATATACTAGAATGATGTGGATATACTTCATAAACTATAAATCTAAAACTTTTGAGTGTTTTAAGAATCTAAAAGCCCTTGTAGAAAATGAAAAAGATTCAAAAATTAAGTGTCCCAGAACAGACAGAGGAGGAGAATTCACATCAAACGAGTTTAGTGAGTTCTGTAACATTCATGGAATTAAAAGGGAATTCTCAGCTGCCAGAACACCTCAACAAAATGGGGTAGTCGAAAGAAGAAACCGAACAGTCCAAGAAATGGCAAGAACTATGCTATTAGCAGTAGACTTACAACCTAAATTCTGGAGAGAAGTAGTAGGGATAGCTATCTATACACTGAATTGAACTCAATTAAGACCAAATTGTGAAAAAACTCCTTATGAGCTATGGAACAGAAGACCTACTTCAGTGAAGTATTTCAAGATCTTTGGAAGCAAGTGCTTCATAAAAATAAATGATGGTTCACCAGGAAAGTTTGATTCTCGGGTTAATGAAGGGATATTTCTTGGATACGCAAGGCTTACAAGTGCTACAATTATCGACTGAAGAAAATAGTGGAAAGCATTGATGTAAAGGTTGATGAAGATCTTCCAGTAAAGGAAATTGAAGAACATGAAGATGAATTTCTCATTGAAGAAGAAGAACCTAAAGAAGAAGAGATAGATGAGGAAGAAGAAGAAGAGAAAAGAGAACCACCTCATACCTCTTCAAAGATGAAGTATGTCGAAAGATATCATCCAGAAGAACAGATCATTGGTGATAGAGATGAAGGTGTGCAGACCTGAATAAGGATAACAACCTCACCCAAGAGAAAAATCATTGCCCTCCTATCTATGATAGAACCAGAAACATTTGCAGAAGCAAGTAAGGATCCGCATTGGGTAAAAGCCATGGAAGAAGAAATGTCCCAAATTGAGAAGAAAAAGACATGGGATCTGGTACCTCGTCCAAAGGACAAAAACATAATAGGAACCAAATGGGTGTTCAAAAATAAAATGAATGAGGAAGGACAGGTTATCAGAAACAAGGCAAGACTTGTCTGCAAAGGCTATTCACAAATTGAAGGAATTGACTTTGAAGAGACATTTGCACCAGTGGCCCGTATGGAAGCTATCAGGATGTTATTAGCATTTTCTTGCTTAAAAGGATTCAAAATCTATCAAATGGACGTGAAATCAACATTTTTGAATGGGGAACTCAAAGAGGAAGTCTACATGGAGGAGCCAGAAGGTTTTGATCTAACAACAGGAAAGGACCTAGTCTGTAAGTTAAAAAAGGCTTTATATGGATTGAAACAAGCTCCTAGAGCTTGGTATGCAAGATTGGATCACTACCTACAACAACAAGGCTTCAAAAAGGGAGTGGCTGGAAGTAATCTATACATAAAGACAGATTAAGGCAAGTTACTAGCTGCTCTTGTTTATGTCGATGATCTGATTTTTGCTAGTAATAATGATGAAATGAGCCATGAATTTTCTCAAAACATGTCAAAAGAGTTTGAGATGTCAATGATAGGAGAGTTGTCCCACTTCCTTGGACTTCAAATATCTCAAACCAGAGCAGGATTGTGTATATCTCAAACCAAATATCTAAAAGATATGCTCAAAAAATATGGAATGGAGGACTGTGCACTCATGAGCACACCTATGACCACAAATTGCAAACTAAGCAAAGATGATGACTCCCCTCTAGTAGATGCAACTCATTACAGGTCAATGATTGGAGCCCTTCTATACTTAACAGCTACACGACCAGACATAATGCAAGTAGTAGGAATGATGGGAAGATTTCAATCTACTCCCAAACAATCCCATTTATTAGCTGTAAAAAGAATTCTCAGATATCTGAAGGGAACTTCTGATTTCAATCTTTGGTTCCCAAAGAACTCAACACTAACTGTAACTGCATACACCGATGCTGATTGGGCTGGAAGTATAGATGATCGGAAAAGTACTAGTGGAAATGAATTCTTCCTAGGAGACTATTTGGTATCCTAGCTCAGCAAAAAACAATCATCCATATCATTATCCATAGTCGAAGCCGAGTATATTCCTATAGCAGACTGTTCTACTCGGATACAATGGATGAAGGAAGCTCTAAAATATCTCGACATATGTACAGATCCACCAATTACCGTTTATTGTGACAACACAAGTGTTATCAGTCTCAGCAAAAATCCAGTGATGCACTCAAGAACCAACCACATACCAATCAAGTGTCATTTCCTCCATGAGCAAGTAGCTGAACAAAACATCGTCCTGGAATATATCAGTACAAAGGACCAGATAACTGATATTTTCACAAAACCTCTTTCTCGAGAAGCATTCGAACATCTGCATCAAAAGATGGGAGTTATTTCTTTATCTTCACTCAAGTTCATTCATAAAGATGCAGCAGGACACGGGGAGCAATTTGACAGGGGGAATCCGTATGCATTCCTTTGCCATTGATGTCAAAGGGGGAGAGAGCAGAAGAATATTGCCATCAATAACAAAGGGGGAGATTGTTGGACATAGATTGTCAATGATGTCAATATGGCAATATTCAAGGAGTAGACAGAGCCACCAGAGGAGCAGATGGAGACAAGAGGAGCAGACAGAGCCAAAGAAGAGGAGCACACCGAGCTATCAGAGGAGCAGTGGATGCGTTTAATAGCAAACAGAGCCATATAAAACTATCGGGAGCCATATAACACAATGCCAAAGGAATACTCTATCGGAGGAGTAGAGTTATTGCGTATCGCATATGCCAAGAGTAAGTTTCATAAGCGGAAGACTTAGACACAGATGCAAATACACTATCGGAGCGGAAAAGGAAGATTTTATATATGTATGCGCAGAATACATTATCGGAGGAGAAAACCATATATATATATATATATATATATATATAGATATTATATACATATATATATGTATATATATATATATATATATATATATATATATATCTATTTATATTTATATATATATATATATGTATATATATAATATATATATATATATATATATATCTATTTATATTTATATATATATATATATATGTATATATATAAATATATATATATATATACATACATATATATATATATATATATATATATATATATTATATACATATCTATATATATATATATATATATATATATATATATATATATATATATATATATATATATATATATACATCGGCGGCCAAAACCTTACATATATGCGTTTAACACTATCGGAGGCGAAAAGCGGACTTGAAAATATATGCACGGGAGATTTGGGATCCTATCGGGTCCGGCACATCGCATCGGCACTTTGGAAGCAGGCGCTACAATATGTCAAGTGGACATTGCGATCGCCGATAGCGATTATCGCATTGGGAAATCGGAGCGGAGGAAATACAATGTTAAGCGACCCTGTGCGACTTGCGATCGCCGATAGCGATATCGCATTGGACCTAACCCTACGCGACTTGCAATCGTCGATATCATATCGCATCGGACCTAACCCTGTGCCCCTTTGCGATCGCCGATAGCAATAAGGTTGCGGACCCGACGAGAGTATCAACTGCTGCTTAATATTATATCGCGTCCATAGGAGGATCGGCCCATCGACCATCGGCGGAGTCATGGGTGCGATATATAAAGGACCCTCGCGAATTATCGATTGCGATTTCACTGCGGACCCGACATAGGTATAGATACAGTTGCAATGATCCTTTAAGTCCGCCCTTTAGCACTTTTGACTGTTTTTGCTCATATTTCCTTTGTAAATGAATTTTTGGCCTGCGCGGCATTTAGAGGCAGAAATACGCTACAGAATGCTCCCGATAAGTTAGGGGGTTGAAATAATGTCGATGGCGATTACGATCAGGACGTAGCAAACAGAGGAAGTCGAAGTGTCAAGTGAGCATAGATAGTCGAGCGAGTGTAGAGGAAGCTAAAGCGACTGGAGGAGGGAAGCCAGAAAGTCCAAGTTCGAGTGATGAGGAAGCCGAAGCTCAAGCGAGTGAGAAGGAAGCCAAAGGCCGGTATATCAGGCTTAAATAACATAGAAGTGTCTTAATGTTGTGGTTGTTGTGGTGAAAACCCAAAGTGTGAGGTAGCAGAAGCAGCGGAGGCTGTAGAAGCAGCAGAACTAAATAGGACTGAAGACATTGGGGGTAGGTGCTCCTAAGTGTAGAACCACTGCAAAACAGAGTTGGTGCTCTGGAGGTTGGAGCTTGGCAACTATTCACAATTAGATTTATACTTATATTGTATTTATTTCATTACATTGTCTTGAGTTTTAATAAAAGCATTAATTCCAGCTGTTGATTTCTATGTTCTGTGTATACATATACATATCTATATATGTTTTTGGCAATCACTAAAACAATTAAAAAATAAATAGTAAGAAATATTGATTCACCCCCCCTCTCAGTATTTCCAACAAGGAATTGGATTATCATTTGCTTGACAACTTGTTGTACCATCTTGGCAAGATTTGTAGTTCACAGGGAGAAAGAGCCAACATCATAAGAGAGGCACGTACTTCTCTTATTGTTGGTCATTTCGGCATAAGTAAGACGGTGGCACATCTACAGAGGTATTGTTATTGGCCTTGTATGCTTGAAAGTGTGTCACATTTGTTATTGGCCTTGTATGCTTGAAAGTGTGTCATTTTTTATTAAAGGATGTCCATTATGTGCAGTCAGTAAGCCTACCAATAGGAAGTTAAGATTGTACACACCACTTCCAATTCCTTCACAACTGTGGGAGAGTGTTTCTATGGATTTTGTATGTGGTCTTCCATTGTCAAAAAGAGGACATGATTATTTGTATCCAGTTGTGGATAGGTTCAACAAAATGTGTATTTTGATGCCATGTAAAAAGCAAGTTACAGCTAAACAAACTACTCAATTATTCTTTTAGAATGTATGGGTGCATTTTGGATTGCCCATATCCATTGTTAGTGATCGAGATTCTCACTTTGTTGGGAATTTTTGGTCAAGCTTGTGGGGATTCATGGACACGAAATTGAAAAATAGTACAATATTTCATCCACAAACATATGGTCAAACATAAGTGGTAAATAAGACAGTGATACATCTTCTTCATGGGTATTTCAGCAAGCATCCTAAGTTGTGGGATGAACATTTGCACTATATTCATCATTCTTACAACCGAGCCAAGAACTCTTCAACTCAAACATCACCATTTGAGGCATGGTTGGGATACTTGCCTAAGTCTCCTTTGGATTTTATTTTTGGGAAATATGTTGTTATTGATGGTCACAGTGACATAGACGAAGCAAGAAGGTTCATTGAAAAAATCTAATTGGTACACCAAAGAGTTCAAGAACAACTTGAAAAGAGCCAAGGCAAGTACAATGCAAGGCACGACAAGCATCATGTAGATACCAAGTTCCAAGTCGGTGAGGAAGTTCAACTTCACATTATCAAAGAGAGGCTCCAAGGAGAAGGTAAAAAACTAAAACCAGTTAGATATGTTCCATTCAGGATTTTGGAAAATATTGGTAACAATGCCTTCAGGTTGGATTTGCCTTCATGTATGCAAATTTATGATGTTGTTAATGTTGAGAACTTAAGGTTGTATGAGCCTCTTTTGATTTAAGATCAAGGAGAAAATGTCCAAATTCCTTCCATTGAGGGTATTTCTCCTAAAGACCTGATGAACTATAGCAAGACACCATTCTTGACAGAAGAACAAGGTCTTCAAAACGAGGGAATGTGGATTACCTTTGAGTGGGGCTCAAGGGAACAAATCCTTCAAAGGCCAAATGGATCGATATTGGAAAGTGAGGGAACTTTACCCTCACTTGTTGGACAACTAAAAGTGATCTTTTAGGGTCCAAAAGGCTTCCAGTGGGTAGGAACGATCAAGGGCTCAAAAAATAGCTCAAATTCAAAGTTTTTGGATTGGTGTGGAACCTAGACGACTGTGTAGTGCTTGTCATCCTGAATCTGGCACAACTTGTTTCGCACGAAACGAACTTCGTATGACTCCATAAATGAGTTCTGTTCACTTTCCCAAATAGGTAAATTTTCAAAAAAATTGACATCCCAGTCAACAATCTGTATTGCTGACGTGGCACTAACTGGGCAGGGTATGTGGTCATTGACTTGATCAACAGGCTTCTCTGCGAATGGTATCGTGCCAAGTGGCACATTTCTATTGGTTCAATTTATGCGATTTTTATTGGTTGGTGGGGTGGCCAACCATGGGCTGAAACGTGTCCCAGCCGGAGGCTACCACGTGGCAGCTCAGGAGGCCATCAAAAACTTGGTTATATTTGAGGCACAAGAATGAGGGTCAAACCCACAACCTCCCAACACACACCAAAGCCAATTACCAACATGCCACAGGGAATTTCTTAACCACAATGGACTTTGGGTTCTATTTAAAATTTAAGGCCATGAAATTTGGGGGTAGGGCTAGCCCGTGGACACACCACTGCACGTGACCACTGTGGAGGAGGAGTGGGGGCCCGATCGGCGAGTGCGAGTTGTTGGCCTTAACCCTGGGCACTTGGCCCCCCACGTGGCCACAATTTTCGGACTTAAGGCAGTAGAGGACAAATTAAGGCGCCCACAATTTGCGCCAGAATTTGGCCAAAATGGCACTCTGTTAGCATGTTTTGCAGGCGAAATTGTAGGATGATGCCAGATTTTGGGGAATTTGCAGCGCGATTAGTAGAATATTGGGAAAGGCCATAACTTCTACATTTTTTGACCAAATTAGGAGTAGAAAGAGGCTACACAGGCATTTTTGGGCATTCTGGAGCCATTAGAACAGGTTTCAAAGCATTATGAGCATTGTAAACTGATGTATTCACATTTTTTAGCATAATAGAGAGGGCCAAGCCATTGGAAGTTGGACCAAGGAGACGTAGCCCAGAAGGGGTGAACTCCTTCATCATGTGTTGTTGTGATATTGTTTATGGTGATGTTTATGTTTGTTACTTGTTGTTGTTCAGTCATTTGTTTATGTTAATTTGCACATAAAAATTACATAAAAACACTCAAAAACCCATGTTTAAAACTTGCAAGCAATCTCATGAATCCTCAAGCATATTTAATATCATCTAAAAAGGAATTTTAGCACATCATATCAAGTATGACATTCCTACAGACATCAAAAGGTTCTATTAGCCGGGAAGTTTGAATATTTGACTTACTAGAGAGAATGTGAATGTGTTGACTAAAGTTGTGTTTGTAGGTGACCATAATATGCATATCAATATGTCATTATGATTTAACCATTGAAGCTAGTGTATGACAGTATTTGATAACAATTGTAAGGGTTTGACAAGATTTGGTTAATTGGTATAGATGAGAAATGTTTGGAGTTTTGACATGATGCTTAATAGTTCATAAATATGTTTTAGAACATTGGCATGATGCTTCATATGTTTTTGGCTTATGGATTGATTGAATTCACATAGATGACAAATTACGATTTTGACTTGATGACTAATGATTAGACTTGATATCTGATGATTTCCCTTCATGATGGTGTTATGTGAGCATAGTAACTTTCAATGGCTAATATTGATATTCAATAATGATTTTGTATTGACCTCATTGTCTTTGGCTCAATGGTTGAAATAAATAGTTGTGATTTAGTATGAAGTAATCACACAATGAAAGGATGGAACTTGTATGACTCATTCTTATTATATGCATGAAACTTATATGACTCGTCCCTGATGTATCCATTCATATTTAGTGGCAGAAATGGTTCATGCTATGATCATAAGCATGGCTTGATAAAGTATATTGGATAATGCTTGGTAAATAAAAGGTTATTGTAACATGGTATTTGGATGTGAGCTCTACCTGACATTTGGTTTGAAGAGTTTGTCTCAGGGATATTGGCAAAAACTTTTCATATTAGTTTTGATCTGGCATCTAAGGCTTGATAAACTGACTTAGTTGATTTGATTGCACAATATTGATTTGTGTAAGGCTAGGAATATTGGTTTGGTAAAGTGTTATGTTTGCAGAAAAAATAAATTATATGAAGCGAGCTCCCTGAGATTGGTATGTTTGCATTGACAGTTACCTAGTGAAGCCAGGAAGATATGCCAAACCAAACCTCTACTTCAAAGTGGTCCAAGGTATGACTTTGATTTTGGTTTTATATACTCATAGTTTATTCTTGGCAGGTAATGAGCCTCTAGTGATAAAAGTAAGAGGGAGTTGTCCTCTGAAGTTTGAAATTATGGACCATGATATGATGATTTACTTTCTGAAGTTTGGAAAAGAATAATCTATATCGTTAAGCTATTGAAGAATTATTGGAAAATGGAAATGCAAATCATTGGACACTCTGATCAAATTTCAAGGAGTTATGAAGAGATATTGTTGAACCTACTTTGGCAGCCCATAGTCAATTGAAGCATTAATGTTCTTTGTGAACACTTCTTTGTATATATATGCCTTACATAGATCAAATTGAGTGAATTCATGTTTGATCCTCTTCATACACATCGAGTTTTCGCCTAGCACACTTCAAGATGTTTGCATGGGATTATCAATTTTTGGTATGAGACATTATTCTTATGATATGTGACTGCATGGATATACCGATGTTGTTTGGGATCGTTATTGATGAGATGAGCACATTTGGGTGTTTCCTTAGTATGTGATCTTCCATGATATCTTTGATGAGAATTTTTTAGCTTTAAGCACAACTGAGGTTGAATATGATGTTGTTGCAATAGCTAGTTGTGGGGCAGGTTGGAGAAGCTCTTTGGAGAGCTATTTGAGCAAGTTTTGGATATGACAGGGATACATTGTGATAATATTGAGTGGGATCTGATTGGAAAAGAGTCTCGTATATAGCTGGGACTAAGATATCTTCATATATTGAGACAACATTGTTGTACGAGACAAACTTAGGCTTGTGGTTGTTGTCTCCATGAGAGGGAGGATGAATAAAGTATCATTTTTGTGATATATATTTTTGATATGATATTTGATTTTATTGTGACATGATGATTAAGTAGTTACCAGATCTAAGCATGATGATATGTTTCTGATCTACAAAGAGTATGACTAATCGAGAACACTAAGCCAACTCTTCCCCCTTATCTGAGCTCCTAGGGTGAAAAATTGAGATGGAGGGTGTTAGAAAATAAGAAAGGCAGAAATATTTTCTTATACTTGATAATTACTTGTGATGTTATCAACATCTTATTAGTTTTCTTTATATCTTCTTTCTTTTAGTTCTTCAAGCTATTACCAAAGCAAAAACACATAAAACAATGGAGACCATATATAGGCAATATGCTAGGGAAAAACCCCCCTTAAGGGGAAAACTCAGTCAAAATTATATTCCTTTCAATAGTATTCTTTGAGACTCTTCACCCTAGACAAATACCAAACCCTCCCTCGACACCAAGTCAGCCTCCTAGATCTTCGACCTCTTTTCCAACAACTTTGACTACGTAGCAACATCCGCCATGAGGCAGCTTCTAGCATCAACGAAACTTGGAAGACTTTGATCTCCCAAACTATAGCACAAACAAAGAGAGAGAAGCACCAAAATTTCGTTTTTCTTCTTCTCCTTATATTCCACCCAACCCGTACTTTATTTGGCTTCCTTAGACCCACTTCGTACTTCTCTGGCTTCCTTAGAGATATCAAACTAGCTTGAGATGAGATACTCCAAATGAATTCGACTTGCTTCTTATTTATAGGCTTCAAGGGAGGTTGAATTGGTGTCCTTAGGCCAACTTGGTGTGGAGGATACACAAATTATATTTGACTCAATACTAAACCTTTTTACATGATTCAAAAGCCTAAGAAGGGTCTCTTTGAATATACAATGACTCTATAAACTCAGAATAAATCCTAGAAGTCCTCAATGGGGACTTTGACCTAAAACATGATGACCCGAGCATGAAACCCGTGATTTAATAAGTCATAATAGTAATAATAAGAATTATTTTATTTATTCTTTTGACACGTACATTACAAGATGACTCAAATACATTAAATGAAGACTGGACCTAGTTACATTTTTCAACACTCTCTCTTAAATAGGGAGGTATTCATAATATAAACATAGAATGGAAGATCTCAAACTATATGAAAAATGAAGAACTTTAGGCACCGTAATGCCATGGTCTAGATTCCTGACCAAGGCAATCTATCCACACTGGGGGCTTCACTAGGGGAGCATTATCATACCATGTGAGTACATATTGGGGAATATATATTGAGGAAAAAATGAAATAATATATTGGGGGATATACAGGGGGTAAAGGTTTTTTATATTGGCAAATATAAAAAATGGAGCTTAAAGTTAATGAAAAAATATAAAGGGGTATAAAAAATGTTAATAAAAAAATGGATACTACAATATCTAGTGAAAGTAGGGGTTTTTGTAATTTGGAAGTTGTATTGGGTTCATATTGGTAGGGGGTTAAATAATGTGATTTTTAGAGGGATTTTCCAATATGTAGTAAAATTAAGGGTATTGTTTAATATTCCATGAACACACGTGATATGTCAAGGGTTCACAGAGTGAATCCCCCGTGTCTATCCATTGGTGTCTCATCAGTTTAGGCATTGCAATGCCACGGACTAGATTCCTGACCAAGGTAATCTATCAATTGGTATCTCAACAATTTAGCCATGCAATGCCATGGACTAGATTCTTGACCAAGGAAATCTATCTGGGTGGGAATAAGATGAACTCAAGATTTCAACCTCTCTAGGTACCATCAAGATTACTTGTTAACCATCAACCCAAAAAATCCAGGTGTGTGTCAAAGTTCAATGACCAACGCCACCTTTCCAATTTCGGGACTTATAAATCAACACAAGGTGTCGATCAGATGTCCTCCTAAGAAATGCTTCACTCACAAAGCCTTAACGCCCCTTGATCCAACAATTCAAGGACCACAAATATCTCCAGATCAAACTGATTGGTAACCATCATGCTATAAAAAACCTTCGAGAGATTTATTTGTACAAACACAACCCCAATCAGTAATAAACTTTCACATGTACATAATCAAATACAAAACTCAGGGGTCTTTCAGATGACAGATGTTGCTTCTCAACACAGTAGGACTATCAACGGAATCTTTGACAAAATATTCCTTAATCATACACTTTCCTTTCCTACTTCACATGCAACAACATATCCTTCATTCTCCAATCAAAACTATGGTATGTCCTCCCTCTCAACTAGGGAGATTTCCTTTATCCAAGCTCCCTCTTAATCTAGGGAGATCAACTTCTTTACTTCGACATCGAAGAATGTTTTGTGGCTTCCAATCATTTTCATCAGAGTTTTCATCATCCACATCATGCTTATCAATGAACATCTTCACCATATTGAAGATTATGTACCTGAACAACTTAGATAGAAAGTACAACCAAATATATAGAAGCATGAAGTCAACCATATTAGAATTACAGAAGCATTTCAACCTTATATATGAGATACCAAAATAAACAAGAGACCCACACTCTTTCAACATCTTGTTAGGGACTTAGTCACAAACCATAGACTACTTCATCACAACTTTCATTACATCTAGGGTTTTAACGTTTCTTCCAAAGGTATGACTTGTCTCTCCACATAGCAAAACCTAGAAACAATTCAAACAGATATAGATCAACAAATCATCTAACAACTTTCAGAATTCATATGTTAGACTCCTTACTATGGTTTCATAAAAATACTAGATTTCATGCATGAGAATTAATTAATCATAACCAACCATAGCTTAGTCATCAACATGACCAGTGTTCACTAGAGTTTGTTGCAAACCCTACATTTTTAAATCAAACATCAATCTCAACTAAAACCTAGATTTCAACCATCTTATACAAATCTCAAATTATCACATTATCATCAGAGGTTTTCACTTCTATGAAGGTTTAACTCCAAAACCCTAGAATTTCACAAATACTATCATCCTAGAGAAATAAACATTAACTAGGACTTATTCCCAAACCCTAGGATTCATGATCATAAACAATTCAAATCACACATCTATGAATTATTCATCATGCATAGGCATTTCATATCATGTGTTAGTCAAACCCAACTTCACAAATATCAATAAGAGTTTAGACAAACAAACTTGATTAGACTAGGGTTTGATCGGACAAACATACATTCCAAGGAGATCATTTCCAAGACATTATAAGGCTCTTTCTTACACATTCCACTAAACCCTAATGAGTTAGGGTTTCAATATATGAACATAGAAAACACAAAGTTACCAATACTTCAAAGGTTCGATATTTTAGACTTTATCATTCAACCCTAACAAATTAGGTTTTCCTGATCATACCAAAATCTTAAACATGACATCATCAACAAAAAACTTCAAATAACATTTCTCGATAACCCTAAGAAGTTTTAGGGTTTCAAACATTCATATTAGCATACCCTTAGGTTATGGTTTTCTAGATAACCTATCTAGGGTTCTATAAAATCAGTTAAGAATATGAGTGGGGTAGATTTATCAAGTGATGAATCACCCAAAATAAGAATCAATATGATTCAATATAGCTAGACATAACAATGTTAGTAATAGATTGTCAAATGAATAAAACATTTAAAGAAATCAATGTTTTGTAGTTTAAGGCATACCTTTGACAAACCTTACCTTGGGTGGCTCTCTTCCATACTCCTTGAGGGTATAGCAGATGTTTTCCTAATCAAGACAATAGAGGGAGAATGGTGATTAGTATTAATATAATAAAAAACTTAAACAAGTACATGAAACCAAAAACTGAAAGGAAATGAGATACATATCTTTGGGAGATGTTGGGGGATCCCTCCAAAGCTTTTGAGGGATACCTATAAACTTATAAAACAAAAGAAAATGTATTTTCCAAAAGCATGTTAAAACCTATAAATTCTAAAACATCAAAAAATACAAAATAGGACATCTAAGACTAAAAACAAAGGACTTAGTAGTGCAGATCCCTTATGCTAGATTCCTTGGGTTTGGATTTATTTGGATCATCTTCTTCAACAATGTTAGCATGATCTCTTTCCCTCTTCTTATTTCTTGGTTTGTCGGGACAGTCACTTCTGTAGTGACCACTCTTATGGCATTGATAGCATTCTACTTTGGACATGTCAACTTTATTCCTTGGTCCTTTTGATTTATTTCCTTTATGTTGAGCAATTTATGCATTTGAAACATCTTCAAAATTGGAAACTAATGAGATCCTCAATTCTTCCTCTTTCCAGATCGTCCATAGTTCTTCAAAAGTGGGAACTTCCTTCCAGCTGTTAAGACCTGCAACAAATGCACCCCGAGAAGGTGGCAATCCTAATAGAGTAGTGATCACAAGTTCTTTGTCTGGAATGATTTCATCAATGGACAAAATATCATCTCTGGTTCTTGCTATCTTCACAAATAAGGAGGCAATTGTGTCTTCTTTAGTCATCTTTGTGGTCCTTAGCTCATTCTTCAGACTTTCTACTTGACCAATGTTCTTAATGGTGAATAACTTTGACAAGGCTTCATACATTTCTTGATCATAATTGATGTTGCCTATGAATGGGACATGGTTTTCCTTTATTCCTTCTACCATTAGAGTCATGGCCACCAATTCTAGTTCCCTTAACTATACTTTGTCAACATCACTATAGTCTTATGTAGGCTTCTTTACTCTTTCTTTGACCAAGTATAGAAACTTGTTCTTTTCAAGGATGAGGTTAATCCTCTTTTTCCAAGACCTGTAGTTAGAGGCTCCTTCAAATTTACTCCCCCCCTTGATTGTGTTAGACATTGTCTTTTACTATGGTAGAATTCTTCCCTTGAATAACCCTTTTCAATGATTCCTTGATCAAGTGCTTGAGACTACCTTTTTCTTCTTTCTTTACCAAGCTCTGATACCATGTTAGAAAATAAAAAAGGCAGAAATATTTTCTTATACTTGATAATTACTTATGATGTTCATGACTTCATATTGAGTTTTCTTTATATCTTATGTCTTTAGTTCATCAAGCAATTACCAAAGCGAAAGCACATAAAACAATGTACACTGGCTATAGGCACTATGCCGAGGAAAAACCCCCCTCGAGGGGAAAACGCAGTCAAAATTCTCTTCCTTTCAATAGTATTATTTGAGACTCTTCACCCCAGACAAAGAACAAACCTTCCCTCCACACCAAGTCATCCTCCCAAACCTTCGACCTCTTTTCCAACAACTTCGACTATGTAGCTGCTTCCGGCATCAACAAAACTTGGAAGACTTCAATCTCTAAAACTAGGGCATGAAATAAAGAGAGAGAGAGGCACCAAATTTTCGTTTTTCTTCTTCTCCTTAGACTCCACCCAACTCGCACTTTCTTTGGCTTCATTAGACCCACTTCGCACTTCTCTGACTTCCTTAGAGATATCGAACTAACTTGACATGAGATACTCCAAAGGAATTTGACTTACTTCTTATTTATAGGCTTCAAGGGAGGTCGAATTGATGTCCTTAGGCTGACTTGATCTCTTTTAGGCTAACTTGGAGTGGAGGATACATAAATTATATTTGACTCAATACTAAACCCTTTTAGATGATTCAAAAGCCCAAGAAGGGTCTCTTTGAATATACAATGACTCTATAAACTCATAATAAATCTTAGAAGTCCTCAATGGGGACTTTGACCTAAAACATGATGACCCAAGCATGAAACCCATGTTTTAATAAGTCATAATAATAATAATAATAAAATCTTTATTCTTTTGACAAGTACATAAGAAGATGACTCAAATACATTAAATGAAGACTGAATCTAGTTACATTTTTCAACAGAGGGCTCGTGGGGTTGAGGGATCTCTCGATAATAGGGTCATAGATGTTTCTCCCCTATTTGTCACCCATAGGGTGTATGTGATCCTTGTCTATTTTAATAAGTCAGGTATCTCCCCCTATCTTGGTCTATGCAGAGTATACCCCAGTTGACATCATATCCACAAGCTGGGCTTGTTGGGATTGTCCCTCCCCATCTAGCCAACGAGTTGAGGAGGCTTGGGGGTGTGTGATCCTTACCTTTGGTAAGTATAGTATCTCACCCAAGCTTAGATTATGATGCGGGTGTACTACCAAATAACTCTTAAGGGTCAATGTTTGGAAGATCAGTGGGGTAATAAGATGGGTTCAGATGTTCTTCCCTATATCACCTATTGCTTGATATGGAGTTGGAGATGTTTTGCTCCCCCATGAAATTCTAGGTTGAGACTAAGCTCCCTAATGGGGTTTTAGGTTGATATGTGCTCCCTAATGTGGTTTTGAATTGAGTTACGCTCTCTGATATTGTTGTGGGTTGTAGATTTGGCTCCCTGCTGATGTTTTCTGAGTAGTAGCATTGGGCTCCCCGCTGGCAGTGATTTCGGGTGGTAGAAATAGCTCCCTAATGGATGGAGGGTGGTATTTTAGGCTCCCCTCTGCTATACAATTCTTCTTATTTTAGATTCGAGAATGTTCAGCGTATTAGCAAAGACAATCAAGAGATAAGCAAGAAGGAGCAAAGACGAACCGAGGTGAATAGTGACAGCATTGGATGATGAGATACTTGAGATTGGATATGATTTGATGATAGGATGCTTATGATGATTACATGATGCAGTTAGAATTTCACCCTAGTTGAGAGGGAGTGTTAATTCGGAAGTTCAGTGACAAATTCCAACCATGGGATGAGATTCCTCTTTTTGAGAGGACCAATTTTGATTATTGAAGTGCTCAATTTAGACAAGGGAAAGTGTATTTTTTAATTAAAGTCCACATGTAAATATTTGATCACGTCACCCCTGAAACTAATTGGACACCCTTGGAAGGACCTCAACCTCATTTGGATATGATCATGAGACAGTCCTCTATTCTCTTCTTTAGTTTAGCTCGCACAGGTCTAAGGCGAGTTTGTGGAGATTGGTTGACACAGGTCCAAAATTACAGGGTTCAAAGCTCACATTTTTGTTTTTAGGGTTTTGGATCTCAGTTGCAAGCATGTCATGAAGAATTTTTACTGCAGCCACAAGAATGTCATGGACAAATTTTGGCCGAAGCCTTTTAGCTGTTCATGACACATCTTCCCTACAACTAAAACCTAAAGGTTGAATTTTTCAGTAGACCGAAGTTTTCACCCATTGACGACAGAGTTTGATAGTTGACTACACATAGTGACAGTTGACTATAGGTTCCTAAATCAAGGTTTTTGGATTATTAGCATGGTTGGGTTCATCTTATGGATATTATTTAGTTGATTTTGCTATATAGTTGTATGGATGAAGATATGGATCATTGTACTCTCTTTTGTTGAATCATTCAATGACAATTTAACAAGAAGAAGAATTTGAAAGGGTTTCCCCTGTAGTGGGTTTTTCCCTGGTCTCCGACCAATCCTAGTGTCTTTATGTGTGAATGCTTTTCTTCTATTGTTCCTTTATGTTTAGTTGCATTGATGATGATATTGTTCTTTCTACATAGTTGCATATGTTGATGAATAATGATACGATGTTATGGGGTGAATTTAAATATGGAAATAATGAAATGCAATTATCAAAGAAAAGAACAATAGAGCCCTAAGAAAAATTTAACATATTGGCCTATATAAATAGTTTGTTCTAGAAACATGTGCAATGGAAAAACAATTGCAACAATGGTTGAAGCATGGAGTGATTACCTCACTTGGTGGGTCACTTATCATCATTGTATTTGATATCTCTTAGAGGAAACCCGACTGCGGGAAAAACTCTAAGGTAACCTCTAACCTCTTTGAGGTTGAAAGTTGGCCCTTCAACCTAGAGAGGGATCTCTCCGTAAAAACTCAACTACTCTAGGTCATTGTAGTAGTAGGTTTGCAATTGTGTCTTATGGCTAGATTTATTGAAAAATGAATTTTGGTTGGGATATGCGAAAAAAATACTACCATTGATCATGGAGTCTAACCCAATAAGATTCATACAAACATAGTTTCAATGAGGAAAACACAAACGCGAGGTTGTAATAATTCCTTTGACACTTTAAGTAATTTGGAAAGAAAATGAAAGAGATTAGTGCAATGGTTAAGTGAACAACATTTATTAAATGCCTAGGAATAAAGAAAAATGAGCATAGACACATGAATCCCAATTTCTAACACTCGGTAATTCAGACATGAGGAAGTATAAAACAAAGAAAAGACAAACATGGAATCATAACACGTGAATTTCTGTAAACTGCTCGTGAAGTCTGTTTTCATTAAAATCTGCTCAAAAAATACAAGGGATGATATATCTCAAATAAAATCCAACCCTTTCTTCTTCTATAGTATCAACTTATATAAATAATACAATAATTGTCATATGTTTGTGGCACAGAAAAAATAATTACAGTAATCCAGAAGTAAAACGAATATCCTAGGTACATCCATCTTGAAAATATCTTTTAAACATATCAAAAAGTCATAATAACTCACTAAAAAATATGCTAAAAAAGAGGTTGCGAATTGTAGCATGATCATGTTTTCCTTGCTATAGATCAGCCTCGTCATCCTCCAAAAACAGATTATGTTTCATTGTGTCTTCTCAGTCATCCCTGTTCCAATACATTGGTAGCGTCATTACCAATCTTGTAATTTTCTAAACCAATGGTTTCGCTGATAAGCCAACTGTCGGCACCTTTTCCAATTTGTTTCTTTTTCAAAATGCGTTAACAATGGAAATGTCAGTGCTTTTTGTGCTAAATACGCTGACAAGGGAAATGCCAGTGCTTTCTACGCTAAATACGCTAACAAGGGAAATGTCAGCATTGCTCTCTACTGCTTTGTATCTAAACACTGACAGGTGTGTGATCAATGATAGATCACCAAAACTTATTGTAGAAGTGACTTGATCAAAAACTCAAAAAGTGGTCATCAACTTCCTAGTTGAGGGTGTTGGCCGCCTCCAAAAGAACATATACCATGTTCATTATCTTCCTCTTACTCGTTTGGTCTCCATAGGGATTTTCTTCCTAGTTTCCTTTGCCCTTGACTTTTTAGAACCTGCAGTTTTCCCTCTATTTGTTATCAGGTCCTTTAATGGGACATTGTCCACATCTATCACTTCCTTGGCAAGGTCAGGATTTTGCTTTAATTTCTTTTTAAGCCTTAATTTGTTTAGAGGCCTACTGTGATGTTTTTTTCCTCCCTTGAACATTTCAAACAAAGAGGGTTCTACTTCATCCTCAGGTTCAGTGTCAATTATTTTCCCTTGGTCTATTCTAGTGGATGAGCTTCTACAGGAGAAATCTCAGTGGGTGTCTCTTCAAGGGGATTCACAGATGAGGTAGATTTTCAATGGGATGATTTTCAACGGTAGGCTGGGTTTTCTTCAATCTGGCACTTCTTCTAGCATATACCTTAGGGATTATAGGCTCAAAGGATGAGGGAATCTATCTTTGTTCTTAATTTTTGGCTTCAGTAGAAGTGCCTTGAGTAGAGGTTTCTCCTTGAGTTTTCTTACCAGGTTTAGTATCCTTTTGCCTCCCTCATTTGGCTTTAGGTTGAAACCCTTCCCAAAATAGGAAATGGCTCCAAGTCTTGCCAATTGGTTCTCAATTAAAAATTTAATTAAAGCCTTATGGTAAATAAAATGAGGAGATGGGTCTACCCTGGCCCGGAAATGAGTAACCATGTGTTTTAGACTTTCCAGCAAATAAAAACAAATGTTCATTCTTACTTGCCCTGCTAGATGAGCTAGGAAATGAAAGTGGTAAATATTTACCCGGTTGAAACGCCCTTCACATGTGAAGTATTGTTGAGTAATGTGTAGTAACCCATGCAATTTATCCTCCAGTCATGATCTTTGCACCCCTGTTTTCCAACTTTTGTCCTTAAATTCGACCTTCAGGAAAAATGGAACATCAATCCCAGCTAGAACATGGCTTTTGAAGACCCTTTCTCCATCCGTTCAGCAAGGCTGTAACTTTGCGATTAATTCCTCTATGACTAAGAATGACAGTCCTCCTACCTCCACCCATTGTCCATCAAACCCCTAGGTGAATGCTCAAGCTACAACAACATGGTAGTCCGTCCATCGGTGGAAAAATTCTTGCCACCCAGTCCGCTAAAAATCTTTTCGAATGTCTAGATAAATCTCCAGAAGGTCAGGGCCTTGGCCTCATTTTGTTTTAGTTTTCCACTCCTCCCCATTTTCCTAGGATCTGGTGATTACACAAACAGGAAACCGGGATCGAATGTTGTATCCCCCTATAAAATTGAAACAAACCTCCCTCCAACGCTCAAACTGACACAACTTTGCAAATGACAAAGGTGAAAATGCCATGTGGTAAAAACAATGAGAAACTTTAAAATAGACTAACTGATTGATAGGTGAAAATATTATTCTGAACCTTTGATAATTACTAGCTCACACCATATTCTTCGGCGGCAAAACTTTTAATTTTCAATACATACCTTTCACCTTTAGGTAAATTGTGGCATGACTAAGTAATAATTACTGTATTGATGACGTGGAATGTGTCAGCGCTTTATTAGAAACCGGAGAACCCACAGTAAAAACCATTATTTCTGTCAACGTTTCAAATCCCAACAGGGATCCATCATCAGGACAACTATTGAGTGTTGATAGAAGAAGTGCTTGATATGGAGATATAAATAGTTATGAGGAAAGCTGTTTTGATTTAAGGGAAAAAATGAAAGTCGGCTGTTTATAATTAATAATATCAAAATAATTAATTTAATCTATTTATTTATTTAATTATTTTTATTTATTTAATTATTTTAATTTAATCTATTTATAATTAATTATTTTGATATTATTAATTATAAACAGCCGACTTTCATTTTTTCCCTTAAATCAAAACAACTTTCCTCATAACTATTTATATCTCCCTATCAAGCTCTTCTTCTATCAACACTCAATAGTTGTCCTGATGATGGATCCCTGTTGGGATTTGAAACGTTGACAGAAATAATGGTTTTTACTGTGGGTTCTCCGGTTTCTAATAAAGAAGATATTAACCACAGAAATCTTAAATACAGAATGTGTCAGTGCGTTATAAAAAATTGAAATTGAAATTTTATTTTTTGCGTTGATATTCGTAAACTTGCAAAATCCTTTTGAAGTGGGGACATATGCAAATGGGTATGCCATGGGAGAATTCTCGATGCAAGGAGGTGAGCTAGTATTCTATTATTCAAAAATGTTTCATGGGGGAGTCTTAAACTACCCTACTTATGGTAAGGAACGCTATGCCCGAGTGCGAGTTGTTAAGAAGTGGAAGCATTATTTTATGGGAAAGGATACCATTATCCATACAAATCACCAATGATTACAATATTTGTAGGCTAAGAGTAGACTTCAACAAACCATACATTACAATTGGACAATGTGTTTACAATGATTTCATCTCTATGTCGTAAAGTATAAGAAAGGTAGCACTAATAGGTTGGCAAACATGTTGTCAAGGCCATCCACAAATAAGGTTACAAATTTTGAAACTCTTATGCAAATGGAGCCTTCAACCCATGAAGTATACATAGAATATGAAGACTTTATCGAGGTGTTTCAATAGTTATCGAAGCTCCCCGATGGGGGTGACGGAATCAAAATAACGTGTGGCAAACGGGCGGTGTATGAAGCCCTCCTGGCTTCCACGTGCCTACTGAATGCTCCTTAATTACTATGAGCATAATTAATACCCAACAGGCAGGCGTCCTTCTAGTTGGTTGCGTCATTAAATCTCCATCTTGGCCTGGGAAGGCTTTCAGTGTGTTGTGTTGGGCGATGAGGTGGGGGTCTGTAGATAATTTTGGTTTCAAATTGTGGTTTGCCCGGTAGCGGTCATGGCCATGGGAAAGCAAGGGAAGTGAGGTATGGATTAGCTAAGAGCAAGGCGATGTCTCATCCTGGGGAGGCCTATGGGATCCTGACACGTCGAGGGTGGTTGCGACACTATGGCTTCGTCGGGGTCCTCTGATTTTGATGTTTATGCGTCCAGATCTGCCCACGGGTGACAAATTGTGCTCTGGGCTATATCACTGGCTCCTCAGTCTGTGTTTTGGCTCTAGTTTGGTTTCGAGGTGGGAGTTGCTTCAGGTCAATTCCATCTGTATTGGAAGGGGCGGTTTCGTGACGATTATCTCATGTTGTCTTGCTAGCTTGGTGGGTTGTGCAAATCTCCTCGGGAGGGGTGACATTCATGCGAGCTTGATTTGGTGTGGCGCAGAGGGCCTTAGGAAGCTGAAGTGTCAAGCCTCCAGTCCAGGTTCGGTAGGGTCTCGTAATTGGTTTTGTGATTTCCCTGTTCACTGCTCATTTTAGTTCAATTTGGTTTTTTCTGCCAAAAGGAGGTTAAACTGTAGAACCCTTGGAAAGTGTTGCTCTAGTTGGTGAGGGTTTTTCTATCTTTCATTGATCATTTGCAATTCCCCTTGGCTCACCTTAATGTTTTGCCAGAGGGGTTGTCCGCACCGGAGGGAGCTGCTCCTCATCTAGAAGTGAATCAACAACATAATGAGGGCAACCACTTGTCCTTTGATGTTGCCACCAGCCGAGACGCAAAGGAGGATACAACCGTTTCTCATGCTCGCTCTCCGGGGAAATTTTCAACTCCAGTCACCCTCAATACGATTGCAAACCAACTGCACCATGTCCAACTAAATATAAATATTATGAGGAACCAACGCTATGAGGACCAAAACAAATTGGTGGCTTGCATCAATGATGTACATCATGTCTAGAATGAGATCCTGGACAATTTGGAAAGCCTTCGACGGCAACATTAACACACCAATGATCAACTTCACACTCCGGAGGCACAGATAGAACACATTGACTTCCACATGCATGATCATGCATCTCTCTTTACTGCCCCTCATGTCACTCTGCCCAATCTGCCTCCTTGAGAGGTTGTTTCTTATTGTAGATGTGGCTCAAATTTTATAAATGTATGGTATGGCCAGTGGGCCAAGCAGAAATAAATTCTCATACTGGGTGTAACTATTTTCCTCCAGGCCCTATGCTCTCTAAATCTGCATGGCATGAGAAGAAAGCATCTTTGGAGATGAATTTTGTACGTAGTTTCCTTTCGATAATATAATGCAAGCTTGTTGACCGACAAAAAAAAAAGTTATCGGGGCAGATTCCTGTAAATGGTGATGGTAATGATAACTATCATCGTTAGAATGGGTTACCCTACAAGCTAGATAAGTTTTGTGTTCCTGAAGGTGAAAGATTGCAACTTATCATAGAGGCTCTCTAAGGTCACAGGACATTTGGAACTGGGAAAGCAATTGCTAATTTAGAAAGGTATGTGTATTAGCCCATAATGCAAGAGGATGTAGCACAATAGATTAGAGGATGCATATTTTGTTGAATCAATAAGCCTGATAATAAAAAGCAAGGTCTATGCATCCCTTACATGTACCCACTCACCCTTGGGAAAACATTTCCATGGATTTCATGGGTGGTTTACCAACAATTCAAAGGGGACATGACTATTTATATGTGGTATTTGATAAGTTCAACGAGTTGTGCATTCTTATTCCTTGTAAAAATACCATAAAAGATTAGAAGCAATAAACATGTTCTTTGAATGTGATTGGGTGCACTTTTGGATACCAAAGAGCATCATTTCATACAAGGGTACTAGATTTTTCAATGCCTTTTAGACTACACTTTGGGAGAAGATGGGCAATAAGTTGAAGAGATCTACAAAATTTCATCCATAGACAAATGGAAAAACAAAAATAGTCAATAATACTTTGGTGCAACTTTTAAGGGGTTACAATCATAAGCATTCAAACACCTAGGTTGTAAATATGATATATACTTAGCACTCTTGTAATTGAGCAATCCACACTTCTATTTTGAAACTTGTTTAAGGTATATGCCACCTTCACTCTTGGATGTTGTACATGGATAGCAAGGAGGAGTGAGGTAATACATCATGGGAGTACTATTGACAATAGAGTAGTTTGTTGAAAACAATAGGTAGACCCATTTGCAAGTACAAGAGATGTTGAAGAAGTCAAAAGAAACGTACAAAGCCAAACACAACCAATGTAGAATCAAGAAGTCATTCAAAGTGGGAAAGATTTTGGCTACAACTGAGCAAAGAAAAACTACAGGATCCTGGTAAGAAGATCAAGGCTTTATGTTATGGTCCTTTTCAGGTAATGAAGAAGGTGGGAGACAACACCTATAAACTTAGTTTACCCCATAGATGCACATTTACTTAGTAGTGAATGTGGAGGATTTAAACTTTATGATCCTTCCATGTTGAATTAGGATGAGGAGTAGGTCCTACCTACCATAGATGTCTTGTTGACCACTCAGTGTAGACTACCTCTTGAGCAGAGTACAGTGCAGAGCAGTCATAAATTTTTTCAAATTTCATCATCGTCATCCAACTTTTGGTCATCATACTGTAATTCAAATTTGCAGCCTTATAGGCCATGATGTAAAAATTATTCTAGTATGTTTATAAATCCATGTAAAACATCTAGGTAAAACTATAATTTTTGCCAAAGAGTTTCACTTTAGGGAGTTTTTTTCCCTCCACCAATTATTTGTTTTTTTAAACATTTATAATTGGTAGAGTTTTTCTCTTGAGCATGCCCCAAAGCTAGGGTGGGGCTAGATGGTGGGGCTTAGGTGAGTCCTAGTGTATAAAGTCTATGTAAATGATCATACTTGATCATTTGTAAGTGTCGTGGAATTTGGTTGTGTCTAGAGATCATTTTTAAATTGTCAGTTTTCCCCTTCTAATTGGATGTCTATGTAATTTTTTTATATAAAAAGTGTTGTCTATAGAGGTTCTAAGGGGTGTAAGTACTCAAAGTTATACCTAAACTCTAAAAATTTCTATCTATACACACTTTGAAGGTGGAAAAATATGTATAAATCCCTCTAGAGTCATTATTATTATTTTATGGAAAAAAAATGGTAAAATAATTAGCCAGAAGTTAGTCAAAAATTTAAAATGAGAGAAAATGTTTTTTTCTCCAAGTGGAAAAATAATTAAAAAAGGAATGTGTACTTTCCAAAAAAGGAATCAAATTGAAAGTTGAGAAAAGTCTCATTTCCAAGGTAGAAAAGACCCACAAAAAATCTGTTAGGCCAGAAGGAAAATAATTTCTCAAAAGAAATCGATTTTTTTTTGCCGAGATGGTTTTTTTTTGTAAGCTTAGCAAGACTACATCTTCATCATGTCCAATATATCACCCCAATTGGGGCAGGGAATTGAACCGGTGACTTCACATCAAGGAGTGCCTTAATAGAGCACTCGATCACGTCTATCCAAGACCCCATGGATGTCTAGGTGGTTATTTTGAATGAGGGAATTTCAAGATTTTTTTTTTTTTTGAAATTTTTCCAGTGGTTCAAAACCACTCTAGGGTCAAAGATTGGTCCATCCAGCACATCAATAAAGGAGGTCGAATTTTCCTATGGATCTGTGCAACAAAAATCAAGTGTTCCAATTATTTTGAGGAGAATGAAGTCAACTAACCATTGTTTCCACTTGGAGGCTCTCACATTTTCATTTTTCTATATAAGGAAGCTTTAAGCTTCTCATTTATGTTGGGCGGACTCGAGGATGGGGGTGGACCCAAAGATGGCGATCAGACCTACCCATGGTTTTGTGCATGGGTTTTGCACATGGTTTTGGGCATGATGGTTTTTTACCCATGGTGTTTTGTAGAGACGGCCAAGGGAACTATGATTATGCTCTAATCCAGGATTAATGGATTGAGGTATATAAATGCTTCGGCATGTATATATATGTATTATAACATTGAAAGGAAAATAATGAAAAATCAATCTAGTAGTCCCGATTTTGGGATCCAGGGGAAATCTCTGTGTATATTTGTTTTATGTTCTCTCCATTGTATATTCTTCTATTTTAAGAATTCGTTTGCAGGTACTTCCTGTATAGGGTTAAAACCTACAATTTGAAGCATCAAAAATCTTGAGCTCTTGATTAAGTGAAGCTCTGTTATCCTTGTAATATTTTTTCTGGGCAATAAAGTAAAGTATTTAAGGCAAATCTATGGTGTTATTCTTTAGTTATATGGTAATACCTTTCTAATATATTGTGCTTCATGTTCTACTATTGTTTTAATTTTGTTATTTCCATTAGCTCTTGACGATTCATTGGTGTACAGTTACCTTGCATCATTGTTTAGATATGGAGAAACACTTTAGGATTGAGAAGATCTATTGGTTTTCATTTAAAACCTTAGACTCCTCTTCCACTATGCTATCAAAATCTTTGTGGATCTAACAAATATTTTTCAAGTGTGTAGAAAATAATATTGTTGATCATATATTGGATACTTGGGGACATTCTTGGTTGAATTATGTTATGAAACCAGCTCACAAAAAGATAGAAAAGAGAGATCCACGCCTTAGAATTCAGCCTCTTCGAGGGGGCAACCTCCTTTACATTACATAAATGAACAATTCTTGGATGATACAAATGAAAAGACCTCCTTTCTATACATAGGAGTCTAAGGGGTTATAACATAATCAGAGCCGACATAACAATAATAATGTAAGGGCACAATAATAACAATAGTGGGCTTCTATGGGGCACAATAGTAACAATATGGGCACTACATGGGTACATCAATATAATAAGTGGGTTATACTAATAACAATAAGGGGTTACACTAGTAGTATAGGGGCGTAACATGCCCCTCTCCTTCAAAAAGTGTTGTCCTCAACGCTTGAGTAGTTCTTGATGCTTCTGTATATAATTCTTGTCCTCCCATGTGGAATATTCAGCGGGTAAGTTCTTCCACTTGATGAGATACTCTGAAATTGATTGATTTCGTAGCTGTCGGGTTCTTGTTTCTATGACTGCTCCAGGTTCCAATATGATTTTTCCTTCCTCTTCAATTTCTGGCAATATTGCTTGAATTGGGATCTTTTGCAACTTTTGAATAAGTGGCCATACTTCTTCGTCCTTCTTCCATTCATCCCTTGCTTCGTTTATCCAATCTGGTTGGATAATATAAATAGCACAAAACAATGCTTCCACATCCTCATTCTTGAAGAGTCTTCCCATTCGGTAAGGTCGCCATTTTTCAAGTGCATGTAGTATTGCCAACATTTCCTTCTCATAAATAGCTTGCTTGAGATGTAGCAGTAAAAATACCCAATTACCTACATCAAAACATTGTTCACTACGATGTTGATCTACTTGTTGTTTCGTTTGATTTTGCACCGAAGTGGTGTTATCCTTTAAAAGTTGGAGAACTTGTTGTTTATGCTCGATGTGATCTTTCTCTGCTTGAACCTTTTTCTTCTTCATATGTCCTTCTATCTTTTGAGGAGTGGTAATTTCTTTCAATCCTTTACAAGATATGGTCGGATTCATTTCTTGATGCTCGATGTGATCTTTCACTTCTTGAACATTTTTCTTCTTGATGTGTCCTTCTATCTTGATAGTTTGAGGAGTGGTAATTTCGTCCATTGAATTACAATATATGGTTGGATTCATTTCTTCTTTCTCGATGTGATCTTTCACTTCTTGCACCTTTTTCTTCTTGATATGTCCTTCTATCTTGAGAGTTTGAGTGGTAATTCTTGCCAATGCTTTACAAGATATGGTCTGATTCATTTCTTCTTTCTCTGGGGTGGTGTCCTGGCGTATATCCTCTTCTTTTGATGTTTCTTGATCCTTTCCTTCCTCCTCTTCATATTCTATGTAAAATAATTTCTTCTCAGCACACCTATGACCTTTAGTGCATTTTCTATCACAATTGTAACAAAGCCCTTTTTCTCTTTTTTCTTCCAATTGTTGTGGTGTAACCCTTGTAGGTTGTGGAAGGCTGGGAGAAACAACACTTCCATCTTTATAGTTGTGAGGGGTATGCTTCCTGGTTTCCATAATTTTGCTTTCCATTATGTCACAAAGCCCTTTTACTCTTTCCAATTGTTGTGGTGTTACTCTAAAGAAGGTGTTGCTCTTTGTATCCTCATAATGTGCTATCATTTCCTCCGTGAAAATTGACCACGTAACAAGTTTTTTACGAGAACAAAGCCCTTCATACCATAAAAATTGATCTGGTTCTAAATATGAAGATGCAATACATACCTTTTGTAACAGTTGTACACCATGTAGATCAAAATATTGCTCCATCTGAAGTATCCAATTTACCGGATCCTTGCCATCAAACTTCCTCATCTTGCTTTTTCTTGATTTTAGGATCTCGACCTTGAAACGACTGTAACTCTGTACTTTCAGATCTTTAAGTTCTAAAATTGTGAACTATAGTAGCCCTCTGTGTCCTCTTTCCAATGCCACCAGTCTGATCCAAATTGGATTCTCTAAGAAAGAGTTATGCACAATCTCCCAAGATGACCTGATTATAGACCTTTCCAGAAGAGCGAAATTGTATGAAGTGCCATGTGTCATTGTTTCAACCTTTGGATCTGAAAAACGCATACAAGAAACTACAGTCCGTCCTCTTTCTGTACCTTCTTACAAAATTTCAATCCGATCCCCAGAGAGAAAGTTATGACGATTTTCCCCAGGTCACCTGTTTTGAATGTAATTCAGGAGTCTGCAAAAAGACCAACTTCCTCAGATCATATCTCCGCAAATATCGCGTGAAAAGCTCTGAAATTCGGACCCAAGGTGCAGCGCGAGTTCTTCCCAAATGGGTTTTTTTTTCAACTTCTGAAACGTCACAGAAAAAAAGTTATAGCGAAAATGCCACGATGACCTGTTTGGAGCAGCGAAACCCTAGAATCCAAAGCTCTGATACCAAATGTTATGAAACCAGCTCACAAAAAGATAGAAAAGAGAGATCCACGCCTTAGAATTCAGCCTCTTCGAGGGGGAAACCTCCTTTACATTACATAAATGAACAATTCTTGGATGATACAAATGAAAAGACCTCCTTTCTATACATAGGAGTCTAAGGGGTTATAACATAATCAGAGCCGACATAACAATAATAATGTAAGGGCACAATAATAACAATAGTGGGCTTCTATGGGGCACAATAGTAACAATATGGGCACTACATGGGTACATCAATATAATAAGTGGGTTATACTAATAACAATAAGGGGTTACACTAGTAGTATAGGGGCCTAACAAATTAACCAACTATTCAAGGCATAGAAGTTGAGGAACCCATAGTGGGTCATCTAAAGACTCATCATTTGAAATAAGAAAAGGAGTTTTCTTACCATTTGCTCTAGATCAAATTTATCTATCCTTAAAATCTTTCAAAATTATTTTAGAGCTTTAAATGAATAGATCTGCTATTGAAGAGCTTATTCCTGTAAATTCATAAATAGATCCTGTATGTATTATCTCCTAACCTTATATATAATTTCCATCTATTTTGTATATATTTGTTGGGTTTCCTTGAGTTTCTCTCTGCAGATCTGAAGAGTAGACATCGTTTTGGCTTGGATCTTGTTGTGTATATTTTTCCAAGATAGATCCCATTGAAATTTGAAGGAAGATTGTTTTTTGAAGCCAAGATCACCCTTCTAACCTAGAAAACTAGGGTTTTGAGGGAAGGAAAGGATTTTTGAAGTCGTATAGCCTTTTTCTTGTAGCCACAAGGGTTTGAAGGCCAATTTTTCTTCCAGATCGAATTTTCTCCAAGGGTTCTCACTGCATATAATTTTTTGCAAACTTTGTTGAGGAGTTTCGCTTGGGGTTTTGGCCTTTTTCGCTCTTCAAGTCTCATCTTTTGGTAGCCGCTTAATTCATTAGTTTGTGGCTTATATAATTTTTGGATACCTTTTCTTGAGGGTTGCAAGCATTCTTTCCCTCTTTCTCTAGGTCACAAGCCATCTAGGGCTTTTATTCCTTGCCTTTAATTTTTTTGTACTAACCCTTGTGATTTTGCAGGAGTTTTAATGAAATTTTGAAAGGGTTTCACCATAAATTTTGTGCATAAATTGATTTTCAAAGGCTTATTCTCACTTATTTTTTTTTTTAGGAAGCCACATATTATTTATCCTACTTCTTCAAGGTCGAGAGCTCCTAGAGGAGCGCCTTCTTTGACTAGTGTGAAAGGATTAGTATTGGTGGAAGACCAAAAAAATGAAGTGTTTGAGCCTTGATTCTTAAGCAAAATAATCATAATTTTTTTTTATTTTTTTTTGTTAAATCAAATCATTTTTCTGGGTTGACCGAAAGGTCTTGGAGGCCTTCCTTGACTTAGGTCGTGAGCTTTGATGACTGGTAGTTTTCCTTGCCAAAGGTCGAGGGCCCTTAGAGGGTTAGATCAACTTGTTTGAAGTATTTGTAATCATAATTAATCGTTTCTCTGATTTGCCTTTGTATATTAAGGAGGTTGTGTTGTGAGGTTCTTAAATCATTGTAGATCTCCTTGAGTTGAAGAGTCCTTTCCCTTTGTCAAAAATACTTCTTATTTTCTAACATAATAGAAGAAGATCTTGTTCTTGAGGGAGCTTGGGACCTCAATCCCATGTTATCCCGCCTCCTTGCTTAAAAGGGAGGGATTCTCTTTCTCTTAGTCTTCATATCTAACTTACTAATTTGTCTCTCTTGCATTTGTTAGTTTCATCATTATCATAGTTTAGATCTGATCTCTTTAGTTGCGTTCATTAATTGATCTAATTGCACTTGAAATATCCCTTGTCGTTGTTCCACTTGCAATTGAAGATCTAAAGTATTCTTTCTAATATCTTGTTAGCAATCTCATTTGTCATAATTCATTTGTGCTTTTATCATATAACTTTGCTTGTTTCCATTGTTTAATATAAGTAAAGGACATCTTAAGAAGTTTTTCTTATTAAAGGCATTTGAGACATTGCTCTAGCATCTAATCTAATTAGTAATCTTGAAATTTGCTTCATTCTCATTGTCATAAGCTAATAATCTTTTGTACTAAGTGATTATCATAAACCTTGATTATAATTCTCCTTTATTGAAGCATCATTATTATTATTAAATCTCATTGAAGATTTTGCATTTACATCTTGATCTTGCATTCTAAAATTTACCTCCAAGCATAAGCTTGATTATTAGAAAGATAGGAGAAACTTCTTCATATTCAATTTGAGAAGCTTGACCCTTAAACAACGGTTAAATCAAGTGACCTTTCAGTTCTCTTGCAGCTGAGCCCTTTTAGGAATGAAGGCACTTGGGTTGGTAGAAGTCCTCGGTAGGTATCGTTAATGAGGCCTTAGCCTCCTTCCCTAACACTTCTCCCAACAACCTTGTTATAAGACTTGCTTCGATAATTGAGGAGAAGGCCTCCACCTCAGAATAGGCATATAATTAAAATTAACCAAGATCTTGCATCTCAGTAAATCTTGCTTTCACTCATCTAAAATCATCATTTTGCATCTCAATTGATTGTATGTAATTGGAATTGTGAGCCCATTTTGTACTTGCAAGTTTTACATTAATGTACTTGTCATTTTCAAGTCTATTGTCTCTTATCATCTTTATTTAAAGTACAAGTCATATTTATATTGCAAGCTTATCTCTTATTGATAATATATCCAATTGTTATAATCTCTTGATTTCTTGTACTAACCTTGTCTTGCAGCATTGCTTATCTTACAACTTGAGATATATTTATTATTGTACAAGTACTTTACTTGATATTTTGAGCATCATTGTTAAAGCAATGGTCTCTCACTCTTGATCATTTTAAGTGTCTCATTGATCTAATTGAATCTATTTTTAAATACTTACATTGCTAATTAATGATCATACTTGTTAATTAACTCTAAGTCAAGTTGTCTACATAATTAATTTCCTTGCTCTCAGTCCCCTAGAACCTGTTGTTCCAACAAGTTTTCCTTTTCCATTTACCTTAAGAGACTACCCCCCATTGCTTGTCTAGGAGAGAGCTTAAAAAGAGCGAGTGGGGAATAGGTGATATCCCATAATCTAAGCATTGCACCTTAAGTGTACACTTTGGGCGAAAAAAAATTTATGGTGCCATTGTCAGGGATAAGTTTTCCTTGTTCTTGGTATTCGATATTTTTGACCCAATATCAACAACATTTTCTGGCGCCATTGTCGGGGATAAGTTTTCCTTGTTCTTGTTGTTCGACATCTCCTTTGACCCAACATCAACAACATTTTTTTGCGTTGTTGCCGGGGATAAATATTTTTGTTCTCGAAGTTCGGCATATTTGACCCAACATACACCACATTTTCTGGTGCCATTGTCAAGGTCTATCTATTATTCTCAGTTTTTTACTTACTTTTGGTTTTGGCATATTGGATTTTTAGAGTTAGATTTCTATTTGAGTGGCAACTCCAATTATTCCATCTTTTACAAGGGCATATACCATAGGGAATTGAAGTAGCTTGGTTAATCTTATTCCAGATCCTGAAAAGGATTTTAGAGTTCAATTAAACAAGCTCTCTTCTCGTAGACTTCTTATTAATCTCAGACAAGAAGCTCTCTCTGATATCCATTTGCTTTTTCAGGGTCAAGCACAACAAGATCCCATGGATAACTTGTTTTCCCCCTGTAATTTTACTAACATTCAAGGTTATCTGCATGATATTCCAGAAAAGGCCATTGATAAGTTGCCTTCTTTTCAGGGCAATAATGCAGTTAGTGCTAGTGATCACCTTAAGAAGTTTAATATTTGTGTGGGAAAGTGGTGCACTACTGCTAATTATAATCATGAAGATATTAAGATGAGGCTCTTTGTCCTTTCTCTGGAAGATGATGTTATGGATTGGTTTCATGATTTTCTGAATAATTCTTTTGATTCTCTGCAAGCTATTATCAATGCCTTTAAGAATAGATATGGAGATAAGAAAGAAGAAAGAAATTTGCTTAGCGTTATTAGTAATATAAAGAAGAAGGAGAATGAGACCATAGAAGAATTTAATAAGAGGTTTAATGATATTGCAAGGGATTTACCTCAAGATTATAAACCTCCTGAGAAGTCTCTCTTGGTATATTATATCAATGCTTTCCCTGTTGATCCTTCTTATGAGTTGTGGCATGCTAAGCCTGATGATGTAAAGGCTGCCCAAACTTTGGTTGAGGAAATGGAAAAATGTAGAAAAGCATATGGGAAGTCTGAGATTCTAGGTTTTTCTAGGGGTCATCTTAAGAATGAATCAAAACGAAAAGAACTTAAAGAAGTTGATAAATATCCTATTAAAGAATTCACAAAACTTATTGAAGATGTGAAAGCCGATCATGCTAATCAGATAACTTCCCTTCCAAATCGTTTGATCGACATGGAGAGGTCTCAAGAAAATAAGATACATAATAATAGGAATAATATTAATGCATGGCCAAAAAAGGGCCCTCCTAATGAGCAAAGATTGCCTAATCCGCTTGAGTCTGCAAATGTTGTTGATCAATATTTACCATATTGTAGACCTTGTGACAATTTTCATGATGAGGCAACTTGTGTTTTTGCAAGAGGAATCTCGGAGAGTTGAAAGGTAGGGACAGGTGATTAGATAAATATAGTTGGTAAGGAACATCACTTGTCTATGGAGGTGTTGTAGCGGCTACAAACACCCTCCAAAATTTTGCCTTAGCTTCGTTTTGGAGCCTCCCTACCAACCTTTCATAACAACATATCTTGCTTCGTCAAGTACATAAGCTTCAGTGGTTTTCTTGCAGAATGACATCCTGTCCATCAGAGCTTGTTGCATTCCCCTCATAGGTTGTTCCTCTGGACTTGGTCCAGCTGCAAGCTAAGTAGCTCGCTCAAGAAATTGCACAATTCTAGAGGGCTACCAGCCTTCCCTCCAGAAATTGTGAAATTCCGTCTGGCAGCCTACTGGGCTCCAGAATTGCGCAATTCTGCCAGTCAGGCTTCATCCAGAAAATTGCGCAATTCCTACCAGCAAGGATGCTCAGCCCCAGAATTGCATAATCCTAGGCAGCAGTCAGCTGCTCTGCCCAGAAATTGTGCAAATCTCATGGGCAGCCAACCCAGGTCCCTTCAAAAAATGCACATTTTCTCCCAACATTTGAGCAACCTCTTGCATTTGTAGTTGAGTTGACCGATTCCCTCCTGGACTGAGCAAAATTGATTTGCATGCATGGGATACTTCTCCCAAGACAACATGCAAAGGCATCCCTGGATTCAGGGATCTACTTTTAGCAGTTGGAGGTTGCATGCAAGGATCATCTCAGAAACCTCCCACAAAGTGCTCTTCCTAGATTTGTGGCATGCACGTCACATCTTCGATTTTATCAAAACTCATGAACCAGACACTGCAGATCTCATTCCTAACATCAATCTTGCATCTCTGACATCCCACATCGCATCTAGGAGTCGTCGGCACATTCAACTCAGTTGTTTTGGGGTAATCCCACTTCCCGTGTCTTGTGTTGCATTTCTGGCGCCTTTTGTGTTTCACTTCGTATAAATGTTGTATGCTTGATTTCAGTGAGCGCTTGTTTTCGTTTTGATACATACTAGCTTGTACTAGAGTTGTTTTAGTTTTCATTAACATCTCACTATTGTCGCATGCATGAAATTGTTTTTCACGAATGGTCACCGATTCGGCGACTGGCCTCACCCACATGCATGTTGTTCCATTTTCTGAATCTTTCAATCACTATTTGCATGCATGATCATTCACTTATGCGTACACTCAATATCACCATGCATTCGCATTCACATTAGTTTTCAGTTGCCCGTCGGCGAGTCTGGGCAGCCTTGGCCCGGACTCTGCCTCACCAAGACATCATTATGCAATCTTGAGAGGGAAGGCTTTATCTTCCTCTTAGGAAATGTGCATTTCTACCCAGTGACTATCTTCAAGTCTTGCATTGCGCAATTCTGAGGGACAGTGACTACTGGCCCAGAAAATTGTGCAATGTAGTCACTGAGCCTACAACCATTGCCAGCTGAGATTACACATTGTGTAATTCCAGCAGCGAGTCAACCTCTAAGCAGCCCAGACTGTGCCTTGCGCAGTCTTGGCAGTCAGTCTCCTGACCTCCTGACGGAAATTGCACAACCTTCATGATCAGTCACGCAGGTATGTTGCCTGTCAGTTCTCAAGTTCATTTTGGTTTTCGACTAATGAATTGCTTGCCATGAGTGTTGCCATATCTCCAGGTATCATAGGTGTTCATCTTCCTCTTAGCAGTACAGGTACAATGGTTTCCAAGAGAGCAAAGTCGAAGACACAGTTAAGAGCACACATGGGGATGTAGTCGATCAAGTGTCTATGGAATTGCCTATCCACGAAGACATCAAGTTGTTTGTATACAAGGACATCAAGATATGACGGTAGCAGCATCACAACGAGTAGCATCATGAACAATAGCTAAATGCAGCATACCGGATACAACGAATGCAAGAGGAAGGTTGTTGACAACACAAAGGCGAAACAATGTTGCAAGCTCAAGCAGATCCACTTTTGGTGAAAACAATTTTGGAGACTCAGGCTATGAGGTGACATCGTGACATGGAGATCATGCGAAGGCAGGGAATGGAACAAAGAAGGAGTTGCATGTGCTCAAACAACAACTCAAGAAAGAATAGGAGTTGCATAGACAAGAGAATGAGTTGTAGCAAGAAGAAGTACAACAATGAGTGCAACATGCACTCATAGATGAAATTACAACCGTACAAGTTAAAGATCCATCCCAACAGCTTGCACAGAGCAGACATGGTGAGCAGTGTTTTTGATCACATGCAAGGGAATACAACAACATGTATGTCATTGTGCGCATGCATGCGATCCCACCCATTCAGCACACTCACCGAGGCGAAGGCAAGTAGCAAGTCCAACTGGATCTAAACATGTAGTTGACAGTTGATGCGCATGACCACCAGCACACACTAGAAGATCAATACAGAAATTATGCATCAGTGTGTTGTCGGTTTATCTACACCCAAGAAGACCATTTGCATGCTAACAAACGAGTTGGATGGAGGAACCATACTAATGCACCCGGATGCAATGGAGACAAGAGTTCACTTCAACAAGATGTCACCATGGAGTGCATGCACACCATCACGGATGACCAAGCTTGGCATCAAATCATCACCTTCACCATCAGGAGCATGTCAAAGAGTTGGTCTCACCACAACGGATTGAGTGTTGGTGATGTCTTGCATGGCTTGCTTAAGCCATTTTGTCTCACGTGAGCACATGTGCATTATAATGTAACGTCTTGTCAAGTGGAAGTTCAAGTGTCGATAATTGGATGTAACAGTCATAGAGTAGATGAAGATTCATGAGGGTAGATGAACTGTCACAAAGGGGAATGTCAAGGGTCACCCCACCCTTTGCTATAAATAGAACCTCATAACTCATTGTAAAGGATTTTGGTCAGCCAAGCTTCAGATATGACTATCTTGGGGAGAGCTTGGACAGTATCGTTACGAGCCTTGGCTTCTCCACTACACAGAGCTAGTACATCTCTTTGGAGGATCAGGCGGTTGTGGTTGTAACGTTCCGCTATCAGAACTAGTGGTTGGACATGGATGTATTGTATGACTAGAACTTACACTTCTTAATATAACAAGAGCCAACATGTTTCACGCATATGTTGTATTGTATTCTATGCTATCTGGTTTACTATAAATGATAGATGTATTGGTTTGCTTACACATGCATGTATAGCTATCTGTGTATGCATGTATGAATCTTCTGAAATGTGTTGTTGATTTAACCATCACTTTGGATTGCTTGCTAACTTGCCTTCCATGTTGTGATGCATCTCCGCTTGTGTGTTCCCTTCTTAACTACGTGCTATCACAAGTTTCCAAGGGGCGCACTCATCTCAACCCCCATGTGTTAGAACCTCTCATGCACCTTCTTTAACTCACCGCAACTGTCACACCCTTGCTACCAACAGAGTTATCTTACTTGCCTCTGTGCGAAATCGTGGTCAAGGCATTACTGTACGACCCACTGCTGGGAATCCTACACCAAATGGTCTGAGGTTTAATTGGGACTTCTTATCGGGGAGATCCCCTTACATGTTGGCAGGTCCAACACTGTCAACAGGAGGATTGGATGGAGGTTGTTGATTCTAAAGATTCCCCCTCAAAAGTCTAAGTTATTGAAGGCTCTTGATGCTCCTCGTATTAATGATTCTCATGAAAAAATCCATGATGTTGTCTCTCAAGATGCTCCGGTATATTCGCAAAGTATAGATTTGGATAATAAAGATCATCAATCGTTTTTCATTACCTTGCTTGTTAATGATTTTTTATTATATAATTGCATGTTGGATTGTGGTGCATTAGCTTGTGTTATGACTAAGAGGGTCATGGAGCAACTTAATTTAAGAATCTCTAGACCATATTACAACATATGTGCCATGGATTCCAAGAAGATTGAGGTTCATGGGTTAATTAAGGATTTACAAGTGCTTTTGTCAATTTATCCTAATATAATGATTGTGATGGACATTTTTGTATTTGATGTGCTTGATGCTTGGGGTATGCTATTATCGAGAAAGTGGGCCTTTGATATAGGAGGGAGGATTCATATGAATTGATCATATGTTACAATTCCTTCTCCTAGAGGTAGTGGATTTGTTAGACTTAACAAAGAGCTTGAAATAAGATTCCACGTGGAACACCCCAAGAGACCCCATAATGAAGTTATAATGGTAGTTCTTTTGGATGAAAAGGTTGATGATTTGAAGAGTCAAGTATGACATATGCATTTTGATGGTGCAACTTCCAAGCATGGTAAAGGTGTTGAAATTGTTTTGAAGTCTTCCCTTGATCATGTTTTCATGTTTGCCTATAGACTCGAGTTTGAAACTACTAACAATGTGTTTGAGTATGAAGCCGTATTGTTAGGTCTTGAATTAACAAGAGATCTAAAGGTAAAGTTGCTTAGTGCTAGGTAGATTTAGATCTTATCATTCAGCGGGTTAAAGGTAATTTTTCATGTAACAATGAGATTTAAGAAATATCGAAATGCGGTTTGGGACACTATATAAATATTTGATGTTTTTAATCTTAAGACTGTCCCTAGAGAGAAGAATAGCCATGTTGATGAGCTTGCAATGGCTGCATCTTCTTTGCAAATATCAGATGAAATGATAAATGATAAAGTCAAGGTCAAGGTTTTACGCCTTGAGTCCCTGATAATGTTGAGCATTGACAAGTATTTCATGATGATAGTCAGGTGGTTCATTTTTTTGAATAATTTAGAGGGATTTGAATATTTTAAGATTGTCTATAAAAGGGAACGGTGTAATTCTATTGAAAATGACGATATAACAAATCCTACCTTGAAAGGTCAGGTGGATTTGGAGTGACTCTTTGATAAGCACAATGCTACAAAGAGGAATGAAGAAAAGAAAATCAATCCTAGGGAATTCATCAAAGTAAATATTAGTGTTTAGTCAATTTAGTATGTCCTAAATTGCTACATTAATTATCAATTCAGGAGTCGTAAACTGATGAAGTGTGGCACACTATTTGTGCAAGACAACCTCTTTCCTACTTTTTATTGTTTTCAATTTTATTTTGTTTTGGGGTTTTGTCTTTGTTTGTCTCCTAATGCAAATGGAAATCCTATTCCTAAGTTTTAAGAATACTTTATAAGGCAAGTATGGATATAGATTTAAGACAAGGTTTTATGTCCCTTATGATAACTTCCAGAGCTTAGCACTTCAAAGGATCTCAAAACATACTAGTGATAAAATTATTACTTGAACATGAATGTAAACGTGAAGGTATTCAAATCAAACAAATGATGAAATAATGATCATGAAATCACTGTCTCTGCTACTCATCTAAATACATAAATAAAAGTTAAACTATTGCACTCAAACAAACCAAAAATTGCAGACTAATGAAAGTAAGATCAATTGACTTCACTTATAATCCGATAGCTCGCCAAGTAGCTTTTCGAGGTTAAGCCATGGCTCTGGAGATAACGTCAAATAACATGAATAATTGGTATCTAAATTACCTACTTTCAAATGAAAGTAAAATCAAGTCACTTCACTTATAATCCGATAGCTCGCCAAGTAGCTTTTCGGGGTTAAGCCATGGCTCTGGAGATAACGTCAGATAACATGAAGAACCTGATATCTAACTGCAAAAACGAAAGTAAAATCAAATCACTTCACTCATAATCCGATAGCTCGCCAAGTAGCTTTTCGAGATTAAGCCATGGCTCTGGAGATAACTTCAAATGACATGAAGAACCTGATATCTAATTGCAGAAATGAAAGTAAAATCAAATCACTTCACTCATAATCCGATAGCTCGCCAAGTAGCTTTTAGGGGTTAAGCCATGGCTCCAAAGATAACGTCAAATGACATGAAGAACCTGATATCTAATTGCAAAAACGAAAGTAAAATCAAATCACTTCGCTCATAATCTGATAGCTCCCCAAGTAGATTTTCGGGGTTAAGCCATGGCTCTGGAGATAACGTCAAACGACATGAAGAATTTGATATCTAAACTAACTAACAACAACAAATAAATAAGACTGAAATTAAAGCATAATTGAAATTGAAAAGCTAAAAGAACAAAGTCAGCAGAGAGGCCAATCTCATGTCACTATTTGATGCAAAAATTATATGAAAACGCCTGAGCATAACCTAACTTGAAACACACTGATCAGTGTTAGCAAAAATATACAATGTTGGAAAATCATGTACAGGAATGAAACATTAACACCATAAATGAATTATGAAATATATACAGGTGAACAAGCTATGAAATATTTACAATGGAAATAAGAAAACGATACATGAAGACTTTACAAAAATAAAGAAACAAAACCTCAGCCAGCAGGAGCCCTCTGCACGGCCTTGGTTAATACGTTGTGAATCCAAAATTACGCTCAAATAGTCATAAGAAACAGAGTTTTTATATTCCAAAATAGAGGAAGTATCCTCTCGTTACAACAGCAGGACTAATACTACAGCAACAACATAAAACTAACAACAAGACTATATGAAGACTAGCTACATGCATTTGCAAACGCGTTATTTATAGAGGAAATTACATAACTGTTTTTTTGTGAGAAACCTTCAGCAGAGGGCACGTAAAAAGACAGAACCCGTGAGCTTAGCGTCTTGGTTGCCATGATCATTCAATCTACAAAAGGTGGATGTTGGATTTGCGTCGTGGAGATGGTCTACAGCTGTTAAAAGGGATCCACGGATCTAGGAACAGTCTCGGACCTTTCACGTGTTGAAAACAAAGACCTGTTTGTTGTAGGACTCCTTGTTTGACCGTCGTTTGACCAAGGTTTTCCTTTACTAATTTGACTGAACAGATAGGACCTGGTCCATGTCTAAATCATTCCTGAACTGCCCTTGTGCCTCATTTTACTTGCCGACACTTGTAACCTATAGATCAATAAAAACAACTGTGGAATCATGAGTCAGCTGCGGAAAGTGGCTGCATTCCGCAGCTGATGAGAAAAATCTAATTCAAATAGCAAACACAAAACTATAGTTAGAAAGCCACTTAAATGCACTCTTAGAATCAATATGTAATTATCTTTGATAGCTTATGAGGCACTGGTGTGGGAAAAAGGTCTAGGAAAGTATGTAGAAGAGAGGTAGTTTTAGGGCTCAACATACCCCCACCGTGAAGGTGTTGCATGTCCTCATGCAACCAAAACTATGACCATCCTCCCTTCAGTTCATTTGTTCTAAGACCTCTGCTAATACATCCAGCCTTCTTTTCTTCTTCCTTGGTACCACTGTCATCCTAGGCTTCCTCATTAGGCACCTGTATTTGAGGTTGATAAGGGCTCTGCTCAACCTCCTGCTCTTTTTCTTCAATTTCCTATTTTTCTTCTGCCACAGCCCAAGATGTAACATGGTGTTGTCATGGATAATTTTATCCAACCTTCTCTGTTCTTTCAATGTTTCATTTTCCCTTTTGATGTGTTTATTCAGGACTTCCAGTTCAAAAACTTCATGTTTTAGTGATTGGATTAAAACTTCCTGGGTTGTATTAGGCTGAGTAAATGAAGTGCCTTGGTCTATTGCAGTCTTCTCCAACGATTCAATAAAATCATACATTTCTTGCTGGGTTGGATCTATTTCAGGTATAGCCTTTCTTGCACTGATCCCAAAATCTGGTTGAGAAGGACTGATCTCAAAATCTGGTTGAGAAAAAGGAGAATGTTGTGGGCTATGGTCAGCAAGGATTGCTGGAGACTGTTCTGGTGTTTCCCCTCCTAAGTCTATGAAGTGGGCCCCTTTAGTTTGTACTTTCTTCAGTTTACCTTTAAGTTTGGAGCTCCTCCTTAGATTCTGTGAGCTGGTGTCTCCTTTCTCTACACTCTGTTTTTCTTTCCCTTTTCCCTTTGCTTTAGCTGATTGTTCTTTAAGGAGGATTAGTCTTTCAGAAAGTATCTAATCCTCTTCTGAGGAAGGTTCTGGGGTTTGATAGACAGCTTCAACATTTCTTTTCCCCTTTAGTTTCACTTGCTTCCTAGCCTCAGTCAAAGTTTCAGGCAATTTTTCTTCCTTACTAGTTTCTTTAGCTATGCTAGTAGGAGTATCGTGAATGTTTACACTTGTTTTCCTTCCCCTACTTTTCCTTGCTGAGCTACCTTCAGGTGTTTCAGGTGGGTCCTGAAAGAAGTTTCTAATCAAGAACTGTTCCCAAGTGTCCTTTCTTTCCTTCAATTGTTTGTCAATCAGAATTTTAACAAGGCCGTGATGGTAAAGGTGAGGCTCTACGTCATCCAGATTCTTTTGTACAGTTGTGGACATCTTTTTTAGACTACTCAACAAGAAATAAGGCAAATTGATGGTTTGATTTTCTAGAAAATTCATTAGTAACCTGATGTGGTACATGTACATGGACCCAAACCGTCCTTCACATGTAATAAACTTCTGAATTATCAATAATAAACTAGTCCAATTTTCCTCTAGAGCAGAGACAAGGATTCCACATTTGAAAACGGTTATATCCATACCTGGTTTATGCAAAATAATCCTCCAGGCCCTCTCATCAAAGTCTTTGTTTTTGAACCACCGTTCCCCCACCTGTGGGAGCTTCATTGCTACTACAATGGATGCCTCTGTGACTAAAAATTTAAGATCTCCAACCTCAACTTCCACGCCGTTAAAAGACCTTTCAAATGTCTTCGTGACTTCTTTATTGTGACCTCTGAATTTCTGGATAAATTGCAGCCACCGTGCCTTCCTTAATATGCTTTTTAACTGTGGATAACCCTCCATGAATTTAGGCCCGTCCGGCTCTGTTCTTACCAGAACGCCCATTCCTTCCTCCTGCCTTAAAAATACCTCTGTGAGTGATGGACTGTAAGTGATGGATTGACGGAGGTGGAACGGTTGTGTGAGCGGAAGATGAAGAAGGATTGTGGACCAGTGGTTGTAAAACAAAAGAACATAGAACATGCAGTGAAAATGAGTTCATGGAGCTGAGGCTTGTATAAATAGGCCAGTACTAACAAACGCAACTTCAATGGGAGAGTATGGAAACAGAGTGAGTCTGGCAGAACTTTGAATTAAAAGGCTGCGGAATAGACGTTAGCATGCTCATAAAATTACTACGGATTTGTGCGGTAGGGAAGAGCCGTGGTAAAATAGATTACATCCTCATAAATTACCCGATTCAATAGGTGGAATGCAGACGTACAATTAAGTACGAGTTACATTCAGAGGTGGATCATGAGGCCATTAGAAATTGATGTGGAGTTTGTGGTGGAATTATGCAAAGGTCATGGAGGAGTTATGAAAGCTATCAATGAGAATCGTTACACATAATGGAGCCGATGGTTTCACAACTATATAGATTATGTGTTTTGAAATGCTATTTGAAATTAATTTTTCTCAGACCTTAGAATCTTACCACTTCCGTTCGCTGACCTTTGATTGGCTGCTTCTTGTTGGTGCTTTTAGGTGGTTACATCTTCAAAATATCTTCCTCTTCCACACCTGCATTTGGTTCTCATCATTGTTTGGCTAACATCTGACTGTCACTACTGAGTAACAGAGTATTAGCTGCGGAATCAACAATCAGATGCGGAATCAGTGTTCAGCTGCGGAATCAGAATTTGGCTGCGGAAACTGACACAGTGAACATATGACCTGATTGAGTGAATGGAGATGGATGAAAATGAATGATATATGAAAACTAGACATGAAAGGACTTTTATTGGTGAAATGTGATGGCGAAATGGGATGAAATGAAATGACATGAAATGAAACAATTATGAATGAAATGAGAGGGATTTTTTTTTTTGGAAAATATAGGGTGTCAGAAGTTTCTAATTTTCACCCTGTATTTTCTGTATAAGACTGCCAATCAGTGATTGGTTTTCAGGCTTATACATTTTTTTTATTTTTATTTTTAAGAAATGGTGAAAAGAACAAAGACTAGGCTGGTGGAGAAGAAGGATTCTTCTTCACCAGCCTTATTGCATAATTATCTTGAAAGATTTTGACAAATTCCTCCTTTGAGAGTGGCTTATGGTAGATCTTCAATCTGTTACCATTCACAATGAGAGGAGTTTGATACTCATTAATGGTTTTGATTCTTACCACTCCATTGCTAAAAACTTTGTCAATCTCATATGGCCCAAGCCAATGAGTCTGAAATTTACCTTTGAAATCTTTGAATGTGGAATCAAATAACAATGCCCAATCTCCTTCTTGAAACTTTTTCTGCTTGATGTGTTTGTCATGCCACTTAGCTCTTTTATATTGAACTAGATCAGTTCTTAAGATTGTTTCTTGTTTGATCTCATCTAGTTCATTCAACTGCTCCATTCTATGCTTTTGAGCTTCTGATAGATCCATTCCCAATTGAACTGCCATCTTGAAGGTTCTAACTTGGAACTCAATGGGGAGCAGAACTTCTTTCCCATAAACAAGTTCATAGGGAGAATGTCCTGTTGTGTTCCTCCATGTAGTTCTGTAGGCCCATAAGGCTTCAGGAATCCTTTCTGCCCAATCTCTTCTATGTAGATGAACAGTCTTGGTAATGATGCCTTCAATAACTTTGTTTGTGGACTCTACTTGGCCATTTGTTTGCAGATGGTAAGGAGTAGATTTTCTGTGCTTGACCTTGTACTCTTCCATCAGCTTCTCCACTAGTTTGGATGTGAATTGACCTCCCTGATCTGTCACAATTTTTCTTAGAACACCAAAGCGAGTAAAAATATCCTCATAAAGAAAACTAAAAACTGAGTGCTCAGTAGCAGAAAATAATGCTTTTGCTTCTACCCATTAAGTGACATAATCAATACATACCAATATATACTTTCTCTGTTTAGATGGTGGATTAATAGGTCCAATAAAGTCTAAAGCCCATTTTTCAAAGGGTTCGATGAGTACCTGTGGTTGTAATGGCATCTCATTTGAGAGGGTAGGTTTCCCTACTCTTTGGCAGTTGTCACATCTTTTGACATATTGTTTTGCATCTTTGAAGAGGGACGACCAATAATATCCTAAAGAAAGGATTTTATAGGTTGTCCTTTTATCAGCAAAGTGTCCGCCGCATGGTTCATCATGACATCCTTTGAGAATATCAGGCATTTCGTCTTCCCTGACACATCTTCAGATCACAAGATCTGGCCCTGTTTTAAACAATTCGTTAGAAATCCATGAATATTTTGAACTCTCCTGAATAATCTTTCTTCTTTCACTAGGAAATAAATGTGGAGGTAGTTTCCCTGTAACCAAATAGTTAGCTATATCTGCATATCAAGGAGTCTTAGTAGTTACTGCAAATAAATATTCATCAGGAAACTTGTCCTATACAGGAGAATCTTCTTTAGTATTCTGAATCCTAGACAAGAAATCAGCTACTGTGTTTTGTTTCCCTGGTTTATCTAACACAGTAATATTGAATTCCTGTAAAAGTGGGAGCCACCTTGTAACTTTGCCATTAGTAATGGGTTTGTTCATTAGATATCTAATTGTAGAATGATTAGTATAAATAAAAGTTTCATAGCCTATTATATAATGTCTGAACTTATTGATTGCATGAACAACAACTAAGAACTCTTTTTCAGTCATAGTATAATTCAACTCAGTGGGAGTTAAATTTTTGCTGGTATATTAAATGGCATAAGGAACTAAATCTTTTTGTCCCAGCACAACCCTTAGAGCTGTATCTAAAGCATCTATAGAAATATGGAAAGGAAGTTTCCAATTTGGTCCTCTCAAGATAGGCGCTTCATATATTCTTGTTTTCAAAGTTTCAAATATTGATTGGCAATCAGGACCCCATTTGAATTCACAGTCTTTTGTAAGCAGTTTAAAGAGTGGAGATGTTATTTTGGTGAAGTTTTCTATAAATCTTCTATAATATCCAGTAAATCCCAAAAAACTTCTAATATCTTTTTGACAATTTGGAATAGGTAACTTGGAGATGACTTCAACTTTTGATCTATCAACTTTAATCCCATCCCCTGAAATATGATGTCCTAAAACAATACCTTCAGTAAACATCATAAAGCATTTTTCATGGCTTAATATAAGGTTTGTTTCTTTACATCTTATAAGGACTTTTTCCAAATCTTCTAATGCCTCTTCAAATGAGCTACCATAAACTGTAAAATCATCCATATATACCTCTACACACTCATGGATTAGATCAGAAAAAATTCTTAGTATTGCTCTTTGGAATGTTGCGGGTGCATTACATAATCCAAAAGGAAGCACTCCATAAGCAAAAGTTCCCCATGGACAAGTAAATGTGGTCTTATCCCGATCCTCAGGTGCTACCTAAATTTGATTATAACCACTAAAACCATCCAGAAATGAAAAGTACTTTTTGCCTGCTAATGTATCTAATACTTGATCGATAAAGGGCAAAGGAAAGTGATCCTTCAAAGTTGATTTATTCAATTCCCTGTAATCAATGCACACTCTCCATTTACCATTCTTTCTGGGTACTATAACCAAGGTAGAAACCCATCGGCTATCTGAAATTGGGTAAATGAAGTTTACATTGAGTAGTTTTTGGAGCTCTTCTTTTACAATCTCCCTAAGATTTGGATTTATCCTTCTCTGAGGTTGTCTGATTGATCTACTGTTTTCCTCGATATAGATATGATGGATGCAAGTCTTAGGGTCGATACCTTTCATATCAGTATACTCCCATGCAAATGCAGTAGAGTGTTTTTGCAAGATTCTGGTTAGCTCTTCCTGTTGTGACTTTTCCAAATTTTTGTTGATATTCAATGTTTTACCTGGAAAAATTTCAATGATAGAACTACCAAACTCTTCCGTAGAGTAAAGAGACATTTGCCTTGTGTTGAGTCTTGAAAATGTCATTCATTTCCATTACACTTTCACTATTATGTCCATTATATCACCTCCATTTCACCTCCATTTCACTACTATGTCACCACATTCATCCCACTTTCATTATCATTGGGCCACCTTTATGTTTTTCCAATCTTTATTATTTCTAAGCCTTTTAAGTGAATTTGTGGTTAAACATTAGAAAATAATGTGCATATGCTTATACCTAACAAATGGGTTGAGATTGTTGACATGTGTAGGTTGAAAGGAGGCTTCTAGAAGACCCTTATGTGGCACCCCAAGGCCAAATTCGAATTTGAGTGGAAAGAATCATGGGATCATGAGGATATGTGTCACATCTCTTAATTGTATTGTAACTCTAAAAAGACATGTGTCTTATCAGTTCCTATTTTGATTAGGACTCTAGAGGTAGAGGGAGAGATTCATGGAATATCATTAATGAGATGCCTCTCATCTTTTTGTATAAATAGGAGATCTCTCTCCTTCATTTGTTAGTCTTTTTAGTCCCTAGTCCTTAAGTTTGTAGTTCTTCCTTGATGGCTTTTGAAAGCTTTGGAGAACTTTGTTGTACTTTGTACTTTTGAAGAATTTGAATAAAGCTTTGATGTTCTCAACATGGAAGGAGATGTGAAGTAGATGTCATGGAGCATGTTAGGATGTAAGGTAGAGTAGATTTCATTTTGTAAATATTGCTTTGTAGAATGTAAGGTAGAGTAGATTTCATTTTGTAAATATTGCTTTGTAGAATGTAAGGTAGATTAGATTTTTCATTCATGCAATTTTAATTCATGCAAGTGTGTTTAATTTTGCTTTGATTTCATAGGTGGTAGAGGGCCCCTGCCTTGTATAGTTGTCATTTAATTTTGCATTTTATTTTTCTCATGTATATTAGTTGTACATAACAAAGTTGTTTTGATTACTGTTGTTTTACATTTTTCTCATGTATATTAGCTGTACATAAATTGCTTTCAAGTTGATTGTAGATTAGTGATGCACATAGCCTTTTAATGAACTAATGACGTGATAGAATCATCTTGTCCTTTTGCTGAAGCAGCAAGGATATTGGGTCTCATAGTCATTAGCTCATTAATGTGCATATGCTTATACCTAACAAATGGGTTGAGATTGTTGACATGTGTAGGTTGAAAGGAGGCTTCTAGAAGACCCTTATGTGGCACCCCAAGGCCAAATTCGAATTTGAGTGGAAAGAAACATGGGATCATGAGGATATGTGTCACATCTCCTAATTGTATTGTAACTCTAAAAATACATGTGTCTTATCAGTTCCTATTTTGATTAGGACTCTAGAGGTAGAGGGAGAGATTCATGGACTATCATTAATGAGATGGCTCTCATCTTTTTGTATAAATAGGAGATCTCTCTCCTTCATTTGTTAGTCTTTTTAGTCCCTAGTTCTTAAGTTTGTAGTTCTTCCTTGATGGCTTTTGAAAGCTTTGGAGAACTTTGTTGTACTTTGTACTTTTGAAGAATTTGAATAAAGCTTTGATGTTCTCAACATGGAAGGAAATGTGAAGTAGATGTCATGGAGCATATTAGGATGTAAGGTAGAGTAGATTTCATTTTGTAAATATTGCTTTGTAGAATGTAAGGTAGAGTAGATTTCATTTTGTAAATATTGCTTTGTAGAATGTAAGGTAGATTAGATTTTTCATTCATGCAATTTTAATTCATGCAAGTGTGTTTAATTTTGCTTTGATTTCATAGGTGGTAGAGGGCCCCTGCCTTGTATAGTTGTCATTTAATTTTTCATTTTATTTCACCATGTATATTATCTGTACATAACAAATCTTTTTGATTACTGTTGTTTTACATTTTTCTCATGTATATTAGCTGTACATAAATTGCTTTCAAGTTGATTGTAGATTAGTGATGCACATAGCCTTTTAATGAACTAATGACGTGATAGAATCATCTTGTCCTTTTGCTGAAGCCGCAAGGATACTGGGTCTCATAGTCATTAGCTCATTATTTGGTTATTGCATTTTATTTTGAATGAACTAGTTGTATATTTACACTTTTGTTTAAATACTAACTCCATCAATAACATGTTTTAAGTTCTTTTGAAGTGATAAGTTCTGGAAATTACCATTAGGGACATAGGCCTTGTCTTGAAATCTTTATCCATACTTGTCCTTTAAAAGTACTCTTAATACCTTAGAATAGGATTTCCATTTGCATTAAACACTTTAGAAAACCAATAAGAACAAAACCCCAAAAACAAACATAAACTATAAAACAACGAAGTAAGAGAAAGGTTAACTAAGCACATATAGTGCACCACACTTCATCAGTTTACGATACCCGTATTGATAATTTATGTAGAGCAATTCAAGACGTTAAATTGACTAGACACCTTGATAACAAATATTCAATATCATAATCTAACTGAAATTGTGTGTGGTCATATTCTGAAGATGTTTCAAAATTTTCTAATGTGTTCAAAATTTGACTATCTTCACTAATTTCAGAGATAGTAAAGACAGGTTGTATAATATCTTCATCATTGACCCATTCATTTTCTCCTACTTCTGTAATTGCTTTTTCAGGAGGATACAAATTGAATTTCTTTGTCGAACCACCATAAAAAAATGTACATATCCCCAGATCTACAACTAATGAAAGCATCAGCTGTGGCTAGCCAAGGTCTTCCTAAGATGAGTGGGTGCCCTCCTAGATTACTCTTGGGAGTCAAAATCATGAAGTCTACTGGATATTCCCAAGAATCTAAGGAGACTGAAATATCTTCTAATACACCATCTGGTTTGATTATTGATCTATCTGCAAGTTGCAGTAAGGTGGGTGTAAAAAGAAGATTAGGAAGTTTAAGTTGTTCCATAGTCTGTCTACTCATAATGTTTATAGCAGCCCCTAAGTCAATCAAAGTATTTGGAATTTCTATCCCATTTATGTGTGTCTTGACAATTGGACTACCTGGATCCACATATTTCTGCATGGTAATTTTTCCGAACATGATATCTGCAAATTTTCCTACCAGGTGGATTCTTTCTGTATCTCTTGGTTTCCTACCTGGCCTTTTGAAACTCAACTCCTTTATTGTTTTTGTTAGAATAGGAATCTCTCTAATGGCTTGTAGCAAGGGAATCTTGATACAGACATTCCTTAATTCATCTAGAAAATCATAGTCAAGCAACAAGATTTGTTTTTCCACCCCTTTGTCAATTTGTAATCTTTCAGGGAAATGAGGTGTGGATGAAGATGCAGGTTGCTCAACTATAGGAGTTGTGGGGGTTGACTCTTTCTCTTTTTCTTTTTGAATGATTGGGTTTTGAAGAGATTCTTCCTCAGAACCTTTATTGACTTTAAGAGAATTCTCCTTAGAGGCATCTTGCTCTTGAACATCTATAGAAGGTTTTTCTAAAACTCTACCAGATCTAAGTTGAACATCATTAAGAGGAACAATCATATAGGTAGGAAATTGTTCTGCTTCTACCATGTAAGAATTCTAAGGATTTTTGTTGTTGGGATTTGGTAATGGCTGGGCTGGTAGTTGATTTGTCTTTTGTTGAAATGGAAGCAAGAGTTGAGAATTTGGATTTTGTTGAGAAGGTTATTGTTGTGGAAATGGTAATGAAAGTTGTGGGTTTTGATTTGGAAGTTGTGGATTTTGTTGTTGATTTTAAAAAGATGGAGGATATTGATAGAATTGAGCAAATATCCCATAAGGATTTTGCACCCCTTATGCCCATGATTGGTATGGATTTTGAGGTTGGGGCCAAGGTTGTTGCCAAGAATTCCAATTTGGCGGGAGCTGAAAATTCATAGGATTGTTAAATCCTTGATTTTGTTGCCCTTGCCAAGGTCTTCTTGAAACAAAACAAAGGGATTCTACTGAATTTGGATCTTCCTGAAAGACAGCTTTGAGCCCAGGAATTGAAGGACAATCCTTGGTCTCATGACTTTCTGAGCAAATCATACATGTTTCTACAACTTTTGCATCCAAGGGGCATTCCCTTAGAGCATGTTTCTTTCTACATTTTGGGCAAAATATGGCCAAGGCATCAACTTCTGCTTTCTACTTGTTTTGAATTTTAAGGGTGTCTAGTTGTTCACTAAGGCTCCCTAGAATATCAGTTTTGAACTCATCAAGCATATTACCAATATCTGCCCTACTTACTGATCCAGTTGCAGATTTGTTTGCTCTAATAAGAGAAGGATCTCTAGGCCCTTTTCAAGTTTTAGATTTTCCCCTCGAGAGATGAACACATAGTTCTGATATGTCACGAAGTGGAAGTTGAGAAATGTCGCCCTTCCCCATCATGTTTAAAATATCTATCCATTCATCTCTAATGGATTTCAATAGAAGGGCTTTCAAGGTTTCCTCGTCTAAATTACTCATTTTCGCTCTCTCTAAGTTGTATTGAAATCTTTCAAGTAAATCCTCCAAGTTCTCATCTTCTTTTTGCATATTTTTGAATACCTTATCCTTATGATTATTGGGCATACAATAATCCAGATATCTATCCAAAAATGTTTTCTTCATTTCATTCCAAGTTTTAATAGATTGAGTGACTAATCCCATGAACCATTTCAAAGCAACTCCTTTCAATGTTGAAGGAAACAGTTTGATTTTTTGAGAGTCTTCCATATAGTCATACGTTCGACACAAGCCTTCAAACTCAAATAGAAATGTTTCAGGATCCTCATTTCGCAACCCATAAAAGTTTGGGATGACAGATGGTGAAATGTTTTTCATTGTTGTATGGGTTTCCTCATCAGCTATAGGGAATCCAAATGAGTTATCTCCTTCCCTATTTCCCCCATTATTACCTCTACCTCTACCCCCTCCTCCAAATCCATCTACTACTTCTTTTGTCATGATAGTTTCCTCAAAGTCTTTTGGTTCTTCTATTAATGGCTGACGAGAGAGAATTTCTCCCTTTCCTTCTTCTTCAGGTGATTCTACTTCTTCGATTACAATATGTTCCCCTGTAGAAGTGAAGAAAGGTTCTTCTCCTAGATCAGATTTAATAGAATGTGTGGGAGAATCTTCTAATTCAGCTGCTGCCCCTTGAACTCCAAGAATCCTAAGGCTGGGAGTATGAGTTTGGGATGGAGGTGTGTCTTGTCTATGCCTTGAAGTAGCTGGAGTTGTGAAAATCGAACTTTTGGCCCTACCTATAAACCTTCCCCTAGAATCTCTTGCTCTATGCATGTCATTTTTTATATTTTTAGTCAGGCTAATAATTCTCTTTCTGATCTTCCAGATTGCAAGAAGAGAGCATAATCAAGAAATTATTGAACTAATAACTCTCTTTTCTGATCCTCCAAATCACACTAGGTGCAAGAGGAGAGCATACTTCAAGAAGTTATCAATTTTTTCCCCTTTTTTTGTATGTAAGAGTTTGGCTACCTAGTTACACTTCCCCAGCAACGGTGCAAAAATGTTTAGTCAATTTAGTATGTCCTAAATTGCTACATTAATTATCAATTCGGGAGTCGTAAACTGATGAAGTGTGGCGCACTATATGTGCAAGACAACCTCTTTCTTACTTTTTATTGTTTTCAATTTTATTTTGTTTTGGGGTTTTGTCTTTGTTTGTCTCCTAATGCAAATGGAAATCCTATTCCTAAGTTTTAAGAATACTTTAGAAGGAAAGTATGGATATAGATTTAAGACAAGGTTTTATGTCCCTTATGATAACTTCTAGAGCTTAGCACTTCAAAGGATCTCAAAACATACTAGTGATAAAATTAGTACTTGAACAGGAATGTAAATGTGCAACTATTCAAATCAAACAAATGATGAAATATTGACCATGAAATCACTGTCTCTGCTGCTCATCTAAATACAGAAATAAAAGTTAAACTACTGCACTTAAATAAACCAAAAATTGCAGACTAATGAAAGTAAGATCAATTGACTTCACTTATAATCCGATAGCTTGCCAAGTAACTTTTCGGGGTTAAGCCATGGCTCTGGAGATAACATCAAATAACATGAAGAATTGATTTCTAAATTACCTACTTGTAAATGAAAGTAAAATCAAGTCACTTCACTTATAATTTGATAGCTCGCTAAGTAGCTTTTCGGGATTAAGCCATGGCTCTGGAGATAACGTCAAATAACATGAAGAATTGATATCTAAATTACCTACTTGCAAATGAAAGTAAAATCAAGTCACTTCACTTATAATCCGATAGCTCGCCAAGTAGATTTTTGGGGTTAAGCCATGGCTCTGGAGATAACGTCAGATAACATGAAGAACCTGATATCTAATTGCAGAAACGAAAGTAAAATCAAATCACTTCACTCATAATCCGATAGCTCGCCAAGTAGCTTTTCGGGGTTAAGCTATGGCTCTGGAGATAACGTCAAATGACATGAAGAACCTGATATCTAATTGCAGAAACGAAAGTAAAATCAAATCACTTCACTCATAATCCGATAGCTCGCAAAGTAGCTTTTCGAGGTTAAGCCATGGCTCTGGAGATAACGTCAAATGAGACGAAGAATTTGATATCTAAACTAGCTAACAACAGCAAATAAATAAGACTGAAATCAAAGCATAACTAAAATTGAAAAGCTAAAAAAACAAAGTCAGCAGAGAGGCCAATCTCATGTCACTATTTGATGCAAAAATTATATGAAAACACTTGAGCATAACCTATCCTGAAACACACTGATCAGTGTTAACAAAAATATACAATGCTGGAAAATCATGTACAGGAATGAAACATTAACACCATAAATGAATTATGAAATATATATATAGGTGAACAAGCTATGAAATATTTACAATGGAAATAAGAAAATGATACATGAAGACTTTATAGAAATAAAGAAACAAAACCTCAGCCAGCAGGAGCCCTCTGCACGGCCTTGGTTAATACGTTGTGAATCCAAAATTACGCTCAAACAGTCATAAGAAACAGAGTTTTTATATTCCAAAATAGAGGAAGTATCCTCTCGTTACAACAGCAGGACTAATACTACAGCAACAGCATAAAACTAACAACAAGACTATATCAAGACTAGCTACATGCATTTGCAAACGCGTTATTTATAGAGGAAATTACATAACTATTTTTTTGTGAGAAACCTTCAGTAGAGGGCACGTAAAAAGATAGAACCCGTGAGCTTAGAGTCTTGGTTGCCATGATCATTCAATATACAAAAGGTGGATGTTGGATTTGTGTCGTGGAGACAGTCTATAGTTGTCAAAAGGGATCCACAGATCTAGGAACGGTCTCAGACCTTTCACGTGCTGAAAATAGAGACTTGTTTGTTGTAGGACTCCTTGTTTGACCATCGTTTGACCAAGGCTTTCCTTTACGAATTTAACTGAACAGATAGGACCTGGTCCATGTCCAAATCATTCCTGAACTGCCCACGTGCCTTGTTTTACTTGCCGACACTTGTAACCTATAGATCAATAAAAACAGTTGTGGAATCACGAGTCAGCTGCGGAAAGTGGCTGCGTTCCGCAGTTGATGAACAAAATCTAAGTCAAATAGCAAACACAAAAATATAGTTAGAAAACCACTTAAATGCACTCTTAGAATCAATATGTAATGATCTTTGATAGCTTATCAGGCACTGGTGTGGGAGAAAGGTCTAGGAAAGTATGTAGAAGAGAGGTAGTTTTAGGGCTCAACAATTAGTACTTTTGAAGATCTGAAGATTATTTAGATTGGTAAAGGTACCACTGAGGAAGAAAGAAATAAGTTGAGTGGTTTACTCCGTGAATATCGAGATGTCTTAGCATTTTTTCATGACGAGTTGAAAGGTTTCATGGAATATATTATGGAACACATTGTCCCTTTGATAGATGAAAATGCTAAACCTTTTCATCAAAAACTTAGGCAAATTAATCCTAAGTTGGCCCCTTTAGTCTATAAGGAACTTCAAAAGATGCTTACAACTAGGATTATCGCGTAGACTTGTCATTCATCATGGTGTTCTAATTTGGTGATTGTTAGGAAGAAAAATGGAACAATCAAACTTTGTGTTGACTTTAGAAACCTTAATTTATCTTGGAAAAAAGATAATTACCCTTTGCCCAACATGGAAACTATGTTGCAAAGAGTAATAGGTTATGGTATGATGTCATTGTTAGATGGTTTCTGTGGTTATATGCAATTGTGGGTAAAGAAAGAATATCATCATAAGACTACTTTCACCACACCATGGGGAATATTTGAGTATATCTTAATGCCTCTTGGTTTGACCAACATTGGAGCAACATTTCAAAGGGATATGATTTATGTCTTCAAGGGTTCAATTGGTAAAATTATTGAGATATATCAAGATAATCTTACGGTGTTTTCAAAGGATGGTATTAGTCATATAGATCATCTCAGGAAAATATTTAACATGTGTCGAGAATATGGAATATCCTTGAATCCTGCTAAGTCTGTGTTTGGAGTAATTGAAGGGAAGTTACTTGGTCACATTATTTCTAATGATGGGATCAGGATTGACCCCAAAAGAGTTGAGGCCATTCAGAAGATTCATTTTCATCATAATATTAAGTCCCTTCATTCCTTCCTTATAAATATTAGCTTTATTAGGAGGTTTATTCCACACTATGCGGAGACTTTTAAGCCTATTCAAGGTCTTTCAAAGAAGGATGCAAAATTTATAGGGAAAGATGATGGAAAGAAGGCTTTTTAGGAAATCAAGGCTTCTATCACAGAGGCTCTTGTCTTAGTTAGCCCGAATTATTCTAGGGAGTTCATGATTTTTTTCTTTTTCTTCAGAAGATACTATTGCAGGTTTTTTGCTTCAAAAGAATAAGGAAGGTCACGAGCAACTGATTTCTTTTATGAGTAGATCACTTCAAAATTCTGAATTGAATTATAGTACTATGGAAAAACAAGTTTATGCCTTAGTCAAATCTCTTAAGCATTTCAAGACATGTGTGGGATTTTCTAAAGTTATTGCTTTTGTCCCACACTCTGCAATTAAAGATATATTAACTCAAACTGATTGTTTAGGAACACGTGCTAGGTAGGTTACAAAGATTCAAGAGTATGATTTGGAGATTAAACCAACTAAGCTCGTGAAAGGCCAAGGTTTGGACGAGATTCTGACTAAAGGTAATGAGAGGGATTTGGGTTTAATTTGTCAAAATGATTTATCTAAGGTTTCAACTTCACCTAAGCTTGAAAGATTAGGAGAACTTGAATGGTACATGGACATTATTTATTACTTGTTGAATCTTACATGTCCTAACCATTTAACTCCTCCTAAAAGAAGAACTCTTAGGATGAAAGCAACTAAGTATTGCATTTTGAAAGATGATCTTGGCTGGAAATCTTGAAGGGATAATACTTAGGTGTGCTGATGAATTTGAAGCAAAGAAGCTTATTTCAGAGTTTCATGTAGGATTTTGTGGTAGTCATTTTGCTACAGAGTCTACTGCCCACAAGATCTTGAAAGTTGGTTATTATTGGCCTTCAATTTTTTCGAATGTGCACAAGTCTATTAGAAGTTTCCAAGCTTGTCAATTGTTCACTGGGAAGTAGAAGTTAGTTTCCCTACCCTTACAACCTATGGTTGTTGAGGCTCCTTTTCAGCATTGGGGTTTGGATTTCATTTGAAAATTCAACGAAGGTTCTAGTAATGGTTACTCATGGATTTTAACTGCTACTGATTATTTTACTAAGTGGGTTGAAGCCATTCCTACGAAAAATGCCTATGAAAAGGTTATTATGGACTTTATTGAAGATAAAATCATTACTCAATTTGGTGTCCCAGCGAAAATTGCCGCTAATAAAGCTAAGGCCTTTAAGGCTTCAAAGTTTTCATCCTTTTGTTTTAAATATGGCATTATTTTGTCTCATTCATCAAACTGTTATTCTCAAGATAATGGTCTTGTAGAATCTAGTAATAAGAATCTTATAACCATTATTAAGAAGATAGCTGGAGATAATAAGCAGGCTTGGGATAGCAAAACCAATTATGCATTATGGGCAGATATAATTACAAAGAAAAAAACTATTGGAAAGAGTCCCTTTGAACTTGTTTATGGCTTGGATGTAACTTTGTCTGTGAACCTTAGGCTCCGAGTTTATCAACTCCTTCAACATTTTATTAATGATAAAGATGTTGTGCAACATAAAATTGATCAAATAATGGAGTTATATGAAACTTGTAGAAAGGCTTTTGATCATATTTGTAAAAATCAATCTAAAATTAAAAGAATTTTGACAAATCTTCTCGAGTTAGACCTTTTCAGGTTGGAGACATGGTACTATTATGGGATCGCGGGAATGAGAAGTTAGGAAATTACAGAAAGTTCGACAGCTTGTGGCTTGGACCTTACATCTTAGATGAACCGTAGGACCAAATTTCTTCAACTTAAACACATTGAACAATGAACCACTCTACTTACATGTAAATGGTTGAATTCTCAAGTTGTTCAACAAAGATGATATATGATGCCATGGGGCATCCTCTGTATTATATCTCTAACATATTCCCTATTATTTCAATTATTATAATATGTTTTATTTCATATCATTAGGTTAGTTTTATTTCAATATTGTTAGAATAGAGCTTCTACTACAATACTTGATATTATATGATGATTTTTTATTTGTCTTTGAATGAATATCTGCTTGATTTAATTTGTTTGATATAGATGTAGATTATGGATTCTCACATTTCTTCAAGAAGCAACGTGTCTCCATGTATAGCCAGATGTTGACCACTCAGTGTCAAGTACCCCTTGAGCAGAGTACAATGTAGAGTTGTCCATTTTTTTTTCAAATTTCATCATCATCATGTAGCTTCTGGTCTTCATAATGAAATCCAAATTCTGCAACACTGTGGGCCATGATGTCAAAATGATTCTAGTATGTTTATAAAGCCTATGATTTTTACCAAAGAGTTTCAATCTAGGGAGTTTTTCTTTTCCTCCAATTATTTGTGTTTTAAAACCTTTATAATTGGTAAAGTTTTTCTCTCGAACATGCCCCAAAGCTAGGTTGGGGCTCAATGGTAAGGTCTTAGGTGAGTCCTAGTGTAAAGAGTCTATGTAAATTATCATACTAGATCATTTGTAAGTGTTGCAGAATTTGGTTGTGTCCAGAGGTCATTTTTAAATTATCAATTTTCCCCTTCGAATGGGATTTCTATGTAATTTTTTATGTAAAAAAGTGTTGTCTAGAGATCCTAAGGGGTGTGAGTACTCAAAATTATACCTCAACTCCTAAAATTTCTATCTAGACACACTTTGAGGATGGAAAAATACGTCTAACCCCTCTAGAGTAGTTATTATTATTTTATGGCAAAAAATGGTAAAATGGTTAGCCAGAAAATAGTAAAAAAATTAAAATGAGAGAAAATAAAATTTTCTCCAAGTGGAAAAATAATTAAAAAGGGAATGTGTACTTTCGAGAAAAAGGAATCAAATTGAAAATTGAGAAAAGTCTAATTTCCAAGGCAGAAAAGACCCACGAAAAATTCATTGGGCCAAAAGGAAAATAATTTCTCGAAGGAAATCAAACTTTTTGGTTCGGGTGGTTATTTTGAATGAGGGAATTTCAAGAAAAATATTTTTGAAGATTTTCTAATGGTCCAAACCCACTCCAGGGTTAAAGATTGGTCCGTAAGGCACATCAATCAAGGAGATTGATTTTTTTTATGGATTTGTTCAACAATAATCAAGGGTTCGAATTACTTTGAGGAAGATCAAGCCATGAATCAAGTCAACTAGTCATTTTTTGCACTTGGAGGCTCTCGCACTCTCATTTTCCTATACAAGGAAGCTATAAGCTCCTCATTTAATGCATGAAAAATATTAAGCTCTTGGCTAAGTGAAGCTCTGTTATCTTTGCATGTATATATATATATATATATATATATATATATATATATATATATATAGATATATATATATATATATAGATATGCTTTTCTTTTTTGAGCAATAAAGCAAAGTATTTGGGGGCAAAGCTATGGTGTTATTCTTTAGCTATATGGTAATATCTTTCTAATCTATTGTGCTTCATGTTCTATTTGTGTTTTAATTTTGTTATTTCCATTAGCTCTTGAATATTAATTGGTGTACAGTTGCCTTGCATCATTTTTTAGATTTGGAGAAACACTTTAGGATTGAGTAGATCTATTGGTTTTCAGTTAAACCCTTAGACTCCTCTTCCACTATGCTATCCAGATCTTTGTGGATCTAACAAATATTTTTCAAGTGTGTAGAAAATAATATTGTTGATCAAATCTTGGATACTTGGGGACATTCTTGGTTGAATTAACCAACTATTTAGGGCATAAAAGATGAGGAACCTGTTAGGGTCCTATAATTTATAGGATCTCAAGGTGATTGAGTATTGTATCTCGAAAATCTCATATTGTAAATAATTGTCAATATGCAAACGATTTCCAAAAGAAAATAGAATAAAAATGAAAAGAGGGTATAAGCGAAAAAAAGGAAAACAAAAAAACATTGAAAAGAGAATAAAAGATAGAACCCCGTCAAAGAAAGAAAAACAAAAAAGAAAATAATATTGAAAGTGTTGCAAATTCAAATGCCACTACTGATAGATAGTTTTCTTCATGATTGATAAATAAAGGTTGTGTGTAGCTTGTTTAAAATGCCACAATGACTAGTTATTTGTTTAATCATACAGTATAATCATGGTTAAACATGTTTGAATTTCTGTAAATTAGATTAGAGAATAAAGATTTGCCAAACAATTTAATCTTGGTAAATCAGTAGTTAGGTAGAAAATGACATTGGTTCAACTGTTTAATCTGAATCAATAGGAGAAATAAATGATAGGATTTAAGTAGTTTTTTATTTTCCATAAAAGAAAATTTGTGGGTTTGCTAGTCTAAATGCACCCCTTAGAAAAATAAAAAATATTAGTTTAGAAAAAGAATAAAGTTAAAAGGGTAGGTAGAAATAGTTTGGTTTCCTGAATATTTATGCTGCCCTTTATCCTAAGTCTCAGTGACATTGTAAAAGAAAAAAGGCACAAAGGGATAATGTATATTCATGACATGTTTTACATCTGAAGTATTATCCTAAGTTTCAAAAGAAAATATCAAAAGGTGCATATGGACAAAAATTTGTTTGTCGTTCATGGTTAAAGGTGCCGCAATAAAAAACATCGGGATTCTCCGCTCTTTAGGATCGACGGCACCCATTTGTTTTCGCGCCCCCCCCCCCCCCTATCCTAGCTTTAAAAAAAACCTGAACCAACTTCATTATCCCTTTCCACTTTCTTATTCTCTGTAATTCACAGGTTTTTATGCAAAACGACCCAGTTTAAAAAGATTTGTTGAGCTAGATCAACTGTCAGCATTTTTTCCCCTCCCCTGTGACTCACAACCTGAAATTTGTTTCTGGTAAGCTTTTCCTTCCATCATTATTAATCATTCATTAATAATTATGCCTCTAAAGAAGAAGAACCAAGATGACCCTGTGAATCCATTAATCCCTCCATCTATAGACTTAGATCATATTCCATTAGCTGATAGGGATTACAAGATCAGTGAGACACAATGCAACTGTGAATTTTTGGAACTTTATTGCTGGTTGGAGGATAAACATGTTGATAAAACAGATGAAATTGGACTCTGGGAGTCCAATCTTCCTCACTATATTTTCCCTCTAACCTTCCATGCCCCTGAATTCACTAGGAAATGCCAAGCTTGCTATGTTCCCAACCAAAGAGCCATTATAACCCCATCTGGTGAAATCCTTTTTTCAATCACTACCCAATCTATAAACCAGATGATGCTAGCTCCCCCTATGGAAAACAATGCCCCATTTTCCTTAGAAGCCCTCACAAAACTCTATCAAAAGCTTGATTTTGCTAGAAGAGCCAAGATTTTTGATATCTTCTTACCAGAAAATGCCCAATTTCCAAAGAAGAATCCTCCATACCCTTCCTCAATCTTCCCTAATCAAGCTAAATAGATCATAACCATAATTTCATACATTTTGGGTTATTATTCTGATCAGTGGGTAGATGAACCCATTCTAGGCTTCCTTTCCATCTTAGTAAACCATCTATTCTGTTTAATTTCAGTCAATTCTAGGCTGATAACATCTATGAGCAGTTTCCTAAATTTCCAACAGAACAAGTGTTTAAATACACTTCAATTTTAGTTTATATGTTTCTATATTATCAAGCAGACAAGTTCAGTTTTGCCATGCAAAAGCTAGATGAAGAGGGAAACCAACAATTTATAATATTTTGGACTTCTTTAGTGATGAAAGAACAACACGAATTCTCCTATAAATAGTTCATTGAAGAGTTTGTTCACCCAGCTACGAGTATCCTAAGAAGCTTAATAGAACCTAGAATCATTGAAGACATCAAGAGGATTCTACATTTGACAGATCAGGCCAGGACTGGACACTGGTATTTATATCAGAATTACATGGAAATCAGAGTTTATGGATGCGAGTTAGCACCATACAAGATCCCAAAATACCTCCCCATGATGATTTTTGCCCTTGAATATATTAGACAAATGCTAAATTTAGATGATATTCACTTTATGGTGCCTAAGAAGAAGTCCTAGTTTCGAATAAAGACACAGGTGGGCCCTTTCATATGCAACACCAGGTCAACAGGAGAAGAGACAAATAAAATACTTAAGGAGATGAAATTCAGCCTGAGTTTCACATGGTCTTATGACCCTTGGGGTATCATTTCTAAGCTAAGAGTAGTAAACAAAACAACTCCATATATATTGATACCCCAAGGCTTGAGATAGAGAAATATGTGAACCAGGCAGAATGGATAGAGAATACATTACAGGAAGTTGAAGAGCAATTGTTTTCTACTTCAAATTTACAGACTCCCACTCCTTAAGAGAAAACAAATAAAAGACAAAGAGAGGAGGGATCATCATCAACAACAGGTAGTGAGGCCAAAGATTTCAAAATTAGTTACAGGAAAAGAGCTAAGATAACTCCTAGGACAGATATAGAAAAGGAGGCAGAAGATCAAGCTGCCATCATAATTGGAGAAACACCATCTACAAGCAGCAAGTTTGTTACATCTCCTACTGGACCTTCACTATCACAAGGTCAAAAAGATACAGAGCTAGCTTCACAGGATGTCCAAGGAGAAAAGGAAAAAAGTGTTTTTGACAGGTACCGGGAGATCAAACTTAAGAATGAAATTCTTAAGAACAACACCTACACTTAGTTTTGGAAGCAAACTTCCATTTCACAGAGCAAACTTTTGTTATTTTTTTATATAGAACCAGGAAAAATGCAGATGGCCTTCCTTGAAACTCAAATTCCACATCCTAAGACACCAACAGTCTACAAGAGCACAACATTTGAAATCAACACCAAAGATATCCATCCTATTGATCAAAATGGAGATGCATAAACAAACTGGTGAGATGATTTCCTCTACCTTAACTAATATGGTCACGTCATTGTCAAAGTTGCAGGTTTCATATGCAAACATTTAGTTCGAGTTAAAAATGAAGAAGGTATCCTCTTTGGCAAAGGACAATAGGATCAAATCTTTGGAAGATTTGGTAGTCAAGATAGGATATGACCCTAAAGATATAAATGCTGCAAAGGAGATCATCAAGAGGAAAAATCTTGACATTGCAGCATTGAGAAAATAGTTGAAACTGCCAACCACAAAGGATCCCTTTACTAAAGATATTGGAGAAAATGAGATACAGAAGGCTAACATGATGAAATTAATCATGGAGCAAAATATTCAGATCAGACAAATGGAGGTAGAAATGGATAAAATGATTAAATAGAAAGAATAGAGTCAAAGGATAGCCACAGTCCCCATGGATGCTATACCCATCACTCAAATCCCAACCACAAAAACTGCAACTACAACAACTTCTTCAACTCAAGCTACAAGTGTCGAGAAGGTGACAAAGACATTGGAGAATATGTCAATCCAGTCATAAGAAATTAAGAATTTTCATGGGCAACTCAAAGCTCTGTAAGAACAGAAAGCCAAAACTAAAGCTTCTCATTTGGTTGAAGTACAAAAGTCACAAAGGCTGCTAAAGAAGTTACAGAGGGTGGAGAAGGATACAACAATTGGTCAAACCTTGGCCCAAGCCAAGGAAGCCATTTGCAATGGATATTTTGGACTCCATAAATGAGATTTGGCCTTGCATCCAAATAAGTTTTTAACAGAAGGAATTGATACAAAAGGCCACTGAAACCATTATTGAAGTAAGGGAGAAGCTGGGAGACATGCCTACAGAAGCTTCCAACATCATCAAATTCCTGAATTCAAAGAATAAGTATGAACTTGAAGAGTTAGGAATTAGTGACATGACTGCCACCATCTTGGAAGTCAAGAAGGTTTTGACTAAAATAAATCTCATTAATCAATTGGAGGAGAAATGTGAAACACTGGAGTTGGGAGTGAATAGATTCTTCAACAGGATTGAAGCATTAAATCAGAAAGGATTGCCCAACATATATGTGATTAATGAAAAACTGATTACTCAAGAAGATTATGTTATAAAGATGAAGGAAGTGGCCAGAAGCAGTATTAAATTCAATGGTATAAAAGGCAACATGACAGCTAGAGCATTCTTAGAGACAATGGGAAATGACTTCTTTATCCAGCATGAGGTAAAACATATCTTCACAGTAAAGCCAACATTTGCAAAGTATATTGAGGTTGATGAGATTTACTGAAGGGTAATCAAGTTAACCATTCCAGATGAAAAAAGGTGGGAGCAACTATGTGACCTATTGGACTAAAAAGAAACACGAATATCAGCCAGCACATCAGGCATCACATCAGCCAAAGTAGCAGAGTTATAGGCTGATTCAGCAACCAAATCCTCCAAAACAGAGCCACCTCTTCATGCAGTTATCACATTGCATATAATTCTGTAGAAGATCGATTTTATTGTTTAGGATAATGCTAATAATACACTGTCAGTTGTGACAACAATTTTGTAAATCATTTTGTAATTATTCTATAAATACTTCACTGTTTGAAGTATTACAGGTTGATTTTTGAATATAATTTCCTCTGTGAATTGTAATTTTCTCCACTTGTTAGAAGCATAAATAATACGAGGACATTTTCAAAGGATTCACGTGGTGTACGAATTGGTGATGATTTTCTTCTGTCTGCGTGTTTAATCATTGTTTCCTTTCTTTGTCATTTTTGAAAAGCTTAATTACATAACAGAAATTGCGATGAATAGGATTTGTTATATAGAACAACCTATTCTAGCTGGTAGTAATTTATATGTTTTATGCTGAAGTCAAATTAAAGAATCCTTCATTGCTCCTTAGTTTCTACCGAATCTTACATTTCTTTTGTTTCATAATCCATTTAAAACTCTGAAAGATCTGACTAGTACAACCTAGCTTGCCCTGTGAAACTCCTTCAAAATTTGATGCAGATCCAGTTAATATTTAGACTCCATAGCCCAATGGAATTATAATAATTTTAATCAACCAAGCAATCCAATAAAAAACAATCATTACAGTAATAACTAGCCTAAAATTTACACCAAACATAGCTAAATTTCACAGAGAGATCCCTCTCTGAAGTTGGCAGGGCTAGATCCTAGCTTCCAAAGTGGTTTTGATGTTGTCCTATGTATTTACTCCCTCAACCTCAAAAATACAAAACGACAACAAAACCCATAGTGGGTCATGTGAAGAGTCATTATTCGAAATAAGAAAAGGAGTTTTCTTACCATTTGCTCTGGATCAAATTTATCTATATTTAATACATTTCAAAATTATTTTAGAGCTTTAAATAAATAGATATGCTATTGAAGAGCTTATTCTTGTAAATTTATAAATAGATCTTGTATATATTTTATCCTAACATTGTACATAATTTCCATCTATTTTGTATATATTTGGTTGGTTTCCTTGAGTTTCTCTTTGCAGATATGAAGAGAAGGCATCGATTTTGTCTTAGATCTTGTTGTATATATATTAAATTCAGTAGTATAAAAGACAGCATGACAACTAGAGCATTCTTAGAGACAATGGGAAATGACTTCTTTATCTAGCATGAGGTAAAACATATCTTCACAGTAAAGCCAACATTTGCAAAGTATACTGAGATTGATGAGATTTACCAAAGGATAATCAAGTTAATCATTCCAGATGAAAAAAGGTGGGAGCAACTATGTGACCTATTGGACTAAAAAGCAACTCGAATATCAGCCATCACATAAGCCAACACAACATAATTATAGGTTGATTCAGCAACCGAATCCTCCAAAACAGAGCCACCTCTTCATGCAGCTATCCACCTTGCCTATAATTCTGTAGAAGATCGATTTTATTGTTTAGGATAATGCTAATAATACACTGTCAGTTGAGACAACGATTTTGTATATCATTTTGTAATTATTCTATAAATACTTCGTTTGAAGTATTACAGGTTGATTGCTGAATATAATTTCCTCTGCGAATTGTAATTTTTTCCAGTTGCTAGAAGCATAAATAATACAACGACATTTTCACAGGATTCATGTGGAATACGAATTGGTGATGTTTTTCTTTTGTTCACGTGTTTAATCATTGTTTCCTTTCTCGGTCATTTCTGAAAAGCTTAATTACATAACAAAAGTTGTGATGAATAAGATATGTTATACAAAACACCCTATTGTGCATGTTAGTAATTTATATGTTTTTGCTGAAGTCAAACGTATTTTTAACGTCTAAAGGAGAGGAATTGTGGGGAGAGGGGAGGGGGTACACACTCAGTCGCACCTCACCTTATCATACATAACCCTGAATAGCTGGATTTGTTAAACTGAAAGCCCCCAGAACTCATGCGGATGTTAACGCCTCACCTCACACTACAATGGCTGCTTTTTAAGGAATCCTTCATTGCTCTTTAGTTTCTACCGAATCTTACATTTCTTTTGTTTCATAATCCATTTAAAACTATGAAAGATCCAACTAGTGCAACCTAGCTTGCCCTATGAAACTCCTTCAATGTTTGATGCAGATCCAGTTAATCATTAGACTCTATAGGCCAATGGAAAAATAACAATTTAATCAACCAAGCAATCCAATCAAAAAACAATCAGTACAGTAATAACTAGCCTAAAATTTACACCAAACATAGCTAAATTTTACAGAGAGATCCCTCTCTGAAGCTAGCAAGGCTAGATCCCAGCTTCCAAAGTGGTTTTGATGTTGTCCTATGTGTTTATCCCTTAACCTAAAAAATACAGAGCGACAACAAAACCCATAGTGGGTCATCTGAAGAGCCATCATTTAAAATAAGAAAATGAGTTTTCTTACCATTTGCTCTAGATCAAATTTAACTATGTTTAATATATTTCAAAATTATTTTAGAGCTTTAAATAAATAGATCTGCTATTGAAGAGCTTATTCTTGTAAATTTATGAATAGATCTTGTATATATTTTCTCCTAACATCGTACACAATTTCCATCTATTTTGTATATATTTGGTCGGTTTCCTTGAGTTTCTCTCTGCAGATATGAAGAGAAGGCATCGATTTTGTCTTGGATATTGTTGTATATATATTAAATTCAGTGGTATAAAAGGCAACATGATAGCTAGAGCATTCTTAGAGATAATGGGAAATGACTTCTTTATCCAACATGAGGTAAAATATATCTTCACAGTAAAGCCAACATTTGCAAAGTATACTGAGGTTGATGAGATTTATCGAAGGGTAATCAAGTTAACCATTCCAGATGAGAAAAGGTGGGAGCAATTATGTGACCTATTAGACTAAAAAGCAACTCGAATATCAGCCATCACATCGGCCAACACAACACAGTTATAGGCTGATTCAGCAACCGAATCCTCCAAAACAGAGCCACCTCTTCATGCAGTTGCCCACCTTGCCTATAATTCTGTAGAAGATTGATTTTACTATTTAGGATAATGCTAATAATACACTGTCAATTGAGACAACGATTTTGTAAATCATTTTGTAATTATTCTATAAATACTTCATTGTTTGAAGTATTATAGGTTGATTGCTGAATATAATTTCCTCTACAAATTGTAACTTTTTCCAGTTGTTGGAAGCATCAATAATACAAGGACATTTTCACAGGATTCATGTGGTGTACGAATTGGTGATGTTTTTCTTCTATTCACGTGTTTAATCATTGTTTCCTTTCTCTGTCAATTCTGAAAAGCTTAATTACATAACAGAAATTGTGATGAATAGGATATGTTATACATAACACCTTATTTTGGATGTTAGTAATTTATATGTTTTTTGTTGAAGTCAAATTAAGGAATCCTTCATTGCTCCTTAGTTTCTACCGAATCTTACATTTCTTCTGTTTCATAATCCATTTAAAATTCTGAAAGATCCAACTAGTGCAACTTAGTTTGCCCTGTGAAACTCCTTCAAAGTTTGATGCAGATCCAATTAATCTTTAGACTCCATAGCCCAATGGAGTTATAACAATTTAATCAACCAAGCAATCCAATCAAAAAACAATCTGTACAATAAAAGTTAGCCTAAAATTTACACCAAACATAACTAAATTTTACAGAGAGATCCCTCTCTAAACCTGGCAGGGCTAGATCCAAGCTTCCAAAGTGGTTTTGATGTTGTCTTATGTGTTTACTCCCTCAACCTCAAAAATACAGAACGACAACAGAACCCATAGTGGTCATCTGAAGAGTCATCATTCGAAATAAGAAAAGGAGTTTTCTTACCATTTGCTCGATCAAATTTATCTATGTTTAATACATTTCAAAATTATTTTGGAGCTTTAAATAAATAGATTTGCTATTGAAGAGCTTATTCTTGTAAATTTGTAAATAGATCTTGTATATATTTTCTCCTAACATTGTACATAATTTCCATCTATTTTGTATATATTTGGTTGGTTTCCTTGGGTGTCTCTCTACAGATATGAAGAGAAGGCATCGATTTTGTCTTGGATCTTGTTTTGTGTGTGTGTGTGTGTGTATATATAGGATTGATCCCATTGAAATTTTAAGGAAGATTGCTTTTTGAAGCCAAGATCACCTCCTAACCTATACGACTTGGGTTTTGAGGGCACCGAAGAATTTTTGAAGTTGTTTAGACTTTTTCTTGTGGCTGCAAGGTTTTGGAGGACTATTTGTCTTCGAGATCAAAATTTCTCTAAGGGTTCTCACTCCATATAATTTTTTGCAAACTTTTTTTAAGGGTTTCGCTTGGAGTTTTGGCCTTTTTCGCTCTCTAGGTCTCATCTTTTGGTAGCCGCTAGCCTTAAGGATTGTTTTGGCACCTAGTAAGGGTTTGATTCATTATTTTATAGCTCATATAATTTTTGGAGACCTTTTATTGAGGGCCGAAAACATTCTTGCCCTCTTTCACTAGGTCACAAGCCTTCTAGGGCGTTAATTTCTTGCCTTTAATTTTTTTGTGCTAACCCTTGTGATTTTGCAGATGTTTCAACGAAATTTTGAAAGGGTTTCACCATACATTTTGTGCATAAAATTGATTTTCAAAGGCTTATTCTCGAGAACTTATATTTCTTTTTTTGAAGGAAATTACACATTATTTAGCCTTCTTCTTCAAGGCCGAAAGCTCCTAGAGGAGCCTCTTCTTTGACTGGTGCGAAAGGCTTAGACTGGTGGAAGATATTTATTTTATTTATTTGTTTATTTTAACTAAAGTGTTTGAGCCTTGATCCTTAAGCAAATAATCCTAAATTTTTAAATAAAATTTAAACCATTTTTTTGGGTTGATCGAAACGTCTTGGAGGCCTCCCTTGACATAAGCCGTGAGTTTTGACGACTGGTAGTCTTCCATGCCAAAAGTCGAGGGCCCTTGGAGGGTTAGATCGACTTGTTTGAAGTATTTGCAATCATAATCAATAGTCGGTCTAGTTTGCCTTTGTATCTTAAGGAGGTTGTGTTGTGAAGTTCTTAAATCATTGTAAATCTCCTTGAGTTGAAGAGTCCTTTCCCTTTGTCAAAAAGACTTCCTCTTTTCTAACAATAATAGAAGAAGATCTTGTTCTTGAGTGAGCTTGGGACCTCAATCCCATGATATCCCACCTCCTTATTTTAAAGGGATAGCTTGCCTTTCTCTTAGTCTTTAGATCTAACTTACTAACTTATCTCTCTTGCATTGCTAGTTTCATCGTTATCATAGTTTAGATCTGATCTCTTTAGTTGCATTCATTAATTGAACTAATTGCACTTGAAATATCTCTTGTCTTTATTCCACTTACAATTGAAGATCTAAAGTAGTCTCTCTAATATCTTGTCAGCAATGTCATTTCTAATCATTCATTTGTGCTTTTATCATATAACTTTACTTGTTTCCATTGTTTAATATAAGTAAAGGACATCTTAAGAAGCATTTCTTGTTAAATGCATTTGGGACATTGCTCTAACATCTAATCTGATTAGTAATCTTGAAATTTACTTCATTGTCATTGTCATAAGCTAATAATCTTGTGTTCTAAGCGATTATCATAAATCTTGGTTATAAGTTCCCTTTATTGAAGCATCTTATTGTTATTGAATCTCATTGAAGCATTTGCATTTACATCCTAACCTTGCATTCTAAAATTTACCTCCAAGCATAAGCTTGGTTGATGGAACGATAGGACAACCTTATTCATATCCAATTTGAGAAGCTTGACCCTTAAACAATGGTTAAAATGAGTGACCTTGCAATTCTCTTGCGGCCAAGCCCTTGTAGGAACGAATACACTTGGGTTGGTAGAAGTCATGGGTAGGTATCATTAATGAGGCCTTAGTGTCATTCCCCAACACTTCTCCCAACAACCTTATTCTAAGACTTGCTTCGATAATTGAGGAGAAGGCCTCCACCTTATAATAGGCATATAATTAAAATTAACCAAGATCTTGCATCTCACATAGGTAAATCTTGCATTCACTCTTCTAACATTGTCATTTTGCATCTCAATTGATTGTTTGTAATTGGAATTGTGAGCTCATTTTGTACTTGCAAGTTTTACATTGATGTACTTGTCATTTAAAGTCTATTGTCTCTTATCACCTTTACTTGAAGTACAAGTCTTATTTATATTTCAAGCTTATCTCTCATTGCTCATATATCCAATTGTTATAATCTCTTGATTTCTTGTACTAACCTTGTCTTGCAGCATTGCTTGTCTTACAATTTGAGATATAATTTATTATTGTGTAAGTACTTTAATTCATATTTTGAGCATCTTTATTAAGGCACTAGTCTCTCACTCTTGATAATTATAAGTGTCTCATTTATCTAATTGAATATATTTTTAAATACTTATATTGCTCATTAATGGTCCCACTTGCTAATTAGCTCTAAGTCAAGTTGTTTAGAGAAGTAGTTGCTTTGCTCTTAGTCTCCTAGAACTTGTTATTCCAACATGTATTACCCTTTTATTTACCTTTAGGGACTACCCCCATAACTTGTCTAGGATAGATATTAAACAAAGTGACTAAGGAATAGGTGACAACCCCTAGTTTGAGTGTTGCACCTTAGGTGTACACTTTGGGCGACAATAGGTCTTAGCACCAAATGCTTAGGTAGAGTTAGTAGATGACACAATTTTGTAAATAAAGTCCAAAATTGGAAGATAGTAGTAATGTGACCTTTGGCAAATTGGATTGAAAATACAACTTCAAGGCAAAGTAAATTAATACTACAAGGAGAAGGTAGAGGAAAAAAAATTCACCTTATTTAATAAATATTTTGGAGACCAAACCCCCCCTCCCCCTCCCCCCCGCCAAATGGGGAGGTAAGATTTGGATTGGATCAACATTTAATTTGTTATCTATCTTGGTACATTTTGGGTGAAAAAAATGGAGGAATTTGCATATAGGGCTCATTTTAGTGGCAAGTCCCAACTTGGAAAATTGAGCTTCAAAAGTTTCCAAAGCCATTTTAAGGCCTTAAATGACATTTGTTGGTCTCATAGCATCCAAATCTTGTGCCCATGCCCTTCTGGTTGATCTACACACTGAGAGTTTTCCAATGGTGTTAAAATCACCTTAATTGTTGGAACTCATATGTAAAAGTTATGCTTCTTGCAAGTTGACCTACCTTATTGACCACAATAATACAGGTGGACACCACATCATCCCCATTACCCACTCATCTGGGGCTAGCCATGTGTGCACTTTTAAGAAGAGTCTAGAAGCTCCAAAACCTTGTCATAATTGAGTGTTGAGGAAATCAAAACCCTAACCCTAGATGGCTATTATGCTATGTTAAATACCAGGTCACTAGGAGCAAAAGGGGCTCATTCCTTAACATTGTATCTTGTTCCATAGTCGAACAAAACATCTAGGACTGACATTTTGAGAGCACAAAAAAGGAGGAGAAGGATTATGTAGCGACTGTTCAGGGCACAATGTTAAAGGTAACTCCATAGTGAGTGTCAATTCCTCTATATGCACATTTTAATAAATGAAGCAAAGAGAGTTGAGCATGGGCCTCACCTTCTAGTTGGGTTTTCTCCTATATTGTGTTTCTTAGGATAAATATTGTGTTCATTTTTGTGGATAATGTGCATTTTGTGTTTATTCTTTCATTTTCACATTTTAATAATTTCTCAGTTTTAAGCCATAAGCGATAACAAATTTGAGACCTAAGGAAATAAACTTGCATAATCTAATGTTTTCATAATATTATAAGATTTGTTGTGATGCACTATTTTAGTGGAATACCCATAACAATTTATTGATTAGAGAGAGTTCAATTAATTTACTAAGAGAGTTCAACCAATCCACCTAAAGGAGTTTATTTTGTCTTTCCCTAAAGGAGTGCTAATCATAGAGCTCGATAGTCAGTAAAGGAAACTTAGAACCAAGAAGCATGCATATATTCAAAGGAGTGCGCAAAGGTGCTAGTAATGATCTTGCAATAGATTCCATTTTCTAGAGCCACTCCATCCTTAGATAACTTGTCTATTTAACTATTCCTAACCCTATAAACATGTGCGAAAGAGATGCGAGAGAAGACTATTTTTAGTAGCAAAATGTCATGAAAAAGGAGGTTGCAAAATGAATTTACACAAATTGGATTCTCCTTTCATCCATTGAATGACAAGCAACGAGTGTCTGTAGATTTGAATTTGATAAATGCCTTCCTCTTGAGGCTCTGTTAAGATTAGTTTTAGAGCTATGAGGTTTACATAAGTTATTTATGTTGTTGTCCAATCCAACCTTAAAAGAGAAATTGCGAATGAAGGATAAACATATAATTCTACCTATAGTGCCCAATCACATCCTTGGGGATCCTTCAAAAGTTTAAAAATAAATAAATAAAAAACTAAGCAAAAACTCCATAATTAATAATTGATAATTTTTTATTATGGTTTTACAAATTACCCTCATTTTGTAACAACATTTTATTAAAACTTGTAATTTTTTAATTAAAATACCACATTTAATAATATTTAATTATTTATTAATTTACAAAATTTCATCTATCTACTATTATTCAAATTTAGAAAATGTTTTAGGTAACAAACATGAGATTTAACCCACAAAAGAAATGGCACTATGTAATTAGTGGGCATGGGGAAACTTCCAATATATAGATTATTTGTTTTTCGACGCCCTTGGGGTTAGGCCTTAGTAGTCTGGCCCACGGGCTTTAAAAGATTCGCTTTAAAAGATTCCCTAAGGGTAATGTGCCCTTCCAAAAAAACTCAATTATTTAAATTAATTTTACTATATAAAATCCATCCATCCACACCTAATGGAAATTTAACGTCATCAACCAACTTAACCATCACACGAAATTGTCCAAACCCTACTAGATAGATATCTTAACAAAATTTGAACATATAAAATATTTATTTCTCCACGCCCTTGGGGTTAAGTCCTACTAGTCTAGCAGGGAAAGAGCTAACCAGCCATATATTGGGTATTTAATGCCCTCAGAGCAGCACGCGACTTAACGGGATAACACCTGAGCGGGCAAATTCGACATTAAATAATATTTGCCCGCTCCCGTATTATCGGGCTAAGTTGCGTGCTGTTCTGAGGGCATTAAATACCCAATATATGGCTAGTTAGCTCCAGCCGTCTAGTAGACGAACTTTAAAAGATTCCCGAAAAGTGATCTACTTTCCAAAAAAAACTCTAATTATTTTAATTAAATTTAACATATAAAATCTATCCATCCATCCGTAATGAAAATTTAACCTCATTAGCCAGCTTAACCAGCTTAACCATCACACCAATCTGATAAAAAAATTTCCCAAGAAATTGTCCAAACCCTATTGGATAGATTTCTTAACACACAAGTGTCTCCAAACCACAAACCATTTACGTTTTTTTAAGGGTTAAATTTACCTTTATTAACTCGAGGTACGCAAATTCGTTTAGGAGAGCTAGGCTCCTTTATTTTCATTTGACCCTCTTGCATTTTCTTGAATATTCATTTCCTTATTGCTAACGTAGGTGACAGTGGCCAAGAGCTGGGAGCGAGCGAGCAGATCCCTCAACAGAGTTCTCAAAAATTGATTAGTTTGACAGATATCAAAATGATTAATGTGACAGATACCAAGGCTCTCTTGGCATTGCTCAGCGAGGATCGAACGCTGGAGAGCGTCATCCCCGAATTCTTTTCCAAATTCAAACGCCATGATCATTTCGATATCTGCTGCACTCTTGTCCTCCTCATAGAGGTGCGGCAGCCCTCCTTTACATTTCAATACTCTTTGCTCTATGGCTATGTGAATGATGTATTTTCTTTTTCTACGTGTTAGTGATCTATTTTTTTTTTTTTTTTTTTGATTCCGAAAACTTTGAAATGGAATGTTTTCATAGAAAATCAATTTTAGAATTTCTCCCGAACCATGGGCTCTAAAAATTGCCGAGCAACTTTTGTGCCTTACGAAATAATTTACTTTAGATTCGTCTAAGATATAGATTATGAGAAAATTAGAGTCGCGGGTTTTTAAGGGTGAGGGTTTATGAGACAATTCTTTGTAACTTTGCTTCACAAGAGCTAGTTAGGCAGTGAATTTTGCTCGGAGCCGTCAATAAAGGGACAAACCAGTAAATTATATGGGAATTAAATGTATTTTACAGAAAATAAGAAGAGAACCTAGCTGGAACTGGTTATACTAGTAAAACTCTTGATTATCGAAATTTGTGATGATTATTGACCATTTAGCCATATCAGCATAGTTACCAGGTTTGCAAAGTTTGGTGGGTGTGAGGGTTTCTGAGACAATTCTTTGTAATTTTACTCTACATGACCTCATTAGGCAGTGAATCCTGCTGGGAGCCATCAATAAAGGGAGAACCAGTAAATTACATGGAAACAAAATGCATTTTACAGAATACAAGAAGAGTACCTTCCTGGTACTGTTTATGCTAGTAATACTCTTGACTATCGAAATTTGTAATTATCATTGAACATTTAACCGTCACTATCAGCATAGTTACCAGGTTTGAAAAGTTTGCTGGGTTCGGGATGGGGGAGGTTCCCAAAAATTTGGAAATTACAAAAAAAATTCAAATATTTCAGAAGTATGTAACATGTAAAATTATACATATTACTCTGAAACTCATATATCACATGAAAATACATAGTTATAACAAGTATACCAATATAGAAAAGATAACAATTTAGAAAAGAGATACACATGAATTTCAATTAAGATAATAACCTCTTCCATGGTTTAGGGCCCAAGCCCAACTTTCTATCCCTTTTGTCTCGCCTTTTATTAAGTTCAGTTCCGGAGGTTCTGTCCAGATCAATTTGTCTGGTCTGAAAAGCTCGGGATCTGGTTGAACGTGAACCAGGTCTGGCTGGACATGGTAACTATGACCAGAATGCCACACCATTATGGCTTTTGGAATGCACTTAAATAAGAATCTACTTTGATAGCATTAGCATAGTTCCGCTGCTCTGAAACCCTGGAATCTAGTAAATGCTATTCAAGGTTTTTGGCATTCACTGAACTTACAAGCAACTTATTCTGTGATAATGTAACTGTTAAAATGAAGGATTTCAGCTTCCAAAGTAAATTGTTATACAATTATATTGATGACAATGTTGCTGAAGTGCCATGTTTTCTATATGTGTTCGATGGCAACAAATTAATAATATTAGGCAGTGCCTGTTCTTTACATATTGCTAGGCAACAGTTTGCTGTTAAAAGCATTGAAAATATCAAATAATGATGGCTTTCTAGTGTTCCATGGGGACACATCTCCCGGGGTCGGGGTGCCGCCCAACCATGTTTCCCATGTTCTGGGGATAAGGGGATGCGGGTGGAATGTTTACCCATATCTCCCTTTGGAGGAAACTTGGGGAAATGCATGGGGAAATGCTTCCTGTTAGCTGCTAAACGCATTGAAAATATCAAATAATGATGGCTTTCTAGTGTTCCATGGGGACACATCTCCCGGGGTCGGGGTGCCCCCAACCACGTTTCCCATGCTTTGGGGACAAGGGGATGCAGGGGAATGTTTACCCATATCTCCCTTTGGAGGAAACTTGGGGAAATGCATGGGGAAATGCTTCCCAAGTGTGGAGGATGCATTTCCTCAAAAGGGGCCCCTCTCCCAGAAGGGGATGCCTGTGTGTTACCCCCCAGTTTTTTTTGAAGATAGACGAAAAGAGAAGGGATAGAGCTTTGAGGAATCTAACACTTTGGTAATTAATGATAATATTAAAGTAAAAGTGACATTCTCCTTTATCTCACCTTCTCCTTTATTGACATTCTCCTTTATATTACCTTCTATCACTTTACTTAAATTTTTAACATTACCATTAATTTTTTCAGGATGTTTGAGAATGGTTTCAACTTCATGAGACTTCATATGGAGAAAGTAGAATTTCATATCCCATTCAGATTTCAACAGACTTAACAGTTTTCAGGATTGGCAGGATTATAGCTTTTCCACTGGATTGCACAATGATGAATTTGCATGGGATGAATTATTATTGTTGGAATTTTATGATTTTTCTTTTAATTTTTAATTTTATAATTTTAGAAAAGGGGACCCCAACATCTCTCCACTCCCCCTGAATTTTCCTAAAATTTGGCGATGCTTCCACATGTCTCCCTTGTGCATCTTCCCTCTCCCACGGTCCCCCGTCCCGTAAACTTGGTGGGACATAGTAGTTTTGAAGGCTTATTATTTGCGAAGGCACTTACCTGAAGGATGTGGCAGGAAAATCAGAGACAATAAGTCTCAGAAACTGAAAGTCTGTTCTGGTGCAGTGATAATATACAAAATGCCAGAAAACTGGAAGGAAGTTTTTTGTAAGTAGTTCATTTTGCTTGACCAATTCAGACAAAGGCATTTTTAGTTCTTACAAATGATTTTTAAATTTTTAATCCCCTCGTGTAAAATTGTTTAACTTTTTGTTAGGGCACAATTCGAATCAGCACAATATGCACAAGACATTTCATAGAAGAAAAATGGGCTGTGAAAAGCAGCCATCATTAGCCAATAATCCATGAAACCTAGTCATCTGGTAAGCTTTAATAGCAAATACAAGATGGCCCTTAAAGGCTTCACACCAGTATATGAAAACTAAAAGTAATCAAGTGTGGGGCCAACTGGCCTGCATAGTGTCATAAACATTATGCAGCAGCAGGAAATTGGAATCATCCTCGTATGGGGTGGTGGGTTGCCTTTGTATTTGTGGTGCAATGCAAATAATTTTTTAATATTCATTGATTTTTTCCCATAACAGAAGCCATGAAACATTTTGATATTTTGCAGTAAAAGCTGTGGTTATTTCTACAGGGAAGAAAGACTTGTCAAACAATTTACATTAATAAACAGGATACTCATGAATTCTTAAAACTTCTTTAAGTCATACGAGAGAACAATTTAGAGAGCTAGATCAGAGATTCAATACATATGGGAGAATATAAAAAGTAATTGTTTCCTGTTACTGGAAGAGAAAGGCCTCATTTGTGGTTGGTGCCGGAAGCCAGAATCTCTTAAGTCATGTATGGAAAATTCATTCCTGTTAGTTCCACTAGGAAAAGGGGACAAGTACGTGGTAATGGCCATGGGTAATATTTGGAAGTTTAATGTTGCTTCATCTTTTTTATAAGTTTAATTAGTGTTTCTTGTGCTGTCTTTTCTGATTGGAGGCTATTTGGAGAATTTTTTAGCAGGTTGACTGCATGCAAGAAAACAGAGATTTGTATGTTTTGTATTTATGTCTATCAATATCACTATATATATTAATGTATGTCAAATATAGGTTCTGTTGATGTGAATCTTGTGTTGATATGAAGTCTTACACTTATTTTTGTTTTTATAAGTCACACTACATGTCCAAATAGCCCTTTAGATCCTTTTAATGGTTAGTATAGCTTGTTATAGCAAAATCTAACACCTATTGCAAAGCCTCACTAGGTGACCTAGACATTGTGCCACACACAGGAGTGTTACTACTGTCAACATAGCAACTACTCCCCTCTCTTTAGTGAAGGACACAATCCAACACACTGGGGGATTCCATGGTAGGGCTTGGAACTTCTAAATGTCCCTTAAGGATCCTACAACACGAATCCACTAGATGATACTATGACAAGCTAGGGTTTATAGTGGGTGATAGAGTAAATTCAAGAGTTGGGTTCAAAAGGCCTATGTGTCAATCTAAAGGCTTTAGCCTAAGGAGTCTCAAATAGGTTACCCGAACACACCAAACAAAGACAAACTCAGGGCTGCTATAAACCAGGGTTTTAGAGCAACATTTTTTTTTTTTACAAAATCGGATATTGGTACTTTCAGAAAAAGATGTGGTAGTAAGTTCCCATTACAAAATTTCTGGAACCAGCCAGAAAGAGAGAGAGGGCGAGAAGAATGCACCTCCCAATTCAACTGTTATCCTATTTTCATATATGCCGAGCTTCCCTACTACTAATTGCTTGTAGAATCTAACATACTGCTGTAGTAAAAACTTACATTTACATTTCATAATCCAAAATATTACTTAGTTACAGGGCTGGAAATGCTAATGCTGAGGCAAACTGAAAAATAGGAGAGAGATCCATGGAAAACAGAGAACTGGGTCTTCCTACGGCTGGTTCATGGAAGTCTCTTCTCTTTCTTTGTTCCTGCTGCTTCTATCCACCGTGACTGAGTTTTCCCCAGTCTTGTTGGTGAGGATTTCTTTCAGATATGTTATAGAATTTTCTAGGTGAGCACACCTATTATTCAGAGCCTATATCAACATTTTGATTGGCAAGCCACGTCATTAGGAATGCATTCTCCGACTTTGACTGAAATCGGATTTGCCTAATGGTCTCCCTCAACTGTTCAATGACAAATTTATTTGCTCGGTAGTGGACGCAAGATTCATTCTTGGAGGCACGCTCAAGGGGGTCCATTTGCCCTGTGAGACAACAAGAAGCCTTTTCAAATGGCCAACTAAGAGAAGAGGAGGAAGGCTTTGGCTTGACACACTCAGGAACGCACAGAGAAAGGCACGACCGAGTTAGGCACAACAGAGGTAGGCACGACAGAGGAAGACTTTGGCACGACAGAGGTAGACATGACACACTCTGGAAATCACTGAATAAACGAGGCACAAGACAACCCAGCTCGAGGGACGCAGCCCAAACACTAACAGAAGAAAAGGCAGATAGAGTAAGCAGGTAAGCATTCTGTAAATCACAAAGAGGAGATCACAAAATTGATGAAAGGCACAGAGAGAAGAGAGGAAATATAAAGGGAGGAGGGATGAAGACATTGGGAGATCGAGGAGCAGGGAGGGAAGTATTACGAGGAGAGAGGGAGACAAAAAAAACCAAAATTTCGGCTTGGAGCATAAGAGAGAGGATGATGCAAATTTTATTGGGATTTCATTTCTGACGGAGAGGATAAGGAGCTGTGACTTGAAGAAGATCATTCTTTGACCATGATATGACAACTGGATTATGGGCTTCGACTTCGAGGAGGGGATGAAGATCCTTGAATGATTAAAAAAGACATACATTCTCTTCAAAGGCTTCTTTGGGAGGACGAGTTCCACGATTTTGATCTCAAGAAAAAGGTGCCTGCGATGAAGAAAAATACCAAAATTATGGAATATCTTTGAAGTAGATGTCGTCATTGACTTTAACTTCTCCCTGAGGTCGGGCACACACATTGTTTGCGTGTTTGTTTGCAACCTTATTATTCTCTCTTAATATATGAAAAAAGGAGACAGTCGAATTTTGGAAACTATCTGATTGAGATCAACGCTTTTTGGATTTGTTTTATAAACCATTTGTTGAATTAAAATTGAGGAATCCCCTATGATGACTGGATTCTTATAGTTTCTTTTGTTTAGAATTTCAGACCCCAGGAGGAACCCATAAGCTTCTGCCTTGTTATTTGATTCTATTCCCAATCCCCATTCGAAGGAGATGGTATTTGCCTTTCCCTGATAAAAAATATAATATAGGAATTTACAGGGTAAGTTCCTTAGAGAGAACACCAAAGGACACCGCTCATAAACAGATCACAGATCAATACACCAGTATTCTTGACGTGGTTAAAACCCTCAAAGAGGGAGACAATCTACGGCCTGAGCCAATGCGGCCACTTTAGGCAATTTATTAATAAAAGAATGAAAATTTACATAAGCTTCTCTCGTGAATGGTTACCCTACAAATGACCCTTCATGCTTTTTAAATAGAAATCATGGACCAATCGGGTGTTAAGCCATGGATCAAGTGTCAGTTATACTGAGGAGAGAATGAACCGTCAGATCACTACATATCGTGACCGTTGGATTGTAAGTTACAAAAGTACATAGTAAAGAAACACACTTTACCTAACACTACACTAGACCAAGTTATACTTAACTATTTCCTATGCATCGGAATAACCTAACATCCCCCCTTAAGAACAACTTGGGATAGGATTGAAGGATGTGCAAATATGACACAGTAGGAGAAGGAAGGAGGCATTAGAGCCTATCCCCCCTTAGTGACAACTTCCTGAACTCCAACCATAAATCGAAGTTTAGTAAACTTCAACTCTGTGAGAGCCTTTGTAAAGATGTCTGCAACTTGATCATCTGTTGAACAATGTTGCACTTCAAGAACATGGTCATGAATGAGCTTTCTGATGAAGTGCACGTGCAGTTCAATGTGTTTGTTGCGCTGATGTTGGACTGGATCTTTGCATAGTTGAATGGCACGTTGATTATCACACCAAAGTGTGATCGGATGTTGCTGTTGAAAGCCAAACTCTGACAACTTCTACTACACCACGATACTTTGCTTCTGTTGAAGAAAGAGAAATGGCACATTGTTTCTTGCAAGCCCATGTAATAGGTCCTGAACCAAGAGTGAACACATAACCTGCAGTAGACTTCCGATCATCAGGGTCACCAGCCCAATCGAAATCAGTGAAACCAACCTATAGAGGAGATGCTTCGGCACTGTAATGAATCCCAAACTGAACTGTACCTCGAACATAACGAAGTATTCTTTTAGCTGCTTTCCAATGACTTTCATGTGGGTTTTGCATAAACCGAGCAATAAGGCCAACAACAAAGGAAAGGTCAGGACGAGTATGGGTCAGATACAAAAGTTTTCCTACAAGTTGACGGTATAAGGTAGCATCAACTTTAGGTGAAGTACAAGTGACTGAAAGTTTGGCTCCAGACTGAAAGGGAGAAGCGGCTGGCTTACAACCTTCCATGTGAAAATGGCGTAGAAGATCACAGACATACTTGGACTGGGAAAGGGAAATACCTTCCTTGGATTGCAAGACTTGAAGACCAAGAAAATAATGCAAGTGTCCTAAGTCTGTCATTTCAAACTTCTTTTTAAGGCTGGACTTCACATGGTTTATAAGGTTGGGATCACTACTAGTAAGGATAAGATCATCAACATAAAGAACAAGAATGATAAGGGACTGACCCATTTTCTTGGTGTAAACCGTATTGTCAGAATGACACCTAGAAAAGCCAGTTTCTAAAAGAAAGCTATCCATTTTGGCATACCAAGCTCGAGGGGCTTGCTTGAGACCATAAAGGGATTTCTTAAGCCGACATACAAGGCTGGAGTCTGTTTGTATAAAGCCAGTGTTAAAATTTGGGTACCAGAGGACAAGTGGTTCCCTAAGGCTTTGATCTTTGGCCTAGGGAAAAGTGTCATTTTTTTTTACTTTTCTCCTAAAGTGACTTTATAAGTGGTAAAGTCAATTTAATTTAAAAGTGACTTTATAAGTGGTAAAGTTACATTCTAATTTAAAAGTGACTTTATTAAAGTGAATGAAGAATTAGAAAGTGAAAAAGTGATTATGGAAATAAAAGGCTAAGTGGGTCTTTATTTAAGTGGGTGAGTTAAAAAATAGAAAGTGAGAATTAAATGCACATTTATTCTCATCCCTAGATCTAAATAAATCTTGGCCATTCGATCTTAGGGTAACCCAAAAGGTCATTTAGAGAATGAAAGGAGAAGAGAAGAGGAAAAGATCATTCATTCTTTCATGAGCATTTGAGAGAAAGAGAAGAGAGAGCAAGGAGAAAATTTCTGAATAGTGAGGAAGTGAAGGAGAGCAGCAAGAAGACATTTCAGCGAATTTGGGCAGCGACATTTATTGGCACGCATCCCAAGGAAAAACTATACAGCAGGAGAAAGGCATAGAAATCGAGGAAGATGGACAACAAGTTTTGGGCACATTTTTCGAGGCTGGCTGTACAACATTTAATGCTGTAAATTTTTTTGTTTTGCTTGTTTGTTGATCGACATGATTTTCGAGGTGGAGTTCAAGCACGAAAATTGAGATAAGTTGTAATTTGTGGTTGCTGGAATTTTTACTGTGTATTTTAGTTTCTCTATAAAAGTATTTTCAGAAATAAAGAAGAGCTCTCAAACTGGTTTTCCCCAAGAGTTGTAGGGGGTTTTTCCACGGTCACATTGACCAAAAATCATTGTCTTATTTTCCGTGTGGCTACCATAATTTTGTTGTGTTTTATTTTTGCAATTTTATCAGTTGTAAAATCTCTAAATTTGTGTTTTCAGAAAAATATTATCATTTCCAAATTTTAGAATTTTTATCATGCTTGGATTTAAAACTAAATACATGGAATGATAAGGAAAACTGATAACCGGAGTGGGAGTTGAAATTTCTTCATGGTATCAAAGGTTGGTTGGCTGAAAAGTGCAGTTTGGGACAACAAAGTGAAAATTATAGCAAGCTGATTTTTACATAGAAAACATAAACTTTTACCATAGATTTGAAAATTTCAATTTGATAGGACAGTGAAACATGTCTTTGGGTTTGAGAGTTGAAGATAGGTTGGATGGGCAGAACAACTACAGTGCATGGAAAGAGAGAATCCAGAGCATCTTTGAAGAAGCAACAGTCTGGGGCATTATGGTAAATACCACACAGAACCCAGTAGCAGTTTTTGTTGACCTTGTACAGTTGGCAGAGTTTAACAAAAAGAATGATAAGGCAAAAAGATTGATTATGGAAGGAATCAAAGACCATGTCATTCCTCATGTGAGAGGAAAGACTTATGCACATGAGATGTGGACATCCTTGATCAATCTTTACCAGAGCTCAAATGAAAACAGAAAAATGGTCCTAAAGGAGAAACTGAAGGCCATTAAAATGGCTAAGACTGACAGTGCTACAACATACCTCACAAAGATCACTTTAGTGAGAGATGAGTTGACAGCTGTAGGTGAGATCATTGCACTCACTGAGTTGGTGAGAATTGCTTTGAATGGTCTTCCCAAGACTTGGGAGAATTTTGTGGATGGCATTGTTGCATGGGAAAACCTTCTCGATTGGGAGAGGTTGTGCGATGATTGCATTCAAAATGAGATAAGAAAGAACCATCTTGGGGCAGCCAAACAAATGGAGGAAGATGACAATGTGGCATTGTTAGTAAGAGGTAAGAAGGGTAGAGCAAAGAAGCAAGCTTCTAACAGTGGAGGCAAAAGCAAAGGTAAAGGCAAGTAGTTGAACGAGGAGAAGGACTTTTCCAAAGTCAAATGTTGGAATTGTCAAAAGTTAGGACACTATGTTGTTGTGTGTCCGGAGAAGAAGAACAAGAAAGGGAAAGACAAACCCATGGCAGCTTTTGCAGAGATAGAGAGCTTCTCAGAGAGATTTGATTGGGAGTTTGGGTTCATAGCTTGTGAGGCCACTAGTGCAGGATCACCTACCATACAAGTTCAGAGGGAGTGTGCCTTCCCCGCTACTAGCAGAGCATCTTCTAGCATTTGGTATGTTGATAGTGGTGCTTCCCGCCACATGACAGGAGTCAGAGAGTACTTCTCAGAGCTTTCAGAGGGTGATACTGATATGGAGGTAGTACTTGGTGATGACAGCATTGTTAGAGCAGTCGGTGTGGGGACATTGACATTTGATAGGGGACCCAAACCTCCCTTGAAAGTGTCAGATGTTCTATATGTGCCTGGAATGAAGAAGAACCTGATATCTGTCTTAGCACTTGAGGATAGAGGGTATGATGTGTTGTTCAGGAGAGGGCAGGTGCTTATATATCCTAGGGGAACTCTAGCTTCTTCAGCTAGAGAGATTGGTGTGTGCCATGCCAAGGTGTACAAGTTCTCATTCCAGCCCCTGATGGCATTGAGTAGCAACACCTGGGACAGGACCGACAACAGATCTAGTAGTTCAGAGTTGTGTGAGATTTGGCACCACAGGATGGGGCACATGTATCATGGGGCCTTGAGTACATTGCAGGAGATCACCATTGGTGTGCTGGATTTCAGTTCTTATCACCTTGATGTTTGTAGAGGATGTGCTATGGGGAAGTTTGCTAGATCCCCTTTTACCAGCAGTGACAGCAGAGCGACCGGGATCCTTGACTTGATTCATACTGATGTGAGTGGTCGGATGGCTCATGTATCCTTGAATGGCTATGAGTACTATGTTTTATTCATTGATGACCACTCCAGGAAGACTTGGATTTATTTCTTGAAGACCAAGAGTGAGGTCTTCAAGCGGTTTCAAGAGCCCAAAGCTCTTGTGGAGACCTAGACAGGTAGGAAGATCAAGATCCTCAGGCCGGACAATGGAGGGGAGTATACCCTTGGTGAGTTTGTTAATTTTTGTGCTGAGGCAGGCATTAGGAGGGAGTTCACAGTTCCTTACTACCCCTAGCAGAATGGGGTTGCAGAGAGGAAGAACAAATCCATTGTAGGGGCTGCCAAAGCCATGCTTCATGATCAGGGGTTACCTTTATTTTTATGGGCAGAGGCCTGCAACGTTGCTTTGTACTTGCAGAACAGGAGTCCACATCGTGCCTTGGGGAATGTTAATCCGGTGGAGGCTTTTTTTGGGAAGAAGCTTGATGTTGGGCACTTTCGTATTTTTGGGTGCCTTACATATTCCTATGTCCCCAGTGTTTTACTGTGATAATCAGAGTTGCATTAAACTCACGAAAAATCCAGTATTTCATGACAGGTCAAAGCATATCGGGATCATATATCATTTCATCAGAGACTATGTTCAGAAGGGAGCTGTGAAGCTTGAGTATATTTCCACTGATGAGCAGGTTGCAGATATTCTTACCAAAACCTTACCACGGGGCAAGCATGTCTACTTCAGAGACAAGATGGGTGTGGTGAGGAACACCTTCCTCGGTAAGAGGGAGTGTTGAAATTTGGTACCGGAGGACAGGTGGTTCCCTTAGGCTTTGATCTTTGGCCTAGGGAAAAGTGTCCAAAAGAATTTAATTTTTCTCCTAAAGTAACTTTATAATTTTTATAAAGTTAAATCTAATTTAAAAGTGACTTTAAGTGATAAAGTTACTAAGTCTAATTTTAAAGTGACTTTTATAAAGTCAATGAAAAATTAGAAAGGAAAAGTGACTTTGGAAATAAATGGCTAAGTAGGTCTTTATTAAAGTGGGGTGAATTAAAAAATAGAAAGTGAGATTTAAATGAGCATTGAACTGCTCTGCATGCTGCCCGGAGCACCACCCCTCTGGCTCGGCGAGCCACTGCTCACTGATGGACCTGACATCCTCATAGATGTACCTCCTGATCCTCCTGATCCCTGCCCACTGGATCCCTGTGACTGACTCAACTGCTGCTGAGGGTCTGGCTGATCCAGATACTCTAACTCCCGTGACCTCCTAAAGGTCCTGTCCTCCTCGAACTTCACATCCCGTCTGACAACAACAGTCCTCTGTGCAGGAATGTAAATCCGAAAGGCCTTTGAGGTCTCACTGTAGCCCACAAAGATACCCTTCTCTGCGGTGGGCTCTAGTTTGGTCTTCTTCTCCTTGGGTATATAGGAGTATGTAATGCATCCAAAGATATGAAGATGACCAATATCAGGCTTCTTCCCAGAGAAAGCCTCCTCCGGAGTCATGTGCCCCAAGGCACGATGCGGACTTCTGTTCTGCAATTAAACAACTGTGTTGCAGGTCTTTGCCCACAAGAACAATGGCAACCCCTGATCATGTAACATGGTTTTGGCAGCCCCTATGATGGATCTGTTCTTCCTCTCTGCAACCTTGTTCTGCTGGGGGTTGTAAGGAACAGTGAACTCTCTCCTAATGCCTGCCTCCGCACAATAGTCAACAAACTTTCCAAGGGTGTACTCTCCTCCATTGTCCGACCTCAGGGACTTGATCTTTCGACCTGTCTGTGTCTCCACAAGAGCTCTGAACTCCTGAAATTGCTTGAAGACCTCACTCTTGGTCTTCAAAAAATAAATCTAGGTCCTCTTGGAGTGATCATCAATGACTAAAACATAGTACTCATATCCACTCAAGGAAACATGAGACATCCGACTGCTCACATCAGAATGAATCAAATCAAGTATCCCAGTCGCTCTGCTGTCACTACTTAGTACTGAGAAAAGGGGATTTGGCAAACTTGCCCATTGCAGAACCTCTGCAAGTATCAAAGTGATCAGTACTGAAATCTGGCACACTTGTAGTGATCTCCCGCAATGTCCTCAAGGCTCCATGATACATATGTCCCATCCTGCGGTGCCAAATCTCACACAGCTCAGAACTGCTAGCTCTGCTGTCGGTACTACTGCTCAATGCCAAAAGGGGTTGGAATGCAAACTTGTACACCTTTGCATGGCTTACACCTATCACTCTAGCTGAATCAGTTGGAACCACTCTCAAATGGCCTCAATCATTTCATTTATCTTTCATTTCCATCCTTTTACTTTAAGAATTTAACATTACCATTAGGGAGCATCTAGGAAGCGTCTAGGGAGCATTAAGGGGCACCTTGGGAGTATTCAGAAAGTGTAGTTCCTCATAGAACAGTTTGAAATCTCCAAAACAAAGAAAGCCCTGCGGAACCGTCCACCTAATCTTAGATCCACGATGGATACATGACGAAACCTCCACAGATCCGCACCCGATACTTTTTGGATTCGTGGATAGGGAAATAGGAACTGTAGATCGGGCAGTAGGAGCTGCGGATCAGGCCCCCACGAATCCAAATATGCAGGAATCGCCAAAAAAAGAGGAACTGCGGATCCGATTTTCCGTTCCGCAGTTCTGGCGAAGGATCGGTGGCGGATCCATACGGGACGCAGATCTGCCTTTGGATCCTTGGGGGAGGGGGGGGAACGGTTCCTGCAACACTTGTTTGTACAATTTCTCCCTCTCGAACACCAATCACTTTTGTTGAGTTTATGCTCGAGCCCTTAGGTCATACAAGAACCTATCCATCAGAGACTAGAGCAAAAAATATCCTTGTACTCCCTCTCACTGGGAGAACCTCTTGCCACAAACTTTGCTTTGTTCTTCTTGATGCTGCCATCTGCTGTTAGAATCATTGCCTAGACAACCTTTAAGATGTATCTGTACACCTCATTTAAGAGGCCATGGAAGAAGCAGTTATAACCAAGCAAAACATACAGAGACAAGAGGCTGACCAAGGAATAATAATAGTAATCAAGGGAGAAAGATATGAATTACTTATCTTTTGATTTAGAAAGAAATTGTTGAGGGTCGTAGGGAATTGTCAACACCCTCTTGTTCCTTGCCTCGTTGCAGAAATCAATGAAGTTCATCTTCAATCTTATCAAGCTTAGATTCCTTTGTCTTCTTTTGAAGTGGATGCTCGTCCTCGTGCTCAACATCAGCTGCTGATGCATTTTTATTTCCTTTCCCATTTCTTGCATGAATTGTAAGAGCTAGGGTTTCTTCATTTTGCATATTGATTGAGCAATCGAGCCACACCAAGTCATTCCATATGCTATGAAGTAGATAAACCAAGTATGCATCACACAAACTCCACTTGCATGCAACACTCCAAGTCTTGCTCTAGGGTTTTATCCGACAAACTCAGGACCTTAGTTATAACCTCCAAGTCAAATTTTTGGTCTGGTCAGCTTAGCTTCTGCAGTCAACTTGGATCTGTGGTTGACTCCTGCGGTCAACTTGGATCTGTGGTTGACTCCTGCGGTCAAACATGTGCTCAACTCTGCCTGTGGTCAAATCTGTACAGTGGTCAATTTTGGTCAGAAATCTGTGGTCAAAGTCAAATTTGGTCAAATGACAGCTCTGTAAACTTGGTCAAAGTTAAGTGAAATAGTCAAGAGACTAGCTCGGTCAGACTTCCAAATCTTCTTCTTTGACTTCACACATGTGGCTGGAATAGAAGAGAGAATATGTGATGAATCCGAATTGGTCAAATGAAGATGTCACATTGTGTATTTATATTTGTCAAATGGGTGAATTTTGACCAAGAGTCGCACCCTTTCATGGTGGGGCCGATTTGACAATTTGGAGCCTACATGAAGCCCAAAAATATTTTTATTTTATTTTAATTTACATAATTCTTCTAGGCCGACTTAGGAGGCCTCTTGCCATGTAGGAATACCTCCTGATGCTACACAAAAATCAACACTATTGTTAGCTTGAAAAGGTGTGGTTGGTCCAGAAATAAAATAACACCAGCCCCACGGAAACCTGGGTCACCCTGACAATTCCCATCAAAGAAACCCCAAGCCTGTTTATAGTAATTTTCTGGTTCTTTTAGTATTCTGACTGGATCCTCTTTTTAGAGAAAACCAATTTCGATTGCCAATGTTACTAATTTTAGGATCCACATGAGCTGGATTTAGTTCTAAACATTAAAATCATTTTGTTTCTTGATCCTCCCCAGTTCTTTCGGCCTACCTTCAATCACAATAACTGCAGGAAACACATTTGAAGAGGATGCAACAAATTTCATATTTCAAACTGTTAACATCCTTCCTGAGAGGCCATCAGCATCCAAAGAAAAATATTTCCAGTCTTTTGAAAAAGAATATAAGAACTCAACAGACTTTGACGCAGCACACATTGTCTCTTGAAAAAGTAGAACATCAGGATTGCACCCATAACATAATCCTTTGGGGTTTGCTTGTTTTGGGGCACCCCCGACCCCTCTGGAATTAGGTGATAGGATTATCATTGAAAAACAATCTTTAAGGTTTTTCCTGCTCTAAGGGCTGCTCCAATTGTTAGTTGCTTCCCATCCCTAACCTCCTTTTTAGCCTGGGACTTGTCTTTGGAGATATTGGATTTCCTTCCAATGGAGGCTGGATGATTCTGGTAAAAGAGATAAACTTCCTTCCAAAACCCTTAAATCACCTACATTTAATTTCTTTGATCTCAGGTGATAAGATGATTTAATAACAGACGGGATTTATTATCTACAGCCACCTCCTCACCTTTATTTTGAAAATCCTCTTCATCTGGAGGCTGGCCTTGTGAGACAAATAATGAAACTCTACATTATCTGACGAAGCTTCACATAGCTGAAAAGAGTGACCAAAGGGTTGGATAACTGAATTGAAGGGAGTTTCACCATGGCCTGTTCGAGGAGCAGTACCCATAATGCAGGGGTGGGGGCCCTAAAGTGGCCCTAAACCCTCCTCAAGATTACGAACATTCCTGGAACTCAGCTCACATTTGAAGGGAATTCTCTGTTCTATGACCTACCTGAGAACATGAGGAATTGATGAGGTACCTTACCTTTAGATAACACTGAGCAATCATGAATACCATAACAGCTTTGGGACCATGACCCTCTGCCTGACTCTCACCGTCTTCCAAAATTGGATGAGCTTCAAGAGCGCCTGAATTGAGATTTGCCTGCCCTTTCTCCTCTGGAATGTCCATTCTGTCCCCCACACCACTTCTGAGGGTACCTTCTTCACCCAAAATTTCTGCTTCCACTTTACTACAGAATTAGGGTTTGTACAGGCAGCCCATAAATGACCTATGGAATGACAGCCATTGCATCAAAACAGAACTTTCCAGAAATCAAACTTTTGATTGAAAACCCAATTGCCTCAAACGATCTCGATATTTGCTGGCAGCTCTGCATGGAAATCAATATCCACCAACAATATAATGGCCCTTATATACTCTTTTCAACTGAAATTTTCTTCCAGAGTGATGAAACGACCTAGGGCCTTTCCAGTCCCTTCCTATGTTTTTTGATTCCCCAGCTTTTAAGGGAGCCCTGGAAGGAGAATCCATATCTGTTGCAAAAAGGTAGGTTCTCTTCTTGGTGAAAGTCTGGTTTCCAAATTTTTAGGCACAGCCCAAAGGGCCCCCACATTCATTTTCTCTTGAGAAGTGATGTGGCATCCTGCTGATTCCTCACCTGGAAACAGATCCGTTTCCAGACTAATATATGGAAAATATGTTTATATTTTTGTTGCAAGCGGCTTCCTAGTTATTTTTGTATTTCCATAACTAAACATTTAGGTACATGCGTTCACCGATACATAGATCTCAGTAGTAATTACTATTTAAAAATCATATTTATTGCGGTTAATGTATTTGATAGCAGTTTCATTATATTTGACACTAGGGACTTTTGAGCATGTGCTTATGTCACTGCCATAGAACATGCTGTGTAGTGGAAGAGATAATCTCTAATATAGTCATCTATTTGTTTGCAGGATAAGAGAATCTTGAAGCAGTCTCAGCGCTTGGTAGCATTTTATATTCTGCATGATCTCTATTGTGGGGAGCAGTCATCTGTGAACCCATTTAATTCTTTCCTCGTTGATGTAAGTACCATTTTTTTTATCAAGTGGGGATTTCTCTAAATACAATGAGAGATGAAAGCAAGCTTTAAATGTAGGTACATACCAAGCAAGCTATCTTAAAAGTTAAAACAGTGCTTCAAATTTGCACTGCTGCATCATAGAGATATAATTATACAGTTCATTGGAGGTCATGTTTGGAGCATATTTTGTTTGCAATCTAAGCTAGCCTTTTCTGATGGAAGTTCATAAAATTACATCAGACTGTAAACTTTTCCACATGGATTACACTTGTGAGGCAGAGGCAGTTTATGAGGCATTACCTGCACCAAAAATTTGCCAATCTGGAAGTTGGCTTTGAATTGTAAGACCTCAAGTTGATGTGATATCATGCTTCTTTATCCGTGTACTAGCACTGATGGCGGTTTCAGTGTGATGCTTTGTGGGCCCTCGCTGGCTTGTTGGTTTCTACACAATGTCGATGATTATGAATTCTTACTATAGTGATATACCCCTATGATCTGGTTTTGTTCGACATTAATACTCTCCTTTCTTGCAATGTGAGTGTTTTGAATAATTCCTATGAATAACAATTGTGAGAAAGAGATGGGATACAAGTCTTTATTTGCATTAAAAGCTTTGCCAATGTATACGCTGGCTTTGGGTGTCAGTGTTTAGGTTGATGTTGTAGCTTCCTTCGTCACTTTTGAACTAACATCAAGGGTGTCAATGCCATGCCATTTGGGCCCTCTCTAGCTTGTGATTGTTTTCTATGTGATGTCTATACTTAGAAACTTCTACTACAGTGGCATACCCTATGATTGCATTGAAAGAAGTGTGGTGGATTCTACAAGCTAGTGTCATTGAGATGGGAAATATCTGTGACTAGTGTTGATGTGGGATGTGGCATACGTTGGGCCAATATATTATTTAAAAAAATTAAAAATAATGGATGGCCTGCCATACACGAGATGTATAATTCCTGTGCTAATAAATCATAATAATCTGTAACTAAACAAGAAAAGTTAAGAAAAACATATTGAACATTAATATTTGTGTGTGTGTTTTGAGGAATACCTTATGGGGAGAAACCCAAGGGATGCTTCTCTACATTCATGGATGGCATTCCTAGTAAACCTGTTGGTGTAGATTGGTGCACCTATATCGGGGGAATTCAAAGCAGCCACTTGGTGGTAAATATCCAACAAAATGGCCAACAACATTGGTGCAACTGATTGAGCTATTCCCTGAGGTTTTTAAAGTGTTTGGAAACGTTTCATCCCACCACCCCCAACCACTTAAGTGAGAGTGAGATTGTAGGTACTTTTCTAGCCTTAATTGGCCCATTAGGGGCAAACATATCACAAATGTTGAGATTCAAAAATAAAAGTAGGCAATTCAATGGAACCAAAACAAATGTAAATTTTGATGAGTGTGTGTAGATTTTCACTGCGATTTATGCTATGGAGAGTTTTTTCAGAAGAAACTGTGTAAAGGATTTATTTATTTATTGTATTCTTCTCCTTTAAAGATTCCTTAGCACTTGTTTGATATCATTATGCTTTTTGGTCCTTGATGATGGGTGGAGTGTCCACCTGAAACATCAGACGGATTAAAAATTCTTTCCACAATATCTTCTGAAAAACTCTGCACAAAATGCAAATTTTGTGATAACTCGATCACAAGTGCACTAGAGGGAGATAACTCTAGTGCACTAGAAAGAGAAATATGCTCAAGTACAATTGTTTTGTATAAGAAACACAGGAGTACACATAAAATAAAGAAATGACAAGCACAAGAGAACATTGAAGATATAGGCGCCCTTAGGCATAAAATACTCTATAAGAGAGATACAAACGATCAAAAGATGAGATTATACAAATGAGATCTTGAGTTGTGTATACACAACCCAAGTGATGTATACCTTCAAGAAGGGGTTATGGGCCTATTATTGCAAAATCTTGTAGGCTTAGTGTAAAGCCTCATTAGGCAACCTAGGTCTTATGACAACACGAAATTAGCACCATTGTCATCTGAGTGGCCTCTCGAGCTATTTAGTGGTGGATATTATCTGCACATTGGAGGCTTCCCTAAAGAAAACAACAAGATATTCAACTAAGGAGGGCTCAAGGGTGATGCAAGGTCTAAAGATTGAAAGAAAAGGTATGGACCGAACCTTGAAAGGCTGAGAATTCAAGTACTCTTATTTAAGACCTTTATGACTTAGAAGAAAGCTGCTGTAGGTTTTTTATGATATGTGGATTTAGGGAATACAATTGCATATAATAGCTTGAGAAATAGCTCATGGATGGTAAGATCAACTAAGGAACAAAGGCTATCAAAGAGGCAAGCAAGGGTCAGGTAAGCAATGAAGTTTTTTTGGCTGAAAATGCGTGACAACAATAATTATCTAGACGTTTGCTCTAATTTTGGGGTGAAAACATGCAATTAATGCTAGATTTTTCCTTTTTATATTTTTTAAATGCAATCTTTTTCAATAGGGTAACAACAAATTGGTATAAAGTGCAAATTAAAGCTAACCCTAAGTCTAGTTATTATGAATTAAGAAGTAAAAGGAGAAATCAAAATGATAACCACAAGCTAGTTGATTGCCTTCTCTCAATTAGGCAATGGAGTTAATAATGGCAAGGTCAAAGATAGAGGGACTTCTATGAAGAGGGTTGACTAAAAACCCTCTCTTAGATACCCCAGTGACTTCTTTAAAGTGGAGATTTAAGATCAAAGAATATGCATGTATCAAGTTCCTTTGGATTCTTGAAAGACAAATTTTGCATAACATATAGAAACAAGATTTCATGAAAGATTTTGCACTTTTTAATATGGCACAATAGAAACCCTAATTTCAAAAAATTGCATGCAAAATGGAAGAAAATGAACAATGAACTTACACTATTCAATGAAGAACCATTTCATCAATCCAAGATAGTCTCTGTTACTGCTCAAACCAACAGGGGACCTAGAAGGAGTTCCTAAGAGAGCAACTGCTAGGTTAAGGGCAATGGTGGAGGCTTAGCCCACTGTCACCACAATTAAGTCTCCTTGCTCTTTAGGGACTTTCACCGATGGGATGAATACCAGTAATGTAGGGATCACTTGTAAAGTATATGTCAATGGGTAGGTGGAAAGTGACCCTAGAAACCCTTTCCTGAGGATGGAGTGTAGAATGGAACTTGCTTGCTCTTTAAGCAAGGGACTTGGTCTTCCCAGGGTAAGGGGTGAGGATTGGAGGGTTGAGGGAGAAGGAATAGACTTACGGACGAGGTTCCCAATCTCTATAATCCTCGGGAAGCTTGGATTCCCAAATGGTCCTTGACAAATAATCTTTATTGAGAAGTGGGAACACATGGGGCTAGGTGGACCCAACCCAAGATCGAGGATGGAATGCAACAACCAATGATATTCCTATCCTGGACAAGGTGAGGGGAAAGGACCAAACAGGAATATTTATTTCAAAAGGTTGAATTGATCCTGTTGAGGTCTAGTCTTGGGGATCACTAGGCAAAATTTGATCCTAGAGCTAGGGCTTGGGAATCTTGAAGATTCTACTGTTAGAATTGCCTCAAATTTGGAGAGGGAGGGGACCTACCAATGCAGTAGCCTGTAGGATATCGAAGTTTTCCCTTGGGTCAATCTCAGGGAAATTGATGCTCTAGGTGACCTTTGAGTGCTAGACCTAGGAAAAATTGGTAAAAGGTTAAAAAGGTGAAGGAGATGACCACTCTTTTTAGGGATCAGTGCCTAATTCACTTGGGGATATGGAGTTAAGGATGATGATGAGTAAGAACTTGGTTTTGTTGATCAAGGAGGCCCAAAGAGTCAGCTTCATCCAATGTTGAGAGAAAGAAAAGAAAAGTGACCTTCAAGCATTTATACTTCAAAGAAAATGATGCAAGCTTATCGAGACAAATAATCTCTAGGACATTTCATTCATATAACATTGGCATATACATTAACTTAGCTAAAACATGCTCAATTCCACATTTCAATCATGTAGCAACTAGCCCTAATATTAGCAATATGCAGTGATAAGAATAATGAGATCAAAATTTACTTACAAAGTTATAGAGTGTATCCAACCAGCATTTTGTTTACAAGACAAAGCTCTAAGACAAGATAAATAGCCCAAATCTATACGCCAAAATTCATCCATCTCCAAAGGAATTTTAATTAGCCTATGGGCCTACATTAGCCCCTAATGATAAAATAATGCGCAAATAAAACCCCTATTGGAGACAAGCCCACAAAACTAGCTCACAAGTGAAAAATAAGCCTCACAAGGGGCCAAATAGTAATATCTACATGTTGTGTGGCCCTCCAAAGGCCTAATGATGTCCTGAAGTGCCACACTGAGGAATAAATTCCTCGGAATATGATGGACAAGGGGGTGGCCCCTTGTTTTCCAAGTAATAGACCTGTGGTGATCCCAGTGGGTCTGAGGGCACATAAATGATCCCATGGGTCCCCGTATGAATCGAAGATGCCTGTAGATCCACTTCAAGGGTCTGAGTGGTGGAATGAATGCTGCCATGACATCATATAAGTCTTGTGACACTTGCCAATTGTGTGGGGCTCCTATGGGGGTCTGTTGGGCATAATGTACCAAGCAAATCACCATAATACCAAATGTGGATCACTAGTAGTCTTTGAGCATCGATGAAGATCCGTGGAGTGTTGTCCGCTGCTGTAGAGGCCAATGGCTCTCGATGCACACCTTATATGTGCCAATGTAGACCTCTGGGGGTTAGGATCCCGTTTAGGGAGACTAAACCCAAATGGAAACCCACTTGTAATCCTACATAAGATCCAATGCGTCCCTTAGGCTTCCAGTACAACCAGTCGTTAAAATAATCGGGTCAAAGAGTTTACAAATCATGGATAACAAAGTGGGCACTTCATAATGGCATGCCCTTCCGTAGTGGGCTTTGGCATGTGCTAGTGTCTCCAAGCTCCAAAGGAGGTTAACCAAGTACCTTATTAGGTAGTTTCAGCCCTTAAAGGGCATAGTATGTCCAAGCTACATCCCTTTAATGGGGGTGGCAAGTGATAAATAAGTGGAATGGAATAGGGAGCGAGAGGGGCAATCTCGGGCCACATTTTGGGGCCTAGGGGTAGCTAGATAAGGGGAAGCCCACACCTGGGTATGTAATGTGTAGGAGGGAGCAATCGTGGTACATGAGGTGCCCCGACCTTGATTTTTCCACCTTTCTTTATATGCCTTTTGCTTTTACGAATTTTCTTTAATTAACTGCTCGGGGCTTTAAGGACAAGAGCATGATGTATAAGATATAGCAGTGATTACCCGTTTAGGCAGAGTGGTTCATTGCCCTCCAGGGGTTGGGACAATCGTGGGTTCTTGAATGATAAAGGAGGCTTATCTAGGGCATATGGAACCAGGGTGATGGCCATGGATGTAGAGCTCATGCATTGGATTTTGCCCACGTGCTAATTATTTTTTCCCAATCATCTTTTGCATTTTGTGGTACAGTATCTCGTTAAATGTGGCAAATTATGCCTTTTTCTTTTCTTTTAATTGCTTCAACCTCCGGGGCATCATTCTAGGCATGACCCAAGGTGGAGGCAAGGGGATAGGGAGGCTGTTCCTATGTGGACCCAGAATGGAAATGTGGACCTAGGTTGGAGAAATGATGAATGGGGTATAGTGTGTGGAAAGGGAGTAATATATGTGGATGAAGGAGCGGGACCATGTACCCAAAGTTGGGCTTTCCCAAGTAGTACCACTCTAAAACCAAATGGTCAATAAAGTAGATCCCACGGGACTAAGATCCAAGGGTAACAACCAAAAGAGATAAAGGGGACAAGAGCACAAACTAAGCCCACCCTTTCCGCCAAATCCCCCCATCAATCTATACGCAGAAGTATCCATGATAAGTAAACCCAATGCTTAATTACCAAATGACAAGACATACATTTAGATTCGGGATGCGCAACTTCAAACATACGATAAATACAGGTGGGTGAGGGACCACATGGCTGGCTCAGAGGGCAGAGAAATGACACAACAAGCTAGTAGGAGGCCGCAAGGGGCTGCTGGCTGGGGTTCCTCATGGAGAAAAATTTCTCCTGGGGATATCACCCATGAAGTGGTGGGTTACGGGTAACAGTCTCCTCATGCAAAAATATCCCTTCTAAGAAAATTCACCCCATCCTTCATCCATAGCGATCAAGAGAAAAAGACAAGAGAGCTAATGCACACTTCCTAAGATAGAGAGAAGTGTTGTGAATGTTTGATGATATAGATTAAAGTGGCTTCCCTCTAATTATATGAGGGAAACCAAGTCAATTTTCATAATTTTACAAGTAAAAGCCCTAAATGTTTGGTTGAGTGTTCAACTAGGCCTAAAGGTCACAAGCTGACCTTAAGATAGATTTAAACCATAATAAATACATCAAAATCTCCCATGTGTGTGGGAATAAATGCTCTCCATGATGACATCATTCTCCCCAAATTGATAATTTCCATCAAGCAAGTGATAAAGTGGCTCATGAGTGCTCTTCGCTCTAAGAAATCATCAAAATGCATGGCTATATTGCCAAATAACTCCTCTGCCATGACATCATCTCCAAGAAGGCTCATATCACCCCTTTGGGGAATGTGGGTATGATGTGGCATGCTTTGAGGTGATCGTTGGCATCTGGGCATAATGTGTTAGCCCTCCCAAGTCATCTTGATATCTTTATCATCATCTGGGTTTTGGAACAAGGCAATACCCATCAAACAGGGTTAAGGGCAATGTAGGGGCACCCTGGGTCCATTTGGGCACATCATCAAATAAGCCAATGCCTTGGCTTCCTAGCATTGCGTTTCAACATATAGAGGTGTAACAAGGGGCACAAAACCATGTGGAGTCCCCAGAAAGCCCAACATCCATCTCATGAGGGCAACACTAGGGCTACAAGGTCATATTTTCCCTAAACAATGGGCAAAACATCCTTTGAATGGTGTTGTATAAGTGTTGAGTCTTCCTTCAAAGGATATTTGCTGCACGAGTAGTGAACCGCCTAAAACATACCCCTAAGATCAAGTGAGATCAACATCATTAGAGACAAAAACCATCAAAATTTTCATAGTGAACCATATTTAATGTTAGGGGCACAAAAATAGTTCACACAAACCTTGCCTTCCAATGTCTTTATAGCCTAGGATTTAGAAGCAAGTTACCCCACTTATGTTAGGGATGACCGTACCTTCATCCCTATTAGGTGCCTCTAACTCCCAGGGGGGAGGACATTTCATAGGTAGACCGTCAATCAATATGGCATGTGATAATGATGGTGGAGTGGGTAAGAGTACGACATCAACAATGCCATAAGCTTGGGCTTCTGTTGCTGACATAAAAACATCTCTGTTCAGGTCCCGTTGAATTACCTCTCCGGGTTGGGAAGGAGGTGGCCATAGCCATGGTACCAGGTAGAGGGTGTCCAACATCTCTAAGTACTATAATGAGAAGATGTAGGAATTTATAGAGTTAGTTCCTCAGATAGAATACCAAAAGACACTGCTCACAAATAGATCACAAATCAATACACCAGTGTTCTTGACGTGGTTAAAACTCTCAAAGAGGGAAACAATCCACGACCTGAGCCAATGCGGCCACTTCAGGCAACTTATTAATAAAAGAAAGAAAATTTACATAAGATTCTCTCATGAACGGTCACCCTACAAATGACTGTCCATGCCCTTTAAATAGAGATCATGGACCAATCAGGTGTCAAGCCACGGATCAAGTGTTGGTAATACCGAGGAGAGAATGAACCTTCGGATCACTTCATGTCTGGAACATATCGTTATCGTTGGATTGTAAGTTACAAAAGTATATAGTAAAGAAACACACTTTACCTAACTCTACACTAGACCAAGTTATACTTAACAATTTCCTATGTGTCGAAATATCCTAACATCCCCCCTTAAGAACAACTTAGGATAGGATTGAAGGATGTATAAATATGACACAATAGGAGAAGGAAGGAGGCATTAGAACCTATCCCCCCTTAGTGACAACTTCCTAAACTTCAACCATAAATCGAAGTTTAGTAAACTTTGCCTCTGTTAGAGCCTTTGTAAAGATGTCTGCAACTTGATCATCTGTTGAACAATATTGCACTTCAAGGACATGGCCATGAATGAGCTTTCTGATGAAGTGCATGTGTAGTTCAATGTGTTTGCTGCGTTGATGTTGGATTGGATATTTGCATAGTTGAATGGCACTTTGATTATCACACCAAAGTGTAGTCAAATGTTGCTGCTAAAAGCCAAACTCTGACAGGATCTGATGAAGCCACAGGGCTTCTTTACTAGCTTCTACGACGCCACGATACTCTGTTTCTGCTGAAGAAAGGGAAATGACACTTTGTTTCTTACAAGCCCATGTAATAAGTCCAGAACCAAGAGTGAACACATAACTTGCAGTAGACTAATGATCATCAGGGTCACCAGCCCAATCGGAATCAGTGAAACCAACCAATAGAGGAGATGCTTCTGCACTGTAATGAATCCCAAACTGAATTGTACCTTGACCATAACGAAGTATTCTTTTAGCTGCGTTCCAATGACTTTCATGTGGGTTTTGCATAAATCGAGCAATAAGGCCAACCACAAAGGAAAGGACACGACAGGTATGGGTCAGATACAAAAGTTTTCCTACAAGTTGACGGTATAAGGTAGCATCAAATTCAGGGGAAGTACAACTGACTGAAAGTTTGAGTCCTGACTAAAAGGGAGAAGGGGCGGGCTTATAGTCTTCCATGTGAAAGTGGCGTAGAAGATCACAGGCATACTTGGATTGGGAAAGGGAAATACCTTCATTGGATTGCAAGACTTGAAGACCAAGAAAATAATGCAAGTGTCCTAAGTTTGTCATTTCAAACTACTTTTTAAAGCTGGACTTCACATGGTTTATGAGGTTGGGATCACTACCAGTAATGATAAGATCATCGACATAAAGAACAAGAATGATAAGAGACTTACCCACTTTCTTGGTGTAGACAGTATTGTCAGAATGACACCTAGAAAAGCGAGTATCTAAAAGAAAGCTATCCATTTTAGCATACCAAGCCCGAGGGGCTTGCTTGAGACCAAAAAGGGATTTCTTAAGCGGACATACACGGGTGGAGCCTATTTGTATAAATCCAGGAGGTTGTTCCATATAGATTTCTTCATTGAAGTCCCCATGCAAGAAGACAGATTTAACATCCATCTGATGGAATTCCCATTTGAAAGAGGTAACAAGGGAAAGAACGAGGCGGATAGAGTTCATTTTGGCAACAGGGGAGAAGGTTTCAGTATAGTCAATGCCTTCAACTTGTGAAAAACCCTTAACAACAAGACGAGCTTTATGCCTATCAACTTTTCCATCTGGTCCAAACTTGGTTCTGTAATCCCATTTGCATCTAACAAGTTTTCGTCCCTTTGGAAGAGGAACAAGATCCCATGTATCATTTGCCAATAATGAACGATATTCTTCATTCATAGCTGCATCCCAATCTGGATGGCCTGAAGCTTTTGCAAAGGTGTCAGGATCATAATTTGCTGAAGCTTGAGCCAGTAAAGAAGAGGCTCTATCGAATTGAGAACGTGTACGTCGCTGATTTGTAGGATCACCTGCAAGAGCACCTACTGCATCCCGAGTAGCACAGACCCATTTTGGAAGTTGAGCTAAAGGAGGATCCTGAGAAGGTGGGGTAGGATTGTCATCCTCCCTGTCATCATCTGAAGAAGAAATATTTTTAGAAGTAGAAGGGATAGAGAGAGGTGGCACATCTGTCGAACTAGGCTTGTAGGCCGATATATTTTCAGCGAACTTTACATATCTTCTAATGATAATTTTTGGATTTAAGTGGAATAAGTCTATATCCTTTGACATCTTCAGAATATCCAACAAAAATACATTTTTCACTCTTAGGTTCTAATGCTTTATGTTTCTCGTCGAGAATATGGGCCCATGCTTCACTTCCAAAAACACGAAAGTGACTTATATCTGGTTTAATTGAGCTCCATGCTTCTTCTGGAGTGATATTCTTTAAAACCTTAGTGGGAGTGCGATTGACTATGTAATTTGCACAATTAATTGCTTCTGCCAAAAAATTAAGACTAAGTCCTTTAGGTTGAAGCATACAATTGGCCATTTCTTTTAAGGTGCGATTCTTCCTTTCAGCTACACCATTTTTTGTGGAGTATATGGAACAGTATGTTGCATTTGAATTCTATGCTTAGTGCAAAAGTTGATGAATTTGTTGTTAACATATTTTTCGCCATTATCATATCTTAGCTTAAGAATTTGATGTCCAGATTGTTTCTCAACAAATGTCATAAAGGCCAAGAACCTGTTAAATACTTCACTCGAGTTTTAAGAAGTATACCCAAGTGCATCTAGAGAAATCATCAATGAAAGTTAAGAAATACTTGTAGCCAGAGAATGAAACAACTGGAAGTGGACCACATAAATCACAATGCACAAGCTGTAAAGGGGCTAAGGCGTGCCAAGAGGCATGTTTTTCAAAACTATCTCAATGATGTTTTCCGAGTACACATCCGGAACGAACACCATCTCTGCAAGATACCATAGGAAGACCTGTCACCATATTTTCTTTACATGGATTTTGAAGGGAGCGTTAGTTTAAGTGACCAAATCACTCATGCCAAAGTTTGCTCACTTCATCATTATGAGCGACAATACCAACGAAAGAGTTGATGACCCAAAGTTGTTAAACTTATACAACCTTATTGAATCATCAACAATGCCAGTAGCTAAAATCTGTCTAGGATCTCTTAGGTCCTTAATCACACCATCGTGAGGTGAAAATTCAACGGTTTTACCTTCACCTGAATGAGTTATCTGATATACAGATAGAAGGTTGCAGGATAAGGTTGAAACACATAATACATCATTAAATTGACCATTGTCTAGATGAACAGTTCCAGTGCCTACAACACTAAGAGATCTATCATCACCAACATATATATTTTTGGTGTTACAATCATTTAAAGAAGAAAACGTGGCTTTGTTTTTGGCCATGTGATAAGAAGCTTCAGAATCAATCAGCCACTCATGAGAATGAGAAGAAGAAGATACATTTAGTGCATAATCAGACCGAAATGCTTGACAACCACATGCAAAAAGTGCTATTCTTGAAGATGAAGTTGAAGTTGAAGAGTGCTCCAAATGGATTTTATGCTTCTTCATTGTTGCTTCCAAGGCTTCCATCTTCTTAAAGCATTTAGATTCTAAGTGCAATGTCTATCAATCATCTTCCCTTTGTTTTTATTTTCCCTATCATTTCGTTGAATTGATTTTTCATTTTGAGAATGAAATTGCTTAGGACCCTTGTTTGGTTTAGAACCATTCTTTTTAGGATACTGCTTCTTAGGATTCTTTGAATTTGGTTGTTGTTGGGTGACTAAGGCTTTCTTAGAAGAGTTTCCAAGATTAAAAAGACCAAGATGTAAGATTTTTTCTTGTTCACTTATTAAAAAATCACAAAAGGCATCAAAAGAGGGGGACTTGTAGTCTTTTCCTTGAGAAATAAAGGCTTCTCTAGTAGAATGGAAGGTGGAAACAAACACAGAGTAGGCTGGTTCCAACTTAGTAAAAATGGAATAGATAAGGCTAAATATAACTGAATCTGAACAAAAATGTACCTCAATTATTCTCATACAATGTGTGTCATTGTTGTGCTTGATTATGCCTTCAAATCCGCTGATGCAACATGTGTCACAGTTGTGCCATTTGTGTGTCATTGCCAAGGATATTGATCTAATCTTTACCTTTTCTACCCTTATCTTGTCCTCAGATTCCAATACACTGATGCTTCTGCTCTTAACACAGTTTTTCATGATTGTAAGTAAAGCCTCTTAATGATTGATAACCTAATATTTTTATACTCTTAATGAGCCCTGAAATTGATTCATTGATCTTATAGTTGTCGAGGCCGAAGCACTATAGCAATCTAGATCTTAAAAGATCTCTGGAAACACATTGAAATAGTCCACAAATTAACAATGAAAGTCTGCTACAAATAACCGAGCGAAACCCTTATTCATAAAAGTCGAATTGAAGCTACCACAAAGGTGAGATGAAATCAATCCATAAAGACTTGGATCAACCACAGGAGTAGGTCGTTTCAGCTCCTTAATGATTCAGCCTTTGAAACAGAGCCAAAGGAGGTCTGAATTAGCCTTGAAACATGTACCATAGTGACATGAAAATTTGCCTTGAACTGACCTCTGAAATGCTTGCAATAGGTCCTGAAGCTATTCGCAAGAGGCCTTAGAAATAGAGCACGAATATGCTAGAGATTAGGTGCCACTGAAGTGTCCACCAAATTAGCCTTATGTCTTGCTTCAATTAGCTGCATTGATCCTCAAAATTTGCACAGACTCCTCCAAAATTTGCCACAGAGTTTTTAGTCTAGGCTTAGATTTCAATCTGCTGTTGTCAGATTGAGCTGCCTTGGTGATTAGTGTCAGAGCAGGCAATAACTCCTCAAAGCAAAATTGATTCGTATATTTTATTCCTTTAGGTTGGTCTTCATTATATACACGAGGGAGAGACTGTTCACTTCATCTCTCGATGACTGTTCACATTACTTATTTATTTATTTACATTATGTTCACCCAATCCTGATGATTAGGTTTCAACATTCCCCCCCCCTTAATCTGAAGGGATGTTGGTGAGTGTAAGCATCATTCTGAATCGTTCAAGTTTTTCTCTTCCAAGCGCTTTGGTGAAGATGTCTGCAATTTGCTCATTAGTGAAACAATGACAGAGATGGATTATTTTGGCCTCAACATGATGTCAAATCAGATGATATTTAGTATTGATGTGCTTCGTTCGATCATGGAACTTTGGGTTCTTGGCCAACTTTATTGCAGAGGTATTGTCAATCATGAGTGGAGTTGATTGTACTTGTTTTACCTGCAAATCTTCAAGAATTTTCCTGAGCCACACAATTTCTTTTGTTGCTTCCGTTGCTGCCACGTATTCTGCTTCTGTTGTGGAATCTGCTGGAACTGATTGTTTGCGTGATCTCCAGGGGACAACTCCTGATCCAAGACTCATAGCATATCTTGAAGTAGATACCCCAGTTTCTTTGTCTCCATCGAAGTCTGAATCAGAGTATCCAATCAAGCTGAAGTCGTCCACCTGTGTATACTTGATTCCAAAGTCTTGAGTTCCCTTCAAGTACCTTAGAACTATTTTTGCAGCAGACCAATGTCCCTCACAAGGCTTTTGCATAAACTTGGAGAGCATTCCAATAACAAACGAAATGTCTGGTGTGGTAGTAGTTAGGTAGTTGAGACTTCCTACAAGCTATCTATACTTTGTTGCATCCTCAAATTCTTTTCCTTCAATAGATGTGAGCTTTAAGTTTTCTTCCATTGGAGTAGTAAGAGGATTGCATTCTGTCATGCTAAAACTGTTCAACAGATCTCCAATGTATTTCTTTTGAGAAAGAAATATGGACTTCAGATATTGGGTTACTTCAATACCAAGATAGTACTGAACATAGCCCAAATCAGTCATTTCAAAACTTTTCCCCAATTCCTTCTTTAGGGAGTGCAATATAGCTTTCATTGTTCCCTGTCATTAAAAGATCATCTACATATACCACAAGATATACAACTGTTTTGCCAACTTTCTTGACAAATAAAGCTGCATCATCAAGATCATAATTTTTGAAATTGAGTTTCAGAAGTTGCTCAGTTAGTTTTTCATACCAGGCTCGCGGTGCTTGTTTGAGGCCATACAAGGACTTCACCAGTTTGCATACTTTATCTTCATGTCCTTTCACAACAAATCCTTCAGGCTGGGACATAAAAACATTCTCTTTTAGATCTCCATTCAAGAAAGCAGTTTTTACATCCATTTGATGGACTTTACAACTATTCTGAGCTGCTATAGGGTAAAGAGTGTTCGGATGGTAGCCCATTTTGCTGTGGGGGCAAAATGTTGAAATTTGGTACCAGAGGATAGGTGGTTCCCTAAGGCTTTGATCTTTGGCCTAGGGAAAAGTATTCAAAAGAATTTAATTTTTCTCCTAAAGTGACTTTATAATTTTTATAAAGTCAAATCTAATTTAAAAATGACTTTAAGTGATAAAGTTACTAAAGTCTAATTTTAAAGTGACTTTATTAAAGTCAATGAAAAATTAGAAAGGAAAAGTGACTTTGGAAATAAATGACTAAGTGGGTCTTTATTAAAGTGGGGTGAATTAAAAAATAGAAAGTGAGATTTAAATGAGCATTTAATCTCAGTCCTAGATCTCAATCTATTTCAGCCATTGGATTTAGGGATCACCCAAAAGTCATTTAGGGTTAGATTAAAGGAGGAAAAGGAGGAAAAGGTCATTCATTTTCTTTCATGAGCAGAATGGGAGAAGGAGAGCAAGAGAGCAAGGGAGATTTCTGGACAGGGAAGAGGGGGCAGCAGCTTGGCACGCATTCCAAGGCAGCATTCCAGCAAGTCCGTATAGCTGAGTTAGCATACAGTGAAAGGCAGATTTTTTGGGCATGATTTTCAAGGAGGCCGTACAACAGTTTGCACAGAAATCGAGGAGTAGAAATCTGAGTTTGCTGGCACGATTTTCAAGGAGATCGTACAACAGATTTTTAAGGAGGCCGTACAACGAAATTTAAGGCTGAAAATTGGCACAGAAATCGAGGACATACAACATTTATCGCTGTTCAGATTTTGCTGTTTGCAAAGTTTTTCCAGTTGGCTGTGAGGCACGGAAAACGAGATAAGTTGTAAAAGTTTACTTGCTGATTTTTGCTGAATGTTTCTCACTGTAAAAGCATTTTTCAGAAATAAGGAGGAGCTCTTGAACTGGTTTTCCCCAAGAGTTGTAGGGGGTTTTTCTAGGGGCATTTAACTATTTTGGAGAAATAAGGTGAAACTGAAAACCGGGGTGGGAAATGAGAAATTTTTACATGGTATCAGAGCTTGAGTGCTGAAGTGCAGTTTGGGACAGCAAGGAGGAAAATTACAGCCTGTTGATTTTTCACTCAGGAAATTCCAGCAAGCTGATTTTTCACAAACAACAGTTTTATCTTTACTACAGCAATGCTATTTTTCATTAGATATCATTTTTGGGATTCAACTGCGTTAAGTAAGTCATTCAAACGTATGACCATTTCCATGAGAGGTAGTCGTAACTGACTAATTTCTCATGATTTTTGAATAGTTCACTTAGCACTCATTGCATCGGGTGATGCTCACAGGGGTGAAGAAGTGGGATTGAAACTAGTGAAATGTGGAGAACGAATCACATAGCATCAATCATCACTTCCGGGGCTTGCACCCGGTAACTAGGACTTCCCAGGAGGTCACCCATCCCAGAACTCCTCTGGCTCAAGCGCGCTTAACTGTGGAGTTTTTCCCCACAATCAAGCCCACTTAGCTTGCTACCCTTGGCGAATTTGTTGACTATTGTGCGGAGGCAGGCATTAGGAGGGAGTTCACTGTTCCTTACAACCCCCAGCAGAACGGGGTTGCAGAGAGAAAGAACAGATCCATCGTAGGGGCTGCCAAAGCCATGTTACATGATCAGGGGTTGCCATTGTTCTTGTGGGCAGAGGCCTGCAACACAGCTGTTTATTTGCAGAATAGGAGTCCGCATCGTGCCTTGGGGCACATGACTCCGAAGGAGGCTTTTTCTGGGAAGAAACCTGATATTTGTCATCTTCGTATATTTGGGTGCATCACATACTCCTACATACCCAAGGAGAAGAGGACCAAACTAGAGCCGACTGTAGAGAAGGGTATCTTTGTGGGCTATAGTGAGACCTCAAAGGCCTTTCGGTTTTACATTCCTGCACAGAGGAAAGTTGTTGTCAGGCGGGATGTGAAGTTCGAGGAGGACAGGGCCTTTAGGAGGTCACGAGAGTTAGAGTATCTGGATCAGCCAGACCCTCAACAGAAGTTGAGTCAGTCGCAGGGATCTAGTGGGCAGGGATCAGGAGGATCAGGAGGTACATCTATGAGGGGATGTTAGGTCTGTCAGTGAGCAGTGGCTCGCCGAGCCAGAGGGGTGGTGCTCCGGGCAGCATGCAGAGCAGTTCACAGAGCAATTCACTAGGGAGTCCACTGGTGGACAGTTCACACGGTACCTCAACTTCTACAGGTTCAGGTGCAGGCAGGAGGACAATAGATAGACAGTCAGGAGTTCAGGCTCCTGATGATGATGATGAGGAGGAGTTTCATTCTCCAATGGGAGAAGTGCGCTCAGGGAAGAGGAAGCCCAAGTGGCTTTAGGACACCTTGAGAGATGCCACATCTGTCGCTAAGCCTAAGAGGCCGGTTAGAGAGAGTAGACCACCTGAGAGGTTTTGTAGCTATATGGCAATGGCTACCAACATCCTTGACTCTGAGCCTTCTAGCTATGAGGAAGCAGCTAGCCAGCAGGTCTGGAGAGAGGCCATGCAGGAGGAGTATTCTTCTATCATGAAGAATGATGTTTGGGAGGTGGTGTTGAGGCCTGAGGGCAAATCCGTGGTTACTTCCAGATGGCTTTACAAGGTAAAGCATGCTGCAGATGGAAGCATTGAGAAATTCAAAGCGAGGTTTGTGGCTAGAGGGTTCTCCCAGGTAGAGGGAGTTGATTATGAGGAGACCTTCGCTCCCGTGGCTCGATATACTTCGATCCGCTCCATTATATCGATTGTAGCGGAGATGGGTTGGAAGATCCACCAGAGGGATGTGAAGACTGCATTTCTCAATGGCTTCATACAGGAGGAGGTGTACATTGAGCAGCCACAGGGCTTTGAGGTGCATGGGAAGGAGTCCCATGTGTGGAGACTAAAGAAGGCCCTTTATGGCCTGAAGCAAGCTCCCAGAGCTTGGTGCTCCAGGATAGATACATACTTGCAGGGGATGGGTTTCACAAAGAGTGAGGTAGATCCGAACCTTTACTTTATTGTGATTGCTGAGGAGCCTCTCATTCTGGTGCTGTATGTGGATGACTTGGTCATACAGGTGCAGAGAGACTCATAGAGCATTGCAAGAGAGATCTTGCGGCGGAGTTTGAGATGAAGGACATTGGCTTGATGCATTACTTTTTGGGTTTGGAGGTGTGGCAGGAGGAGGGGCATTTCTTCCTGGGGCAGGGGAAGTATATTGTGGACATCCTTGGCAGATTCCACATGGAGGATTGTAAACCCATGTCGACACTGATGATCACCAACTGGAAGAAGCTTCATGCTTCGGATTCCGAGTTGGTGGATCCCACATTGTATAGGCAGCTGATTGGTTCCTTGATGTATTTGGTCAACACTAGACCAGATATTTGTTTTGTAGTCAACACGATGAGTCAGTTTATGTGTGAGCCTAGGAAGGTTCACTGGGTGGCTGCAAAACACATTTTGCGGTACTTGCAGGGGACAGTGGATTACGGTTTGGACTACAGGTAGGGGGATGGAGTGAGATTGGTAGGTTATACTGATTCTGATTGGGCAGGTTGTGCTTCTGATAGGAAGAGCACTTCAGGGTGCTGTTTTGGGTTGGGTTCGGCAGTAGTGTCATGGTTCAGCCGGAAGCAGCAGTCAGTAGCATTGAGTTCAGCGGAAGCAGAGTATATGGTAGCCAGTCTAGCTAGTTGTGAGGCCATCTGGCTTCGCAAGATGTTGTTTGGCTTATTTGGTCAGCCGTTGAGACCTTCAGTGATTTACTGTGATAATCAGAGTTGCATTAAACTCATGGAGAATCCAGTATTTCATGACAGGTCAAAGCATATCGGGATCAAATATCATTTCATCAGAGACTGTGTTCAGAAGGGCGCTGTGAAGCTTGAGTATATTCCCACTGATGAGCAGGTTGCAGATATTCTTACCAAAGCCTTACCACGGGGCAAGCATGACTACTTCAGAGACAAGATGGGTGTGGTGAGGAACGCCTTCCTCGGTAAGAGGGAGTGTTGAAATTTCGTACCAGAGGACAGGTGGTTCCCTAAGGCTTTTGATCTTTGGCCTAAGGAAAAGTGTCCAAAAGAATTTAATTTTTCTCCTAAAGTGACTTTATAATTTTTATAAAGTCAAATTTAATTTAAAAGTGACTTTAAGTGATCAAGTTACTAAAGTTTAATTTTAAAGTGACTTTATTAAAGTCAATGAAAAATTAGAAAGGAAAAGTGACTTTGGAAATAAATGACTAAGTAGGTCTTTATTAAAGTGGGGTGAATTAAAAAATAGAAAGCGAATTTAAATGAGTATTTAGTCTCAGCCCTAGATCTCAATCTATTTTAGCCATTGGATTTAGGTATCACCCAAAAGTCACTTAAGGTTAGATTAAAGGAGGAAAAGGAGGAAAAGGTCATTCATTTTCTTTCATGAGCAAATTGGGAGAAGAAGAGCAAGAGAGCAAGGGAGATTTCTGGACAGGGAGGAGAAGGAGGCAGCAATTTGGCACACATTCCAAGGCAGCGTTCCAGCAAGTCCGTACAGCTGAGTTAGCATACAGTGAAAGGCAGATTTTTTGGGCACGATTTTCAAGGAGGTCATACAGCAGTTTGCACAGAAATCGAGGAGCAGAAATCTGAGTTTGCTGGCACAGTTTTGAAGGAGACCATACAACGGATTTTCAAGGAGGTCGTACAACAGTTTTCGGCACAGAAATCGAGGAAATCGTACAATAGAATTTCTGGTAGCTTGCACGATTTTCTAGGTAGGCCCTACAACAGAATTTAACGCTGAAAATTGGCATAGAAATCGAGGAGGACATACAACATTTATTGTTGTTCAGATTTTGTTTGCAAAGTTTTTCCAGTTCGCTGTGAGGCACAGAAAACGAGATAAGTTGTAAAAGTTTACTTGCTGAGTTTTGCTGAATATTTTTCACTGTAAAAGCATTTTTCAGAAATAAGGAGCTCTCGAATTAGTTTTCCCCAAGAGTTGTAGGGGGTTTTTCTAGGGTCACCTTGACAAAAAATTACTGTGTTTAAATGTGTTAAATGGCTGTTTGTACCTGCTGATTTTTTTATTTCTGCATTTTCCAACATTCTGTAAAATTTCCAGAATTTGTGTTTTCAGCAAAAAATATTTTTCAGTGGTTGAATGTATGGATATGGGAAAGGGCATTTAACTATTTTGGAGAAATAAGGTGACACTGAAAATCGGGGTGGGAAATGAGAAATTTTTACACAAAAGTCTCCTCATAATCGACCCCTTCTTTCTGTGCAAAACCTTTTGCCACAAGCCTAGCTTTGTGCTTGTCAAGTGAGCCATCAGCTTTATACCTGTTCTTGTAGACTCACTTGCAGCGAATTGGTTTGGTTCCTAATGGAGGATCAACCAGCTTCCAAGTGCTGTTTTTTATGAGGGCATCATACTCCTTTTGCATCGCTTCTTTCCATTCATCATGAGAAGCAACTTCTTTGAAGGAAGTTGGTTCAAAATCTGTAGACAAGTTCAATTCACAATCATAAGAAACATCCATATCAATAGGTGAATTAGAGTCATCCACATCACCTCCATTTTGCCGGTTTGAATTTCTAGTTCCTGTCTTTCCAACCTCATCAGGATGAACACTTTCAAGTGTCTTTGTCAGCCACTTTGGGGGACCTTTCTCAGATGGTCCAGGCTGCTCCGTTGATTGAGTTGGGACTGAATCAAGATTGAGTCTGGACTGAATTAAGATTGAGTCTCCCAATTCTATCAATCACATCACTTAAAGCATCATCTTTTGTTGGAGTTTCATGCGGGGGAGAGTGTTCTTCAGAAGAAGATTCCACATGTTGATCTAGTATAGGAATCCCCCCTTCAAGATGTGGAATCTGATTATCAAATTCTTGAAATGATTTTGCTTTTGCGAATCTATCTAAGCGATCAAGTTGCCGCTCAACAACATTGTCAGTTTTGGACGATTCAAGAAAAATTACATCTCTAGATACAACAAACTTTTTATTTACTTTATCATAGAGACGGTATGCTTTGGAGGTGTTTGAATACCCCAGGAAGATACATTTACGACTTCTAGCACCATGTTTGTTTCTATGTACCTTTGGTACAGGTGGAACCAAAGACCCTGAGATGCTTTACCGAAGGAACATGTCCATACCACATTTCATATGGAGTTTTGTTTATGATAGCATTAGATGGACATCTATTCTTTATATATGCAACACATAGAACAACATCAACTCAAAACATTATCTTTACATTTTTGAAGAAGAGCATGGATCATACCATATTTAAGATTGTCCTATTTTTTCTTTCAGCTACACCATTCTGTTGGGGATTATAAGGTACAGTTGTTTGATGTTTGATCCCATGTTGGCGAAGATAGTTTTCAAATTCATTTGATATGTATTCTTTTCCATTATCAGTGCGAATAGACCAAATATGAGATTGTGCATCATTTTCAATCCATTTATGAAAGTTCTTGAATGTTTGAAAAGCATCATATTTGTTCTTCAATAAATAAGCCCAACACATTCTGGTGTAGTCATCAATAAATGTCATCATATATTTATTTCCATTTGCAGAAGGAACAGGCATTGGACCACATAAATCTGAATGAATGAGTTCAAGTTTTCTATGTGCTCTTGAATGTGAATCATGAAAAGACTGTTTGCTATGCTTTCCTACCATGTCAGACGAAGCAGTAACTCTTCAAAGCAAAATTGATTCATATATTTTATTCCTTCAGGTTGGTCTTCATTATATACATGAGGGAGAGACTGCTCACTTCATCTCCCGATGACTGTTCACATTACTTATTTATTTATTTACATTATGTTCACCCAATCCTGATGATTAGGTGTCAACAATTAGTTCTGCCCTAGATGCAAATATTAGAGGGTCTGTATTTAGCTCAGGACAGAGCCTCAGAAGATTGACTTATGCTAACCTCAAAAGTATGAAGGAGGCCTAGAAACATCAATAAATACCTTTAACATGATCCAAAGGAGCCTCAAAATAGTATAGTGATGTAAAGGACAACTTCAGATCATTGATGCAAGAGGTCGAAACTTTTGTGTCATATCCTAATCCAAGAGACTGGAAATAAATGTGCCACAGAATAGGTTTGAGAGAGGCTGAAATTTTTTGAGCCTTAGTGAGCTACGAAACAGACTTAAAAAGGCTGAAATTTTGTTAGAAGAGAGATAGACCCTGTGCACAAAATCTCCTCCCTAAAGTCATGAAAAAATTCCTTAGTCAATAAGCCAGTTCCATCTCAGAAAAGGCCGAATGGCCTTAGAAGCTCCTCAATACCTAGTGATGAACCATATGTTGAAATTTCTAAGTCTGACACGTTAGAAATCCCTACTGCATTATCTGGTTTATTATCTCCTGCTTGTTCTTTCCATTAACAAGTTATTTATAAATATAAATACCGAAATAAACACAAATGCAGCATTAACACATATACAGATCAACAACTGAAATAACTGAGGCAATCACACAAGGGACACCGTTATTTTTGGACAAACATTCCTGGAAAATCCCAATACGGGAAAATCGGTGCAAGATATGGGGGTTTTATTATTACGCAGTTTTTGAATACAACTAGGGTGCCATAAATGGCTCACCCTTCAGAGAATTTTCTTGGCGGAAGTAACTCTCCTCGGAGACAGATATTCCAACTAATCAACAATCGAATGATTGATCCCACAACAACTTCGACAGTTCCTTAGCTGGACAATGAAAGTTGATCCAAGATTCTCTCTAGAATTGCGTCACCCTCAAGGGACTGCATCACCCTTTTCTGCTCTGCGTCTGCCTCTCAGCTCCTAGTCTACCCCACGAAAATCCCTCAGCGCTGCCTCTTCAACGCAGCGTCAGTTGTGCTAGCCTCTGCGCAGCCTCTACTGCCTCTGCGTTAGCCACTTGGCCTTTTGCGTTAGCCTCTTGGCCCTTTGCGTCTTCTGCACTAGCCCACTCAGCCTCTGCGTCAGTCCTGGCTATCTCTGCATTAGCCTTTCAAGGCTCTGCGTTGTCTCTCCGACACTTTCTCTGCCTCTCTGATATGTATTCTCAGACTTTTGATGAACTGCTCCTTGCTGCAACAGATCACTAACTCGATTTCTCAGCAAACCCTGCCCCAGAAAATCGAATTCTTGATCGACTTGGTGTATTTGCAACTAACCCTCATGCCTCCTCTTATACTTTCCTATTGACGATTCAGGAGTCGAGATTAAGTCCCTAATCAATGGCTAAGATTAAATTTGGCTTGATCCTCGTCATTTAGAACTTTCTCAACCATTTTATATTAATACACATTAATATTTTAATTTTCCTAAGTTTAGACTTAGGAAATCCATTAAAAATATTAATTATTTTAATATCTCTCCATCCAGGTGGAATTTCCCCAAACGATTTCTGGGTCTTGGAGATCTTATGTGCCTTAGCCTCTCCACCAATTTTCATGGCTAGAGCACATCCAATGCTACCACAAATCAACACTCCCTCTTAGCGAGGAATGTGCTCTAGTAATGCTCCACCATTGAAACATTACATTGATCCTTCACACCAGTACCTATGTTGATGCTTGGCCTGCTGCTTCACATTCTCTGCACTGCTGCTCCCTCTACTGCTGCCCATGACACTGCCACTGCCACTGCTACATTTGTACTGCAATTCCCTCTCAATATGCTGCCCATGCTGCCCTTAGCACTGCCACTACTAATTGCTACATTGCAACTCAGTTACCGAGAAGTAGGTAATTGACTTCCCCAAATATTGACATCCCAGTTAGTCTGGAAGTCTCGTGATGTTGAAACTGCCTCTGTTGCTAACATGTGCTCCCTTTGCTGCCACTGCGTTGTTGCAAACACCTCTGTGCCTCTCACACTGTTGCAACCTCTGCTGCACTGCTACAGACTTCTGCATTGTAGACTTGCCTTGCTGCTCCATCACACTTTGCTCCACTCGACAACTGTCATCATGCTATTGTCGTTAAGGGCTCCCATAGCTGGATGTGATCCAAGAGTTTGGGCACCTCAAGGATCCTGCCCCTAGTATGTAGTCCTCCTGACTACAACTCGATGTCACCCCACCTCTTCTCTAGAGGTGCATGAGCATTCATGGCATAATCGTCATCGGTCTCAACCTCTTTCTCCGCCTTAGCTGGAGCTGCCTTTTAATCGGAAGCCTTTCCCTTGTTTTTCTTCCCGGGACACTGGGACGCATAATGTCCCAGCTCCCCACAATGGAAGAACTTAACCTTGGAGATGTTCTTCTTCTTCCTCTGCCCTTGTTGTCCCACAGATGCTAGAGCCGCATCCTCTTCCTCTTTCTTGATTTGACCTCCCTTGCTACTACTCCCCGCCTTGGTCATCCTCCTGATCTCTTCCTGGCGAAGAGCTGCCCACATCTCCTCCCAACTGGGAAGAGTAGCCCTGCCCAAAATACTTTGGAAAAATGTCTCCCGTTCCTCGGAGACTGCATTTAGGGCAGTCTTGACCAGTGTTGAAAATATCAGTGTCGTGAAAATATCGGCGAGGGTCCAGAAAATATCTTATCGACAATATCGGTGAAAATATCGGCAAGCATAAAAAATGCATAATATATTCAATTAGTTATTTATTTATTTATTTATTTCAGATTTTTAAACATATAAAGCAATAACAACATGAAATAAACACATTGGCACATAAATATGAAGAAAGCACTGATATATATGATGTCAAATAGAAATGATACATCAAAGGCGATACCAAATCCTGTTGATCCCTGATAATTGTCCATTCAAGGACTCAAATGTGGAGAACCAATACAAAGTAACATCACATATATAAAAGTATCTCATCATCATGAGTTATATGTAGCATAACAAATAAAACTAGCAGTTATCTATCTGAAATCACTGCCCTCTCCCCCTTTTACGGGAAAACATGATGGGCTGTTTGCCAGGCCTGCCCCTAGTAGTAGAAGGCCCTGACCCTGCCTCTGCACCTAATGTCAAATAATGAGTGCTAGGTATGGGGCTATGCTCTCCTATATCTATAGCAGATGGTGTTGATGCTGATGTTCCCGCACTGTCCTCCTCCTCCTCCTCCTCCGACTCCGAGTGCTGCTGTGCCTCTGAGTCCTCCTCCTCTTGCCGCCCTTGTTCTAATGGATCATCTGCCACCGGCTCTAACCATGAAGGTGACCCCTCCAAGATGGGCTTCTCAAACTCCACCCTCCACAGAGACAATACATCAATATTGTCTAAGGAAATGGCATCTGGATCCATTGGTGATTCTATTTGCCTCACTCGAAGTCGGATGTTGTAATGCACATACACCAAATTGTTGAGGCGTGCGAACTCCAACCTGTAAGAGAGTCAAAAAAAGTAATGAGTCTTGACTCTTGACACTTGAAGGTCATAAATTAAAAATTAAAAATTAAAAATTACAATAAGTGTAATTGCTCAATTGAAGGCTGGAGCTCAAAGTTATACCTGTTGCGCTTTTTTGCGTGTATTTTCTCAAATACACTCCAATTGCATTCACACCCTGAAGAGCTACATGTTTGACTCAAGATTCATATGGCCAATTTCTGCAAATTTGGTGCCCTTGCACCATAGCTTCGCCACCAAATATCTACAACAAAATAATGAAATACAAAATTCAAAAACTTAAAACATAATTAAACTTTCAAATAAAAGTTACATAATTGAAACTAAAAAAAATAGAATTATAAGTAAGGAAATTTTAAATTTTAAATTCTAAATTCTAATGAGTGATGACTTGTCACTTACGTGGCATGAAGAGGGTCCTTTCTCTAATAGCATCATCAAAGCCAAATAGGCCAACACAATCCCGATAAGATTGTATTTTGCGATTGATTTTGCTACGAAGTTCAGGATCAGGTACCATTCTCTGAATACAGGAATGGAGCCCTTCCATCACCTAGCCATCAAAATCAAAGCCGCATTTGTATGAAAATGCGGGGTTGAGGAAGAGTGCTGCTGCATGAATGGGTTGATGAAGCATCCCTGTCCACTGACTATCAATCACATTCCATAACATCATCTGCCTATCAAGGCCAACAGAACCCTTGTCTGCATAATAAGAACGAATGGCCTCCTTGGCCCTATCCATGCCCTCATACAAATAAGCCATTGCAGGCTTCTCCCCATCCACCAATCTGAGAACCTTTACTATAGGTTCACTAACTGCGCATGCTTCTACTCCACGCCAAAACGTCTCAGAGTACACCATTTTTGCAATGGCTTTCCTGTCCTATCTCCTGTTGTATCTACAATTACACCAATCATTAGACACAAACATTTGCTTCAACTTGAACTGACATCGAAGCAAAGACTGAAGAGTAATAAAGTTTGTGGCAAAACGTGTGATCGCAGGACGCCGCAACTCCTTGTTTCTAGTGAACTTCCTCATGAGGCTAAGAACAAAAGCATGGTTATAAATAAACTTGGGGATGCTCCTAGCCATATCAACCGCCTCCTTGATGAAGGAGAGTTTTCCCATGTCCTCAAGCAACAAATCGAGACAATGTGCTGCACACAGAGTCCAGAACAATGTGGGATGCCTCTCCATAAGCATCTTGCCGGCAGACACATAATTAGCTGCATTGTTTGTTATGACTTGCACCACATTCTGCACACCAATCTCCCGAATGAACCCATCTAACAACTCACATATCGTTGCTGCATCTTTGATATGTTCCTATTCATCCAATGATTTAATAAACATGGTACCATTAGGACAATGTACCAAGAAATTTAGAAGGGTCCTACTCTTCCTATCTGTCTAACCATCAGACATCACTGTGCATCTAGTAACTTCCCATGTCTTTTTCAACTCCGCCAATCTAGAGTTGATGTCCTGCTTTTCTGCTTGAAGAATTGGCCCTAGTAACTCCTCATATGTGGCACTTTTGTACCCTGGGCGCACAACAACAATAGCATCACACATTGGCTACCAAAATGGATTGGTATTGGTGATGCTGAGAGGTAAGTCGCTCCAGAAAATACACCTCCCCATGACTCTATCTGTGTCTTGCTTCTCCTTTTTTTTAATAAGCGATTTTATGCCAGGCTGTGCTCTAGGTCCTGTTCGTGGAACAAAAAATGATGACCTTGCACTAGCAGTAGCAGGTGATGATGTGCCAGCTGTGGAGCCCCTCCCACTACCTTCAACATCAAAATCAGGAGCAGATATCCCGAAAGATCTACTTGCATGTTCAACTTTGTTTCTTTCTGCCTCTTCCTTCTTTCTGTCTTTTTCATCAATCGCCTAAAGAGCTTTTTGTATAAGCTCCAGACTAGAAACTGTACAAATCCCAACATCATGGCCATTGAGTCTAGCAAGATGGTATTTTAGTCGTGTAACCCCACTTGTCACCCTGGTCGTACACAATTTGCATGTAAGATATGCATGATTTGTCCCACCATCAGGGTTCCCATACTCGCAAAATGGGTCCAAGGATTTTGGCATATTTGTATTTTGTAGTGGGCTAACTCAAACCTAGGGCACCAAAAAAAAATTGGAATTAGTAACTTAATAAGAAATAACCACATCATTTTACAAAACAGTTTTTTTACTACATTATTTGCAATTTTGCAATGTGAATTGAAAATTGAAAATTCATAAATTCATTTGAAATTTCATAAATTCATACATACAATTTACTTTTAGAAATAGGCAAATGGTAAACCTACCTCACTATTCACATTGCACAATAAGAAACTAATTTCTAAGGTGAAGAAATTTTATAGAGATGAACCCCTAATATATAATAAAATTAATAAATAGCCTCTGCAGCTATGAACTCAAAAAAAATGGAGTTTGCTCTCCAAACAGGGAAAATTTTAAGAACCCCCCCTAAATTTATATGTATAATAAATGGGCGAATATCCATGGTATATAGGAAAAACGAAAGGCGATTTTATCAATAATATAATATGTATATATAATTTTTTGGCGAATCTCTCACCAGGCATGGCGAATATTTAACTCAATTATAAAATCTTGTAAGATCTTGGTGATTCTTTCACTAAATAATAAAACTTTGTAAAGTCCTAGTGAATCTTAGCATTGTGAACTCTTAGAGAATTTTTTGAAAAAGTATAAAACCATATATGACACGAGCCACATGGTGGCAATATCACTGTTTTTTTTTCACATTTCCACGACATGGAACTTGTTTATAAAATTATAAAAAAGCCAACCAAGTCCCTTATAATATGTAGGTAAGCTTATAACAGAGTCTGATACCTCTGTTATGCTTGTCTTCATTCAAGTGTTATAGCTACTATACTTAACACTGTGAATCACAACTCTCTCAGAACTCAACTCTATAGTGTAATTAAAACCTTTGGAAATTGAATCTGACAACTCTATTAAAAGGATTCGTGAAATAGAAGCTTTTGTGAATGAACCCACTAACTATAACCGCTAAACAATAAATCTAGACTATGAAGTCTTCCATCTTGATCACAATCGTGCTCATGATGAAGGGAGTGCGACCCCCTGGCTTGACATAATCGCCATCTTAGCTTCCAATAATCAACAACCACCTTGCAAGGACATCCTAGCTCATGTCTCATGAATTTTATTTATCAATCTTAACTGATATAAATCTTATAAAGATAATATTAGAATCCTCTCCAGATTCACTGTTAATACAAGGGTAAAGGAAATTTTCTAACTCAGGGCACTAGCCAATACCAACTTTGGTATTTGTGACCTCTTTGTGGGGATGCTCCTACCCTGCCCCGTTGGGTTTCTGCCTTGTAACATAGTTCAAGGATCACAAGACTTTCCAATCTTCCTACTCCATTAGACACACTTTATTTGCTATACATAGTGAATGGAAAAGAAGCATTATAGAACACATAATTTCACAGAAGGAAGAAAAATCTTAGCCAGTTCAATATCAAAATCTTAACCACTGATTAATATAGAATAACAAGTAGTGTAATGAATTGTTCCGAGTTATTTATTTGTAAAAATTTTCTGTTTCCCACCCCGGTTTTCAGTTTCACCTTATTTCTCCCATGTAGTTAAATGCCCATTCCCATAACCATACATTTAACAGACTGAAAAAAATAAATATTGCTGAAAACACAAATTCTGGAAATTTTTCAGAATGCTGGAAATTGCAGAAATAAAAATCAGCAATTAAAAACAGCCATTAAAACACATTTAAACTCAGTGATTTTTGGTCAACTTGACCCTGGAAAAACCCCTTACAACTCTTGGGGAAAACCAGTTTGAGAGCTCTTCTTTATTTCTGGAAATGCCTTTTTACAGTGAGAAATTTTCAGCAAAAATCAGCAAACAAATTTACAACTTATCTCGATTTCTGAGCCTCACAGCCCACCATAAATTTCCAAACAGCAACACAATGCTGTACGGCCACTGTACGGACGGTATGGGCGACTGTACGGACGGTACAGACGGCTGTACGGACTGTACGGACGGCTGTACGGACGGTACAGACAGGCTGTACGGACCTCGATTTTTGTGCAGAAAATCAGCTGCCTCGATTTCTGTGCAAAAACAAATCTGCCTTTTGCTGTTTGCTCAAGAAAAATCTGCCTTTTACTGCTTGCACATTCAGCTGTAAGGATTTGCTTAAATGTTGCCTTGGTATGTGTGCCAAGCTGCTGCCTCCTTCTCTTCTTTGTCCAGAAATCTCCCTTGCTCTCTTGCTCTCTCTCTCTCAATCTGCTCATGAAAGAATGAATGATCTTTTTCTCCTTTTCCTCCCTTAACCCAACCCTAAATGACTTTTGGGTGATCCCTAAATCCAATGGCTGAAATAGATTTAGATCAATGGCTGAGATTAAATGCTCATTTAAATCTCACTTTCTATTTTTTAATTCACCCCACTTTAATAAAGACCCACTTAGTCATTTATTTCCAAAGTCACTTTTCCTTTCTAATTTTTCATTGACTTTATAAAAGTCACTTTAAAATTAGACTTAGTAACTTTATCACTTAAAGTCACTTTCAAATTAGATTTAACTTTATAAAAAAAATTATAAAGTTACTTTAGGAGAAAAATTAAATTCTTTTGGACACTTTTCCCTAGGCCAAAGATCAAAGCCTTAGGGAACCACCTGTCCTCCGGTACCAAATTTCAACACTCCCTCTTACCGAGGAAGGTGTTCCTCACCACACCCATCTTGTCTCTGAAGTAGACATGCTTGCCCCGTGGTAAGGCTTTGGTAAGAATATCTGCAACCTGCTCATCAGTGGAAATATACTCAAGCTTCACAGCTCCCTTCTGAACATAGTCTCTGATGAAATGATATCTGATCCCGATATGCTTTGACCTGTCATGAAATACTGGATTCTCCGTGAGTTTAATGCAACTCTGATTATCACAGTAAATCACTGAAGGTTTCAACGGCTGACCAAATAAGCCAAACAACATCTTGCGAAGCCAGATGGCCTCACAACTAGCTAGACTGGCTGCCATATACTCTGCTTCCGCTGAACTCAGTGCTACTGACTGCTGCTTCCGGCTGAACCATGACACTACTGCTGAACCCAACCCAAAACAACACCCTGAAGTGCTCTTCCTATCAGAAGCACAACCTGCCCAATCAGAATCAGTGTATCCTGCCAATCTCACTCCATCTCCCTGCCTGTAGTCCAGACCATAATCCACTGTCCCCTGCAAGTACCGCAAAATGTGTTTTGCAGCCACCCAGTGAACCTTCCTAGGCTCACACATAAACTGACTCATCGTGTTGACTGCAAAACAGATATCTGGTCTAGTGTTGACCAAATACATCAAGGAACCAATCAGCTGCCTGTACAATGTGGGATCCACCAACTCGGAATCCGAAGCATGAAGCTTCTTCCAGTTGGTGATCATCGGTGTCGACATGGGTCTACAATCCTCCATGTGGAATCTGCTAAGGATGTCCACAATATACTTCCCCTGCCCCAGGGAGAAATGCCCCTCCGCCTGCCACACCTCCAAACCCAAAAAGTAATGCATCAAGCCGATGTCCTTCATCTCAAACTCCGCCGCAAGATCTCTCTTGCAGTGCTCTATGAGTCTCTCTGCACCTGTAATGATCAAGTCATCCACATACAGCACCAGAATGAGAGGCTCCTCAGCAATCACAATAAAGTAAAGGTTCGGATCTGCCTCACTCTTTGTGAAACCCATCCCCTGCAAGTATGCATCTATCCTGGAGTACCAAGCTCTGGGAGCTTGCTTCAGGCCATAAAGGGCCTTCTTCAATCTGCACACATGGGACTCCTTCCCATGCACCTCAAAGCCCTGTGGCTGCTCAATGTACACCTCCTCCTGTATGAAGCCATTGAGAAATGCGGTCTTCACATCCATCTGGTGGATCTTCCAACCCATCTCTGCTGCTATCGATATAATGGAGCGGATCGAAGTATATCGAGCCACGGGAGCGAAGGTCTCCTCATAATCAACTCCCTCTACCTGGGAGAACCCTCTAGCCACAAACCTCGCTTTGAATTTCTCAATGCTGCCATCTGCAGCATGCTTTACCTTGTAAAGCCATCTGGAAGTAACCACGGATTTGCCCTCAGGCCTCGGCACCACCTCCCAAACATCATTCTTCATGATAGAAGAATACTCCTCCTGCATGGCCTCTCTCCAGACCTGCTGGCTAGCTGCCTCCTCATAGCTAGAAGGCTCAGAGTCAAGGATGCTGGTAACCATCGCCATATAACTACAAAACCTCTCAGGTGGTCTACTCTCTCTGACCGGCCTCTTCGGCTCAGCAACAGATGTGGCATCTCTCAAGGTGTCCTGAAGCCACTTGGGCTTCCTCTTCCCTGAGCATGCTTCTCCCATAGGAGAATGAAACTCCTCCTCCTCATCACCATCAGTAGCCTGAACTCCTGACTGTCTGTCTGCTGTCCTCCTGCCTGCACTTGAACCTGTAGAAGCTGAGGTACCGTGTGAACTGTCCATCAGTGGACTCCCTAGTGAACTGCTCTGTGAACTGCTCTGCATGCTGCCCGGAGCACCACCCCTCTGGCTCGGCGAGCCACTGCTCACTGATGGACCTGACATCCTCATAGATGTACCTCTGGATCCTCCTGATCCCTGCCCACTTGATCCCTGCGACTGACTCAACTGCTGCTGAGGGTCTGGCTGATCCAGATACTCTAACTCCCGTGACCTCCTAAAGGCCCTGTCCTCCTCGAACTTCACATCCCGTCTGACAACAACTCTCCTCTGTGCAGGAATGTAAATCCGAAAGGCCTTTGAGGTCTCACTGTAGCCCACAAAGATACCCTTCTCTGCGGTGGGCTCTAGTTTGGTCCTCTTCTCCTTGGGTATATAGGAGTATGTAATGCATCCAAAGATATGAAGATGACCAAGATCAGGCTTCTTCCCAGAGAAAGCCTCCTCCGGAGTCATGTGCCCCAAGGCACGATGCAGACTCCTGTTCTGCAAGTAAACAACTGTGTTGCAGGCCTCTGCCCACAAGAACAATGGCAACCCCTGATCATGTAACATGGCTTTGGCAGCCCCTATGATGGATCTGTTCTTCCTCTCCGCAACCCCGTTCTGCTGGGGGTTGTAAGGAACAGTGAACTCCCTCCTAATGCTTGCCTCCGCACAATAGTCAACAAACTCTCCAAGGGTGTACTCTCCTCCATTGTCCGACCTCAGGGACTTGATCTTTCGACTTGTCTGAGTCTCCACAAGAGCTCTGAACTCCTGAAACCGCTTGAAGACCTCATTCTTGGTCTTCAAGAAATAAATCCAGGTCCTCCTGGAGTGATCATCAATGAATAAGACATAGTACTCATATCCACTCAAGGAAACATGAGACATCCGACCGCTCACATCGGAATGAATCAAATCAAGTATCCCCGTCGCTCTGCTGTCACTGCTGGGAAAAGGGGATTTGGCAAACTTGCCCATTGCACAACCTCTGCAAGTATCAAAGTGATCAGTACTGAAATCTGGCACACCTGTGGTGATCTCCCGCAATGTCCTCAAGGCTCCATGATACATGTGTCCCATCCTGCGGTGCCAAATCTCACACAGCTCAGAACTGCTAGCTCTGCTGTCGGTACGACTGCTCAATGCCAAAAGGGGCTGGAATGCAAACTTGTACACCTTTGCATGGCGTACACCTATCACTCTAGCTGAATCAGCTGGAGTGCCCCTGGGATACATCAACACCTGTCCTCCCCTGAACAGTACCTCATATCCTCTGTCCTCCAAAGCTGAGACGGATATGAGGTTCTTCCTCATCCCTGGCACATAAAGAACATCTGACACTTTCAAGGGAGGTCTGGACTCCCTCTGAAATGTCAGTGTACCCACCCCGACTGCTCTAACAACTCTGTCATCACCGAGTACTACCTCAATATCAGTGCCACTCTCTGAAAGCTCTGAGAAGTACTCTCGGACTCCTGTCATGTGACGTGAAGCCCCACTGTCCACATACCAGATACCTGTAGATGCTCCGCTAATCAAGGGAAAAGCATGTTCCCTCTGAACCTGTGTGGCAGGTGATCCTGCACTAGAGGACTCACATGTAGTGAACGCAAACTCCCGGTCAAAACGACCTGCAAAGTCCTCAATCTCAGCTGAAGCTGCCACATCCTGGTTCTTCCCCTTCTTCTTCTTCTTCTCCGGACACACAACTGCATAGTGTCCCATCTTCTGACAATTCCAACACTTCACTTTGGAATAGTCCTTCTGTGAGTTGCCCTGTTTACCTTTACCTTTGCCTTTGCCTCCACCACCGCTTGTGGAAGCCTGCTTCTTCCCTTTGCCTTTCCTGCCTCCTGCCACCAGTGCTACGTCCTCATCCTGCTCAACTGGCTTGGCTGCCCCAAGCTGTCCTTTCCTAATCTCTGTCTGAATACAATCATCCCAAAACCTCTCCCATGTGGGAAGGGTCTCACGTGCACAAACCCCATCAGCAAAGTTCAACCATGAACGAGGGAGGCCATTCACTGCAATACGCACCAACTCAGTGGATGGAATGGCCTCTCCAATCGCTGCCAACTCATCTCTCACATTGGTAATCTTTGTGAGATATCCAGCTGCACTATCATTCCCCATCTTAATGTTCTTCAGCTTCTCCTTCAGGACCATCTTCCGGTTCTCATTGGTACTCTGGTAGAGATTGGACAATGCTGTCCACATCTCATGGGCATTGCTCTTTCCTCTCACATGAGGAATGCAATGGTCTTTGATTCCGTCTAGAATCAGCCTCTTACCCTTGTTCTTTCTATTATAAGCTGCCAACTGAGTAGCATCAGTGGGCACAACAACAGGGTGCTGTGCTGTATGCACCATGATATCCTAGACTTCTGCCTCCTCAAAGATACTCTGCATTCTCTCCTTCCAAACGCTGTAATTTGTATGCCCATCCAACCTATCCTCCACCCTCAATCCCAATGACATCTTGCTGTCCTAAAACTAAAAAATAGCACTGCTGTGGTAAAGATAAAACCGCTGTTTATGAAAAATCAGCTTGCTGGAATTTTCTGAGTGAAAAAATAAGCAGCTGTATTTTTTTCCTTTTGCTGTCCCAAACTGCCCTTCAACACTCAAGCTCTGATACCATGTAAAAATTTTCTGTTTCCCACCCCGGTTTTCAGTTTCACCTTATTTCTCCCATGTAGTTAAATGCCCATTCCCATAACCATACATTTAACAGACTGAAAAAAATAAATATTGCTGAAAACACAAATTCTGAAAATTTTTCAGAATGCTGGAAATTGCAGAAATAAAAATCAGCAATTAAAAACAGCCATTAAAACACATTTAAACTCAGTGATTTTTGGTCAACTTGACCCTGGAAAAACCCCCTACAACTCTTGGGGAAAACCAGTTTGAGAGCTCTTCTTTATTTCTGGAAATGCCTTTTTACAGTGAGAAATTTTCAGCAAAAATCAGCAAACAAATTTACAACTTATCTCGATTTCTGAGCCTCACAGCCCACCAGAAATTTCCAAACAGCAACACAATGCTGTACGGCCACTGTACGGACGGTACGGGCGACTGTACGGACGGTACAGACGGCTGTACGGACTGTACGGACAGGCTGTACGGACGGTACGGACAGGCTGTACGGACCTCGATTTTTGTGCAGAAAATCAGCTGCCTCGATTTCTGTGCAAAAACAAATCTGCCTTTTGCTGTTTGCTCAAGAAAAATCTGCCTTTTACTGCTTGCACATTCAGCTGTAAGGATTTGCTTAAATGTTGCCTTGGTATGTGTGCCAAGCTGCTGCCTCCTTCTCCTCCTTGTCCAGAAATCTCCCTTGCTCTCTTGCTCTCTCTCTCTCAATCTGCTCATGAAAGAATGAATGATCTTTTCCTCCTTTTCCTCCCTTAACCCAACCCTAAATGACTTTTGGGTGATCCCTAAATCCAATGGCTGAAATAGATTTAGATCAATGGCTGAGATTAAATGCTCATTTAAATCTCACTTTCTATTTTTTAATTCACCCCACTTTAATAAAGACCCACTTAGTCATTTATTTCCAAAGTCACTTTTCCTTTCTAATTTTTCATTGACTTTATAAAAGTCACTTTAAAATTAGACTTAGTAACTTTATCACTTAAAGTCACTTTCAAATTAGATTTAACTTTATAAAAAAAATTATAAAGTTACTTTAGGAGAAAAATTAAATTCTTTTGGATACTTTTCCCTAGGCCAAAGATCAAAGCCTTAGGGAACCACCTGTCCTCCGGTACCAAATTTCAACATTATTTACAAGTTGTAAAGAATTTAGTGGAATGGAAAATATTACTTAGGCAACCCTTCAATATTTTCTCCTAATATGTCTGTGTAGGTACATATGAAATTAAGAGCATTGTTGAATACAAAGTTTCCTTTTCTCTTGCCTCCATTTTGACAAATCAGTGTGAAATCAATGTCACTTTGAATCTCCTTTCTTGTGTGGATGTTTTGACAAATCAATGTGAAATCAAAGTCACTTTGAATTTTCTTTCCTGTGAGGGATCACATCCACAGTTGATTAGTAAAAGATAATCTACTATATATTATGTTCAAGAAACTGACTGCAATCTACAGTGGAAACGAGACCTCAATTCTTATTATGAATTTGAATATCTCAGGACAACATAAGAGATAAAAATGCATATGGCCTTAGTAGCTAGAAAACAATCACTCCATCATTACAAAACCACCTAGATTTGAGCACTTAATCTAAGTAATGGCACTAGTTGCAGTGCTTATTTGCATTAACACCATGGAAAAGCAACAACAATGTTTCAAAGCACACTTACTGGAAAAGTTGTAACGTTCCGAGAATATTTAATGATAGCATCTGAACCTAGTAGCTATGGTGGGGAAACTAGGGAACCCAAATCTTGGAAGATATCTCATACCAAATCTGAGAAAAAAATAAAAAAGGGAAAAAATCAAAATCTATAAATCAAGTAATGAATTGTTTACAAATCAATTACAATTCCTTTAACTAACAGTTAAATTGTGGTGATATATTTAAATATTTAGTAAGAGGGGAACTTCAAGCCATGGAATATTACCTTTGTCATTATTGTCATCCCTCAGCGACTGAGATTACAAATCAATACTTATGGAAAGATTGTAAGAAATTCTGTGAAATAGTAAAGCATAACCTCTATTTTCCAGCAACAAAATCAAGACATTATTACATCAAGAGCCATAATTGATACATAATCAATGAATCAAGTCCTTGTATGGCACAGGCTTGTTTCACAACCTTTATTTTCTCAATAACAAAATCAAGACATTGTATGTGGTTATTGCCAAAAGGAAACTACGTTCTAATTTGGAAGAGTATCTTATCAAAAGACATGGATTTATTCAAAGCTACAAAGCCTAATGGGTTACTAAAAAATAAGTTGGAATAAGGGATCATGATACTTAAATTGAAAAAATATGCTTTCCTTTTAGAAACATTACAGTTATACAATGTTTTTTGAAAGCATTAGAATTTGAAATTGGGATTTTCTATCAAGACAAATTTTCATTAACAGAATGTACTTTCCTACCTGAAACATTGTAGATATCCAAGAAAAACTTGAAAAGCATAAGAGAACTTAGCATAATGTACTTTCTTTCCCTCCTTAACGTTCTTAAAGAGTTGAGGTGTTCCCTAAGTCATTAGATTTTTGCTGATGCCTTCAGTCCTCCTGTGATATGCAATCCTCTGATACCATGTTGAAATTTCTAAGTCTGACACATTAGAAATCCCTACTGCATTATCTGGTTTATTATCTCCTACTTTTTCTTTCCATTAACAAGTTATTCATAAATATATATACTGAAATCAACACAATGTAGCCTGAACACATATATAGTTCAACAACTGTAATAAATGAGACAATCACATAAGGGACATCATTATTTTTGGATAAATGTCCCCGGAAAAGCCAAGTGAGGGAAAGCCGGTGCAACAAATATGAGGGTTTTATTATTATACAGTTTCTGAATACAACTAGGGTGCCAGAAATGGCTCACCCTTCAGAGAATTTCCTTGGCAGAAGTAGCTCTCCTCGGAGACATATATTCCGGCTGATCAGCAATTGGATGATTGATCCCACAGCAACTTTGATAGTTCCTTAGCTGGACAACGAAAGCTGATCCAAGCTTCACTCTGGGATTGCGTCATCCTCCAGGGGCCGTGTCACCCTTTTCTGCTCTGCCTCTGCCTCTTACCTCCCAGTTTGCCCCGCGAAAATCCCTTAGCATTGCTTCTTTAGCCCAGTGTTAGCTCTGCTGGCCTTTGCTGGCCTCTACTGCCTCTGTGTCTTCTGCGCTGGCCTCTTGGCCCTCTGCGTCTTCTGCGCTGGCCCACTCAGCCTCTGCGTCAACCTTCCAAGGCTTTGCGCTGTCTCTCCGACACTTTCTCTACCTCTCTGATATGTATTCTCAGCGTTCTGCCGAACTGCCCCTCGCTGCAACAGATCGCTAACTCGATTTTCCAGCAAACCCTGTCCCAGAAAATCGAATTCTTGACCAACTTGGTGTATTTCCAACTGACCCTCAAGCCTCCTCTTATACTTTTCCTGTTGACTAAGATTAGATTTGGCTTGATCCTTGTCATTTAGAACTTTCTCACCCTTTTTATATTAATACACATTAATATTTTAATTTTCCCAAGTTCAGACTTAGGAACCTCATTAAAAATATTAATGTTAATTTTAGGTATGTTCTATGCTAGAGCAATTTATTAATTTCTTTTCCATATTAGCAATCACATCAGCATAGACTAAACTGCAGATAGAACATAAATATAAATTGCAGAAGACAAGCCAAGACAAGAGGACACAGGATGTGGCGCAAGCCAGGGACAAACCCCACAATGTGTGGGGAAACCCTTAGATCAAATCTTCTTTTATCTTCAAAGTTCAGCAGAGAAAGAGAGACAGAGAAAGATAGTACATTTGCAATAGAAGTCAACACTTTGACTTATTTAGATCTGAGCATAGATCATCTCCTATAACGATGAGATCAGTTGAAGACATTCTGCTTCAACTGATCCTCCAAGGTGACTCCTTCACCTATCATCGTTCTGCATCTCGTCCATTTGTTGCACCTGACCGTGTAGCACCATCATGCTGCTCATGATCACTGTGCTGTCCACACATCATATTGTCCATGACCTCATACATCATGCAGCCCATGTGTTGTGTTGTTGCATGATTCTATCATGCTGCCCATTCATTATGTAGTGCTGCTTCCAGAAATTATTGAGCTATTCTCAATCATCATGGATCTGCACCTCAATGACTATAATGCTGCTCTCATGCATCCTCATGCTGTCTTATCTATTAGCATGCAGTCTTATTATGATGAGATTATCTAACATGAGATTAGGACCATATCTATGCTTCCATTGAGTGTATAGCATCGAGACACAAGACTATTAAGCAACAGGTCCAAATATTCTTTGCTGTAATACTGAGATCAATTTTGTGGCATGACTGTCTTACTGTTCTATCTCCATCCGAAAGACTGCTCTTATTCATGCGAGATTAACCCAATACTGGAATGCTGAGATTACCTATACGCTTCAGTTATCCGAGTGTGACTGCACCTAATACTTCATTCCGGATACCCTCATATCTCGCTGTAGCTTCTGAACAACGTGTCAAGACATGACATGAACTGCGTTCATATCTGGCTGTAGCTTTTGACTGCGGCTCTTGATCCAGCTGTGCGTGTATTGCGTTCCATATATGACTGCGGTTACAGCGTGTCAATATATCAATGCGGCTACCATGTGGACAACGGCTAAGTGCTCCAGCTGTGCGTGTATAGACTGCGTTCCATATATGACTTTGGCTCTTGATAGCTGCGTAGGATCTTTTATGAACTGCGTGAAGTGTAGAGGGTTTCCAGTGTATCAACGTATAGTCTTTTATGAACAGCGTCTAATGTATTTTCCCATGACCAGCGTATCATCGTTGAACTGCGTGTAGAGCATTTTCCCATGACTGCGTATTGTTGCAGCTTACTGTGGCTCATCTACCACCTTTGACTGCGGCTGAGGTTAGGGCATCATGTTATGCGTGTAATCCATGTTCAGAGAATAGCGTATAAGGTCTCAGCGCTGTGTTAGGATGGCTCCATTTCAACTGCGGCTGTGCCTCCTTTTATCACTACGGTTAGAGCTTATTACGGTCATCTTTATTCAGCGTATAAGGATCCTCTGTGACTGCATCTATAGGGCCTGCGTCTAGATGTCCAGCATTTCATCTTCATTAGAGCAGCATAGATATTAGGGCACTCCTTTTAGATCTCTTCTCCATCAAACCCAAAACAGGATGAAGAGAGATCACGAGAGAGTGAGTGTGTCGAATGACTTAAAATATTCTTCTATTTATACTAAAACGTGGATGATGAATAGACACGTCTATTGGGCTTCTTGAGCCTACATAAGAGCTGGTCGGCTTGATAATAATTACATAATCAAAATAAATTCATATCTCCATAAATACTTATCGAAATTGGATGATCTTTGGATCAATCCTACACCTCTCGACGAGAGGGATCCAATAAAAATATCAGCTGCCATAAATAAGCCGACCCACATGGAGTTTGGCCCTATTTGTCAATTTAACAATTAATTATTTTAATAGCTCTCCATCTGGGTGGAATTTCCCCAAACAATTTTTGTGTTTTGGAGATCTTATGTGCCTAGGTTCTCCACCAATTTTCATCGCTAGAGCACATCCGATGCTACCACAAATCAACACCATAACCCAAAAAACATAAACATTAAACTAGAATCTTCTCTAGAACTTTGGCCTGCTGCTTCAGATTTGCTTGACTACTCAAGGCCACAAATATCAGAGAGACTAATCACAGATAATAGTGTTTCATTTGCATGCATTTGTGGAGGAATCAAGTCTCTATTTATAGTGATGGAGTAGTGGCTTTCAATGGAGTTGACCCGATCAAAAGGAGTGAAGCCGACTTGATCACTTGGAGATAAAAGAATACAAATTTGAATTTTAAACAATAAAAATTGGAGCCAAAACCTCCAGTGGACATTAGGGCCAACATAACCTTTAAAAATTAGTTACGATGCCCTTGATAGAATCCACTTTTGCAACCAACATTGAACTCAACAAAATATTAATAAAGTCCTTCAATATTTTTTTTTGTTGGCCTCAAATATTTAGCCAATTGTTGAACTGCCACATCATCTTATTTGGGGGACTTTGACCATATGCTCGTGACATGAACGTTGGACGGACATATCTCCTCAATCGCGAGGAATTATGAGGCATGGCACCTACTATTAGAATCAACATTATGAGGATCACCAAATGAAGGTGGTCTTGGCCCCAAATACCTCGATCTTCCTTGCCATTTTTGTCATTGAAAGCAGGGCTTCTTTTGGCTGCTATTTGGGTTGATATCAATGACACCCAAATTTCAACAACTCCTAATGATCACAAATGTTCACTGAGACATGTGAGGTAAATCGAGGAGGCCAAATTGCTTGTCAGAATCTGATCATTCACAAATGGCAAAAGTAGAGATCAGATTCACTCTTGTAGTGAGAAAATGCATATTGGAAAATAATTTATGGATATTCTCATACCAAGCATGACATGTTTGTGTTAATCCATGTATAGATTACGTAAGTCGATAGATTGATTGTGTTGTGTTGAACCTCTTGAACAAGAAGCTTAGTGGTTTGCTATTTTTTGTTTTGAAGATTCCTAGGAAGGAAAGAACTTTTGACATTCATTTGATGAACCTCCCATCTTTGTGAAGCAACTGTAAATATAAACATACTGAAAGATTCCATCTTGCTGATTGGAGCAAGTGTTTCATTATAGGTCCTTTTGTGAGACCTTTCGCAACAAGTTTGGCCTTATGCTTGTTAATTCACCCATCAACAACACATTTGGTCTTATAGATCCATTTACAATTGACAATATACTTACCCTTGGGTAAAGGAACCAATATGCATGTTTGATTTTTGATTGGAACCCCATACTTGGTAGACATAGTCACTTCCCATTCAAAGGAGTTGTTGGCATGATTATGGAGATGGGTTTCTTTCGGCGTCAATTTTGGTGGGAAGAGCTTGTATAGTAGGTAAATGCTGACGAGGACGTAGTTACCTTTAGGAAGGAAATTGGGAGTTTAAAAGAGCAACTAAAGCTAATTTGAATTTTGGATATATGCCTTGGTTGTTTTGGAGTAGACAGAGAAGTATATTCAACATAATTGAGTTGCATAGCTATAGGGATATTAGGAGATGCAATTATTATAGATGAAGAGTTTTTTGGTGAGCCAATGAGAGTCTCACCATTAGTGTCCATTTGTCATTGTAGAAAGAATGCTTGAGGAAACACTCATGGGAGGAGAATCATCATCAAAGTGTGGAGGAGAGAGATCCATTGAAACTATTTGCAAAACTTGTCATTTGTAGAAAGCAGTGGGAAAGATCCTAGTGGATTGTGAGAAAGGAGTTCATCCCTTTGTTCTAAAACTTACGAGGGGAGGGATTATATAGATGGTATGACTATGAAATTTCACTATAACCTACTAGAATACAACAATAATTTTTGGGGTCCAATTTGTTTCTCTTTGCCTCGGGAATATGGACACATGCACTTGATCATTAAGTTCAAAAATGTCAAATACCATTTCTCATATGGAGTCATACCTTGAATAATTGAGATGCTGCAAGGACCCAAAGTTTGCATTGCCCAAATGTGGATGCCACAACCTGCTAATGTTGTTTGTATTAGCCACCATAGCAACAAATCCTTTCTTTGTTGAAGAAGAACTAGGCTTCTATGTTGAAAGAGAACTAAGCTTATCTAGCTTGGATTGTTGGATTCACCACAATATGTGATGGCAACCACATTAAAATCACCATCAATGTCTTTTATTACCCATTGATTTAGCCATAATACTACTTTTTTGTTTTTGTGACCGATGCAGTAAATAAAGAGGAGGTCTGGTCTACTCCTAGAACATGAAGGATTTTCTTGAATTTGGCAGTGTCAATTAAAGCATCTCCACATCTTGAAACCATAGTTTTAAAGGCTAGTCCAGTTGAATCGAAAATCGATCAAACTGGTCGGTTAGCTCCCTAAGATATCAAACCAGCCCAGCATATCCGACTGGTTGGTTGGTTAGGACCGATTGACTACCAAATCTGTTGATTTTGGTACCAAACCGACCGATTCGACCGGTTTTGTACCTGACTGCTCGATTTTTGTAAAAGGCAGCCGGTTAGGAAGCCACATGGTTGGGCAAGTTGGTTGGACTCCCAGGTGGTTTTTGGAGGTGGTGTTTAGCAAACCATTGTAGGTTCCCTTCTAAATCTGCCCCCCTAGACTTATAAAACAATGACTAAGCTCCTATTTTACTCACATTTGATTTCTAGTTTTTGTGTGCATATGAGAGCTTGGACAATTCTGCAACAACATTGAGTTTTGGAGCAATAACAGCAACTTTGGGTGTTCTTTGTCATCTTGGAGCTAGTTTGGAGCTATCTAGTGGAGTTGGGGTTGTTGATCCAAATGCAGATTTGGTAGTTGAACCAAGAGCTGAAGGAAGTGAACCCAACAAGACCAAGCATGGCACATGGTGACTTGTGAGGAAAGCAATAGTCATGCAACTCGACGAACTTGTGCTTCTAATTCTGCTAGGCCTAGTGTTGTTGCTTATGCTACTACTAGTATTGCTATTGAGGTTGGAGAGGAGTATGAGGAGTCCTCAAACTCTTAGCTAGATGATGTTTATGTAGCTCCTGCTGATGATCCCCTATGTAGTAGTGGTGATGAGTTTGATGAGTGATCACGTCAATCATTATTTGTAGTAGTCTAGTGGCCTAGTAGCTTCAGTTGTAGCATTGTTTTTGGACTCAAGAGGCCATTTAGAGCCTCATTGTAGCATTGTTGTTTGACTCTAGAGGCCATTTAGAGCCTCATTGGTTACCTATTTTGTCAATGATATCATTGATATGTATTGCATTTAGAGCCATTTTCATATATGCACCCTTACATGGTATATAGATGAGAAGACTTTTCATATTTTGTCTCTAATGGTTAGGAATCATTGTTTGGAATCTTGAATTTTTTTTTTTCATTAAAATTATTTATTTTATGTATTTTTTGCAATTCCAGTTTATTGAATACAGTTCGATCCAGTTTGATTCGGTTCCGGTTCGAATCTCGGTTAGATAGGAGACCGGTTTGAAGCCCGGTTCTGGTTTTTAAAACTATGCTTGAAACATGCAAAGTTGAGTTATCACCAATAATCACTTTCTTTCCACTATGTTGATGTTGATAAGTAGAGAGAAGGTGTTGGTGTTTTGTCATGTGTCAAATAGATCTAGAGTTGGCTGTTGTGCATTATGAGATGGATCTATTAGGTGCTATAAGACCTTTATCCGATCAGAAAAATTCAATAGGGTTTATATGGCAGAATTCTAGAACTCCTATAAGAAACCCTAGAAAATGATGATCTAAGAAAACCTTACTTCTGCACCATAAGATATGATGCCACTAGCCAATAGTTTTCAAATCAGCTAAGAGAATTGAGAGGGTAAGGTTCACAAGTGCTCTGGTACTATGTTGAAACTTGAGATTTACAAATGAGAGCAGGGAATTGAATGGATCCAAGATTCCAAAACAAACCCAGATTATTTAGTAACTCAATGACAAATGTGCTAGAAGGAGTTAGCCCTAGTGCTCTAGAGATAGAGAAGTATACCCAAATATAAGTGTGCTACACAAGAAATTCACAAGTACATAAAAAAGAAGGAAATGCGAAGCATAAGAAATCGCCAAAGATATTGGTGCCCTTAAGCATAAAACACTTTATAAGAGAGATTGAGAAGATCCTATGATGAGGTGATACAAGTTAGAGCTTGAGTTGTGCATTTATACATAGCTCAAGTGAGGTGTCTTCAAGAGGGTGTTATGGGCCCCCAAAACAGGGCCACACACCCCAAGAGGTTTATTAAGCTTACATATCAAATTTGACTAGGTTGTTTTTAACCATGTCTAGTAATGCAACAATTGAATAAAGAATATGGCCTGAGCCATAATTACAAGTAATAATGATACATGAGCCATGGCCATATGTACATATTACACCAAAAATTCCAACAGGATTTGAACCTAGTTCTCCTTCTAACCACCTGTAATGGACCCAATTTTTCTTAACCCTGGATCCATTAAGCTTTGAGAGATTTGCATTTCAATATTTTTTAATCCCTCTTGGTGCTTAATAGATTCAGAGTTAAGATGGATCTATGCTGGTGTTATTTCATTCCACATTGATGCTCTTCTTTCTTCTCCTTGTTTTCTTAGAGCTTAATCTCCTTTTCAAAAGGAGCACATTGAGTGTGGAATGTGAAATCAGCAAAGAAGAGCACAGATGGGAAACCAAAAAAAATGATAAACTACATGTGGAACCTTGTTATATATATACGGTCCTCAGTTATAAGAGTGAAGCAGGGCCAACACTTCATTTATTTGTGTGAACTTAATAATTTACAATCAAGAACCTCAGCATCTTGTCTATGAATTAAAAGCCATGCTAAAGGCTTTATAATATTGCATCATGTTACACTTCCCTAGGTTCGAGCAAATGGGGCTGGTCCAGGTTACTAAAAGAATTATGGCTTGATAGCCTGTTCAATTTCCTTGGTGTGCTTTGTAACATTTAGATGATAAAATGTCAGGAAAGTGAGCAGTTTTTTCTGAGCTGAAAGCAGCTAAATGTGCAATTCTTACATACTGGCAACTTAATAACAAGACAACTAAATGTGCATTTTAAATATTCAATTTATATTCAGAATGTTGGTTGTAATAACTTTCAGAAGTCTGTATTAATCTTGACTGTTTGGTCTTTACAGGTTGCCTCCGATGACAGTGCTAACATTGTGGAGAGGGCATTTCTGCTTCAGTTGCTTGGTTCTACACATAGCAACAACAACAAAAAGGAGGTCAGGCTGGGACCCTTTGTTGCAATTGTCCCACACTTGATTTTGACTCATCCATACTTGAAAGGGAATGGAGCTCTGTTTTGTCCCCTGTATAATAACATTCTTAATACTTATTATGACCAGTCACCATATGCAATGTTAAATAGAAAAAAAAGGCATACAAATTGTAGTTGTTGGCCACATTATTTACTGTAAATATGGGTAGTTAGACATGCATGACCATGGGAGAAAACCAGATACAAGGAGAATGCATTTTATTAATGGAGGAGTCGTGGAATACATCCAAGAGGTTGAAATTTTTACACCATGTAATAAGTTATCTAACTACTCTACCTACCCAATAATTAATATGGGTCATTAACATTAATTATGGCCCTGTTAATATTAGGACTTCTAACAACATTTTATTTAATGCTACCTATTTGAGCATTACCGATGTACTACTACAAGCATTCCCTCCTCACAAGGAATGCATTTTTTATTTTATTTCAGTCCCCCACTAAAGTCAAAATTTCGCTGATATTGGACAATTTAACAAAAAATGTTTATGAAAACACGTTAATGACCAGCAAAATTCTGATTGGCTGCTTATCTTCACAGCCAATATGGAGCCCTTGTAGGCACTCCGTCAGGTTGTTAGGCACTACATCAGGTTGTCATCGCCCTTGTAGAGATGGGGTTCTGAAATAACAACACTCTAGAAAACTATCCATGCTTAACAAACATTTCTCTGTTCTCTCTCTCGAGTTCTATCTCCTCAATATAGGAAAATCATCATTATCAGTTTTGCCACCATCATCTTCATCCTTTTCTTCATGTCACTTTTCACTTCCCATAGATAAAGCGAGAGTATGGAGGTAAATTGGGAATGCTTTTTACATGTCTTGGAACGTTTTTTTGTGGTAAAGTTCCAATATATTCATCATTTAAATGTTTCTTGCTATTTCCCCAGTTGCACCTTTGGTTGTTAAATTGGATTTGTACGGTTACCACTACTGTGTTCCAATAATATGGAATGTGTTAAAATTGGCAACTAGGGCCAAACTCCATGTGGATCACCTTATTTATGGCTTCTGACATTTTTCCGAGATTCCTCTCATCGAGAGGTGTAGGATTGATCAAAAGATCATCCGATTCCAATAAGTATTTATGGAGATATGAATTTATTTTGATTATGGACAAATTGTCAAGGTCGGCCAGCAAACTTATGTAGGCTCAAAAGACTAACAGTCATGTCTATTCAACCTCAACGTTTGCATATAAATACAAGGAGCATTCTCCTCATTTGGACAATTCAATTCACTCATCTTCTTTCTCTCTCTCCCCTACGCATAAAAGGAGCCTCTCTCTCTTTCACATGTGTGGCTGAAAGGAAGACATCCTAGGGCAAGGAAGACATAGAAAGAAGGACGCTAGGGCAGCAGGTCATCTCTTTGACGAACGTTGACCAAGCGTTGACCTTCCAGAAGTGCGGATTGGGTGTGGCTGCCTCTCCTAGGCAGGCCACAATTTTTGGCACGAAAATCGAGGTGATCTGACCTCTGGTTTGACTGGTGTTGACTGCCCTAGTTTAGGGCTGCAGTTGACTTCAGAAATCTGCGAATTGACTGTACTCTTGGCTTGTTTTCTGTTGATCATTTAATGTTCTATCTGCACTTTACTTAATGTATATGTGATTGCTAATATGTGGCTAATAAGAAGAAAATTAAGTAAACTGCTCTATGCATAAAACATACCATAATTTAACATGGTATCGGAGCTGAGGTGAAGACAAAGCCCAAGCAAGAGCAAGAGCAAGAGCAATCACCGAAGAGAAGTTTGGCAAGACTATCTGAAATAAATCATGGGGTCCTCAACACACTTCCCTGCTGAAGACAAACTCCGTGAGAAGTCTGACTATCACGGATGGAAGATGTCTTTCGATCTAACATTAGAAGAACAGGAAGTGTTGGACCATGTGAGAGGCGGAATTGTTGAGCCTCCATCAAATGCATCCGTTGCTGCTAGGAACAAATGGACCAAGGGAGAAGTCAAAGCAAGGAAGATCATTCGGGACTCTATCGACAAGTGCTTGGTGGCCTATGTTTCCGAGCTGGACACCTCCAAGTTAATCTACGATAGACTGGTGAGTTTATTTAAAGTTAATGATGCAAATCAAGTCTTGTTTCTTAGAAATAACCTGAAGGAAATTAAGAAGGGCAAAGATGAGAGTATGCAAGCATATTTCTTAAGAATCACCGAGATCAAGAACAATCTCCTATCTATTGGGGAAGTACTTCCTGACAGGTAAATGACACTCACAAGTCTTGGAGGACTACCATCTGAATGGTATATATTCAGGACTACTCTTCTCAACAATAACGTAATTCCTCGATTTGAGGAATTAATGGCCAGATGCATTCAAGAAGAAACGAGGATGGAAGAGCAAGAAATGCCCATACTTAAAGGTCATCCTTCTGCCTTCTCTTCTCATACTAAAAGAAGAAACAATTCCGGGGCTAAATTCAAAGGAAAGGCTGGACCAAAGGGTGGAAGAAAAGGACAATGTTACAATTGCAATAAAATGGGTCACTATGCAAGGGAGTGCCCTGATAAAAGGGACTCACACTGGGACGATGATCAAAATCCATCTCAAGGCAATCAAAGGAATGGCAGGTCAAATGGTAGAGGTAAAAGAAGCGCCGTAAATCAAGGAAGAGGACAACCATTCAAGAAGGCTAGAAATTCCAGGTAATAATCTAACATTGTTAACAATAAGCAAGATGAATATTATCTACCAACAACTCTATCTACTACTGCTCCCCTGGACTCGCTGGGAAATTGGCTTATCGATAGTGGTGCCTCAAGGCACTTCACTGGTTACAAAGAAGCTCTCTATAATCTGATAGAGAAGGAAACCAACGTGGAAATTGTTCTTGGAGATAATTCAAAATATCCCGTGAAGGGCGTAGGAAATGTCACTCTTCAATTGAATCAGGGTAATACCATCCACTGATAAGATGTATTATATGTACTTGATCTCAAAAAGAACCTGGTGTCCATTTTGGCAATGGAAGACAAAGGCTACAAGGTGGCTTTCAGCGATGGCAAGGTATGTGTATGGAAAAAGAACTTTAAAGATGCTTTTACTCTTGGGTTTCGAGTTGGTTCATTATATCAGGTTGGAGGAAGTCCGTTTGGTATCATGTCTTGTGACACATCTCTTCAGTCTGAACTATGGCATTAGAGGTTTGCTCACCTTCATTATGAATCTCTACCCGATGTAGGAAAAATGGTGACCGGGATGCCTGAGTTCAGATCAGAGCAAGAAGGTTTATGTCCAGGATGTGCTGAAGGAAAGCTCAAAAGAGGACCATTCCCCTCAAGCCAAAGCAAGACCTCCGATATATTGCAGTTGGTTCACTTAGACATATCCGGTATGATGCCTGTTAACTCCCTGGGAGGATATTTATCTATGTTGCTAGGAAACGTGGGTTCGGGGACAAGTGCGGGGACGGGGACGGGTACGCCATTTTTCGAAATAGGGTGCGTGGGTTCGTCGGGGGTGTATATATATATATATAATATAAATATTATATTTTATAAATTATAATATATATGAACTTGTATATTTTTAAACTTTAAACAAGAAAATTAAAATCTTTATGATTTAAACTTTAAATATTTAAACATGCACATCATTGAACATTCAACATTCACAATGAGATTTCAAAATTTCTAGTTTGATATCAAGTGCAAATTGGAGTTTACATATTAATAAGATTCATGATATATGCCCTTTGTCAGTCATACTACATCCAAAATTTGTCTTAAGGCATCTCCAAACAGGAACTAGGAAATTTTAAAATACTAAAATAAAAGTATCTAATAGTAGACAATGGCTTCCTCAAGCGATGTCATCAACATCACTCAGATCTTCAGTTAGCATGCTCTCCAAGTAGGGATCACTCTCATCCTGAGGCTCTTGCTCATCCATAGCAATTGGAGGTAGCTCAATAAGGCCATCTGGTTGTATCTCCTCGTCCACACACATAGCATCGTTTGTGTATTGGTCCCATCCCTTGAAAGGACCCTCGTATCTAGGGTCTTTTCGAGATATGAGACGAAGTGTGCTATGAACGTACACTAAGTTCTCTGCCTTCTTTGAGCCCAACATATTTCTCTTTACTAAATGGATAAAGGCATAAGTACTCCAATTCCTCTCGCAAGATGAAGAACTAGCTACCTATAATATTAGGGGAAGCCCATAAAATTAATTAAAAAATAAAATATAAAAACTAAAAGAACCCCAAAGAACCCAAAAGAACCTGATTTTGGCATTCCAAGTATCCATGATCAGGGTTTTCCATACTTGTCAAGACAAAAGAACCCAATTTTTTTTAATGAAGAACCCGGTTCTTATGGGTTCTTCTCAGAAGCACCCAAACCCGAATCCGGTACTTGGGGACGAGAACCCGGGACGGGTTCGAGAACCCCACCCCCGGGTTCGAGAACCCATGCAACATAGATATTTATATTACCTCACTTTTACAGATGATTATTCTTGCAAGACTTGGATATACTTCTTGAAAAAGAAGGATGAAGTGTTCTCCTGGTTTCGGCACTTCAAAGCCTTGATCGAGAATCAAATTGAAAAGAAGATCAAGATTTTAAGGACTGATAATGGAATTGAATATGAATCCAATGAGTTTCATGACTTTTGCAAAGAGGCTGGCATTAAGAGGGAGACTACTACACCATATACTCCTGAGCAGAATGGTGTGGTGGAAAGGAAGAATCGTACAATTGTGGAAGCTGTTCGTTCTATGCTCCATGATCAAAGATTTTCGAAGTTTCTATGGGCCGAAGCTACAAATACCGCCGTATATGTACAAAACCGGTGCCCTCATCAAGCATTGGGTTCGAAGACTCCGGGAGAAATGTTCATTGGTAAGAAACCTGATGTATCTCATTTTAGAATTCTTGGAAGCCCTATATAATTTCATGTGCCTAAAGAAAAAAGGAATAAACTGGGTGCATCTGGAAAGAAAGGAATCTTCGTGGGCTATAGCGAAAATACTAAGGGCTATAGAATCTATGTAGCTGGTCAAAGGGAAGTCGAGATTAGTCATGATGTCACCTTTGATGAAGATATGGCTCTTAGCAAAGTAGACAATCTTCCTACTTTAAGGGGATCTAAAGAAACTGACACCGGGGAACTGAAGGAAAAGGAAGATGAGACGATGCCCGATGTGGAAGAACCAATGGATCCTATTGATCCTCCTCCACAAGAGCCTTCTTCTTCTAGGAAGAGGCCTTCATGGCTTAGGGGGACACTTGATGATGTTGAAGGACACATTGCACCTAGAGGGACCTTCCGTGAAAGTAAGAAGCCTAACAGGTATCGGGGATACCTGACCATCATGAGCACGATCATCCAAAATGAGCCTTCGTCATTCACAGATGCTGTCAAGCATCAAGTATGGAAGGATGCTATGACCGAGGAATATGAGTCCAGTATGAAAAACGATGTTTGGGATGTGGTCCCCAAACCCCAGGACAAAGCAGTTGTCACTTCAAAATGGCTTTACAAGATAAAGCATGCAGTTGATGGAAATGCGGAAAAGTATAAGGTTCATTTTGTTGCTCGTGGCTTCTCCCAGAAGGAAGTTATAGACTATGACGAGATATTTGCACCTGTTGCCCGATATACCACCATCTGCTCGATCATAGCCCTTGCTGCTTCGCAAGGATGTAACGTATATCAGATGGATGTCAAGACTGCGTTCTTACATGGTTCAATCAAAGAGGAGGTCTATGTGGAGCAACCTGAAGGATTTGAGATTTATGATCGAGAATCTCATGTGTGCAGGTTGAAGAAGGCCCTCTATGGGCGAAAGCAAGCACCTCGAGCATGGTATGAGAGGATAGATAGCTACTTGATGAAGTTGGGATTCACTAGGAGTGAAGTCGACCCTAACCTTTACTTTAAGGTTATAGATGACAGGCCTCTCATACTGGTGCTATATGTTGACGACCTCTTTCTAACAGGTGCAAACCCTCTCATTCACGAATGTAAGAGGGAGCTGGGTTCTGAGTTCGAGATGAAAGACCTAGGACTTATGCACTATTTCCTAGGACTGGAAGTCTGGCAAAAACCAAGGGAGATTTTCTTATCTCAAGGAAAATATGCGGTGAAGATATTGGAGAGATTTAGCATGGTGCATTGCAAGCCCGTAACTACCCCGATGGAGCTTGACTTCAAGAAGTTAAGTAATAGTGCTGCTGGACCTGTTTTACGAAATGCTACCGAGTATCGTCAACTCGTCGAAGCATTAATGTTCTTGGTGAACTCGGATCCGGATATATGCTTTGTAGTCAACACATTGAGTCAACATATGGTTGAGCCTCACCACTCACATTGGATTGGTGCCAAGAATCTGTTGAGATATCTTCGTGGCACAATCACTCATGGGTTGAGATACATTGCCAAAGATGTGAGACTACTTGGGTATATTGATGCTGATTGGGCAGGCAGTGTGGTGGACCGGAAGAGCACTTCCGGGTGTTGTTTCTCTTTCGGATCTGCCTCGATATCCTGGATGAATAGGAAGCAGAAGTTGGTGGCTTTGAGCACTATCGAGGCAGAGTACATTGCTGCAAGCATGGCCTCTTGTGAGACAGTGTGGTTGCGAAAGCTCTTCAGTGAGCTGTTTGGAATTACATTGGATACCATCGTGATTCTGTGTGACAACCAAAGCGGGATCCGTTTATCAGAGAATCCCATATTTCATGATTGCTCCAAGCATATCCATATCAGGTACCACTATATTCGAGATATGGTGCAGCGAGGAGCAATAAGGCTCCAACATATCAGTACAGCGGAACAGCTTGCCGACATTTTGACAAAGCCCCTAGGAAAGGTCAAATTCCTAACTTTCCGAGAACGACTTAGTTTCATTCAGAGACCCTCTTAGGAGGGTCGAGTATGATGTATTGAGCTCTGGGAGCTCTCGGGGGGCGCAGGGTACTTCTTGGAGCAACATGTGACCACAGGGCGACTCACCATCCCCTGGTGGTGCACTATGTACAGGGTAAAGGTTCAACCTTCCCCTGTGACACCCAGTGGCAACTGTAGAACATGATGATTTGTTCTCCTGTGGGCCAGGATGATTCGTTCTTCGTGGCGACTGTGGAGCAGGATGATTAGTTCTTCTGTAGGCCAGGATGATTCGTTCCCCTGTGGACAGGATGATTCGTTCCCCTGTGGACAAGATGATTAGTTCTCCTATCGAGGCATCCCACTCATGCAGCCTGGGACTCATGGGAAGTACCTCTCTTTTGATCAATGAGCCGGGGGATGAGGATAGGGACCTTTGTAGTACTATCGATGGATGTATCGCTGTATCTACCGTACTCCTATGCTAGGATGACCTCCATTGATCGAGGATCAATGATACTGATATGGGATCAGTGAGAGTGGTTCACACTCTGAAACTGACTTCGGGTCAGTGGAGGATGGTATGATACATCCTTGATCATTTCTTCTTCTTCATAGTTCGAGCAAAGCAGAGCAAAGCAAAGCAAAGCAGAGCAGAGCAGAGCAGAGTGGAGCAAAGCAGAGTAGAGCAGAGTGGGGTCAAGCTGTACAAGACAGTGCATTTGATGGATGGATTGCAACGACGGTCTGACGGATTGCAGATGAAGTTCTCCGTAATTGAGAGGGAGTGTTAAAATTGGAAACTAGGGCCAAAGTCCATGTGGATCACTTTATTTATGGTTTCTGATATTTTTCCTAGATTCCTCTCATCGAGAGGTGTGGGATTGATTTAAAGATCATTCGATTCCGATAAGTATTTATGGAGATATGAATTTATTTTGATTATGGACAAATTGTCAAGGTCGGCGAACAAACTTATGTAGGCTCAGAAGCCCAACAGTCATGTCTATTCAACCTCAACTTTTGCTTATAAATACAAGGAGCATTCTCCTCATTTGGACAATTCAATTCACTCATCTTCTCTCTCTCTCTCCTATGCATAAAAGGAGCCCTCTCTCTCTCACATGTGTGGTTGAAAGGAAGACGTCCTAGGGCAAGGAAGATGCAGAAAGAAGGACGCTAGGGCAGCAAGTCACCTCTTTGACCAGTGTTGACCAAGCATTGACCTTCCAGAAGTGCGGATTGGGTGTGGTTGCCCCTCCTATGCAGGGCACAATTTTTGGCACAAAAATCGAGGTGATCTGACTTCTGGTTTGGCCGGTGTTGATTGCCCTAGTTTAGGGCTGTAGTTGACTTCAAAAATTTGCTAATTGGCTGTACTCTTGGCTTGTTTTCTGTTGATCATTTAATGTTCTATCTGCACTTTACTTAATGTAAATGTGATTGCTAATCTGTGGCTAATAAGAAGAAAAATAAGTAAACTGCTCTAAGCATAGCACATACCATAATTTAACAGAATGTCTATTGTGGACATGTCTTCCTGACATTGGTCTAAGCATTGTTCACAAGTGATTACTCTGCAATGCTTCAATCTATGTGTGCCCACATATCTCAATTTATCTAAGTTCACACTTAAATGTGTAACACACCTACAGGCATTTTAGTTTTTTCGTAACAATGATTTATTCGATGTCTTCTAGTACCATACTCTAATGAGTGCACAGGTTGTAAGGTTTACTTCTTCCAATTGTCTCTTCATAGGTTCTCTCTGCTGGGCTGTATCCCCTTTTGAGTTATAAAGTTATATGCAGTTGCAGGTCTATACATTATGGATGTGTTCTCTATAGCCATCACTTTTCATTCTCTTCCTTTCCTCACATGTGTCATTAATGAATATCCTGTTTTATGTGTTTGTGTTTATTTCTTTAAAAACTTCGAATAAATAAAAATTTAGATCCATTATTCAGGCCGTCCTGATTGGATTTATGCAGTATCCATCAAGTTCATCATTTGTTTTGCTAACTGACCGTATGCCATTTGGTTAGTCTACCTGTGTAAATCTGTCTTTTTGCTCCTTTTCTCTGCATACTCAGTGGCCTCAGGAAAGACTAGTAAACATTGGAACACTAACTCACTCTCTGGGTTATCACTGAGGAGGGTAGACTAACATCCTCAAAGGTTCACTGCTGCTTTCTTGAATTTCAGAAGGCCTTCAATAGAGTACCCATACATCATATGGAACAGTTTTGTGTCTTGGGATACCTAATCTCGTGGTATCAACTGTCATTCGACTTTATGAGAGTATGCCAAAAAGGTATGTTCCAGTTCCTCTACTCGCTTTCGTGTCTACAGTGATGAACTTGAGCAGATAAACGAGGAGTTCACTCAGGGGAACGATGGTTGTCTACTTTATTAGTTCCTTATCTGACTCCTTTTATAGGTGATGTGTTTTTGTTGGCATCTACTCCAAAGGGGTTACAAAGATAGTTGGATAAGTTGAGTCAATTTTGTTATCTTCCACAGGTGACAGTTTAGCTTGGAACAAGAAAGATCATGGTTTTCAATACAACCAAGGTGACCCTCTCTAGATATCATTTTTCATTTTAGGGGAAAATGGTGGAGATAAATAACTTGATGATTTACATTGATAGAGACCCTGGCTTAAATACAACCCTAGGCATCTCTTGGTGAATGGATCATGCCCTTTTTGCCTAATTAACTAATATTTATAGATTATTATTTTTTACATAACATTGCCTCTCCCTTGAAAAGATGCTTTGTCCTCAAAATATACGTAACGACGGGTGTTGTTGGCAAAACACTTCTGTCTCCCAAGAAGCTTCTTCTTCTGGTAAGTTCTTCCACTTGATCAGGTATTCTTTGATTACTTGTGATCACAACTTCTTTTCCTTGCTGGAGATGGTACCTTTTGGATCGAGAGTAATCCTTACTTTGTCATCTAAAGTCAGAAGTGTTGTTTGCGTTGATTGATGTTCACCAAGTGCCCTTTTAGGGCAGGATACATGGAAAATGTTGTGAACACGACTTTTATCGGGCGTGGTTAAACTATATGCTACTTGGCTGTTTTTTTGTTGATCTTGTAGGGTCCATAAAACCTTGGTGGCAATTTGTTTTATCCCTTTTGTCTTAAGGACAATTGCTTGTCAACTTCAATTTTTCTTTCGGTTCTATTTCTATTAGCTTGCTGCTTTATACGATTCCTTGCATTATTTAGATTTTCTTTTAGAGTTTGGATGACTTTTTAGGTTTCTTCTAACTAGTTTTTAATAGCTGGAAGCTTTGTCTCGATGATAGCAAATTCCTTCCATTTCGGAGGTTCGTAACCGTACAGAGCTTGAAATGGCGTCATTTTCACTGACGTGTGGTAAGTGGAATTGTACTACCATTCAGCGAGATGTAACCATTGAACCCACTTATTTTATCTGTTTGTGGTGTAACAACGTAAGTAGGCTTCTTAACATTTATTGACAAACTTTGTTTGGCCATCCGTTTGAGGATGGTAAGCTGAACTCATGTTGAGGTAGGTTCCTATATGTTTGAAGAATTCCTTCCAAAAATTTCCCTTAAATTTGGCATCTCTATTGCTCACAATGACCTTGGGAAATCCATGTAATTTGTAAACATTTTTGCAAAATATCTTAGCGATTTGTTTTGCTAAGTCTGATTTCCTCATTGCAATAACATGAGCATACTTAGTGAGTCTGTCGACTACTAGAAGAATTTTATCCTTACCATCAGACACAGGTAAACCTTCAATAAAGTCCATTGATATTTCCTCCCTTTTCTGATTCAAAATGTTTAAGGGATGTAGTCCAGGTGTCATAATATTTTCATTTTTATTCTTGTGGCATTTATCGCATTCGACTACATATTTTTGAATATCATTGCTTATTCCCTTCCAAAAGAATGATTGCCGTGTGTTATAGTAGGTTTTGAAGTATCCTACATGTCCCGATGACAATGAATCACGCGACTCTTTGAGAACCTTGGCTTTAAATTTGGAATCGTCATTCAGATAAATTCTTCCCTTGTACCATAGAATATCGTTCTTCCATTCAAATTTTGAATTATGAGGAAGATAATTGTTTATAGCAATTATTTTTGGATCTTTTGCATATTCACTTCGAATCTCATTAAGCCATTTGGGAACACCCACTGACACTGCAAGTAACAATGGTTTTTCGTCTTTCCTCGACACGGCATCAACTACTACATTATCGTTCCCTTTCTTGTGTAATATATACATGGCAAATGTAACAATTTTTTCTATCCATTTTTGTTGTTCTGTAGATAACGCTTTTGCTAAAGACTATTATGATTTGTTCATATTAAGAACTTACTTCCCAAGAGATATTGTCTCCATTTGGCTAATGCGTGCATAATAGCAAGCATTTCTTTGTTGTATGTAGATTTGAGACTTTCTTGCTTATTGGGCTTCCTGCTTTCAAACACGATTGGGTAACCATCCTGCATTAGTACTGCGCCTATGCCAAAACCTGAAGCATCACATTCAATTACAAATGGTTTTGAGAAGTTTGGAGTTGGCAATGCAGGAGCATTAGACATAACTTTCTTCAAGTCTTCAAGACACTTTTCTGCTTCATCATTCCATCAAAACGAGTTCTTCTTTAGAAGGTTCGATAGCGGTGCGGTTATATGGGCATAGTTTTTAATAAATCTTTGATAATACCCAGTCAACCCTAAGAATCCTCTTAGCTTTGAGTTATTAACTGGTTTGGGCCATTCCCTTATAACCTTGATCTTGTTAGGATCTACTTTAACTCCTTCCTTGGATATTATATGTCCAAGATATTCTACTTCTCCCTTCACAAAAGTGCATTTTGGCTTCTTGGCATAGAATTGATGCTCTTCCAACACAGTAGGAACTTTCTCCAAATGTTGTAGGTGCTCCTTCCAAGTTTTACCGTAAATTAAAGTCTCATCAAAGAACACTAACACAAGCTTCCTTAGATATGGATGAAATAGCTTGTCATAGTAGCTTGGAATGTTGCCGGTGCATTGGTTAAACCGAAAGGCATTACTTTAAACTCGTAATGACCTTCATGTGTTCGGAACACAGTTTTTTCTACGTCTTCCAATCTTATTTTGATTTGGTAATATCCTAGGTCCAATTTTGAGAAGTATTTAGTGCCATGTAGTTCATCCAACATTTCATCAATAAAAGGAATTAGAAACTTGTTTTTAATTGTTATTTTGTTTAGTCCTCGATAATCAACGCACAATCTGAACGATCCATCTTTCTTTCGAACTAATACAATTGGAGTAGCATACAAACTTTTTCCTTTTGTGATGATGACACACCTTAGAAGATCTTGGACTAATCTCTCAATTTCAGTTTTTTGATGATGTGGATATTGATACGGTTTGATGTTGATGGGATTTGATCCTACTCGGACTTCTATTGTATGCTCGATTTCTCTTTTAGGAGGCATCTTCATTGGAAGGTCTTGGAATATTTTTTCGTGCTTTTGAATCAGCTCTTGGATTTTGGTGCTTCTTTGTTGACCAGATTCGAAGTTAACATTTCTAATTGATAACACTGTACTACATAGGGTGGCGCTCCCTTCCGAATCATTTTTATCATCTGGGATGATGATACAATTTGGTTCTCCAGTGGTTGGAACCCATATAATTTGTATTTCTGCCCTTCCTATTTAAATTTTATAAATTGCTTTTGATGGTTGGCAGAGTAAGTACCGAGGGTTTGTAGCCATTGGATACCTAAGACCACATCCACTCCACCTAATGGTACAATGTAGAACGAGGATTCTAAATTAAAGTCTTGAATCTGCAATTTGACTTTATGGCATTTCCCTACCTTTTCAATTTTCTTACCATCAACTACCATAACCTTCATGTTGGGCATGGGAAATGTGAAAATGTTGAGTCTCTTCGCCATGGTTGAGTCCAAAAAATTGTGGGTTCTATCGGTATTGATGAGAACCATTGCATTGTTCTTCTTGATATGTTCTTTTAATTTTAATGTTTGAGGCTGTGATATACCTGTCATAACCGATAATGATACTTGCAGAATGCTCTCGTCATCTAGTTTTGGAGAGAATTCTGGGGAATCTTTGATTTCTTCTACGTCTGATTCATCACTGTCTGAATCATTAGTTGCTTCACATTTATACAGGTTCTTGGTCTCTTTTACTTTTAGCACACCTATGTTTAGGGTCCCATTTTTTGCCACAACGTTTGCACTTGCCCTCTTTCATTCGTTGCATTTCCACGTTATTTTTCTCCTTCACGAAGATGTGGTGGAACATATTTTGTATTATCCGTGTTCGCAGACTGGGGAAATCTTTGTCTCGAATATATTCTTTCAACCTTTGACCACACCATCTTTTCAAATTTCTTTTCAACAGCTTTTGCTTTTCGTCTTGCTACTTCTATCGATGTAATGTCATGAAGCTTAAATTTTTCTTGTAGATGGGGTTTAAGTCTCGTGGTGTAATCCAGGGACTCGCGTTGCTAAAGTCTCCCATTCTCGCGTGTATTTATCCACATCTCCCTTTTGTTGTAATCTGGTGAGTGCTGAGAAGAATTCTTCTTCCTTGAGACCTTGGAATCTTTTAAAGAACACATTTTTGAATTTCATCCAACTAATCACAAGTGTCGTCTTTTTCCACCACATATACCAATTATATGCTTTGCCTTCCATTTGCTTGGAAGCATGCCTAATCTTTTCATCATCATTGTCAATACCATAAATCTTGAAATATTCTTCTGCTTTATTGAACTAAGTAACTCTGCATTTTTCGTTGTCGTCAAATTTGGATAGCTCAAGTTTTGCTCTTCGTTGATATGTAGCTATCGGCGGGGCAAAGAAATGGTGTTGATTTGAAAATGACGTATTGATGTATGGATTCCAGAGCTGTCTGTTTTGAACAATTGTGTTACTATTTTCTTGATTAAGCGTGGAAAATGTCTTTGGAGACTTGGGTTTCTCATGTGAGTCTGACGATTTTGATGAATCTGGAGGATTGAAATGTTCAACAACCTCATTATTCTGGAGAATTTGATCGGGCGTAATCTTCATATTGTTACAAATATAGGTCAACATCACCATCGCTTAATCCACCTTAATTGAAAGGTCTGCCTGATTCTTTTTAAATTCATTCTTGTTCTCCTTGAGTTGACTCCCTATTCTCTTTGTTGTGTCCTGAAGTGCCTCGATTTTGTCGCCTTGTCTGGTCACCTTAGTCTCAAGGTCTAACAATCTTTTATTGAAATTGGCCATCGACATTGATGAAGCCATTGAGCGGGTGTGAGATGGAGTATACTTATCCAGAGTAATTTTTTTTTGGTTAAATTGACCTATTTTTTATTTTTATTTATTCTTAAATAATTAACTATATATTTCATTAATTTTAAATATAATTCAATTATTGTTGGGAATCGGTGTCTGTCGACAGTGGGGAGATGTGATGGAAGGTGGTCGATCTTCAACAGAAAATGGCGGTGGGATTGCGCGGGGAGTGGCAGCACTGCGGAGGCGGAGGGAATAGTGCACGTCGGAGGGATGACAGTAAAACCACTGTTGGGCAGTTCGGAAGGGACAACAAGGGAAGGAACGGTTTTATTGGGAGTCGAGTAGAACAAAGGATGAGGAAGATTTCGGTGTATGTCAGAAAGGGAATCGGTGGATATCGTCAATGACGGCAGAGAATTGGCAGAATGGAAGAACGATAAGTAGTGTGATTGGAATGCAATGGAGCGAATAAGGAACAGAACTAGAATGCGGACGAGTAGGGATGATTTTGGCGAAATGCTGGGCAGGGTAGATAGGTGGTGTCAAAACTAATGAAGACGACGAATTCAAGGGCATGGAATGTGAACAGGGATACAAGGAGAGTAAGGGAACAACGACAACAGAGGGAAACCGATGGCAGTGGATCAACAAAGCCTGAGGAATGAACTTGCTCTTATACCAAATGGTGCAGATAAATGCAACATTAAACATAAATGTATATATTTTATTAATAAGTTGATGATTTACAATGAGAGAGACCCTAGCTTAAATACAACCCTAGGTGTCCCTTGGTGAATGGGCATGATCTTTGATCATGCCCTTTTGCCCAATTAACTAATATTTACAAATTATTATCTTTTATATAACATTACCACTTGTTATACTTATGTAGGTGTTCTCTTCATTGGTCCCAACTTTAGCATGAAACCTGTGTTCTAATCATGAGTCTGTAAGGGTTTGTATGTCTTTCTCTTTCATAGAGATATTTTCTAGATTCATTACTAGGATATCCCATTGAAGAAGAAAAGTCCTTGATGTCATCTCCAAACCCGCTATCCTTTATGGATATAAGATCTAGAGCCCAACCTTTGTGCCACAGAGTGGCCTTGCATCAAGAGGGTCTAGATTTTCATGCTGCAACACTTTATTCAGTGTAAAAGAACTAGTGCCTAATATGTCATATAGGTTGCATTTGGTGCATATCCTCTTCATCTTAAGATGATCTTTAGTTTCATTGTCTATCTTTACTGAGTATGATAGATAATTGACACCTCCTCAAGAAGGTAGAGGCCCCCCTACTTGGTGCATTGTTCTTTTGAGAGACTCTTCCCAACTTCTTGAGTGGAAGATCTTGTTGGTATTTTGAGGTATGATTATCTTTGGAGGAAGTCGGTATGTCCATTGACCAATTCTCTCCTGAGTCTCTACTTGATCTCTCTTGATGACTCTTCCCAATTTGGCCCCCTTGAAATAGGAAATTGATGCCATGATTAAAGAGGGTATTGGCAAGAGCTTCACAGTGCGCTCACAATGACTGAGGGTGGATACAAATCATCATTTTCCCCATTGTGGAAGAGATCTATAGATTATCTTCTTTGGGCAAGGTTGACATCGGTGTTACCAAATCTGGATCGGAACTGGAAAAATTGGTTGATCTAAATGATTTAAGGGTTGTACAGGTCCAGTTCAAGGTGTCAAAAAGGAAATGGTTGATACCTTACCTAAATCGACTAGTTTTGTACCAAACTAGCCGTAAATCCTCGAATCGATTGGTTTTCTATAGTGTCATACTACCATGATGCTAATCCTTAGATTTATCCTGTTACAAATCTTGAGGGTCAAGAGCTAGCACACTTCATTAGGCTAGCATTTAGAGGCATTTCCAAGGACAACTTTGCTTGAACCTGGGGTGGTACCATAGAGATTAGGTATGGTACTGGTTCAATGACGTGCTCCTAATTTAGAGACTAATATTTCATAGGTTTTCCATCATATTGGAGAGAGTTGCTATTTTTGGTAGTGCTCCTACATTTTAGGAGTTAGGGTTCATATTCTCGCACGTTAGTGATGATGGTCTATTTGAGATCCTTGTGAGATGACGATTTTGGTGAACTACTTTTAGGTGACATGCAAGAAAATTTCAACTAGCAATGCCTTGGATGTTGTAAGGTCCCAACCACAAACTGTCAAATTTCTTATGATTTCCTGGTTTTTCATTTTTGCAATCCCGTAGTAAAACCATATCTCCAACTTGCAAAGATCTGGACCGAGAAGATTTGTCAAAGCCTTTCTTATTGTTAGACTGATTTTTGCATATACTATCAAAACTTTCCTGCGCATTTCATCCAACTCCACGATTTGATCAACCCTGTTTTGGACAACATCTTTATCACTAGAAAAATGTCGAAGGAGTTGGTACGCTGGTAATTTAAGATGGATAGTTAATGTCACATCCATGCCATAGACAAGTTCAAAGAGACTTTTACCAGTAACTTCTTTTTAGTTATCCTATCTGCCCATAAAGCATACTTGATTTTGCTGTGCCAGGACCACTTGTTATCTCCTACTATCTTCTTGATAATGGTTATAAGATTTATGTTATTTGATTCAACCAGACCATTACCCTGAGGATAGTAGCTAGACAAATGAGATAACACAATGCCATACTTAAAACAAAACTATGAAAACTCCAAATCTAGCTGGGACACCAAATCTAGTAATAATATGATTTTCAATAAAATCCATTATGAACTTTTTAGTGGCATTCTTAGTAGGAATGAATTCAACCCATTTAGTGAAATAATCGGTAACCGTCAAGATCTAATTGTAGCCATTGCTAGAATTTTTATGGAATTTCCTGATGAAATGCAGACCCCAATGCTAAATGAAACTCAGAAATCAAATTTTTAGACTCTATCTCATCAACACATCTAAGTATAATGCCCTCAGGATTTCTCCATCCCAGGCCATCCTTCATAAGGCAATACTTAGTGTATTTTAATCTTAAGAGCCCTTCTCCTAGGAGCAACTAAATGGTTAGGACATGTAAGATTTAACAAGTAATAAATAATATCCTTGTATCATTCATGCTCTCCTAATCTTTGCAGCTAAGGCGAAGATGAAAAATTAAGACAAATCAAACCAAGAGTTGTTTCATTTCCCTCAATCATCATTTCAGCCATACCTTGACCTTTGACTAACTTGGTGGGTCTAATCTCTAAATCATATTCTTGAATCTTAGTAACCCACCTAGCACGAGTCCCTAAGGAATCAGTTTGAGTTAATATATCTTTAACAACAGAGTGTGGGACAAAAGCAATAATCTTGGAATAACCCACATAAGTCCTGAAATGCTTAAGAGATTTAACTAAGGCATAGGCTTGCTTTTCCATGGTAGTATAATTTAATTCAAATTCTGAAGTGCTCTACTCATGAAAGCTATAGGTTGTTCATGACTGTCTTTATTCTTTTGTAACATGACACCAACAATGGTATCTTCAGAAGCAAAAGAGAAAATCATGAAGTCTTTTGAATAATCGAGACTAACTAAGACAGGAGCTTTAACAATAGCACCTTTGATCTCTTGAAAAGCCTTTTTACCATCGTCTTTCCATAAGAATTTAACATCCTTTTTTAGAAGATTTTGAATAGGCTTAGCTATTTCTGCGTAGTTTGGAATAAATCTTCTAAGGAAATTGGTTTTCCCAAGAAAAACCTGAAGGGATTTGAGATTATGAGGGAGAGGAATCTTTTGGAATGCCTCAACCCTCTCAGGGTCAATCTTGATCCCATCCTTGGAAATGATGTGACCAAGCAACTTCCCTTTTGTTACTCCAAAAACAAACTTAGAATGGTTCAAAGAGATTCCAAATTCTCCGCATCTATCAATACCTTCCTAAGATGACCTATATGATTGATACAATTCTTAGAAAAAACCATAAGATCATTTTGATAAATTTCAATAATTTTACCGATTAAAACCTTGAAGGCATAGTCCATAGCCCTTTGAAAGGTAGCTCGAGTGTTAGTTAATCCAAATGGCATTCGAATGTGCTCTATGGTGTGGTGAAAGTAGTTTTGTGTCGATCCTCTTTCTTAACCCAAACTTGATTGTACCTAGAGAAACCGTCTAGTAGGGACATCATTCCAGAACCGTTATTCTTTGCAACATAGTCTCCATGTTTGGCAAAGGGTAATTATCCTTCTTACATGCTAGATTAAGGTTTTTGAAATCGATACAAACTTTGATTGTTCCATTCTTCTTTATAACAATCACCAAATTGGAACACCATGATGAATGCCTAGTCTAAGCAATGATTTCAGCTGCGAGCATTTTTGCAAGTTCTTTTTGGACTAAGGGGGACAACCTAGGGTTAATCTGCCTAAGCTTTTGACGGAAGGGCTTAGCATTTTCATCCTTTAAAGGGATAGTGCGCTCCATGACATCTTCGCTATAACCTTTTATCTCATCATATGAAAATGCTAAGACATCCTGATACTCATGCAGTAAATCAATTATCTTTTTCCTTTCTTCCTTACTAGTACTCTTACCAATTTTAACAATTATAACAATGTTATGGTCAGTAGGGGTACTTATATTTACTTCAATAAATTCGCTAGGATCCATCTTATTTTCTTATCCTTTCTTTGTGGCATCGTGTCGATCAAAGTGTTTCTCTAAGGAAACAACATTCTTGGGAGTAGGATTTATAATATCTTCATAGTCATCAAATCCATCCTCCCTACAACTTACCTGAAAATTCTCAAACTCATCCAAGTTATTTAAAAAGTGAATCTCTTGCTTTTCATCGTAAAAAACCTGCCACTGCTCTAAGTTATCTGGAACAGAAGGTCTGAAAATAATTTTCATTCTAATCTTATCCTTCACTAATTCATCAGACAACTGCAAGGTAGATGCGGCTCCAACAAGCACGTCAGCCAAACTATTCTGCTCTCTTGGGATAGCTTAGAGGTCAAGAGCGTCAAAGTATTCCAAAATATCCCACACCACATTCCAATAGTTTCTCAATCTCTGATTCTTACAAGTAAATTTATTTTTAACTTGCATGATAACCAAATCAGAGTCTCCCTTAATATGAAGCAATTTAACCGTTAAGGCCTTTGCCAACTCAAGGCCCAACAACAAAGCTTCATACTCGGCCACATTGTTGGTTGCCCCAAATTCTAATCTATAGGCAAATTTGAAAACATGCCCCAAGGGAGACTTTAACACAATCCCAACACCTTTACCATGCCTCGATGACGCACCATCGAAATGCACATACCATACTTGAATCTTCAAATCACTTATCTTTTCATCAACCTTAACTTCTAGGGGAATTATGGAATTAGACAAAATATAATTCCCCAAGTCAGGTTTGTCGGTGATCACCTTATTATGGGGTCTCTTAGGATCTTCCACATGGAATCTCCTTTCTAGCTTCCTATTTAGTCTAATGAACCCGAAACCTCTAGGAGAAGGAATAATAGCATAAGACCAATTCATTTGGATACTTCCTCCTAGATTAGAGGCTGATTTCCTAAAGAAGAGCATACCCCAAGCATCAGGAACATCAACTATAACCATGTCCATCACTATCATAATGTCAGGGTAGACAAACAAATGGACTTGTAAATCCTTTACCAACCCCTGAACCTCAATTTTCATAAAATCCATGGCACAAATATTGTAGTAAGACTTGGAAATCCCTAAATTTAGCTGTTCCATGATCCTCTTGGTCATAACACAAGTTGAAGTGCCCAAATCTAACATGCAATTATACAACCTGTAACCATTAACCATCAAGATAATGAAAAAAGGTTGATGCTCATTATTGTCAGAATCCATACTTTGCAAATACATAGGAGCATCCTGGTAGACAGTCTTAGGAGCCTTTTCTTGAGCAACATTAATACGAGGATTTTCAATGGCATTTAGCAACTTAGCCTTTCAGGAAGGGATTTTCAAAACCTTGGTGACAGGAACCCAAATTTTGGAATTGTTCAACCATCCACCCAAATCAATATTCATTCCAGAGGTGGGGCTAAAATTTCGAAGGGGAGCATGATTATCATTTTGATATTTATCCCTTCTTTGATAAGTTAGCCCCTTATCTTTCGCAATTTCTAAAATTTGACCTGGAACATTAATTTGGTTACTTGCCCCAAACATCCCTCTTTCCACAATTCTCTTAATAGTGGGGCAAGTAGCTTCTTCATGCAAGGCATAACAAACCCTACAACATGGAGGAGCATCCTCAACACGGTTGGTAGATTCAAGGGGATTTGGCAGTGGATATTCATTAGATTGCCCTTTCTTTTGCCAAGCAATGATGAACAATGGTTCAAGGCCATGAATGAAGAACTTGATCAAATTGAAAAGAATGACACATGGGAACTGGTGCCAAGATCAAAGGACAAAAATGTCATAGGCACAAAGTGGGTCTTCAGGAACAAGATGAATGAAGATAGATAGGTTACCAGGAATAAAGCTAGATTGATCTGTAAAAGATACGCACAGGTGGAAGGAGTTGACTTCGAAGAAACATGTGCTCCAACGGCCAGAATGGAAGCCATCTGGATATTCTTGGCATATACTTGTTCAAGAAGAATCAATGTATATTAGATGGATGTCAAATTCAACTTTGCTGAATGGAGAATTGGAAGAAGTCTATGTAGAGCAACCTGAAGGATTTATGCTTACTGACAAGAAAGACTATGTTTGCAGGTTAAAGAAAGCACTTTATGGTCTCAAGCAAGCCCCGAGAGCATGGTTGCCTGCTTTGACAAGTATTTGCGGAAGCAAGGTTTCATAGAGGAAGTGTTGACAACAACTTATATATAAAGATCGAACAAGAGTCAAGACAACGTAATGCTAATAGAAATATATGTGGATGGTATCTTCACTAAACCTCTACCTAAAGAAACTTTTGAGTATATTTGGTAAAAGCTCTGTATTTTACCAAGTTCACATTGATCTTCATCTCTTTCAGTTTGGCAGACAGAGGGACAAAGGCATATCATTAGAGGAAGGAGGCAAACACTTTGTCAGGGGGAGTCTCCATTTGCCATGTTAGAAAATCAAAAAGGCAAAAAGATTTTCTTATACTTGATAATTACTTGTGATGTTCTTGACTTCTTATTAGGTTTTCTTTATATCTTATTTCTTTTAGTTCATCAAGCAATTACCAAAGCAAAAGCACATAAAACAATGGACACTAGATATAGGCAGTTAGCTAGGGCAAAATCCCCCTCAAGGGGAAAAACCAGTCAAAATTCTCTTCCTTTCAATAATATTCCTTGAGACTCTTCACCCTAGACAAAGACCAAACCTTCCATCCACACCAAGTTAGCCTCCCAGATCTTTGACCTCTCTTCCAACAACTTCGACTATGTAGCAGCTTCCGACATCAGCAAAACTTGGAAGACTTTGATCTCCCAAACTAGGGCGCGAAACAAAGAGAGAGAGGCACCGAAATTTCGTTTTTCTTCTTCTCCTTAGACTCCGCCCAACTCACACTTCCTTTGGCTTCCTTATACCCACTTCGCACTTCTCCGACTTCCTTAGAGATATCGAACTTACTTGAGATGAGATGCAGCAAATGAATTCGACTTGCTTCTATTTATAAGCTTCAAGGAGGTCAGATTGATGTCCGTAGGCCGACTTGGTGTGGAGGATACATAAATTATATAAATTATATTTGACTTAATACTAAACCTTTTTACATGCTTCAAAAGCCCAAGAAGGGTCTCTTTGAGTTTACAATGACTCTATAAACTCAGAATAAGTCCTAGAAGTCCACAATGGGGAATTTGACTAATATAATGATGACCCAATCATCAAACCCATGCTTTAATAAGTCATCGTTACAATGACTCTATAAACTCAGAATAAGTCCTAGAAGTCCACAATGGGGAATTTGACTAATATAATGATGACCCAATCATCAAACCCATGCTTTAATAAGTCATCGTTACAATAATACAAATTCTTTTCTTTATTCTTTTGACAAGTACATTTTGTGACGACTTAAATACATTAAATGAAGACTGAACCTAGTTACATTTTTCAACACTCCCTCTTAACTAGGGAAGTATTCATCATATACAAGTGCAAGGAGGATCTTAACTATATGAACCATGAAGAACTTTAGGCACCGCAAATGCCATGGACTAGATTCCTAACCAGGGCAATCTATCCATTGGTCTCTGAATAGTGTAGGCACCGCAATACCATGGACTAGATTCCTGACCAGGGAAATCTATCCAAGTGGGAATAAGATGGACTCAAGCTTTCAACCTCTCTAGGTACCATTAGGCTTACTTTCTAACCATCAACCTAGAAATCCAGATGTGTGTCAGAGCTCAAAGACCAACGCTACCTTTCTAACTTCGGGACCTAGACATCAACACAAAGTGCCCACCAGTTGTCCTCCCAGGCAATGCTTCACTCACAAAGCCTCATCACCCCTTGATCCAATAGATCGAGGACAACAAATCTCTCCTGATCAAACTGATCGGAAACCAACATGCTATTAAAAACCTTCGAGAGATTTCCCTGTTCAAACACAACCCCAATTAATAATATACCCTCACATGTACATAATCAAATACAAACCTCCGGGGTCATTCTAGATGTTGCTCCTCAACTCAGTAGGACTATCATTCGAATCTTTGACAGAAGATTCCTCAATCATATGCTTTCCTTTCCTACATGCAGCAACACATTCTTCAAAATCCATTCTTCAATGATGACTATGCTTTCCCTCTCAACGAGGGAGATTTCCTCTATCCAGGATCCCTCTTAATTTTAGGGAGATTTCTTCTATTCAGGTTCCCTCTTAACCCAGGGAGATCAGTTTCTTCTTTTCATCACTGAAGAATCTTTTGTGGCTTCCAACCATTTCATTCGAGATGTCATCATCCACATCATGCTTATCAACGAACATCTTCACCATATTGAAGATTATGCACCTGCAAAACTTAGATAGCACCAGTTGTCCTCCCAGGCAATGCTTCACTCACAAAGCCTCATCACCCCTTGATCCAACAGATCAAGGACAACAAATCTCCCCTGATCAAACTGATCGGAAACCAACATGCTATTAAAAACCTTCGAGAGATTTCCCTGTTCAAACACAACCCCAATTAATAATATACCTTCACATGTACATAATCAAATACAAACCTCCGGGGTCATTCTAGATGTTGCTCCTCAACTCAGTAGGACTATCATTCGAATCTTTGACAAAAGATTCCTCAATCATATGCTTTCCTTTCCTACATGCAGCAACACATTCTTCAAAATCCATTCTTCAATGATGACTATGCTTTCCCTCTCAACGAGGGAGATTTCCTCTATCCAGGCTCCCTCTTAATTTTAGGGAGATTTCTTCTATTCAGGTTCCCTCTTAACCCAGGGAGATCAGTTTCTTCTTTTCATCACTGAAGAATCTTTTGTGGCTTCCAACCGTTTCATCCGAGATGTCATCATCCACATCATGCTTATCAACGAACATCTTCACCATATTGAAGATTATGCACCTGCAAAACTTAGATAGCAGCAAGTACAACCAAATCTGTAGAAGAATGAAGTTAGCCATATTAGAATTACAGAAGCATTTCAACTTTATATATCAGATACCAAAATGAGCAAGAGACACATACTCTTTTCAACATTGTACTATTGACTTAGTCATAAACCCTAGACTACTTCATAACAAATTTCATTACATCTAGGGTTTCAATGTTTCTATCAAAGGTATGATATACCTTCCCACATAGCAAACCCTAAAAACAATTCAAATAACAAAGCATCTAAAAATTTTCAGAATTCATATGTTAGACTCCTTACTAGGGTTTTATACAAATCCTAGATTTCATACATGAGAATTAATCTAACAAAACCAATCATAGCTTAGTCATCAACATAACCAACTTCCACTAGGGTTAGTTGCAAACCCTAGATTTTTCAATCAAACATCAATAATAACTAAAACTCAGATTTCAATGATCCTACACAAATCTCAAATTATCACATTGTCGTCATAGTATCATACATCATAGATTTTCACTTCTACTAAGGTTTAACTTCAAAACGGTAGAATTTCACAAATATTATTATCCTAGAGAAACAATGTTTGACTAGGGCTTATTTCCAACCCCTAGATCAACTCATGCATAGGCATTTCATATCATGTGTTAGTAACTTCTAGGGAAGCAAGGTAGGATAGTGAAGTCTCCTAAGGGTTGGAGCCTGAAAACACCTCAGGGTCGCTGGGTGGTGCAAGGACAAGTTGGAGCTTGCAAGGCATTGGAGCATCCTTCTAGTGGGCGCTGGTAAAACATGGTGTAGGAGCATCTTTTCAGGAGTTGGAGTTGCCTGATAAAACTAGAATGCTTTTCTCGAGTACTAGGGAGTTGGTGCTTTCCTTTTAGTTGGAGCTGATGTATTGTACTCATAAATCATATTAGAGAAGCGCTCGATGGTTTTTCTCCCAAAAGGGTTTGCACGTAAAACTTTTGTGTGCACTGATCTTTCTATGTGTTGAAGTTTCTTTATTGTTTAATGCTCTGAAAATTAATAAATACTAATTGTAGTGAGGGATATAGATTCACCCTCTTCTCAGTATTTCCAACACAATAGACAATGAACCAATGTTATCAGAATTAGACCTGTGATAGGACCAGTCGACCCCAAAGCTGGGATTCAAACTAAAAAATCGGACCAAAAAATCGGTAAACCAAAAAATGCATATATATTCAAATTTTGAAAAAAAATTGGCAAAATTTATGTTCATTCATATGAATCTAGAACATTATAAAAAAATAAGCAAAGTTTCTCATATATATAGCAAGGGTGCATATAGCCAAATTAGCATGAAGTGCAATCCATATTTGAACCAAAAGTACATAAAAAAAAAGGTTCTAGATGGCCTCTATAGTCCAAAAAACTCATGCCACAACAAATACCTACATATCATCAAAGTCATTGTATATATTGGATACTCATCATCATCATTAGCATCCTCTAAGCATTAAAATAAAATAGAAAACTTAAGATGTCAAGTCGAGATTTTGTTTGATTGATAGGTACAATTTTACTAGGGTCATGACAGAGGAGTCCAATAATCAATGCCACAAACATTGAGGTACATAGAGGGCTTGGTGCCCTTGATTAAATGCTAGTTCTAGATCCTTACACATGATAGAATCTAATGGAAATGTTGCAACACCCCAATCTTGAAATCCTGAAATCAGTTATGTTTGCTAAATTTTGAGTGGGATCTAAAATTCTACTTTCTCCATGTGAAATCCAATGAGATCAGATCCAATCTTGAATATGAAGCTTCCTTACTCATAAATTATTGTTTTCAAGCAAAATTAAGGGGGGATCTTTTTTGAGGGGGGATGCCCACAAGCAGCCCACCCCTTTTGGGGAAATGCATTCCCTACATTGGGAAAACTTTTCTCCCTACGTCTCCCCAATTTTCCCCAAAAGGGGGTTGTGGGGAAACGTTTCCCCAGGTATCCTCCCGTTGTCATGAATATAACAATTAATGTTTAATAATGATTAGTTTATTGAAGAGGCATGTCTCTAAAGACATGACTATTTGTGAAGGGGCACCTTGCCTAGTATATAAGCAGGGCCCTCATTTGTAAACTTATCATATCATATCTTTATACAGTCAATATTCTTATATAAATATATTACTTGTCCTATTATGGATATTACTATATTTCAGATATTCTGAATATTCTGCTTACAAAGTTTGTATATGCAGCAAAATATTTAGAATATCTGAAATATAGTAATATCCATAATAGGACAAGTAATATATTTATATAAGAATGTTGATTCTATAAGAGATATGATATGTTTACAAATGAGGGCCCTCCTTATATACTAGGCAAGGCTGCCCTTCACAAATAGTCATGTCTTTAGAGACATGCCTCTTCAGTATACTAATCGTTATTAACTATTAATTATTAATTATTATATTCATAACACCCAGGTGTGTGGGAAACGTGGTGCGCACATCCCACCTTGGGGGATGTGTCCCTGTGGAACATTAATAATGGCTTCTGTGTTTTCTAGAGGTCCTGTTTCTGACATGGGCATAACAGACCTACCCACCAGCTTGCAATAACCCCGAAAAAGGGAGGTCAACAACATACCGCTGGATTTCTAGCTGTGAAACATCTGTCAGCGCAGATCCAACCAATGTCATTCAGAGGAATGAAATCTGAGAGTCCTTGGGACTTGTGTGTTTCTCCCTTTCATAGTAAGTCTCCTTTGCTGCTTCACTAGCAGCAATCAATGGATTAACATGACATTGTCTCTGCACAGGTCCATGGGCAGAGAGAACAACACTCAAGAAATTGGATGCCAACAACCTGCCAACACTTTCCTTCACCGTAGTTGTTTGTATTTTCAAAGAATTTCCAATTGTGGCAAGCTTAGCATTCCCCCTGTTGTATCTAGGACTTGATGCCGTTTTCCTTCCTCTTACTATTGTCTCATCCTTTCTCCAACAATCCAATCTTTGTGATTATTAAATGCATTGCAGAAGAAAATTTACGAAAATATTGCACAGCTGCATGGTATGTTCACAAGAGGATTATTTTGAACTAAGTATGTAACAAGAAAATAAGATATGTATAGCTGTCTGGTATATTCACCAAGATGTAGCTATTGGTTGTTGATCTTCCTGATATCATGAATCAATAGAGGAGGCCATCTAATAAAAATTGCTGCTTTAAAGTTTATGCTCAATTCACTTTCATATTTTATGAAGGTGAGTTTCGTTGACTTGTTGCTGTGAGGTTGAGGGGCTTGGATCATGATGCCCTCTACACAACTTTAAATGTGTGACATCCTGTCAATATTTAGGTATCCAACTTGCAAATATAGGATTAAAATTGATTATTTTTCAGTGTCTAACAGCATCAGTGTTATTAGAACCAGAATGGAACTGGTTTAACTGGCTGGTCTGACTGTTTTTAGGCACAGAACTGGAAAAGACCAGTTTAGTATCACTGAAATGGCCTGTTTTGTGCAGTACCGTCCAGTTTCATACAATGCGACTAAGGACACCTAGAATGCAATTTTTTTTGACAAAAGCAATAATTTATGGGTGAGGCAGCTTAATAATCCAGCATAGGGCCCTACTAATTGTTGAATTTTGTGCAACTAAAGGATAAATTTCCCTAGAAAAACACTCTATGAGTTAACCCCTTTAACCCTTGAAGCCAATTATTTCTCAAGTGCAAATTATCTTTACAAGTGCAAAAGTTATTTCAAAATTGTTTTATAAAGTTATTTTGACATGTGCAAACTAAAATCACTCAAGTGATCTAATTCGACATGTGAAAAAATAGATTACTGTAGGAGCTTCGAAAAACCTAATTCGAGTTAGGGATTTTTGTCTCAAAAATTCGTAGATATTGAAGAGAAGCCTTCATTTGCAACACATTGAGTTCTCTCTCTCTTGCTTTGGTGATCTAGCTCTCACGTTGGTTATCAAGCCCTCGCATCAGTAATTTATCTCTCTTATTGTTGGCATATCTATTGTGGATTTGCAGATCTCTGATTATCAGTGGCAGATCCCTTATCATCATTGGCAGATCTCTGATTATCAGTGGCAGATCTCTTATCATCATTGGCAGACCTCTTATTATCATTGGCAGACCTCTGATTATCAGTGACAGATCTCTTATCATCACTGGTGATCTCTTTGACATTGGTGATAATGCCCTTGCAGCAGATTTATTGGAAGCTTGTTATTTCGTTTCATCATTGGCAGATCTAGCGGAGATTTCTCTCTCGCGTTTCTGGAGATTTCTTTCTTGCATTATTGTTTGGCAGATTTCATATTATTGGCAAGATCTCTATCTTGTATTATCATTGGTGGTAGATCTCCTGTGTGTCAGTTTTTGCAGATCTCGTATTACAAGTCTCATCCTCTTGCACCTGGAGGATATTTACTTATTATTTGTGGCCAGATCATCTTATTGTGAAGGCGTATTGTCTTGGATTTCTAGCACGCATCTAGAGACTTGTCTATCTCATTCGTGAAAGCTAATCTTCTTCTCGCACTTGCAATTCTGAAGCTGATTTTCAATTCATTAACACTCATCTTGAAGCACGATCTTTGGAAGATATTTTTCTCATATCTGTGGCTAGATCACTTCGCACTAAAGGCTTGTTTTTTTTTTTTTAACTCGCATTGAGGCTTATTTGTCATCTGCTGGCAGACCTATTGTAGATCTCCTATTCACACTTGTAATCTTTGCTGAAGGATTGAAGGATTTGTTATTCTACATTTGTGATAAGATCTCACACTTCAGAAGATCTGTTCTAGTTTGAAAAGGGGTAATGTTGCTGTCATTAAGAAAAGGGTTTTTCCCTGGTCTTGGACCAAATCTGCTGTCTTACTGTTCATTGATTGTCTTCTATATGGCTTTTGGTTCCTGTCTGCACTTAAGGTTGAAGATAATTAAGCTCAAATTGCAAAATATAACACTAATGCTATGTAATTAATGGTAATGTTAGATTCTTAAAGTAAAATGATGAAAATGAAAGATAAAGGAGAAAGTGACTTTCTCCTTTATCTTTCATTTTCATCCTTTTATTTTAAGAATTTAGCATTATCATTAATTGTTTTAGGATGTTTGAGAGTGGTTCAATCCTCATTGGTTTTCATGTGGAGAAAGTAGAATTTTATTGATCCCACTCAAAATCTAGTAGATTTAACACTTTTCAGGATTGGGGATTGTGATGTTTCCATTGGAGTCTTCTCATGTATATTGGTATGGCACTAGCATTTGATCAATAGCACGAAGTCCTCTATGTACCTCAATGATGGTGGTATTGATTGCTGAACTCCTTTGTCATGACCCTAATAGTGACTTTATCCCTTATCTTTCATTTTCTTCATTTTACTAAGAATTTATCATTACTATTAATTGTTTCAGGATGTTTGAGAGTGGTTCCAAGTTCCAACCTCATTGGATTTCATATGGAGAAAGTAGAATTTTAGTTCCCACTCAAAATCTAGCAGATTTAAAACTTTTCAGGATTGGGGGGATTGCGGTGTTTCCAATGGAGTCTTGTCATTTATAAGGGTATGGCACTAGCATTTAATCAAGAACACCAAGCCCTATATGTACCTCAATGATTGTGGTATTGATTGTTGAACTCCTCTGTCATGACCCTAGTTAAAATTTACCCATCACTCAAAACAATCCCGATTTTACATGTTAAGCTTTTCTATATTATTTTAATGCATAAAAGGTGATATCGATGATCAGGATCCCAATAAAGGCAATGATTTTGATTATATGTAGGTATTTGTTGTAGCATGAATTTTTTTGGACTCGAGGCCATCTAGAGCCTCTCTGTTGATGTCCATTGATGGAGTGCACTTTGTGCATATTTTAGTTATATGCGCTCTTGCTATATATATATATATATATGAGAAAATTTGCATATTTGTGTATAATGGTTTCGATTTATATATGTTTTTTTTTTCAAAATTTCTATATTTATGTATTTTCTGTTACATCGTGTTTATTTTTTATTTTAAATTATATTTCTGGTTCCTGGTTCAGTGACTTGTCTGGTTCTAATAACATTGAACAGCATAACTTGCGACACTATTGCACTTGCATACACTGACAAAATGACCCTTTTTCTATACATAGGATGACTTTGTTTTACTTTTAACGGGGATTATAAGTATTCCAGAATTTTTAACATGATTAAAATTGGTGTCATTGGATGGTGTTATATATCAATGAAAATTTGGAGCATAACTGACCATCCAAAAATCAATACAATTCAAGGTGAAGTCAGAGAACCTTTTCTCTATTTTGGACTCTTGAGCACAAAAGAAAATGGGGTGTTTTGTTTTCTACAATTTTCTCATTTGTTGCATAGAGGAATGGCATGGAAGATATTTTATTTTATCACAAATTGATAAGTGCTTTGGATCATACGAAGCAAACATCCCAGATAAAATGGCTCCACTTTCTGAATATTTCACTATAATGATCAACTGGAAGTTCTGCATCTACCGTTTAACCAGTTGTATTTAAATCATGAATTTTCTATGAGGCATCATTGTTAAGGAAATATCATGGGCAATATGGAGGCAAATAATTAATCCATTGCTTCAAGGGGATGATATATTTTGGAAAAAGCAAATTCCCATATTGGTCAACTGATTGCATAATTGAGGAAAATGGCTGCCATAGCAGTAATAAGAAGTTTGTAAATGCTATCCTCTTCAATGGCATAATACCAGTAAGATTCGCTGCACTCAGTTTTACCAAAGGAAACATTCACTTTTACAGGAAATTGATTGTTACATTTAAAATCTAGTTTATGCTTTTGCACGGCAGTATCCTAGTTTATGTTTCTGTTCTTCGAATTAACATCATATATCAGGAAAGAATCATTGTTCTTAATCCTTCATGCTGTTAATTAATGTCAGTTGACGTGTTACAGTAAGACAGTATTTATTAAATTCAACCAGCTCTTTAATAAAAACTGTAGGTACATGTTTATTAAAATATTCCATTTTGCTAGTCTGACTACTCTCACAAGCAGCCAATTGTTCTCTGCTAAGCAATCATATGCACATAAAATTTTGTTTTCGTAGATACATGTTTATGAAAATATTCCATTTTGCTAGTCTGACTACTCTCACAGGCAGCCAGTTGTTCTATGCTAAGCAATCATATGCACATATAAACTTTTGTTTTCCCAATACAAACTTAAATATTTGCCCGAGCAATATCTATGTGCATCGAATATCTAGATGGCCTATTCTTCAAAATAGGGGTTGGGTCATTTTCATTTATCTAAAATCTTATCATTAGGACACATTCTAGTCAATATGATTTTATCTTTTAAAGTTAGTTTGAACTTTTTAATGTCTTGCTTCAGGTAGTTACAAAACTAAGATTACTAATTTGGTTAAAATCGACACATTTGTATGCACAGATTGTAAGCCAAACTGCAGCCGAGTACATCAGGACTTTTGATCCAAATTCACATGTAATATGCTCTGCCAATTTCTCATTCTTTCGTCTGGAAAATTGCTTGTAATATTTTCTGGTGACTTGATTGTGCATAAATTGTTATAGTTCCAAATATCAAATACTGGCTACCAATATTTTTCTACATTGATAAATCCTCATTGGTGGTGCAGACATTCTTGACTCGTGAGCAACTGCAGAAGCAATATTCTGATAAGCTACCAGTAGAGTCATATAAAAGTTATTTTAAAAATGCATCTATCAAAAATGTAATACGAGATCCAGATATTCCCCAAGGCTGTGATGCAGATGCACCTGAGTATGTCTTTCTTTTCAACTTTGATTTTAATTTATGAGAATATTCAGCAGTGGCTGGGTCTCTCAGTAGAATATACATTTTCTCCAAGTTTTTGTTTTCTGTTTTCACAGACAGACAGTGGAAGAATATGCTCTTCCATAATTGGAAAAACAGATATTTCTGTTCAGTGAATGATCCTAACTGTTCACTTCTATGTTGAAACTTCACAGGCTTGATGACTCCACTCCCTTAGGTAAATATCGAATAGGTGGTGGAAATAGAGAGACAGCAGCAGCTGGCCTGATTCAGAATACATCATTGAAAGGACTTGAACCACCATGGATTAGGCCAGTCCCACCCAGGCTTCCTGAACAAGATGGAGAGGCAGGCACCTAGTTTCACTCTTTACTCTGATTTGTCGACATATGAAGGTAGTAATTTTATTGGCATTAATATTTATCCTAATGGCATTTAATCATTTCTTTTTATGTGATTGTTTTATGCAGTTAGTGTGGCTTACACCTGATAACAATCATGAGTTGCTCTGGGATAAAGGCATGTGTGCTGACACTAGTCGTGGAGCTGCTGTTAGGGATTTGATAGGCAAAGCTCTAAAAGGAGCACTTGCGCCTACACAACAGCAGGTACTGGCACTGATAATTTGAAAAAGGGTCTGAAGCAATAATACTGGAAATCACATGATTGCTGATTTGGGCAAGGAAATTTCATAGCTGGAAGATGTTTTTAATGTTGCAGTTAGGATTGATTTTAAGATTCAGCATAGGGCTTCAGGTGTTTCTATGTATTAATCCTTTTTAATCACATTCTCATGGTTGCTGACTCGGGCAAACGAAATTTCATATCTGCAAGATTATTTTTCATTTTGCAGCTAAGATTGATTTTATGATTCAACATAGAGCTTGAGGTGCTTTTATGTAGTAATCATTTTTGATCACATTCTCGGGATTGCTGAATGGGGAAAGGAAATTTCATATCTGCAAGATTATTTTTCATTTTTGCAGCTAGGATTGATTTTAAGATTCAGCATAGAGCTTCAGGTGTTTTTATATATTAATTCTTTTTGATCACATACATTGTTTGAATTATGATTACAAAGGATTATACTGAGTTTTTAATAGTTTTTGTGAAGTCTTTGGCAACTCCATATTTTCTGTTGGGTATAATGTATCTGGCAGACGAGGCTCTGACTGAAGCAGCTTTTTGACATCCCATTTTGAGTTTCAGGGCAGCCTATTTGCTGCTGACTGAAAGGCTGCTTCTTTGCACAACTGGCCATCAGCTGGTCTCTGTGGATGGATAAATGTCTATATATGTATGCTGGACCTTGTTATGTTACCTTGGAATAGTTTCTATTAAAATTTGGCACCAAAGTTATAATATTCACTTGGATGGAACCAACGAGCAGGGAAAATACTAGTTGCTGGATGCTCCAGTCTTGAAATATGATTTCATGGTTGATGACTTGGGTCAAAAACCTGCAATTCTGGGATATGAAAGTGATAAGCTGGTTAACTGTGCATGCTTGATATGTACTATTTTAATACGATGAACATCAGTATTGGGAATTAGTGTCTTTGTCTGAATGTTGCACACCTTAGGCCACTTAAAGTCCCCGGTACACTTTGGCAAAGATAGTTTTTTAATAATTCAAATGTGTCATGTTTGTTGAAAGGAGTATATCTGTGTTCTTTTCATATTAGCTGTCACAGATGCAATAATGATGAATGCTTTTCCTCTTCATCAGTTTAAATGTTTTCTTAAAGTGAGATGAGAGAGACATGCTGGATAATGTTGTCTACAATACGGACCAGGCGTATCGGGGTTCGTTAGTATGGATGCAGGAACATGTACGAGGATGGATGTGTTTGGATTTTTGGATGTTTGGTTTGCTGGGTGCAGATATGACACTATAGTTTAAAGAAGCAAGATAACCATACATAAGGAAAATACAAGGGAAAATGTTTAGGAACCATGCATGTTCACATATTTCAGGCTAAGGTACTCAGGTTCAGGTATTCTGGGTTCAAGCATAGCTCGGTTTAGGTGCAAAAACTCATGCAATTACAATGGTTTGCGCCTACAAGTGAGACATTTGTCTAGATTAGGGCACTGTGCTTTTGAGAAATGCATTTCTTCCAGAGGGAGATTTTTTGCATATTTTGGTTGGATTGAGCTTTAGTTCTATAGGTAGCAAGGTTTCTGCTTCTTGCATTGCAAAGAGCAGCATCTGAGAAGTATGCATGCATGTATGTTGACTTGCATGTGCAATCTACATTTAGACTAAAAGTTGTGATAAAAGGTCCATGTGATTGTTCTTTGATTTGCCTAACTGCTGTTTATGGTGCACACTTGGACAGACATTTGGAAGGTGGGGATCAATGAGCCAATCCCTATCCTCGTCTTGGCTAACAACTAGCATAAGGTAAATTAGATGTAAACAGTTTTGAATGGAACCTTTTGCAGTTTGACATATTCATCTCTAAATGTTTTCGGTTTAATTGTGTAGAATATTTTTGAATCAATATGTTTGGAGTGAACTCTTCACTCATCATGAAGGTGTGAATTATATGCATAGTTCACCTTGATCTCTCTATCACTTGCACCCAGATGATGAGTAAAGGGTTCGCTTGAAATGTGTTGGTTCAAAATTATTCCATGCATTTTTTTATTTTAATATATCCCGATGAAAAAGTTCTACTCATTTTATTGTTAAAAGGAGTACGTATGTGTTCTTAGCCTTTGACATTATATGCCAAAACATAAGCAAGTTAGCTGTCTAGAGTGTAGCTTTTAATAATATCGGGAATATACTTCCGGTAGGATGATCATAAGTTAAACCAACCACCGAAGAGATGGATTTAAACATGTTATCCATTTAAGCCTTACAAATAGGTAATCCCTAGCTGGCTTCTTATTTGATCCTTAGCTCTAAATGTTGAGCACTAAATATCTTTTTAAAGGATAGTAATGCTTTTACACAATTGATAACATCTTTGAAACAGTTCATATCTTCAAACCATCATGATTGTTGTTTTTAAGACATCACTTTGTGAAAGCCATCAATTGTAAGCCAAATACATGAAAGCATAACATCTCATGTTTTTTTTTTTTGGTTTTTTTTTCCAAGCAAAAATTTGCAGGGAAACTCCCAGGCACTTCCCTGCATTCCTGGATGGTACCAAGTGCAAATCCATTGGCGCTACTTATGGCACCTGACCTGATAGGGACATTGTTAAATTTGGCAACTAGGGCCAAACTCCACCTTGGACAGCTTATATGATGCAGCTGATATTTTTATTGGATTCCTCTTTCCGAGAGGTGTAGGATTGATCTAAAGATCATCTCATTCTGACATGTACAAATGGAATTATGAATTTATTTCATTTATGGACAAATTGTCAAGGTCGGCCAGCAATCTAATGTAGGCTCAGAAGCCCAAAAGACACGTCTATTCATCCTCAACATTGCATATAAATATGAGCATCTACCTCATTTGGACACTCATCACTCACACATCTCTCTCTCATCTGATTGGGTCGTACACATTTCTGGGCAGCCTCTCTCTCCACACATGCAAAGGACAAGACTGCGATTTTTTGTTTTGGGCGTTGACTGAATTGCAGGAGGGTTTGACGAGCGTTGACTGAGCTGCAGTTGACCGACTTTGACTGTGTTTTTCTTGGGGAATATTCTGTTTGGGCAGGCCACATTTTTGGGCACAAAAATCGAGGCAATCTGAGCTGTTTGACAGTGTTTAACGAGCCAAAGTTGATAGAGTTTGACTGCGTTTCTCTTGCGTAATATTCTGTTTGGGTAGGCTGCATTTCTGGGCACAGAAATCGAGGCAATCTGAGATCTTTGACCAGCTTTGACAGCAGGAAAGTTGACTGCAGGTTTGACCTCTGTGTTGACCGAGTTTGACTGATATTTTACCGTCTGTTTTGGGCTGATTTGGATTGCTGTTGGAGGCCGAGTTGACTGGGTTTGACCGAGCTGATTTGGAGAAAAATTTATGCCACGTTGACCAGCGTTGACTTTCTGGTTAGGGCTTCCTGTTGACTGCTATTTGACTGGACAGATTTTGACTGTGATTGGGCAAATGACTTTCGTATATTGTACTCTTTCTCTCTGAACTTTTGAAGAATAATAAGAAGAATTGATCAAAGGATTTCCCCACATTGGAGCTTGTCCCTAGCATGCTCCACATTTTGTGTCTTCTTGTGTTGGCTTGTCTTCTACAGTTTTTATTTATGTTCTATCTGCATTTACTGTCATGTTAATGTGATTACTAATCTGGAAATTGATATTAGGCTAATAAGAAAAATTGAAGTAAATTGCTCTTAAGCATAGAACATAGTACTTACCATTGTTACCTCAAATTAACGGACATTGAGTGAGGTACACAACAAAGGCAACCAAATCCCCAAGCCCTTTTGCAGGAACTCAAAGCAGTCAAGCACTCTAAAAGCATCGCATCTCAAGTTATATGACTTCGCTATAACAATTTCTTGTAGTGTCCATGTGCTATTTTATCATGTATATGCCCCAGAATTCTACAGTTTTGCATATTATATCTTATTGTTCTCATGTTTGCTTATTGAATCTCTTTTAACGTTTAGAATGGATGTAGCTCTCATTTCAAAGAAGAAGCATTGTTACCAGACTTTTAAGTTCTCTCCCGAGCTGAGTTTGCCCCGCTGAGAAATTGAGTTAAACCAGCTCTTCTAATGACTGACCTGTGAGCATACTTGCAAGTTCGACTTACAAGCATGGCACAGGCTTGCAAGCCAAACATGAGTCAGATTGACTGGATAAGTCTGACTCGTCAGTTTCGTGGGTAAAACTAGGTTTTATCGCAATAAAAAACAAAATGAGCAAGGCTGTCCAGAATTCATGGTGTTTTTTAGTGTGCGGATCATCGATATGGATATGGATATTGTAAACTTACATATTAATGAAATGTTTTTTGGTTGTTTATTCTTCTGAAAGACAAGTGTATTTTTTTACTAATTTTCTGAGTTAGAGTTCTGAGTTCTCCCAATTCTGAGTCGATTCTTACTCTTCGGCCTCATCTAGTTATCATTGAAATTGGGTCTGGTAACTTTGGAAGGATGTCCCGTAAGTTATTTATTAAGAATATACATTATTGCTTGAGACTATCTGAGTTGTCGCACTGCTTTTCAGAGAGTCCTCATGGAGCTTGAAGCTGATCCAAAGCTTGTTTATCACTGTGGGTTGTCTCCACGTTGTCTCCCGGTAAACAAGATCACGATATGTGGTCAAATTGTCTTTATGTAAAATGATTCTTAACAATCTATTTTAAAGATGACTTTAATATGAAACTATGATTGCAATTTAAACCTGTGAAATTAATTCTGGGATGCAATTTCTTCAGGAATTGGTTGAAAACAATCCTGTAATTGCTGTTGAAGTGCTTCTGAAGTTGATGAATTCAGTACATATAGCAGAGTAAGCTTTATACTTTCCACCTTCTGTTCTGAACAAGTCATTTCTGTTTCACTCTTTTATAAGATTAGTGTATTTTCTAGTTTATCTTATATGCTAAACTTTGGTATCAGCTATTTCAAAGTACTTGTCAATATGGACATGAGCCTGCACTCTATGGAGGTTGTTAATAGGCTTACAACTGCTGTTGATCTTCCCACACAGTTTATACACACGTATATCTCGAACTGCATATCATCATGTGTAAATATCAAGGTCAGTCGCTATCCTGTGCTCTTCATTTTTGTTTTATTTGGCTTATTTCTCATCTGTTTATGCCTTTATGATACCATCATAAAAATGCATATACGCAGTGAACATGGCTCTTTAGCTTCAATATCTAAATTAAGAGAATTTAGATTGGAATGCCATTGTTTTCTGTATATTTTCTGTTGTGGGAAGTTGTCACGTGGGAAATGTTACATGTCAACGATTAAAATATACAGTAACCACACATTTTTAACTTAAATATTTAAATTAAGAGAATTTAGATCGTCACACCATTGTTCTCTGTATATAGCCTTTTGTTAGAAGTTGTGGTGGGGAAAGATTGCGTCTATAATAAAGTAAGTTGGTATTGCAAAGGCCAATTGCAATTTTACTGTTGCTGCTGTCAGCACCTATTTATGAGTTCGAAGTCTCTTCTTTCATCACTGTTTTTCTTGTTTGCAGGACAAATATATGCAGAACAGGCTTGTCAGATTAGTATGCGTCTTCTTGCAGTCTCTTATTAGGAATAAAATTATTGACGGTATGTATTTCTTGTCTTCTAATGTCAATAATGAGTACTTATCACCATCTTTCAGTCTCTTATTAGGGATAAAATTATTAACGGTATGTGTTTATTGTCTTCTAATGCCAATATGAGTACTCATGACCTACCGTCTATGGTCCGAATACCATGATTTATTTTCTTTCTGTTATTTTGCAGTCCAAGATCTGTTTATTGAAGTTCAAGCTTTCTGTATTGAGTTTTCTCGCATCAGAGAAGCAGCAGGGTTATTTAGGCTGCTTAAAACGATGGAATAATAACATTGTTTGAATATTTTTGTCACTAAGAATTTCCAGCAAGTTCTGGTTGCGACTCGAAATTTTCCTTGAGAGCAATCATTTGTTTGTACAATTATCTTTAGACATTGAAGACAAATTATATCGAACAAATATTGGTTGGCGCAATATTGACATTACTGCTACACAAAGGCAATTCTTGGCTCGCTCGGTCCCGTCTGTTTTCACTGTTCTCTTTCGAGCATGTCTGCAAATTTGATTCTTCATTTCACATATATGATCTACAGTGAGATTTCGGACACAGTACTGCAGCGTAAGGGATCTGATCGTCATGTCTGCATACAGCCCTCGAGATAAATTTAAGGTTAGAATTTTTTAAATAAAATGAAATTACCTTAACATCCACACATGTTCAAAGAAAGGTCAACGAGATTCGAGTACGGTTCGTATAAATGGTAAATTAAGAAGTGCGTAATGCATCTCCTATAAATGTAATAAATCTAGGCAAACGTCAATACAACAAAAAAGGGCAGAAAACAGAAGGGTTAACCAACGAGGGAGACCCTGTTATTAAAGCAGTAGTATATACATAAACTGTTTATAAAAGATCAATTTGCTGTTTAAATTCTAGAACTAGTGCTTGCCGCTGCGTATTTCTTATTGCTAGGTGACAGTTACATTACAATATGGCCCAAGCACTGTCATGCGTATCTTATGTGTGTTGTTAATAGCTTGGCTGCAGCACATGCTATTTGCCAATGTATTGCTCATGAAGAAAATGTAATTTTACGGCTTTCCCTTCATTCACCCCGAAGCCTGGGCACGTAACATTTTTCTGTATAATCAATGTGGCATCGCAGAGATCCATTAAACTTGTTACTGTTAAAATCTATTACTGCTCTGGACAATACATGTGAACACATTTATGCTGTTAAATTTGTTCAAATGAGTGATAACCTCACTTTGTAGTGTTCTTGCTGTTATGAGTTTAATGCACGTAACCATCTTTGATTTCTCTAAGTTCAGTGGTATGTCAAACCCCGTTAATGATGTAATCGTTGTAATAGAAATAATATTTAATGTGCTTCAGCCACACCGCTATTGGACAATATTGGTTGAGAATGTATCCCGGATGTTTAATCAGCATTGAAGTCTTCTCAGAAGCGATTCAAACTTCATTTGATAAGTACAAAGCAAGACCAGGGTGACTTAATGGTAACACACAATTTTTAGCTCGTGAGACCCGTGGACTAAATCTAAATTTTGCGGATGTTTGTTGTCTATGCTCTCGAGGCTTGGGAGGCACACAGAGGGTAGTGCTAAACTTAATATAAATAAAAAAAGGTCAAGTTTCTGAAGTAAGCAAACTGGTGATATTGGTGGTCACAAAGATGTATTTGTTAGAAACCAAATTACTATATGATCATTGAAGAATGTACTGACTCAAGTTTGCTTAGACATTAAGGTCAAAGTGACATAAAGAGATCAAGGTTCTGAAGCCAGCAAAATGCTGATATGGGTGGTCACAAAGATGTATTTGGTAGAAACCAAATCACTATATGATTATTGAAGAATGTACCAACGTACCAACTCAAGTTTGCTTAGACATTAAGGTAAAAATGACAACGAGGTGTTTGAATCAAACCATAAGTATACTTAGTAGCTAACTTATGTGTTCGACAGAAGGCTAAGGGCGATGATGTTCACAATGCTATATGAAGTCATGTATTGGTTGATGAATTCCTCTGCTAACTTAATTATTTGGGTTTAAACTGTACCATTACATTATATTAAAATTTTCATATAATGTGATGTCATGTAATTTGATGTCATTGTCCACTGATGTTTTTCATTTTTAATTAATATATAATATTTGGAACTTCTAAAATGGAAATCTTAGTACTACGTAAAATCATATTTGGGAATTTTAATGTGATGTCATTGTCCACTGATGTTTTTCATTTTTAATTAATATATAATATTTGGAACTTCTAAAATGGAAATCTTAGTAGTACGTACAATCATATTTGGGAATTTTAAATTGGAAATCTTAGTACTACCTACAATCATATTTGGGAATTTTAAAATGAAAATTTTATTGGCACTTACGAATTTTAAAATGAAAATTTTATTGGCACTTACAAATGAATGTGGTCATATAGTCAAAAGTTAGTCAAAAGTCAAATGACTAATTTATTTAATTTAGAGTTATTAATATTGAGTCATTATTGCTCCCATAATAAGTTGAAACAACATAGTTGGCATGAGTTGGCATGAGGGTAGAGTTTGAATAAGGGTAATTATCATTGGTTTATATTTAATTTAGAGTTACTAATGGTGTGTCATTATTGCTCTCGTAATAAGTTAGAAACAAGATTATTGCTCTCGTAATAAGTTAGAAACAAGATAGTTGATATTACTACTCTCGTAGTAAGTTAGAAACAAGATAGTTGAGGGGTAGAGATTTGAATAATGTTAATTATTATTGGTTTATATTTAATTTAGAGTTACTAATATTGAGTCATTATTGTCTTCATAATATGTTGAAACAAGATAGTTGGATAGTTAGCATGAGGGGTAGTGATTTGAATAATTTGTAGTGGTGGTGTAGGCCTTTGCTTGACATTTGTTGCTTTGAGTGGATGTCACATCAAGAAAGCTAGATGCAAGACCCTCTTGATGGGCTTTGGTTTGGAAACTCCATCTAGAGGGGCTTTGGTTCGGAAACTCCATGTAGGGGCTTTGGTCTATGTCTAAAAATGAACAATTAGTCTCATGAAAAAGGCTAGGCATCTTTGGTTCAAAAAATGAAAGAAAGTAGAAGGGAGCCCCTCAAGTCTTAGGAAAAGTATTGAAATCTCCTTTTTGATTTCATAATATAAAGTTTCTTTAAAGAGGAGATGCTCCTTTGACCTATTGTCCTCCTAAGTGACAATGTTGGCAATTTTTATTAGGGTATACGATGTGGTGATTGTTCTTGAAATGGTCGAAGGGGGATTTTGAGTTTGTGCATCAAGGTTTTGTGCATATATGTAGGTTTGATGTTAAGGTCATGTCTACAGTGTAAAAAGTGTTTGAAATCATAAAAGTTATTTTTGGCTGAAGACCTTTGTGGAATAGTGGAAATGTCTTCAAACACACATTTTATCAATAAAGGAAAATAAAATTTATATAAGAGCTTACAATAATCACTCATTACTCATTGATTTCATAATATCCTGAATTAATTTAGTTATGAATCACTTATTTCATGTAATGTGTCCATTTACATTTAATGTTATTTTAATAATTCTCCTAACAAATTTCCTGATTTGATTCCTAAAGAACGACACTTCTCTAGATAAATCTATTATAACAAATAGATAGTCTAAGAAGATTTTATGACTAAATTAATTAAATATTCTAAGAAGACTCTAGATAATTAAATATTAAATTATGTACCTTGGATCATATATCTAACATTCCCACCTTTTATCTAAAGTACATTACAACAAATATCTAGTCCCCGAACTTAGTAAATTTGATCTTGCTAAGTGGTTTTGTGAAAATATTTGAGATTTGGTCTTCTGAAGGATAATACACTGGTTTGATGACGTAATTTGCAATGAGTGTCCTGATGTAATGATACTTTGTGTAAACAAGCTTTGTTTTGTAATGAAAAACTGGATTTTTTTCAAGTTTTATTGCTAATTGGCTATCAATGAATAAATATGTAACTTCTGGGTAACGAACAAAGTTCGTATATGCAGTGAACTGATATTCAAAATACTTCGAAGACAACGACATCCATTGTAGGACAATAATTGTATATTGAATATTGTATAAAAGAATTGATGTGAGATGATTACAATGAGGGTGAGGGTCTACTTATATACCCTAGGCATATACCTCTTCACCAATGGTTATGTCCTTAGGGACATACTTTTTCATTAATTAGTTACTAATTAATCATTATTTATTATCATTATTGTTATACACACACACACACACACACACATAACATTACCTTCCTCTTCAAAAAAGCTTTGTTCTCAAAACTAACTGATGAAAGGGATTGATCTCCTTTCCCTTTTTGAATATTTTTTCGTCTCTAAAATTTCATTTTTCATTGATACAAGATGATATCATGCTTTGGGTGATAGACAAAAATGTCGGACTGAGAATGGATTAGACCATTCTAGATTAACCTTTTGTGGAATCTTCCAGTCACTGGAATTTTATATTGAATTATTATCATAAGATTGAATTATGCAAGCTTTAATATTCCTTGGAACATAAATCTGCTACTTCTGTTTTGAATGGTTCAAATATGTAGGTTGACTTAGTTGCCTACTCTTGTGATTGAGATGTCGATAAAGAGTTCTACTGGTTGGATTTCCCCTTATCATGTGTGGTAATTTCCTCATTTAATTTAGGTATTGTTGTTGTTGAGTTGGCTATGCAATCATCACTTGGAATTTCCATTGTTTGAACTGCAACATCTAAACATGTTTTAACTTATGTTGGTTTCTCATCTTCTTGAGTTATGATATTGATTAGATTGATATTTGTTCCTTTATCTTCATCTTGCACTTTTACAGTTGGAGACTTCAATACTTTTTCTTGAGTAAGTTGTCATAACTTGTCATTTAGTGATGTTTTGTCTCTTTTTAGTTTCTTTATTTGTGTAAGAAGGTTTTGGTTATGATTTCTTAGACGTGAAAATTCGTCATTTTCTAAATCGTTGACTTTGTCCTTAGTATCATTCTCTTTATCTTTTATATTTTTTATTTGTTCTAATAGCCTTTGATTTAGGTCTTCTAAGCACAAATTTTCTTCTTCTTTCTTCAATAGATTCTCATTAAATTCCTTCTTAGAATTTTCATTTTCTTGCTTTAATTTTTGCTTCTTAACCTTGGACTTCTTAATCTGTTCTAGTAATTGTTGATTATGGTCCATTAGGCGCCAAATTTAATTTCCTCATCATTTTTTTTGTCTTATTGTAAAACATGTCTTCAAAACATTTTCATTAACTAGTTACTAATTAATCATTATTTATTATCATTATTGTTTTACATTATTTGTATTATTAGATATATGTTTTTATTCATAACATTGCCCTCCTCTTCAAAAAAGCTTTGTTCTCAAAGCTAACTGATGAAAGGGCTTGATCTCCTTTCCCTTTTTCAATATCTTCATGTCTCTAAACTTTCATTTTCGTTGATACAAGATGATATGATGCTTTGGGTGATAGATAAAATTATTGTACTAAAATGGATCAAACCATCCTAGATTAACCTTTTGAGGAACCTTCCGATCACTCGAATTTTGTAATGAATTGTTGACACCTAATCCTCTGCGATTGGGTGAATTTGGAATGTGAACAGTGATCAAAAGATGAACTGAGCAGTCACATTCTTTGTATATAACAATAGCTACCTAATGAAATAAATCGTATCCGTTTTCTGTCAAACTGGAGTTACTCCTGGTTTGACATGGTATCAGAGCCAGATTCTCAAAATAGTTGTAACTCCCTTAATTTTTTGCTACTGTGGGCTGACGTTCTGACCTGAGCACTGTCCTCAACGCCTCTGTCCTCTGCGTTGTAATTCATTGCCTCACGCCTCTGTCCTCTGCGTTGTAATTCATTGCCTCACGCCTCTGTCCTCTGAAGGATTACTTTGGTGAATGATTAATTGGTGCGTCTGCGTTTTTTTGAAGAACCCCTGTGTCCAGAGCGGAAGGCTGACAAAGGTGAATTGGTATTGCGTTTTTATTGCATTTCTGAATACGTTTGCTGCTGTTGCCGCTATTTTGAATGCTATTTAAAACAAATACGTTTCCCTGTGTACCTGGAAGCCGGCGTCCTTGGAATAGGCCTTACCATCGAGGGCGTTACCGCTGGCGGGTTGAATTTCCGAATCGGTCACGGAAAGCTCCCTCATACTTGTCCATGTGATTCATAAATATTTGATGTGCGGAGTTAGAATTTTTTTTGGAATAGTATGCAATGTTGAATAATATGTTGTGTTGAATGGTTGAGCATTTGAGAAGAGAGTCAAAATGTACTTTTCGAACTCGAAAACGAGCAAACAACCATATGTTTTAGTCGATTCTTAAATGTTTTTAAAACCCTCTTACCTAAAAAAAACCCTGATTTCAAAAAAAAGGTGTTCGTTACTTCACCAGCCAAGGGTTGACAAAATTTTTCTCAATACCATGCATTCCACACGTCGGATCTTCACGCTGTCGCTTCTCACCGTGCTTTCGACTTCACTGTTTATGCAGATTCTCCACCTCTTCGAAGCCTGCAAATCGGTCATTTCCGCCTTCAAGTTCTCCAATTCGGTGCTCAAATGATTGAGACAAGCTGTGAGCTTGCACAATATATTGATCGAATTCCGCCTGTATCTCAAATCATTTCGATCAGCATCTGACTGTAAATATATCTCTGTATTAAAGTTTTGTTAGTGGGTGCATATTCATGATATGCGCCACCTATGGTTTCATTCGAAAAAAAGACCTCCCCTCGATTGAACGAGTATAATGTTGGCGCAGGGAATATGTTGGATATATTATATGAGGATGCTTTTATAAACATTGGAGGGATTTGAAGAAACATAGTGCATAAAGTATTTGAAATCTTTTTGCCCTTTTGAGTACAATTTCACTGTATATCAGCAGAGTTTTTTTTTTTTATCAGCAGAAGTTTTTTTTACAGAATGCATTCAATCATCTCTATTGTAGGAATAGTTCTCACTGGCAAGGAGAACTATCCTGAATGGTCCTGGATGATAAAAGACACCCTTATCTTCAATGAGTTGTGGAAAGGAGTGTGTGTCGGAGAAGGAGACAATGATCCAGTGCAGCCTACATCATACAAAGAGCTCGTCATTTGGGAAAACAAGAACATCAAAGCCTATGAATTAATCGCAACATCTGTAAATGAAGAAGTAAGTCGCCATATTTCATCATATTCAACTGCCTTTGAAGCTTTACAAAAGCTAAAAAAAACTCTATGACTCACATTCTGCACTTGAAGTTGTTCAGCGCATGATTAAACTTTTCACTCTTGAACTGAAAAATAATGATCCTCTTTCTCTTGCATCTGAACTAAAGTCTATAATGCATGATATCAAATCCACTAAGGTTGAGCTGGATATCCCTCTTATTGCTTTTTTCAAGGCACTCTATCCTACTTACTCCAATTATCTTGAATCTTTACAAGCAAATGGAAATCTTAAAGATATAACCTTTGACTCTCTTGTGAAAAAGTTTGCTGAAAGAGAGAAAGCCTTTGGAAAGAAGACAACCCCTGAATCTTCTGAAGACACTATGTGCCTTGCTCATAAAGAAAAGCATCTTGCTCAAGATTCTATAAGAGGAAGAGGTGGACGAAGAGGAAGAGGAAGATACTTCAGAGGTAGGGGGGGCAGACATTCTCAAGGAGAAAACGCAGACTTACATTGCATTCGCTGCAAAAGAAATGGATCACATGATGCCTCTACATGCAAGCTACCATGGGACAAAATTGAGCATAAAAGAAACTAAAAGAAAGGTAAAACTGATGATACAGACAAAGGTAAAGCACCTGAATCCGCTCACTATATTGAGGCACAATGTAACATTGGAGTAAATGAAGATTTGTTTAATGTTTCACTTGCTTCTTCGAAAAATGATTGGATGCTTGATTCAGGAGCAACCTATCATATGACTCATAGAAAAGTTTTTTTTTGAAGATTTCACTGACAATGTTGATGGAGCAGTATACTTTGCAGATCAGTCAAAAATCAAGCCATCAGGGCTTGGCACAATCAGGCTTAAATTGCTTGGTCTTCCAGACTTTCTTCTGGATCATGTTCTTTATCTCCCACAGCTCAAGAGAAACTTGCTGTCCTTGGTCCACATCCGCCAGCAAGGTCACTCCATTCATATGTTTGATGGCAAGCTTGAGGTAAGAAAAGCTTCTGACCACTCACTTGTCATGAGGGGAATAGAAGAAGAAAGACTTCTGAAACTACAAGGAACCTTTGCTCATGGACAACATTTCTCATATATTTCTCATCATGAAGAAGGTACACTTCCATCAAGTTTATTATGGCATGCTAGATTTGGACATTTAAACTGTGACAGTCTCCGCTTATTGACGAAAAATGGTGTTGCTTGTTTGCCTACAATTCCTAGGAAACATAAGCAATGTGATGCTTGCATTCTAGGAAAGCATAGCAAACAGTCTTTTCATGATTCACTTTCAAGAGCACATAGGAAGCTTGAACTCATTCATTCAAATTTATGTGGTCCAATGCCTGTTCCTTATGCAAATGGAAATAAATATATCATGACATTTATTGATGATTACACCAGAATGTGCTGGGTTTATTTATTGAAGAACAAATCTGATGCTTTTCAAACATTCAAGAATTTTCATAAATGGATTGAAAATGATGCACAATCTCATATTGGGTCTATTCGCACTGATAATGGAAAAGAATACACATGGGATCAAACATCAAACAACTGTGCCTTATAATCCCCAACATAATGGTGTCGCTGAAAGAATGAATAGAACAATCTTGAATATGGTACGATCCATGCTTTTCTTCAAAAATGTAAAGATAATGTTTTGGGCTGATGCTGTTCTATGTGCTGCATATATAAAGAATATATGTCCATCTAATGCTATAAGAAACAAGACTCCTTATGAATTGTGGTATGGACATGTTCCTTCGGTAAAACATCTCAGGATCTTTGGTTCCACCTGTTATGTTTTGATACCAAAGGTACATAGAAACAAACTTGGTGCTAGAAGTCATAAGTGTATCTTCCTGGGGTATTCAAACACCTCCAAAGCATACCGCCTCTATGATGAAGCAAATAAAAAGTTGTATCTAGAGATGTAATTTTTCGTGAATCATCCAAATCTGACAATGTTGTTGAGCGGCAACTTGATCGCTTGGATAGATTCGCAAAAACGAAATCATTTCAAGAATTTGATAATCAGATTCCACATCTTGAAGGGGGGGTTCCTATACTAGATCAACATGTGAAATCTTCTTCTGAAGAACAATCTCCCCTGCATGAAACTCCAACAACGGATGATGCTTTAAGTGATGTAATTGATAGAATTGGGAGACTCAATCTTGATTCAGTCCAACTCAATCAACAGAGCAGCCTGGACCATCTCAGAAAGGTCCCCCGAAGTGGCTGACAAAGACACTTGAAAGTGTTCATCCTGATGAAATTGGAAAAACAGGAACCAGAAATTCAAACCGACAAAATGGAGGTGATGTAGATGACTCTAATTCACTTGTTGATATGGATGTTACTTATGATTGTGAATTGAACTTGTTTACAGATTTTGAACCAACTTCCTTCAAAGAAGCTGCTTCTCATGATGAATGGAAAGAAGCAATGCAAAAGGAGTATGATGCCCTCATAAAGAATGGCACTTGGAAGCTGGTTGATCCTCAATTTGGAACAAAACCAATTGGCTGCAAGTGGGTCTACAAGAACAAGTACAAAGCTGATGGCTCACTTGACAAGCACAAAGCTAGGCTTGTGGCAAAAGGTTTTGCACAGAAGGAAGGGGTCGATTATGAGGAAACTTTTGCCCCCACATCAAAATGGGCCACCATCCGGACACTCTTTGCACTAGCAGCTCAGAACGGTTGGAAAGTCCATCAAATGGATGTAAAAACTGCCTTCTTGAATGGAGATCTAAAAGAGAATGTTTTTATGTCCCAGCCTGAAGGATTTGCTATGAAAGGACATGAACAAAAAGTATGCAAACTTGTGAAGTCCTTGTATGGCCTCAAACAAGCACCGCGAGCCTGGTATGAAAAACTAACCGAACATCTTCTGAAACTCAACGTCAATCATTTTGATCTTGATGATGCAACTTTATTTGTCAAGAAAGTTGGAAACATAGTTGTATATCTTGTGGTATATGTAGATGATCTTTTAATGACAGGGAACAATGAAAGCTACATTGCATCCATAAAAAAGGAATTGGGAAAAAGTTTTGAAATGACTGATTTGGGCTATGTTCATTACTATCTTGGCATTGAAGTAACCCAACATCCAAAATCCATATTTCTTTCTCAAAAGAAATACATTGGAGATTTGTTAAACAGATTTGGCACGACAGAGTGCAACCCTCTTTCTACTCCAATGGAACAAAACTTAAAGCTCACATCTATTGAAGGAAAGGAGTTTGAGGATGCAACAAAGTATAGACAGCTTGTAGGAAGTCTCATCTACCTCACTACTACCAGACCAGACATTTCATTTGCTATTGGAATCCTCTCCAGGTTTATGCAAAAGCCTTGTGAGGGACATTGGTCTGCTGCTAAAAGAGTTCTAAGGTACTTGAAGGGAACTCAAGACCTTGGAATCAAGTATACACAGGTGGACGACTTCAGCTTGATTGGATACTCTGATTCAGACTTCGATGGAGACAAAGAAACTGGGGTATCTACTTTAGGATATGCTATGAGTCTCGGATCAGGAGCTGTCTCTTGGAGATCACGCAAACAATCAGTTCCAGCAGATTCCACAAGAGAAGCAGAATACGTGGTAGCAGCTGAAGCAAAGAAAGAAATTGTGTGGCTTAGAAAAATTCTTGAAGATTTGTAGGTAAAACAAGTACAATCAACTCCACTCATGATTGACAACACCTCTGCAATAAAGTTGGCCAAGAACCCAAAGTTCCATGATCGTACAAAGCACATCAATACTAAATATCATCTGATCCGACATCATGTTGAGGCCAAAACAATCCATCTCCGTCGTTGTTCCACAAATGAGCAAATTGCAGACATCTTCACCAAAGCGCTTGGAAGAGAAAAGCTTGAAAGATTCAGAACGATGCTTGGACTCACCAACATCCCTTCAGATTAAGGGGGGGAATGTTGACACCTAATCCTTTGCGATTGGGTGAATTTGGAATGTGAACAGTCATCAGAAGATGAACTGAGCAGTCACATTCTTTGTATATAACAATAGCTACCTAATGAAATAAATCGTATCAGTTTTCTGTCAAACTGGAGTTACTCCTGGTCTGACATGAATTGTTATCATAAGATTGAATTATGAAAACTTTAGTATTCATTAGAACATAAATCTGTTGCTTATGTTCTAAATGGTTCAAATATGTAGACTAAGTTGTTTGCTCTTGTGATCCAGATGTTGATACAAAGTTCTACTGGTTGGATTTCCCCTTATCATGTGTGTGGTAATTTCTTCATTTAATTCATGTACTATTGTTATTGAGTTGGCTATGCAATCATCACTTGGAATTTCCATTGTTTGAACTGAAACCTCTAAATATGTTTTAACCTCTGTTGGTTTCTCATCTTCTTGAGTTATGATATTCACTGGATCGATACTTGTTTCTATATCTTCATCTTACAGTGTTACGGTTGGAAACTTCAATATTTTTTCTTGAGAAAGTTGTCCTAACTTGTCATTTAATGACTCTTTGCCATTTTTTAGTTTCTTTATTTTGTAAGAAGGTTTTGGTTATGATTCCTTTCGTCCTTTGAGTTCAAAACCAAGAGGTTGAGTCATGTAAACTTCTTCTTGCAAGTCTCCATTTAGGAAGGTACTTTTGACATCCATTTGCTATACTTTCCAACCTTTTTGATGTTGAAAAATGCAATAAGAAAATCCTAGTTTAATTTTGTCCTTGAATTAAATTAGGAATTAAATTGTAATTCCAATTCTCATAACAACTTGTAATAGTTAACAATGTAAATTTGACCGAGTTGACTAAGTTAATTTGAGTTGGGAGTCTATCTAGAGTCATGTAGAGTGTTTCTTACTTTTTAGGAGCCCTGGTTGAGTTTATTTTGAGTTGTAATTAGTTAATTCAATTTAACGTAGAGTTAAACTAGTTCCAACTGATGGAGGAATTAGTGAGAGATTCGGTTGTGGGGTGTAACCAACACTAATCAACCACTACACTGAAGATTCACTCATAATTAACTCATGCATGTCAGATCAGAGAAAGACTCAATTGAGATTGGAGTTCAGGGACAATGTACTATCACTTGTATAATTATCTGAATTGTACAACTGGTGCATTCAATCAGAGGAAGGCCTATGAGGATTTCACAATTCATAATTAAGGAATTTCCCAATTAAATATGGGATAATTACCAAGGGAACAACACAAAGAAATAAGAGCTTGGCAATGAGCAAAATTGGCTAATTATTGACCTGAGATGGTTTGTGAAGTAGTGAGATAGATTGAGATAGTGCAGAGGTTGCTCAGGCTTGAGAAAAACATTGTAATCTTCTCATATTTTCTGATTAATACAATATACAAATAATAGGGGTTTTTAGCTGTGGCTTTCCCAAGAAAATTATTGTGTTGTGTGTGATTGAGTTATTTCTCTTTTATGCTTCGTGATTTCATCGATCGTTTATTGTTTTCACTGATGAGTACAATAGATTCAAGTCAATTGTTTTAGCATATTACTGATGCAACCTAAGCCACATATACTTAATGATGCAACCTAAGACGCAAATACCCACAATGTGCAAATAAAATTGCATGTCACACTATGTCAATGTCATGTCCCAAGATGAACACCAATATCAATGGTGAAACCCTCTTAACCCAAAGTTTAAGTCTATTAATTGAATATCTAAGCAGAAACTATCAAACTTTACCATAAAATATTAATCCCGTTTATTTCTATTATAATTCCCATATAATAGAAATATTTCATAACCCAGACTTAAAACTTTACCTTTCCGCCATTCTTCAAACCTTTTCACATATATCGATGCTCTCTTTAGCGAATTAAATCTCCACCATCGATTTCATTCCTCAATCCGATGGTTATCCCATCACCCGATCGCTAACTAGCTTAGCCGATCTCCACTGTTGATCTGTCTCGCTTGATCCAACGGCTATCGCGTCACCCGCTCGCCAACTAGCTTGGCTGATCTCCACCATTGATCAATCCTGCTTGATCCAACGGTTATTGCGTAATCTTGCGTGAAATCATGCACGACCGATATCATATCAAGAGTGTGCGAGAAAAGTAGTTTTATCGTGCTTCGTGTCAGCCGCTAAGGGTAATCGCGTAAAATTTTAGAATACCACTCACAACTTTTAGGCCGAGTGAGATACTGCTTACCGCCTACGAAGACCACTCCATCATTCTGCTAACATGTGGGTTTAATCTCTGCCATTCATCTTCTTGACTTTATTTTGCGCAACTTAATCTTAGCCGTCTGTCGCACACAATCTTGTTCGTTGATCTGACAGATCCAAGGGTTCTTGTACACTGTTACGTTCTTTTGTTTTGTAATGTGTAATATCCCATTCGGGTTTCTGCCTTCGTATTTGTTCATGCCTTACGGTCTTCACTTGTTCTCATCTTGATCTCCGCTCTATTACTCCATTTATTCGCGCCTTTATGCTTCCTTCATAAATCCTTAGGTTTTAGGAAACCTTACAGTTATACCTTCACTGTAACATTGAAGGATTTATCCAATACTGTTTGTGCGTAAAACCATAACACTCTTCTATGCACTTCTTCTTTGATTTTGCACACCTGCAACCTATGTTATGCAGAATTACTCAAATCCACACATAGCTTATATTCAGTTACTCAATACACCACACAAACTCAGAAATTGCACTTCTGTATTAATAAACAAACATTTACAGAGTGAATTCCTTTTCGCCTGATCTTCTATATCAGTGGCCTTTCCTTTCCTGCTCGTAGGCCTAACTAACTGACGGTCTGGATGACTAACTGACTAACCGACTCTATGCCTTTTAGGCTTACATTTATACAAAAGGTTTCGTTAACCAATTCTGGTTCAGATCCTTAATTTGTTGGACTAAATCCTGAATATCTTCTAAGTCCACTTTTGTCTCCACTAATCCCTAAGGATCCTCTTTAGTTCCACAAATCACAAAACCAATTCCTAATCTAAGACTTACAATTGATTTCCAAATCTCTCAATCCCCACTAATCACTCATCATCACTCATGTTCTCCTACATTCGAGAGCATTTACAAATATCCTCACAATATCTAATTAATTCCTATTCCAATCACTCAAAACATTAATAATTACATTAATTTGATACATAGGAATCCAACTTCCTTGAAAACACAAGACCCCCTAAGTTAACTAGAATATAATGAAATTGTTGAGCTAAATGCTCCTGCATCAGACTCCCAAGGTTAAAATAATCATGATCTCCTGATCATGTGCTTCCGACCTTTGTCCTCTTGGATCCCATACTTTGTTCTGTAATTTGTCTTTAGTTGTTTTTGTTCTCCAGTTTTCCACACTTTATGTTGCTTTGCCCCACTAGTTATGCCTTCATAGCCTGCTGTTGTCTTTCTCTTGTTGTTGCTTGGTCTTCTTACTGATGCTTTATTTTGAGGAACCTTCATCATCAATCTTATTATTCTTTCAATATCTATGTCCAATTTATCTTTTGACTGATAATTACTTTGCCATTTGTTGTTGTACTCTGTCCACTCATCTTCAAACTGTTGTTTACTGTCTTCTCTTTGAAGTTGTCGGATTCTTACTACTGCCCTTTCAACCTTACCCTCTTGTGACTTTCCAAACAACCTCTATTCAATATGTAGACATTTACTTTCAAAAAATAAATTGCCTTCCAATCCCACTTGTACTTGATTCCTCACAAATACATCACTATGCTCTTCATAAATTCTAGCATATTTTCCTTTCTCTTCCTTGACAACTCTCAGTAATTGTCCTTCACTTCCTTGACTGATTTTGACAATCAATTTAAATTTTTCAAGCATGGTATCTTCATGCTTTTCTTTTTCCTCATCACCATGTTTGACCTGGAAACTTCCAGTCTTCTTCAGTGCTAAAACTAACTCTTCAACTTGAAACATGTCTGTCTCACTTTCATCAAATCCTGTAATCATAAAACAATTATCAAAATTAAAAATATATGGCCTCATTACCTTTTCCCTTTCTGGTAACATCTCAGTATGCTGCTCTGAGTTTTCCTTCAATTCCTTTGTCAACACATTAGTATGTTGATTTAACCTCTCCTTTATATCATTTGTTTCAATGATATCTCTGTGCTCTGGTTCACAATAATGAACTCCTCCTTTTGTAATGTCAATTCGCTGAAATTTTATTACCATCCCCTTTTCCTTATGATTGTCTTTCACGACAATTTCTTTGTCTTCCTTTTTCAGCAATTTATCCTGGGTATACATCCTCTGCTTTTCCAAGTCCTTTGAAAGTCTAATTTTCCATATAACTCAGTAATTTCAATTGGAATAGAATTTGGAAATTTCATGCAATTTTATATACCTTCCTTTGTTATTGATCAATCATGAGATGTCCTTTCTCCCTTTGCTAAATATTTTGCATAGTCTTCTCCTTTCTTCAATTCTATGATTGTCTTTTCTTTGTCTTGAGACAAATCTGCCTCCCCTTCTCCTTCAATACACTTTGCCTTGTTTTCTCTCTGTAAACCTTCTTCAAGAGCTATCCTTGCCCCATCATCTGCATTAATATTCTCCTGCATGTGTTCTTCATTAATAATATTAATCAAATTCATTAGATTACCTCTTTGAGATAATATTCCTTCGTTCTTCATTAGAATAAGATCCCGATCTTCCATCTCTATGACAACTTTAAATGATTGTCTTCTCTCATTAAGTAACTCATCCATAGACTCTTTCTGCTATAACCAGTCAAATTCTTCCTCTTCTGAGAAATTTTCTTTGTCACCTTTTACTTCAAGATCTTCATCCATCCTAAAGACATCTTTATAAAGTTGCTTTTCTCCTACAATACCTGCAATCATACACAAATTATCAGTTTTAAAAACATAAGACCTTGTGGTCTCACTTGATGCTTCACTCATCATATCTCCTTGCTGTCTTAAATTCTCACAATAATTCGTAAGATCTTCCACAGATCTCCAGTCTTTATCTTCACCTACGAAGACCGCTCCATCATTATGCTAACACGTGGGTTTAATCTCCACCATTCATCGTTTTGACTTTATTTTTCACGACTTAATATTAGCCATCTATCACACATTCTTGTTCGTTGATCCAACCGATCCAATGATTCTTGTACACTGTTACTTTCTTCTGTTTCGTAATGTGTAATAGCCCATTCGGCTTTCTGCCTTCATATTTGTTCATGCCTTACGGTCTTCACTTGTTTTGATCTCAATCTCTGCTCTGTTACTCCATTTCTTTACGCCTTTATGCTTCCTTCATTAATCCTTAGGTTTTAGGAAACCTTACAATTATACCTTTGCTGGAACATTCAAGGTTTTCTCCAATACTGTTTGTGTGTAAAACCATAGCACTCTTCTCTGATTCTGCACACCTGCAACCTATGTTACGCAAAATTACTCTAATCCACACAATTTATAATTCAATTACTTAATACACCACACAAACTCAGAAATTGCACTTCTGTATTAATAAACAAACATTTACACAGTGAATTCATTTTCACCTAATCTTCTATATCAGTGGCCTTTCCTTTCGTGCCCGTAGGCCTAACTGACTGACTAATTCAGTGAATGACTCACTGAATCTATGCCTTTTAGGCTTACATTTATACAAAAGGTTCCGTTAGCCAATTCTGGTTCAGATCCTTAATTTGTTGGACTAAATCCTGAATATCCTCTCAGTCTACTTTTGACTCCACTAATCCCGAAGGATCCTCTTTAGTTCCACAAATCACGAAACCAATCCCTAATCTAAGACTTAAAATTGATTTCCAAATCTCTCAATCCCCACTAATTACTCATCATCACTCATGTTCTCCTACATTTGAGAGCATTTACAAATATCCTCACAATATCTATTAATTCCTATTCCAATCACTCAAAACATTAATAATTACATTAATTTGATACATAGGAATTCGACTTCCTTGAAAACACAAGACCCTCTAAGTTAACTAGAATATAATGAAATTGCTAAGCTGAATGCTCCTGCATCAGACTCCCAAGGTTAAAATAATCATGATCTCCTGATCATGTGCTTCTGACCTTTTTTCTCCTGGATCCCATACTTTATTATGTAATTTTCCTTTGGTTGCTACTGTTGCTTGTTTCTGTTCTCCGGATTTCCACACTTTATGTTTCTTTGCCCCACTAGTTATGCTTTCACAACCTGCTGCTATCTTTCTCTTGCCGCTACTTGGTCTTCTTACTGTTTCCTTATTCTGAGGCACCTTCATCATCAATCTTATTATTCTTTCAATCTCTATGTCTAATTTATCTTTTGACTGATAATTACTTTGCCATTTGTTGTTGTACTATGTCCACTCATCTTCAAACTACTATTTACTATCTTCTCTTTGAAGTTGTCGGATTATTACTACCGCCCTTTCATCCTTACCCTCTTGTGACTTTCCAAACAACCTCGGTTCAATATCTGGAAATTTACTTTCAAAAAATAAATTGCCTTCCAATTCCGCTTGTACTTGATTCCTCTCAAATACATCACTACGTTGTTCATCAATTCCAACATATTTTCCTTTCTCTTCCTTGACAACCCTCAGTAATTGTCCTTCACTTCCTTGACTGATTCTGACAATCAGCTTAACTTTTTAAAGCATGGTATCTTCATGCTTTTCTTTTTCCTCATCACCATGTCTGACCTGGAAACTTCCAGTCTTATTCAGTTCTAAAACTAACTCTTCAACTTTAAACATGTCTGTCTCATTTTCATCAAATCCTGTAATCATAAAACAATTGTCAAAATAAAAAATATAAGGCCTCATTACCTTTTCCCTTTCTGGTAACATCTCAGTATGCTGCTCTGAGTTTTCCTTCAATTCATTTGTCAACACATCAGTATGTTGATTTAACCTCTCCTTCATATCGTCTGTTTCAATGATATCTCTCTACTCTGGTTCACAATAATGAACTCCCCCTTTTGTAATGTCAATTTGCTGAATTTTTTTTACCATTCCCTTTTCCTTATGATTGTCTTTCACGACAATTATTTGTCTTTCTTTTTCAACAATTTATCCTGAGCATACATCCTTTGCTTTTCCAACTTCCTTCTTTGAAAGTCTAATTTTCCATATAACTCAATAATTTCAATTGGAATAGAATTTGGAAAGTTCACACAATTTTCTATACCTTCCTTTGTTATTGACCAATCATGAGATGTCCTTTTTCCCTTTGCTAAATATTTTGCATAACCTTCTTCTTTCCTCAATTCTGTGATTGTCTTTTCTTTGTCTTGAGACAAATCTGCCTCCCCTTCTTCTTCAATACACTTTGCCTTGTTGTCTCTCTGTAAACCTTATTCAAGAGCTATCGTTGCCCCATCATCTGCATTAATATTCTCCTGCATTTGTTGTTCATTAATAACATTAATCAAATTCATTAGATTTTATCTATGGGACAATATTCCTTCGTTCTTCATCAGAATAAGATCCCGATCTTCCATCTCTATGACAACTTTAAATGATTGTCTTCTCTCATTAAGTAACTCATCCATAGACTCTTTCTGTTGTATCCAGTCAAATTCTTCCTCTTCTGACAAATTTTCTTTGTCACCTTTTACTTCAAGATATTCATCCATCCTGAAGACATCTTTACAAAGTTGCTTTTCTCTTGCAATACCTGCAATCATACACAAATGATCAGTTTTAAAAACATAAGACCTTGTGGTCTCACTTGATGCTTCACTCATCATATCTCCTTGTTGCCTTGAATTCTCACAATAATTCATAAGATCCTCCACAAATCTCCAGTATTCATTTTCACCCAGAACTTCACCTTGTTCTGCTTCACAAATGGAAACTTCCATTTCCAACTCAGCTTCTCTGAGTCCTTCCACTAGCCACTTCACTTGCCTATGATGTCGCCTTTTCTGCAACTTAGGCCACTTCATTGCCTTTTTCCTCAAGACCCAACCTTGTCTTTGGTTTTCCTCTAGTAGCATCCTTAATACATTGAAATGTTCTTTTAACTCCGCAATCTCCTTGTCACGCTCCTCTTGACTCATTCTCTTTCCATTTACCTTGGCATCCTCCTTCCTCACTTTTCTTCTGTTGTGGTCTTTCTCATAACCTCTGTTATCTCTGTTATGACTATCAATAGTCATCCTCTTTTCTATCTTCATGAGTTCCCCACTCACATACTATGAGCTGCATTAAAACCTCTGCAACATCAAGTCCTCCCTGCTGCCACATACCTCACCAAGCTTTCCACTGTACTTGGTGGTTCTTTATTATGTGGAACCTCTTTGAGTACTTCTCTTTGCTCCTTCTAGGCTTCAACTCAGCTGCACCTTTTAAGAACACAACTGTCCTCGTGTATTTTAATCACAATGAAATACTAGGTTCTATCACCTCTACTTTTACTCATAAATTCTTACCAACTTTATTTATCCCTTAGCAATTCTACCCACATCCTCTATGGAATTTCTTTTATGATATTCCCATGAGCTGCAACAAAACCTCTGCAGTAACAAGTCCCTCTTGCTACATGATACCTCACTAATCTTCCCTCTTTTGAGCTCAGTCTTTTGGCAACTCTCTCATTATTTATTTTGGAACCAATTGAGCACTCCTTGCTCTAGATTGCTACAATCTTCTCACCTTCTTATGCCGCTACCTTTAAGACCTCTACATGATCTTGTTCTACCATTCACCTGCACTTTGAATGGATTGTTCTTTGTTTCCTCTGCATCTACAAATTCTGCTACACTTTATCTCTGTGTGCCTACTGTTTGTAAGATTTAAAATCTGATATCCTCTTGTCTGCCTACACACCTTCAAAACATAACTCTGTTCTAAGTTTTCTCAAAAAATTCTTACACAAAATTTCCTTGTTCTGCTCTGATATCAAATGATGCCACCTAAGACGCATATACTTAATGATGCAACTTAAGCCACAAATACCCACAATATGCAAATAAAATTGCATGCCACACCATGTCAATGTCATGTCCCAAGATGAACACCAATATCAATGGTGAAACCCTCTTAACCCAAAGTTTAAGTCTTTTAATTGAATATCTAAGCGAAAACTTTCAAACTTTACCATAAAACACTAACCCTGTTTATTTCTATTATAATTCCCATATAATAGAAATATTTCATAACCCACACTTAAAACTTTACCTTTCCTCCATTCTTAAAACCTTTACACATATATCGATGCTTTCCTTAGCGAATTAAATCTTTGTCGTCGATCTCATTCCTCAATCCGACAATTATCGCGTTACCCAATCGCTAGCTAGCTTAGCCAATCTCCACCATTGATCTGTCTCGCTTGATCCAACAACTATCACGTCACCTGCTCACTAACTAGCTTGGCCAATCTCCACAGTTGATCAATCCTGCTCGATCCAATGGCTATCACGCAATCTCGTGTCAAAATTGTGCATGACGGATATCAAATTGAGAGCGCGCGAGAAACAGTAGTTTTCTCGTGCTACGTGTCGGCCGCTAAGGGTAATCGCGTAAAATTTTAGAATATCACTCACAACTTTTAGGCTGAGTGAGATACTGCTTACCACCTATGAAGACCGCTCCATCATTCTGCTAACATGTGGGTTTAATCTCTGCCATTCATCTTCTTAACTTTATTTTGCGCAACTTAATCTTAGCCGTCTGTCGCACACAATCTCATCCGTTGATCTGACAGATCCAATGGTTCCTGTACAATGTTACGTTCTTTTGTTTCGTAATGTGTAATAGCCCATTCGGGTTTCTGCCTTCGTATTTGTTCATGCCTTACAGTCTTCACTTGTTCTCATCTTGATCTCTGCTCTATTACTCCATTTATTCGCGCCTTTATGCTTCCTTCATAAATCCTTAGGTTTTAGGAAACCTTACAGTTATACGTTCACTGTAACATTGAAGGATTTATCCAATACTGTTTGTGCGTAAAACCATAACACTCTTCTATGCACTTCTTCTCTGATTTTGCACACCCGCAACCTATGTTATGCAGAATTACTCAAATCCACACATAGTTTATATTCAGTTACTCAATACACCACACAAACTCAGAAATTGCACTTCTGTATTAATAAACAAACATTTACAGAGTGAATTCCTTTTCGCCTGATCTTCTATATCAGTGGCATTTCCTTTCCTGCTCGTAGGCCTAACTAATTGACGGTCTGGATGACTAACTGACTAACTGAATCTATGCCTTTTAGGCTTACATTTATACAAAAGGTTTCGTTAACCAATTCTAGTTCAGATCCTTAATTTGTTGGACTAAATCCTGAATATCTTCTAAGTCCACTTTTGTCTCCACTAATCCCTAAGGATCCTCTTTAGTTCCACAAATCACGAAACCAATTCCTAATCTAAGACTTACAATTGATTTCCAAATCTCTCAATCCCCACTAATCACTCATCATCACTCATGTTCTCCTACATTCGAGAGCATTTACAAATATCCTCACAATATCTAATTAATTCCTATTCCAATCACTCAAAACATTAATAATTACATTAATTTGATACATAGGAATCCAACTTCCTTGAAAACACAAGACCCCCTAAGTTAACTAGAATATAATGAAATTGTTGAGCTAAATGCTCTTGCATGATTCAGACTCCCAAGGTTAAAATAATCACGATCTCCTGATCATGTGCTTCCGACCTTTGTCCTCTTGGATCCCATACTTTGTTCTGTAATTTGTCTTTAGTTGTTGTTGTTCTCCAGTTTTCCACACTTTATGTTGCTTTGCCCCACTAGTTATGCTTTCAAAACCTGCTGTTGTCTTTCTCTTGCTGCTGCTTGGTCTTCTTACCACTGCTTTCTTCTGAGGCACCTTCATCATCAATATTATTATTCTTTCAGTCTCTATGTCCAATTTATCTTTTGACTAATAATTACTTTTCCATTTGTTGTTGTACTCTGTCCACTCATCTTCAAACTGCTGTTTACTATCTTCTCTTTGAAGTTGTCGGATTATTACTACCGCCCTTTCATCCTTACCCTCTTGTGACTTTCCAAACAACCTCTGTTCAATATCTGTAAATTTAATTTCAAAAAATAAATTGCCTTCCAATTCCCATTGTAATTGATTCCTCTCAAATACATCACTATGTTGTTCATCAATTCCAGCATATTTTCCTTTCTCTTCCTTGACAACCCTCAGTAATTATCCTTCACTTCCTTGACTGATTCTGACAATCAGTTTAAATTTTTCAAGCATGGTATCTTCATGTTTTTCTTTTTCCTCTTCAGCATGTCTAGCCTAGCAACTTCCAGTCTTCTTCAGTTCTAAAACTGACTCTTCAACTTGAAACATGTCTGTCTCATTTTCATCAAATCCTGTAATTTAATTAGAATTAAAAATATAAGGCCTCATTACCTTTTCCCTTTCTAGTAACATCTTAGTATGCTTCTATGAGTTTTCCTTCAATTCCTTTGTCAACACATCAGTGTGTTGATTTAACCTCTCTTTCATATTATCTGTTTCAATGATATCTCTCTTCTTTGGTTCACAATAATGAATTCCTCCTTCTGTAATGTCAATTTGCTGAACTTTTATTACCATGCCCTTTCCTTATGATTGTCTTTCACGACAATTTCTTTGTCTTCCTTTTTCAGCAATTTATCCTGAGTATACATCCTTTGCTTTTCCAACTTCCTTCTTTGAAAGTCTTATTTTTCATATAACTCAATAATTTCAATTGAAATAGAATTTGGAAATTTCACACAATTTTCTATACCTTCATTTTTTATCATATGTCCTTTCTCCCTTTGCTCAATATTTTGCATATGCCTCCCCTTCTTCTTCGATACACTTTGCTTTGTTGTCTCTCTGTAAACCTTCTTCAAGAGCTATCCTTGCCCCATCATCTGCATTAATATTCTTCTGCGTTTGTTCTTCATTAATAACATTAATCAAATTCATTATCTTACCTCTCTGAGACAATATTCCTTCGTTCTTCCTCAGAATAAGATCCTGATCTCCCATCTCTATGACAACTTTAAATGACTGTCTTCTCTCATTAAGTAACTCATCCATAGACTCCTTTTGCTGTATCGAGTCAAATTCTTCCTCTTTTGAGAAATTTTCTTTGTCACCTTTTACTTCAAGATCTTCATCCATCCTGAAGACATCCTTACAAAGTTTCTTTTCTCCTGCAATACCTACAATCATACACAAATTATCAGTTTTAAAAAAATAAGACCTTGTGGTATCTCTTGATGCTTCAGTCATCATATCTCCTTGTTGTCTTGAATTCTCACAATAATTCAAAAGATCTTCCACAAAACTCCAGTCTTCATTTCACCCATAACTTTACCCTGTTATGCTTCACAAATGGAAACTTCCATTTCCGACTCAGCGTCTCTGAGTTCTTCCACTAGCCACTTCACTTACCTCTATTGTGGCCTTTTCTGCAACTTAGACCACTTCACTTCCTTTTTCCTCAAGACCCAACCTTGTCTTTGGTTTTCCTCTAGTAGCATCCTTAATACATTGAGTTGTTCTTTTAACTCCGTAATCTCTTTGTCATGCTCCTCTTGACTCATTCTCTTTCCATTTACCTTGGCATTCTCCTTCTTCACTTTTCTTCTGTTGTGGTCTTTCTCAGAACCTCTATTATCTCTGTTATGACTATCAATAGTCATCTTCCTCTCTATCTTCATGAGTTCCCCACTCACTTACTATGAGCTGCATTAAAGCCTTTGCAACTTCAAGTCCTCCCTGTTGCCACTTACCACACCAAGCTTTCCTATGTACTTGGTATTTTGGCAAGCACTTGGTTCTCTATTATTTGGAACATCTTTGAGCACTTCTTTCTGCTCCTTCTAGGCTTCAACTCATCTGCACATTTTAAGAACACAACTGTCCTCTTGTATTTCAATCACAATTAAATACTAGGTTTTGTCACCTCTTCTTTCACTCAGAGAATTTTACCAGCTTTCTTCATCCCTTAGAAATTATACCCGGTGGTGAGCTCCAGTATTGCAGCAATAATGCTACAACTCCTGGGACTCCCTTATTTACTTTTATCAACCCGGTAGTTCGTAACAAACTTGGAAGCGACGGTGTTGTATGCACAAGTACTAGCTCTTGCCGCAGCTGTCACTTGGTCAACTGGCACAAGTCCGCTAGGGGCTCAAGCCAACTTCTATGAGCCCCGAGAAGAATATTTTTAACCGATGGACGAAAGCTAATTTAAAGAAGGCTGGTCTACTTGCAGAAAGACATTGAAAAGCTAAAAGAAAACACAAACCCTAGCAAACCCTAATTCTACCAGCTAACCCTACTGATGCAAGAAAGAGGATGCAAGCTACTGAAAGAAATTCCATTGACTTCTAGGAAGGTAAATACATGTATCTAAGCTACTTCTACAGTAACATCTGAGAAAAACATCTTTTTGTATATTTGAATAAGTTGCCAGAGTTATTATGCATATGATTTGAATTTTTTTGGCTGTGCAGAGGTGGATGGGCAAGAAGAGATGCTTGGAAAAGGTCAAGAAGGTTCAGATAGGGCCAAAGGGGTCCCTAACACCCTTCCATACAGGTTCACCGAGTTTCGCTATCAAGAAACCTCATTCGTGAGCCTCTACAGGAAGTCTGCAGGGGTTCTACAGGATGTCTGTGATTTTCTACAGGATGACTGTAGTTTTCTACAGGATGTTCAGAAATGAGGTTTTTGGTGCATGAATGGAGAGGGAAAGGTGAAGGAGTGAGTGTGGAGGTAGGGTGAGGGTTGGATATGGTCTAGGACTTGGTGGATGGAGTTGTGGACAGGTATGGATGGCTGGATTTGGTTCCGGGAAGACTGAAGCAATGTTACACACAAAAATAGGGTTATGGAGAAAATGGTGAACGAGAGGCAAGGATTCTAAGTAGAGCGTGGAGTGGATGGTGATGATGGAGAATAAACAGATGAATGAGTGGTACAGGCGCTCTGCAAGGCATTTTTCCAACTGATCCAACAAAGACTTGTAAATTCAAAAAACCTAATTACGTTGACCTAATCTGCTAGCTGCCAGTAAAGAGAATGAACAGAAGTGTGACCTGCGATGAAACCATGTATTTTAACTCATGCAACTAAGCAAGCAAAAGTCTGAACTTGTAACCAACTTCTACACATGAAAATCAAACACTAGTGATTGCATGGCAAAGCAAAATCAATGTTTTTGTGGGCAGCAAAGTTATCCTGATCCCAGCTCCTGATCCTACTGAAGGAGAGGTGAAACCAGAGATGTTTAATGGCCCTTTTCTTGAAGATTTTTCCTGTTAACAACCTATCAACTAAATCTGAGCATTCAAAAGTCTTTCTAACCAATAACAGCGACCTAGTTAATCAGCAAACTTTAATCTACTTAACGTAAATGTTTTTGCAAATGCATAAAGAACAAATAACAATACATAAAGGATGTCTTAGCACTCGGGTTGGGCCCAACCCCAAGAGCTGCAGGCTCCTATAAAGAACTCAGATCTGTGGCCAAGTAAAGCTGCTTCTCATTATTAAAAAATAATCATCATATGAAAGTTGTACAACAGTAGCTACAATAAAACAGGCTGAGCAAAATGACAGCACTATAGTGCAAAAATAACAATAGTTCCAAAAGTAAACTACGAAGGCTGAGGCCTTCCTACTTATACAATACGAGGGGGCTAGCATCCCTCCTAGATTCAAGGGACTTGGCTGTCCCAACTGCTAGTAAACATTCACTCCTCCAAAAACTGCTTGGTTGCCTTTAAAACTCGTTTTGGTGGCCTGTGGAGCTCGGTGTTGAGGGTGGAGATTTCGAGGAAGGCCATTTAATGCAAGAGAAAACCTCCCTACGAATCCTCACCTCAAGCTTGGTTATCAGCTGACCCATGATTGCTTGGTTTTGATCCATAATTTGTCCAAAAGTCCTGAAATAACCACGTGTTAGCCTCCTAGGTAGAGTGACCACCCTTATTCATTCAAATAACACAAACATACTAAAAAACATGCATAATCTATGAAAATGGAGGATTGAACAAGGACAATTAGGCAAAATGAGCCCAATAGGTTACCCAGTTTAGGGGCTCATCACCTGCATCCTCTGTGGAATTTCCTTTATGATCTTTCCGTGAGCTGCAACAAAACCTCTGCAGTAACAAGTTCCTCTTGCTACATGATACCTCACTAATCTTCTCTCTTTTGAGCTCAGTCTTTTGGCATCTCTCTCATTATCTCCTCTGGAACCAATTGAGCACTCGCTTTAGGTTGCTACAATCTTCTCACCTTCTTATGCTGCTACCTTCAAGACCTTTGCATGATCTTGTTCTACAATTCACTTGCACTTTGAATGGATTGTTCACTGTTTCCTTTGCATGTACAAATTCTGGTACACTTTGTGTGCCTACTGTTTTTCAGATTTAAAATCTGATCTCCTCTTGTCTGCATACACACCTTCAATACATAACTTTGTTCTAAGTTTTCTCAAAGAATTCTTACACACAAAATTTCCTTGTTCTGCTTTGATACCAAATGATGCCACCTAAGCCGCATATACTTAATGATGTAGCCTAAACCACAAATATCCACAATATGCAAATAAAATTGCATGTCACACTATGTCAATGTCATGTCCCAAGATGAACATCAATATCAATGGTGAAACCCTATTAACCCAAAGTTTAAGTCTTTTAATTGAATATCTAAGCGGAAAATATCAAACTTTACCATAAAACATTAATCCCGTTTGTTTCTATTATAATTCCCATATAATAGAAATATTTCATAACCCACACTTAAAACTTTACCTTTCCGCCATTCTTCAAACCTTTGCACATATATCGATGCTTTCCTTAACGAATTAAATCTCTGCCGTCGATCCCATTCCTCAATTCGACAATTATCGCGTCACCTGATAGCTAACTAGCTTAGCCGATCTCCACCGTTGATCTGTCTCGCTTGATCCAACGGCTATCGGGTCACCCGCTTGCCAACTAGCTTGGCCAATCTCCACCTTTGATCAATCCTACTCGATCCAACGGCTATCGTGCAATATTGTGTGAAATCGTGCACGACCGATATCAGATCGAGAGCGCGCGAGAAAGGTAGTTTTCTCGTGCTACGTGTCGGCTGCTAAGGTTAATTGCATGAAATTTTAGAATACCACTTACAAATTTTAGGCCACGCGAGATACTTCTCACCACCTACGAAGACTGCTCCATCATTTTGCTAACACGTGGGTTTAATCTCCGCCATTCCTCTTCTTGAGTTTACTTTGCGCGACTTAATCTTAGCCATCTGTCGCACACAATATTGTCCTTTGATCTGACCGATCCAACAGTTCTTGTACACTGTTATGTTCTTTTGTTTCGTAATGTGTAATAGCCCATTCAGCTTTCTACCTTCGTATTTGTTCACGCCTTATGGTCTTCACTTGTTCTGATCTCAATCTCCACTCTGCTATTCCATTTCTTCACACCTTTATGCTTCCTTCATAAATCCTTACGTTGTAGGAAACCTTATAGTTATACCTTCACTATAACATTGAAGGTTTTCTCCAATACTATTTGTGTGTAAAATTGTAACACTCTTCTATGCACTTCTTCTCTAAGTCTGCACACCTGCAACCTATGTTACGCATAATTACTCTAATCCACACATAATTTATAATTCAATTACTCAATACACCACACAAACTCAGAAATTGCACTTCTGTATTAAAAAACAAACATTTACATAGTGAATTCCTTTTCACCTGATCTTCTATATCAGTGGAATTTCCTTTCCTTCCCGTAGGCCTAACTAACTGACTAACTGACTGACTAGTTCTAAGCCTTTTCGGCTTACATTTACACAAAAAGGTTTTGTTAACCAATTCTGGTTCAGATCTTTAATTTGCTGGACTAAATCCTGAATATCTTCTAAGTCCACTTTTGACTCCACTAATCCCTAAGGATCCTCTTTAGTTCCACAATTCACAAAACCAATTCCTAATCTAAGACTTACAATTGATTTCCAAAACTCTTAATACCCACTAACCACTCATGTTCTCCTACATTTGAGAGCATTTACAAATATCCTCACAATATCTAGTTAATTCCTATTGCAGTCACTCAAAACATTAATAATTACATTAGTTTGATACATAGGAATCCAACTTCCTTGAAAACACAAGACCCCCTAAGTTAATTAGAATATAATGAAATTTCTGAGCTAAATGCTCCTGCATCAATTACAATCTACAATTTGAATCTACAAGGAATTTCTACATGGTATCATAGCTGAAATCACTATACAAGAGGAGAATACGAGTTTTTCTTTTGTAGGAGAAATCAAATTTACAGTATCATACTTATGAGCTAACAAGATGTTGTTCTACGGATTGATACTCTAATATGTCCTTGAGGGTAGTTCGAACTATATTGCTTGGAAGGACAGGATGGAGGCAGTGTTGGAAGACACCTAAGCCAGTTGATGCTCAGGATTTGGCAGAGTGGAGAAAGTGTGTGGAAAAGGTGAGAAGGATTATCCTAGAAGGAGCTCAAGATCATATTGTCTCGAACCTCCATGATCATTAAATTCCATTTGCAGTGTGGAAGGCCTTGACATACCTATTTTGAAGCTACAATGACCACATGAAACTAGCACTCAAGGACAAGCTTAGAAAAAGCAAGATGGAGAAGGGGACACAATCCCAAAGTACTTGACCAAGTTCACCCAATGTCGGGATGAGCTTGGAAGTGTTGGTGTTATAGTTGCTAAAGATGATCTAGTGAGCCTAACACTTATAGGACTTCCCAAGAGCTGGCACAACTACTAGGACTCAGTTAATGGGAGGGAGAAGCTACGAGAGTGAGAGAAATTGTGGTCCTACTTGGTGCAAGAAGAGATTCGATGGAACACTAGGAGATGGATCCTCATCCAAGCATGATGATGAGGAGAAATGTGTCTTAGCTGGAAAGGTGAAGAAAGGGAAGTCATCCCATTCCAAATTAGATTCCAGTCAGGGTGGAAAGAAGAAGGACATGCCAAATATTAAATGTTTCACTGTCATGAGCTAGGACACTTGCTATAAAGTGTCTGCACAAGAAGGCCAGTAAGAATCCATCAGGATGAGTGGAAAGTGAAGCTCTTGCTTCACTATCCAAATTGGATTTGACCCTCATCGCTTGCATGGTGACATCGGTGATGGGTAGTGTCTGGTACCTGGATAGTGGAGCCTCATTCCATATGACCGACAACAAAGAGTTCTTCAGTGAATTGGAGGAGAAGGACCTATAGATGCACATCGACATGGGAGATGATGAGTGGTATAGCGCGACCATCATCGATAATATTACCTTTCAAAGGGATTCTGGTTCTTCTCTCACATTTAAATATGTCATGTATGTTCTAGGTTTGAAGAAGAATTTGGTTTCAGGTTCAATGTTGGAGGACTATGGCTACGATGTGATATTTAGCAAGGGAAAGAATTTCTTTCATCACATAGCCTCAGGACAGGTGTAGTGGATCAGGGTTCAGGTGAAGAACCTCTACAACTTGGATGTAAAATACTACACTGCTTTGAGCACAAAATCAGAGAAGGTGCAGAGCCGAGACATCGATGATTTGTGGCATAGAAGATTGGGTCACTTGCACCATGGAGCTTTGAAGATCATGCAACAAATTTCTACAAGACTTCCCAAGGGTACACTAGAGAAGAGAGACACATGTAAAGGGTGTACATTGGGGAAGTACACCAAAGCTTCCTTTCATGATAAAGACACTTGAGCGCAAGTGATCCTTGATCGAGTTCACTCTGATGTCTTTGGATCGTTCTTAATAGCCTCCATGACCAAGAACATGTATTATGTAATATTTTTTGATGATTTTTCTTGAAGTGTTGGATTTTATTTATGTAGAAGAAATATCATACGTTCATCAAATTTTGTGAATTTAAAGCACTTGTGGAGAAAGATACAGCCAGGAAAGTTAAAGCTCTTAGAAATGATAATAGTGGAGAATATGTGTCAAATGAATTCAAGAAATTTTGTGCATCAGAAGGCATTTGAAGGGAGTTAATAACACCTCATAACCCACAACAGAATGGGGTGGTTTAAAGGAAGGAAAAAATTATGATGTGAGTGACACGAGCAATGTTACATGAGCAGGGCCTGCTGTTGCACTTTTGGGCTGAAGCATGCAACACAACTGTTTTTTTGAAGAATAGAATCCCTCGTTGAATTGTTAGGATGAGTACACCAGAAGAAGATTTTTCAAGTATGAAACTAGATGTGGCACACTTCAAGATATTTGGTTAATTAGTCTACTGTCATATTACCAAGGATGCATGGAAATAGCTAGAGCCAACCACTGAGTTGGGTATATTTATGGGGTACACTCATACACCTCACAACTATCAGGTGTACCTTCCATCCAACAAGATGACAATGGTTCGTGGAGATGTAAAGTTAGATGAAGAGAAGGCCATGAGATTTTCTCTTGATAGGGAACTTCAGTTATAGTCTAATGAGGAGCTTTTAGATCCAAAGGAGGAACCTCAGGATGATGTGGAGCAGCCACATGCTGAGGAGAAGAGAGTGGAATCTCCCACTCATGCAGAGAATTCCAGAGATGGAAGGAAGCGCACCAGAGAGGCTGACAGATTGATGCATGATGCTAGAGAGAATGTGGGAGCACCCACATCACAACATAGGCAGAGGACGTCACCAGTTCGGTAAACTTGATACATGGATCTAATGAGTGAGAGTATAGAGGTTGAGCCATCCTCATTCGAGGAAGAAGTAAAACAAACAATATGGGTTGATGCCATGGTTGATGAGTATTACTCCATTATCAGAAACAATGTTTGGGAAATTGTCCCAACACCAACAAACAAGTTAGTGGTGAGTTCTAGATGGATTTACAAGGTAAAAAAAATAACATATGGGAGTGTTGAGAAACACAAGGCCATATTTGTGGCCAAAGGGTTCTCTCAGGTTGAGGGAATTGATTACGATGAGACCTTTGCTTTAGTAGGAAGGTACTCTTCAATCATATCTATTCTAGCATTGTCAGTGCAGATAGGATGGAAGATACATCATATGGATGTGAAGACAACATTCCTCAATGGTATGGTTGAGGAAGAGGCATATATTGAGCAACCAAAAGGATTTGAGACCTTCAACTGAGAGTCGCATGTGTGCAGACTCAAGCAAGTGTTGAATGGCTAAAGCAAGCAACCCGTGCTTGGTACACTAGGACTGACAACTATTTCACCAGGTTGGGCTTCACCAAAAGTGAAAGCATATGTGAACCTTTACCATATTGTGGTTGAAGGTAAATTGTTGATTATAGTATTATATGTCGACGATTTGATTCTAAAAGGTGATGAGAAGCTGATAAAATCTTGCAAAGAGGATCTTGAAAGATATTTTGAGATGAAAGACCTAGGGCTCGTGCATTAATTTCTTGGTATGGAAGTATAGAAAGGAGATGAGGAACTATTTGTCTCTCAGGGAAAGTATGCCAATGAGACACTGAAGAAGTTCCACATGGAGAGAAACAAACCCATGGAGACTCCTCTAGCAGGTAATTAGAGGAAGGAAGATGCTAATTCAGGTGAAGTAGTGGAGGCTACTATTTATAGACAGTTTGTGGGTTCACTTATGTATTTGGTGAACACACGACCGAACATATGTTTTGCAGTTAACCAGCTTATTCAAGCCATGGTTAAACCAACCAAAATTTATTGGAAGGTAACTAAACATGTGTTGAGATACCTTAGAGGCACCACTCAGTTTGGTCTTTGGTACAGATGGACAGAAGGAGTGAAGCTTGAAGGCTTCACAGATGCAGATTGGGAGGGAGTGTATCCAATAGAAAGAGAACGTCAGGGGAATCTTCAGTATTGGGTTAGCAATAGTTTCTTGGTACAACAGGAAGCAAAGATAAGTTTCACTCAGTTCAAGAGAATCAGAGTACATGGTTGCTAGTCAAGAAACTTGTGAGGCTATATGGATGAGGAAGATTGTTATGAATATTATTCATAACAAATAGCTAAATTAAATAAATATAAATATTATTTAGGTTAATTAGTCATTAAAATTAAGTGAAAAGGCATGTCTAAAAGACATGCCCATTCACGAAAGGTCACCTACTGAGGTATAAAATAAGGGTCCTCATTGTACATTCAAATCATCTTATACATTTTTTATATAATAATAAATAATTATTTTAAATACCTTATGTGTATTTTAACATTCAAGTTACTAGCTATCAAGTTTTTGTGCTTTAGCATAAGTTTTTATGCTACTGTGGTATCAGAGCCATGGCACATGATATAATCATGCGGGCCTATGAACGTAGTTCACTGCACAATGTGCCATTACGTCCATATCCTGATTATGTTGAAAAGTTTAGTATTCAACGTTTAGAAAAATCATGTGCAAAAATTAAAGCATGCCGAAAGGAAATTTCAGTTGAAGAGGAAGGGGTTAGTGATGATGACGATGATGATGATCTGGTTATTGTAACTGGGGATGAACAACAGCCCATTACCATAGTGGACACTGAGTGGGGTGAAGAAGGGCTGCAATTTCCATTAGAAGGGAAAATGTCTCTCACAGCTCCTCCTCTCCCCCCACCTCCTATCAGAGACGACCGTGGTACTGGAGTTTCAGCACTCAATTCACATTATTCACAATATAAGTATGTGAGAAGAGGTGCTGCAGTAGTCTCTAGGACTGTACCAAGTAACAATGGAGTTGTGCATAATCAATCCAAGCCTTCTGTCTTCAATGGAGGTGCTAGGGGACCAGGAAGAAATGAATGGTGTTGTAGTGGAGACAGAGGCCACATGTAGAGGAGTTTTCATTTTGGGGTTGGAATGCCACCTTGGAGGGGTGGTTCTATGTCAAGGATGCAAAATGGTTTTGAGTTCACTCTTCCACCCAAAAAAACCATAGTTGACATCAATGTTGATAAGTTTGAGGAGAAACACTCGCGTCACCCTGGGATAGGTGTCTTATATTTTTTCAACTTTGACCTGGATGAAGATAGTTGGAAGCATTATTATAGGCAACTGGAACAACATCGATTGGAGTCAACTATGTAAAGCAAGATCTGTGTTTATGAAAGTGGGCGATCGGAGCAGGATTATAATCCGGACCTACCTCCAGAGTTGGCAGCTACTGCAGGTTTGATTGAAGTATTGGGAGAAAATATAGAACATAGCAAAGATACTGGATCATTGGCTGGAACAGTTTTAGCACGAGGGCGACCACAATTCCCAACTGGCAGAGCTATACAGGTTGAAAGTGGCATTGGTGATCGGCTTCCTTAATTAGATGTTAGGCGGTCACGCCTTCGTGACTCTGACGCAATTATACAGATTGTCTTGCATGATGCTACAAAAGATGGTTCTGCTACTCCTATAAATGCACCTGAAACTGTTGATAACAGAAGCCTTGAAACTGTTGATGGCACAAGTCGAAGAGATGAGCCCAGAAAGGTGAGCCATGAAATTGAAGGGGATTAGAAAGAATTTGATGTATGTTATTCTTTGCAGGAGATACACGCTGCAGGTAAATGGGAAAGAGGAACTTCGCATGTTAGAACCCGCACTAGTGGAAAATTTGTTCCACAAAATGCCGATGATATCAACTGCAGTGAGAACTTAAATCACGGGATTTCTATTGTGCAAAGGCCCCAGATCACGAAAACATTTTCACATGATCCAGTTCTCTTATGAATGCTAGTTAATGCCATAATTATCGCCATTACGAAAGAAATGCCTTGGCAGTATCCATTTGTGTCCCCAAAAATGTAGTTTATCACAAAAGAGTGGCACCCTAATATCAACGAGAATGACAGCGGATCGAGCGAGAGTTCGCATTATTTAGATATTGATGGAGAAGGTGAAGTGCAATATTTAAAGGAGGCATCTATTGATACAGTGCTGAAGCTCATAGACGTTTTCTTGATGTACAACCCTAATTTCTCTCGCAATGGCGATTTCTCCATTGAACGTCTGTATGAGATCCTTGACAGCATCCCTCCCAAAGTGGTTGAAGAAATCCTGGAATATGAAACCTCAGACTCAAAGCAGTCAAATCCACGAAAGAAAAAGTTGAATATTCTGCTGCTGCTTGGACTTCTACTCATGGTGAGTCTTGTTAGAATCTTCCCAAAATCGCGTGGGAGATTTTCTAATTAGGTATTCAGTTCCATGTGAGTATCTTACTCAGATAATAATTTATATATATACCCAAACTATTGGTTTTCTAAGAGCTCAACTTCTGAGAGCAGACTTATATGTTTACGTCGTTGTTGCTCAAACGCCATTGAAGCTTGTCCACGTTGTCACGGACTGTTTAAGCGGGCCTTTACAAGTTTTTCAAAGCCGGTCAAATGACGAGTAGATTCAACGCGACGCTATAATCATTTCGTTATAAATTAATGATATAATTAAATCAATATATATATATAATATATATATATATATATATATATATAATCAATATTAAAAAAAAATAATAGTGTTTAAAAAAAAATTCTCAAAAAAAAGGAACATAATTATTATTAAAAATATATATATATATACAAAGAAAAGTGTTAAAAAAAATAAAAAATCAGTATTAATTAAAAAAATAAAAATTCCAAGGTAATATTACTGATAAAAAAAAATAATAATAAAAAATAAAAATCTAAGGAAATATTACCGATGAGCTAGAAGAGAAGAGGATGGCCAGACTATATACATCGAAGACGACATACACTAAGTGAAGAAAAACCCAAGCGTTAAAGCTTTGAGGACAAAGCTTCCGAAGGGAGAGGCTATGTTATGAATATTATTCATAACAATTAGCTAAATTAAATAAATATAAATATTATTTAGGTTAATTAGTCATTAAAATTAAACGAAAATGCATGTCTAAAAGACATGCCCATTCACGAAAGGTCCATTGCTGAGGTATAAAAGCAGGGTCCTCGTTGTACATTCAAATCATCTTATACATTTTTTATATAATAATAAATAATTATTTTAAATACCTTCTGTGTATTTCAACATTCAAGTTACTAGCTATCAAGTTTTCGTGCTTCAGCATAAATTTTTATGCTATAAAGATCCTTGTTGGGTTATTTGGTTAGCAGATGGATACTACAGTGATTTACTATGACAATTTGAGTTGTATCAAACTCTTTGAGAATCTAACTTTTCATGATCGATCCAAGCATATCGACATCCAGTATCACCATCTACAAGATTGTGTGTAGAGGAGAATCATGTTGTTGAAGTACATTCCTACAGAGGAGTGAGATGCAAATATTTTGACAAAGGCATTGTCAATATGAAAATTTGAGTTTCACAGAGGCAAGATTGGGGTAGTAGATAATCATTTTCTTGTCAAGAGGGAGTGTTGAAAAATGAAATAAGAAAATGCTAATTTAATTTTGTCTTTGAATTAAATTAGGAATTAAATCGTAATTCCATTTCTCATAACAACTTGTAATAGTTAACTAAGTTAATTTGACTTAGTTGGCTCAGTTAATTCATGTTGGGAGTCTAACTAGAGTCATGTAGAATGTCTCCTACATTTTAGGAGCACTGGTTGAGTTTATTTTGAGTTGTAATTATTTAATTCAGTTTAACTGAGTTAAATTCAGTTAAACTAGTTCCAATTGATGGAGGGATTAGTGGGAGATCCAGTAGTGGAGTGTAACCTATAGCAGTGGGGTGTAACCAACCCTGATCAACCAGTAAATTGAAGATTCACTCATAATTAACTCATGCATGTCAGATTAGAGAAATACCCAGTTGAGATTGGAGTTCAGGGACAATTCACTATCAGTTGTACAATTATTTGATTTGTACAAGTGGTGCATGCAATTAGAGGAAAGCTTGAGAGGACTGCGCAATTCATAATTGAGGAATTTCACAATTAAATATGGGTTAATTCCCAAGGGAATAACGCAAGGAAATAAGTGTTTGGTGTTATGTGGACTTATCCCTCTTGCAGACAAGAGCGATCTCCCTAGCCATCAGAGAAATCTAGTAACAAACAACCACGAACTGCTACCTTTCTCTGGACTATGATTGACTTAAAAAAAACACTATGATAGAGGTCACTCACTATTTAATCGAAATGCCTGATGAAGCCCCTTTCAGATATTTCGACCATCTGATTCTCCTCGATGATTTAGAAATATTCCCATTGCTTCCGACAACTTCTCCATGATGTCTTGAAGGAGATCTGCATAGATAGAAGCATACACGAGATCAAAGCATCCAGTATATAACATAGGAGATAAATGAACTAATTAACTCAATCATATATCAAAATTGATCAATATGCAATCATAATCTATGTAGGTCCAATGAATCGTATGAATTATATCAACAAAGACATAATTGAGAAATAACAATTTCCTTTATATTAATAAAATGGAGAACAGACTTACAACCTTGAAGCCTTGATGTTGCAAGTCCATTCCCACAATCTCCAACCCTCTCCTTGAATGAATAGCCTTCCAACTTTATTCTTGCAACATAAGCCTACTTCCAACAGTCTTCCTCAATCCTCAGACCTGCGTTAGCTTTATAGGCCAAGAGTGGGAAGTTTGGGATCCATTTTCCATGGGATGAGATCCACTAATGGTGGGATAGAGGTTCCACAAAGAGAGGGAATAGCTCCATGATGGGAGGGATTAAGGTTGAATAGGCACCCAATCGAAGTTTTTTAGTTGGAATATATACGACTAACAATGCTTCTAGACTTTACTTTTTATTTTTACATTCGTTAAATCATGTGTGTAGGCCACAATGTAAGACAAAGCACACTTATGTGCAGTTTCTAATGGACTCTTCTGCGTATGCGCAAAGATTGATTATGGAACTGCACAGGAAGCCAAAAACAGGGTTTTGATCCATGAGATCCAGGAATTTCACTTTCTTTGGGATAGTTTGGATTCTAACTTTGCAAGGAAATTCTTTGGAACACATTTATGGATAACGAAAGATCCAAATCGATGGTTATTTGCCTAATGCGACAAAATGACGTGTAACACTTGGCAGACAACAAAATTGGCTAAGTATTGATTTGAGCTAGTTTGTAAAGCAGTGAGATAGACTGAGATAGTGCAGAGGTTGCTCGAGCTTGAGAAAAGTATTGTAATATTATCATATTTTTTGATTAATGCAATATATAGGTAGCAAGGGTTTTTAGTTGTGCCTGTCCCCATAAAATTATTTTGTTATGTGTGATTGAATTATTTTTCTTTTATGCTTCATGATTTCATTGATCGTTTATTGTTTCGGCTGATGAGTAGAGTAGATTCAAGTCAATTGTTTTAGCGTATTACAATCTGCAGTTTGAATCTACAAATAATTTCTACATTTGAGTTGACAATACAAGCACCAATATGATGGTGTTCCATTTTTCCATAGGCAAAATTTTTTCCTCATAGTTAATTCCTTTTTGTTGTGCAAAGCCCTTGGCCAAAAGTCTTGCCTTATACTTGCAAATTTCTCTATCTGGCTTCTACTTGATTTGGTAAAATCCATTTTCATCCTATGGGTTTCACATTTTCAGGACAATCAACAAGTTCCTAAGTATTATTTCCCATCACTGACTTATATTCTTCAACCATTGCTTTTTTCCATTCTGAATGTTTTACTTACTCTTTGAATGTGGAGGGTTCAGTAAAATCAGTTGTTACTAAGGAAAAAAATTCTTCATTTCTTTGTGAAATTCTTGTTCCTATTTTGTTCTTTTCATTCGACCTGATATCCTTCAAAACTTGAATGACCCATTTACGCATTGAAAGTTGACTTGTTTGTAGATCTAAATGATCACCGTCATTATAAATCAGATTGATATAAATATAGGTTCTTCGATTATCTAAAGGTTCAAGAGGTGGAGATCCATTATCAGATGATCATATGAATGGGTAGAAGATCCAGTGAAGCAGATGAATTTGATGAATTATTTTATGAAGAAAGTCATTCAATCTCATATCAAGATTGAATTTTCATTCTATTTTTTTTTTTTTTTAGTTTCCAATTTCTGTAGAAGACTCTCTATCTTTGTGGCACTCTTGATTTTTGCTTCATCAAATGTAACTTCTCAACAAACAATAAAGTTTCCATTGTACAACTCAAAATCCCCCAAGTATTTTTTTTTACAAATTCTAGAACCCCGTGACAATTGACAAGATTGATTCGACTCTTATATCCCCCTAGATTTTTTTTTTGTAACTTGTTATGGTTCATGCTTTATATTATGTAAACAAAAAGGAGATTTCACATCTTTATGCATTAAATATCATAAACTTGATCTTCCTTAGCTTAACCATTAAATGTCAAAGATCATATAAGTTTGATAAGAGATAATCTTGTGAATTTTTGTCCTGTAAATAAAATTGTAAATAATTAGAATTGGGACTATACAAAGATGAATAGACCCTTGGAAGATGAAATAAGGATTCACCCCATTGTATAAATTTGACTATACATTAATAGGAATTACATCATGGAGTTACACATCTTAATCTAACATGGTATTAGAGAAAGGCTTTTATGCTCATTTGACTTGCTTAATTGTAACTCCTTTTTTTCATTTTGGTCTATCAATACTGCCTATCCTGCTGTGAGCAACTTATCATTGTTACTTTTTCATTTTGATTCCCACTTCTCTAGCGTTACCCTATTGAAATTGTGCCTTGTAAATCATGTCAATCTGGTCAATTCAATCACAGTCTCTTTGTCAACTCCCTATATGCTTTTTCTTAGGTCACAATTGGTATTTCATGTTGACGTGGTTGATGTAGTTAGTATCTACTAGAATTCACACAAAATGAAAGAGAGATTGATAAGAATGGAATGCATGCTTATTCACAAGATATACATATAAATACATTGTACTGACCCTTGATTTTCATCTTCCAAGAGGTCTCTTAGAATTCTCATGACTATTGACCTTCACTTGAGGCTTTTGACCTTCCTCTCAAGTGAATAAGCCAAGTTTACATAAACCAAGATGATTCTGATTCCAACATCATCCTTCCCCTCGTTGAATTCAAAGGGGTGTGTATGAGTCCAAGAAGAGAGTTGGAACCGAAAGGTGGATAACAACCAATGGCTAGGTGTGCTCTCTGAATATGGTGGTTTAGGGAAGACCACAACCAAATGAGGTCATTGAAGTCGAAGTCTTCCATTGGTGGTGGTTTAAGGCTAACCACTAACTTTGGAACTTGGCTCAAAGCAATTTCTAGAAAAATTTCATATATAGTTAGAAATTGAAGTGTTCTGAAAGTGGAAGTGCTCTGTAATTATGGGTTAAAGATGAAACAAAACCAATGAAATGGGTTGCAAAAGCCAAAGTCTTCTGCTGGTGGTGGTTTAAGGCTGACCACTAACCAAATCATGTTCATGGAACATGAGGTTGTTTCTGGATACAATTCCCCCCCCCGCCAGATACAAGGTGAGAAGATGAAGATCTCTCCACTGCAAAACCTATCAATACGTGATAATGAAATATGTAGTATGACCTATATATCTTCTTCATTGTTGAATACCATTGCCAAGAAGTGATCCATTCGAGGTGATTCTTCACTCTTGCAGGAGTCCTACATCTAGAACATCTGCTTGAATGATGAATATGTTTTCCTCAATGCTCACAAGGGTGAAGTTCAAAACACTAATCTTTCATGCGGGCAACTCGATCACAAAGTTGACATCCACGAATCTCATGTGAAAGTAGATGTGGAAGAGGAGTAAGAGAAGATGAGCTATCTCAAGGAAAGCCAACACTCTAAAACAAGATTAGTTTGAGTAGTCTAGAATGTGAAATCACTTCCTTTTCTTATTTGAGATCAATTCTATGCTTATTGTTGATGATTTCTTTCCAAGGTCCAATGATGAACTTGGGAAGTGTAAGCCAAACTTCTACATCTTCATGTGAATTTCCTCTTGAAGTGGCATCATCAATTTGATCATATGTTGGCTGCTCATGGAAATCAATCTCAAATAATGAATTGTTTTAAACAAGAATTAGTTTAATGTTGATTCCTTCAATATAGTTCATCTTGTTGGAGCTTAGATTCAAGCTGCAAAAAATCAATCTTGTCTTGATTATTTTGTAAATAGGATAGAGTATCAGTGAGAGTGGCCTTGCTGATTTTAACTGTGTCATAAATAGTAGAGAGTATTAGAGCATTCAGTAACTCTAATAATCCATCAATTTTGGCCATTTTCTCAAACTTTGGAAATGGTAAAATAATGAGAAAAAATAGATAGAATCTTAGACTCTTAGGACATCAAAAAAGACAAGAATCAAGGCATTGTAAACCACCAAAGAAATTGTTGGCTTGCTGAGAAAAAACAACCTTCTAGTGATAATGAATGCAAATAACACATGCTCTTTCATGGGCAATATTAATACCTATTTCCTTTGGAAAATCCCAACCACAAGGACAATAGATATCTCCATTGAAAGAGACTTGAGAGCACTACACAACACTAGCACCATTGCTAGCCATGACAAGAATATTTACAACATCATAAATCAACTTGAGCAGGTCTATATCGAAACCTTGTCCCCGACCATCACAATCCATGTGATTTACTAAAATTTCAGCAACCCCTAGCTCTTCAACTACTTTTACAAGTTCATATGCTCCAAAAGGCTAACCACTCAAAGAAACTCTAGTGCACAATATCCACTACTCCATCTCAATGCCAGATAGCTTCCATTAAACAACTCATAAACACAATAGAGAACATGAATGCATCCCAATACCAAAAATAATTATTATATTGACTATAGTTCTTGATCCAAATACATGGTTATGAATACAGCCAAATGGACAACTTTCAAACCAACCCAATGATCAATGAAAATAGTGAGTCGATTTGAATTCCAGAGGAGATAATTCATCCTTAACAAGAAAACCCAACAATGAGAGTGTATAGCCTTGTGCGTACAAATTGTCTAAGTGATCAAATCCATTGATCTCATGGGCATCCTAAGAATGGATTGGTCTTGGATATGAGCTTCCTTTGCATTAGATCATAGAAGGCTTCTCAAAAGTAGGGTCTTTCCACCGTATGTGCACCTAATTCTACATATTGATGCAGTACCATCTCACATTTATATTGGTGCAACAAATCTAACCATTGCTTTCTTATATTCTACCCTATTGATCTAATTTTCCTGTCATGATCATCAAATAGAGGAGGAAGACCTTGTAGGAGATGTAGGAGAAAGAGCATATACACTATATATAGATCTTCCAACAATTGAAATTCCATAAGGATTTCCTCAAACAACACCAACACATTTCCCAAAGGCTGCGGCAACGATCGAGAAACATAGTATCAACGCTAAGAATATTGGCCACAATTTGTGCCACATTCCTTCATATGAGAAACCTTCCGCAAGATATGAAGGCTAGTATTGTCCAAATGCTCTGCCCATCAATAAAGGCCTTTCTTAAAAAAACCCAAAGCCCAACCCTTAGTTTAAATAACGTTCCATGAAGGAAATGTCCCTAGAAAAATCAAATGGTTCCTTTGCCAAAATTTACAACGCCCATCTTAGATTTGGCATCCTATTCCATATTTTACACAACCAACATGCTTATCACCAATGGGTAGATGAGATTTTTGTGTTAGCAGACATCATTATCAACATGACCATTGGATCCATTTCCACATTTTTTTTAACAAAGAAACCAAATAGGAAAGAGCACTTCAATCTGCAATAAGTCATTGATGTTGTCGCTTTACTGCAAGGAGTCCCTAGGAAAATGCAACATCCTTTTCAACTTCGAGTTCACAAGCAATCAGTCCATCTCCCTCACCAACTGCAGGCACTTGAAGATATTGAACTAAAGCAGGGATATTGAACATTAGGGTTCAAACTAGTATAAGGTGAGTTGAGGATGCAACCAAATGGAATCTCAACGGTCAATGAGGGTTGTCATGCCGTGCTTGAGTGTAGATTGGGAAGGCTCTGGAGAACATCCAACTATGATATCATTGTTAGAACTCACACAAAATGTAAGGCATTGATAAGTTTGGAACATGCACATATGAAATGTAACATTGACCCTTGATTAAGGTCTTTTCATTTCTCATGGCTTTTATTTGAAGATTTTCACTTTCCTCTCACATGAATAACTCAAAAAAACAAGTTTAATACCAAATTTACATAACCCAATGATAAAAAAAATAAATTTAATAACTCAAAAGAATATATGGTAAATCTACATAACACAAAAGTATCAATCCCTTCTATCTTCACAATATCAAAATCTCTCTTGAGAAGATGGTAATAGCTTTTGTCATGGTTGGTTGCTGCAATTAGCATAGATCTAGATCCATGGCATTGTGGGTTTCAAGGTCCTATTATCCAATGTCCGACGGTTCTCTCATTTCCGACTTTACTAGTGTCCAAAACTCACTTCATGACAAAATTTCCTTTGGAGCAAGTGGTGGTTACGAATGCAAGCCCTAGAACCTATTTGTTATTTCAACCTAAGGTGGAACCCATACTGGAGTATCATTTAAAGTGATGAATCTCCCATGAGGTATTGCAATACAATATAAATAAATTGAGTTTAAGGTTAAGGCAATGCTTGTGGTTGGTGTTACAAATGAACTATTATTATTATTATCCAATTTTAAGGTCACAACTAAGCGAGACACCAAGTTGTTGTATGATACCTACTTGTTTGTGGGACAAAGGACACTTGGTGTATGAGACCTCCTTGTTTGTGTGACAAAGGACCCACATTTGCGTAATGATTTGACTGCTAAGTCTGTGAAGGCATACATACTCTACCCCCTCTGGTTTTGAACATGTGACCTCTTCGGAGGAAACATATGTTCTTAACCATTAGGTCCACTCAAGTTGTACTTTGGAACTTTTTGTTTAGTGAATTACCAAATTATAGTAAAATTAATGGGTATTTGCACCATGTTCCTGGTGTAACTTAATTTGGTACCATGTTCTTAATGACTTAAACTTGTTAAAAGTGAGTTCTAAAAGGGTAATTTGAGCTTCACAACCCAATTGTACAATTGTTTTTTTCCTTATGCAATGCACTGGTTGTAGCGTTGAAAGTGCTTTGGGTTTGCTATGCATATTGATATTGAAGATGTATGTGGCTGGCACCATAAAAAATAGTTTGAAATGGAATAACACGTCGAGTTTGATTCTTGGAATAATTCTTTTTTTTGTTTGAAAATGTTACTCTGTATTTTACACCGAAGTAGGAAAACATCACATTATTTTTATTCAACAGAAACTAGTCCATTAATTTTGTGACAGAAACATATATTATAATTTTTAAGTGTTTAGCTAACCAACGACACATAAGCTTTGGGGTTTTGGACTATAATTCTTTGCTTTGATTGAAAACTTGTGGAACTTAAATTGCTACCTGACTTGTTTTCCACTTAGATGGGTTTTGAGAAAATAACCACAAATCACAAGAGGCATTACGAGCTATTATGAAGATGCATTTTCTCATCTCCATTGTTTCCATGATGTTGACATCGTATAGAAAGATCAAGCACAACCTCATCTTTGATGATTTGTGAAATGGTATTTGTGAAGGAGAAGTTGCCACTAGAAAAGGAGATGAGGATAATGCACTTACCAAGCCTAGGTTAGATAAGGAACTATCCATATGGAATAATAAAGACAATAAAGCCTATGCTCTAATTGTTGCATGAATAAGTGAAGAGATGATTTGTCGCATTATTTTCATTATAGATTCTTATGGCGCTTTAAAGAAGTTAATACATCTATATGACTCACATTCATAATTGGAACTTGTATTTAACTAGTGGTTAAACTATACAACCTTGAGTTGAAATATGATGATCTGCTAGCTCTATATTTTGAGATCAAAGCCATCATGCATGACATAGATGGCACTGGAGTGAAGATATACATTCCTCTCATAGCCTTCATTAAGGCCCTCTACCCAACAAACTCTCACTTTATGGAATCCTTACAAGCTAGTGACCAATGCAAGCCCATTACATTTGACTCTTTGGTGGAGAAAGTTGTAGAACATGAGAAATTTTGTGAAGAGGAAGACAACAACTCAACCCTCTTAAATAACAACATGCCTTACTCAGAAAGGGAAAAATCAGTGACATGATTCCCTTAGAAGTAGTGACAATTAAATAGGATGTGGAAGAAAGAATTTTAGAGATGGGTGGGGTGGGGGTTGGGGTTTATCACCATCAAGGAGAAAGACTTGATCTTCATTGCATTTTTTATAGTAGAGATGGACATGATGCATTAACATGTAGATACCCTGGGAGAAGATTAAAGACAAACAAAATAAGAAAGAAGGCATAGATAAAACGCTAGATCCACTTGAATCTAAACATTATATTATTTCCCGTTGTAGTATTGGAGTAAATGAATATTTGTTTCACACTTCATTTTCTTCTTGGACATATGTATGCCTACTTGAAATAGGTGCAACATGCCACATGACCTTTCAAAGAGACTTCTTTGAAGACTTTAGTGACAATGTAGAGGGAACAATTTATTTTGTAGGTAAATCAAGTCTCAAACCCTCAGAAATTGACACCGTCATGCTTAAACTGCTTGGATTTCCTAAGTTTCTTTTGCATTATGTACTCTACCTTCGAGAGCTACAAATAAATCTATTGTCCCTCAATGTGATCATTTTTTGGAAAGGCCAGTCTATTCATATGTTAGATTTTAAGGTAGAAATAAGGAAGACATCTAATGACATGGTTGTCATGATTGGAGTGGAGTACGAAGGACTATTAAAGTTGAAAGAGACATTTGTTCATGCACAAAATTTTTCATATCTCTCTCATCACGATGAAGGTACATTTCCATTTAGTCTTCTATGGCATGTTATATTTGGACATATTAATTATGATAGCCTTCCTTTATTTAAAAATAATGGTGTTTTTGGTTTTCCTACTATTCTTAGGAAACTGGCAAAATGTGATGCTTGTATTCTTGTGAAGCACAACAAACAACCCTTTCATGACTCCACTTCCATAACATGTAGAAAACTTGGACTAATACATTCTTATTTGTGTGGCCCTATGGTTGTTCAATTTTGTAACAGAAATAAATATATAATGATTTTATTGATGATTACACAAGAACTTGTTAGGTGTACTTGCTTAAAAATATATCTCAAGCTTTTGAAACTTTTAGAAATTTTCATGTATGGGTTAAAAATGAATCATAATCACATTTTTTCTCTCTTCGTATTGATAATGGAAGAGAATATAACTCTAATGGGTTTGAAAACTATTTTTTCGAACGTGAGATCAAAAATCAAACCATAGTTCCATACAATCCTGAACAAAATGGTGTAATTGAAAGAATGATTAAGACTATATTCAATATGCTTCATTCCATATTGTTTTTAAAAAATGTAACGTTGATGTAGTTCTATGTGCAATGTATGTGAAAAACATGTTCATCAAATGCTCTAAAAAATAACACTTGATGAAATGTGGCATGGCCGCATTCCTTTATTGATTCAAAAGGAGAAAAGAAACAAGTTTGATGTAAGGAGTCAAAATTGCATCGTCTTGGGGTATTTAGATACCACTAAGGCATATCGTCATTATGATGAGATAAACAAGAAGTTTATTCTTTCCAAATATTTCATTTTTCTTAAATATTCCAATACTAGCAACATGGTTGAGGGACATCTTTATCATTTGGATATACTCACTCATTTAAAGACATCATGAATTTGATAATGAGATTTTACATCTTGAATACGAGACCCCTATCTTGGACTAGTATTTGTAATCTCTTTTTGAAGCACCATATCTCCCTCATGAAGTTCCAACCACTTCATCAAATTAGGAAGACCCTTGAATGGGACTGTATGGTTGAATCTTCATGTAGCCCCATCTCATTCAACAAAGAAACTTGGACCATTTGAGAAAGGTCCCCAAATGGCTCATCAAAGCACTTGAAAATGTTCATCCTAATGAGGTTGGAAAGATAGGAACCAAAGGTTCCACCAGATAAGATGGAGATGATGTAGATACTTATGATTCGAAGGGTGTTTAATATGATTGCGAATTGAATTTATATACTAATTAACTTTTAACCAACTTCCTTTAAATAATTCGCTTCTCATGATGTGGAAAGAAGAAATGCAGGAGTATGATCCTCTCATAAAAAAGGAACATGGAAGTTGGTGGACCCTCTATTTGAAACCAAACAAATTGGTTACAAGTGGGTCTACAAGAATAAGTACGATTATGATGGCTCACTTGACAAGCACAAACAAAATATTTTGGAAAAATTATTTGCACAAAAAGGAGGTGTTGACTATGACGAAAATTTGGTCCCCACAAAAAAGGGGCCACCATATAGACTAGTTTTGCCTTGGTAAGACTAATTTCTTGAATGGATACTTGAAAGAGAATGTGAAGACTAATTTCTTGAATGGATACTTGAAAGAGAATGTGAAGACTAATTTCTTGAATGGATACTTGAAAGAGAATGTCTTCATGTCTTAGCTTGATCTAGATTGGAACATTATATTTTTTGTCATCCATCTTGATCCTTTTAGAGTGGAAAAATTTTGGAATCAACCCACAAGACCATTTTTACCAGTGGGATCCAGTTTGGCATATTGGGGTGTGAAACCTTTGGAAAGTATTTTGGGGCATTCATTTTTTTGGGGATAAATTATTTTTGATTTAATGTGACATCTTTCTTTTCCTATTCTACATACAAATACCTTTCCAACAGTGCAAGAATTACCTCAATCAGATTATGTATGCAAAAGTTATGCCACTCAGAAGTTGACGATCTTATTTTGTCCACCATAATTCGAGAGGATGCCATGTTAGAACCCATTTCTCAAGGAAAAGTGGATAGCCACGTCATCATGAGGAAGAAGACTCTAGAAGTGTCTATATTGTAACTTTGGTTAAGAGTTGAGGGAGTCAAACCTAACCAATAGTAGGCTATCTATTGTGTTATAAAAGGCCACTGATATGATAAAGGGTTCCATTATTTTCGAGTGCATTTGTTCCATAGATAAGCGAAGTAGATGAGAGGGATAGGTAGAGAGAACACAAACATTATTTTCACATTGTAGTATCCCACATCCCAAAAACATTACTTCTTAGTACTCGCAACCATTTTCTATTTAGAGAGGGTAGAGAAGCCTCACCTTCTAGCTGGGTTTTCTCTCAAAAGGGTTTCCCAAGTTATATCTTGTGTTAAATTGTGGTTTGTGAGTTTTTATTTTGATATTATCTATTTTTTTTCATAATAATAGTTTTCATGCATACACAATAGACAATAATTTACATATCCAAAAATCCAAAGAAAAATAAATCCTTATAGAGTAGATTTTTAAAATTTTAAGTATAATTAATCAAATTTATTATGCCAAACTCTCTAGTGGAATATCCATGATAGTGTATGGATCATTTCGGTATCAGAGTAAAATTATTTGGGTATATTTTGGATATTTGCGGGTAATTTATATAAGTTAAGCCAAAAGACAAAACCCTAGCCATGGTCGCCAAATCTGTGAATGACCCTCGTGATCATGTAGAGGAGAGGTTTTTGCTGATGGAAGCACAAGTTGCAGATATAGAATGTAATGTGAATATCCTCATGTCAACCCTAAGAAATAAACTTGGCTTATTCAGATAGGATAGGGATTCTAATGTAAAGGATCAATTAGAAGGGAGATCTAAATATTGCGAAAAAATAAAGAATGAGTCAAAGGAAGGACCCAAGAGAAATCAACCTAGTTCGAGTGATGTGAACCATTCACTGTCCCTGTTCAAAATGGAATCAAAGGTCGATATAAAGCCATACCATGGTGGCATCGAAGCTCTAAAGCTAAATTAATGGTTGCAACAATTATGAGTTTATTTTAGTGTTCATCATATAGAGGAAGAAAAAAATATTTCATTTGCATGACTGTAATTAGAGGGCCATGAACTGATGTGGTGGGAAAACCACACAAATAATTTGAGGTTTGAGGGAGACCCTCTAGTGACTAAGTGGGAGTACTTTAAAATCTTCATAAAGTCATAGTTTTACCCTATTGGGTATGTATAGGACCAGTGGACCCGATGGAACTACTTCACGCAAAAGTAATGTAGAGTGTACAAGAGTACACTGCCAAGTTCAAAAGCATGGCCATAATGTTGGGTATCTCACCAAAGAACCCAAATGTAATCCTAAAGTATTTGGAGGATCAAAGCAACCATATACAAAAGCGAGTGATGTTGTTTATGACCATATTAGTAGATGAGGCTTGTGTACACGCACAATACTTGGAGAACATAGGCCAGAGGAAAGGGAAGTCAAGCAGATTGAAGTAGAAGGAGCACCAAGATGCTTCTAAGGAGGGGAAGAAGAGATGGAAAGAGGAAAAAGATAATAATATGGTAGACATAACACACTAGTGCAAAGATCTTAGCAATCGCTGGAATCATTGTAATATTGACATACATACATAGGAGAAGTGTTGGAAGTTGTATCTAGAGTTTAACTTGAAGAACAAAAGGAAATATAATAAGAAGAAGAATCTCATGGCCACTGATTTGAGAAACCAAGTTGAAATAAAATCAGATGTGGATGAGAAGAATATGTGTACTTCAATGCAAAAGGAGGTGAATATGAGTAATCTTCAACAACAACAAGAGAAAGAATTGACTAACTCTTCCACATCAAGGTTCAATTCAAGAAGATAAGTATTTATGTTAAGTTTGACCTAGCATCATAGGTGAATTTCATTGCAGTAGATCTGGTCAACAAATTGGGATTTAAAGTTTGTGATCATCCAATCCCATCCATTAGGATGGGTAAATAAGGATGCAAAGATAAAGGTAACAAAGTAATGCAAAATTGGATTTTCTATCAATGCTTCTTTTATTGATGAAGTAGAACTAGATGCAGTTCCCCTTTATGTATGTGGAGTGGTGTTTGTAAGTACCTACATGTAGATGCATGATGAAATCTTCATGTGGAGAGCTAACTAGTACTGGCTCGTCAAGGATGGAAAATTGTTCACCATCGACACACATAAAGGAAAGTCGAGATTTTTGATGTCAAGTGCCAACCAGGCCAACAAATTGATTAGTTCTAGCAAGAAATTTGTTTTACTAATTTTAAGGGAGAATCAATTTGTAGAAGAGTCAGTAAGAGAAAAGGAATCCCTAGAGGGGTTCACTAAGAAATAGAAACAACTAGAAGAGTTTCTACATGAATACATGGATGTGTTCTAGGAGCCTAAAGGGTTACCACCTAAGAAGGAAGTGGAACATGAGATCCAACTATTGTCAGACTCCCCATCACGAAACATTGGGTTGTACAAGTAGTCCGTTATAAAAGCATGTGAGGTGAATAAACAATTGCAACAACTACTAGAACAAAGTTTCATTCGATAGAGTATATCACCATGTTTTTCACCCATCATAATATTTCCAAAGAAGGATGGGAATTGGCAGATGAGTATTGATTACAGGGCATTGAAAATTTTCATGCTCAAGAACAGGTACCCTTGCCTAGAATAGATGATATTCTAGATCAATTACAATAAGAAAATTACTTCACCAAGATGGACTTAAATTCTGGATATCACCAATTTCGAGTCAGAGAAGAAGCTACTTGGAAGGTTGCCTTCAAAACCAATAAAGGTTTGTATGAGTGATTAGTCATTCCATTTGGTCTATGAAATGCACCATCTACGCTTATGGGTTTAATGAATGATATATTGCACCCTATTATGAATTCATTTTATATTTGGATGATATATTGGTATATAGTGCTACTTGGGAGGAGGACATCTCACATTTGATGCAGGTGCTAGAGACATTAAAGAAGCACCAACTGCTAACAAATCTCAATAAGTGTGAGTTTACACAACAATATTTGGTGTATGGGGGCACGTGATAGGTGGAGCATTGGAAATAGATCCTACCAAGATGGAGGCCATCAAGAAATGACCGATGTCTACAAATATTTCTCAGGTTAGGAGTTTTGTTGGGGTGACACTATACTCGAGGAAATTTATAGCCTCATTTTTAGGGGTAGAAACACAACTCCATGCCATAACAACAAGTGGCAAGAGTTTCTAGTGGGGAAGGGTCAAGAGAGGTCCTTTGAGGAGCTAAATTAGATTAGTCAAGCATAAGTTCTGACATTACTAAACTTGTAGCAACCCTTCAAAGTGGAGAAAGATGCAAGTGGGTATGCAAATGCCATATGAACAAACGTCACAACTTTGTGAACGCAAATACCATAGGAACAAAGAGAGGTAACCCAAGTATGTAATGCTTGTGAAGACTAAAATAGACTAACCATAGGAGAGATAAATTTCAAGAGAGAAAGAAATCAAGCTCAAACGTTAAACTTGCTAAGAACATAACACCTATCTAGAAAAGACAACAAAACAAATTAGGCAAATATTTATATACAAAGCAAAGTAGAGGGACGACACTTGAATTGTCCTAGCTAACAACATAAGCTACCATGTCCCTCCTGAAGGTAACAACTCAAACAAAAGAGAATCAACATTGAACAAATGAGGGAGGATGAGGAATGTACCTTGCCTCCAAACATAGATACCTTGTACAACTACAAATTCACCATCTGCATGAAAGATTTAAAGCAGTAAAACCACCCATTGAACTTCCCACAAACCTCAATGTCCACCTGCAAATTCATTATGTAGAATAGACATTTGGTGGGATGACACACCATTCAAAGCCTATATCGCACCCTCATCGGGGTTAGTTTATATTATTATTATCCAACATAAATATATTAATAATTCTTTATAACTATTAGTTTTTTAGCTTCTAGGTTTCTATTTTTTTAGGTTTTTTACGATTTTTGTTAATTTCTAAATTTTAGGGTTTAGATATTTTCTTAATAAATTTTCAATTTTTGGTTATCTTCCTAATCATCTCTCTATGTAGTTCCTAGCCTTATTATAAGTTCTCTGCTGGCCCACCTTCATCGTCCCATCTTTTTGGCATTTTGTATTTATAACTTAAGTATTTTCTTTGTTTCTCCTTGACTTTTTCATCCTAGTGATGTATACTTCTACAAGTTCAAAATTTTGACTACAAAATGTCTAGTATGGAGGAAACTTCGAAAAATCTCATTAATCAAACATAATCCCACAAAAATTTAAACTATATAATTATTATTTTTTAATATTATAATATAAAAATATAATATAGAAATTTCAAATGTTAAAAATAATTTTATTTTCATTTATAAATAATAATAAAAACGAATTTAATCACTTCAAAATAAATTTATCCACATTAACCAACAATATATTAATAAAATCTATATTAATATTATTGTAAATTACTATTTTTGAAAATTTAATATTATTATAGTTTAATATATTTTTATCAAAATAATCTAAACATTTCTTTATATATTAATATAATAACTATCAATTAAACAATTAAATTAATCCTTAAAAGTTGTTAGACACCTCATCCTCAAAGATTGGGCGAAAATGTGTAAATATGTAAATACATAAATTTGAGTAGTTAGAATGGGAAAAGACCTTGAAATATGAATCCTAAAGGTCACCCCTCTTGATATATATAATGATGCTCACATTAATGAAAAACACACAATTGGGAGTTACCTTCCTAGACTGACATGGTTTTAGAGTGCAGGTCCCAAATTTAGGAATTTTTTGCCCTCTTTGTAACTCCTCACTATCAATTCACTGGCATCTCATGTCGCATACCTAAACCTCATGGATTTCCTTCCATCATTGTACATCTATTTCTTTTTGTCTCTCCAAATTCTTTTCTAACACATATTTCACTTCTCTGATAACACATTCACTTTGCTTCTCTACTCAACTCTCGTCATCCATTATTCCTGTAGCTTAGACCAAACCCTCTCTCTTCTTGTTTGTGATTTGGAAACTCTAATCTCATCTCATTTGTTAATTGGAAACCATCTACAACCTTCATGATGAATCAATTTCTTGACGAGTAGCCAGGAATTCAACATTGTTGTGGTTGGGGCAAAGGAAAGCCCATTAGATCCACTACTTGTAGATTGAGCTACCACAACCAATCTTAAATTTGGAAATTTAATTCATAGGCTTATGTAATGGGGCAGCAAATGGGTGACCAATTAATGTCTGGTGATGGAAATGAGGGTTTGAATTTTGCTCCTAATTAGCAGCTAATCCAATATCTTGCTATAAAGGAGGTGAACATTGAAGTGGCCAAGTAAATGATGTGGTAAGGTGGTGGTGTGAAGTAGTGAAGTGATGGCCCAGAGTGTTGCAAACGAAATATTCCCAATGCAATATTGTCTTTTCCAAAACTAAATTTTATTCAGATGTCTTGCAACCAAGTAACCATTGAAGCTTTTGTAAGCCACACTCATGGCATGGTGACATGTGTTGAGTAGAGTTGTATTGGAAGACCACTTGTCAATGGTGAATTTCATTTTTCATTCTTTGTATTAGTACTCAATGTTATGCTATGTACCTTATATTTTTGTTTAGGGGGCACTTAATTCATATAATACTATAGTTTGTAATTTTTTGTAAAATTTGAAGGTTTGTAAAGAGAAAATCCTAGACAAAGTTGTAGGATGCGGATTTACTATTTGTAGATATATAGTAGATTTTGTCATCAGATATTATTGTTGCAATTATTTTGATTACTCATACCTCAGCTCAATGTTTGAATTTTGGGTAGCCCGGAAGGTATTTTCGTGAGAAGGAAACCACCCAAAAGAAGTTGGTTGGGAAATTTACCTATTGTTGGGCTTTTGGACCCAAAGCATTAGGTTTGGGACCTAAAGAAACTAATTATTTATTCTAATGGGTTGAGAGGCTAAAACCCTAAGATTTATAGGTTTCCTAAATGACCCAAGGGAAAAGTATAAAAAAATCTAAAGGAGAGGCTCATTGTGTACAAGGGATATGTGACTTCTCTTGTGCAAGGTGTGCCCTAATGGAGGGCCTAGTTCTGCTCATGGAGGTCAAGATACCCTTGAGAGAAGAATTCAACTCCTATTCTAAGAAGGTTGAATCAAAGGTTAGAGGAGGAGCAAGGGGGTTGATATCTTGTAGGGTTTGAGAGCAAGGTCTAGCTTGGTTTAGGGCATGATCTAAGGCCAACAAAGGAGATCCAACCATGCTATTGTTACCCTTGAAGGAGGTTGAGTGCCTTAGCCTATGAGAACAAAAGTTCTATGGAGGGTGAAGGGAAAGGTAGAAGGGTTTCCATGAGTGAGAGTTGAACCAAAATAACAACTCATCTTGTGATCACATTTTCCCAAGAAGGAAGCCACAAAACCTAAAGGACAATTCATAGCTAAAGGAGAGTGAATTTTTATGGTCTGATCTAGGTTAAGAAGAGGCCAAGTCTGCTCAGAAACTAGGGACAATTTTTTGTGTGAGATCAATGCCCTAAAATGTATTTGTCCAAGTCGATATCAGGTGAAGGATTCCACCAAAAATTGTTTCTAAACTGTGAGTTCTATATTGAGTTAGGGAAGAGGGTCAAGCCCTGGAAAGAGGCCTAACAAGCCTCAAAATAACCTATTGTGGAAGGCTGAAAGGCCTCATAATTTTCATTGAAGTCTTATGGTAGGTCAAGCCTTCAGAGAGGCCAAAACTGAGCTCAAATATAGAACATAGGAAACAAAGTACCTTAGGTAGAGAGGAAGGTCTTGAGACAGTGTGGAGGAATGGAATGTTGGATTAGTTGGGTTGTTGAGTTGGAGGTTTGATCTTGAAGGATTAATCCACTGTGAGAAGCTGAGCATGTCTGAGGTTGATATATACAAGAGATTTGAAGGACATAATACCTTGTGAGCACCTGATTGGAAAAATATTTGAAAGGAACTAGTTCACTATGCAAAGGAGGAAAAGGACATCTAGATACATCAAGGGAAATAAGGATTGAAAGGGTTGGTGACTTCAACAAGTAAGTCATGTATTTTGTTCATGATGTTATGGGAAGATTGAGGATCTAATGAATCTGACCTCAAGCCCTAATATTTTGTATATTATGTATACTAGTTGTACTAGTGATCTGAAGGGCCATGATCCCTAGTACGATATCCCCATGATTCATTTATTATTGGACTAACAAAAAATTAACTTTGGGCTCTAGATCTATGTGTAATTTATTCATTTCACTGTTGTAGATTTATGTTGTGCAAAGTGCTTGTAAGTTAGGGGATCCTTGTGTATTTTTGTGCTTGGTAAGCCATGAACTAGATCTAGGGCCTAAGGAAAATTTAACATGGGAGCAAAGCTACTTTGACGAGCACGTGGATCAAATTGTGAGAAAGAATTAGAGTGATCCAATGGAGGTTATGTAGGCTCAGAGGGAGTCTAACTTCAGAGGGATACTACAAAGGATTGTCAGTTTCCTTGTGGAAGGTTGAATATTTTGATTCTAACAAGATAGAGGAGTTTTCAACCCTTACAAGGATAGTCATGAACCATGAGTGAAAATTCATGGTGGTGCAAGGAAAATACTTGTTGCATGTGAGCATAACCATGTACCATGAAAGAAAAAATTTGATCAAGTACAAAAGAAGAAGTGGCAAATGCGAGGACAGATATGGCTATGCAAGGAAAGTCATGACTCATGCGAGGGTGGTCATGGGTATGCAAAGAAAGTCATTGAGTTGGAAGTGTGAAGGAAATACCTTCCTCACTAAGAGGGAGTGTTGGAATTTTTGGTAGCTCAGAAGGCATTTCCAAAATAAGGAAGCCTACCAAAAGAATTTGGTTGGGAAATTTATGCAAAGTTGGGGTTTTGGAACCTAAATAGTGGGTTTGGGACCTAAAGAAAAATGTTTATTGTAAAGACCCAAGAAAAAATTATATAAAGAGCCAAAGGAGAGGCTCATTGTGTACAAGGGAGATGTGAATTCTCTTGTGCAAGGTGTCACCAGTGGAGGGTCGAGTTCTATTCATGGAGTTCAAGATACCCTTGAGAGAAGACCACAGATACTGTTATGAGAAGGATGAGTTTTAGGTTAGAGGAGGAGCAATGGAGCCAAGATATTGGAGATATGGAGAGCAGGGTCGAGCTTAGTTTATGGCATGGTCTAAGGTCAAGGAAGGAGATATAGACATGCTAATGTTACCCTTGAAGGAGGATGAGTGCCTCAGCTTGTGAGAGCATAAGTTCTATGGAGGGCCAAGGGAAAGATAAAAGGGTTTCCATGAGTGAGAACAAAACAAAAATAACAACTCATATTATGATCAAATTTTCCCAAGAAGGAAGCCGAAGAACCTAAATGACAAGTCGTAACTGAAGGAAAGTGAGTTTTAATGGTCTGATATGGGTTAAGAAGACGTCGAGTTTGATCAGAAGTTAGGGCCAGATTTATGTGTGTGATCTATGTCCTAAAGGGCTCTATCTAGGCTGAGATTAGGTGAAGGATTCCACCAAAAATTCTATCTGAAGTGCGAGTTTAGTTATGAGTTAGGGAAGAGAGTCAAGCCCTATAAAGAGACCTAACAAGCCTCAAAACAGCCTACTGTGGAAGCCTAAAATTCCTTATAAGTTTCACTAAAGTTTTGTTGTAGGCCAAGCCCTAAGAGAGGATGAAATTGACCTCAAATATTGAAAAGAGGCAATGAAGTACCTCAAGTAGAGAGAAAGTTCATGAGACAGCATGGAGGGCTAAAATGTTGGAGTACTTGGGTTGCTAAGTTGGAGGTTTGAAGTTTGTTCAGAAAAGGGAGTTTGGATAGTAAAGATAAAAGGTTAGATATACAATGATCTTGAAGAATTAAGCCACTATGAGAAGTTGAGCATGTTTGAAGTTGATATATGCAAGAGATTTGAAGGACAAAATAACTTGTGAGCAACTTATTGGGAAAATATTTGAAAGGAACTAAATCATTGTGTAAAGGAGGCAAAGGAGAACCAGGTACATCAAGGGAAATGAGTATTGAAAATACTAGTGACTTCAACAAGTCATGTACTATTTTTTTGATGTGATGGGAAGATTTAGGCTCTAATAAATCTAACCTAAAGCCATAATATTTTGTATACTATGTATACTAGTTGTACTAGTGATATGAAGGGCCATGATTCTTGGTATGAGAGCTCCATGATTATTTTATTAATGGACTAATAAAAAATCAACCTTTGGGCTCAATATCTCTATGTATGTTATTGATTTCATTGTTGTTGATTTCCATTGTGCAAAGTGATTGTAAGTTGGGGATTCCTAGTGTGTTTGTGTGCTTGGTAATACATAGACTAGATCTAGGGCCTAAGGAAAATTCAACACTCAAGACTTTGTTAAAATGCATTCCCTCATGTCCATTGTTGGATTAATACTCAATGGAAAAAAGAACTGCCAAGAACAATACAGAAAGATCAGGCAAACCCTCGCCTTCAATGAATTATGCAAAGGTCTTTGTGAAGGAGAAGGTGAAAATTCACCTACAAAACACACATCAAATAAAGAGCTAGCCATTTAGGAGAATAAGGACAACAAATCTTATACCCTAATTGTTGCTTTTGTAAGTGAAGAGGTGAGTCATCATTGTGCCAAGAGGCGCTCTACAACCTAGTATAGGGTAGATGTGTAGGTGTAATGTAAGAAAGTAAACAATTTTAAATATCTTACAATTTATAAGACATGAGGTTTGTAAACATTTACATGTTGGCTCAATTAAACAATAATAAAAGGTTAAAATTAATATACAACCTAGTATAAAGAGACGTTGTAGTGTCTGTAAAATGTTAAAAGTAATAAAAATAATAGAATTCAGTTTGTTATAAGTTAAGATCATTTTAACCTTATAATTTAAAATAATGACTATATAACATATTTAAATTTAATTAATAAGCACATAAAAACTTTAATACTTACAATAAGCTTACCATATGACAATATTTTTAACCATGGATATTATTAAGTTGTGAATAGGCTTTGTTATAATACCATGGTCCAATAACATGACTTATCAATACCACATGCCCAAAAAGTATCTCTCATTTCACAATCAAAATATTTTTTAAATAATTTTTTAAAATTTAATTTTATTATATTTTTGCACTGAACACTCTTGAGCCCAGTATGGAAGGGATGTGTGTATATATATATATATATATATATATATATATATATATATATATGTATAAACCAGCCTAGATCCATCTTAACTCTGAATCTATCAAGCTTTGAGAGGGATCAAATCTCTAGAGGTGCAAACCTTTCCTTAAGTTTTCACTCAAAAAAGAGGTTTGCAGCTTGAGAAATTTGATCCATCTTGGTGCTTAATAGATCCAGAGTTAAGATGAATCTAGACTGATATTATTCCAATTGCAAATGATTATGATGTGTTGAAGAATTTGGAAGATTTATATGACTCACATTCAGAATTGGAAGTAGTGCAGGCTGATTAGTATCTTCAATATAAAGTTGAAGGATGATGACCCCTTTGCCCTAGCTTCAAATATTAGAGCCATCATGCATGATGTAGAAGACACAAAAGTTAAAATGGACATCCCTCTCACAACTTTTGTCAGGACCCTCTATCCTACATATTCTCACTATCTTGAATCACTGCGAGCTAGTGCCCACTCAGACATTACTTTTGACACTTGTGCAAAAGTTTGCAGGATGGGAGAAGGAATTTTAGAAAAGGGAGACAACTTCTCAGTCCCCTGAAGAAGTAGTGTACCTTGCACAAAAAGAGAAGAATCATTCATGATATCTCCTAAAGGAAGAGGTGGTAAAAGTGAACGTGGAAGAAATAATCACAGAGGCAAGGGGTAAACAACATCAACGAGAAAGGTTTGATATCCACTACATTCATTGTGATATAAATGGACATGATATATCCACATATAGAATCCCCTGGGAGACAATCAAGAAAGAACACATAGAAGACAAAGGTAAAATACTAGATCCAACAAAAGGCAAATCACTTGAATCTGCTTGATTGTTTCCCATTGCACTATTGGAGTGAGAATATTTGTTTCACACTTCACCTACTTCTTGGAAGGACGCATGGCTACTTGATATAGGGGCAACCTAACATATGATTTTTTGGAAACACTTATTTGGAGACCTCAGTTACAATGTAGATGAAGCAATTTATTTTGGAGATAAGTCAAGTCTCAAGCCATCTCGACTTGGTAGCATCAGGTTCAAACTACCTAGGCTTCTTAAATTTCTTTTATATGATGTACTCTACCTTCTAGAGCTATGGAGAACTTGTTGTCTCTTGTTCACATTCACTGGAAAATACACTCCATTCATATGTTTGCTGGAATCATTGAGATAAGAAAAGAATCATACAACACAACTGTCATGACTAGAATAAAGGAGGAAAGATTGTTGAAGCTGCAAGGAACATTTTCTCATGCACAAAAAATTGTATACAGTTCTCAGTACAATGAAGGTACATTGGATGGTATAATGAAGGTACATTGTCATCCAATATTCTATGGCATGCAAGATTTGTATGCCTTAATTATGACAAACTTCAATTTTTTTTAAAATTGTAACAATTGTTGTTTTATATTTCAAAAAATGGTTCTCAACCTCGGAGATAGAGGGAAGATTAAAAAGTGTAGTGAGGTCCAACCCTGGTTTTTTTTACATGATAAAAACAAAGTTTTCTAATCCTAAATACTACAATAACTTTGAGTCATCTATATTGAAGAACAAATTATTTGAGCAAAAACAAAAATTTACATAACATAATAAGATAAACTTTGTGGTGGTGACCTAATATTCCATCACTGTTGTGTTTGGGTCAATCCTCTAATACTTGGCTGTCGAGATGGGGCCTAGTTTATCTGCTTCAAAGTTTTCATCTATAATGTAAAGGATAGGTTGGTTTATAGACCCTTCTGGAAGTCGATCCCAGATCTCAAGATGATTCAATTTCTCTGTCAATTTATCCTGACTTTCCTATTGTTCCTTGGTGGCACTTTTCAACAACTGAATTTCTTCTCCTAAATGGCTGCATTTTTCTTTCACCCTGGAAATGTCCCTTTTAGAGCTTCCATGCCCTATATAATTTTGTTAAATTGTTCCCTGATGGACCTAATGGTAGAGGAATTCCAATTTTGTTTTTGATTCTTTAACATGTTAAATCTCCAACCAAAGCATGCACAAACAACAACGATCCTCCATTGAAAGTTGAAATTGAAAGACTCTGAAAAGTTCAAGGAAACAATGAGGGATAGTCGAGGAGGGATGATGATCGAGGTGTGCTCTAAACTCATAGAATACATAGACCTAAACTGGGGAATGAGAAATAGGGATATAACTCCCAAGGGTTGAGGATAATAGTAATAGGAGGTGTTGTGAGAACTGAAAAGTCAGGAAATGACAATAGGGAGGGCTCTGCAAAATGAGCCAAGAGATTAATATAGGGATACCAGAAGAGGTGGAGTGGAAAAAAAAGAGAAGTAGAGGCACATGAAAAATAAAGGAGGGCTAGCAGAGGAAATGTGAGGTGATGAAGAGAGGCTATTTGATCCAGGTGGATGTTGGTGGCCACCCACCTATCCCATTTGGACCCCCACAACTGTCTCTTTCATTTTTTTCAGTTTCCTAAATTGTAGCACAATTTACTATTTTTAGCAGTTTTTTCGGGTCCTGAACTTCCGAAGCTGTTTTGAGGCCCTAAACGACATTTTTTTGGGAAATATGGGGGAAACATGTGTGCATGGATTGACTTTTCCCTTCTCAAAGTGGTAGTGCTCGGATAGATATTTCTAACGAGCTATTGTACACGTCAAACGGAGATCATATGCCAAAGTTACGACCCCAGGAAATTGATGTACCAATTTACCCAAATGGGGCCCACAATTTGGCGTTTCATCTTCTAGGGTTAGGTTTTGGGATATTAAGGGTTTTCCATTGTTTCTCAACAATAAATAGGCCTTCGAGCCTCATTATAATCCAGATCAGAGGCATGTAGCCACCACATCTCTTCTCAGAGATAAGCTACCATCGCCCTAGCTAGTTTATTTCCATTACTGTTTGTAAGCATATTTCAGTATTTTACATTAATGAAATGAAGTATTATTTCCACTGCATATCTGTGTTTATGGTTATCTCTGTAATTTTTGTGTTCCTGTTTAAATCCCGATTAGTGGTATCAGAGCGGTCTGCTTTTTCTTTGTTTTTCTTTGCATGTCCCCAACAAGGTTGGGATATAAGGAGTTAGGGCTTGAACTGGTCGAACCTTTGCAAGACCAGCATCGTAAATCCCAACTACCTCCCATGGCAGATGAAAAGAAAGACGAGGGGGCAGGAGATCCTATCAAAATCTTGCTCGAAGAAGTCCTCGAGCAACAAAGGAACGCGATGATGGACAACTTTATGCAGATCCTTCAGCGGCTACCCAGAGGCGACGCATCGGCTTCCAATAGCTACTCTGGAAATGCCACACCATTTAAGGTACAAGTTAATTTTGAAATCCCCATCTTCGAGGGTCAAATAGACACAGATGCCGTAGATAAATGGTTAAATCTGCTAGATGGGTATTTTTCTATTCATGAATTTTCAAGTCGGGAAGAGATTGTTTTCGCTATTTTCAAAGCAGCCCCCCACGTCAAGGACTAGTGGGAAACCTACTGCGAACAAAAGGATGAAAGTACAGGCTCACTATTTTTAGCCGTACCCACTTGGGATTCATTCCAAGATGCCATCAAGGAGCAATACTACCCTGTCAAAATCTATGAGAACAAATACATAAAGTGGACCATGCTGCAGCAGGGAAGGGACCAAGATGTGCCAGAGTTCACAAACATTTTTCATACCCTTCACACACAGTTGGGTATCAAAGATTCTGATCTACATTTGGTACTCAAATACCGCGGCTGCCTACAAAAATACATCTAGGACGAGATGGAGTTCCTGGACATCTCCTCGCTCGGCACGGCGTACCGATATGCTGTCAAATCAAGCAAAAGTTCAAACAGAAGAAGTGAGACTTTGTATCTGCAAATCCAAAGACCAAAGGACAAGGCCAAGGCAGGGTGTCCCAAGACAACCCATCAAAGCCGCAAGAAAAGAACAACACCACAAAGCTGAAGAAGGACACAGGAAAGTGGTGTGAGTTCCACAAGAGTCCCACTCATAACACAAGTGAGTGTCGGACCAAGCAGTCATTGGTGGCCGAGTTGAAGGCTTTAGAATCAGATGCATGTTCCGACCCTGAGCTAGAACTTGACAAGGGGAATGGCAAAGGGAAGCAAATCATTGATGCAGATCCCAACGCCATTGTTGCCACTGCCAAGATCCAGAAAAATGAGCCCGATGATCTAGAGCAAGGGGAATGTCTTTTCCACTAACAAATGTGGGTGAAGGGTTCACCGCTGCAATTCATTGTCGACAGTGGCAGCCAAAAGAACCTCATTTCAGTAGAGGTCGTGAAGCGGTTGGGCCTATCGACTATACCACACCCGCAGTCGTACAGTATCGGGTGGCTTTACGAAGGACGAGATCTCAAAGTTCGCCAGTAGTGCCACCTCCCCTACAACATCAAGCCCTTCACAGACGAGGTATTGTGTGATGTTACGCCTCTGGATGTTTGCGATGTACTATTAGGCCAGCCATACTTGTGGAGGCGACATGCTGTGTACGAGTCAAGGCCTCGTGTTATCAATATTTCTTTGGATAGTTCATTATACAGGATACCGGAGGTAGCCGCACATACCGCCACCTCTTTGATCACTGCCAAGAAAGGTAGCAAGCTTATTTCCTGGACTAGGAAATTCATTTTCTGTCTGGTTCGCTCCCAAAGTAAGGGGAAGATCTTTGCTACATCCATGACCCCTGCAAAGGGTTCCTCCACGCAGCAGCAGCCGCAAAGGGACATGGTCATCATAGAACACAAGAACAACTTCTCCTCACCCACAGGGGTACCAAACAAGTTTCAGGTGGGCGACAAAGTTTGGTTACATCTGCAGAGAGAACGCCTTACCAGAACCCATCAGAAACTCAGACCACTCCGACATGGTCCTTACACCAGTACCAAGGCTACGGGCAACATTGCTTTGAAGCACAACATTCCTCCGTTACTTCGCTTGCACTGACTTTTCAATGTGGACCATCATCCACCATGCTTCCCACCATTTCTGGACACATTAGAGATTGCAGAACAGCTCACCAGAGATCCAGCTTAGCAGAAGCTTCCTCATCTCAGGGAGGAACTCAACGCAATGGGGACCATTGCTTCCTAAGGGGGGAGGAATGATCCAGGTGGATGTTGGTTGCCACCCACCTATCCCATTTAGACCCCCACAACTATCTCTTTCATTTTTTTCAATTTCCTAAATTGTAGCACAGTTTACTATTTTAGCAGTTTTTTCGAGTCCTGAACTTCCGGAGCCATTTTGAGGCCCTAAACAACATTTTTTGGGAAATTTCGGGGGCAACATGGGTCCATGGACCGATGTTTCCCTTCGCAAAGTGGTAGTTCTCAGATAGATCTTTCTAATGAGCTATTGTACGCATCAAATGGAGATCGTATGCCAAAGTTACGACCCCAGGAAATTAATGTACCAATTTACCCAAACAGGGCCCACGATTTGGCGTTTAATCTTCTAGGGTTAGGTTTTTGGGTGTTGAGGGTTTTCCATTGTTTCTCAACAACAAATAGGCCTTCAAGCCTCATTGTAACCCAGTTCAGAGGCATGTAGTCGCCACATCTCTTCTTAGAGATAAGCTACCATTGCCCTAGCTGGTTTATTTTCGTTACTGTTTGTAAGCATATTTCAGTATTTTACATTAATGAAATGAAGAATTATTTCTGCTACATATCTGTGTTTATGGTTATCTCTATAATTTGTTGCGTTCCTGTTTAAATCCGGATCACTATTGTGGGAGGATTGTGGAGTACAGAGAGAGATAATGAGAAGTAATTGTGCCTCAAGGATCATAAAGGGATATTGTTATGATAATCAGTGAAGGGAAGGGTCGTACTTGAAATGTGTTTGATGGCTTGAGACAGATTTACCTTGTTGAAATCCTTCTTTTGAACCATATGTTCAATTAATATTGTTGAGTCGCCTATGATAATCATTGAATTGATGTGGTTATCTCTTATGAGTCTTATTCCCATGAGAAGGGCTAGCACCTCCACTTTGTTAGTTGTTTCATTTCCAAATATCCATTCAAAAGTTTCTTCTTCTCATCCTTCAAGGCCCAGAAAAATCTAGGGGACAGAGGATGGTTTTTCTTGGGATATTCAGTTTACTTGTTGCAGGAAAAAAAATCTAAATTGAGGGACAACCATTGAAGGTTGGTAGTTGTGGTTTAATAGCAGTGATGTTTCAAAATTTATGGGCTTCAACAGAAGTACACAAGCCCATATTTCTTGGAAAAGGAGACAATAAAAAAAGGGACAAGAAACTAAATGAAAGCGCTGGACTACGTAGGTACATGGGGAGAAGACAAGACGAATTGAAGGGAATAGAGGTTGCGTAAGCAAGAAAAAAAGGGAAAACAAATTAAGAAATGGGTACAGGGTGTCAACGGGAGGGGAAGAACCACATTCACTCATGTAGGAGCACACACCCTAAGGGGAGAAGGAAAATTGTGCCCACCTGAGAAAAAAACAAGTAGACAATGCACAACACTTCCTTCCACATTCTGAATTTTAGCACTATAGAGACATAACAACACCTGGGGAAAAGGGACAGAATAACACCCTTGTGAACAAGCTTGGTAGAAAACAATGCCACCTCTCGAGTAGTAGAGCACATAACACAAAAAGAGGAAATAAGAGAAGAAGCCTGCACATAGTTGCGTTTAGAGCCATTTTTGTAGACGTTGACATCAACACAAAGGAAATTATGGCATGTCTCGGCTCTCAGAGAGGTTGCAAATATCTTGATTGAGTTTTAGGAGCATAAGAGGGACTCCTCCAGGTGGGGATAAAATTTGGTTTCCATGGGACTCAAGGGTGGAGAAGGTCTTCTTTAGAGTCCCTTGATCGCTTGGGGTGGAGCATTAGTCCCTAGATCCCTAATAAAGGAAAACTCTTGAATGTCTTGGGCTCATTTTATCTATTATGGAATAGGATTTTGGATTCCCATTATGAGAATCTTTGTGATACACACACACACTCACTTCAGGGTAGAGGCAACAAGCCTCTTGATTCGTGGCTGACTGCTATTTGGTTGGTAGGGAAAAATCTAGAGCTCTTATTTCAACTTACAATTGGTATTTCATCCTTGGAGCAAACCATTCCAGTCCCTGGAATTTGGATCAAGTGTGACAACTGCAAGTAGCTTGGTTGCAATTGTCTAAAGTTGAGTGGAGAGTTGCATTTCCCATCTTTAATTTGAAGCCAAGAAAAATATTGTTCTATATAATGTATGTTGTGAAGCTATATATTTATGTTGTTGAACTATTTTTGCATTGGTTGTATGCAGTTACTCAGCTAAAGAAATGAGCTCCCAATATTGATGCTTCAATACTGTGAATTTTTTATTTACATCTTCCACATACAATGTGCATATATTCATAAAAACCTACGTGAATGCAGTCCACAGTGGTTTCCACAAATTAGATTTAGGTTTGTTAGAATCACTATTCATATAGGAGGCTTAAATACAAGTGTTATTTTATTCTCTGATGTAGGAATAATGGTTAATATTTCTAAATTAAAGATATGTCAGTTCGAGGATTGGTTATTTGTTTGAATGCAACGATATATATGTTGATGTTCTTTATACATGCTTCATATACATATAAATATTAATAAGGGTGTCGTTCACGTGGATTAACAAGTTAATACATGGTGGATGCAATGAAACAATGAGCACTGACTTATTATGTTGGATGGATCTTATATATGCATCGAATCCTTGATGACATGAGGACCCAAAAGGTTGTACGAGAGATTCGTAACATTCTCGTGGAAGTAATATTTTTTAGGGATATCGACCTCATAAAATGTATATCATGATTCATGAAACCTTTAATTCAAACATCAAAATCTAATCAAATTTCCCGTAATCCTTAAGTTATGAAAATATGCATATCATATTTCTTGCGTAACATTGTTGATAATGGTGTTGAATTCCTAAGGTTACATGATAGGAGTTAAAAATAATATTGAAATGGCCACATACTACCAAATTGGCATGTAGGCCCACGCCATGAGACTTTGGTTTCCATGTTGTGAATCACATGTATGTGGGTAGATGGTTTGCGTATCATGTATATACATATATACATAGGTAAAATCACTCCAATAGTATATAAGGCTTTCAACGATAAAAACAGTAAAAATAAGGCGATCTTATTTACACACGAGGGGTCTAGTCTAATGCAAGGTGAAAGCAAAGTTACACCAACAAATAGAGAAGAAGAAAAGATGGAAACATACATCCCCACAACCACTCCATTTTTATGGTCATTTGAGATCTATGTTTGCGAACTCATGAGCATGAAGAACATAATTGAATTTGTTGAGCTAAAAGTGCAATTCAATGATATTAAGTTAAAAGAAATTCTGAAGGTCAATCAGAAACTCAGAAAGGAAAACAAGATCCTCAAAGAGCAGGTAATAAACTTACAAAGTAGTATGGAAAGAGGGTAGCAAGAATTGGTCACAATGAAACAAGAATTAGAGCAAGCGAAAGTGGTAGAGGAAAAAAACACAAGGACAAGGACAACTAACAAAGAAATTTAGATGGAAGAGCTTCAGTCAAAAATTGTAAACAATGAAATGAAAGAAAGCAAAATAAGACAACAAATAGAAGAGGCTAAACTCTGGGCTGAAATAGTAAAGGAAACATTGGTTGGGCAAAAAGAAACCATGGAGAGACAAATGAGAGAATAAAAATATAGACAAGACAAGGCCACAAATTTCATCATCAAAGGTTTGAAAGATTATGGAGAGAAAGAGACAACATATATTTTAACAAGGGATTTTCTTAGGGACGAATTGAAATGGATAGGCTATATCCAACAAGCAAATAGGATAGGTAGGAAATAAGAAAAGCAGAAGGAATAGACATGTGATAGTTACTTTAAGAAGCACAAAAGACAAAATAACTATGCTAAAAAATAGGGGGCTACTTAGAGGCACTCACATTTATCTAGATGATGACTTGACATGGGACCAACAAGAAGATCGAAGGAAGGAATGGGAGCAAGTGAAATTATCAAGAGAATGTTGGGTTGTGTTATATTCTTTCCACGTAGTTAATAGGGGGTTTGAAGGGCACCCGTAACCCCACTTTATGGGGTTCGGGGCAATGCCTCAGAAAATTTTGGTTTTGGACCATATGTTAGGTTGGGCGGACCCACCTATGGTTTTGTGCATGATTTTCGCACATTTTTTTTGGACGCGATGGTTTTTGGTCCATGGTATTGGACGCGATGGTTTTCGGTCCATGGTATTGGATGCTTCGGCATGTATAAATATGTATTGTAACATTGAAAGGAACATAATGAAAAATCAAGCTGGTAGTCTCGGTTTTGGGATCCAGGGAAAAATCTCTGTGCATATGTGTTTTATGGGTTATGCTCTCGCATTGTTTATTTTCTTTGTTTAAGAATTCGTATGCAGGTAATTTCTGTACAGGGTTAAAACCTACATTTGGTATCAGAGCTGTTTTGGCTTCAAGGGGACGCCTTTGTTGCTGAGGGGTTTCACTCGGGCCTGTGGTAGACCCTGTTCAGTGGGAGATCTGCGAGATCGATTCTGGTGGTGAAAGAAGATGGCGAGCAGTGGAAAGATAGAGATTGAGAAGTTCAATGGTTAGAATTTTGAGTTGTGGAAACTCAAGATGGAGGATCTGTTGGTGGATAAAGATCAATGGATCGCGGTAGATCCGGGTACTAAACCATCGGGAGTGACCGATGAAGAATGGAAGAAGTTGGATCGGAAGGCAAAGAGCACAATACGATTGTGTGTCTCGGATTCATTATTGCTGAATGTATCAGGGGAAGCTACGGCAAAGGCTTTGTGGGTCAAGTTAGGGACTTTGTACCAATCTAAGTCTCTGGTGAATAAACTGTTCCTGCGGAAAAAGCTGTATAACCTGAGGATGAAAGATGGAGACTCGGTGACAGAGCATCTGAATGCGTTTAATACTATGGTAAGTCAGTTATTATCTGTTGATATTAAAATTTCAGATGAAGATAAGTGCATCAGTCTGTTGTGTTCTCTACCAGATTCGTGGGATAGTCTGGTTATTGCAATAGGTAGCAATGCAATTGCTTTGCAATTTGATGAAATAGTCTCAGCCTTGCTGACGGAGGAGATGAGACGGAAAAATATGGACAACCAGAATGGTGATGCCTTGTCTGTACGAGGACGGTCCCAGAACAGAAACAAAAATAAGTCATCGAGTGGGAGATCTAAATCTAGAGGGAGATCTAAATCTCCAGGAAAACCTACAAAGGTGGTGTGCTGGAAATGCGGAAAGGAAGGGCACTTCAGAAGGGATTGTAAATCTAAAGCTCCTGATAAAGGAAAGGGATCTGATGATGCTCCTTCTGCAGAGGCAAAAACCACCTCAGATGAAGGTGGGGATGTGTACTTGGCTCTTCAAGTACACATGTAGATCATGAGGCATGGTTGATTGACTCAGGTGCATCCTTTCACTTCACTCCCCATAGAGAGTGGTTCTGTGAGTATGAGAAATACGATGGTGGTGATGTATTCTTAGGAGATGATAGGAAGGCTAGAATCATTGGTCGGGGAAAAGTAAAGTTGAAGTTGCAAGGTGGAAGGGTTAGAACACTTCCGGGTGTTCTACATATTCCTGCATTGCCCAGAAATATGATTTTTGTAAGCAAGTTGGATGATGCAGGTGTAAAGACGGTGTTCGAGAAAGATACCTGCAAGATGGTTCGAGGAGCACTGATATTAATGCGGGGAGTTCGGATTGGAACTCTGTACAAGCTGCAAGGTAGCACTGTTGTTGATGGGTACAATAGTTCTATGGTTCCTGAAAATGGAGTAGAGAATCTAGTGGTCTCTGGAGAGAAGACCATGTTGTGGCATCAAAGGCTTGGACATATTGGAGAGAAGGGCCTTCGAATACTTCATGGTAAAGGTATGGTAGAAGGTATGAATAATAGCTCTCTGGATTTTGATTTCTGTGAAAATTATGTATATGGGAAGCAGAATCGGGTGAGTTTCCCCTTTGGTGGTAAGAGGACGAAACATATATTAGAGCTTGTGCACAGTGATGTGTTTGGACCTGTGAAGGTTCCATCACTGGGTAAGTCTATGTACTATGTATCATTCATAGATGACTTCTCAAGGAATACATGGATATATTTTCTTAAGAAGAAATCTGAAGTCTTTGACAGGTTTAAAGAATTTAAGGCTCTGGTGGAAAATCAGACAGAGAAGAAGATAAAGGTGCTGAGGACAGATAATGGTGGAGAATTTTGCAGCAAGGAATTTGAAGAATTTTGTAAGAAGTGTGGTATAGCACGGCAGAAGACTACTCCATATACACCTCAACAAAATGGAGTCGCGGAAAGAATGAACAAGACGTTGATGGAAAGGGCAAGAAGCATGCTCAGTGGTGTCGGGTTAGGACAAGAATTCTGGGCAGAGGCGGTGGATACTGCATGTTACCTGATCAACATATCACCTTCATCAGCGTTGGAGGATAAGACTCCACAAGAAGTATGGACTGGTAAGAAACCCTCTCTTTCACATCTAAGGGTATTTGGATGTGATGCATATGTACATGTTCCAAAGGAGAAACGAACCAAGTTGGATAGTAAATCTGAAAAGCGCATCTTTATTGGGTATAAGGATGGCTTAAAGGGTTATAAGCTTTGGAACCCAGTCACACGGAAGGTTGTGTACAGCCGAGATGTGTTGTTTAGAGAGGTAAAAGATGTTATTCAACATGAAGTCCAACCAAAGGAACTTGAGAAGATAGAGTTTGAGCCAAAGGAGGAAGAATCAGACTCTGCAGCAGAGGAGGAATCAGAAGATGAAGAGCCACAAACTCCGGCTGTGAGAAGATCAGTTCGAGAAAGAAGGCAGCCAGAAAGGTATAGTCCATCTACTTTCAGTTCAAATTTTGCTTTGTCTGTTACTGATAATGATCCCAAAACTGTGAAGGAAGCAGTGGATTCAGAGGATGGAAAACTCTGGAAAGAGGCCATGGTCGATGAAATGGCATCTTTGCACAAAAATGAGGCTTGGGATCTGGTGGAGTTGCCGGCTGGAAAGAAACCCATTGGCAACAAATGGGTGTTCAAGAAGAAGACAAACACAGAAGGAAAGGTGGAGAAATACAAAGCTTGGTTGGTAGCAAAAGGTTATTTCCAGGTGCCGGGAATTGATTTTGGTGATATTTTTTCTCCTGTTGCCAAGGTAACTTCTATTAGATTACTTTTATCTTTTGTTGCTGCTTTTGATTTTGAGGTAGAACAGATGGATGTGAAGACAACATTTCTTCACGGGGATTTGGAAGAGGAAATCTACATGAAGCAACCTGAAGGCTTTGCGGTGAAGGGTAAGAAAGAACTGGTATGCAAGTTAAAGAAGTCTCTGTATGGGTTAAAACAGTCACCAAGGATGTGGTATCAGAAATTTGATACATTTATACGGGGACTTGGCTTCACCAGAAGCAAAGCAGATCATTGTGTGTATTTTAAATTAATTGGTGACGTATTATTTATCTGGTCTTGTATGTGGATGATATGTTGCTGGTTGGAAATGACAAAGAAATTATCCAGGATTTGAAGACCCAATTATCCTCCAAATTCGACATGAAAGATCTTGGTGCTGCAAACTATATTTTGGGCATGGAAATTAAAAGATATCGGTCAAAGAGGAAGCTTTGGTTAAACCAGAGGAAGTATGTCGAGACAATACTCCAGAGGTTTAATATGCAGGATAGTAAACCGGTGAAGGTTCCTATTCCTGTAGGTGTGAGGTTATCTGCTGAACAGTGTCCCAAGACACAAGAAGAGGAAGAGGACATGTCCCGTGTTCCATATGCAAGTGCAGTGGGTAGCCTGATGTATGCAATGGTCTGTACTAGACCAGACATTGCACATGTAGTGGGAGTATTGAGTAGGTTTATGTCAAAACCTGGGAAGGAGCACTGGACAACAGTGAAGCGGGTTTTCAGGTATTTGCGTGGCACTAGTGATTATGGTTTGTGCTACCAAGGAAGACCAGGATTGGATAGAGTGTTGGATATTCATGGCTTTGTTGATGCAGACTGGGTTGGAGATCTGGATCAGAGAAGATCTACAAGTGGGTATGTGTTTAACCTATTTGGAGGTGCAGTCAGTTGGATGAGTAAGAAACAATTTGTCGTGGCACTATCAACTACAGAGGCAGAATACATGGCAGCCACTCTTGCAAGCAAGGAAGCAATTTGGTTGCAGAGATTGTGTTCAAGTATGGGGTTAGTACAGGGAGCTATAAGAATAGACTGTGACAGCCAAAGTGCAATTTTCTTGGCAAAGAACCTTGCTTATCATTCAAAGACAAAGCACATTGATGTTCAATATCACTTTGTGAGGGATATGATAGAAGACAAAAGGTGTTGCTAGTAAAGGTGGACACTTTGAAGAATACTGTAGATGCATTGACAAAATCTGTGAGCTCTGAGAAGTTCTCTTGGTGTAGAGAAGCAATGGGAATCTCAGGGCTGAAAAATGACTAAGCTCTCATGTGGCCCCCTGTGGAAAGAAAACAACAAGTGGGAGATTGTTGGGTTGTGTTATATTCTTTCCACGTAGTTAATAGGGGGTTTGAAGGGCACCCGTAACCCCACTTTATGGGGTCCGGGGCAGCGCCCCGGAAAATTTCGGTTTTGGACCATATGTTAGGTTGGGTGGACCCACCTATGGTTTTGTGCATGATTTTTGCACATGTTTTTTGGACGCGATGGTTTTCGGTCCATAGTATTGGACGCGATGGTTTTCGGTCCATGGTATTGGATGCTTCGGCATGTATAAATATGTATTGTAACATTGAAAGGAACATAATGAAAAATCAAGCTAGTAGTCCCGGTTTTGGGATCCAGGGAAAAATCTCTGTGCATATGTGTTTTATGGGTTATGCTCTCGCATTGTTTATTTTTTTTGTTTAAGAATTTGTATGCAGGTAATTTCTGTACAGGGTTAAAAACTACATAGAAGCAAGAAAGTGGGCATGGCTGAAAAATGGAAAAGCCAAAATCAGCAAACGTTTGACAAATAAAAAATAGGGATTCAGGGGCCCCCGGGAGTGTCTAAACATGGTAAGTTGGAATTGTAGAGGTTTTCCATGGAGAAGAGGACCAAGTTTGGGGCCCATAGCAGAAGGGAAAGACATCATTATCCTTTTAGAAACCCATGAGCATGAGGGTTGCAAGGTTCTAGAATATGAAAGTTTCACCAAGGTTTTAGTGTGGAATGAAGAAACAGGAACATGCAAAGGGCACGGGGGGATCACAGTTTGAATAAGAGAATCATGGGGCAGAATAACTAAAGTGGAAAAAGAAGATCCAAATAAGCAATTTATATGGTTGAGTATAACTAACAACAAAGTAACATTCATGCTGGTTGCATGTTACTTTTCCCCAAAAAACTCAAAGTTTTACAAGAAGACAAATTTAGATAACGAAGACCTTTTTAGTGCTTTGAAAAGAGATATATCTACCTTCAAGATATTAGGAGATATAGTGTTAATTGGGGACTAATTGCAAGCATGGTGGGGGGGGGGGTGGGCATTAGCCCCCATGTTCATTGGTGCAGGTGCAGCAGGGGGGTCATAGGGAGGGCGTAACCCACACAGTCGAGGGGTTTCGGGGGGGGGGTAGCCCCCTTGTACAGAGTCTAGGGAAGCGCCTCCGGGAATTTTTGTGGGAGAACCTACCTATATTAGGTGGGAGGACCTACCTATGGTTTTGTGCATGGGTTTTGCACATGGTTTCGGGCACTATGGTTTTCTAGTCATGGTATTTTGTAGATCCAGTCTACGGAACTACAATCACGTTCTAATCCAAGGTTAATAGATTGGGGTTTATGAATGCTTCAACATGTATATATATGTATTGTAAGATTGAAAGGAACATAATGAAAAAATCAATCTGGTAGTCTCGGTTCTAGGATCCAAGGAAAAATATGTGTATTTTTTTTATATTCTCGTCATTATTTATTTTCTGATTTTAGAATTCGTCTGCAATTAGTTTTTGTACAGGGTTGAAACCTACACTTCCTTGGTTAGAAAAGATTGAGGATCATGCATGGACATAGACCTCTCAAGATGGGAATGGGAGAGTGTTCTACTTTGGAATTGAGTTGTTAGGCTTATGTAGCCTCTATGACATGGTTATTTGAAATGGAATCAATGCTTGTCAAAGATTTGGGGAATCACATGTAAAACTTACAATGGTAAAAGTGTGGTGGACTACGTGATATGCTCCCAGAGCTTGATTTGCAATTTGTCGGATTTCAGGATTGCAACTTGTCCTATTGAGATGAACTTAGACCATCTGCATCTCTTTATTAAGCTTGACACGCACACAAGTGAGCTACAGGAAGTGTAGACCCAACCATCTCAAAAGAAAGTGCATGCAAGTGAAGAATCCTCATAAACCAAGAAAATCAAGATCTGTTTGTTGCGGCTCTAGAACAACACTTTCAGGTGACAAAAAACAACATATATGTCAAAGAAGATAGTACATGAACAAAGTGATTTTATAGCAGTATGTTGATCCCTCTAATCCACAAATCTGTAGAGGTGTTCAAAAGATCTCAGCTTAAGAAGAAGGTCTCAAACACTTTTCCAACTAATCCTTGGTATGATGACAAATGCAAGGTTGCTAAAAGGTCACTTAAGGAGACAAATAGTGAAACCCAGAAGAAGTATACATTTATGACTAAAACTAAAAAATAAAGTTACGTGGATGTAAGAAGGAATGAATTAATTGCTTTGGGAAAGAACAACCCCAAAGGTTTTTGGCGGGAGCTACAACAAAAGACAAAGAAAACAAACAATAATATATTAGTGTCACAATGGTTAGATTATGTGAAGCTCCTCTATAAGAGAGATCAAGAGAAAAGTAACCCCCCTATAATCATTTCTACATCTGATTTATTTTTAGTGGAGGAGGTCAAGTGGGGTTAGTCCTCTCCTTGGAAAATCACTGCTAATTACCGCAATACTATGGTCAATCCTCTTCTTGGAAAATTGTTTGGGAGCATGTTGGAGTGTAGAAACAACGATTGGGCAGAAAAAGAGGGTAAAAGAGAAGAAGGGCAAGCTAGTTTTAGGCCAAGGAACTCTACCATTGATCGTTGCATCACTCTTAGGCACTTCATCGAAAATTTTTGGGACATCCAAGCGAGGAGGCCTTTTGCTGCTTCGTTGACTTTAAGAAAGCTTTGACATTGTCCATAGAGATAAGTTCTAAAGAAGAATGGAAGAACTCATAATTCCAAGGGAGTATAGAGTAGTTATGAATAAACTTTACGAGAAAGTTAGCACTAAAATCAGAACTAAGGAAGGCTTTTCTAAATGCTTTGGTAGTAACATAGGGGTTAAGCAAGGGTCCCCTCTTTCCTCCACACTTTTCAGTCTATATATTGATAAGCTAGAAGAATGGGTGAACAACACTAATGGAGAGGGGGTTCAACTAGCAGGATATGTGGTGAATTTTCTTTTGTATGCAGACGATCTTATTCTAATCGTAAAATGTGCTTATGGCTTGAGAGAGAATTTGAAGGCATTAGATCTCTTCTGTCAAGAGGTGGGGATGCAAGTAAATAATAACAAAACTAAAGTCATGATCTCCTCTTTGAAGCGGAAAAAACAAGTTAGCTTTATTTTTTAGGGAAAAGCCTTAGAGTTAGTGGAAGAGTACAAGTACCTAGGAATTGTTTTTCATAACAAGCTCAATTGGGAGACATACAAAACTGAAATGATTCAAGGGGGATGTAGAGCTTCTTACCTTCTTCAGAATATATGCAAGAAAGAAAAATTATGCGATTGGAAAACCAAGAAAACTCTTTTTGGATTGTTAGTTACTCCGATTTTCCTCTATGGGTGCGAAGTTTGGGGAAGAAGCATGTTAGACAATAAATGGAGACAGGTAGAAAGAATTCAAAATCACTTGATCACTAGTAACCTTAAAGTCAGATCGACTGTCCCATATGAGATCTTGCTAGCGAAGGCAGGTTTGTTTCCGATGGAAGCTTTAGCAATCATCCATTTGTTAACATATTTAAAAAGGTGGATGGAATGGATGAACACTGGTGGCCCAAGTTGATCGTGGCAGAAGAATTAAAGTGTAGGAAAAAAACTTGGAGTAAGCAGAATGATAAGTGGATGGTAAAATGGGGAACCATTGGCAGGACTATCCTAATTCTAAAGTGGAAATAAAAAATTAGGTACTTGAAAAGTTCAGGACCGCCATGTGGGAAAAACAAGTTGGCCGTAAAAAATTAATATATGTCAATAATTTCAACCAACCATGGTCGCATAATGATAACACCTATTTGAGTGCCACAATCAAGGGAAAGGATAAGATTTTAATAGTGCAGCGAAGGAACGGATCCCATCATCTTAGATGCGAAACAGGTAGATGGGTAGTGCCCAAGGAAGAGTGGGAAGAAAGAACTTGAGTCTTTTGTGAGGAAGGATTGGTTGAAATTGAATGGCACTTCATCATGGAGTCTCTTGCCTGTAAGGACATTCGTAGCCAATTCAAATGCGACCTAAAAGTGAACAGTTTGTGTGAGCTATCTATGGAAGGAAATCTTCACAAGACGACAACTTTTTTTATCATGATTCATGCCAAGAGGGTTGTTATGGAGAGAAACTTGATTGTATGATGCTTTGTGGGTTGGATATCTGGGTCCCTTAGACCATTTTTGGTCCCATGGATTTCATTAAAATTCTTCAATTCAATTCAATTCATATATATATTGAATTGAGAATGCATAGATTTATGATTATATGTATGCGACCTCTACCTACTCACTATTGAGGTTATGGAGCTGATATTCATGCTTTTAAGTCGGGCAGTGTATGTAAAAGAAAATCGTTTGATTAAGCTTATATACATATATACACACACACACAAAAGGAAGCAGTATGGATCCAGTAAGCAGGTTACTGACAAAGCCTCTATCCCAGGATGACGTTTGTATACTTTAAGGAAAATCTTGGAGTGATTGAGAATCTCTCTCAGCAAGAGTGACATATGAAATTGTAGCATCCATGATAATCATTTTCCCTAGGTTAGGTTGACCATAATCAAGGAAAATGGTCCAGAGTGTAGATAAGATAACATCAGGGACAAACATTATCCTCGTGTCAAGTATGTTGATTGGAATTAGGGAGAATGATCTAGTAGAGCAAAGTCATTCTTCTTGTGTCAAGTATGTTGACCGTAATTAGGAAGAATAGTTGTAGAGGCCCATAATCACTCATATGAATGGGTGCCTTTCAACATCAAGCTCAAACTCTCCAGACAAGTTGAGTGAGCAAAATTAGCATTGAGCCCGGAATTACTCATGAAGAGTGAGGCCTTTGGAGATTCACGATGAGCTAGATATTGATCAGAATGATGGTGAACAAAGACTAGTCTGTATACCATGTGTGAGAGGGACCGGAAATATGGGGACTAGTTGATTGTAATGTTGTGCCATGTGTCAGGGGTACCAACCAGGATTATGGTGATGATGCGCCAGAGGTCAAAGGTACTTATTAGATTATAATAACTAGTTGATGTTGTTGATTTACCATGTGCCAGAGTTGTTGACCAAGTAATTAAATGATGTTGATGATGAATTGTTATACATTTATCTTAGAGAATTGTCAACAAAAGAACATCTAGATAGCGATTATGAATACCTTCCTAGCTAAGAGAGAGTGTTGAATTTTCTAGCTATGGTTGGTCTTCATAATTAATATTTTAGCCTTTTAATCATGTAAAACATGTTCTTCATGTCATTTTTACTTTAGTCGTTGAAATATAATTAATTTAAGACATGTTCTTCATGTCGATTTCAAAAGAGAAATTTTGGATTTCAAAATGTTGGTTTTTTGGCTCCAAATGATAAGTCAACATTCCAAAAGATGAAGTTGGCTTTAGTGAAGAGACACCCATTCGAGCTCTTGCAATGCCTATATATAGTCCATTATCTCTCCTCAATAGAGAAAAATTTGGATCTGACGTAGAAAGAAGAAGTCGAATCTAGGGCAGAAAGAAACGGTTCAATCAAAGGTTAAGGATTGGAGAAATCTGAGGCAAAGGAAGGACAAATCGAAGACAAAGTTTTTGGGCATACATAGTAGCAGGAAAAAGATTCTTGTGCATAGTAGGAGGACGGATTCCATCCCTATCAGATCATATCAAGTCGAGGGTATTGGGCAGATTTGTGACTGGTCATGAGCACTAGTTGGCCCAAGTTTGACCAAGGCTACATTACTGGTCAATTTAACTTTCTATTTGACTAGAAGAATTAGATGTATCTTTGTTGAACTAAATAATTTTTCTAAGGAAAAGGTTGTTGGGTTTTTCCCCCATGTGGGTTTCCCCAGGGTAAATGTTCGTGTCTCTTGTTTGGCTCTCTTTATGATTTTAATGTTCTATTGTTGAAGATCTACTGCGTAATTGCTTTATGATAAATTATTATAATTAGTTATCAGTTAAGAAGATTGAAAAATCAACAATGTCTTCCACCCTTAATAATCTTTGTTTGTTGAAAAGAAATGGTGCCAACTATTCCAAGGAAATGGAAGTAATGTGATGGTTGTATTATAAGAAAACATAGCAAATATCCATTTCATTGTTTTGCTTCCAGAAGACATAGAAAACATGCACTGATTCATTCTGATTTTTGTGGCCTTGTGCATGTCATTTTTGCAAATGAAAATAAATATATGATGATTTTAATTGATGATTACAACATAATGTGTTGGGTATACCTGTTGAAAAGTAAATCAAAAGCTTTTGGAACTTTCAAAAAATTCCATGGATGGATTTAAAATGACGCACATTCACAAATTGGCCATCTTCATACTGATAAGGGAAAATAATATACTTCTAGTGACTTTGAAAACTATCTTTACCAACATGGGATTCAACATCAAACAATTGTGCCATACAATCCTCAACAAATTGGTGTAGCTGAAAGAATGAACATGACTATCTAAAATATGGTTCAGTGAATTATGTTTAAAAAAAATGTAAAGCTGATGTTTTGGGTTGATGCAATTTTATGTGTAGTATATATAAAAAATAAATGTCCATCTCATGCTCTCAATAACCAACCTCATGAAATGTGGTGTGGCCACATTCCTTTAGTAAGGCATCTCAGGATTTGTGGTTCCACCTACTATGCCTTGAGTCTTAAGGAACAAAGAAGCAAGTTCGATGCAAAGACTTGAAATTGAATCTTCTTGGGGTATTTAGATACCACCAAAACATATTGTCTCTATGATGAAGTAAATAAGAAGTTTATATTGTCTAGAGATGTGGTCTTTCTTGAATCTTCCAAGACTGGCAATATTGTTGAGCGACAACTTGATCATTTGGATAGATTCAATCATGCAAAAAATTATCATGAATTTGATAATGATATTTCACATTTTGAATGGGGGAACCCTATCTTAGATCAATATATGGATTCTCCTTTTGAAACATTTTCTCCCCCTCATGAAGTTTTGACCACTCCTTCAAATCAGAGAGACTCTTTAAGTGATGTGATTGAGAGGATTGGATGGTTAAACCTTGATGCAACCCCATCTCAATCAACAAAGCATCTTGTAACATCTCAAAAAGGTCCCCCAAAATGGCTCAAAAGCATTCACTTTGATGAGGTCGGAAAGGCAATAGCTAGAAGTTCCATCTGACAAAATGGACGTGATGTAGATGATCTTGATTCAGTTGATGATATGGATGTTTCTTATGATTGTGAATTAAAACTGTCTACTAATTTTGAACCAGCCTCTTTTAAAGAAGTTTATCCTGATGAATGGAAAGAAACAATGCACGAGTATGATGTTGTCATAAAGAATGAAACATGGAAGTTGTTGGACCGTCCATTTGGAACCAAACCAATTAGTTGCAAGTGGGTCTTCAAAAACAAGTATAAATAAAATGGTTCACTTGACAAGCACAAAGCAAGGTTCGTGGCAAAAGGATTTGCACAGAAAGAAGGTGTCGACTATGAAGAGACCTTTGCCCCCCGTAGAAAAATGGGCCACCATCCAAACTCTATTTGCCTTTACAACTCATAATGGATGGAAAATCCATTAAATGAATATAAACATTGCTTTCTTGAAGGGAGTCTTGAAGGAAAATGTTTTTATGCTTAAGCCAAAACGTTATGTTGTGAAGGAATAAGAACATAAAATACGGAAACTCATCAAATCCTTGTATGGCCTAAAACAAACACCATAAGCTTGGTATGAAAAATTCATTCCGCATCTTCTAAAATTGAATTTTAAACACTTTAATCTTGATGATGCAACTTTATTTGTCAAGAAAGTTGGCAAAATTGTTGTATATCTTGTGAATATGTAGATAATATGTTTAATAACAGGGAACAATGAAAACTATATTGCATCCATAAAGAAAGAATTGAAGAAAAGATTTGAAATGTCAGATTTGAGACACATTAATGCTTGGCCATTGAAGTGGCCCAACATCCAAGGTATATATTCTTCTCTCAAAAGAAGTACATTGGAGAATTGTTGAACAAATTTGGCATGGCTAAATGCAATTCTTTGTCCACCTCGAATGGAACAAAATTTGAAGCTCATATAAATAAGGAAATGAATTTGAGGATGCAACTAAATACGAACAACTTGTGGAATGTCTTATCTACCTCGCCACTACTAGACCAGATTTTCATTTGTATAGACAACTTGTGAGAAATCTTATCTACCTCGCCACTACCAGACCATATCTTCAGTTGTTGTTAGAATCCTTTCCAGGTTTATGCAAAAGCCTTGTGAAGAACATTGGTCTACTACAAAGAGTTCTAAAATACTTGAAAGGAACTCAAGACTTTAGATTCAAAGATTCACAGGTGGGTGACTTCAGCATGATTGGATATTTTGATTTAGTCTTTGATAGAGATAAGGAAAATGGAGTGTTTACTTCAACCTATGTTATGAGTCTTGGATCAAGAGTTGTCTCCTACAAGTCACACAACTAGTCAATTCCATTCGATGCTATAACAGAAGCAAAATATGTGGTAGTTGCAAAAGCAACGAAGGAGATTGTGTAGCTCAAGAAAAATCTTGAAGATTTGTAGAAGAAACAAGTGAACTCTACTCCTCTCCTGATCAAAAATACTTATGCAGTTAAATTGACCAAGAATCCCAAATTCCATGATCAAACCAAACATATCAACACAAAGTATCCTCTGATTCAACATCATGTAGAGACCAAGAATATTCTACGACATCGTTCCACAAATGATCAAATCGTAGACATCTTCACCAAAGCACGTGAAAGAGAAAAATTTAAAGATTAAAAATGATGCTCGGGCTCACAAATACCACTTCAAATTGAGAATGTTAGATAACTAATCCTCAATGATTAGACAAAAATATGTAAATATATAAATAAAAAAACTTCAAATAGTTAAAATGAGAATAACACTTAAAATCTAAATCTCAAACATCAACCCTCTTCATCTTCACATCAACCCTCTCCATCTTCATGTATATGATGATACCCTACACACAAATTGAGGATACCTTCTAAACTAACAAAAGTAACAAAAATTAATACTATTTATTAACGATTCTAGACAAAATGTTCAACAGACAAATAGAATTAAATGGCAAGGAATATTTCCTTGAATCTTTATTGGTTAAAGATGCACTGCATTGCGAACTAAAACGAATTCATACGTAACTCTATAGAATAGAGTTTATCTTTCTTAAGCTAGCATATCCGTCACTCAATTATATATTCTTTATTTCTTTACAAATGCATAACAGGATCCAATTCCTTTCCCCTTTTAAATGCATAAAAAATGCGTGCGAATAACTTGTATCCTTGTAAAAAAAAAATTAAATTTAATTAAAATTTTATAAGATTCAATGCATTAAAGTTGTTGGTCAGTAAACATGATCATTATTAATAATAATTATGAAGTGTTTAAACATATAAAGTAATATTATAAAAGTAAAATTAATTAAAATTTTAAAAGATCCAATGCATTACAGTTGTTGGTGTTATTATTATTAATTAAGTATATAAACGTATAAGAGATGAATTTATTATTATAAATACAAATATGTTTAGGATCAGTAAGTAATTGGGTGTTGTTCTCTGCTCTGTTCACAAAGTCCGATCAGTAATTGGGTGATATCCTTGTTCTGTGTTCTATTCTCACAAAGTCCGATGCATTATTTTACAATGCTAGTAATTAAAAGGAAAATTTCAAGAATTCCAAACGAAATTGATCGTTCAGCAAGCTGTGCAGGATCTCCAGTTCTATTTCCAAAATCCTAGCAGCAAATTTACACGATTTACAAATACCATCATCTAAATAAAAATTTATTTACAAATTTCCAAAATAAAATAATTAACTTATATAATTAATATTTATCATAATTATATTTATATATATGTGAATGATATTCCAATTTCAATTTTTCCGATTAATTTATAATTGTGGAAAAGGTATATGTAGGCATCTAGATGTTATGGTGGTAGTAGTTGAAATTGACCATGTGTCACACATACACTAAAGGTTTTAGTTGTAGTGGTTGAAATTACCCTATGTCACATGAGTATGAAACTGACTCAATTGCCCATTCCTCTACCAATAAAGACCTAGAAAGAAAAAAAAAACCAACGATATTATAAGGAGCTAATCAACCCCAATTTCTCAAACAAAAATTACATTTTATATTTGAACCAGTATTAAGAAGAAAATGACTATCAACTAAATAAAAACTAATTTTCATAAGAAAAATAATGTCACCTATGCAATCATAAGAAGGTTGAAGATGAAAAACATTTGCTCTTAGATTGTCCATCATATACTCACATTCCATCTAATTTTCAAAATATTTGTCACTACCAACCTTCTTGACCTTTTTAAGTCAGCGAAACTATGATGATTTGAGAATGCTTCTCTCACTTAATTTGGAGCATATAAATAAAATGTTAAAGAATTATGATTAATCTCTTACTTTCTTAAGGGTCAATAGACAATATAGATCTTAGTAGATGTTAATTCATCATCATATATATCATCCTCTAGAGATCATATAGATCTTAATAGAGGTTAATCATCATCATCATATATATCATCCTCTAGAGACCATATAGATCTTAATAGACATTAATCATCATCATCATATATATCATCTTCTAAATACCTTAAAAAAAAATAAAAAATTAAAAGATAGTATATATACATACATATGAAGAGTAATTTCACAGCGTTGGTTAAATCATCACCTTATAAATGTAACCAAACTATGGGCCATTTCATACTAAACTACAGCCTGATTATATCTTGCACAGTTTAGTACTGTTTTAGCATTTTCTTAATTTGCTCTGGTCTTTAATTTGATTAGTTTGAAAAAATTAGCTTATGTGAAAGCAGCTTTATTTAATCACCTACATTCAAACACTGGGATTAATATCCAGGGGTAATTCAATAACTATTCAGTTTCAAATTCATTTTTTCTTAAATTGACAGAGAGTACGATCTAACAAGAGTTTGAATTGCCGTGCGAATTATTATCATTGAGTTGGGAAATTGGGAGGCTTATCCCTGAGAAGATTGAATATTCGACCAAAACACAATCAGCCAAAATAACACTTAGGGTGAAAAGAATGTCTTCGGAGTAGAGACAATGACATTGGCTCAAATATAAACAAAAGAACATGAAAAAAATTAGAAGGAAAATAGTTATTACCATAAAATATCCCAAAGGGATGCTGCACAATGATGAATTCTGTTACAAGATGCAAGTTGATTGAAGAAAAAAACAGTTATTTACCATAAATTATCCCTAAGGGATGTTGCCCAATGATGAATTCTGTCACAAGATGCAAGCTGATAAAGAAAAATGGTGTATATAGAGATGGCATCATATATGCATATAGAGATGACATCATATTGATTCTTTGAAAGCCCTATCAATTTGAAACACCGATAAAATACAAAGACAGGATATGAAGAAACAAAATACTCTACGTGAGATCACAAAACACAAAAATTATACATATATAAAAAAACTCAAAGATTATGCATATATTTGAGAACTTATAGATTACACATCTCTGTCCATCAATACTTACAATTACATATGGTGCAAAACTCATCCATCTGAAAAACCAGTAGTAAGCCGTGAGCATAACACGCACCTCAATGCACTGGTAACTTACGGGAGCAGATGGAAACCCATCCAATAACCAAAAATACATGAAAATACTGCTTCTGTCTCTGATCAACTCCATTTGTTCACTTTTTAAAGAGTTCATCTTCAATTTGCGTGTCGTTATCTCCAGAAAATCTGAGGCTGTCAAGCAAAGCATTTCTTCCTTTAAGAATAATCTGGAAAAATGCATTGATATGTTGTGTGAGAGGATCTAAACCTTGGGAAAGTAAATATGCACTTTGCTGTAATTCTTGAACTGCTTGTCTTATCTGTTGTGCTTGCTCTGATCCCTCTGTGAGCTGAAACTGTCTTTCGTTTCCTCCTGGTATTTCTAGGGATAACATCTGAATCGTTAAGTGAAGATTTTTAACTGCTGCATTCAAACTCTCCAGCTCTTTCAGAACTGTAACACGGCCCATGGCAAACCCACCCTTGATTTCTTCATTCACGTCTTGTTGCAACGTCATAAATGAAACTGACCACAAAAACTGATCAGGAATTCTTAAGTCCACCAATGGATCAGAAGAACCCGCAAAGACAGATACAAGAATACTGCAAATGAATATAGTTGTTGCCTTCACCCCATATATAGCCCTCAATAGAACTCTACTCTTGGCCGAGGATTTCACCTTCCTTAGGTGAAGACTTTTACACATGCCCTCTAACATGGCAGCACAATTCTCAATTTTCCTGTTGGTTTGGGACGCACCATTTTTCTCCCCGGCCTTTTTTTCTCCTAACAATTCTTCCAGATGATCTTTGGCACGAAATAGCTTGTCAGATGATGGCATTCCATCAGAGAAATTCAGCAAATGCAGTACATACTGGACTATAAGATGGCGGTGATCGAGACATGAGATTTCAGCATTCAATGCAATACAAATATCAAGCAGATTTACAGTGTCATCCAGATATTGATCAATCCATTTTTTATCCCATTTTGCTATAGGAAACCGGAGATCCACAACTAAGGTTCTCAGATCACTATGCAGTGTGAACAAGACTTCCATGGCCTGTTGCATCCATGTCAGATCTATAAAATCCTTTGGCTTATTCAGCTTGAGATGCTCTAATCTTTGTAATAAAGCAGTTTCGAAACCTTTCAATATCTGATTAACCCTTGCAGAGGAATTGAATGATCGCTTACGAATAAACATTCTAAAGGGATTTCCAAAGAATGAGGACATGGAATGACCATCATGCGGGCGACTCATGGTCAGATCAAGGCCTGACTCCTCTAACACTTGAAGGGCTAAAAAGGCAACAACATGCGGAAAAGGTCCTACTTAAAAATGTGTTTGAACCAAATATTCCTCAGGGTGAACCAAAGGTTCGGAAGCACACAACACAGATACGCTCTGTTATGCAATTCTCGCGTCTACTCTGATCTGCTCCTTCAGGCTTTGATCAATTTATTTAATTGTGAAGATATTATTACCTAATAGGTACTTGCATGTCAGATGAAATTTTCGGCAATCTCCAATCCGTTCAAACACACAAATTGCAAACCTGCATCCACAGAGACAGAAAAGCATGGTCAATACCAATAGATTACCCAGTATTACATATCAAGAACAATATAAATCTGTAAAGTTGACCAAATTCTTCCCCCCCAAAAAAGCACTATCAGAAGGAATCACTTGTGCAAAACGCAAAGATTTTGATCCTTAGATCACATGCGCGGAAATCAGCCTAAAAAACAACTAAATCCAACATAATAAAGGATCTCCCATTAAAAAAGATCTTTAAAAAACAGCAGTAACCTCCATTCTACTTATCCTTTGGCATTTCCGTAAACGGTGCGAAAGAAAAAGAAAGGTGAGGGGAAAAAGAAGCAGTCGACTAACCAGACAGAAAGAAAGTTAAATTAACAGTTCAATCACCTGCAACGAATATTGTTCACCTCAGAACCTCGGTCGTATCAATTTGCGAGCTTGCAGAGAAATTACCACTAAATTACTAGAACTTAGCTGTGCAAAAGTCTTCAAACGACTTTCACAAATTCAAGGATTTAAAGGGCATTGGCTACTTGAAATATGAAGTGCTACCGCAAAAATCAGCATTAAGTTCGGCTGTTTAAGTTTATTTAAGAGATTTTGCTTTTAATTACCCTAGAGCAGGGGCCATGGAGCCGTCGGCGCATTTTTCCAGATTTATCGGGAATATAGAGCCAGCTTTGATCTTATCTATCACAGAAAATCAAAGACTCCACAAAAAAAAATGTCCATTCCCCATAAATTGTTGAAAATTCAAGCTTCAGATGCGCAGCAAAAATTGCAGCCGATTTTTTTTTTTTTTTTATAAGGCTATTTTTTTCTCTGAAAGCATATCGGTAAGGAATCTATGCTTACCTGCACAAATTATTCGCAAAGAAGTCGACGATGACAGTGTTGTATCTCTGAAATCCTCGTATTCTTCGTTGGAAAGTCCTCGAAACCCTAACATTTCACAAGATAACTACACCTTCACATCTTCGCTACTATACATGTTCAGCCAGCGGCTACCGCTTTGCCAGAGTAATCCGCAATCCGATTTTGACTGCCTGCTGTCCCAACTGCCTTTTCTTGAAAATGAGTTCGGTAAATCCTGAACACTGGATTTTTATTCCGAGTGTGAAACACGTAATGGTTGAAACGGTTTATATTAGGTTTGAGTTTTGTGTTTGTCCGTACCGTCATGGTGCCAAAAGCGGTATGGAGAAAACCAGCGGTGTCTCTGAATGTAGGTTGGCCAGTTAGCCTTCACTTTCCCCGTCAAAAGACGAAAGCAAAGTCGCATCAATTGCGGGAACGGCAGAGCCGTGGGTTTTCAAACTTTGGAAAGAACCACCGAAACCTCGTGCAGTTGCAATAGAAATTTCCCACTTTTTGTTGGCCAATGGGTTCGATATATGGGGACGTGGTGGGGCCTTATTTATCAAATTATGTTAGTTACGTAAACCAAGAAGCAACCAAATTATTGATGTAAGTTTTTTTTTTTTTAACTACATGGTGAATCGGTAACTGCCAGGCCTAATCTAGGGGAGACCAAGGATCAAACTTCATAGCTGCCACTATAACACCAAGAGCATAACCAACCACCTGCAAGTCGGGTATACTAAGTTCCTATGATTTTAGCAAGAGCAGCCTAATCTATGGGAGACCAGGCCTAATCTATGGGAGACCAAGGATCAAACTTCATAGCTGCCACTATAACACCAAGAGCATAACCAACCATCTATGGGAGACCAAGGATCAAACTTCATAGCTGCCATTAACACCAAGAGCATAACCAACACCAAGAGCATAACCAACCATCTATGGGAGACCAGGGCTAATCTATGGGAGACCAAGGATCAAACTTCATAGCTGCCACTATAACACCAAGAGCATAACCAACCACCTGCAAGTCGGGTATACTAAGTTCCTATGATTTTAGCAAGAGCAGCCTAATCTATGGGAGACCAGGCCTAATCTGTGGGAGACCAAGGATCAAACTTCATAGCTGCCACTATAACACCAAGAGCATAACCAACCATCTATGGGAGACCAGGCCTAATCTATGGGAGACCAAGGATCAAACTTCATAGCTGCCACTATAACACCAAGAGCATAACCAACCGCCTGCAAGTCGGGTATACTAAGTTCCTATGATTTTAGCAAGAGCAGCCTAATCTATGGGAGACCAAGGATCAAACCTCATAGCTGCCACTATAACACCAAGAGCATAACCAACCACCTACAAGTCAGGTATACTAAGTTCCTATGATTTTGCCACTATAATACCAAGAGCATAACCAACCACCTGCAAGTCGGGTATACTAAGTTCCTATGATACCAAGAGCATAACCAACCACCTGCAAGTCGGGTATAATAAGTTCCTATGATTTTTGCCACTATAACGAGCATAACCAACCACCTGCAAGTCGGGTATACTAAGTTCTTATGATTTTAGCAAGAGCAGACTCACGGGAAAGGGGAATCTGCCCCTCTCGCTGCCACCACAGCAGGTCATTGTACTCAATGAGATTTGAACTTCAGTCTATCCAAGCTTCACCCATATAACTTACCATCAAACCACATATCACTCTACGATGTAAATTTTTATTTATTACATTTTAACTTGTAATAATATTGATAGATTTTTTTTGGGGCTCCTACATTTTTCGAGCTTGCTTGTGCTAATTATCCCCATGATCTTACACGTTATATTATTTTTGGGAATCTTCATGTGAAAGTTATATATATATAAAATAATGAAAATAAATCAGTGTAAAGGTGTTGAGTTGCTATTTTATGGTGATTTATGCTTGAATTCTATGGGAAACATTATTTAAATTATAAAAAATATTTTATACATTATTTAAAAGTTAATAATTTAATTATAATTTTAAATTAAAATTATAAAAAAATGGACTCTAGTTGAAGTATATGTTGTATTCCAACTTTTGAGAGTTAGAACATAATGACTAATCACTTTACATAAAAATTATTGGTCAAGTTATGTGGATTGATAACAAGGACACATCATCAATTGATGGGATGTTTTAAACAATGATAAAATTTAAATTTGCCATTTTGAGTCACAAATGGAAAAAGTTATAAGTTTTGCAAAAGCATATTGGTCAAGTTATGTGAATTGATAACAAGGACACATCATCAATTGATGGGATGTTTTAAACAATGATAAAATTTAAATTTGCCATTTTGAGTCACAAATGGAAAAAGTTATAAGTTTTGCAAAAGCATATTTTTTCCATCATGTGATGTGAATTGATAGGGATTTATTACCTTTGAACGAGATGTTTGTTGCATAATTTTTTAGATTTTTTACTTAGATTAAAATATTTTAGTATTTTAATTTTTTATGTTGTATTATTATAAGTAGTAATAATAATAATATTGTTAATTAAGTTTAGTTTGGATAGTCGACATAATTGTGTTATTATTTTTTTTACTCTAATTTAATTTATGTATGTAACATGTTGAACTTGTAAGGAGTGTTTTTAGTCTTGTTATATAAACAATCTCTTATAACCAAAAAGTATATATTCCTCATATTAAATATAAAGATAATTGTTATATATTATAGCAATATATTATAATGATAATATAAATTTTAGTAGTTTCATGTATTTTCACAAAGATTATCACTTTTACAAATAATGCTTTTATCAATAATTTGTTAATGTTTTCACTATAATATTATTTTCCTATATATTGTATTTTATAAAAATTTGAATTTTCAAATTTTTTTTGGTTATTTTTTGTGTTATAATATATTAATCATTAAATTTTATAATTTAATGTGTGGTATAGTGTTGTGTTAAAAGTATTCTATATTATATTATTTTAATTCAAAGTTAGAATTCATAGCTTTCCATGAATCAAATAACTTATTTTTAAAAATAGTTTAAATTTGAATTCACATCTATTAGGGATTCAAAATCTTTGTTGGCTTAGTTTTAGGCCAAGATCCATGTAATAGGTCATTTTGCCACATCTGATTAATAGGCCTACAAACCGGATCAATCAGCGTTTGTGACCACCTTGTCATCATCCCTACATAAATCCCTAAGCATGACTCTCCCAAATCCCTGAGTTTCTGGTTTCGGCTGCCTCAAATCAGTGCTTTTAAGGCCCAATGCACACTGGCCCTTAGGGACCTGCGTTCAACAACAGGTTGGTTCATTCTACACCAATGTTGATCTGCAGCAGTTTGTCCCTTGTTGGGGGTGTGTTGATTCTAGAAATTTGGGAAAATTAAAAAGAATCCCAAAGCTTCCTCTTCTAAAAGCTTCCATGACTTGTTTCAACATTTTACCTTGGATAAGAACTTCAAATCCTACCTTGGAGATTTCACCTCTTATCCCTTGAGCTCATTCTTCCCTCTTAAGTGGATCTCAAGCCTAGATTGGTAAATGGATAAGAATTACTAAACTACCATCCCTCTCCTATAAAATTACAACCATCTGCAACATCAAGGTTGGCTTTTGGAGACTAATCATAGCCTCATGTTACTGCTTTGAACCTAAGAGAGTCATAATCTTCATGCATTAGGGTGACATTGAGGTGTGCTTTGTGACAAGGAAGAAGAAGTCAACTTGGGGAGATCTCTACAAGATCAACTTCCATTTTTTGTTGTAAACTCTCTCCTTTTCATATTAATACAAAGAGTATATCGTTTTCCTATATGTGTTATGTTATGTTTACATTCATATATTTCAATGCTATGTTGATTCACTGAATAGAGTGATTGGATAATGCAACATAGATGTTGTAGATCTTTAGCTTATGTTGATTATATGTGTAGGTTCTAATTATAACAATTTGAGCTACGATTGGAGCTTACAAGCTGAGAGGAGAGAAGAGCTTGCGACGGATCCCAAGTAAGCCTCTTTCCATTCTCTGATTTCTCTAAGGGGAACTATATATTGTTTGATTTCTATTACTCTAGACTAGGCCATTATGTCTAGGGAAGATAATTTTATCCGTAGTTGTAAATTCCAAATAACAGTCTACATTAGTGTCCAGTAAAGGGGACCCATTGTAGTATGGGTGTTGGCAGCTTTAATCCTCATGAGGGATAAGGTCTAATCGAAGCATTATGTTGAGGCTAAAGCTTGTATAGGGATCATACATGACTATTGTTCTGAATAATTGATGGGGAGCATGTTGGGTTACCTCGACTACCCATAACACAGGATACTCCAACACAAAACCCACAACTCTCTTTTAAACACATTTTGGAATTTCAGCAAATTAATTAAAATATGCAGTCAAAATAAGAATGGAAATTTCCTTTACCTAATTCCATGAGTGGGCTTTCTCCCACTTTGTAATCCTTATTCAAACCCCATTAAACTCCATATGCTTCAAACTATCAGATGGCACAACATGTTGTCGAAAACACGCTTTTAACAACTCACACACAACCCTAAAAATGGTTTGTTGTAGGTGCTGCACAATATTTTTGTAGTGCCCCAAAAACTCTGTCTTTTTGTATTCCAGGAAGTTGAAATGACTCGGTCGTTCCTAGAATCGATTACTCATGGCCCATAAGTGCTTCCTAACATTACAAACGACCTCATACACCCTCCTTCACGGGGATTTAAAACTCTAACTTGACAAAGATAAATCTGAAATGGTCTTGACAACGTGCAAATAAAATTAAGCACTACGTTTTCTCCATACACAAGCACTTTATGACCACAACAACACAACAATAAACTATAGGCATGGTTTCTCAACTCTAACCTCAAGGAAACCAAACAAAGCATACACATTCCAGTTAAAAAGGGAATGACTGCCTCCAAACAATGATGTTATATTTTGTTTATGGGTTTCACAACACAAAACCCACACACCCACTAATCTTCAGAATTCATAGACACTTTATTTCTTAGCTTTCAGCTAACACAACAAGAGTCAAGACACAAAGAGACTTAACACAACAATGGAGGTTTCAAAGTGAAAATTCTTAATATAACTCTATGGAATAAGAACACACTTTCAAAGGTAAGAAATACATAAGAATCAACCCACAATTACACATAACACGTAAGCAGACAATGATGGAAACAATCCTTCATCACACAATCTCTGACCCATATGCGCAGGTAAATATATTTAGCCCAAGTTATGCTTGAATAAGAAATCAACTTGTTCCTAAAGCATGCAGTCACCACACTCCTGACACATTCAAATTATTACTAAAAATTGACTCAACAAATGCAACCCTCAACAAATCAAGTTAACATTATATAGATAGATAAATACACATATACAAAGGCATATAAAAAAACTTATCATTAATCAAATTCAGACATACATTATGGATCTCCTCATTCCTTTTTACGAATTTTGACTATGATTTAGAGGTTTGAGCTTTCTTTGGGACGAAATATACCAAAGCTTAAAAGGAAATCGCCTCATCTACATAAGAAGGAGGTTGGGGAGGCGAAGGAGTCCCCTATGGGGTCATTATTGCGAAGAAAGCCTAGGGTTTTTGCATTCAGTGAGAGAACCGTAGAGCTACGCTCAAATTCTTCCTTTGCATCTTGAAGATGTTGAAAAGTGTAACTAGGTTTGGTCTACATAATGACATATGTAAATGTGCTTTTATGTAATTGATGTAAAGAAAAATAAAATTATTTTTGTAATTCTTGTCTCATGGGTTTAATGAGCAAGGAATTTTATTTTTAGTAATGGCTCCCATTGTGAGCCCTTAGGATTGGTCATAAAGTCAAAGAGAGACAATATAATGTATGAAGGACACTTCTTAGGCATGTTACATTTGTATAAGAGTCAATGAAAGTGTCAAATAGCCCTCCAAGACAAGCACAAGCATCTCCTTCAAGTTGACTACAAAATAGAATAAATTATCTCCTCCAAATGACATGTTGGCTCACCCTCCAACAAGTCGGCTTATTTTGATTGGAAACAACTATAAATAGGGTTGCTCGACATCATTTCTGGCAAAGATTTTTGATCATGATCAAGTTCGAAGTAAAAGGTGTGAAGTACAATGAGGCAACTTATTATCAATTGAAGGAGAGAAGAGTATAATCCAAGTTCTTCTCTGGTCTGGTTTTGGATTTATATCCTTTACACATGTGAGGCAACAAGATTTTAGTTGCAACAAAAGAAGCCGAGAAGAGTAGCAGTCCTCATTGGGTAGTCGAGTTGAAAGAAGGTCAAGATAAGAAGGGAGCCAAGTCTAGCTAGAAGAAGACCCTATCCAAAGCGAAGAAAGTGAAGGCATAAGATAAGGTCGTGTACATAAGCTAGGGTTTTTTGAATTAGGATTGCATACCTAGTTCAAGGAGGCCAAAGGTTTGAAGTAGAAGGAGGTCGAAGTGGAAGAGGAACCAAGAAAAGGAAAGGAGAAAAAATTTGATTATCTTTGTCTAAGGATCTCATCAAGGGAACTTGTGTCTTGGTCTTGGAGTGGAAAATAGGTCAAGGGTCTTGGTCTTGGTATTCATGAATTAGAATCTCTATAAGAAGAATAATTTATTCGGGTTTTCCTCTCAAGTGGGAGAGGTTTTCTCCCTGGCTGATAACCTATATTCTGTGTCTCTTGTCTCTTTATGGTTTATGCATTGGTAGTTGTTTGATGAAGAAGAGCATTAATAACCTAAGTAAAAGAAGATCCTAATTTAAAGAAGCAAAAAGCACTCACAAGTAGTTACTAATAGAAGAGAAATCACTTAATTTCTATGCCCTATATTTCTCAACATGGTATTAGAGCTAAGGTGGAAAAGTCAAGGAAGGGCATCTTATCAAGAGACACATAAGGATTAAATCTCGAGAAAAGCATCAAAGTAGAGATCATCTTAAAAGTCAAGATCTACAAAGGAAGCATTATAACCCTAGATCGAAGAAGGGATCTACAAAGAAGTCTTGGGATCATCATGAAGAAGTCATCATTTCTCTTCATCAACAAAGACTCCATCATCAAAGGATCCAAAGAGATCTCCCTCTTTGTGGGATCAAGGATCATTATTGAAGAAAATTATCTTCATCAAGGAGAATTTTTCTATTCTTTATATCATCATCAACATCAAGGAAGCAACAAGGAGAAGGAGAATCATATAAAGTCAATATATTTATTTTCACATTTGAATCTGTCAAAATTTCCTTTTGCAAGGAAAGCAACAAATTGGTTGGGACTTCAAACTATCTTACATGGAATAAATGGACAAATTTGGATCTCATTGAAAATGAGGTTATGAAACATGTCAAAGGATCTATCACTAAACCAAGAAAGGATGATGATCAAGCTATTTCAAAGTATATGAAAGGGGAAGTTGGGGCTCAAAGGATTCTTATAGAATCTATCAAGGATCCCCTCATCCCATATGTATCCAAACTTGAAACTTCAAAAGAAATCTATGACAAACTGGTAGAGTTGTATTCTGTAAGCACTGCTAGAGAAGTCATCTCATTAAGGCAAGAACTCTACAAGATGAAGATGTCAAGGGAAGATGTAATAGCTTCATACTTTATGAGGATATCTAAAATCCGAGATCAACTACAAGATCTGGGAGAAGTCATGTTTGATAGAGAAATGACTACAGTTGTATTAAATGCACTGCCAGAAGAGTGGGGTAACTTTACTTCAAGTATTTATGGGAAGAAAGAAGTTACTCCATTCCAGGATATATGATCATTGTGCGAGATTGAAGAATCTAGACTAAATGCCAAATCTGATGTGGGAGAAGGTGAGAAAAATCAAGCATATTCTGCAATGAAAAAAAGAAAGGGAAAATTTGGAAAGTTTGGTCCTCAGGAAAAGAAGAAGAAAATGGCTAAATACAATGATATGGGTGTCAAGAATATGGGCACTATAGGAGAGATTATCCAAATCTCAAGAAGGACAATAACAAGAGAGGAAGAGAAGAAGTCCACATCACCGAGGAAGTGGAGGAAGATGAAAAGAAGAAGTCCAAGAAGGAAGACGTAATAGATCTCCACTATTGAGATAGTCTTCCTCACCTGGTTCTTTTCTAGTTTCTAAGTTTTCCTGTTGTAAAATAGGAGCATGATTGGATACATCATAGCATCATAGAAGCATTGAAAGCAAGAGCTCGGGACATTATCATAGAGAAGCATGAAAGATGATTAGAATCTATGGAATTTAAGGATATAGCTCTTGGGAATATCATTGGGAACATAAGTGGAAAGGTCATCTAGTACAAGGTTGATCATACATCTGTCAAAATGAAACATCTGTTGATGGGGATACTTTAGATCCTCAAGATTATCTGATGGAATCTTCATTGAAAGTTTCACTGATCATGAGGGGAAGAAAGTGTTTCATCAAGAATTCCAAACTTTTGGAATTCATGGGATGATGGTATGATGACATTAAAGAGGTTGAGCAATGGATTGAAGCTTTTTTCAATCAAGGGAGCTGCTATAGGAAGTCTAGATAACCCAAAGGAAATATGAGGTATGTATGCTTACATTCGATATTGTAGATTCATGTCATATGGTTGCAGGTAACATGGATCAATGCTCTATCTTGAGAGAATAATCAAAGGAAGGATCTCCTCCCTCAAAGGAATGAGGAAATGCATGGGTCACACATTCACTAGACGAAATCAACATAATATGTCCTCACATGTAATATGAGGTGGTTGAATATAATTGAGGAAATATGATTGGAAGTTCTTGGGAATGAAATGTGTGAAGAAAGGAAGGAAGATATCGTGGGATATGAAACCATAGAAAAAGGTAATCAACATCCATAAACCAAGAATATTTGACTAAGACATCTATTAAAGATATGAAGATTCTAATGGAATTTGGACAAAGAAAGAGACCCTTGAAAACATATATATCTTTGGGAGATGTATCGATATGTATACAGTATGATGATGCAAACTAGAAGATGTCATGATGAGATCCCATCACAAAGGTAATTTTGATTTATATGTTCATTTCTTATTTTTTGAACAAATATCTGGATGGGCTTATGCGGGGCTGCCGAGGGAATATCTATGGATATATTCCACCATCGATGCCCATGTAGTGGGATGAAAGATCCTTATGGAAACATGGCATGTAGAAGGTAGCATGGCATGAAGGAAGGCCAGATATGAAAAAATGGATCACTTTCTGATGATGACATGATTTACTCATGGATGAAAATGATGGATGGTCTGTGCCTTATGAAGAAGTCCCAAACATGAAGACTCCTACATAGAAAAAAAAAGAAGTTCATGACATCATGTGGAGGATTTCTTCAAGCAGTTGGTTGTCCCATCATCTTCACTTGAGGAGTTATTGTAGGTCCCTTATTAAGAGGGAGCCTAGAAACATGTTTCTTACTTGGTAGAAACTTGGAAGCAAAATTCCTAAGCCAAGAGGGAGCTTAGGTAACTTCCTTCCATAGGAATGAGTACATTACTTTATTGGAATAGATATATCCTCCCTAATTAAGAGGGGGAGATAAACACATATTTCTTGTCATCAATTGGGAAGACAGAGTGGAGGATTGGGTAAACTTGTTAGGGAATCCAAGATAAGAGTAGTCGTAGTGGACCGACATTCTTTGAGGACTTGCAATCCAAGATAAGAATAGTCCTAGTGGAACACACCCTGAGAACTCAGGTGGGGTATGTTCTGAGAGGGACAATGATGAGGGTGTCTGTACATCATTAGTCTCGCCAGCATTGTGCTCGAATCTCGTGGAGAGATAGAGCTATTATTCAAGGCTTTTCTATGTGACAATGTTGGTTGATATGATGTTATACAAATGGGGTTACCAATCTGACTCTTCTTATGAGAAATTCTTCAGATTGAGAATGACCAAGTACCATTATGAATATCTCCCTAGTTAAGAGGGAGTGTTGAAAAGTGTAACAAGGTTCGATCTTCATAATGACATATCTAAATGTGATTTTATGTAATTGATGTAAAGAAAAATAAAATTATTTTTGTAATGCTTGTCTCATGGGTTTCATGAGCAAGGAATTTTATTTTTAGTAATGGCTTCCATTGTGATCCCATAGGATTGGTCATAAAGTCAAAGAGAGTCAATGTCATGTATGAAGGACCCTTCTTACGCATTTTACATTTGTATAAGAGTCAATGAAAGTGTCAAATAGCTATCCAAGACAAGCACATGCATCTCCTTCAAGTTGTCTACAAAATAGAATAAATGATCTCCTCCAAATGACACGTAGACTCACCCTCCAACAAGTCAGCTTATTTTGATGGGAAACAACTATAAATATGGCTGATCGACATCATTTATGGCACAAATTTTTGGTCATGATCAAGTTTGAAGTAAAAGGTGCGAAGTACAATGAGGAAGCTTATTACCAAGTGAAGGAGAGAAGAGTATAATCCAAGCACTTATTTGGTCTATTTTTGGGTTTATATCCTCTACACCTATGAGGCAACAAGAGTTTAGTTGCAATAGAAGAAGTCGAGAAGAGAAGCAGTCCTCATTGGGTAGTCGAGTTGAAAGAAGGTTAAGACAAGAAGGGAGTTGTGTCAAGCTAGAAGAAGACCCTATCCAAAGCGAAGAAAGTGAAGGCATAAGATACGGTTTTGTGAATAAGATAGGGTTTTCTGAATTAGGATTGCATACCTAGTTCAAGGAGGCCAAAGGTTTGAAGAAGAAGGAGGTTGAAGTGGAAGAGGAGTTGAGAAAAGGGAAGAAGCAGAAAGTTGACTATCATTGTCTAAGGATCTCATCAAGGGAACTCGTGTCTTGGTCTTTGAGTGGAAAATAGGTCAAGGGTATTGGTCTTGGTATTCGTCAAGTGGAATCTCTATAAGAAGAAGAATTTGTTCAGGTTTTCCTCTCAAGTGGGAGAGGTTTTGGCTCTGGCTGATAGCCTATATTATGTGTATCTTATTTCTTTATGGTTTATGCATTGGTATTTGTTTGATGAAGAAGAACACTAATAACATAAGTAAAAGAAGATCTTAATCTAAAGAAGCAAAAAGCACTCACAAATAGTGTTATGAAACTAGTGCACAAAAAGATAGAAAAGATAGATAAGCACCTTAGAATTCAACCTCTTCGAGAGGGAAACCTTTTTTACATTACACAAATGAACAATTCTTGGATGATACAAATGACAAGACCTCCTTTCTATATATAGGAGTCTAAGGGGTCATAATATAATCAGAGCCGACCTAACAATAATAATGTAAGAGCACAATAATAACAATAGTGGGCTTCTATGGGGCACAATAATAACAATATGGGGACTACATGGGCACACAAATATAATAAGGGGGTTGTACTAATAACAATAAGGGGTTACACTAGTAGTATAGGTACCTAACATGCCCCTCTCCTTCAAAAAGTGTTGTCCTCAACGTTTGAGTAGTCCTTGATGCTTCTGTATAAAAATTTTGTCCTCCCACATGGAATCTTCAGTGGGTAAATTCTTCCACTTGATGAGATACCCTAAAATTGATTGATTTCGTAGCTATCTGGTTCTTGTTTCTCTTACTGCTCCAGGCTCCAATATGATTTTTCCTTCCTTGTCAAATTCTAGCAATATTGTTTGAATTGGGATCTTCTGCAAATTTTGAATGAGTGGCCACACTTCTTTGTCCTTCTTCCATTCGTCCCTTGCTTCGTTTATCCAATCTGGTTGGATAATAGAAATAGCACAAAACAATTCTTCCACGTCCTCATCCTTTCTTGAGGGTGCATCTGCAACAATATTTTGCTTCCCTTTTTTGTAGATGATTTCAAAGTCATAACCCAACATATTTGTGACCCATTTTTGTTGCTCTTCAGAGGATAATATTTGTTCTAAAAATTATTTAAGACTATCATGATCCATTTTTACGTTGAAGTGTCTTCCCATTAGGTAGGGTCTCCATTTCTTAAGTGCATGTAGTATTAACAAAATTTCCTTCTCATAAATAGCTTTGTGTAAATGCTTTCCTTTGATTGGAAGACTTTCGAAAGCAATGGGTCTTTCATCTTGCATTAAAACAACACCAATTCCATTTCCTGAAGCATCACATTCCACAATAAAGGTTTTTGTGAAGTCCAACATAGCTAAGACCAGTGCTTGGCACATTGTCTCTTTAAGATGTTCGAAGGCCTTTGTTTCTTCTGGAGTCCATGAAAATGCATCTTTCTTCAATAATGTTGTTAGAGGTGCTGCTATTCTCCCATAATTATTAACAAACTTGCGATAATACCCTGTCAACCCGAGAAATCCTCGCATATGCTTTATGGATGTGGGTAGTTTCCATTCCTTAATGGCTTTAATTTTGCTAGGGTCTACCTTAACACCTTCATGAGATACAATATGACCCAGATATTCCACCTCTTGTACTTCAAAGAAACATTTGGAGCTTTTTGCATATAATTGTTTCTCCTCCAATAGTTTGAGCACCCTGTCAACATGTTGAACATGATCCTTCCAAGACTTGTTGTAGATTAGTATACCATCAAAAAATACTAACACAAATTTTCTAAGTAAGGCTTTGAAAATGGAATTCATCAAACCTTGAAATGTAGAAGGTGCATTGGTAAGGCCAAAAGGCAGGACCAAAAATTCATAATGATCCTCATGAGTTCTAAATGTTGTTTTCGGAATGTCTTTAGTCTTCATTCTGATTTGATGATATCCTGAATGAAGATCCAACTTGGTGAAGTAAACTGATATGTGCAATTCATCCAATAATTCATCAATGAAAGGAATGGGAAATTTATCTTTAATAGTGAGCTTGTTGAGCTCCCTATAATCTAGACACATGCGCCATGATCCATCCTTCTTGTGCACCAATACTAATGGAGTAGAGAAATAACTTTGACTATGTTGAATTATACCAGCCTCTAGCATTTCTACAACCATACGTTCAATTTCACTCTTTTGGGCATAGGGATATCTGTACGGTCTGATGTTTGGAGGAACACTTCCTGGAATCAAATGAATAGCATGATCATGATCATGAATAGGTGGGAGGCCTTTGGGAGTATCAAATACCTTGGAATGATTCTCCAAGACTTTTTGGAGATCTGGAGCAATAGATGATTTCGATGTCGGACCTCTAGCGAACATAATTGTGAAATTACACCTCGTTGTTCCTTCTTTAGAAGCTTTGTCATACCGTTAGAGATGATTATCTTTCCTGGTTTCCCTGAAATACCCCTTAATTAAACTTCCTTTCCTTACGCACAAAATTTCATGAAAAATTCTTGAAAATTAAAAGCTATTGTACCCAAGGATTATAGCCATTGGACTCCTAGTACACCATAAGCACCACCCATTGGAATGGAAAGCATTGGGCTATTCAATACATATTCTCCCATGGATAGCTTGATATTATGGCACTTTCCAGAGAAAGTTATGGTTCCTCCACTTGCAACCATCACTTGACACTCTGGTGCTAGATATAGTAAACAATTCAATTCCTTGGCTATCTTACAATGAATAAAATTATGGGTACTTCCCTAATCAATCAACACTATTACCTTTTTCTTCTTGATATGTCCTTCTATCTTAATAGTTTGAGGAGTGATAATTCCATCCAATGCATTACAAGATATGGTCGGATTCATTTCTTCTTTATCTAGGGTTTGTTCCTGGAGTATATCCTCTTCTTTTGACATTTCTTGTTCCTTTTCTTCCTGCTCTTCACAATCTATGTAGAATAATTTCTTCTCACCACACTTATGACCTTTAGTGTATTTGCTATCACAACTGTAACAAAGCCCTTTTGTTCTTTTTTCTTCCAATTGTTGTGGTGTCAATCTTGTAGGTTGTGGAAGGCTAGGGGCAATAACACTTCCATCTTTATAGTTGTGAGTGGTAGGCTTCCTGGTTTCCATAATTTTGCTTTCCATTTTTCTTGCTAACCTGAATGCCTTCTCTAATGAACCAGGTTCCCAAAGGCGAACCTCATGTTGGATATTTTCCTTTAAAGTCCCTATGAACACATCAATCCTATGCTCCCATGGAATATCTTTTACCCTTATGTTCAATTTTTGGAAGTCCTCAATGTGCTCCATCATTGAACCCTTTTGTTTGAGATTTATCAATTGGCTAAAAAAGGTGTTGCTTTTTGTATCCTCATAATGTGTTATCATTTCTTCCATAAAAATTGCCCAAGTGACAATTTGTTTATGAGAGAAAAACCATTGATACCATACAAACTGATTTGGTTCCAAATATAAAGTTGTAATACGTACCTTTTGTGTGTTTTGCACAATATGGAGATCGAAAAATTGCTCCATCTGTAGTATCCATGTTCTCTGATCCTTGCCATCAAACTTCCTCATATCAATTTTTTGAACATTGTGGGTTTTCAATCCAACATTAGAGTCTATGAAATCATGATTAACATTTCTTTTGTTTTGATCATGAGTTTCCTTTACTACCATTTCACCATTAGTAACCATTTCTTGTAGAAAGTTATTCAAATTTATCTTCAATTCTTCCATCTTAGCGTCCATGCCATTCATATTAGCTTCCACGACATCCATCTTAACTTGCACGCCATTCATATTAGCTTCCATGCCATTCATCTTGGCTTTAGTTAACTTTTGTGAGAGTGAAATTTGTTGTACTTGGTCTTATAATTTTGATATATCATGTTGCATTTCTTCCTCTTCTTCACGAGTCATGCTAGAGCTTTCAGGTTTCTTACTAGGTGTTTCCATTTTCTTTCTTCGGGGCATCAATTAATGCTAACAATTCTTCACTATTCCCTTTGACTTCCTTCAAATTAATCTTTCAAACCAATCTTATGCAAAAAATCAAAAATAAAAAAAATACTACACACCCTTTTTTCACTTTGTAAGAGCTCGATATTGAATCTGTTGTATCTCTGTAACTGCGGATCTTGAATATCTAAAATCTCATCCCGCAGTATCCATTTGAGTCCTCTTTCTAACCCTACAAGTCTAATCACGATTTGATTCTCCAAGGAAGAGTTATGCCAAATATCCCACAGTGACCTGATTATAGAATAGTTCAGTAGAGCGAACTTGTACGAAGTGCCACATGTCATAGTTTCAACCTTAGTACCCAAAACGAATATACAAAAAAGTACAGGCCATCCTATATATGAAACTTCTTACGAAATAAATCTGATTCTCAGAACAAAAGTTATGAAAATTTTCCCCAAGTCACCTATTTGGAATGTAATTTGGGAGTCTGCAAAAACACTAACTTCCTCAGATCATATCTCCGAAAATGTAGAGAGAAAATATCTAAAATTCAGACCCAAAGTTTAGAACGATTTCGGGTCAAATGGGTTTTTTTTTAGCTTCTGAAACATCATAGATTAAAAGTTATAGCGAAAATTCCACGATGACATGTTTGGAGCAGTGAAACCCTAGAATCCAAAGCTCTAATACCAAATGTTATGAAACCAGATCACAAAAAGATAGAAAGGATAGATAAGCGCCTTAAAATTCAGCCTCTTCGAGGAGGCAACCTCCTTTACATTACACAAATGAGCAATTCTTGGATGATACAAATGACAAGGCCTCCTTTCTATATATAGGAGTCTAAGGGGTCATAATATAATCAGAGCCGACATAACAATAATAATGTAAGGGCACAATAATAATAATAGTGGGCTTCTATGGGGCACAATAATAACAATATGGGGACTACATGGGCAGAACAATATAATAATGGGGTTGTACTAATAACAATAAGGGGTTACACTAGTAGTATAGAGACCTAGAATGCCCCTCTCCTTCAAAAAGTGTTGTCCTCATCGCTTGAGTAGTTCTTGATGCTTCTGTATAAAATTCTTGTCCTTCATGTGAAATCTTCAGTGGGTAAATTCTTCCACTTGATGAGATACCCTAAAATTGATTGATTTCGTAGCTGTCGGGTTCTTGTTTCGGTGACTGCTCTAGGCTTCAATATGATTTTTCCTTCCTTGTCAAGTTCTAGAAATATTGTTTGAATTGGGATCTTCTGCAACTTTTGAATGAGTGGCCACACTTCTTCGTCCTTCTTCCATTCATACCTTGCTTCGTTTATCCAATCTGGTTGGATAATAAAGATAACACAAAACAATGCTTCCACATCCTCATCCTTTCTTCAGAGTGCATCTGCAACAACATTTTTCTTCCCTTTTTTGTAGATGATTTCAAAGTCATAACCCAACATATTTGTGACCCATTTTTTTTGCTCTTCAGAGGATAATCTTTGTTCTAAAAAGTATTTAAGACTATCATGATCCGTTTTTACGTTGAAGTGTCTTCCCATTAGGTAGGGTCTCCATTTCTTAAGTGCATGTAGTATTGCCAACATCTCCTTCTCATAAATAGCTTTGTGTAAATACTTTCCTTTGATTGGACGACTTTCGAAAGCAATGGGTCTTTCAACTTGAATTAAAACATCACCAATTCCATTTCCTGAAGCATCACATTCCACAATAAAGGTTTTTGTGAAGTCCGACATAGCTAAGACCAGTGCTTGGCACATTGCCTCTTTAAGATGTTTGAAGGCCTTTGTTGCTTCTGGAGTCCAAGAAAATGCATCTTTCTTCAATAATGTTGTTAGAGGTGTTGATATTCTCCCATAATTATAAACAAACTTGCGATAATACCTTGTCAACCCGAGAAATCCTCACAAATGCTTTATGGATGTGGGGATTTTCCATTCCTTAATGGCTTTAATTTTGCTAGGGTCTACCTTAACACCTTCATGAGATACAATATGACCCAAATATTCCACCTCTTGTACTTCAAAGAAACATTTGGAGCTTTTTGCATATAATTGTTTCTCCTCCAATAGTTTGAGCACCTTGTCAACATGTTGAACATGATCCTTCCAAGACTTGTTGTAGATTAGTCTATCATCAAAAAATACTAACACAAATTTTCTAATGAAGGGTTTGAAAATGAAATTCATCAAACCTTGAAATGTAGAAGGTGCATTGGTAAGGCCAAAAGGCATGACCAAAAATTCATAATGACCCTCATGAGTTCTAAATGTTATTTTTGGAATGTCTTCAGTCTTCATTATGATTTGATGATATCCTGAATGAAGATCCAACTTGGTGAAGTAAATTGATCCATGCAATTCATCCAATAATTCATCAATGAAAGGAATGGGAAATTTATCTTTAATAGTGAGCTTGTTGAGCTCCCTATAATCCGAAAACATGCTCCATGATCCATCCTTCTTGTGCACCCATATTAACGGAGTAGAGAAAGAATTTTGACTAGGTTGAATTATACTAGCCTCTAGCATTTCTACAACCATACATTCAATTTCACTCTTTTGGGCATAGGGATATCTGTACGGCCTGATTTTTGGAGGAACACTTCCAAGAATAAAATTAATAGCATGATCATGATCACGAATAGGTGGGAGGCCTTTGGGAGTCTCAAATACCTTAGAATGATTGTCCAAGACTTTTTGGAGATCTGGAGCAATAGATGATTTTGACGTGGGAACCTCTAGCAAACATAATTGTGCAATTATGCCTTGTTGTTCCTTCTTTAGAAGCTTTGTCATACCGTTAGAGCTAATTATCTTTCCCGGTTTCCCTGCAATACCCCTTAATTCAACTTCCTTTCCTTCTGCACAAAATTTCATGAAAAGTTCTTGAAAATTAAAAACTATTGTACCCAAGGATTGTAGCCATTGGACTCCTAGTACAACATAAGCACCACCCATTGGAATGGAAAGCATTGGGCTATTCAATACATATTCTCCCATGGATAACTTGATATTATGTCACTTTCCAGAGAAATTTATTATTCCTCCACTTGCAACCATCACTTGACACTCTGGTGCTAGATATAGGAAACAATTCAATTCCTTGGCTATCTTACAATGAATAAAATTATGGGTACTTCAAGAATCAATCAACACTATTACCTTTTTCTTCTTGATATGTCCTTCTATCTTGATAGTTTTAGGAGTGGTAATTCCATCCAATGCATTACAAGATATGATCGGATTCATTTCTTCTTTATCTAGGGTTTGTTCCTGGAGTATATCCTCTTCTTTTGACATTTCTTGTTCCTTTTCTTCCTCCTCTTCACAATCTATGTAGAATAATTTCTTCTCACCACACTTATGACCTTTAGTGTATTTGTTATCACAACTGTAACAAAGCCCTTTTGCTCTTTTTTCTTCCAATTGTTTTGGTGTCAACCTTCTAGGTTTTGGAAGGCTAGGGGAAACAACACTTCCATCTTTATAGTTGTGAGTGGCCGGCTTCCTGGTTGCCATAATTTTGCTTTCCATTTTTCTTGCTAACCTGAATGCCTTCTCCAATGAATCAAGTTCCAAAAGGCGAACCTCATGCTGGATATTATCCTTTAAAGTCCTATGAACACATCAATCCTATGCTCCTATGGAATATCTTTTACCCTTATGTTCAATTTTTGGAAGTGCTCAATGTGCTCCATCATTGAACCCTTTTGTTTGAGATTTATCAATTGGCTAAAAAAGGTGTTGCTTTTTGTATCCTCATAATGTGTTATCATTTCTTCCATAAAAATTGCCCAAGTGATAATTTGTTTATGAGAGCAAAGCCATCAATACCATACAAACTGATTTGGTTCCAAATATAAAGTTGCAATACGTACCTTTTGTGTGTTTTTCACATTATGGAGATCGAAGAATTGCTCCATCTGTAGTATCCATGTTTCGGGATCCTTGCCATCAAACTTCCTCATATCAATTTTTGGAACATGGTGGATCTTCAATCCAACATTAGAGTCTATGAAATCATGATTAACATTTCTTTTGTTCTCATCATGAGTTTCCTTTACTACCCTTTCACCATTAGTAACCATTTCTTGTAGTAACTTATTCAAATTTATCTTCAATTCTTCCATCTTAGCGTCCATGCCATTCATCTTAGCATCCATGCCATTCATCTTAGCTTCCACGACATCCATATTAACTTGCACGCCATTCATACTAGCTTCCATTCCATTCATCTTGGCTTAAGTTATCTTTTGTGAGAGTGAAATTTGTTGTACTTGGTCTTGTAATTTTGATATATCATGTTGCATTTCTTCCTCTTATTCACGAGTCATGCTAGAGCTTTCATGTATCTTACTAGGTGTTTCCATTTTCTTTCTTCGGGGCATAAATTAATGCTAATAATTCTTCACTATTCCCTTTGAATTCCTTCAAACTAATCTTTCAAACCAATCTTATGCAAAATAAAAATAAAAACTACACACCTTTTTTTCACTTTGTAAGAACTCGATATTGAATCTCTTGTATCTCTGTAATTGTGGATCTTGAATATCTAAAATCTCGTCCTGCAGTATCCCTTTGAGTCCTCTTTCTAACCCTACAAGTCTGATCATGATTGGATTCTCCAAGGAAGAGTTATGCCAAATCTTCCACGGTGACCTGATTATATACTAGTTCAGTAGAGAGAACTTGTATGAAGTGCCACGTGTCATTGTTTCAACCTTAGTACTTGAAACTGATATACAAAAAACTACAGGCCATCCTCTTTCTGAAACTTCTGACGAAATTTCAATCTGATGCTCAGAACAAAAGTTATGACGATTTTCCCCAGGTCACATGTTTGGAATGTAATTTGGGAGTCCACAAAAACCCTAACTTCCTCAAATCATATCTCCGAAAATATAGTGAGACAAGCTCTGAAATTTGGACTCGAAGTTCAGAATGATTTTGGCTCAAATAGGTTTTTTTTAGCTGTTGAAATGTCACAGAAAAAAGATATAGCGAAAATTCCACGATGACTTGTTTGGAGCAGCGAAACCCTAGAATCCAAAGCTCTGATACCAAATGTCATGAAACTAGCTCACAAAAAGATAGAAAAGATAGATAAGCGCCTTATAATTCAGCCTCTTCAAGGGGAAACCTCCTTTACATTACACAAATGAACAATTCTTGGATGATACAAATGACAAGACCTCCTTTCTATATATAGGAGTCTAAGGGGTCATAATATAATTAGAGCCGACATAACAATAATAATGTAAGGGCACAATAATAACAATAGTGGGCTTCTATGGGGCACAATAATAACAATATGGGGACTACATGGGCACAACAATATAATAAGGGGTTTGTACTAATGATAATAAGGGGTTACACTAGTAGTATAGGGTCCTAACAAACAGTTACTATAGAAGAGTAATCACTTAATTGTTATGCCCTAGACTTTTCAACATAAGAGAATAAGTAGAAAAATATGTTGGAAATGGAGACAAAGAGCCAAAACAACCTATACCTTAGACAATGAATTTTCCATTTGGGAAAATAAGAACAACAAGGCTTATGCATTGATTGCAGCATTAGTAAATGAAGAGGTGAGTCGCCATATTTCGCCATTTTCAAATGCTTTCGAAGCCTTACAAAAAATGAAGGAACTCTATGAATCACACTCTACACTTGAAGTTGTTCAACTCATGATTAAATTGTTCACCCTTGAATTACAAAATAATGATCCTCTTGCTCTTGCATCAAAAGTAAAATCTATTATGCATGATATCAAAGTCACTAATGTTGAACTGGACATTCCTCTGATAACTTTTCTCAAGGCACTTTATCCCACTTACTAAAATTATCTTGAGTGATTGCAAGCAAATGGAAACCTCAAAGATATTACCTTTGACTCCCTTGTGAAAAAATTTGCTGAAAGAGAGAAAGCTTTTGGGAAGAATATAGCTCCTCAGTCTTCTAAAGACGCTGTGTGCCTTGCACATAGAGAGAAGAATCTTGCTTAAGATTCTTCGAGAAGAAGAGGTGGTCGAAGAGGAAGAGGAAGAAATTTCAGAGGCAGGGGGGCAAACACTCTCAAGGAGAAAAGTCAGCTTTGCACTGCATACGCTGCAAAAGAGATGGATCACATGATGTGTCCACATGCAAGTTGCCTTGGGATAGAATTGAGCATGAAAGAAACCAACCCAAAGGTAAAACTAATGACAAAGAGAAAGGTATAGCACCTGAATCCGCTCACTATGTTGTGGCACACTATTGGAGTAAATGAAGATTTATTTAATGCTTCACTTGCTTCTTGGAAAAATGATTGGTTGCTTGATTTAGGAGCAACTTGCCACATGACTTTTAAAAGAGACTTTTTTGAAGAATTTACTAAAAATGTTGATGGAGCAGTATACTTTGCAGACAAATCAAAACTCAAGCCATCAGGGCTTGGTACAATCAAGCTTAAATTTCCTGGTCTTCCAGACTTTCTTCTGCATCATGTTTTATATCTCCCATAGCTGAGGAGAAACTTGTTGTCCTTGGTCCACATTCGCCAGCAAGGACACTCCATTCATATGTTTGATGGCAAGCTTGAGGTGAGAAAAGCATCAGACCACTCACTTGTCATGACGAGGATAGAAGAAGAAAGGCTTCTCAAGTTGTAGGGTACCTCTGCTTGTGCACAAAATTTCTCATACAATTCTCATTATGAAGAAGGTACATTTCCATCAAGTTTATTATGGCATGCTAGATTTGGACACTTGAACTATGACAACCTCCGTTTATTGAAGGAAAATGGTGTTACTGGTTTGCCTACAATTCCTAGGAAACTTAAGCAATGTGATGCTTGCATTCTAGGAAAGCATAGCAAACAGTATTTTCATGATTCACATTCCAGAGAACATAGAAAACTTGAACTCATTCATTCAGATTTATGTGGTCCAATTCCTGTTCCTTCTGCAAATGGAAATAAATATATGATGACATTTATTGATGACTACACCAGAACGTGTTGGGTTTATTTATTGAAGAACACATTTGATGCTTTTCAAACATTCAAGAACTTTCATACATGGATTGAAAATGATGCATAATCTCATATTGGCTCTAAATGGAAAGGAATACACTTCAAATGAATTTGAAAACTATCTTCGCCAACATGGGATCAAACATCAAACAATTGTGCCTTATAATCCCCAACAGAACGGAGTACCTAAAAGAATGAATAGGACAATCTTAAATATGGTGCGCTCCATGATGTTTTTCAAAAATGTAAACATAATGTTTTGGGCTGATGCAGTTCTATGTGTTGTATATGTAAAGAATATATGTCCATCTAATGCAATTAGAAACAAGACTCCTTATGAAATGTGGTATGGGCACATTCCTTCGGTAAAGCATCTTAGGGTCTTTGGTTCCACATGTTATGCCTTGATACCAAAGGTACATAGAAACAAACTTGGTGCAAGAAGTCGTAAGTGTATCTCCTTGGGGTATTCAAACACCACCAAAGCATCCCGTCTCTATGATGAAGTCAATAAAAATTTTGTTGTATCTAGAGATGTAATATTTTTTGAATCATCCAAAACTGACAATTTTGTTGAGAGGAAACTTGATCACTTTTATGGAAAAGTTGACACCGAAAAGCAGTGTTCTCGTAGTATAGCTGCTGGGTCCAGTGAAAATCACCTATTTTAAAAATATTTTTGTCCGGCAAGCCTGTGCTGATGTCAAGTTCTACGCAAACCCTACCATAGGTGAAGACTCCACACTAGTCACGTGAGGGATCTCTGGCCAGAAAACGACCCAATGTGTTTCCAATACCATGGAACATTGCAACATGCCATAGACGGGCCGGAAAATTGATGAGCAAAACCCAAATGGTTATCTTTGTGATCACCGCCGTGGAGGGGTTAAAATCTAGGAACCAATGGGTTAGAAAAAGACCAACATCTCCCCAAAACCAAGGCCCCTTGGAAAGAGCATTCTGATAATCCACATCATTATAAAAAACGATGATGAAGAAACCCTTGGAACAAAGGAGGACCTTGCATGCCTGGTCCAAAATGAATGAATCCATTGGTAAAGGTCTGTTGTATGTGTCCACAGCCCATTGAAGCGGCAGATGAGGCCATTACCTGCCAATACCTCGTAGAGTCCATCCATATCTGGATGAGTGATTTCAACTGAAGGGACATCCTCAACTTTGCCTATTATAAAAGAACCCGAAGCATCCTAGATAAAGGGATAAACTTAATGATGTTATTATGTTGTGTTATTTTACTTTTTGACTTATGTTGATGTGTCTTTCCACCTTCCAGTTCAATTGTTAATGTAATATAAACTATTAATCTTTGATATAACCCTTGATTTAAACCTATTTTTTTAAAAATCATTTCCAACTTAAATTTTCAATTTTGGCTACATTATGCCTATTTTGGATCTTCTCTACATTATGTCTGATAAGTCTATATTTCTTCTTTTTCTGGTTTCTTTTTTTCATGAGTCTGAGATGGTTTATTTGGATTTTCTTTTCGGTCCCTCTATAGGCGGGGTTGCTTCCTTTTTTATTATTTGATGTATTGAAGCTTCATCTATGTTCCTTTTTTGGTCTTGGCTGATTCTCTATAGACAGTCCATCATTCAAATGCTAGGCATTTTTCTCTCTTGTAATTCCAGAGATGTATGTTGTCGGTGTCCCTTTCTCTTCCACAGATGTATATAAACTCCTCTTTAAATTTTTATGAAAGACATTTTGTTATTTTGTTGTTGAAAAATATATATATATACTTCAATACATTGATCCCTTTCTCTTCCACATATGTATATAAACTCCTCTTTAAATTTTTATTATATATATATATATATATATCAACACATTAATAAATTTATGTTATATTGTTGTGTTATTTTACATTTTGACATGATTTTCCAGCTTCCAATTCAATTGTTAATATAATATAAACTATGTCATGCTCATGATAATATATGTTTATTTTATTAGTAATGAAAGCAACGTCTCTAAGTTGAATGCCGAATGAAATTTGATGATTAAATTATTTTTTATTAAAATATTTAGATATATATTTTCAAATTTAAGAAAATTGTTGAATATATTTTATAATAAATATTAAAATGATAATTGATGTTATTTTTAAATTTTAAATTTATTTAAAAGATTTGTTTGGTTTTAATTTAAATATTTTTAATTATTGAAATTGGAATTTTAATTTATTTATGATAAATAATTGTAATATTAATGATTATAAATATATAAAATAATAAATATGGAGAATATATTTTCTAAAGGAAAAATTTGTCTATTAGTCTAGTTCAAATCTACTTCACATTACATTTCACTTTTTTTTTTTGTAAGTTTGGCACTATTTTTTCATTCATTCATTTTAAATCATCAAGCATGTTACAACCATAAAAAAGTATTATGTGGCCTCAACCTGCTTGGCGAGAAACCAAGTCTGTTGGCCACCGAACCACATTGTATGTCATCCAAAACTTAAACAATTTGAGTCTATATATCGTAGCCTTATAGGCCTTAACGTCTGGTCTGAAACCATCTACATACCATATAACTACAAACGAAAATTCGAATCAACATATACATCATAAAACAAAATAAAAAATGATATCAACCATTCTCTTTCAGCCATCTATTCATCAGATGACTCCACCTGAGTGAGGTCTTTTCCACTTGAGCATGACAGTTCAGATTGAGGCAAACAAGGAATGTGGCACTCAATTCAACCAAGGCGAGCATTCTACTATTGGATTTGAAGTTGGATCAGCTAAAGTTCTTTCTGAATCTCCTGAAGACCGGGGTCAAGATTTGCAGAAATAGCTGGAGAGGACATAATGGCTTTGTTGACGATGCTCTTCATTAGCCAGAAGAGATGAATAGATTGCTTGTACAGAGTAATACGACCATAGGTATGAGCGGGATCTGGAATCAACCCACTCCAATCCTTTGTCGGGACCTCAATTTCTGCCTTTTGGTTTAATTTTTCCTCCCAAGATGAAATCAATTGCTTCACTTGGGCAGGAGTCCCACTGTGATAGGTCTAGACCGTTTCCTGCAAGATCTGGGCATCAGATTTTCTGCCTCGCTATCTTGGAGGCTTGCCTAAAGTCAAGCCCCTACTCTTTTCTTTACCAGCCCGAGAATTACAATCATGACCTCCACGCCCAGAGGTCCCAACACCTGGAGAAGACTTGACCATAGTGAAAGAGGAAAGACCTCCCTTCATTCATTTCCTCACCTGTGATCCAACTAGTAGTGCAGGGGACATAGATAGAAATTTTTTATGTAGACATGGTGCAACAACATGACATGAAAGCAAAAGGCAATTGATATTAAGCTTAAACCTAAGAAGAAGACAATAAAACATGAGCGACACCTTCTTGCACTGCACCACACCAAGCAACGATAGCTTGAACCCATATACAGAGGAAAGCATGAAGCTTCCAAGAGTGAAAGACCTCCATAAAGAATTAATAATGACCCCCCTGCTCTCATTGACTTGGATGGTATCACAAAATCCACAAACATGGCTTCGAAAGCTGCCCTTGCCCTTCCCTTCCGCAAGGTTGGCCATGTTATCTTACCCCCAAACACATATAACCCGCATGCAGAATACAAATTACATAAAACCCAGAACATATGAAACAATCCCATACGAGATAATAGAGTGTCGTAAAAAATTGAAACCGATATAATGTGAATGAGAGTGCCATTATAAACAATCGTAAAAAATTTCCAATCCACGTGTAAGCCTTTTCCCCTCCTTACACAAGGCACATAGAAAATGGCAGTCCCCAAACTAGGGAAAAGGAAAAGGATAAGGACATACCAGGTCGAGTTCACCATCAACTTGCAAAGACTAGCCGTAGTCGACCTTCAACCCCACACTCCAGACTCCTCGAACCAGAGCACAATTATTTGAGACCACTGAATACTGTTGAGACCACTTTGAAACCAGACTAAATACTGTACAAATGGGTTCGTGAATACCCGAGCTCTCACCACTTGTAATGTTAAATCTTTGCTAGACCTCACTTTATAGTTCCGCTAAAGGCTGCAGTGGTCCCTTCCCTTTGTTGAAGAAAGTGTAACTAGGTTCGGTCTTCATAATGTAATTTTGATCTTTGCACTTGTAAAAAAAAAGAAATATTATTTTTGTTATTTATAACAATGAGTTTCTTGCTCATTGATTAGGTCAAGCACATATTTATGTGCTTCTAGGAAGTCAAAGAGTCAATGTATTTATTAAAGACCCCTATGGGCTTGTTACACTATGTAATAATATGTATTAGAGTCATAAGATGACCTCCTAGCAAATTCATAAGCCTCCTCCAAGCGTTGGCACAATCAAAAGAAGCGATCAGAATTATATAAAGCAAGTCGGCTTCAAGTCTTCATGTCGGTCTCAAGTCAGCCTAAAAGAAGGAGACAGACTCCTATATAAGGATCCATGCGACCTCCTATACAAGGAAGTTAAGGAAATAGGTCTCCAAGTGCAACAAAGAAGGAAGGAAGTAAAGCGAGTGTTTGGGAACTGTTCTAGGGCTAATTGCAGTCACACGTGTGAAGGCAAGAAGGCTATTCTATTTTCATATCAAGCTCTGTTGAAAAGTGCAACAAGGAATGCTAAAAATAGCACTGCTATAAATAGCAATTCAGCCATTGGAGATCTTAGCTACAATGGGTGAAAAGTGAAAGTGCTAAAAAATAGCTTTTCTAAAAATAACATTGCGGGATCCCTTCTTATTTTAGTCAGTCCCTGGACTAAACATAGGAAGTAAAATTCGAATTTGGTATCAACAGCAGTTTGGAAATTAATTAATTAATTCATCTTGAGTTAATTAGTTAAGGAAAATCAAACTTGAAGTCTATGTGAGGACATGCAACAGTTTCTCCATTAATTGAGGAATTTAACCTTCAGTTAAAGAGATAAGAGCGAGTTGTAATATTGAGTTGTAATTAGTTGACTTAGTTTAACTTAGTCAAGTCCAATTAGATTAATTTAACAGGTTGTTAAATTAATGAGAGTTCAATTAGTTAATGCTTGCATGCATGTAACTACTGAGTATTCACTCATGGATAACTCATGCATGTCAGTTCAGTCAGAGACCCAGTTGAGATCAGATGGAGGGACAATGTACTATCAGTTGCTAGCATATTCCTTGGTGAATATTCCTTGCATGTAGAAGGAATATTATTCCTTATGGATTGCACAGTTGGACCTAAGGTTACAGTGAGTGTGATGAGGCCAATTCACACATGTGATATCATTGGACCCCAATCAAAACTGCGCAAGGAAATAGGAGGCTTGGAGGGCTTGAGGAAGATATATTCTATGTCTATTGAGTCTGTGAGCTGTATTGTTTGATTACAGAGAGATCAGGATAGCTTGAGAGCTGATTCTTTTTGTAACGATTTCCACTTGTATGATAATACAGAGTTGGGGTTTTAGGCTGGTGCTTTCCCCGGTGATATATCTTCTGTGTTATGGTTGATTACTTCTCATTCTCAGTTATATCTGTTCATGCTTGATGTTGCTCATGTTCAATTAAGCTTCTGCTAAATTGTTTGTAGAAGTAGATCAAGTGTTTTGCTTTAGTACATTGCATTACCAGGTGATCTACAAGGGGAATTTCTACAAGCTCCTATTACAGTCATAAAGAAGAAGTGTTTGGGCTAGAAAAGAGTGCCTATAAGGCCTCTCATTCAAGTGAAAAAGAAGGCTACATAAGCGAAGGAATTAGAAGAATGAATCTAACAAAATTTTTGTGTAGGTATCCCCTCACATGTGTGAAGAATTAGGGATGTATTACTGTTGCTCTAAGTATGAAATCTTAGTGAAGAAAAGAAGGCTCGGTTGGGAGGTGACAAGTTCATCTTCTTAAGTTAGAAAGGCTCCATCTCAGGCGAAGGAATAAAAAGGACAAGGATCACTCTAGGGCATACCATCTAGGGTTTCTACGGTTGCCAGAAGAAGAAGAACAAAGTGTCGGAAGGAGGAAGATGAAGTGCCAGAAGAGGGATGATGGAGTGTTACAAGAGGAAGTGATCTTGAAAGGGCTTGACTTGTGCTTGGAGGATATTCTTGTCAAGGGTTTAGGGTTTGGCATTGATCAATAAAAGCTTCAATAAGAGAAATTTACGAAAGGGTTTTACTCTCTAAGAGAGAGAGTTTTTTCCTTTGAAGAGAGCTAACATCTTGTGTTCTTGTTTCTTGTGTTTTGGTAGCAGTTTGATGAAGTAAACACACACACTAATAATAAGAAGAAGAAGATCAAGCTAATAGAGATAAATTGGAAAAGTGCTTCACAAATTTTATCTTCCCTTGATTCTTCAACATGGTATTAGAGCTAAGGTGACGCATCAAGGAAAGGCATCTCAAGAACACTCGTAAGGTGACTCATCAAGGAAGAACATCTCAAGGACAACTACAAGGTTGAATCATCAAGTCAAGAAGTCTCAATCACATCAAGAAAAAGAAAGGAATAAAAGAAGACTACAAAGCAAGAGGAGAAGCCTTTTGTATAAAGGCACCTACAAGAAGAGAAAATCAAAGAGGGAGCTTAGGTAAATTCCTTCCATAGGAATGAGTACATTACTTTATTGGAATAGATATGTCCTCCCTTATTAAGAGGGAGAGATAAACAAATATTTATTGTCATTAATTGGGAAAATAGAATGGAGGATTGGGTAAACATCTGGCATCCAATGCTCTTTGAGGATGTGTTAGGGAATCAAAGATAAGAGTAGTCGTAGTGGATCGATATTCTTTGAGGACTTGCAATCCAAGATAAGAATAGTCCTAGTGGAACACATCCTGAGAACCCAGGTGGGGTATGTTCTGAGACAGATAATGATGAGGGTGTCTATACATCATTGGTCTCGCCAGCATTGTGCTCAAATCTCATGGAGATATAGAGCTATTATTCAAGGCTTTTCTATGTGACAATGTTGGTTGATATGATGTTATACAGATGGGGTTACCAATCTGACTCTTCTTATGAGAAATTCTTCAGATTGAGAATGACCAAGTACCATTATAAATACCTCCCTAGTTAAGAGGGAGTATTGAAAGGTGTAACAAGGTTCGGTCTTCATAATGACATATCTAAATGTGATTTTATGTAATTGATGTAAAGAAAAATAAAATTATTTTTGTAATGCTTGTCTCATGGGTTTCATGAGCAAGGAATTTTATTTTTAGTAATGGCTTCCATTGTGAGCCCATAGGATTGGTCATAAAGTCAAAGCGAGTCAATGTCATGTATGAAGGACCTTTCTTAGGCATGTTGCATTTGTATAAGAGTCAATTAAAGTGTCAAATAACCCTCCAAGACAAGCACAAGCATCTCCTTCAAGTTGTCTACAAAATAGAATAAATGATCTCCTCCAAATGACATGTCGACTCACCCTCCAATAAGTCGGCTTATTTTGATGTGAAAGAACTATAAATAGGGCTGATCGACATCATTTATGGCATGAATTTTTGGTCATGATCAATGATGAGCCTCATAAATGGGTAATTATATGGGCTCATTTTACCTCCTAACCTAGTCAAATCAACCATTCTCTTAGCTTATTGTATGATTTTCTGATTATATTTATGCTTATAGAGTGAGTGGAGTTAGTTCTTGTGCCATGTGGTCTAACATGTATTTAATGCAGATTATTGATGGATTTCGAGGTCAAAGTCAAGGATCCAGTGGAAAAATGGTAGTAATAACTCGAAGTGGACAGAGGAGAGGACTTATAGGAGGGAATCCCCCTCATTTATTACTTCTCACTTCGAATTCCCCTTCATTTAGCTCGGAGTACAAGCAGCCGAATCATGCACTAGAAGCCAACCAAGCAAGTGGAGGATGACTGATGATTATCTCGAGTTTTGGGAGCCAAACCTCCCTGATTTTAAGGAAGTTGTTGGTAGCTTCATTTGTATAAGTAGAGAGGCCTAGGGCCTCACTAGGGTTGGATTTTTGCTTATGTAAACTCTGCTCAAATTTCGAGCTGATTATTTTTGTGACAGTTTCATGTAACTTGCTATTTTTTTGATAATGAAGATGGAATCCTTTTTGAGCTACCACTGAGTTACCTCAGAGGGCTGAAGCTCTTGGGTTAGGGCCCAATCCAAGCAATCAAGTTTCTCTTTACTTGTATTTGTATGCTTACTTCAGTTTGTAGTTTAATTTGCTGTTAGATGTATTTCTTTCATGGTTAAGAATAGGTTGCTTTTGATGATTTAGTAGTTTGCTTCCATTTGTGCTTTCTGTAGCAGGTTAAGCAGTGATCAAAAAAGATTCAAAAGGCTAGCAATAGTTACTTGGCCCTCTGGGACCATGATATGAGGCAAAGACCCTCTTGCTGCCCCAAAAATACAGATTTTCCTCATTCATAGGTCTTCTAGCATTTACAGATTTTTAGTAGGTTAATAGTCCAAATTTGATTTGCTTTAGATCTTCTTCATCATGCTCACTTCCTGATTTGCAATGGTATTCCTTCATGCTTTCCTTCATTGCAACATTTCTCTGCATTTCCTTCCACAGATCATAGTTTAGACTATTTTGATGCAAAACTTTGTTTTTCTAGATGCACTCATTTCATTGATTGCTTGATCTTCTTGGTTGATTGTTAGTTCCTTTGCAACAGATCTCTTCTAGCAGTAGGCCAGCTTATCAGCCATCACATCCTCCATCTGATCCATGCCCCATAGGTCTCCCAAACCTCACCTCAATTCTGCCTTAGTTTTCTTCATTTTTCATAGGACTTCTTCCTCTCTCTTCAAGCAAACCCAATCATCTTTCTCTCTCCTGGTGGTTCATGGTAGACCTTAGGTGCCCTAACACCTCATTCCAACCTTCATCCACCTTTTTCACCCACTCTCACACCCTCAAAACAGTGAAAACTACTTTTGGCCTCCTCCTGTAGGCCTCCTGTAGTTGCCCTGTTTTCCTCTTGTAGATTTCCTGTGTCCTCCTGCAGTTTTTCCAGTAGGCATTCTTTTGAAGGTCGAGTGTGGGAAAAGCCTCCAAAAGGCCACCTAAGACCTCCTAAGACCCATTCACACCATCTTCCATCTCCCCCAGCTCCAAAACCACCCTTTAACGTCATCTGTTCACTATCACATTCACACACAATAAATTACATGCATGTCAAATTCACATAAAAATACATAAAAATCCAAAAATATGTTTTTTGCTTATTTACTTCCAGAAATAGCTTAGTTAGATGTTGTTTACTTCCTTGAGTAGGTAATGGCATTCCTTTCATGGTTTTCATAGTGCTTTATGCAAAAGTATAATTAGCTTGTTAATTAGGGTTTACTAGACCTTGCTTTACATTCCAGACTTTTTTTCCTTTCTGCAACTAGAATAGCTTGTGAAGAGTAATCATCCTTTCTTTCATCACACATAGAGCTTCTTATGAGATTTATAGAAGTTGGCTTGAGCTCCTAGTGATCTTGCGCTGACTGACCAAGTGACAACTTGCAGTAAGAACTAGTACTTGTGCATACAACACCGACGCTTCCAAGTTTGTTATGAACTACTGGGTTGAAAAAAGTAAAGTTGGCAGCCCAAGAGTTGCAGCATTCTTGTTGCAATACTGGCGCTCACCAATCAAATTTGAAGTAAAAGATGCAAAGTACAATGAGGAAGATTATTATCAAGCAAATGAGAGAAGAGTATAATCCGAGCTCTTATTTGGTCTATTTTTGGGTTTATATCCTTTATACCTATGAGGCAACAAGAGTTTAGTTACAATAGAAGAAGTCGAGAAGAGTAGCTGATCCGAATTGGATACATAAAGAATGATTAACAGAGCCATGGCTGTACCAGGTCGAGACAAACTTCAAAGGATTTAAAACAACGATTGAGAACACCTCTGAACCAATGGCAATGGTAGCCAGCGTGGAACGACGAGGACCTCGGTCAAAGCGCGCTAACCGAGGCCCATGGAGACTACGCGGGAGGCAAAGTTAGGCCCTGGGAGGCCCGGATCGGGAAACAGAGGCAGTTTAGGATGCGCGATTGTGCTAATCGTGCATCGTTGGGCGAAAACCTCAAATTGGAGAAGCCCCGAGCACTCAGTCGCATGAGAGCCGAGAAAATTGTGGGATAAAAAGCCAAGAGCTAATGGTGGGACCCACTCCAAAACCGGCGGTATTGATCGGGGGCGTCCATGGGCGATAAGTAGTTTCGAAGGAAAAGGAGCGATTCCACTTAGCGCCTGACGCGTGGCAAATGAGGAGAGAGGAAACCACCACTCATTGCGCGTTAACGGTCGAGCTAGTCAATCGCGCGGGACAAGCAAATGGCGTCGGATCTGGGGGCTCCAGATTTAATGGCTGAGATCACGCCCGATGGGAAAGCGAAATCGACGGGGGATTAAGCCACAGTTTGTAAAGATTTGACGTCCGATTTGACTGCCAAGGTGGCAGAAGACTCATTCCACGACGTAACGGAAAAACCGAACTGACGAAGCGAATTGGCGCAACTGCAAGAGGACATGTGGCCACTCCCTGTGAGCCTGATGATGACGCCGAACAGGGAACTCCAAGCAAAGTTGTAGCAGGCGATCCGACGGGAAGTGGAAGAGGAATCGAACAGCCATGGGTATGAATGGCCTTAAAGCCATGCACAGGAAAAGCAGAAAGACACCAGAACCCCGAGAGGAGGATGGAACACAGAAAGGAAGAACAGAGAGAAGAAAGACAGTGAAGCAACAGCAGAATGGAAGACAGAGGGCCGAGCTGACCAAAGGCAGCATCGAGCACCAGAGAGCTTGAGGGATTCAAGCCATCCTAGAGAGGATCTGTTCGGACTGAGCACCACATTGGGCTCTCTCCATTATAGACCAGAAGGTCACAGAGTTGGTAAGGAAAAGAGTCTGTGTACTCTAGTGGCTTGGGGCATCCAAGAACCACCCTGCCAAGAAAATTCTGTTTCAGGAGACTCACATTGAACTCCTTCATTGTAATTCTCTGCTTTAAGACATAATAAAAGAAGTCCACCACTAAGGGCTGGACCGAAGACGTAGCCCTGGAGAATAGGGTGAACTCCTTATTAAACTCTTGTGTTCTTATATTGCTTATTGTATTTCTCTGCTGTTTTCCATTTCAAGTGTCTGTCTATTTGCAATCTGATCGATCCGTTACCTAAATAACATAGACACACACCAACACATGAGTCTGTAATACCTTCATTTAATAAATCTTTAACTGAGGTCACTCATAGGGTGATTATCAGATCAAGTGGTATCAGAGCTCTAGGTTGTAAGGTTAGACAAGCTTGTGTTGGTTTAGCTGTTGAATGATCACTAGATCAAAGCTCAAATTAGGAGAAGGAGAGTTGGTCGAAACTAATCCTGAAATTGAGAGAGTCTATCCACAGAAGATAATGTTAGAGGAAGGTTCTATGGGGCCAGACCTTCAATTCATAGAGAGTTTCCTAGCTATAAAGTCTATGGTAGAAGAAAATTATAGGGACTTTAGAAAGCATAAGGATGAAGATTCATCAGGTTCTAAACAAGATAAAGAAGAAGATGAGTCTCATTCCCATGACCACTCAAAAGGAAAAGGGAAAGAGGAGAGCTTTCTCACACCTCCTAATAGCCCTATGATAATAAGAAAGCATCTTTGATTAAGTTAGATGTTAAATTTGACTTGCTTGTATATGATGGAGAGCTAAATGCTGAAAAGTTGGACAATTGGATTACACAAATTGATGTGTATTGTAGAGTGCAAAACATCGACTCAGATAAGAGAAAAATTTAGATGGCAAGCCTACGCCTAGGAGGCACCGCCTTAGTTTGGTGGGAAGGCAGAGCCCAAGCTGACATGAAAAGACATGGTAAGACTATCTCTGTCTGAAGTGACTTTGTTTCTGCAATAAAGAAGCAGTTCTATCCATTGGCCTACATGCAACAAGCCATGATGAGTTGGAAAACTCTTCGGCAGTTGAAAGGGAAAAATGTGCAAGGGTACACTCAAGAATTTAGAAAGAGAGCATTGATTCTAGGGATCTCATTAGACTCACCAGAGACTCTTTTGAAGTACATTGGTGGTCTTCACAGCTACATGAGGCATACCATCCTCATGTTTAATCCCACTAGTATAGATGAGGTATTTGTACAAGCTACTCATCTAGAAGCTAGAGGAAATAATGGAAATCCAGAAGTTGGGGGACCATCCCAATCCACTGCAAGCAAGAGCAAGGAGAAAAGAAAGCAGAAGTGGAAAGCAAGGAAGGCTAACACTGCACAGAAAAGCAAAGCTTCATGCACTCACTATAAAAAGGATGGGCATGATGATGAGCATTGTTGGATTCTACATCCAGAGCTGAGACCTAAGAAGTCCGAGGGCAAGAAGAAGAAGACTGCTGCAGCTATTTAGAAAGATTTGGGGTCAGACTCGGGAGATGAAACAATCATTGCAGCCACATGTATAAAAGGTAAGAATTCTGAAGCATCTACTAGTAATTTTTCTCAATCTGTTATTGATGAAGAACATGACAGAAGAAGACATGAGCTTTTCCATATTCGAGTTATTTCCAAACATCAAAAGATTGATACTTTGTTTGATAGTGGCTCACAAGTAAATTTGATTTCTGAAGCAATTGTAAAGAAATTGGGATTAGCAACTACACCTCACAAGAAACCATACCCATTAGGATGGTTGAATGATAGAGCACAACTACAAGTGACTAGACAGTGCAAACTTAAGTTTTCTTTTGGGTCAGTATTTGTAGATGAGGTTGAGTTAGACATAATTCCTTTGGATAGATGTGGAACTGTTTTAGGGAGTCCTTACTTGTATGATAGAAAAGCCATTTTCTATAAAGCTAAGAACAAGTATCTACTTGTTAAAGATGGAATCAAATAATTTGTGAGAGCTCACAAGCTCAAAAACAATTATACTCTCATAAACTCAGGGCAGATGAAAAGAATGATAAATTCATGCAAACAATTCTTACTGATGGTTGTAAAGGAAAAGAAACCTGATAAAACCAATGTATTTGAGGGTTGTAATGCTCAACAGCAAGTTGATATAGAAAAGATTGTTTCAGAGTATGGTGTCCTGTTTCAGGAACCTAAAGGTCTGCCACCCAAGAAAAAAATAGTACATGATATTATTTTGCAGCAAGATGTTCCATTGCCTAACATTGGAATGTACAGGTTGTCTGCTTTAGAGAATGTTGAAATCAAGAAGCAGGTGTAGGAGTTGCTCGAGAAGGGGTTCATCAGGCCTAGCACATCACCATGTGGGTCACCAATCATTTTGGTGAGAAAGAAAGATGGCTCGTGGAGAATGTGCATTGACTACCGAGCACTGAATAAGATAACAATTAAAAATCGTTATCCCCTTCCTCGCATAGTTGATCTTTTAGATCAATTAAAGGAAGTTGTCTATTTCACCAAGTTGGATTTGCACAGTGGATACCATCAGGTCAGAGTTGTAGAGCAAGATGCATGGAAGACTGCTTTCCAAACAAAGTAGGGATTGTATGAGTGGCTAGTTATGCCTTTTGGCTTGACCAATGCCCCTGCTACTTTCATGAGATTAATGAATGATGTACTCAGGCCTTTTCTTGATGATTTTGTTATTGTGTATATGGATGACATTCTGATTTTTAGTAAAACTTGGGAAGAACACTTAAATCATGTTAAGCAGACATTAGATGTTTTGAAAAGAGAAAAACTTTATGTTAAACTCTCAAAATGTGAATTTGGCAAAACATTTCTAAATTATTTGGATCATATAGTAGGGGGTGGTGAATTGAAAATAGATCCCTCTAAAGTGGCAGTCATTGTAAATTGGCCTAAACCCAAGTCTGCTACAGAAGTGAGAAGCTTCTTATGAGTAGCACAATATTGGATGAAGTTCATTTCTAATTTTTCCTCAATTGCAGCTCCCTTACATGCTTTGACAGGATTGAACAAGGTGTTTCAGTGGGGAGGCAAACATCAGAAAGCCTTCGACATCTTGAAAGAAAAGATTAGTACAACACCTGTACTAGCACTGCCTGATCTACAAAGACCATTTGAGATCCAAACATATGCCAGTGACTATGCTATGGGAGCAGTGTTGACACAGCATGGTAAACCCATATGTTATCATTCTGATACTTTTAATCCTACAGTGGTTAGCTATCCTACATATGATAAAGAATTGTATGTCTTAGTTCAGAGTGTGAAAAGGTGGAAACATTACTTAATGGGAAAAGAGACAGTAATACATACTGATCATCAACCACTTCAATATCTGCACTCCCAAACTAAGTTGCAGCAATCAAGACACTACATATGGACGGGTTTTCTACAATAGTTTCATTTAGTCATCAGATATAAAAAGGGCATACATAACAAAGTTGCAGACATGTTATCTAGACCATTATAAATGCATCTACTATACTTAAGCATAATTCTGTACTACATGAAAGTTACATTGAACAATATGCTCAAGATATAGACTTTAAAGATGTATATGCAACTTTGAGTTGAGGCAAGAGAGTAGAAGAATCAGATTATCATGTGAAGGACCGACTCTTATATCATTGTGGGAAACTCTGCATTCCACAAACCGAGAGAGTAAAGATAGTTAGAGAAGCACACACTTCTCTGATATCAGGTCACATTGGGGTAAGTAAAACAGTTGCACAGTTGCAAAGATTTTGTTATTGGCCAAAAACGAATGAGACAAACAATGTAAACTTTGAAACGGGAACTGATACTGTTACCCATTTCGTAGAGATAGCAAAAAATTGACCCGATTTTGAAAAGGGGCGATGCAGAATACACATATTTTTTTTAGAACATAGTTTTTGGCACTTTAAATAACCTTAAATAACCGATACGATTACCCGTTTCATAGAGGTAGTAAAAACATGACTCGATTTTAAAAAGGGGCGATGCAAAATACACATATTTTTTTTAGAACATAGTTTTTGGCACTTTAAATAACTTTAAATAACCGATACGATTAACCGTTTCATAGAGGTGGTAAAAACATGACCCGATTTTAAAAAGTGGTGATGCAGAATACAATAATTATTTTTTGGAGCATATTTTTGACAATTTAAATATTCTCACGTATCAAATATAAATATTCGTTTTTAAATGTTAGTGATTTTTATGTTGATTTTGAAACGTCGTTATACATCATACTTTTTTTCTTAGAGGACTTATTTTTCACACTTTCAAATTTATTATGTCCATTTTTTTTTTTTTTTTTTTTAAATTATGATTACTTAAAGAATTTTTAGTTGTTTTATTTTTATTTTCTTAAATGTTGATTACTTCAAGAAAGTCATATAAAAATATATATAAAATAAGACAAAATAAAAATGTTAATAAAAAAAAATTATTTCATAAACTATAAAAGAATTTGGCAAAAAAAAAAACATAATTATATATATATATATATATATATATAAGTAAGTCAAAATAGAAAAAATAAAAAAACATTAATAAAAACAAGAAGAAAAAAAATTAAAAATAAATGAAAACAAACTAGATTAAAAAAATAAATAGAAAATTAACAAAAATAAAAATAAAAAACTAGTAAAATTAACATTAAAAATATTAAAAAAAAAAACAAACTAAAAAACAAAAATACACTAAAATTTACAAAAAAAACCATAAAAATATAGAAATTTTAGAAATATATGTTTAAAAAAAACAAAAAAAAATTAAAAAAGCATGTATTTAAAATTAAAAATTAAAAATTTCAAGAATTATGTATTTTCTATTTAAAAAATAAAAAACAAAATTGATTAAACCAAAAAAAAAAAAAAAAAAATTTGAAGAAAATTTAAAATTTTTTAAACTTACATTTTTTTTTATTTAAAACACCCCAAAAAAAAATAAAATTTTTTTTATACAAATGTGATATTTATAAACAAATTTGTTTTTTTTATTATTTAAAAAAAAACAATTATTAAATTACTTTTTTTTTTAAACACCATTTTTTGTTTTTTATTTTAATATTTATAAAAAACAATGATTAAAAAATTTATTTAAAAAAAAAAAAACGGTTTTTTTCTTATTTAAAATGTGTAAATTTATTTTTTTTTTTATTTCAAAAAAATTATTAAAAAAAAAATTTCTTTGCCCCCCAGGCGGAGGTCCTGCGTGCAGGCCTCCGCCCACCGGGCGGCCCACAGCAGCGTGGCCCAGGGCCGCCCGGGGGGCAAAGAAATTTTTTTTTTTAATAATTTTTTTTAAATAAAAAAAATTTAAATTTACACATTTTAAATAAGAAAAAAACCGTTTAAAAAATAAATAAATTTAATCATTGTTTTTTTATAAATATTAAAATAAAAAACAAAAAAACATGGTTTAAAAAAATAAAGTTTTTAATAATTGGTTTTTTAAAATAATAATAAAAAAACCAAATTTGTTTATCAATTAATTTAAAAAAAAATTAATATATACTTTTTTAAATTAAAAAAAGATATGTATTAAAAAAAATTATTATTATTATTATTTTTTAAATAGATAAATAAATGTTTCTTTAAAAATTTTAAATTTTTTGGTTTTTTTTTTAAATTTGAAAAGACATATTTTTAAATTTTTGGTTTTTTTTTTTTTTTTTTGTTTTAATTTCAGTGTATTGTTATTTTTTTTAGTTTTTTTTTTAAATGTTTATGATGTTAATTTCGCTAGTTTTTTATTTTTAATTTTGTGGATTTTCTATGTTTTTTTTTTTTTAAATCTAGTTTGTTTTAATAGTTTTTATTTTTATTTTTGTTAATTTTCTATGTTTTTATTAAATTTAGTTTGTTTTTAATTTTCATTTTTTTTAGTTTTTTGATAATGTTTTTTAATTTTTATTTTTATTTTTTATTTTTACCTAAATTTTATAGTTTATATAATTTTTCTTTTCTTTTCTATATATATATATAGTTTCTTTTCTTTTCTTTTGACAATGTTTTTTATTGTTTACAGATTTTTGATATTTTTTATTATTATTTTTTTTTCCATTTTTTTAAATATGTTTTTTTATTATTTATTTGTTTATAATTTTTAACTGTTTTTTAGTTTTTTTAATTTAGTTTTTTTTGACATTTTTAGATTGGTTTTTTTTTTTTTTTTTTTTTAGTATATGCTTGAATTTATGTTTTGTTAATTTTTAAAATTTTTTTGTTTTGTGTTTTTTCATTGTTTTAATTTTTTTATTTTTAATTTTATTTTATGTCTTCATTATTTGTTTGAAATTTTAATCTTTTTCAGGGTCATGATAAAATATTTTACGCTATTATTTCGAAATGTTGAAATATTACCCTTGGAAAAAAAAAGGGAAAAAAAGTGTTATTCCAACGTTAACACTTTTTGTTTTGAGGGCATTTTTGGGACAATTTTTGCATAAAAAATTGGTTTTCACTGCCATTTTTAAAACACGCTCAAAATTTACCCTAGAAAAAAAAAATTGTTATTCCAGCATCAACACTTTTTGTTTTTAGCACTGTTTTTGATGTTTTTAAGGGGTTTTTTGGCTAGAGTTCTCGTTTTCAGTTTACAGTTCCCGTTTCAAAGTTTACATTGTTGACAGTTTCTAGATATGTAAGAAAGTGTACTGTGTGTGCTAAAAGCAAGCCTAGCAATAGAAAACTAGGCTTGTACACTCCATTACCAGTTCCTTCTCACCCTTGGGAAAGTGTTGCCATGGATTTTGTTGGAGGACTGCCTAAGTCTAGAAAAGGTCATGATTATCTGTATGTGGTTGTGGATAGGTTCAGCAAAATGTGTATTTTGATACCTTGTAATAAACAAATTACAGTTGAACAAACTGCAAAACTGTTCTTTGAACATGTATGGGTTCATTTTGGATTACCCACTTCTATTGTATCTGATCGAGACACTCGACTTGTGGGGAAGTTTTGGTCAAGTATGTGGGAACTAATGGACACCCGACTGAAGAAAAGCACAACTTTTCATCCACAAATCGATGGCCAGACATAAGTAGTTAATAGGATAGTGATCTAGTTACTCAGGGGATATTGCAGCAAACATCCTAAGCTTTGGGATGAACACTTATGTTATGTACAACATGCTTACAATAGAGCAAAACAATCTTCTACATAGAGATCTCCTTTTGAGACCTGTTTTGGTTTCATACCAAGGTCTCCTTTGGATTTTGTCTTTGGTAAAGATACCACAGTTGATGGACATAGTGATGTGGACAAGGCAACTAGGTTCATTGAATAGATCCAGGAGATCCACCAGGTAGTACAGGAACAGTTGGGAAAGAGCCAAGCCAGATACAAGGCAAGGCATGACAAGCATCGGATGGAGCATAGTTTTCAAGTTGGAGACCAGGTCTGGCTGTATATCAGCAAGGATAGGATGTAAGGTGAATGTAAAAATCTAAAGCCTATCAGGTATGGACCTTTTAGGATACTTGAGAATATTGATGAAAATGATTTTTTCCTTGATCTACCAACTTACATGCACATCTACTCAATCGTAATTGTAGATTGCTTGAGATTGTTTGAACCCTCAATGATTGAGAACCTTGAAGAGCAAAGTCAATTGCCTTCAATTGGTGACCTGCTACCTGAATATCTGAATGAATTGTAGGAAGACATAGTCTTGGATAGGAAGGTGAAGATGACGCGTAGAGGAGATGTTGAGTACCTCAGAATTGGACTCAAAGGTTTGAAGTCGAGCAGTGCAAAGTGGATTGAGATTGGGCAAGTGAGACAACAGTACCCTCACTTAGTTGATGCTTGAAAGCAAACCAACTTTTGGTGGTCCAAAAGCTTTTCAGTGGGAAGTCCGTGATCCGAATTGGATCCATAAAGAATGATTAATAGAGCCATGGCTGTACTAGGTTGGGACAGACTTCAAAGGATTTAAAACAACGATCAAGAACACCTCTAAACCAGTGGCAATGGCAGCCAGCATGGAACGACGAGGACCTCGGTCAAAGCGCGTTGACCGAGGCCCATGGAGATTGCGCAGGAGGCAAAGTTAGCCCCTGGGAGGCCCGGATCAGGAAACAGAGGTAGTTTTTGATGCACGATTAACACTAATCGTGCATCGCTGGGCGAAAAACCTCAAATTGGAGAAGCCCCGAGTGCTCGGTCGCATGAGAGCCGGGAAAACTGTGGGATAAAAAGCCAAGAGCTAACGGTGGGACCCGCTCCAAAACTGGCAGTATTGATCGGGGACGTCCATGGGCGATAAGTAGTTTCAAAGGAAAAGGAGCGATTCCACTTAGCGCTTGATGCGTGGCAAATGAGGAGAGAGGAAACCGCCACTCATTGCGCGTTAACGGTCGAGCTAGTCAACCGTGTAGGACAAGTGAATGGCATCGAATCTGGGGGCTCCAGATCTAATGGCTAAGATCGCGCTCAATGGGAAAGCGGAATCGACGGGGGATTAAGCCACAGTTTGTAAAGATTTGACGTCCGATTTGACTGCCAAGGTGGTAGAAGACTCATTCGACGACATAATGGAAAAACCAAACCGACGAAGCGAATTGGTGCAACTATAGGAGGACATGTGGCCACTCCCTGTGAGATTGATGATGACGCCGAATAGGGAACTCCAAGCAAAGTTGTAGCAGGTGATCTGACGAGAAGTGGAAGAGGAATCGAACAACCACGGGTACGAATGACCTTAAAACCTTGCACAGGAAAAGCGGAAAGACACCAAAACCCCAAGAGGAGGACAAAACACAGAAAGGAAGAATAGAGAGAAGAAAAACAATGAAGCAACAGCGGAATGGAAGACAGAGGGCCGAGCTGACCGAAGGCAGCATCGAGCACCAGAGAGCTTGAGGGATTCAAGGCATCCTAGAGAGGATCTGTATGGACTAAGCACCACATTGGACTCTCTCCATTATAGACCAGAAGGTCAAAGAGATGGTAAGGAAAAGAGTCAGTGTATTCTAGTGGCTTGGGGCATCCAAGAACCACCCTGCCAAGAAAATTTCATTTTAGGAGACTCACATTGAGCTCCTTCATTGTAATTCTCTGCTTTAAGACACAATAAAATAAGGCCACCACTGAGAGTTGGACCGGAGACATAGCCTTGGAGAATAGGGTGAACTCCTTATTAAATTCTTGTGTTCTTATATTGCTTACTATATTTCTCTGCTGTTTTCCATTTCAAGTGTCTATGTATTTGCAATCTGATCGATCCGTTGCCTAAATAACATAGACACACACCAATACATGAGTTTGTAATAACTTCATTTAATAAATCTTTAACTGAGGTCACTCATAGGGTGATTATCAGATCAGTAGCAGTCCTCATTGGGTAGTCGAGTTGAAAGAAGGTTAAGACAATAAGGGAGCCGAGTCAAGCTAGAAGAAGACCCTATCCAAAGCAAATATAGTGAAGGCATAAGATAAGGTCTTGTGCATAAGATATGGCTTTCTGAATTAGGATTGCATACCTAGTTCAAGGAGGCCAAAGATTTGAAGCAGAAGGAGGTTGAAGTGGAAGAGGAGTCGAGAAAAGGGAAGGAGAAAAAATTTGACTATCGTTGTCTAAGGATCCAATCAAGGGAACTTGTGTCTTGGTATTGGAGTGGAAAATAGGTCAAGGGTCTTGGTCTTGGTATTCGTCAATTGGAATCTCTATAAGAAGAAGAATTTGTTCGGGTTTTCCTCTTAAGTGGGAGCGGTTTTGGCTCTGGCTGATAGCCTATATTCTATGTATCTTATCTCTTTATGGTTTATGCGTTGGTAGTTGTTTGATGGAGAAGAACAACAATAACCTAAGTAAAAGAATATCTTAATCTAAAGAAGAAAAAAGCACTCACAAGCAGTTACTAATAAAAGAGTAATCACTTAATTGTTATGCCCTAGATTTCTCAACATAAGAGACTAAGTAGAAAAATAATTATTGACTGAGTAAACAAATAAATTTTAAAACTCTCTCTCACCACTAAAATTGAGTAATTACAAAATATGACATCCAATTTCTATTCCTAAATAAAACCTCTTCTTCAAGTTAAGGAGTTGAATGCAACCATTTGACAACTAAATATATAAATTTCTGAAAGAAAATCTAGTTAACACATGTTTAAGTAGAGCTTTGTAAGGTGTCTAAATAAAGCCCTATATGAAATGTCATGACTTTCTAATTATCCCTACCTATAGGATAGATATCCCATTGGAAAAGTAGTTACCATCTATCTCACTTATGTTGATAAAAAATATGTCTACCTTTATATGAAGTTTTAGGTAAAATTCATTTATTTCTCTCTTATATCATTAAGCATGTACTCACTAATATTGTAATTAGAGAAAGAGATAATTTTTTTATAAAAAAATAATTAATAAGATAGCTAGTTAGATTGGAGCAAACCAAATGTAAATAAAAATAAATAAATAAGAAAGTAAAGATCTAAATTACATCAATTTTCCTTGTCAATAGTTCTTATTAGTTGATCAAGGTTTATCTAATATATTTTTGAGGCATCCAAATGATACTACTTTACTTCCATGTAATTAATTAGGAGTTTCCCACCTCTTTGGACTTAAGAGGGATAAGTGTTAATGCAAGAAACAAACCCTTGACGAGCAATCTTGTGCTCACAACTATTGCTTTAATGAACATACTATTATAACCTTTAACCTTGAAGCATACTAAATAAAGTTATATTAGAGAGAATCTATGAATTAAGCATGTTTCTTAAGTAATTGTGACATAAAGAGAAAAAAGTAAGAAGGCTCGTGACATGAAATCGTGCATGTATGGATGGAAACAATGTTTAATGTAGAGCTGGACAATGCCATTAGACAACCTAACATAGAACAAAAAAATAGATGGACATAATGAAGGCACCCATTGAGAAGGGAATATAGAACATGTTAGATTCTACATAAGCCTCTAAGTTGATAGTGCATTTGGACAACTTGACAATAGAGGAGATGAGGGATTGCAACAACATCTAATCTTCAGATATGTTTGAGTGGTAAACACATAATGATCTCATAATTTTTCATATTGAACAAAGAGTGCATTTGTAAACATATGACAAATGGAAACTACACATGCATATAGGTGATGAAAATATGGCAGACAAACCATATTCATGCATATCTCTATGGATGATATCCACATCTCAAAAGGTCCTCATTTTGCTTATTGAATAGAGAGTACAATTACAAACATATAACACATGAAAAATATGTTGCATATAGGTGAGGAAAGTATGGAAATATATATATTACAAGTGAACAAGATGATCTATCAACTCTAATATTATATTAACATTATTGGTTTCTCCTAATTCCACCATCTCCTAATTCCACCAACTATCAAGCATGGTGACTAAAAAGCATATTAGAAAGCACATTCTAACACGTTATTTTTCCCTTTTCAATGGATGTCCTCACTTATATCACATATTGTATGGCACCAATGCCTTAGTTGCATGTTCTAAAGTTGCACATCACAAAATGTCATGTAAGTATATTATTGGCTAACATGACATGTCTTAACTTGTGTGCAAGAAAATATTGCATTGGAATATATTTCCAATTAGCATAATAGGGTTCATTTAAACACTTGTGCTCAAGTTCAATTGATTACATAAGATTTGGGATCACTGGCAAAAACAAAACTGCCATATAATAGTTTATGCAACATGTGCAAAATTGATAATAAATAACATGTCACAATCAATAAGCGCTAGATATAAATAGAATGTCTCAACACGATCAAGTGTTAAAGCCTCATAACTCCTTCCCTCACAATCTCCATTCTTGATTCCTCCCTCAACATTTTTAGATTTTCTAAAAATAACTAATTGAGTAATTTTTTACTAACCTCTTAAAAAAATCCCATATGAATCCTTTATGTAAAACATTAATTAATTAAATTGAATTTCTATTATTATCATTAATTATTTTACAATATTTAGTGATATAAAAAAATTATATTCAATTATTCCAAATAAGTAAATGATATGTAATGATTAAGTTTAAGGTTGACATCAAATTGAATCGAGTTGCCTTTCTTTTTTTTTTTTCTCGGTAAAAGACTAAACTATTATATTATGTACAGAAGTCAAAAAAATACATCATGGTGAAACAAGAGAGAATCAGGCTCTGGGTATGTCACCCGAGAGCAGTTGAGGCAGCCAAGAAACTAGCCCACGCAGGGGCGCCAGACACAAGAGCGAGACTTTCCATAAGAGCACGCCCACGCAGGGGCACCAACCATTTCATCCCACGCAGGGGAGACTGACCTTACCCATATCATTGACAAAATTTCAGAAACAGAGACAACAAACCAGAAAACGAAAGAGACCAGAAGCATTGTTGCTATAACTGAGTCAAAACAAACAGCAAAAGAGACCAGAAGACCAAACAAAAAGCCATAGGAACCTTGTGCTCGGGCGTCATCAATCATCCATTTGCACTTCCTCTACCCGGCACCAACCATAGGCTTCTCTTTCAGCAGCGGTGGGAAAGGTGTCTTCCTCCTCGCCGGTTCCCGTCCTCTGATCGTGCTTGCTTTGCTTTGCATTTTCCGGGTCTGAGGCCGGACCTTTAACCTCCTGCTCCTTATCAGCTTCAGGAACCTGTGCTTCGTGCGTCTGATTATCAGTCGTCCTCTGCCCATGTTCATCCAGGGAATCCTCATCTTCCCGGGCATTTTCGATGAACAAGACTGAGACATGCGCACTAATCCGCGGATTGTTCATGGCACTGCTGAAATTGAAGATAGCAGAGCCAAAGGCAGGCAAGGCAGTCGAGCTCGAAGCCCCTGCATCCATGAATTGACTGGAATGGAGGGGATTAGCGCCAGTGGAGCGAGCAATGTTGCAGTGGCAGCAATGGACAACATTGTCCGCTTCATGACTGCGAGAGATTCCCCCTCTGGAAGTGCCTCGGCGGCTAAGCAGATGCTGTCGAGGTCTCACCATTCTCACAGGAGGCAAGGGAAAGAAATTCCAACAGACCACGGGGTAATCCAAACCCCCTGCAACCAGAGCCGACTGAGGGATGAGCCAGACAGACGGAGAAGATATCCCGACAGAGACGGAGAGGCCAGGCAACTGCATTACCACCAACATTCTCTGATCATATACTGTGATATCCCTTATGACTTCACCTGCCCTGCGTTGGAGCTCACCCGCCATAACTGCTGCCGTCGCCTGAGCCGAATTACCTCGCTGAGCATTAACTAACCCCTGCAGCTTCACCTTATACCAGCTGCGTCCGATAGCTGCATTGTCTACGGCTGCCACGTGATGGCCATTGGCCGGCATGTGGCCATCCACCCACGCCTGTCCCATCTCAGTTAGCACCCGCATCCAGGGGAGCTGCGTCTTTCTGGACCAGTCGAGAGCATTCTTGAGCTTTGTCATGTGTTAAAATAGTATTCAGCTGCCCTGTGATTAGAGAGTGGTCAGTCTCCACTCCCACATTGGCCATGAAGTCTGCAACCCTGTTGCCCTCCCGTCTTGTGTGTGTGAAGGTGATTGCTCTGTTGCTATGGAGCTCACGTTCTATGGTCTCCAGTCTTGCTTCAAGCCTCCAGCTGGTGGCTATTTTCCTGGCCTGAGATCCATTTAGGATTTTTTTGGCCATGTTTATGAGGATCTGAGAATCTCCTTCCACCTCCAGGGGGTGAAAGTTGTGTCCCCCAGCAAGTAGTAATCCCTGCCATAGACCCTCTAGCTCAGCTGAGTTGTTGGTGTCCCATCCAATGTTTCCGAAATACAGCATCAGGGGAACACCCTCATGATTCCTTATTATTCCTCCAAAGCCTGCGAGACCGGGGTTCCCTTTTGAGGCACCATCAAAGTTGAGTTTGAATGTATACTTTGGTGGGGGCTTCCATGTGTCCTGATTTTTATTGCTGGTTTTAGAGTGGTCCGGCTTGTGAGAGCCTTGAGTACGATGTATTTTCCAGTTGTCCATAATGGTTTTCTCGTTGGCTAGCGTAGGCCAGTCCTCCTCCTTCCAGGGTCTTAGCATAAGAGTCTCTTGAAGATTTCTGCAGAGCAGGTTCCAAATGTTGTCTATCGAGGAGCACTGATTTTTAAAAATGCGCTTATTTTGCTCCTTCCATATGCTCCATAGAACTAGCCCGGGAACTAGTCTCCATAGATGATTGAGGATTTCACTCTTGTAAGGGTCCTATTGCCACTGACGTATAGAATTCGTGATTTCATTCTCAAGTCTGCATCTTCTTTGACACCGAAAGCTTGCCTTTTCCCAAAGTTGATTTGCCAAGGGGCAAGAGTCCAGCAGATGTTGGAGAGTTTCCTCATGGGCGTTGCAGTTGAAACAGATGGAGGGGCCATGAAAGTTTCTTCTTCTAAGCTTGTCCCAAGTTAGAATTCTCTGATGTCCTACCAACCAGAGAAAGTGACAGATTTTGGGCCAGGAGCCAGAGCTCCAAATTTTACTCCAGATTGGGTCCTGGGGAACAGAGTCATTGCAGATGATTTTGTAGGCCTCAGACGTAGTGAAAGATCCTTTCGGTTGATATCCCCACCTTAGAATGTCTCTACTCTCGTCGTACCTAATTTTCCTTTTGCTGAGTTCCCTTTCCAGCTCCATGGAAATTTGGTGATCTTCATTTGTGAGTACTTGGTTACTCGGTTTCCAAATCCTGAAGCCCTTCTCAGTTTCCTGGGTCCAGTACTGCCTAATCTTAGCTTGTTGTGTCTCCTCCTTAATGATGTCTGGTGGCAGGTTCAGAACATTGCTAAGAATAGGCATTTGATTCCAGGCGTCTGTCCAAAATCTAGTGGTGTGACCGTTTCTTACCTCCCAGAAACTGTGCTGCTGGATCATTTGATAGTGTTCTTTGGCTGCATTCCAAATTAGCGATCCTTTATCATTGGGCTTTAATCTGATGAGTTCTTCCTGGGGTCGATGATTGGCATACTTTGCCGTCCATAATGTGACCCATGGTTTACCTGGATTGGTGAGCCATTGCCACCATATTTTGGCTCCCATGATGGCATTGCTGTGCTCGGGATCTCTTAGACCAATGCCTCCTTTTGCTTTTGGTTTGCATACTGTGCTCCACTTTACTAGTGCCCATTTGCGATTAGTTGCATTGCTGCCCCAGAGGAAACCTCTCTGAATATTCCTTAGTCTTTTTAGGACCCATTTTGGTGCAGCCAGGATGGAGAATAAGTACAGCGGCATTGCTTGAAGAACGGCCTTTATGAGCACTGCGCGGCTGACTAAGTTCAAAGCTCTGTGCGTCCACTGGTTGAGACGGGATTCAAGCTTTTCAATAAGGTTGCGCCATGAGGAGTGCTTGATGGCGGAGACAGTGAGGGGGGCTCCAAGGTATTTGGAGGGAAGGGTGGCAATAGGGAACCCCAAAATGCGGACTATAGCAGACTTGACAACCAGAGGGGTATTAAAGAAGAAGATCTGCGATTTGGAACAATTGATGCTGGTTCCAGAGGCTTCGGCAAAGTCATTGAGCACGGCTTTAAATCTGGAGGCTTCTTGAACGGAGGGGTAACCAAAGAGCATAGTGTCATCAACAAATTGCTGATGGGAAATGGCAGGCAATTGATGAATGGAGAGACCTCTAAGCTGATGAGTGTGAAGGGCATATTTAATGTGACGACCCAGTCCTTCAGCCATTAATACAAAGAGGAAGGGGGAAAGGGAAAGGGGGTCCCCTTGCCTGATACCTCAGGAGGGGGAGAAGGGTCGAGAGGGGATCCCATTCACGAGAATGGAGAAGCTAGTGGAGAAGATTAGGCTCATAACCCAGCGAATCCATGCGGGACTAAATCCGAAAGCAGATAGAATTTGCTGTACATAATCCGAGCTGAGTTTATCAAATGCTTTGGAAAGATCAAGTTTTAGGAGCATACTTGCCTGTTTTGAGTGCTTGAGAGTGTGTATGATCTCATGCGAGAGGATGATGCCGTCCATAATTTGTCTCCCCTCCACATATCCTGACTGTTCCGGAGAAATGAGCATTGGCAAGAGGGGCTTTAGCCTGTTTGCAATGACTTTAGATATGACTTTGTATATTACGTTGCAGAGTGCGATCGGCCTGAATTTGTCCGGTTTGATCGAGTCCTCCTATTTTGGGATTAAGGCTATGAAGGTGGAGTCAAGTGAGGGAAGCAGCCAGTGATTCGCTCGCGATTCCTCTACCACTTCCCAGACTTCCACCTTTATCAGTTCCCAGAACTTGTGAAAGAAAGTGGTGGTGAAACCGTCCGGGCCGGGAGCTTTTCCTTCTTTAAGCTGAGCCATAGCTACGTCCACTTCCTGTATTTGAATTGGACTGAGGAGGAGTTCATTGTGCTCCGCTGTGATTAATTTTGGCACATTGCGTATGATTCTTTCAATTGCAGGACGTCTGTTGATATCAGGCTCTTGATGGACTTGCTTGAAGTGATTGAGGAATTCCTTCTCAATTTCCTCATGTTGTTCCACCCTTTCTCCTCCTGATTTTTGAATGTAAGGGATATTATTGCACATTCTACGTTGCATAGTGGTTCTGTGGAAGAATTTGGTGTTTCGTTCTCCCTCTTTCAACCATCTGATTCTGGACTTTTGCTTCCAGTATATCTCCTCCTGCTTTCTTCTCTCCTCAAGCTGATTGTGGATGAGCTGCTCCTGCTCAAGGGTTCTCTCTGTGTGGCCTCCTGTACTTATTTCTTGCTGCAGATCCTCCAGGGCTTTTTGAAGATCATGTTGCGCCTTGAAGATGTTTCCAAAGGTCTCTCTGTTCCATCGCTTGAGGCAGAGCTTTAGATGTTTGAGTTTCTGTTGGAACTGGTACATCTTGGAGCCGTCTGGAGGCCTGAAGGATGTCCATGTAGAGTGAACCAAATCTTTCAGTGAGGGATGGGTGAACCAAAATTCCTCGAAGCGAAAAGGTCTTCTTGTGGTGCTGCCAGGACGTTGCCATTGAAGGGCAACCGGCCAGTGATCGGATCCTGAGTGTGGAAGAATGGTTGCCGAGAAGTCTCCCCCTAGGTGAATCAAGTTGTCTGAGATTAGAAACCGATCTAGCTTGGAGGCTATTTGATGCTTGCCTGCTCTTCGGTTGCTCCACGTAAAAGTGCCATTGCAAAAATGTAAATCTATCAGGGATGCGTTCTGGATGAAGTCTTTAAAGTGGGTGTTTTCCTGTTCCAGCCTGTTTCTGCCTCCAATCTTTTCCTCCAATTTTGTTATCATGTTAAAATCCCCTCCAACAATCCAGAGCGGGTGCCTTCTATTGGAGTTAAGAGCTTCTATGGTGTGGAGGAGAGCAATTTTTTCCCTTGCTTCCTGAGGGAAGTATACATTCGAGAGATTCCCATGAATATTCGTGCCTACTATGTGAAAGGCAGCCTGAATTAGACTATGTGAAGCGTGAAAGTCCGAGAGGGTAAGTGCATGAGAGTTCCACGTAATAGCTAGCCCCCCAGATGCGCGAGATGCATCCATAGCCACCGATTGACATCCTGGCCAAGCTTTAGAGAGGATCGTTTCTAGAGTTGAGCTGTTACATTTTGTCTCTTGGAGAAAGCATATTTGCGGCTTTTCCATTCTTAACATATTTTTTAACATTCTGAGTTTTCTTGGGCTATTGAGCCCCCTTAGGTTCCATGAAATGAGCTTCATGATTCACTATTGGTAGAGGGCTTGTAGTACTTCGTAAGCTTAGCATACCTGCCCGAGTCTACCAGGATCTTCCCTACCGCTATTGAGTTGCCTCTCCTTATCCACCCTTCAATTTACAAATTGTTTTTCACTACACTCCAAGTTGGTTGACATTATTAATGTTGTAAATTCCATACCCTTTATGTCCATTGGATCATGATGATGATGATGATGATTAGCATCGACTAAGACCAATGAAGTTTATCGGACCTTAAGAAAGAAAGAGATTAGTTGAGACTTTTTAATATTTTATTTCTAATATCGAAGAGGAGGTAGAGAAGCATTCCTAAATCAATATAGTTGTGCTAACTGGAAAAGTCAAGAATGTTGGTAGTGTGGTAGATGATTTGGAAATGGGAACATATGTCAGTAAGAGTTGAGCAATCTAAGATAAAGTTCTATTCATCTTCAACCCTATTAGTATCATATAGTTGACAAATTATTTCATCTAAGGGTGTTTTGGGGATAGACCAATTCCCGGTTTCACTTCGAAGCTCATGGAAATTAATTCTTATCTTTACAAAGTTCATTTTCTTCTTAGTTTTGGTCAATATAGAGAGATAATCTTGGTTAGCGAGAGTGGGGTTGGTCACCTCCTTATAATACCTTACCTTCCTTTTCCCCTCTAGCTTCTTAGCACCCCACAATTCATCCTAAAATTTGGAAGTAATAGTATTTTTAATATTATATTTACTCTCCAAGATGATCTCTTCCTTTAACCCCCAATATCGAGCAATAACTGGGCATCCTTGTGCCAACTACGCTTGAGCCAGAGGTGATAGTTTTGGATAGAGATAGAATCAATTTTTGGGAACCTCTTGGTTTCCATGTTGTAAAGCTTCTTCTTATACATCAAAAAGCAAAAAATAGCCATGCTTTGAATGGGGGAAAGGCTAGCTTCAGTAAAAATTATAGGATAGGGAGTATAACCTTTAGTCTTGAGGTTATGGGTTATAAATTTATTTTGGACTAGCATGATCTTCCTCCATGATTCTCTAGATATACTACAACCCCAAACCTTACATCCATATAGAATAACATGGGTGACAAGAGTCTCAAGGAGGAATTTGTTTTTACTCCAAACCCAAAGCTTAGTCATCTTGCAATTATTTTCAAGTTCATAATAAGATTTTCAACTGCCAATAATCTGCTTCTATATGTTATAATTCTAGTTGCATTGATGACGAATGTCAATACCTAAATATTTGTATGAAGAAACCTTCTCCAAGTAATTGCTATCATAGATGGAATTGTCATGGTTGATCCTTTTGTATTTAATTATCAAGACTTGAGTCTTGATGGTATTAAGAGTCATGCCCATCTTGGAGCAGAAATCATGGAGGATTTTAAGCTATTTGTCGAGATCTTCATAGCTTTTGGCAAGTAGAACAATATCATCAACATAAACGAGAAGAGTAATGACCATACCAATGAGCTTGGGGCCAACATGTCCTGTAGCTTCCAGATAGGCCTCTAGCTTATCAATGTAAATACTGAAAAGGGTAGGGGATAGGGGACACCATTGCTTAACAGTGATATTGCATTTAATATCTTTAGACCAACTCTTAGTGGTCTTAAGATTGGAGACAACTTTCGCGTATAGTCTAATCACAACAACCCTCAACTCACGAGGAACCATTATTTCTTCAAGTCTTTGCCATAACTTATCCCGAGGAACCATGCCGAAAGCTTTTTTAAAGTCAACAAAACAACAAAGGAGATCAATTTCAATATTGTGACATTCCTTGGCAATAATCCTAAGAGTGACAAGATGGTCAATATTTGAGTGGTGTCTTCTAAAAACCACTTGCCCTTCTAATATTTTACCATGAATTTCAAGCCATGTGCTGATATTATTTTCTGAGCTGAGCCCATAGAGTTTGACTAAGATGTGGATGATCATAATGGTCCTATAATTAGAAGGAACGTTTTTATCCTAACTTTTAAAGATATGCATAATTAGGCTTTGAGTCCAAGGCTTAGGGAAGCCTTGCTTTATTGCCAAATTGAGCATCTTGTGAATATGAGGGATACAGATAGACCTTCCCATTTTGAGAATTTTGGCTTGGTAACCTTCAATATCCCTCGCTTTCCCATTAGCGAGTTGCTTAATATCGAATTCCACGTCTTCCAGAGAGAAAATATCCTCCTCTATAGGAGTGTTTAAGATGCTTCCCATGGTGTTTGTAGAGTCATAAATATTCTTAAGATAAATATCCCAATTCTTCTTAGTGATCAAGTTATTTTCTTTTATTTTTCAAACAAGTATATTCCTCCAAAATTTTCTGGGATCAACTTTAAAAAGGTGGAGAAGACTCTCTTTCCTCTTAATAATATAGGACCTTTTTCTTCTTTTTAATAAGAGATTTGCACATATTTTTTCAAGCTTTTCCATTCATTATGAACATCTCTAATCACTTTTCTGGCAATTTAATAGAAATATATGGGGTGTCATTTAATTAGTAAAAGGTAAACACATCTTTCTTATCACAGATTGTTAGTGAACCTTATAATCTGTAGTCTATTTGTGCTATGTTTTGGAGGGTTTTCCAACATATTTTCTAATTTAATTTGCCTAGAATTTTGTAGGGATTTCTTGGAATCACAAGTTTGAGTTGTAAACTCTCTACAATCTAAATTCCCCAAGGCGTTTTTAGGGTGTTGAATCCATATATGTAGTAAAAAAACCCATTTTAAATAACACAAATTAAGATTTGACAAAAAAAATCATCGTATTTCAACCCAAAACTCTAAAATGTAGCATGTTTAAACATGCCACCCTATACACCCCATAGATTTTACAAATCAAGAATAATGGGGCTAAATGTTTTTAAAATTATAAACTAATTCATTAAATACTTGTACAAACTTTCAGATCTCTAAATCTATATATGCTTTAATACGTTGATAAAATTAATGGTGTTTTTCTTGTAAATCAAAAATAATATATTTCATTGCAGAAAACAGATATAAATGAGAAGAATTGGCCTACAAATGGCAATAGACAAAACATGCCTAAGGATGGCCATGAAATAGAGTACATAATAGTTAATAGAAAAATTGAAACCTTGAAATCACCCAACTTGGGGCTAATCACCAGCATGTCCTTTCTTTCCCTTCCTTTTTGTTACTTTGATCCAACCTTCTAGAGGTGTGGCTACCAAAGCTACCTTAAGCTTGTTCTGACAATCTAAGGAGGCATCCTTGTCAAAGTCTTAGGAGGATGAATCATGGGCACGCTTTATGGCACCTGTCATAGCATTATTACTAATTTCTTCTCTTCTGACTAACAAAACTTTTATCCCCTGACCTCCTTCACGAGGCTTTTGAAGATTTGAATTTTGGGCCTCGTCCGATGAGAGCATGTCGTCATTAGACTCATCATCTTCCTCATTTGAGGAAGAGGAATCCTCCTCTTCTCTTGGAGGTGGGCTGCATGGCTTCCATGCTTTAGATTTGGGTTTTTGTTTGACTGTTTTTTGAGAATAGGAGTTTGAAGATGACTTGTTTGATGGCAAAGTTGACACCGAAAACTAGTGTTCTTATAGTCCAGCTGCTGGGTCCAGTGAAAATCACCTATATTTAAAATAATTTTGTGAGGAAAGCCTGTGTTGATGTCAAGTTCTACGCAAACCCTACCATAGGTGAAGACTCCACACTAGTCACGTGAGGGATCTCTGGCCAGAAAATGACCCAAGGTGTTTCCAATACCATGGAACACTGCAGCGTGCCATAAATGGGCTAGAAAATTGAGGAGAAAAACCAAAATGGTTAGCTTTGTGATCACCGCCGTGGAGGGGTTAAAATATGGGAACCAATGGGTTAGAAAAAGCCCAACTTTTCCCCAAAACCAAGGCTCCTTGGAAAGAGCATTCTGATAATCTACATCATTGTAAAAAATGACGATGAAGAAACCACTGGAGCAAAGGAGGACCTTGCATGCCTTGGTCCAAGTTGAATGGATCCATTGGTAAAGGTCTGTTGTATGTGTCCACAGCCCATTGAAGCGGCAGATGAGGCCATTACCTGCCAATAACTCGTAGAGTCCATCCATATCTGGATGAGTGATTTCAACTGAAGGGACATCCTCAACTTTGCCTACTATAAAAGGACCTGGAGCATCCTAGATAAAGGGATAAACTTAATGATGTTATAATGTTGTGTTATTTTTCTTTTTGACTTATGTTGATGTGTCTTTCCACCTTCTAGTTCAATTGTTAATATAATATAAACTATTAATCTTTGATATAACCCTTGATTTAAACCTATTATTTTAAAAACCATTTCCAACTTAAATTTTCAATTTTGGCGACATTATGCCTATTTTGGATCTTCTAGCTACATTATGTCTACTAAGTCTATATTTCTTCTTTTTCTGGTTTCTTTTTTTCATGAGTCTGAGATGGTTTATTTGGATTTTCTTTTCGGTCCCTCTATAGGCGGGGTTGGTTCTTTTTTATTATTTGATGTATTGGAGCTTCATCTCTGTTCCTTTTTTGGTCTTGGCTGATTCTCTATAAACAGTTCATCATTTGGATGCTAGGCATATTTTCTCTTGTAATTCCAGAGATATATGTTGTCGGTGTCCCTTTCTCTTCCACATATGTATGTAAACTCCTCTTTAAATTTTTCTGAAAGACATTTTGTTATTTTGTTTTGTAAACTCCACTTTAAATTTTTATGAAAGACATTTTGTTGTTTTGTTTTCGAAAAAAAATATATATACTTCAATACATTGATAAAATTTATGTTATAATGTTGTGTTATTTTACATTTAAACCTATTATTTTAAAAATCATTTCCCACTTAAATTTTCAATTCTGGCTACCTTATGCCCACTGAATCTTGACCGTAGCCCACTGAATATACAAAAAAAAGAACCATCAAAGTTAAGAATGGACAGATTAGCGATATAAAAATTGACGTTAAATAGTGGCCCTTACCGCTGTTCAAAACAAGTACGGCCGTTGGTTTAATATCTTATAACCATCGTTGATATATATATAAAAGTGACACCTAATCTCCTAGAATCAAACATAACCATTTTTTATATGCATTGAATATATATATTAAAAAATTAATATATTAATAAAAAAAGTGACTTTAGTATTCAAACCAAAAACAATTATCAACTATTGAGCAATGAAATTAACATTTATAATTTTATATTTTAAAATTTAAGTAAATAAAAAAAAGGCATATTCAAATAAAAAATAACCGTTAACTTTTATATTTTAAAATTTAAGTAAATTAAAAAAAAAGCATATTCAAATCAAACACAACCGTTAACTTTTATATAGATTGAAATTGACTCTTATCAATTTTATATATTAAAATATAAAAGTAAACCTAAACTATGTCCGATGATAAATTATACTCATGATAATATATGTTTATTTTATTAGTAATGAAAGCAACGTCTCTAAGTTGAATGACGAATGAAATTTGATGATTAAATTATTTTTTTGATTAAAATATTTAGATATATATTTTCAAATTTAAGAAAATGGTTGAATATATTTTATATTGCTATATAAATATTAAAATGATAATTCATGTTATTTTTAAATTTTAAATTTATTTAAAAGATTATAATATGTTTTATTAACCTAAATTTATAATTTGTTTGGTTTTAATTTAAATATTTTTTAATATTGAAATTGGAATTTTAATTTATTTATGATAAATAATTGTAATATTAATGATTATAAATATATAAAATAAGAAATATGGAGAATATATTTTCTAAAAGAAAAAATTTGTTTATTAGTCTAGTTCAAATCTACTTCACATTACATTTCACTTTTTTTTTTGTAAATTTGGTACTACTTTTTCATTCATTCATTTTAAATCATCAAGCATGTTACAGCCATAAAAAAGTGTTATGTGACCTCAACTTGCTTGGCGAGAAACCAGGCTTGTTGGCCACCGAACCACATTGTATGTCATCCAAAACTTAAACAGTTTGAGTCTGTATATCGTAGCCTTATAAGCCTTAAGGAATGTGGCGCTCAATTCGACCAAGGTGAGCATTCTAATATTGGATTTGAAGTTGGATTAGCTGAAGTTCTTTCTGAATCTCCTGAAGACCGGGGTCAGGATTTGCAAAAATAGCTGGAGAGGACATATTGGCTTTGTCGACGATGCTCTTCATTAGCCTGAAAAGATGAACAGATTGCTTGTACAGAGTAAGATGACCACAGGTATGAGCGGGATTTGGAATCAACCCACTCCAATCCTCTGTTGGGACCTCAATTTCTGCCTTCTGGTTCAACTTTTCCTCCCAAGATGAAATCAATTGCTTCACATGGGCGGGGGTCCCATTGTGATAGGTCTAGACCGTTTCCTGCAAGATCTGAGCATCAGATTTTCTGCCTCGCTATCTTGGAGGCTTGCCTAAAGTCGAGCCCCTACTCTTTCCTTTACCAGCCTAAGAATTATGATCATGACCTCCACGCCCAGAAGCCCCAACACCTGGAGAAGACTTGACCATAGTGAAAGAGGAAAGACCGCCCTTCATTCGGTTCCTCAACCTTGCCCCCGCCTGTGACCCAACTAGTAGCGCAGGGGATAGAGAGAGAAATTGTTTATGCAGACATGGTGCAACAACATGACATGAAAGCAATAGGCAATTCATATTAAGCTTAAACCTAAGAAGAAGACAGTAAAACATGAGTGACACCTTCTTGCTTTGCACCACACCAAGCAACGATAGCTTGAACCCATATACAGAGGAAAGCATGAAGCTTCCAAGAGGGAAAGACCTCCATAAAGAATTAATAACGACCTCCCTGCTCTCACTCACTTGGATGGTATCACAAAATCCACAAACATGGCTTCGCAAAGCTACCCTTGCCCTTCCCTTCCGCAAGGTTGGCCATGCTATCTTACCCCCAAACACATATAACCCGCATGTAGAATACAAATTACAAAAAACCCAGAACATACGAAACAATCCCATACGAGATAATAGAGTGTCATAAAAAACTGAAACTGATGGAATGTGAATGAGAGTGCCATTATAAACAATCACAAAAAAATTCCAATCCACCAGTAAGCCTTTTCCTCTCCTTACACAAGGCACATAGAAAATGGTAGTCCCCAAACTAGGGAAAAGGAAAAGGATAAGGACATACTAGGTCGAGTTCGCCATCAACTTGCAGAGACTAGCCACAGTCGACGTTCGTCCCCGCACTCCAGACTCCTCGAACCAGAGCACAATTATTTGAGACCATTGAATACCATTGAGACCACTTTGAAGCCAGACTAAATACCGTACAGATGGGTTCGTGAATACCCGAGCTCTCACCACCTGTAATGTTATATCTCTGCCAGACCTCACTTTATAGTTCCTCTGAAGGCTGGAGTCGTCCCTTCCCTTTGTTGAAGAAAGTGTAACTAGGTTCGGTCTTCATAAATGTAATTTTGATCTTTGTACTTGTAAAGAAAAAGAAATATTATTTTTTTATTTATAACAATGAGTTTCTTGCTCATTGATTAGGTCAAGCACATATTTATGTGCTTCTAGGAAGTCAAAGAGTCAATGTATTTATTAAAGACCCTTATGGGCTTGTTATGCTATGTAATAATATGTATTAGAGTCATAAGAAGACCTCCAAGCAAATTCATAAGCCTCCTCCAAGCGTTGGCACCATCAAAAGAAGCAATCTGAATTATATAGGGCAAGTCAGCTTTAAGTCTTCATGTCGGCCTCAAGTTGGCCTAAAAGAAGGAGATAGACTCCTATATAAGGAGCCATTCGACCTCCTATACAAAGAAGTTAAGGAAAGAGGTCTCCAAGTGCAGCAAGGAAGGAAGGAAGTAAAGCGAGTTTTTGGGAACTATTTTAGGGCTAATTGCAGTCACACGTGCGAAGGCAAGAAGGCTATTCTGTTGTCATATCAAGCTCTGTTGAAAAGTGCAACAACAAATGCTAAAAATAGCACTGTTATAAATAGTCGGGCTATAAATAGCAGTTTAGCCATTGGAGATCTTAGCTACAATGGGTGAAAAGTGAAAGTGCTAAAAAATAGCTTTTCTAAAAATAACATTTTGGGATCCCTTCTTATTTTAGTTAGTCCCTGAACTAAACATAGGAAGTAAAATTCGAATTTGATATCAACAACAGTTTGGAAATTAATTAATTAATTCATCTTGAGTAATTAGTTAAGGAAAATCAAACTTGAAGTCTATTTGAGGACATGCAACAGTTTCTCCATTAATTGAGGAATTTAACCTTCAGGTAAAGAGATAAGAGTGAGTTGTAATATTGAGTTGTAACCAGTTGACTTAGTTTAACTTAATCAAGTCCAGTTAGATTAATTTAACAATTTGTTAAATTAATGAGAGTTCAGTGAGTTAATGCTTGCATGCATGTAACTAATGTAATTCAGATAATTAAGTATTCACTCATGGATAACTCATGCATGTCAGTTCAGTCAGAGACCCAGTTGAGATCAAATGGAGGGACAATGTACTATCAGTTGCTAGGATATTCCTTGGTGAATATTCCTTGCATGCAGAGGGAATATTATTCCTTATGGATTGCGCAGTTGGACTTGAGGTTATAGTGAGTGTGATGAGGCCAATTCACACATGTGATATCATTGGACCCCAATCAAAACTGCGCAAGGAAATATGAGGTTTGAAGGGCTTGAGGAAGATATATTCTATGTCTATTGAGTCTGTGAGCTGTATTGTTTGATTACAGAGAGAGCAGGATAGCTTGAGAGCTGATTCTTTTTGTAACTTGAACAAGATTTCCACTTGTATGATAATATAGAGTTGGGGTTTTAGGCTGGTGCTTTCCCCAGTGATATATCTTCTGTGTTATGATTGATTACTTCTCATTCTCAATTATATCTATTCATGCTTGATGTTGCTCATGTTCGATTAAGCTTCCGTTAAATTGTTTGTAGAAGTAGATCAAGTATTTTGCTTTAGTACATTGCATTACTAGGTGATCTACAGTGGGAATTTCCACATGGTATCAAAGCAAAGGTGATCAAGGAAGAACAATATACAAGTAAGAGAAGTACGAAGTTTGGTTTCTGAATATTGAATTGAGTTCTTATCACATCTATTTCACCGATGACGTTCAATAGTTTAAGACTTGAATATGCCCTTGATGGCAATTCCAATTATATAGCCTGGAAGGATCGCATGGAGGAAGTATTGGAAGATAATGACCTAAAGGACTTCATTGATTAAGAAGTCCAGAAGCTGACTGATGCTACTCAACTGGCGGAATGGAAAAAAGTGTGTGGCTAGAGCAAGGAGAATCCTCCTGGAGGGAGTTCGAGATCACATTGTCTCGAGCCTCCATGGGAAGGAGACTCCGTTTTCGATGTGGAAAACATTGAAAGATATTTATCAGAATAGCAGCACTCAGAGGAAGCTGGCATTGAAGGACAAACTTTGCAAGATCAAGTGCGAAAAGGGTGACACAATCTCTATGTTCCTGAACAAGCTCACCACCTGCAGGGATGAGCTTGCAAGTGTAAGGGTCGTGATTGCTGATGACGACATGTGTGAGTCTAGCACTCCTCGGTCTTCCAAAGAGCTAGCATAGATACCAGGACTCGGTTAATGGAAGAGAGAAACTGCTAGATTGGGAATGACTTTGGTCGGACCTAATGCAAGAGGAGATAAGGTGCAACACTAGGGATGGATCTTCATCAAAACAAGATGATGAAGAAAATCTAGCTTTAGCGAGTAAAGCTAAGAAAGGGAAAGGTAAGGCGTCCCAATCCAAATCTTCTCATGGTCTGAAGAAGGTTGACAAGTTAAAGGTGCGATGCTTCCATTGTCATGAAGTGGGCCATTAGGTTATGAATTGTCCACAGAAGAAATCCAAGAAGGGTTCCTCAAAGGGATCTGATGCTGATGCACTAGCTTCACAATTTGAGTTGGATTTCTCGCTTATCGCATGCATGGTTTCATCCATGGTGCAATGTGTTTGGTACCTGGACAGTGAAGCTTCTTTCCACATGTCGGGTGACAAGAATCTTTTCAGTACATTGGAGGAGAAGGATCTCTAGATGTAGATCGAGATGGGCGATGATGGAAAGTACCGTGTCTCCAGTGAAGGTACAGTTGTGTTTCAAAGGGAACATGGTGCTACTCTCACCCTATCTGCTGTTAAGTATGTACCAGGTTTGAAAAATAATTTTGTGTTTGTTGCTATGCTAGAAGATAAAGGCTATGATGTAGTCTTTAGTAAAGGAAAAGTTTTCTTGAGGCATATCGGCACTAGACAAACCAAATGAATTGGGATTCGAGTAAAGAATCTCTGCAAGCTGGAGGTAGATGACTGTGCTACACTAAGTTCCAAAGCAGAGGTGGTGCAAAGCCAAGATGTTGGCGAGCTATGGCATAGAATACTAGGCCACTTGCATCACGGGGCTTTGAAGATCATGCAGCGAATTTCTATTGGCTTACCCAAGGGAAAACTGGAGCAAACAGATACATGCAAAGGATGCACCCTGGGTAAGTATGCGAAAGCTTCCTTTCAGGATTGGGATAGTAGAGCTGGAGCAATCTTGGAGCGAGTTCACTCAGATGTATGTGGACCATTATCTACAGCCTCCACTGCTAAACAAAGGTACTTTGCTATTTCCATTGATGATTTTTCTCATAGATGTTGTTTCTACTTTATGCAAAAGAAGGATCAGACCTTCTTGAGGTTTTGTGAGTTTAAAGCCTTGGCAGAGAAAGAATCTGGGAAGAAAGTAAAAGCATTGTGTAGCGAAAATGGTGGAGAGTATGTTTCCCAGTAGTTTAAAGACTTCTGTGCTGCAGAAGGAATTAAACAGGAACTGACGACACCCCATAAACCACAACATAATGGGGTGGCCAAAAGGAAGAACAGATTTATTGTGGGATCATCTCGAGTGATGTTGCATGACCAAGGCCTACCACTTCATCTGTGGGCTGAGGCATGCAGTACAACAATGTATCTTCAGAACATAAGTCCTTATCATGTTTTGGGGATGAAGACACCTACGAAGGCTTTTTCGGGGAAGCGACCAAATGTGAGTCACTTCCACATCTTTGGATTACCAGTTTTCTGTCATGTGACCAAATATTCTTGGAAGAAGCTAGTGTTATAGACATTTTTGTGCCTTACAGCATGAAGCATGAAATGTCCATAATCTAAGGGATCCAAAGTCCCTAAACATGTTGTTCCTACCCCTAGAGGAACAAGGTCAGCAAACCATAGCATTGAATATCAGTTCTCCACCTGAAAACACTCAAAAACAAGCTAATTCTGGATCATGTCAACTGCTCCTCTGAGAATCTGCGCTGAATGTCAACTGCTCCACTGTGTACCTGCGCTGAATGTCAACTGCAAAGAAGGCTACCTGCGCTGGGCGAGTTTGGCCAAGTGGCACAGTCATTCCTCAAGGTGTCAATGCCCAGGAAGCTTCCAAAATGACACTTGGATCAGAGAATTCGACTGGTGATGAGTAAGAGGGTCTAGATCTCCAAGTGGAAGCAAGAACCTCCAAGTGGACTCAAGAACTGAAGAATAACTAAAGTGAGAGAGGACACTAGTCAGCTTCATGCCAACCTCAAGCTGACTCATCCTTTCTCCAAAACTCCTATATATAGAGCTCTCTCATGAGGTCTAGGGAGGCTGGAATCTTGTGAATGTAAGGAAGTGCTGTTGGTTTGAGTTTAGAACTATTGGGTGATTTGCTTTGAAGGAGGTGAAGAGGAGATTTCTTTCTGCTGGGAGGTGATGCTAGATTGGGCCTTTTATGGTTGTATCACTTCCTGAACTTTACTTCTTCCATTAATAAAGCATTTGAGGTTCTTCTATATGCATGTGTCTCAATGGTGTATTGTTATACTTGTGTATTTGATTTATTCTAATCCTTGAATCAATTATGAATGTATGCTTCTTGTAGTTTCCCTCTCTTGTCATTTTGCAGGATCTTGGTGTAGCTGGGCCAGTGAAAGAGCAAGGAGTTGGGAGCAAGTAGCAAGGAGAGAAGATTGGATCAATCATTAGCGGAAGACATCGGTTAGTGGATCTCTTTCTCCCCTATTTTACTTTCATAAAGAAGAAATCTTAGATAGCTTTGCTTCGATTGTTGCTGAGGTACTATCACCCTTAGAGTGGGATAGGGTCATTCCGTATTGGATACTTTTCCCAACAACAAATTGGCGACTCCGCTGGGGATCGTATCTTGTTGGTTGTTTGTGTTTTTTGCTATTCATTTCATAAACACAGGGAGTACCGAATCGAACTGCATTTGGATCTTTCAAATGCAAAGTAGAGGGCAGCTACTCTAGCTTAGTTTCTGGGCATGTTTATGATTTGAAGAGCTGATTCACAAGGACTCTAAATAGCTCTTAGTGATAGCTTTTCATCCTCCTTTTCATCCCTTAGTGTGTACTTGATTGATAGCTTCTGATTTGGCCAAAAACTGTGAATTTTTGAGCAATCTGTGACCCGGAAACTGAGAAAAACGAAAGTTTATCTCTTCAGTGCAGGCACTGTGAAGGCAGTCTGCATTTCAGCGCAGATCCCGAAGGGGCTACTTGCGCTGAATGTCAAATTGACAGTGTACTACCTGCGCTGAACCAGTTTTGCATTGTGCTACTGGGGTTCCCTGTTGTTCATTGCCCTGTTTTCATCCTTGTTTTTGCAGCCTGTTATCAGTCAATGTACCTATCTGAAACCAACTTTCCTTGCCACTATTCCGCCTCGGTTGTATAAAGAAACTGTATTTGTTCTTTGTGTATTTCTTATATCATTTACAGTTTCCCGTAACGAAAGTGAACTAGTCTTGCTGTGGCCTCTTAGATCTAGACCTGTGATAAGTGTCGTTTTGATCTTAAGAGTTAGTTTGTTTGCTGTTCATAGCTGATTGAGCTTCTGCTTTCGTCATATGGTTTGAATTTATATATTTCTAGTGTCAAAACAAGTAAATCTTAAGGTGTCTTTTGATTTTGGACAAAGCTTGTTTGCTTTCACTTGAAATTGAATTCAAAATTATACAACAGCTTTCTTTTTGTATTGCACCAACATTAAGAAAGAGAAAAGAAATACCTGCATTGTGCATGTGCATTTTGACAGTTTGCATGTTGATTTAGGAAAAAGTGCATTAGTGTGTGCTCTATGATATGTGTGAAAAGATGATGTCTTTCTTTTCCCTCAGTAGTTAAGATTTTCAAAGTTGAAAGATTGAAAAGCTTGCTTATCATCTTAGACTGCATTTAGGAGTGTTACTATACATCTCGTGGTGATCCATAAAGGCAAACTGCTAAACAAGATCAACCTTAAAATAAATTGAATTTACATAACAATGCATTGAAACATAACGCAAACACATAGAGGTCTAAGCTAGAGACGTGTTCCGGCGTCGTTAAACGTGATATCTTAGCGTTGAGTGGTTGGGTGATTCCTCCACGGTGAAGTGATAAGTATCAATACGGACTTGTGCTCCCACGTACCGTCGCGTATATATTGGGAGACCCCTATAGGAACAAAGCCTTTATCCATAGGAAGCCGTGTCGGCCGCCCTACTGATCGCAATGCAGTGAACACATCATTCACGAAGATCGACCACTCGTACCGTAAAACGTATTCTGTGGTTTTGCGAAAATTTTGGCACACCCTCTACCTAGAACTCCAGAGTAGTTTCTTTTGGCCTTTTTCAAATTCTATAACTAAAAAAGTCCATCCGAGCATTTGTCACTTCGGGCTCGTTAAAACATCGAAGGAGACTAGAGTCATCTTTAGCTTTTTCTCGACTCTTAAAAAGTGAAAAAGCAAGTTGTGTTTAAAGCGTCGTTATAAAATTTATTTTAAACGGAACATAATCACCTCCTATTCCTGCGTTGATCTGTAGGTTGAGAACATGGAACGCCCCAACCAAGGAATTCCACATGATGGAAATCCTAGTCCTTTCTCCTCTTGGGGAGAAGTTGGTGCGCCCCACATGGCCACATTGTCGATTCCAGGACTGACAATTGGCCTGCCTATTTGGCTATTCTCAACCAATGTAGTTCAGAACACCATGGTTCCTGAACAGTCGAGTCAACAGTTAGATCAGTCTAGAGCTGCCCACCAGCCTTCTACTTCCTATAACTCTTCCTCCAATCCTTCATCTTCGCAAGGTAGAGCCGGCAAAAGCCAAGCTCCCATGGAGAAGAAGGAGAAGAAGAAGAGAGAGAAGAAGAAGAAGGAGCCTAAGGCGACTGGGGGCAAGCAAAAGAGATCTGACGAAAATCCACACACAGCACAGACCGGGCCTAAATCACCATGTGTCATATGTAGAGGAGACCACTTCCATAGAGATTGTCCCTGTATTCCCCGGATACTAAGGGACTGGTCCCCTCGGTTGCACAATTCGGGAGCATCAACCTCTGATAGCCATGTTGAATGCTTACCGTCAACCAGCGAAAGTGAAGGTTCAAGACAAAGAGGGGGAGTAAGATCCCCCTGCAGACTGTGTGAAGGCGATCACGCCATCCACCGTTGTCCCTTCTTAGACGAAGCGAAGAGAGTTTTGGAAGATCGTCCGGTTTCACCGCTGAGACTTCCTCCTGGATACAAAAAACTCGTGCCAAGTCCTTTGTTGGTTGAGAATACAGCTGGCCCGCTCAAGTGGTCAGCTGAAGCGTCAGTCATTGAAAATGAACCTACTGAATCTAGACCGGACGAAAGTCCAAAGGTCGAAATGGCAGTTGACCCGGTTCTGCCTTCAGAGGCTTCATCTTCAAATGACACCGTCAATGAAGATTCATCTTCAAATGACACCCTCATTGAAGAGAATAAGGATGACACCATCCAGATTCTTTTCATCAACACAGACTCTGATGAGTGTCAGGGCAATGCGCCCATTCCTTTATCGCAGGAAGGAACATCATCAGGGTCATATCCGGCCATGTATTCGGTCCCACCACCAAGCAACCTGGTTGTGTCCTTTGATTGGAACCAACTAGGCATACCCCGGTTGCCAGCCAGTATACCATTCAGAATCATAGTCCAAATTTATAGAATGGTAATGGCTGGCACTATCATTGATGAAGGGGCATCTGTGAGTATCCTTTCCTCTATTGCTTGGAAAGCACTGGGTTCCCCGGCGCTTTTGCCTGAGATAAGAAATCTCTCGGGTTTTGATAAAGGAACCAGTCGACCATTAGGGATCCTCCCCAATGTACCTGTTACATTGAAAGGGAAGACCGTTCAAATGAACGTGATGGTCGTTCAAGGACCCTTGGATTATAACCTACTCCTTGGACGAGACTATATATATTGCATGGGAGCTATAGTCTCCTCACTCTTTAGAGTAATGTGTTTTCCACACGAAGGAAGGATGGTCAAGCTCGTAGACCAACTTTCATTTCCGGGATCACGCATCGCAAATAGTCACATACCAACCCTGAATGGTCTATTCAATCAAGAAATGTCTCCACCCCCAGTCCTCCTTCTTGATGAATGCGAGTGATTCGAAAAGATGGGACTGGAACCCAGGGGGCATGCATCCTGGTCTGCTTCGGGCAGAGGAAACCCTGGGTATAAGACAGAATTTCCGCGAGAGAATATGACTAGTCCGTACCCCGTCCGTGGATGGAAGAGGGGTTGTTCTAGAATAGGATTCTTTTGTCAAAGTTACTTGTTTGACAAAGGTCATTCACCATTGTCTACTTCGGTAGACAGTGCCGAGGAAATGTTTTCGTTTGAAGAAGTTAACAAAACAATCTTTGGGTAACCAGAAAGAGGCAAGCCTCCCTCAATAACACTAATGTTTTGTCTTTGAGTAGTGTTCTTCTCTTGTCACAAGTAGCTGATCTCTTGTCGCAAGTAGCTGTTCTCTTGCGATCTTGCAAAAGATCTGTTAAAAGTTGGGCTGACGGGAAGACAAGTACCGCATAAGACCCGTTAAAAATAACGAGAAGACAAGTATCGTTAACATTAGACTGGCAAGACGACAAGTAGCTGTGAACACCTAAAGAAAAGCAGAGGTGGGGGAGAGGAGGAGCAGCCTTGAAATTGTATTTTATACCTGGGGGCATGCAAACCTTTTGGAGTGCAAGCAAAGAGCGGTTATTTATCTGTTTTTGGGATTAGCCGTTTCCAAACTTGCATAAAGAAAGGATGAGAGGGAGCATAGCTTTGGTAAGGCGCGAGCTCTATAAAAAATGGGATCTTACAGGGGACATTTCTTATCTTATGACTGGTATATTCGAGCAGTTTTACCGCGGAATTTATGCTCGTTAAAAAATAGAAAAGCGAGATCCGAACAATTTTAGTACATAGTTCATGCTCGTTAAAAAATAAACATAAGATTGAGCATTCAAGCTCATTAAAAAATGAACATACCCCGGTAAATAACCACTGTGATCGTAAATTTATTAGCCATAAAAAGCCTTGGCCGTGTTTTGCACCTGCCACCTCCATTCCATTTGGCCAATCGTTCACCTCCATATGATTGTTTACCCATTTTGAGGAACAACTACGAAGAGTGATTTCACCTAGCCATCCTTGTGACACTGCCGTGATTGGAAAATTCCAACCTGTACCTGGAATCTGCTGCTATCCTTGTTTATCACTCGTTCCTCAAAAGACGAGTCTTCTTTGAGCTCTTTTCAACTGACTCGTAAAATATGAAAAGATTGCCGAGTTTTGGCCTTCCAGCTCGTTAAAGTGACCGGAAGAGCTATCCCTCCTCTAGATTTTAATCTTTTTGGACCTGAGGGATTATTGCACAAAAAGGTCGAGCGCTTGTTTTATTCGGCTCGTTAAAGTTATCGAAAACTCATCCCTTCTGTATTGTTTTATACTTTTTCGGACTTAAGGGATTAGATGACGAAAAAGGAATTTTGGAGTTAACTTTCTGTACCTTTTCAGACTCTCTAAAAATGAAAAGGACTGAGTTTTCCTTGTCGTTAGACTCGTTAAAATGATTAAATAGCGACAAACTTGTCTTTAGACGAGAACGAGTTTCCCCATCGCTAGGCTCGTTAAAACATAGCGATGGGCTTGCCCGAAGGGTAGGTTATAGAACAAGCATATGTTATCCTCCTCAAGCTTGACAAAAATAAAGAGGTACTGGTCAAAAATGACTGGGGAAAAATTGGGAGAACCTCAAAGCTTTAATGGTAGCAAGTCGCTCTTGAACATGACGCTTTTCCTCCGTATCACATCGGGTTGGGTTGTTTCATTCATCGGTCTCATCACCATGGTCTCGCCAAACCATCCACATTTGGGGTAATGCTACCGATCCATCGCATCAGTGTCGTTATATGTTCAAGAGATGTTGTTCAGAAAGAGTCAACCGTGTCCCATCCACTGCCATACATTATCCTTCATCCACCCATGATCGCCACCCTAAATCATATTTCACAGATTGTTTTCACCTCCACTAAAATCATTAGCTCCGTTCCGTGTCACTAATGTGGGATTCATTAAGGCCCTCCTTTGACGGATCGCTTCTTGTCAACTTCAGCTCATTATCCAAGAAGTTGATCTAGGAACACCCCCCTCAGTACTTTGAAGCTTGCATGCCTCAATGGCAAGTTTCTCACTTCCGGCGACAGGTATACATCAATGACCTTCGACCAGAAGATTTTGCGTGGTGTTCGACGCCAAGTCCTTTATTCACACCACGTGAATTGTACTGCAGTACCTTGAGGGTCATTATCATTATCGGTGATTCCTCTCGCGCTTGTTAACGGTTTACATCATTGACCGGTAATCAAGCGATGTCTTTCCATGTTCGACTTCAGCGCAATTCTCACATGGATCGACTTGTACTTAGAGTGAAGATCGAACGAGTTTGAAGACCCCGGATCTAGTTTCATCCATCCGGGCTGCGATATATATTAAGGAAATATAAAGACATTTGACATGTACATCATTGCAGCAGATGATCATCCTACTCAAAGGATGATAATTTCAGCAGAGAATTATCACTCTACCATCAGACGATCGTCTGTTCTATGTACCAAAATGAATTTATAAAGCTGAGCATGGGAATGCCCGCCTCAGCTAGATCATGAAAGCAGAATGAAAAATAATGTATTGTATTGTATTTTATTACAGGTCACCTCTCAACGATTGAATGAACTTCGGATCCTCCTGATAAAGCATTTCACCCAATAAACGACCTCATACTTTAGGGGGCAACTGTTATAGACATTTTTGTGCCTTACAGCATGAAGCATGAAATGTCCATAATCTAAGGGATCCAAAGTCCCTAAACATGTTGTTCCTACCCCTAGAGGAACAAGGTCAGCAAACCACAACACTGGATATCAGTTCTCCACCTGAAAACACTCAAAAACAAGCTAATTCTGGATCATGTCAACTGCTCCTCTGAGCATCTGCGCTGAATGTCAACTGCTCCACTGTGTACCTGCGCTGAATGTCAACTGCAAAGAAGGCTACCTGCACTGGGCGAGTTTGGCCAAGTGGCACAGTCATTCCTCAAGGTGTCAATGCCTAGGAAGCTTCCAAAATGACACTTGGATCAGAGAATTCGACTGGTGATGAGTAAGAGGGTCTAGATCTCCAAGTGGAAGCAAGAACCTCCAAGTGGACTCAAGAACTGAAGAATAACTAAAGTGAGAGAGGACACTAGTCAGCTTCATGCCAACCTCAAGCTGACTCATCCTTTCTCCAAAACTCCTATATATAGAGCTCTCTCATGAGGTCTAGGGAGGCTGGAATCTTGTGAATGTAAGGAAGTGCTGTTGGTTTGAGTTTACAACTATTGGGTGATTTGCTTTGAAGGAGGTGAAGAGGAGATTTCTTTCTGCTGGGAGGTGATGCTGGATTGGGCCTTTTATGGTTGTATCACTTCCTGAACTTTACTTCTTCCATTAATAAAGCATTTGAGGTTCTTCTATATGCATGTGTCTCAATGGTGTATTGTTATACTTGTGTATTTAATTTATTCTAATCCTTGAATCAATTATGAATGTATGCTTCTTGTAGTTTCCCTCTCTTGTCATTTTGCAGGATCTTGGTGTAGCTGGGCCAGTGAAAGAGCAAGGAGTTGGGAGCAAGCAGCAAGGAGAGAAGATTGGATCAATCATTAGCGGAAGACATCGGTTAGTGGATCTCTTTCTCCCCTATTTTACTTTCATAAAGAAGAAATCTTAGATAGCTTTGCTTCGATTGTTGCTGAGGTACTATCACCCTTAGAGTGGGATAGGGTCATTCCGTATTGGATACTTTTCCCAACAACAGCTAGACCCAACAACTGAGTTGGGGATACTTGTGGGGTACACAGATACACCCCACAACTATCTTGTGCTTCTGCCTACCAGTCAGAGGACCGTAGTGCGTAGGGATCTGAAGTTTGATGAGCAAAGAGCCATGGCAGTGTCACTTGAGAGGGAGCTCAAGTTGCATGGTGATGAGGAACTTTTAATTACAAAGGAGGACGAGCCTCCTGATGTTGTGGATCAGCCACATGCAGAGGATCCAGTAGTGGAGACCACCACTCCTGGAGAGTCTTCCAGAGATGGGTGGAAACGCTTGCGGGAAGCTGACAAATTGATGCTAGATGCGAGAGAGAATGTGGGGCAGCCATCCTCTTAGCGCAGACAGAGGAGATCTCCCGAGAGATACACTGGCTACATGACCCTGGTTGGGGAGTGTGTAGCGATCAAACCTTCTTATTTTTAGGAGGTAGTGCACTAACCAGTCTGGGTTGATGCAATGGTAGAAGAGTACGATTCTATCATACATAACAGTGTGTGGGATACCAGCTTTATTTCAGTCTTCTCTTATATAGTTTATTATATTTCATACTAGAGCTCAAAACTTGTCTATTTATAGCTTTCTACCTATTCTTATTACTCACTTATTGATTTGGCCTCCTTTGTCCCTAGACCTGGGGACAAGTTAGTGGTTAGTTACCGATGGCTTTATAAGGTAAAGCAGGCAGATGATGGCAGTGTTGAGAAACACAAGGCAAGGTTTGTCTTGAGGTTTCTCACGGGTTGAGGGGATCGACTACGATGAGACCTTTGCTCCCGTAGCAAGGTACTCATCTATCAGATCGATGCTAGCTCTATCATGGGTTGGAGGATCCATCAGATGGATGTGAAGATGACGTTCCTCAATGGGAAGATTGAGGAAGAGGTATACATTGAGCAGCCCGAAGGATTTGAGACCTTTAATCGCGATTGGCATGTCTGCCGACTCAAGCGAACACTGTATGTGCTGAAGCAAGCACCCTGTGCTTGGTATACCAGGATTGACATCTATTTCACTGGATTGGGCTTCACCAAGAGTGAAGCAGATGCTAACCTTTACCACATCATGGTAGAAGGTAAGCCATTGATTATTGTACTTTATGTCGATGATATGATTTTGACAGGTGATGACCAGCTGATACAGTTTTGCAAGGAGGACCTTGCAAGAGAGTTCGAGATGAAGACATGGGCCTCATGCACTACTTTCTAGGCATGGAAGTGTGGCAGAAATATGGGGAAGTATTTGCGTCTCAAGGCAAGTATGCTAATGAGATACTCAGGAACTTTCACATGGAGAAGTGCAAGCCCATGTAGACTCCTCTAGCAGGAACTGGAGGAAAGAGGATGCTACTTCAGGTGAGGTAGTAGCTGCTACTATTTATCGGCAACTGGTAGGTTCACTTATGTATCTGGTGAACACACAAACCAACTTATGCTTTGCGGTGAACCAACTGAGTCAAGCTATGGTTCAACCTACCAAGCTATTTTGGAAGGCAACGAAGCATGTGTTGAGATATCTCAGAGTCACTACACAGTACGGATTATGGTACAGACAGACAGAGGGAGTGAAGTTGCAAGGCTTCACGGATGCGGATTGGGCTAGTAGTCCATCAGGCAGGAAGAGCACTTTTAGAGGAATCTTCAACCTTGGTTCAGCTGCAGTTTCTTTGTATAGTAGGAAACAAAGATCAGTTGCACTTAGCTCAACAGAGGCTGAACACATGGCTGCCAGTCAGGCAGCATGCGAGGCCATTTGGATGCAGAAGATTCTAGTGGGATTGTTTCGTCAGATGATGGATCCTACAATGATATACTGTGATAATCAGAGTTGCATAAAACTCTCTAAGAATCCAGTGTTTCATGACAGGTCTAAGCATATAGATATCTGTTACCATCATCTACGGGACTGTGTGGTTAAGAGGATCATGATGTTGCAGTATGTTTTGACCGAGGAGCAGGATGCAAATATTTTGACTAAGGCATTTTCAAAATGCAAGTTCAAGTTCCACAGAGATAGGATCGGGGTTACTGATAATGCATTTCTTGTTGAGAGGGAGTGTTGAAAAGTGCAACAAGAAATGCTAAAAATAGAATATGCTAAAAATAGCATTGCTATAAATAGTCGGGCTATAAATAGCAATTCAGCCATTGGAGATCTTAGCTACAATGGGTGAAAAGTGAAAGTGCTAAATAATATATTTTCTAAAAATAGCATTTCGGGATCCCTTCTTATTTTAGTCAGTCCTTGGACTAAACATAGGAAGTAAAATTCAAATTTGATATCAACAATAGTTTGGAAATTAATTAATTAATTCATCTTGAGTTAATTAGTTAAGGAAAATCAAACTTGAAGTCTATGTGAGGACATGTAGCAGTTTCTCCATTAATTGAGGAATTTAACCTTCAGTTAAACAGATAAGAGTGAGTTGTAATTAGTTGACTTAGTTTAACATAGTCAAGTCCAGTTAGATTATTTTAACAGTTTGTTAAATTAATGAGAGTTCAGTTAGTAAATGCTTGCATACATGTAACTACTGTAATTCAGATAACTGAGTATTCACTCATGGATAACTCATGCATGTAAGTTCAATCAAAGACCTAGTTGAGATGAGATGGAGGGACAATGTACTATCAGTTGTGTTATCACTCAGGTTGTCCTTAAGCTCCGGAAAAGGATACGGCCGGGGTAACCACAGACCAACTTTGGACTGCAGGTTCTAGCCAACCTGCAATCAGAGAGGGCTCTCTCTTTATGATTTAGCTTTGTTGAAAAGGATTTTAGGCTAGGTTTTGAGTTCAAGGGTTTCGTTTTGTTTTGGTGGGAAAATTGATTTTTCAGGTAGAGAGGTAGAGCATAGTCTAAGGTTTTCGAACCATTGGGCGTGGAGTCGAGGAGAAAAACTGCTGGCGCTTTTCCTTAATAACAGTGAGGGAAAATGGAGCAAGATAGCTGAGCATGAAACAATGTTTCAGATTTAAGGGATGGAAAGAAGTGCTAAGTAATGAGAGGCAGTTAAGAATCTCTGAATTATGCTTAATAAGGGAAGATAACAAGGCGCTACCTAGGGGCAGTTAAGAATCCCTAGGTAATTGGCTAACACAGGTGAATAGGGGTAAACATGAGCCAGAAGGAATTCATATTCATAACCAATTCAATTAGAGGAAAACATAAAGAAATAGCAGAAATTGAGCATAGAGAGTATTTAAACTAATTCTAGGCTATTCTTTCTTCCTGCTATTTAGATAGTGATAAAAAACAAACAGAGATAAGAGGCACTTATTGTTCCAGGCTGCAGCACAAGAATTCCATCTTCAGTCTCCAAAACATTCATTCACAACAGACAGTTTGCTCTCCAAGCTTTCGGCAATCTTTGATTATGGAAAAACTTAGGTATACACAGCGAGTCTCTAGTGAAATTCTCAATTGACCAACCCTTGAAACAATGTAGAGGGCGGTATATATAGGGAAAAACTATCTACAGAGTTCCTTTATTACATCTTGACCTAATCTGGTCATAAAGAATAATTAATTGACCTAACTCTAGCAGAAATAAATGCAAAAAATATCTCGGGCTGCGCTCAGGGCCGCCGTATCAAAATTGAGTAAATGATGTTGTCCTTGGTGGCTTGCTGCAGTGTTTTCTGAAATAAATGTGTATGGGTTTCTGCATCTTTGTTGTCTGTCTGCATTTAAAGCTTTAACTCTGATTTGAGGGCAAGGATGGGCTTACGCCTCTTGATTTGACTTTCTGGGGGGCTCATCAATGTTCAGGTGCTTCGAGCCCCTAAAAAATCTTCGGCTGATACTCTTTGGCTTCTCTTGTTCATCTGATACTCTTTGGCAATAAACCGATGCTGTTCTGACGTGCTGTGGGTCTAAATCATCATTTAATGGCCGCTGTTCGGCCTCTGTTTCCTTCAAAACTGTTTTCTGCTCCTCTCGGCAAGCTTCGTGAAGACAAATGGGTCTTTCGGCGCCTTTCAGGCTTCCTGGGGGCTGCAAAACGAAAAGATTCCCTGAAGATTCCCCATTCTGGCCTAAAAAATCAAATCGCTCATCAAAAACTGCCTCAGAAACTAATTCCGGGGCTCCGAAGTGCGATTTTTGCTCCTTCGCGCCAAAAAGTGATGATGACGTCAGCATGACGTGACGTTGTATGGTGGGTGACATCAGCGATGACGTCAGCATGATGATGTGGCGGGATGACATCATCATGACGTCATCATGTACGGATAGTGACGTGGCATGACACGTGGCAAGGGGCCACGCAGGCAGATGACTCGACATGTGACTGGGCAGAGGGGGTGAAGTAAGCGGTGACTGTGTAGGGGGGTGATGTAAGCGGTGACGTCACCGGGCAGGAGGCGGTAAGTGGTTTTGTGGCGCACCACCTTTAGGGGGGGAGTGGTTTTGTCAGAGGGGGCTCCGCCACAGCGCAGGAGCTGACGCGTGGAGGGAGGTACGGCGGTAATACCGCCCATCTCCCGGACGCTAAAGCTCGGGCGTTTTGGAGATGGGACAGCCCGCCAACCGTTGATCTGTGGGGCGGGCGATCCAATGGTTGGCGGTGAGGACGAGGCGACGGTGGGTTAGGGCGGGAATATGCGCAAAATATTCCCCTTTAATACGACGTGCGAGTAGTTTAGACTTAGGGAATGGGGGTTTTTGGGTTAAAAATGCGCGGGGTTTAATGTATTTATGCAGAAACTTTGGGTTAGGGGCAGAAAAGGGGGTTTTTTGAGGGTTTTTAGGGCTAGGGAGAGGTTATTAATCCGGCCAGGTGTCAGATTAATCCCTTTTAAGACACGGATGGGCTAAAACAGCCCCGGATGGACCGTTTTTTCCTGGACTTATAAAAATATGGCTATATCACCAGGGAGGGGATATTTACATAGGGGAATTTTATATACAACGTTTTAGTAGGGGAAAGGGGAAAACTGATAGGGAGTTATATAATACTAGAGTTATTAGTTAATATGGAGGTGATAAGTAGGCACCAAGGTCAGGGACCTTAGGCCAATTTTGGGGAAAAGAGTTTTGAATAAATAAAATCCTTGAGTGAAGCAGATCTTCACCAAGGCAACTGATATGGATGATGATGAAACTAAGAGGAATCAAGCATATCTTGATCTCTTTGGGAAGTTAGTAAGTGACTTGGGGAATTAGAAGAAGGGGGAGTTAGTTATGTTCACCTTTGAGCTCCATTGCATGAAAACTGCATGCACTGTGATCTGTAAAGATAAAGCACTTTGTAACACAAAATTGATCATAAATCATCATTCTGCAACCTCACAGCTACCTACCCAGCCTACCTTCCTAACATTTTCTCTTCTTTTTGGTTTGGGTGCACTTAGACTTGCAGACCCAGATTTACAATTTTTATTTTGAATTTTTCCTATCTAAATCTACACTTATCTCTGCCAGGGCCCAGATTAAACAGTTGGGTCCCTTTGATTCTCTACCTATCTACAGATCTGCCAAGATTAAACTGTTTGGACAGATATCACTCTATATTCTAAAACAGGAAATTGAAACCTAGGGAGACCAAGATTAAACTGTTTGGACCTCCCTTAAATGAAAACTCTTCAAAACTGGAACAACTCATCAAAAATGGAATCAGCAGTGGCATTTGGACCAACACACTTCATGGCTTTCTTCTTTGGTATCTTCTGGAAATATGGAACACTGCAGCTTGCAAAGTATGACATATTTGGCATGTAAAAATGTCAATCATGAAAGATGAATACCTGCTGCAGCAGGAGGCTAACAGTGGCTCCACTTGGGGATGGCTTTTCCTTGTGAAAAGTCAAGAACAGCAGGTCAGACTGCCTTGATTTTCTATTTGTTGCTGTAGACTGGAAATACTTCTTTGTTCTTCCTGTAAAGAATGTGGAACTTTGAAATTTGAACCATTCTCTCCTCTAGCGGGTTAGTGTGAACTACATAGCATCGCCTGCTTTCTTCTGCGTGCTTGATAATTATGTACAATGCTGCTGGAACATGTATTTGACTACAAATAGTTCTTTTCTACCCTGCATTGCTTGTAATGTGGCAGTTTTCCTCATGCTGTTTTGCTGAAATTGGTGTAGAGACAGCGCCTTTAAAACTGGAATACTTGCATTGGCTGTGTCTTCTAAAACTTTACTGTTGCTTCTCAAACGATTGGCCTGCTTATACAAAAAATAAAAAACAGAGTGCTGATATATACACATAAGACTGTACAAATATATATACAAAACTGCATTGTGTCCTTTAAACGGGATCATGGTAGTGTTTCAGCATCCGGCCATTGACAGGGCCTTCTTCAACAGTGCTGTCCTCTATAGACCTGAGAAAATAGGTGTTATTTCCCTGAACAGTAGAAATAACCAATGGACCTCTCCATAGAAAATCAAACTTGGCATGTTTACCCTTGTCTTCCCTTCTTGAGTCCCATCTTAGAACTTTGTCACCAACATTGAAATCCTCAGCCTTAGCTCTCTTATCAAACATCTTCTTGAGCTTTTCTTGCACAATTTGAGCTCTGTCATAAACTTGTTCTCTGGTTTGCTGCAGATGGATGGTCTGATTGATTCTTCTTTGAATGTCATTCGGTTCAGCCTGAATCTCTTGTAACAGCTTGATAGTAGGAATGCCCAGGGATGAGGGAAATCTGGCCTCCATGCCATATACTAGCTCATAAGGGCTCATCCCAATTGATCTTTTGCTTGAAAGTCTGTCTGCCCATAGGGCATTTACCAGCTTTTTGTGCCAGTTCTTCTTGTTTTCTTTATGATGTTGATGAGGCTTTTGTTAGATGATTCAGCCAAGCCATTACCTTGGGGGTAATAGGCTGTGGAGTGGCCCAAGGTAATATGAAATCTGTGGCAAAAATTGATCATCTTTTTGGACTTAAAGGCAGTGGCATTGTCAGTGATGATTTTCTCAGGGCAGCCAAATCTGGAAAGGATATTGCACTCAAGGAATTGGATAATGATGGTGTCATTGGCTTGTCTACAGGGAATGGCTTCAACCCACTTAGTGAAATAGTCAGTGGCTGTTAGGATCCATTTGTGCTAGCCTGAGGAAGAGGGATGGATTTCTCCAATGAAGTCAAGACCCCATTGTTGAAAAGGTTTTTCTGTGGAGATGGGTTTGAGGGGCAGGGGTAACAACTTTCTTTTGCCCTCAAAAATTTGGCATTTGTGACATGACATGGCAAACTTCTTTACATCTGCAAAAAGAGAGGGCCAATAAAAACCAGCCCTTAAAATTTTATCAGCAGTGGACTTCCAGTATAGATGTCCTCCACAGTCACCTGCATGGAATTCTTTCATGACATTGTTAGTTTCATTCATGGTTAAACAATTTAGCAATATACCTTCATGATTTCTCCAAAATAACGCACCATCTATAACACAAAACTTTAAAGCCTTCATTTTCAAAAATCTTTTCTTGGTTCTGGACAATCCTGGGGGAGCACACAGGTTTAACAATACAAAGCATATATCAGTGTACCATGGGGATTGTAAAAATATTTGAATGATTTGTGGAGTCGCCAGCTCTGGTTCATTGTCCAGCTGGTTAATGTCTAAGGCTTGAAAATTTGTTTCGGACATCAATTTAGCTAAACCTTGTCCCTTTATCAGCTTGGTTGGTTTTATTTATATGTCATATTCAAGGATGTTTGCAATCCACTTGCCTCTTTTGCCTTCTAATCCCTCTTGGGTCAGTATGTCTTTTACAGCAGCATGTGGGACATAGGCAATCACGTGTGAATATAAAATGTACACTCTGAAATCCTTGATGGCCTTAACAAGTGCGTAGGCCTGCTTTTCCATTATCGGGTACTTCAAAGGGGCGTCTCTTAGAGCTCGGCTGAAAAAGGCGATTGGTTTTTCAGCTCCCTGTTCATCCTTTTGCAAAAGGACAGCGGCTATAGTGTGATCAGATGCAAATGAAAATATGATAAAATCTTTATCAAACTGTGGGGTAGTTAGGACAGGGGTTTGTGTTAAGGCTGATTTGATACTCTCAAATGCTTGCTTGGTTTCAAGAGACCATTTTACCTTGGCATACTTCTTTAACATGTTGCTTAACAATCTTATCAACTCAGCTAGATTTGGAATAAATCTTCTCAAGAAGTTGATTTTCCCAAGGAATGCTTGTAGCTCTTTAATGTTTCTTGGAAATGGGATTTGGAGGATGGCTTGTATTCTTTTAGGATCAATTCTGATCCTATCCTTTGATATGATGTGGCCAAGTAATTTTCCTTCTTCAAGGCCAAACAGAGACTTCTTGGGGTTCAAGGAAATGCCATATTTCCTACATGTCATGAAAATTTGCCTGAGATGCTTGAGGTGTTCTTCATCAGATTTGGAAAATGGGGTTAAGTCATCAAGGTAGACAACTAGGAAGTCATGTATTTCTTTGGCGAAAGCAATATCCATTGCTCGTTGAAAGGTAGCTCCAGCGTTTTTAAGACCGAATGGCATCTTTACATACTTAAATGTTCCCCAGGGTGTAGTAAAAGCTGTTTTGTCTTGGCCGTCTGGGTGAACAAGTATTTGGTTAAAACCTGAAAAACCATCTAGCAAAGAGATTCTAGATGACCCCACTACTCTCTGTAAGATGTGGTCCATTTTAGGCAAAGGGTAATGGTCTTTTAGGGAGACTTGATTTAAATTTCTGAGGTCTACACAAAGTCTGATTTCGCCTGTCTTTTTTCTCGTAGGAACAAGATTGGACACCCATTCAGAAAATCTGATGGGTGCTATTATGCCTGCTTCAAACATTCTCTTTACTTCCTTCTCAATTGGGGGAAGAAGCATAGGGTTAATTCTTCTAAGTTTCTGCTTGAAGGGTTTCTGGTTTGGTTTTAAAGGAATAGTGTGTTGGATCACTGAGGTGTCATAGGATTTCAGATCCTCGTAGCTCCAAGCAAATACATCTTGGAACTCTTTGAATAAGTCAATATACTTGGGCTTTTGATCAGGTGGTAAATTTTTGGACAGTTTGATCATTTTTGGCTTTTCTATAGTCCCAATGTTATGTTCCTCTATCTCAGTGTTTATGGGCTGCAATTTTGGCTTTCTTGGCACATCATTAGCATCAAACATATCTTCTAATGGAGTTAGGCCAGCAGGCAGAAAGTTATCCTTTAAGTCAATGATGTCTGCCTCTATTTTGGCTATATCCTCCAAGTGTATTTGTTTCAGCTGTTCTAGGTTTTCTTTGTCAAAAATAGTTGGTTTCAGGATTTGCTTTGCTGTTGCAGCTGTTATATCTTGCTGATTTTCAGTTGTTTGGTGTTCTGTATCTGTCATAGCATCCATGTCAATGTTGATACTTGAAAACTCATGCTCAAGGGTGAGGAAATTATTAATCTGGGCATCATTTTCGAATACTTGCCAGTCTTTAACGTTATTTGGGACTGCGGGCCTATGTTTTATTTCAGCTGTGAAGTGATGGTTTGGGTCAAAAGGAAGCTTGCATGTACTAGCAAAGGTGGCTAGGCTGTGTGCATGAATGTTGTGATTTCTGGAAATCTTGTCAAGCTTGAATTCAGTGAATGCCTGGAGTATATTAGTAGCAGCGGTCCTATAGGCTCTCATTCTGTTGTCGTTGGTTACAAAATTGCCTTTCATTTGTTGTATGATTAAATCAGAGTCTCCTAAAATAGACACTTTTGCAGCTCCTAGAGCTTTGAGGAGTTTAAGGCCTAAAAGCAGAGCCTCATACTCTGCCATGTTATTCGTGCATTTGAAGTTCAGTCTGTAGGCATGGCCTTCTGCATGGTTGTTAAATGTATTGTGAATCCATATACATGCCCCTGCTCCTAACTTGTTAACAGAGCCATCAAACTCTAAATACCATGTGATTTCTTGCTTATGGTCAGTATCAAGAGATTGAGCTGTTTTAGGGTTGGGCAGATTTAAAATTTCTGTTTGGGAAACTTCTTTTGGTAGGCTGGTTGCATCTATTAATGTGACAGTTTCGTGGGTATTTGCAACCGACTCTTCGTTGATAGGTGCTTGTTGCTCTAGAGTGAAGGGCTCATTATCAATTGAAACATTTGTATCATCATTAAACAAAATAAAGGAATCCATATCAGAGTGGATTGAGTAAATGGGAAAATTTTCAGGCTTGCTCTCACTACTTACCACATATTTCATGAGCGTTTCTCTATACAGTCTCTTTGGTTGCCCAAAGACTGAAATGGTGGCATAGGAAAGGTCTAATTGAAGGGATCCTTGGAGCTTTGCTCCCCATGATCTTGACAGGAGCATGCCGTACTTTGGTGGAATGTCAGCAACCACTACATCCATGAGGATGGTCTTATTGGGATATTGGACTAAGGAGACACACAAGTCTTTGATGAGACCTAGGCATTTCACTTGACTTGAGTCAAATGAGTACAGATCTTTGTAAGGTCTTGTAACATCAAGATTCAGTTTTTCCATAACTGCTTTGGGCATAAGATTGTGCGATGCCCCTGAGTCAAACATAGCATTGTGCAAAACTTTGTCATGTATATGCAAACTGACATAAAAGGGTGGGACCGGTCCATGTGTTGTTTTTCCATTAACTTCTGGGCCAAACAGCAGTTCTGGGGTGTCATCTAAAACATTTACATCATTCTTAACCTCTGGCATTTGAAGTGATCTTTGAATTTGCTGCCTATATACATCGTGTTTGGCCAATTCTGAGAGGGGAATGGATATTTTTAACTTAGCTATTTCTGTCTCTAAGTTAAATGGCTTTTCCAGTGGAGTCTTGGTGTTGATAATGGCAGTTTTTTCTGTTTCATTTGAATTGCCTGTGTTTTGCTCTTGTTTATCACTGCTATGGGAAGTTTTTGCTTGCGGTTTTTCAACTTTAGGAAAGTTTTTGGGAACCTTGTTCGAGCTTTCTTTCGAGGAAGAAGGTTGCAAACGCTGATCTTTGGAAGGCTGCATTTCTGTTATGTCTTCTACAGTCACTTGATGCGGGTGTGGAACAGGTATATCAGCTGGTTCTGTTATGATAGCCTTGCCTTTAGTCTTGTTGGGTTGTTTGCCTTCCTTTGTTTTACTAGGTTCGGAAATGTCAATGGTCCTAGTTCTCATCTTATATTGTTTGTGTACTTCATACACAGTGGTATCATAACCTTGTTTGAAATCAAAAGACTCGCCAGACCTAGTCTGAAACTGATTGTAATCGGGTTCATTTTGGTCTTCTTGGGACAAGACAGTTTGGTGCTCACCCTTTAGATCCATTAAGTTCATGTGAGTGTCCTCTATGGGTTCACTAGAAGTAGATCCTTCAACATAATTATCTTGGAAAGGGGGTCTTATATCATGGTCTTGGTTAGGCCTACCAGCATTTGTGTTCTGCGTTTTCCTAAAATTTGGGTTCCTTATGGTATTAGACTGTTGTCCTTCCCATGATGCTTTTCTCTCAACATTTTCTACTCTTTCTCCCAGCCTTTGCAGGCCACTGATGATAGCATCAAGCTTTTGATCAAAAGCCGAGGGTTCTTCCTTAAAGGTGGTTCTTCTTTCCATTCTAGCTCTGTTTCTTTTGGCAATTAAATTGGCTTCTACGCTAACAGCAACATTTTGCATGTCTGCAAGGGTTTGAGGAGCTCTTTCTTTTAACTGGTATGCCATATCCGGGTCGAATCCGTCGGGAAATTTGTACAAGGCCAGATCAGGTGGAGGCCTTAAGTTCTGTGGTATTGCGTTATATACATTATTGAATCTTGCACAGTACTCCAAAACAATCTCTTGAGGACCTCTTTTGATCGTATCATATTCAGATAGTATGTGCAAGGGGTCTTTCTTTTTCTCCCATCTGTTGGTAAAGGATTGGTAAAGCTCATCTGGGGTAGTTATGGAATTTGCAGCAAGTGATCTAAACCAAGTTCTTACATCACCTGTTAAACTTTGAACAAAAATTCTCATTCTTACACTATCATCGTCTATCTCATAGTTTTCAAAATAGTCCTGCATCTTTTTGGTGTGCTGAATGGCTGTGAAAGGACCGGTGGAATCAAAATATGTGATTTTCGATTGGTACTCTTGAGGTAAAGCCCCAGCATTAGCAGGTAATTGCAGGGGTGCATATCTATTAGCCATATTGGTAGGTATAAGTGGAACAACGGGGATAAGTGGAACAACTGGAGTAACGGGGATCACAGGAGTAACTGGAACGCTGGAAACAACAGTAGTGTTAGTATGTACAGTGAATGAAGGTGTGGAAGGAGTACTACGAGATGTAGATGATGAACTGATGGAAATAGGGGTTGAACGGAACAAAACCTTGACAGGAGTCGGGAAACAGCTAGGGTAAGTTGTTTCAGGGCTCAAATCAGCAAAATTTTCCTGTCCTTCTTGCTTCCTAAGGATTTTCGAGATTATGTTAGGGTTTTCAAAAACAGCTGGAGGGTTGGGATCTGGATTAGACCTTGTATATCGTGGATTTTTCTTGGGAGCCAGCTTCCGAATTTTTTTTTGGGTATTTTTCCTAGGAATGTTTTTGTAATTGACAAGGGACTAATTAAAATATGGGACAACTTGTTTGTAACTTAAAACTAGCATGAAGATTGAGTGAAGCAGCATTTATTTACTCCTGTTAATGCAAAGCAAAAAACAGTCTCAAAGGCTTCCTGGCTGACATTCAGGCTTCATCTATGGTTTTAAGAGATAAACAACAATTGGAAAATTGGAAAGTTTGATTTATGGTCTCAGCAGACCTTTCTTACCTTCTTCGTGAAACTATCTGAGGAAGGTCCCCAGTGGAGTCGCCATTATGTTATCACTCAGGTTGTCCTTAAGCTCCGGAAAAGGATACGGCCGAGGTAACCACAGACCAACTTTGGACTGCAGGTTCTAGCCAACCTGCAATCAGAGAGGGCTCTCTCTTTATGATTTAGCTTTGTTGAAAAGGATTTTAGGCTAGGTTTTGAGTTCAAGGGTTTCGTTTTGTTTTGGTGGGAAAATTGATTTTTCAGGTAGAGAGGCAGAGCATAGTCTAAGGTTTTCGAACCATTGGGCGTGGAGTCGAGGAGAAAAACTGCTGGCGCTTTTCCTTAATAACAGTGAGGGAAAATGGAGCAAGATAGCTGAGCATGAAACAATGTTTCAGGTTTAAGGGATGGAAAGAAGTGCTAAGTAATGAGAGGCAGTTAAGAATCTCTCAATTATGCTTAACAAGGGAAGATAACAGGGCGCTACCTAGGGGCAGTTAAGAATCCCTAGGTAATTGGCTAACACAGGTGAATAGGGGTAAACATGAGCCAGAAGGAATTCATATTCATAACCAATTCAATCAGAGGAAAACATAAAGAAATAGCAGAAATTGAGCATAGAGAGTATTTAAACTAATTCTAGGCTATTCTTTCTTCCTGCTATTTAGATAGTGATAAACAACAAACAGAGATAAGAGGCACTTATTGTTCTAGGCTGCAGCACAAGAATTCCATCTTCAGTCTCCAAAACATTCATTCACAACAGACAGTTTGCTCTCCAAGCTTTCGGCAATCTTTGATTATGGAAAAACTTAGGTATACACAGCGAGTCTCTAGTGAAATTCTCAATTGACCAACCCTTGAAACAATGTAGAGGGTGGTATATATAGGGAAAAACTATCTACAAAGTTCCTTTATTACATCTTGACCTAATCTGGTCATAAAGAATAATTAATTGACCTAACTCTAGCAGAAATAAATGAAAAAAATATCTCGGGCTGCGCTCAGGGCCGCCGTATTAAAATTGAGTAAATGATGTTGTCCTTGGTGGCTTGCTGCAGCGTTTTCTGAAATAAATGTGTATGGGTTTCTGCATCTTTGCTATCTGTCTGCATTTAAAGCTTTAACTCTGATTTGAGGGCAAGGATGGGCTTACGCCTCTTGATTTGACTTTCTGGGGGGGCTCATCAACGTTCAGGTGCTTCGAGCCCTAAAAAATCTTCGGCTGATACTCTTTGGCTTCTCTTGTTCATCTGATACTCTTTGGTAATAAACCGATGCTATTTTGACGTGCTGTGGGTCTAAATCATCATTTAATGGCCGCTGTTCGGCCTTTGTTTCCTTCAAAACTGTTTTCTGCTCCTCTCGGCAAGCTTCGCGAAGACAAATGGGTCTTTCGGCGCCTTTCGAGCTTCCTGGGGGCTGAAAAACGAAAAGATTCCCTGAAGATTCCCCATTCTGGCCCAAAAAATCAAATCGCTCATCAAAAACTGCCTCAGAAACTGATTCCGGGGCTCCGAAGTGCGATTTTTGCTCCTTCGCGCCAAAAAGTGATGATGACGTCAGCATGACGTGACGTTGTACGACGGGTGACGTCAGCGATGACATCAGCATGATGACGTGGCGGGATGACGTCATCATGTACGGACAGTGACGTGGCATGACATGTGGCAAGGGGCCACGCAGGCAGATGACTCGACATGTGACTGGGCAGAGGGGGGTGAAGTAAGCGGTGACTGTGCAGGGGGATGATGTAAGCGGTGACGTCATCGGGCACGAGGCGGTAAGTGGTTTTGTGGCGCACCACCTTTGGGGGGGGAGCGGTTTTGTCAGAGGGGGCTCCGCCACAGCCCAGGAGCTGATGCGTGGCGGGAGGTACGGCGGTAATACCGCCCATCTCCCGGACGCTAAAGCTCGGGCGTTTTGGAGATGGGACGGCCCGCCAGCCGTTGATCTGCGGGGCAGGCGATCCAACAGTTGGCGGTGAGGACGAGGCGACGATGGGTTAGGGCAGGAATATGCGCAGAATATTCCCCTTTAATATGGCGTGCGGGTAGTTTAGACTTAGGGAATGGGGGTTTTTGGGTTAAAAATGCGCGGGGTTTAATGTATTTATGCAGAAACTTTGGGTTAGGGGCAGAAAAGGGGGTTTTTTGAGGGTTTTTAGGGCTAGGGGAGAGGTTATTAATCCGGCCAGGTGTCAGATTAATCCCTTTTAAGACACGGATGGGCTAAAACAGCCCTGGATGGACCATTTTTTCCCGGACTTATAAAAATATGGCTATATCGCCAGGGAGGGGATATTTACATAGGGGAATTTTATATACAACGTTTTAGTAGGGGAAAGGGGAAAACTGATAGGGAGTTATATAATACTAGAGTTAGTAGTTAATATGGAGGTGATAAGCAGGCGCCAAGGTCAGGGACCTTAGGCCAATTTTGTGGAAAAGAGTTTTGAATAAATAAAATCCTTGAGTGAAGCAGATCTTCACCAAGGCAACTGATATGGATGATGATGAAACTAAGAGGAATCAAGCAGATCTTGACCTCTTTGGGAAGTTAGTAAGTGACTTGGGGAATTAGAAGAAGGGGGAGTTAGTTATGTTCACCTTTGAGCTCCTTTGCATGAAAACTGCTTGCACTGTGATCTGTAAAGATAAAGCACTTTGTAACACAAAATTGATCATAAATCATCATTCTGCAACCTCACAGCTACCTACCCAGCCTACCTTCCTAACATTTTCTCTTCTTTTTGGTTTGGGTGCACTTAGACTTGCAGACCCATATTTACAATTTTTCTTTTGAATTTTTCCTATCTAAATCTACACTTATCTCTGCCAGGGCCCAGATTAAACAGTTGGGTCCCTTTGATTCTCTACCTATCTACAGATCTGCCAAGATTAAACTGTTTGGACAAATATCACTCTATATTCTAAAACAGGAAATTGAAACCTAGGGAGACCAAGATTAAATTGTTTGGACCTCCCTTAAATGAAAACTCTTCAAAACTGGAACAACTCATCAAAAATGGAATCAGCAGTGGCATTTGGACCAACACACTTCATGGCTTTCTTCTTTGGTATCTTCTGGAAATATGGAACACTGCAGCTTGCAAAGTATGACATATTTTGCATGTAAAAATGTCAATCATGAAAGATGAATACCTGCTGCAGCAGGAGGCTAACAAGTTGCTAGGATATTCCTTGGTGAATATTCCTTGCATGCAGAAGGAATATTATTCCTTATGGATTGTGTAGTTGGACCTGAGGTTACAGTGAGTGTGATGAGGCCAATTCACACATGTGATATCATTGGACCCCAATCAAAATTGCGCAAGGAAATAGGAGGCTTGGAGGGCTTGAGGAAGATATATTCTACGTCTATTGAGTTTTTGAGCTGTATTGTTTGATTACAGGGAGAGAAGGATAGCTTGAGAGCTGATTCTTTTTGTAACTTGAAGAAGATTTCCACTTGTATGATAATACAAAGTTGGGGTTTTAGGCTGGTGCTTTCCATAGTGATATATCTTCTGTGTTATGGTTGATTACTTCTCATTCTCAGTTATATCTGTTCATGCTTGATATTGCTCATGTTCGATTAAGCTTTCGCTAAATTGTTTGTAGAAGTAGATCAAGTATTTTACTTTAGTACATTGCATTACCAGGTGATCTACAGTGGGAATTTCTACAAGCTCATATTACAGTCATAAAGGAGAAGTGTTTGGGCTAGAAAAGAGTGCCTATAAGGCCTCTCATTCAAGCGAAAAAGAAGGCTACACAAGCGAAGGAAGAAGAAGGAATCTAACATAGTTTTTGTGAAGGTATCCCCTCACATGTGCAAAGAATTAGGGATGTATTATTGTTGCTCTAAGTCTGCAATTTTAGTGAAGAAAAGAAGGCTCAGTTGGGAGGTGACAAGTTCATCTTCTTAAGTTAGAAAGGCTCCATCTCAAGTGAAGGAATAAAAAGGACAAGGATCACTCTAGGGCATACCATCTAGGGTTTCTACAGTTGCCAGAAGAAGAAGAACAAAGTGTCAGAAGGAGGAAGATGAAGTGCCCAAAGAGGGATGATGGAGTGTTGCAAGAGGAAGTGATATTGAAAGGGCTTGACTTGTGCTTGGAGGATCTTCTTGTCAAGGATTTAGGGTTTGGCATTGATCAATAAAAGCTTCAATAAGAGAAATTTACGGAAGGGTTTTACTCTCTAAGAGAGAGTTTTTTCTTTGGAAGAGAGCTAACATCTTGTGTTCTTATTTCTTGTGTTTTGGTAGCAATTTGATGAAGTAAACACACACACTAATAATAATAAGAATAAGATCAATCTAACAAAGATAAATTGGAAAAGTGCTTCACAAATTGTTATCTTCCCTTGATTTTTCAACATGGTATCAGAGCTAAGGTGACGCATCAAGGAAAGGGCATCCCAAGAACACTCATAAGATGACTCATCAAGGAAGAACATCTCAAGGACAACTACAAGGTTGAAGCATCAAGTCAAGAAGTCTCAATCACATCAAGAAAAAGAAAGGAATACAAGAAGACTACAAAGCAAGAGGAGAAACCTTTTGTATAAAGGAACCTACAAGAAGAGAAAATCAAAGAGGGACCTACATCAAGCTACACCATATACAAAAAAGCACTACAAACCAAGTCATCAAGCAAATCTCATAATCAAACAAGTCCATTTGAAGAAAGAAACTTGAATAAAATTAAGATCTAACGAAGGCAAGCCATGAAGTCTTCTAGAAGAAAGCAAGTCCACTACATCTCAAACTCTATCAAGTAAGTATATGTCCCCTTCTGGATATACTTCAATGTCTTTTTGCAAAGAAATAAACAAATTGGTTGGGACCAGTAACTTCCTTGCATGGAAGAAGAGGATTGATTTACTTCTCAAAGTGAATGAACGTCTATATCACATCAAAGGGAATATCACTATCCCTTCCAAGGAAAAAAGTCAAGCCTTAGCCAAGTACAATAAGGATGAGACAAGAGCTCAAAGGATTCTAATAGAATTCATCAAAGACTATCTCATTCCTTATGTCTCCAAATTTAAAACATCAAAAGAAATATATGACAAACTAATAGAGCTACTCTCAGTAAGCACAACTAGAGAAGTGATACCTCTACGAAATGATTTATACAAGATGAAGATATCAAAGGAAGGAATAGCTCCATACTTCATGAAGATATCTGAGATGAGGGATCAACTTCAAGAGCTGGGAGAAGTAATGTCTAACAAAGAAATGACAACCATAGTACTCAATGCTCTACCTGAGGATTGGGGAAACTTCACATCAAGCATATATGCCAATAGGGAAGCTACCCCACTAAGTGAATTATGGTATGTATGCAAGATAGAGGAAATTGGACTCGAAGCAAAAGATGATGTGGGATCAAAGGAGCAAGAATTTGCAACCATGGCCAAAAGAAAGGGAAAATTTGGAAATTTTGGTCCACGACGAACGAGCAATAGAGATATGTCCAAAGTCTAATGCTTTGGATGCCAAGAATATGGACACTACAAAAGTACGGGTCCTAAACTTAAGAGGGACAACAACAACAAAAGAAAAAGGGAAGAAGCCCATATAATTCAAGAGGTGAAAGAAGAAGACAAGAAGCAGAAGAAGGAAGATCCTCCAGATCTCTACTATGACTAAGTCTACTTCTTTACTTAAAATCTTCTTTCAAAGTTTTGAGTAGTATAGGAGCATGTAGAAATAGAACAAAATGCATGGTTAGAAATATCTTCTAGAATGTAGGAGCATGGTGTACATATAGCTCAAAATATTCATGTAGAAGGAGCATACCTATTATAGGACATCATCCATGATAAAAGAATAATTGATCATGATTAAAAAATCATGGAAGGCCTCCATCATCAAAAGGAAGAAACATTTGCAAGATGAGGGTCTTCAAGATCCTATGACAAGAATCTTCAAAAGAAGGTTCATAAATAAGAGTAGATGTATCAATGGGAATTCCATTCATGGAATACAAGGAAGGATGATATGCAAGCAAGAAAATATGAAGCAAGAAAGGCTACACCAATAAAAAAGGACCATCAAATGAAGCTGAGATGATCAAGGAAAAATCAAGATGAGGTATGTATGCATCAAAGTTTAAGTCATGTCATCATATATGTTATTGAGTCATGGGTATAGTTCTAAAAACATGATCAAGTACAAAATGATCTCTTTCAGTGAAGACATAGTCAAGAGCATGTACTGCATCTAATAAAGGTCAACAAAAAGAAATGCTCACTTAAGGAGTATAATGTTGTTGACTAGTCCAAGATGCAAGTGAAGAAGAAATGTTGACTAGTCCAAGAAGAAGGTAATGAAGAAAGTGCTCTCATGAGGAAGTATAAGGTTGTTATCTAAAAAATTCAAGAAGAAGCAAATGAATAAAGATATCAATCATGTGAAGAACACCATGTTCATAAAAAATCACTATATGATAAGATCCATTAAAGACATCTCCCGAAAGAAGGCATGACAACTCTGACAAAGGAAGAAAAAGATCAAACGACCCTTGACACCTATGAAGGCCTTGGAGATATTAAGGTGGAGATAACTAATTCAACTATAAAAAGATGTCATGATGAAGAAGCCATCCAAAAAAAGCACTATTTAATGTTGGAGCAATGTTAGGATGAAGTCATGAAGGGCTACTAAATTGAAGAGTGGGAACAAGCAAGTAGAACTAAACATCTATGTGATAAGTATTCTAAATCATAGACAAATGACAAAGGAGTAGCTAAATGATGAAAGAACCTGACATACATGAAGAAGGCCACTTTCCATAAAGGAGCAATGACATGACAAGCTAGGAAGGAAAGTGATCAATGGTCTGTGCCCTACCAAGAAGAAGTTCAAATAAAGACTTCATGACATCAAAGGAAAGAATGAGTTCAAGCAATAGAAGGAACCACGAAGAATAAGTTGTTGATGAATGGACAAGTCCCTTGCTAAGAGGGAGTTATAACAAGTTCCCAATTACAAAGTAGCTTGGACAAGTTCCTTGTTAGAAAAAACTTGGGCATCTCTTCCTTAATTAAGAGGAAGAGATAAACACAACATTCTTGTCTTCACTTGGGAAGAAAGAATGGGAGGCTTTGGTAATCATCTAGCATCCGATACTCATTGAGGATGTGTAGGGCATCCAAGACAAGAGTAGTTAAGAGGATCAATATTCTTTAAGGGCTGGGAACCCAATAAAAGAATAGTCCTAGAAGGTCATACTCAGTGAACACTGGGTGGATATGTACCTTAAGAGACAATGACTAAGTTGTCTATAAGTCAATGGTGTCACCAACGTTGTGTTCTGATCTTATGAGAGTTAGAGCTATTAGTCAAGGCCTTGCTATGAACAATGTTGGTTACTATGATGCTACAACAGATGGATTTCCAATCCAATTTCTCTTATGTGAATTCTTTTAGATTGAAAAATAGTCAAACACCTTGTAATTATTTATGAATACCTCCCTAGTTAAGAGGGAGTGTTGAATAAAGTGTAACTAGGTTCAGTCTTCATAAATGTAATTTTAATATTTGTACTTGTAAAGAATATATATATATATATATAACTATTTATTCAATTTAATGTTCTTAATTTGTAAGCATAAATTATCAACTAGGGCAGGTAAACTAAAGAAGTGCAAGTGCACTATATGTGCTAGAAGTCTTTTATGTCGTTAAGGTGATTATGTTATCGTTATCTAAGTTAATGTCAAAATCTAGAATTAGTGTTGAGGTGATGTTATTATTTATACTAGGATGTTATTCCTAAGATTTTATTGTTAATTGATTATCCTAAATGTTATCTCTAGAATTAGTTCTCATTGAATTTAGTTTTTAGAATGATTTTTAATGATTTAACTCTTTTCGATAGATGTGTTACGTTAATCTTCCTTTCAATTTATCAATTGTTTTTGGATTTTTATGCTACAGCTAAACAAAGCTAACTATGAAAGAATGAAATGACATAAAGAAAATCCTAATTTATCAACTTGGAAATAAAATGTGCTTGAATTCAGAAGCTGAGAAAGACTGCCACTCTTATCTACTACAACTTTATTTCAATGCAAAAAGAAAAACATAAACGAAATTACTGAGCTATGAAATCACTAAGTTGTGCTAGGAAAATGAATGAAATGAAATTATTGAGTTTATGCTAGGTATTAAGCAAATGAAATGAACGATACAGAAATCAATCAAGTGAACCTAGTCACAATCTTCATTGAACTGCATCTTAAAAACATGAGAACAGGACATCCATGAATTAAATCTATGAAATAACAATTGAAAAGGAAAATCTAATTACTGTGAATCAGAGACCTGATCTGCACGCAGGTGCCCTCCACGAGGCAATCAATCACCTTAGATCAACAACACATAAAATATATGAAGTAAGAACTTTGAATTAAGTGAAAAAGAGTTCTAAAGGATTCTCAAACTACATATGGTGGCACACACATTACACAGAGTTGTCAGTGTTTTTATAGAGTTCTTTTTAACAATATGAGAAATTTAAGCCTACAAGACTTCACTATAGTCCCTATGAAAACTAGATCATATCGCTTATTTGTCGATTTTCTATTGAAAAAGAAAATCGATGAAATCTCTTAAAATTCGGACTCTGTTCCAGCGCATTGTCCTACTGTTGACCGACATGGTTGACCATGTTATAGGGCAGATCTCTTGGTGAATTATCTCGAGTAAATAGGAAGAAACCCATCAAAGGATCGTTCCCTATCTACCCATATATTTCTTTGCTAAGCTGGCGCACTCAAACCCTGTCAACAATGGAAGTGGCTATAGATCTGTGGATTAGCTGCAGAATCAGATCAATTTTTTAGCTGCATGTAAACTTTAATAGAACAATAAGGCATATTGAAAAAATATGAAAAAGAGGACATATCAATGTTTACTTTGCAGGGATTCAATTCTTGAATTGAGGCTTCTGTGATCCATATCAAGTATAAGAGAGTTTCTTTGGCGTAAATCAGAAGAAATTTCATTTGCCGACGCATTTCGAAACAACAAGTGTGGTTCATTGTCAGGACAAGTTGAATGAGCAGACCAGGCTTAGAAAGATTAAATAGATAGAGCAGAAACTCCAACGGTTGTATTCAAAGACCAGGTAACCGCTATAATGACAACGATTAGATTTGACTGGATTAGGGAATAACCAAGTCAATTTTTTAAATATTGGTTATTCCCCTAATCCAGTCAAATCTAGCCATTGTTATTATAGCCGTTACCTAGTCTTTGAATACAGCCGTTGGAGTTTCTACTCTATCTATTTAATCTTTCTAAGCCTGATCTGCTCATTCAACTTGTCCTGATGATGAACCACACTTGTTGGTTTGAAACACATTGGCAAATGAAATTTCTTGTGATTTACACTGAAGAAACTCTAATGTTTACCTTGTCAAAAGCTTATGTTTCCTGCATTTATTTGGATGATAGCGGTAGGAAAAGGAGGTAAATATGGAAAAAAAGGATGTCAAGATAAAACAGTTTTGGGACTCCACATTCCCCCACACTAGAGGTTTTGTATGTCCTCATACAACACAAAATTATCATTTTTATGTATTTCTTTAGATACCTTTACTAACACATCCAAGTTTCACTTTCTTCTTCTTCTTGGCAGTCACTGCCATCCTTAGCTTCCTCATAAGGATCTTGTATTTTAGGTTAATGCTTTCTCTTTTCATGGCCTTGTTTTCTTTCTTCAATTTCTTATTCTTTTCATACCATAGACTTAAGTGAATCATGAGGTTATCACTTTGGGCAATTTGAATTCCATTTTGTGTCTTCAGAGTTTGATTTTCAGTTTTGAGGTACCTGTTTAATGTCTTCAATTGAAAGATTTCTTGTTTCAAGATATTAGATACTGGAGGTTCTTGTGGCTCATTAAACTGGTTGATTTCTTCTTCTAGTCTCTGAATTGATCCTTTGGCTGCTGCTTCCTTTTTCTCTAATGATTCTATGTAATCATAGATTTCTTGTTGTACAGGATCAATACTTGGGATTTGAACTGGACTCCTTGGAGGTGAAATTAATGGAGGTGGAGATATCCTTGGTGATAGTCTCAGTGATACTCTTGGAGAGTCCTCAAGATCTTCAGATTGCTCCTTTGACTCAAGATCAATATGCTCTGCAACTTTTGAGGCTGCCTCTTTCACTGTGTTCAATCTGGTGCTTCTTCTCAAACCTGTGGTTGGTATCCTTTGAATATTCTTTTCCTTAACTTTTGGAATTTATTTCTGAGGCAAGGTTTTTATTTGGGGTAAAACCTCTGTTTTCTTGCTGGCTTTCTTTCTTCTAAGACTTTCTGTGTTCATTTTCTGCAAAATTTCTACAATTGGTAGATCATCCTCTGACAAATCTTGTTGATGTTGTGGTTCATGTTCTATTACTGTCTCAATTTTTCTCTTTCTTCCCCTTAGGGTTCTACTACCACTTGGTTGTTCATGGGTTTTCTCTTCAAAGTGATTTCTCACTAGAAAATCTTCCCAATTATCACCTATGCTTTGAAGATGAAACTCAATCAAAATTTTTACTAACCCATGATGGTACATTGTGTTGTCTATAAATTGGATTTTCTTCTAAACACTTACTGACATTTTATTAAGGTTATTCAACATAAATTATGGAAAATTCATTTGATGTTATTCAAGGAAATTCATCAATAGCCTAATGTGATAGAAAAACATACACCCAAATTGACCTTCACAAGTAACAAATTTATGAAGGATAAGGAGAAAATTTCTCCACTTACTTTTAAGGGTAGAGCTAGGAATAACTTTTCTTAAAATAGTAGTATCCATGCTTGGGTTTTTAAAGAAATTTTTCTAGTCTTCCCTTTTGATTCCTCTATTATTGAACCACTTTTCTCCAGCTCTAGGTAGTTTGGTGGTGTTAGGGTCCCACCCTAACCCCCTTATTTATGTAATGGGATCACGTCATAGTCAAGAGTCAATAAAGCCCATATTAATAATTGTAAGTGGTTAATCCGAAATTAATGACGGGACCATAGTTAGTTGCATATGGGCCGTAGTATTAGATAGATGGTATTAATAAAACCCACGGTATTGGCTTGTGGTATTGCATGTATGAGTCATATATAAAGGATAGAGACTCCCTGCGAGGGGCATTGTGTCTTGTTTTGTAATCGAGCTCTGCTCTATTGGAGGTTGCCCCCTCGAAGAGGCAAGTGAACATTACTCTCTGAATAATAAAATCATTGCTATTCTATGTTCTGGGTATCTTTTCTTCGCATATTCTGTATTTGGGTATCATTTTGCAGGTTAAGAGCACAACAAGTGGTATCAGAGCACTTTCCAGGGCCGGTGGGATCTCCATTTCTTAGCAATTTTTTTTTTTTGGCTAGAGACATGTTCAGGGTCTTTAAACCACGGGATCTGTCGTTGAGTGCATAAACCTGCGGATTTGGGAGGCATGCATGCAGGAAATACAAGAGGTGGTCACGTCTGTTGGACTCCCTTGTAACCCCTGTGGGTACCCCTTCGAGTAGTAGCGCATTAGACAGAATCGCGCACGGACTATCTTCCACGTACCCTTTGGGTATATCGGAAGCCCCCTAGGCTCCCTTGAAACCTCGCCATAGATAAACCGTCGGCCGTCTTGGGGCTACAGTACACCGAGAACAGCACTCGGAGAGATTACTCGCCCGTACGATAGGGTAGTTGGGTTATACGGCTAAGGGTACGGTCGATCCTCCTTAGTTAGAGCCCTGAAACATTGGGTCGAGTACTACTGCCAGACCCTTATGTATATTGCGATCTGTAGCACTTGACACTCCTCAAGACCATAGTTCCCTTTTCTATCGGGGGATCACACATCATCTCTTCCAGATCCGCAAAGGGGTGCAGCAACAGTAGCAACAGGATGATATTCTTCGCTACAAGGACAGAGTCGTAATATCACCAACATCCACCCTCAAAAGTCGCATTTTGGCAGAATTGCACTCATCTCCCATTGCAGGACATTCGGGCTTTCAGAAGACGTATGCTTGCACCAGAAGATCATTTTTTTGGACAGGCATGAAAAAGGACATCCTTACTTTCGTAGCAGAATGCGATGTCTGTCAACACCACAAAGGGGAAACCATCAACACACCAAGCACATTACAACCATTTCCCATTCCAGCATCAATTTGGACGGAGGTTTCTATGGATTTCATTACAGGTCTTCCAAAGTCAGGGAACAAGTCAGTCATCATGGTGGTTGTGGACCGACTGTCGAAGTATGCTCATTTCTGCGCCCTACCACACCCGTTTACACCAACTTTGGTCACTCAATCTTTCATGGATCAGATCTTCAAATTGCATGGCATGCCCACTTCTATTGTGTCCGACCGCGACCCGATCTTCACTAGTAATTTTTGCACGAACTCTTCAGGATACAAGGCACCCAACTAAAGCTCAGTACTTCCTATCATCCACAAACAGATGGTCAAACCGAATCCGTTAACAAATGTCTAGAAACCTACCTTAGGTGTTTCACTTCAGAAAAGCAACACCTTTGGGTACAGTGGTTACCTCTGGCTGAATGGTGGTATAACACCAACTATCATGCCACCACCAAAATGACTCCCTATGAAGCAGTATATGGTCAACTCCCGCCTTCACCTACTTCGTATCTCAAGGGGTGCTCAAAAGTCCAAGCAGTGGATCAACTCCTACAACACCTCACAACTATGCTCGCCCATCTTCGAGAGAATCTTCATCAAGCTCAGAACCGCATGAAGCAACAGGTAGATCATCATCGCGTAGAGTGCCAATTTCAAGAAGGGGATCATGTCTTTTTACAGCTACAACCATATAAGAAAACATCACTCAAAGACAAGGGGTATCAGAAACTATTTCCCAAATTCTACGGACCATGTCAAGTACTTCAGCGCATTGGAGAAGTGGCTTACAAGTTGGCCTTGCCACCTACTGCAAAAATCCATCCAGTTTTCCATGTCTCATGCCTTAAGAAAGTGATTGGGAACAATTGCATAATTCAGATCAGTCTACCTGAATTAGACGAAGAAGGGTCCATCTGGCTTCAACCCGAACAGGTTCTAGACACACGAGACAAGCAACTGCGCGGCCGCATAATTAAGGAAGTCCTCGTCAAATGGAAAGACACCTCTCCGAAAGATGAAACTTGGGAACCAACCACTATTCTTCAGCAGTTTCCGCAGCTTTAACCTTGAGGACAAGGCTAGTCTTAAGGGGGAGGGCATGTTAGGGTCCCACCCTAACCCCCTTATTTATGTAATGGGATCACGTCATAGTCAAGAGTCAATAAAGCCCATATTAATAATTGTAAGTGGTTAATTCGCAATTAATGACGGGACCATAGTTAGTTGCATATGGGCCGTAGTATTAGATAGATGGTATTAATAAAACCACGGTATTGGCTTGTGGTATTGCATGTATGAGTCATATATAAAGGATAGAGACTCCCTGCGAGGGGCATTGTGTCTTGTTTTGTAATCGAGCTCTGCTCTATTGGAGGTTGCCCCCTCGAAGAGGCAAGTGAACATTACTCTGAGAATAATAAAATCATTGCTATTCTGTGTTTTGGGTATCTTTTCTTCGCATATTCTATATTTGGGTATCATTTTGCAAGTTAAGAGAACAACAAGTGGCTTCTGTAATCAGGGACTTTGTCACTGCGAACTTGACATCGCCTATTTTGATTTTTGCACCATCAAAAGATCGTGCAAAGGTTTTTGTCACTTCCTTTTGGAAACCATCAAACTTTTCTATGAAATCTAACCATTGAGATTTCTGTAACAATTCTTTGGTTTGGGGGTATCCTTCCAAAACATTCCTTCCTGTTGGCTCTGTTTGAACAATAACACCCATGGTGAGAGATGTTTCATCTCAAGAATTGTTTTACTTAACAGGGAAAGTAGTCTCAGTAGGGTTTCTCTCTAGGATGGAGAGACTATATGAGTTGAAAGAATGAGAAAACATGCAAGTATAATGAGGGTTCACAGGGATGAGTTAGCCATTTGAATTCAATGATTCGACGATCAAATTGATGGATTCTAAATGAGCATGAGATAGGAGTTAAAATGGTGGCAGATTTTAAATGAATTTGATAAGGGACTATCATCCATGAACTACAATGATTTTGGTTTTTTCAGTTATGTTATGTCCACATAATTCATATATACAATATGTTAACCCCTATTGTAAAATTAAAGTGTTACATACCTTAGATTTATTTTCTAACCTTTATTTGTCCTTTGATGTCATTTGCAGGTACTTTGCAATTGGAAGGAGTCAATCATTTCTTCAATTTGAGCTACCAAGTGCCCCTGTTAGATTGGCTACAAAAATTTTGTCAGAGCTGCAGAAACTTGCCAGACTTGAAGAAAGTCACTAATTCTGTAGCTAATTTTTTTTCAAGAAATAGATGTTTAGAAACAGGGATTTTTAGAAAAATGATTGAGAGAAAATTTAAGGTGCCAACAATAGTTTATTTTCACTTTAAATTTTCTGTTTAAGCATGCCAACAACTTGTTGGTTTTCATGTTTATACATTTTTTTTTTTATGATATATATATATATATATTATGAAACAGAGAGAAATAAAATTTCTAATGTGGAAAAGAAGAAGAATTCCTCTTAACCATCTTCAATTCTGAGTTATCTTGGAAATTTTGACAAATTCCACTTTTGTCAATTGCTTCTGATAAAGTCTAAGTCGATGTCCATTCACTAAAAGAGGAATTTTCTCTTCATCAATAATCCTAATTCCGACTGCACCATTGTCAAATACTTTTTCAACTTCATAAGGTCCAAGCCAGTGAGTTTGAAATTTTCCTTGGAAGTTCTTGAACTTTGAATCAAAAAGTTATGCCCAATATCTTGGATGAAATTTTCTTTCTTTGACGTATTTGTCATGCCATCTAGATCTCTATTGTTGAACTAGGCTGGTCCTCTGGAAAGCATATTGTCTTATTTCATCAAGCTCATTGAGTTGTCTCATCCTTTGCTTTTGTGCCTCTGATAAGTCAAGATCAAATTGGACTGCTATTTTATAGGTCTGGATCTGGAACTATATTGGAAGTAAGACTTTCTTCCCATAAACAAGTTCATAGGGAGTATGTCTTGTAGTGCTTCTCCATATAGTTCTATAGGCCCACAAAGCTTCTAAAAGCTTTTCTACCCATTCCTTCCTATGTAAGTGTACAATCTTGGTGAGAATTGCTTCAATCACCTTGTTTGTAGACTCAACTTGTCCATTGGCTTGTGGATGGTATGGAGTAGATTTCTGATGCTTGATTTTGTATTGTTCCATGAGCTTCTGCACTACTCTGGATGTAAACTGTGTTCCTTGATATGTTACAATTTCTCTTGGGACACCAAAATGAGTGAAAATATCCTAAAGGAAATGGAAACTACAACATTTTCAGTAGCAAAAGGAAGTGATTTAGCTTCTACCCATTTAGTGACATAATCAGTACATAGCAGAATATACCTTTTTTTGTTTTTAAGGTGGATTGATTGGACCAAAAAAATCTAGCACCGATTTCTGAAAAGATTCAATGAGTAACCGAGGTTGTAGTGGCATTTCACTTGAAAGAGTAGGTTTCCCCATCCTTTGACAACTGTCACATCTCCTAACATATTCCTTGGTATCCTTGAAAATGGAAGGCCAATAATATCCTAAGAGAAGGATCTTATAAGCAGTTCTTTTGTCAGAGAAATTTCCTCCACATGGTTCATCATGGCATGCTTTAAGTATTTCTAGTATCTTGTCTTCTCGAACTCATCTTTTGATGATGAGATCTAGTCTTGTTTTGTACAATTCTTCGTTATCCATGAGTAAGATGCGATGTTTTGAATTATCCTCCTCTTTTTTCTAGGAGAAAAATGAAATGGTAATTTCCCTGTAGCTAAATAATGAGCAATATCTGCGTACCAAGGTGATTTAGTAGATACTGCAAAAATATATTCATCAGGAAATTTATCCTCCACAAGTTTATCATTGTTATCATTTTGAATTCTAGATAAAAAGTCAGCAAATGTATTTTTTTTTCTTGGTCGATCTAGAATGGTGATGTTGAATTCTTGCAACAGTAAGAGGCATCTGGTTATTCTACCATTAGTGATTGGTTTATTCATTAGATATCTAATGGTAGAATGGTTTGTGTGAATGAAAGTTTCATAACCAGTTATCTAATGTATGAATTTATTAAGGGCATGAACTATAGCTAAAAACTCCTTCTCAGTTACAGTATAATTTAACTCCGATGGAGTTAAATTTTTACTGGTATAATAGATTTCATAAGGAGTAAGGTATTTTTGTCCTAACATAGCTCCTAAGGTTGTGTTTGAAGCATCAATTGATATATGGAAAGGCAATTTCCAATTAGGTCCTTTTAAAATAGGTGCTTCAGAGATTTTCTTTTTGAAAGTTTCAAAAGCATTTTGCCAATCAGAATCCCAACTGAATTCACATTGTTTGGTAAGTAGTTTGAAGAGCGGAGATGCAATTTTGTGAAGTTTTCTATGAATCTTCTATAGTATCCAGTAAAACCAAGAAAACTCCTAACATCTTGTTGACAATTTGGTATTGATAATTTAGAAACGACCTCTACTTTAAATGAGTCTACCTTAATTCCATCGCTTGAAATATTGTGACCTAAAACATTTCCTTTATTAAAATCATAAAAAATTTCTCATGACTTAACGAAAGATTTGTTTCTTTACATCTTATTAGAACTTTTTCTAAATTTTCAAGTGCCTCTTCAAAAGAATTTCTGTAAACTGTGAAATCATCCATATATACTTCCACACAATCATGAATAAGATTAGAGAAAATTTCGAGGACTGCTCTTTGGAATGTTGCTAGAGCATTGCATAATCCAAAAGGAAGTACTTGGTAAGCATAAGTTCCCCATGGATAGGTAAATGTGGTTTTATCTTGATCCTCAGGTGCTACCTGAATCTGATTGTATCCACTAAAACCATCCAAAAATGAAAAATACTTTTTCCCTACTAATGTGTCTAAAACTTGATTAATGAAAGGAAGTGGAAAGTGGTCTTTTAATGTTGCCTTATTCAATTCCCTGTAATCGATACATACTCTCCATTTCCTATTTTTCTTAGGAATGATTACTAGGGGTGAAACCCACTAACTGTCTGATATTAGATAGATGAAGTTTACATTCAGTAGTTTTTGTAATTCCTCCTTAACAATTTCTTTCAGATTTGGATTCATTCTTCTTTGTGGTTGTATAACTGGTCTCGCACTTTGTTCAATGTAGATATGGTGCATGCAAGTTTTAGGATTAATTCCTTCCATATCAATGTATTTCCATGCATAAGTAGAAGAGTGTTTTTGTAAAATTTCTACCAATTGATTTTTCTGTAATTCTTCTCGGTTTTCATTAATGTTCAAAGTTTTGCTTGGAAAAATTTCTATTGAAGAATTTCCAAATTTTTCCATAGAGTGTAAAGACATTTTTTAGATGATAGATATTCAATTTGACTATGGCCATAATGTAAGGAGGGTTCATTATTTTCCATTAGATTTAAAATTTGGTCCTCCTCACTTACTTGTTCAGTAGTGAAAACATGTTGTATATCATTATCATCATCTATCCATTCCTCACTCTCTATTACTACTATTGTTTTTGCAGGTGGATACAATGTAAATTTATTTGTAGAACTTCCATTCAAGATAAACATGTCATTTGATCTACAACCAATGAAAGCATCAATTGTAGCTAACCAAGGTCTTCCTATGATTAATGGATGTCCTAAATTATTCTTGGGTGTTAAAATGTTAGGTCCCTATAATACTAGTGATTACCCCATTACTATTGTAGTTGTATCCATGATTAATATTATTTTGCCCCTATTGTCCCCATATTGTTATTACTGTGCCCCATAGAATCCCTCTATTGTTATTTTTGTGCCTTTATATTATTATTGTTAGGTCGGCTGGGTTATATTGTGACTCTTTAGACTCCTATATATAGAAAGGAGGTTTTGTCTTTTGAATCATCAAAGAATAATTCACTTGTGTAATGTAAAGGAGGTTTCCCCCTCGAAGAGGCTGAATTCTAAGGCGTTGATCTATCTTTTCTATCATTTTGTGAGCTGGTTTCATAACATTTGGTATCAGATCTTTGGATTCTAGGGTTTTGCTGCTCCAAATAGGTCATCGTGGCGTTTTCGTTATAATTTTTTCTATGACGTTTCAGAAGTGAAAAAAAACCCATTTGAGATGAAATCGCACTGAACCTCGGATTTGAATTTCAGAGCTTTTCGCACTATATTTTCGGAGATATGATCTTAAGAAGTTGGTCTTTTTGCAGACTCCTGAATTACATTCCAAACATGTGACTTGGGGAAAATCATCATAACTTTCTCTCTGAGTGTCAAATTGAAATTTCGTAAGAAGGTACAGAAAGAGGACGAACTTTAGTTTCTTGTATATATTTTTCAGAGCCAAAGGTTGAAACAGGGACATGTGGCACGTCGTACAAGTTCGCTCTACTGAACTAGTCTATAATCAGGTCACTGTGGGAGATTTGGCATAACTCTTCCTTGGAGAATCCAATTTGGATCAGTCTAGTGGCATTAGAAAGAGGACACAGAGGGCTACTACAGGTCACAATTTTAGAACTGGATGATTCAAAATTACAGAGATACATCAGAGGTAATATCGAGCTCCTACAAAGTGAAAAAAGGTGTGTAGATTTTTTTTAAATTTTTGCTTAAGCTTGGTTTGGAAAATTATTTTGAAGGAATTCAAAGGACATAGTAGAGCATTATTATCGGTAACTGATGCCCCAAGGAAATAAAATGAAAACACCTAGTAAGCAACCTGAAAGCTCTAGCATGACTTATAAAGAAGAGGAATAAATGTAACATGATATATCAAAATTACGAGACCAAGTGCAACAAATGTCACTCGCACAAAAAGTAACAGAATCTAAGATGGATGGTTTAGAGAAAGATGTAGAAGCTAAGATGAATGATGTGGAAGCTAAGATGGATGATTTGAAAATAGATTTGAAGACAGGCATGGCAGATTTGAAGACTGATTTGACAAATTTTCTATAAGAAATATTTACTAATGGTGAAAGGGTAGTAAAGGAAAATCATGATGCGAACAAAAGAAATATTAATCATGATTTCATAGATTCTAATGTTGGATCGAAGACCCACCATATTCCAAAAATCGATATGAGGAAGTTTGATGGCAAGATCCTGCAACATGGATATTACAGATGGAGCAATTTTTCGATCTCAGTAATGTGCAAAACACACAAAAGGCACGTATTGCAACTTTATATTTGGAACCAAATCAGTTTGTATGGTATCAATGGCTTTGCTCTCATAAACAAATTATCACTTGGGCAATTTTTACGGAAGAATTGACAACACATTATGAGGATACAAAAAGAAACACTTTTTTTAGCCAATTCATAAGTCTCAAACAAAAGGGTTCAATAATGGAGCACATTGAGGAGTTCCAAAAATTTAACATAAGGGTAAAAAATATTCAAGAGGAGCATAGGATTGATGTGTTCATAGGGACTTTGAAGGATAATATCCAACATGATGTTCGCCTTTGGGAACCTAATTCATTAGAGAAGGCATTCAGGTTAGCAAGAAAAATGGAAAGCAAAATTATGGCAACCAGGAAGCATACCACTCACAACTATAAAGATGGAAGTGTTGTTGTCCCTAGTCTTTCACAACCTATAAGGTTGACACCACAACAATTGGAAGAAAAGAGAGAAAAAGGGCTTTGTTACAGTTGTGATAACGAATACACTAAAGGTCATAAGTGTGCTGAGAAGAAATTATTCTACATAGATTGTGAAGCGGAAGAAGAAAAGGAGCAAGAAAGGTCACAAGAAGAGGATATAATCCAGGAAGAAAGCCCAGATAAAGAAGAATTGAATCCGACCATATCTTGTAATGCATTGGCTAGAATTACCACTCCTCAAACCATCAATATAGAAGGACAAATCAAGAAGAAAAAGGCAATAGTGTTGATTGATTCAGGAAGTACCCACAATTTTATTCATTATAAGATAGCAAAAGAATTGAATTGCTTCCTATATCCAGCACCAGAGTGTCAAGTGATGGTTGACAATGGAGGAATGATAAATTTCTTTTGAAATTCATCCAATCAAGGGAAAGTTTTTACAAAAAGATATTTATGAGAAGGAAATCTTGGCAATACTACATGCACTTAAGAAATGGCGACCCTATCTAATGGGAAGACACTTCAAGGTAAAAACAGATCATGATAGCCTTAAATAATTTTTAGAACAAAGATTATCTTTTGAAGAGCAACAAAAGTGGGTCAAAAAGATGTTGGGTTATGACTTTGAAATCATCTACAAAAAAGGGAAGCAAAATGTGGTGGCAGATGCACTCTCAAGAAAGGATGAGGATGTGGAAGCATTGTTGTGCGCCATTTCTATTATCCAACTAGATTGGATAAACGAAGCAAGGGAGGAATGGAAGAATGATGAAGAAGTGTGGGAACTTATTTGAAAGTTACAACAAGATTCCAGTACATCTGATACATTTAGCTAGCAAAATGATTCATTATGGTACAAAGATTGCTTATACCTCTGTAAGAATTCCCAACTCAAACAAAATATTCTTATGGAATTTCACACTTCTCCCTTAGGAGGGCACTCAGGATTTTTAAAAACTTACCACAGGGTTAAGAAGGAATTTTTTTGGGATGGCCTTAAATCGGATATTCAAAAGTTTGTGGTGGAATGTTTGGTTTGCCAACAAAATAAAGTTGAAACAATTAAGACCCCGGGTCTATTACAACCATTATCCACTCCAAGCCAACGTTGGGAGGAGGTTTCAATGGATTTTATCACAGGTACCCAGGTTTGAGGGAAAATGTGTCATCATGGTGGTAGTTGACAGACTTACCAAGTATGCACACTTTTGTGCATTATCACATCCATTTAAAGCCAGTACAACTTCTACTGCATTTATGGAAACAATTGAAAAGCTACATGGAAACCCAAAGATTATTGTAAGTGACAAAGATCCCATTTTCACTGGAAATTTTTGGATAGAATTATTTTCTTGTCTCGGTACTCAGTTAACTCATAGCTCATCTTATCATCCTTAATCTGATGGGAAAACTGAGATAGTAAACAAATGTTTGGAAGGATATCTTCGTTGCTTTGTATCTAATAAATAGACACAATGGTTCAAATGGTTGCCTCTGGCTGAATGGTGGTATAACACTTCCGTCCATGCAAAAACAAAAATGACCCCATTTATGGCACTTTATGGATATCAGCCACCATCCATCACGTCATATTTAAGAGAAAATTCTAAGGTTCAAGCAGTGGAACATCACATCGAGCATCAACAACAAGTCCTCCAACTATTAAAGGATAACCTTGTGTTGGCGCAGAATAGAATGAAACAACAGGCAAATCAACATCGCACCGAAAGAAGTTTTGATGTAGGTGATTGGGTATTCCTACGGCTACAACCATATAAACAAATGTCCCTCAAGCAAGCTAAGAAGGATAATAAATTATCACCAAAGTATTATGGTCCATACAAGGTGTTGCAAAAGATTGGTACTATGGAATACAAATTGGAGCTTCTTGCAGCTTCTCGAGTGCACCCAGTTTTCCATGTTTCATGTTTAAAGAAGGTTATAGGCGACAAGCTCCTAGTTCAAACAATATTACCAGAACTTGATGAGGAAGGAAAAATTATATTGGAACTGGAAGTAGTCACAAAAACAAGAACTTGACAGCTACGAAATTGATCAATTTCGGAGTATCTCATCAAGTGGAAGAACTTATCCGCTGAAGATTCCACATGGGAGGATGAGAATTTTATACACAAGCATCCAGATCTACTCAAGTGTTGAGGACAACACTTTTTTGAAGGAGAGGGGCATGTTAGGTCCCTATAATACTAGTGATTACCCCATTACTATTGTAGTTGTATCCCTTATTAATATTGTTGTGCCCCTATTGTCCCCATATTGTTATTACTATGCCCTATAGAATCCCTCTATTGTTATTTTTGTGCCTTTACATTATTATTGTTAGGTCAGCTGGGTTATATTGTGACTCCTTAGACTCCTATATATAGAAAGGAGGTTTTGTCATTTGAATAATCAAAGAATCATTCATTTGTGTAATGTAAAGGGGGTTGCCCCTTGAAGAGGCTAAATTCTAAGGCGTTGATCTATCTTTTCTATCTTTTTGTGATTTGGTTTCATAACATAAAACCATGAAGTCGACAAGATATTCCCAAGAATCTAAAGATACATAAACATATTCTAACACACCATTAGGTTTAATTACAGACCTATCTGCTAATTGCAACAATGTTGGTGTGTATTGAAGATTAGGAAGCCTTAGTGAATCCATGATTTGTTTACTCATTATGTTTATGGCTCCTCCTAGATTAATTAGTGTGTTTGGTATTTCAATTCCATTGATGTGAATTTTCACAACGGGGCTCCCTGAATCTAGATATTTTTGTATTGTTGCTTTCCCCATCATGATGTCTGTGATTTTCCCAACTAATTGAATTATTTTTATGTCTTTTATTTTTATTCCTGATCTTTGAGTACTGAATTCCTTGATTGTTTTTGCAAAAAATGGTATTTCTTTTATGGCTTGCAATAAAGGAATTTTTATACAAACATTTCTTAATTCATCTAGCATATCATAATCAAACAATGTGATTTGTTTTTCTACTCCATTAATTTTCAACCATTTAGGGAAAGGTGGTTTAATGGATACTGAGTGTTGTTCTATAATAGGAGTATCATAAAAAATTATAGGAACATTCTCTGTTTGGTTATTTTCTTTCCAAGGAAGAGAGATTTCTCCTTCTTCAGATTGATTTTTATCTTTTTGAAGATTTGTCCTTGCTTCCTGAATGACAATAGGGGGTTTTCTTTGTAATACTCTACCATATCTTAATTGAACATTATTTAGATCAAGTGGAGTTATTACATAGGTTTTAGGATTCAGAAGTGGTTGAGCAGGTAATTGATTTGGTTTTTGTGCAAATGCTAGGGAGAGATGTGGATTTTGATTTTAGATTTGAACTTGAGGTAATTGATTAGCTTGAGGAATTTGATTAGGTTGAGGGAATTGATTGGATTTAGGTAAGAATTGTGGTGGGAAATTAGGATAGGATGGTGAATATTGCTGATATTGAGAATAAGCCCCATAAGGAAATTGCCATCCATGATTCCAAGATTGTGATTGTTGCTGAGCCCAAGGCTGCCAAGATGGATTCCAATTACTTTGTGAAGACTGAGAAATTGTTGTGATTTAAAGCCTAGTGGTTGATTTGCTTGAGAAATCTGCTATGGTATTTTGGAAATAAAACAAAGAGGGTCTACTTGTTATGGTATTCCTTCATCATTAAATACAACCTTAAGACCTGGTAGAGAAGGAAATTATTTAGTATCATGGTTATCTGCACATATGGAACAAGTTTCTATGGTTTTTAAGTCTAAAGGACATTCTCTTAGAGCATGCTTCTTTCTACACCTAGGACAAAAGATGGATAATGCAACATTTTCAACCTTTTGCTTGTTTTGTATTTTAAGGGTGTCAATTTGTTCACTAAGACTCCTTAAAATATCTGTCTTAAAAGTATCAAGCAAGATTCCTGATTCTTCCGTATTGATTGACCCAACTGTAGACTTATTGATTCTTAATAAGAGAGGATCCCTAGGACTTTTTACAACTCGTGCTTCCCCCTTGAGATATGTACACATAGATCACAAATATCTACAAATGGTAATTGAGAAATACCTCCTTTTCCTATCAAGTTAAGGAGATCAATCCACTCATCTTTGATAGATTTGAGTAGGAGGGCTTTCAAAGTTTCCTCATCTAGACTATCCATTTTTTCCTTTTTAAGATTATAAGCAAATCTCTTGACTAAGTCTTCATGATTCTCATCTTCTTTCTGTGTCATTTTGAAGACTTCATCCCTAAAGTTGTGAGGCATACAATAGTCCCTATATTTTTATAAGAATGTTTCTTTCATTCGTGCCCATGTCCTTATAGTATTTGTTCCTAGACTCATGAACCATTTCAATGCTAAATTCTTTAAGGTAGCAGGGAACAATTTTAATTTTTGGGCATCATGTAGATAATCGTATGATTTGCATAATACTTCAAATTCAAAGATAAATGTCTCTAGGTCTTTACTTCTTTTTCCATGGAAATTATGGAGAATAGAAGGTGAAATATTCTTCATTGTGAGGGTTGTATCCTCATCAAAGATAGGAAATCCAAAAGGGTCTCGATCTCCTCCACCTACACCTCTTCCTCTGCCTCTATCTCCACCTCCTCCTCTACCTCTACCTCCTCCTCCAATCCTAGGTTGTTCACCACTGACATTGTGTACCTCTACTTATCCTTCTTCAACCATGATGGATTCTTCAGAACTAATGTAAGTATCTGGTTTTATGACAGGATCTTCTAATTTTTCTAGTTCCTCTATCAATGGATAATCAAGATGAATTTCTGGTTCCTCTTCTTCACTAGGAATTTCTAATTCTTCTCCTAGAATTTGTTCACCAGTGGAAGATAGAAAAACTACTCCTATAGTTGGGGATGTAGGATCTTCTTCTACTTCGATTATAGCCTCAGTAGATGAAGTAGGTGAAGTTATGGATTGGATTTCAGATCTTAAGACTTCAGGAAGTCTTTGTTGGCCTATGGATGGAATTCGAGTTTGAGTGGGTGGTGTGGAACTTCAAGGTCATGGTGGAGTGAGTGGAGTTTTGGGAATTAAGCTTCTTCCTTGTCCTACAAGTTTACCTCTAGAGCCTCTTTCCCTATGCATGTCATATTTTTATTCGATTTTGTTTTTAACTTCCATTTGCACTTCCCCGGTAATGGCACCAAAATGTTTAGTCAATTTAATGTTCTTAAATTGTAAGCATAAATTATCGACCAGGGTAGGTAAACTGATGAAGTGCAAGTGAATTGTATGTGCTAGAAGTCTTTTATGTCGTTAAGGTGATTATGTTATCGTTATCTAAGTTAATGTCAAACTCTAGAATTAATGTTGAGGTGATGTTATTATCTATACTAGGATGTTATTCCTAAGATTTTATTGTTAATTGATTATTCTAAATGTTATCTCTAGAATTAGTTCTGATTGAATTGAGTTTTTAGAATGATTGGATAATTATTTTAACTCTTTTCAATAGATGTGTTACGTTAATCTTCCTTTCAATTTATCAATTGTTTTTGGAATTTTATGCTGCAGCTAAACAAAGCTAACTATGAAAGCATGAAATGGCATAAAGAAAATCCTAATTGATCAACTTGGAAATAAAATATGCTTGAATTCAGAAGCTGAGAAAGATTGCCACTCTTATTTACTGCAACTTTAATTCAATGCAAAAAGCAAAACATAAATGAAATTACTGAGCTATGAAATCATTAAGCAGTGCTAGGAAAATGAATGAAACAAAATTATTGAGTTTATGCTAAGTATTAAGAAAATTAAATGAATGATTTAGAAATCAATCAAGTGAACCTAGTCGCGATATTCATTGAACTGCATCTTAAAAACATGAAAATAGGACATCCATGAATTAAATATGTGAAATAACAATTTATAAGGAAAATCTAATTACTGTGAAATAGAGACTTGATCTGCATGTAAGGGCCCTCGACGAGGCATTCAGTTGCCTTAGATCAAAAACACATAAAATTTATGAAATAAGAACTTTGCATTAAGTGAAAAAGAGTTTTAAGGATGCTCAAACTACATATTGTGGTGCACGCATTACACAAAGCTGCCAGTGTTTTTATAGAGTTCTTTTTAACAATACGAGAAATTTAAGCCTAGGACTTCACTATAGCCCTTATCAAAACTATATCATATCGCTTATTTGTCGATCTTCTATTGAAAAATCAAATCAATGAAATCTCTTAAAATTTAGACTCTATTCCAGCGTGCTGTCCTACTATTGACCGCCATGGTCGATTGTGTTATAGTGCAGATATCCTGGTGAATTCGCTCGAGTAAATAGGAAGAAATCCATGAGAGGATCATTCCCTATCTACCCATATACTCCTTTGTTGAGCTGGCGCACTCGAACCCTATGAATAATAGAAGTGGTCGCAGATCTGTGGATTAGTTGTAGAATCAAATCAATTCTATAGCTGCATGTAAACTTTAATAGAACAATAATGCATATTGACAAAATATGAAAAAGAGGACATATGAACATTTACCTTGTCAAAGCCCTGTGTTTTCTGCATTTATTTGGATGACAGCAGTAGGAAAAAGGAGGTAAATATGGACAAAAATGATGTCAAGATAAAGCAGTTCTGGGGCTCTACAGTAGCAATGAGTTCTTGCTCATTGATTAGGTCAAGCACATATTTAAGTGCTTCTAGGAAGTCAAAGAGTCAATGTATTTATTAAAGAACCTTATGAGTTTGTTACACTATGTAATAATATGTATTAGAGACATAAGAAGACCTCTAAGCAAATTCATAAGCCTCGTTCAAGCGTTGGCACCATCGAAAGAAGAAATTTGAATTATATAGATCAAGTCGTCTTCAAGTGTTCATGTTGGTGTTGGGTAGCGGATCCCCCCACAATACGTTTTTGGGGCTTGAAGCCTAGATTTTGGTCAAGTGTAATGCAAAAGCCCCGCGAAATGCGGGCGTGAAGCGTGAGAATTTAGGGTTATCCGCCCTAAGATAATGTAATTTAATGTAGAGTGTGTCAACCTACCCATGGTCCGCGGACCATGGGATTGTATAAATAGAGTGAGGCTCTAAGTCTAAAGTCAGTCTTGGTCTTAAGTCTTATATTCTTTTAGATGAGGAGTTCGCTCTGAGTCTGTAAGTCCGAGTCTTGGGTTGTAGTAGTAGGGAGAGGCTTTGCAACTGTGTTCATAGAGGCTTGGTAGAGTCCACAACTATGTGCGCGAACCCCTGCAGCTGAGTGCGCAGGGTGGATTTGGGATTGTACTTAGACAAAGAATTAATAAAAGATAAGTTGATTTTGGAATATTTTGTGTCTATGATTCTGTTATATTTATGTATCTCTTTACAATTTATGATTGTGCGCACTGGTTATAAATGTTGAATGATTAATGAAAATATTGGGCCACATAATTAAGTTAAGATCTATAATAAAAGCACAGTAAAGAATAAGGATCTAGACAACACCGCTTCACGCTCTTTATAGAGCTACGCATAAGCAGTTGCACAAGTCGCGAAGAACAGACGGCTGCGCAGACCAGTGCAAGTGCGCAGGATTGGGTCGCGAACTTCCCAGACTTCATCAAGACATCCCTAGGGTGCGGTAACATAGTTCCAACACCCTCCCATACTACCTCGGGTGAGACCTCAGTCCCCACACTACAGAATGTTGTCGAAAGGGCCGGTAGTTTCAGGATTTGTTTGGCTAAATCACTTCTAAACTTGGGTCAGGCCCCAACAAGCCAACAGTTGGCCTCAAGTTAGCCTAAAATAAGGAGACAGAGTCCTATATAAGGATCAATTCGACCTTATCAAAGTATTATCATATCATCTATGAAATTAACGAGAAAGAGGCTGAGTAAAGGGTATGAATAAGTCAAGGAAAGAGGTCTCCAAATGCAGCGAAGAAGGAAGTAAAGCGAGTTTTTGGAAACTGTTCTAGGGCTAATTGCAGTCACACATGCGAAGGAAATGAGACTATTCTTCTATCATATCAAGATCTCCTATTATAGTCATAAAGGAGAATTGTTTGGGCTAGAAAATAGTGCCTATAAGGCCTCTCATTCAAGCGAAAAAGAAGGCTACACAAGTGAAGGAAGAATAATGAATCTAAGATATTTTTTGTGAAGGTATCCCCTCACACGTGCAAAGAATTAGGGTTTTATTACTGCTGCTCTAAGTCTGCAATCTTCGTGAAGAAAGAAGGCCCAGTTAGGAGGTGAAAAGTTCATATTCTTAAGTTAGAAAGGCTCCATCTAAAGCGAAGGAAGAAAAAGGACAAGGATCACTCTAGGGCATACCATCCAGGGTTTCTACAGTTGGCGAAGAAGAAGAACAAAGTGTCGGAAGGAGGAAGACAAAGTGCCAGAAGAGGGAGGACGAAGTGTTGCAAGAGGAAGTGATCTTGAAAGGGCTTGACTTGTGCTTGGAGGATCTTCTTTTCAAGGGTCTAGGGTTTGGCATTGATCAATAGAAGCTTTAATAAGGAAATTTATGAAAGGGTTTTCCTCTCTAAGAGAGAGAGGTTTTTCCCTGGAAGAGAGCCACCATATTGTGTTCTTGTTTCTTGTGTTTTGGAAGTAGTTTGGTGAAGTAAACACACACTAATAATAATAATAAGAAGAAGAAGATCAAGCTAACAAATATAAATTGGAAAAGTGCTTCACAAATTGTTATCAAGTCTAGAAGAATCCTACTATACGTAACTGTCCTTGATTCTTCAACACCCTTAAGATGACAAATCGCGCGAGGGTGTGGGTAAGGTCGTTCACTAGCCCCTTCATAAATGTGATTAAACATGTCAACAATCCCTAGATGGGTCCTTAGCTGGCTCACACGTTGATCGGGGGAACATTACGTTTCACATTATTGAAATAAAAAAAATCATAAAACTAACTAAATTACAACGTTATTATTATTATTGTTATTCCATTTTATTGTGGAGATTCTCAATTTGTAAAAAGGCTTTATTACAATACCATGGATTATCAATATCATGGCTTATCAATACCACATTCCCAAAAATAGAAAGTTACTCCATGGATTATCAATACCATGGATTAATAATACCACATGTAGAGATATGAAGATGGTTTACACTTTTGGGCAAAATGCGGGGATGAAATTTCAAAATTTTCTTTTGTGCAATTAAAGCCCTCAAAATTCATATAAGCTTTGCGAATTTTGATTTGGAGTACAAAGATAATTTGTGGAGAATTATGTTGCTGTCCTAATGATATTTTTTGCAAAAAATATTAGTCATATAATCTATCAATTTTCCATTAAAATAATTTTGTTTCTTGCAATTTTTCACACATCTTAATAGGTATGCATGTGTTCGTGGACAATAACTTAGTTATGTGTGTTTATATATATATATATATATATATATATATATATATATATATATATATATATATATATATATATATATATATATATCTATATATATATATATATATATATATATATATATATATATATATATATATATATATAAATATATATATATTATTTTTTGAGCTTGGTGAATTAATATTTGAATTGCATTTTTCAAACACATGTTCATGTGTGAGTTCATTCTACTATTTAAATAAATTCACAAAGCAAGAGTACCATTTTGAGGAGGACTCATAAATGAAGATGATGCGATTTTTTGAATTTTTTTTGTTTTGTATATTTTATGTTATTGATTTTTCATTCAACCCCTTTGAAACTATCCAAAAAAATTTCAAGCATAAGGTTTAAAAGAAATTAGATGAAAAATATCATATGAATTTGAAAATGTCAAACTCATATGCCATTAGATAGAGGATTCCTTCATGAATCCAATGTGATCAACTCTGCCACTTAAGGAAAAATATAGCCTTAAGTTCGCCATGCCACAAGATGGTGTTGTAGAGAAATCCGTAGAATGGGAGAAAACACTATGTTTTTTATACCCTTAACAGCTTGATTAGGCACTTAAAAAGCTCGATCAAGCACTTTAGGTAGAATTTAAAATAACTCGACCAAGGGTTTAACAAACCCTTGATTTAGATTTTGACAGGGTTAAAGGAGGGCTCGATTGAGCTATAATTCCAATCATAAACTCCCCATCAACACCAACAACCAAATATTAATGGAATGGATTGAAATTGTTACGGAGCTAGGAGCTTGATCAAGATCTTGCTCGATCGAGGTCCTTCTACCACCAAAAAAATAAAACAGAACATAGTTGAATGTTCATTCATGGAAAAATAACACAAAACGTTTGTTCATGGAAAAATAACACAAAACATTTGTTCATGGAAAAATAACATAGAACACAAAAATTACGTAGAAATTGACCAAAAAAAAAGAGAAATTGAAGGATTTGTTCTCGAAAAGGGGCTCAAGTGCCAAACCAAGAGAAGCTCAAGAAATTGCTAGAGAAAGGATGAGGAAAAGACAAGCAAGATTGAGAGAATAACAACAATAACAAGATTATCCAATTCAGCCAATTTATGCAAATATAGGTAATTCTTTGTCTCAATTTTCATATTACCTGCTCCATATTGTATGCATCAAGAAATATGAATTAAAAATGGAAAAAATGGAGAATGAAACAATATAACCAAAATAAAATAAGAAATGAAAGTAATAACCATGTATTTAAAAATCACTTGGTGTGATTAATGGTTCATTGCAAATCGGAAACCACTTGAGAAGTGAGATTAATAGTCCAGTGCAAATTTTGAACCACCTAAGAATTGTAATGGTTAAGGGTAACCCACAAAAACTAAGGATGTGATTTAACCAAATAAAATCGTTACATTTCCATATTATTTACATGAATTACAATTCATGGCAATATTTACAAGAAGGATTAGCAAAAAGGGTTGTCACATAGGTGCTCCAAACCTAGAAACATTAGTTATATTGAAGCTTTTTATCCTTGTAGGAGTTAAAAGAGAGAAAACCTGTCAAGATCTAGAAGGATCAAGAGTATGCCTCCTTCCAATGTGCATGTGGAGAAGACATTCTTTGTTAAAAATCATAACAACATGAAATATTCGTGACAACCATCATCATAAAATAATGGTTCCTTGAATCTTAAATGACGATCCTTACCTTTTGAACAACTCATAAGTTTCTTCTTTCAATCCTCATGAAGGTTATGAGAATTTCTTCATTTGTTTTCAAAGATATACAAAGTGTAGTGTATATTCGTACTTGCACAAAAAGGAGTCTATTATTGCATATCACTAAAATGATCCATACAAGGCTCATGATTAATCAATATTATTCATATATTATAAGTGGAAAAGAAATATTCACATGCATGTATTGTTGATATGCTAAATGTTTACAATGCTAATCTCTTTAAACCATGGAAACCTAATGTTTATTTTTAGCTAGTTGCTTCTCAACATGTAGTCATGAAATATATTGCACATTATGCTTCAAAAGTAGAAAAGAGGTTATAAGTTGTCAATATATGATGAAAAGAATTGAAAACATAAAAGACATTGAATATCCTTCTTTGTGTGCATAAAAAAAATTCCTTGTAGAAATATAATGTTTTTTTAATCCTCTTACCCCTCCTTGTGACCTACTTGATTTTTGCACTAATTTACATGTACATTCTCCCCAAAAAAACACTCAAATCATTTGTGCCCCTCTTCACCACAAATGATAACAATGTACCCATTGGTGATAAGACCAAATCCTCTTCCTTGTTCTCTAAACCCACTAAAACCTCTATCTCAATTTCTTTTTGTTTCCTTAGTTTCATTGGGCTTCTCATACTTCTCATCCCGCACTTCAACTTTTTGTTTGGAATTGTGAAATTCTCTATAGTTATGATAAGTTCTTCCTTTAAGAAAGTTCTTCTTACTAGTGTTTTATGGTAGTTTTAGATACATGTTTAACTCTAAATAATATGGTGCTTCTAATGAAGATTTTTTGTTTTCCAACTAATTTCATCTTGAATAGTGATTTTCAAATATTAACATACTTAAAAACTAGTTGAATAGGTTCCTTCTCGTATGGAGTTTGTATTTATGTATTTGATGTTTTTTTAGTCATAAACATTATAATTATTTGTATGAATATCTAAAGATTTTTTTTTCTCTTTCATGAAATCAACTCGGCCCTTCAATTTGGGAATCACTAGCTTGATTTTTCAAGAATCTTCTATTCTCTCAATTTCAAAATATTCTCCATATCATTAAGTTAGTAATAATTCCCTCAATATGTATTTAGACTTCCTATATAAGAATAAAATTTAATTTCTATTAGTCTTTAGTTTGACAACCTTACAAATTATTATACAATATATTCTTCATCATTTTTTCTATCTTCATTCTCTTCTCATTTCTGAGCCGCTCTCTTTGGCTTCTTTAGGTTTTTATTTACCCTCCAATTCTTCTAATTTTATTCTTAAAAATTATTCTTTTTTATTCATTTTTCTCTATTTCCTTCTCTTCTCACAATCCCTTTTACTTGGCATTGGATTTTAATTGAAATGTTTGGTGAATGAGATATATGAAAAAAAATATAATACCATCCTTGTTGTAGGGATCACTTTTAGTTTAATATTTATATAGTCTTTTGAAGAAATGAAAAATTGTTGCTAAGAAGAACTAATTTTGAAAAAAGTCAAATGCTTCACTTGGTAAATGTGACTTGTTGTGAAACCAAACAAAGATTCAAACCTATTCACTAGTAAAATTTTGGGGTTATAGAACAATAGATCACCTTTATCACACACCCTTCAATCCTATGCCCAAATGGTTAAGTTTTTTCATTTCTTAAACATGTGTTGGGGGGAGAGTGAAGAGAGATTATTTCTTGTGGGACTAGATTACTTAGGAAATAGGTATATTGAAGTGTCTAAAACCCTAATCACTTTCATTCTAGTCAAATTCACACTTATTTTATTAGTACACAAAGCAGGTTCACTTGAGGTTTTATTTCATACCTTTTCATTGTCTACATGTTTTTTTAAAACCAAAATGAGTAGATTTTTTATATAAATATATCGTGCCCGTTTGCAAACAAAACCAGGATTTTACAAAGTTTTTTCAAGCCTTCAAAGGGCTAATGATATATCATTTGGTCTGCAAACATGCTATTTAAGCGATTTCTAATCTTCTCACAAAAAATCCCCATTCCAGAGCTTCTACAACTATACATTTGACAAAACTAAAGCATTAAATATTTACATTTACATTGTTTCGTTTAGAAACTATGAGAAAAACATATGAAAACTGAATATCCATTAGCGTTGGACTGTTAAGGTCCAAGCCAGTGGAGACTTCTTTGGTGCCTTTGTTCAGGTCCTACTTGGTAGAGTCCTCCTCATTTTCCTTATTGGTCTCATCCACTTTGAGCTTCAACTTCTCAATTTGTTGTCGCAGTGCATCAACTTCATCGTCCAGCTAACGAATATGTTCCCTCTTTTCTAGTTGTCTCTCTTGTATCGTCAGGTTCTCTTGTATTTGCTGATATATTTTGCGTTGCAATTTAGCTAGGCCTTCTCTTAACTCCAAGTGGTCATGCACACAATTGATGTAGGATGACCGATTTTTCCTACCTGCTAGAGAAATTCCCACCTGCGACCTCCCTGACCTCAACTTGTGACAACCCTAAGAGCTTGACCAGGAACAATCCTTTGCACTTTGCACAATTGAAACCATTTTATGACTACCTAGAATGTCCCAAAACTTTTTGTCACTCCCACTCAATTCTAGGATATACTTGATGCTTTCCACCTCATTGGCCTCCAACCAGGCCTTAGGGATCTGAACCAGGACACCCTCACAGACCCAGGGATTATAATCCTTCTCACAAATAGTTATTTTCAAACAGAGATCCCTCCACTAGTCGACTAATAGTTCTTCCCTGAGGTTCTGGACCCGAACCTCCTCCCAATTAAGCAAAATAACGACTCCCAACCCAGTAACAACACTCAAACCCTTAACATCACTCAAACCCACAACCCCCTGAAGCTTCCCACTTGAAATCTCAGGAACATCTAACTCCTTGAGTTTTAGCCCAACAACCTGTTGAAGCCTCGAAATTCGCTGCAACAACATTGGGGGATGACCACCCGGTCCAGACCTTAAAGAAACTCCTTTTTCATTTGGAATGGTGGTTCCGACTGGTTAAACTAGGTCCATTTACCTTTTCTCAATCTCTGAAATGACTTACAATATGACTTTCATCCACCAATGGAGAAGAGACATCAGATTATCCCTCTTGCTAATCAGGCAAGAAAGTGATCCTTAAGATGATCTGGGGCTCAACCAAGCCACAACTAAAGTTTTCCTCTTTGGGAAGAGGACTTCTAGAAATGTAGAATTAATCTAAATGCAAAATTATTCTAAAATGCAAGTAAAAGGAACTAAATCCTAATCCTATCTCAATTGAGGAGATATAGATCTAACACAACTGAGAGAAAGATATTTAAATGATTGGGATTTAAATATGTCTGGCTTATAATGAATATCAAGCTAATGGAGTAGTTCAATTAACTGACATTATGTATACCAAAACATATTCTATTCAAAGACCTCTTGACTGAAATAATCAACCAACAAAATTTAGGAAGTAGTTCACAAAATGATATTGATTGTTAAATCAGTAATTTGAATAATTACAAAATAATATGAGGAAATAGTTCACAACATATCATTATTTTTTAAATCAGTATTAAAAGACAAATTTCTGAGTAATAGTTACTTAGAAATCACAATTCAACCTGTAAGAGCAAAGATGAATAATAAAATATAAATGAGACAAATTACTCACACCGACAAAAGTGCACAAATATGAATAAAATGATACATTCCTGCCATCATAAAATGAAACTAGTATTTAAAACAATAGTATTAGAAATACCAATTTATTGAATCCAATTCTTTGGCTTTGGTATCCAACAATCCTTTACATTGCTCGAATTTTTGTTGTTACAACAAGAGTTGTAGAAGTGAAAACTCTTCCCATCATACATAATTTAAAATGCAAAAGAAAAATCCTCAATAATCCCCAGATCTGAGATTTTCTCTCCTCACACCTACAACTCTAAATTCCTATTACTAAGTGCTTTTATAATTTCAGAATTGTAGAGGAGAGAAGCCTTTATTACATTCTACAATCTGCTATTTATAATAGTTTCAAAAGCATTCTTAACAAGAAAGTTTGTTAAAGAAGAAATCTTCTCAATCAATTTTTTTATTGGCTCAAAATTCCATTTTTCAATTGGTGGAACATTCTCATTGATTGAGATCTTTTTCTCCTCATCTCTTCAACTATTTTCCTGCAAAAAGAAATCAAAACAAAATTAAAATTCAAAAATAAAATCACAATGCCAAATTTGAAATTAAAACAAATCTAATCAAATTCAATTAAATAAATAATTGAAAAAAAATCTGAGCTTCATATTGATGCCCGTGATGATTTAATTAGCCAAGGAGATTATTGACAAATGAGTCTGCACTCAGAAGAAGTCGTGGGAAAATAAGAATGCAGAAAATAAAACTTAGAAAATTGATTTTGTTAAAAATTCGGAGCCTGATCTTCTGCTGGATTTTAGACTTAATAAATGATCAAATATGGAAATGAAACTACTTCAAAAATATTCTCCACAATTTTATCTTTCCAATGAGCCATCCTGGGCCTCATTTGGTCAAGTAAAACTCCATTTATGAGCTTCTGAAGTTGGTATATTAAAATTGTCAGAATTCTGGAATTTCTGTTGTGTGGGCTAAAAATCAGAATTTTTTGATTAAATTCGATTTCTAAATTAGATTGCTGTAATTAATTAATTAATAACAATTAATTATAACTGCATTATTAATTCTTAGTAACTATTTAATTAACAAAATTAATTAAAAATTTTAATTTAATGATTAATTAAAATAGTATTATATTAATATTATAATTAAAATATATAAAAATTATGATTAATATACAATGTTATGATATTAATATAATATTATATTAATTTATTCATTTTTTAAAATTACAAATTAATAGGTTCACGTATTTGTAGGAATTTACAGGGTAAGTTCCTTAGATAGAACACCAAAGGGCACTGCTCACATACAGATCACAAAGCAATACACCAGTATTCTTGACGTGGTTAAAAACCTCAAAGAGCAAAACAGCTGATGACCTGAGCCAATGCTGCCACTTCATGCAATTTATTAATAAAAGAAATAGAATTTACATAAGCTTCTATCATGAATGGTCACCCTACAAATGACCCTCCATGCTCTTTAAATAGAGATCATGGACCAATCGGGTGTTAAGCGATGGATCAAGTGTTAGTAATACCAAGGAGAGATTGAATCGTTGGATCACTTCATGTCTAGAACATATCGTGACCATCGAATTGTAAGTTACAAAAGTACATAGTAAAGAAGCACACTTTACCTAACTCTACACTAGACCAAGTTATACTTAACTATTTCCTATGTGTCGAAATATCCTAACATCCCCCCTTAAGAAAAACTTGGGATAGGATTGAAGGATGTACAAATATGACACAATAGGAGAAGGAAGGAGGCATTAGAGCCTATCCCGCCTTAGTGAAAACTTCTTGAACTCCAACGATAAATCTAATTTTAGTAAACTTTGCCTCTGTGAGAGCCTTTGTAAAGATGTCTGCAACTTGATCATCGGTTGAAAAATATTGCACTTCAAGAACATGGTCATGAATGAGCTTTCCAATGAAGTGCAAGTGTAGTTCAATGTGTTTGCTGCGCTGATGTTGGACTGGATCTTTGCATAGTTGAATGGCACTTTGATTATCACACCAAAGTGTAGTCGGATGCTGTTGCTGAAAGCCAATCTCTAACAGGATATGACGAAGCCATAGGGCTTCCTTACTAGCTTCTACAACACCACGATAATCTTCTTCTACTGAAGAAGTAGAAGAAATGACATTTTGTTTCTTGCAAGCCCATGTAATAGGTCCAAAACCAAGAGTAAAGACATAACCTGCAGTAGACTTCTGATCATGAGGGTCACCAGCCCAATCAGAATTAGTGAAACCAATCAATAGAGGAGATGCTTCTGCACTGTAATGAATCCCAAACTGAACTGTACCTTGAACATAACAAAGTATTCTTTTAGCTTCTTTATAATGACTTTCATGTGGGTTTTGCGTAAACCGAGCAATAAGGCCAACAACAAAGGAAAGGTCAGGACGAGTATGGGTCAGATACAAAAGTTTTCCTACAAGCTGACGGTATAAGGTAGTATCAACTTCAGGGGAAGTACAAGTGACTTAAATTTTGGCTTTAGACTGAAAGGGAGAAGGGGTTGGCTTACAATCTTCCATGTGAAAATGGCATAGAAGATCACAAACATACTTGGACTGGGAAAGGGAAATACCTTCCTTGGATTGCAAGACTTGAAGACCAAGAAAATAATGCAGGTGTCCTAAGTCTGTCATTTCAAACTTCTTTTTAATGCTGAACTTCACATGGTTTATAAGGTTGGGATCACTACCAGTAAGGATAATATCATCAACATAAAGAACAAGAATGATAAGATAGTTACCCACTTTCTTGGTGTAGACAATATTGTTAGAATGACACCTAGAAAATCGAGTACCTAGAAGAAAGCTATCCATTTTGGCATACCAAGCCCGAAAGGCTTGCTTGAGACCATAAAGGGATTTATTAAGCAGACATACAAGGTTGGAGTCTGTTTGTATAAAGCCAGGAGGTTGTTCCATATAGATTTCTTCATGCAAGTCCCCATGCAAAAAGGCAGATTTAGCATCCATCTGATGGACTTCCCATTTGAAAGAGGCAGCAAGGGAAAGAACAAGGCAGATAGAGTTCATTTTGGCAACAGGGGAGAAGGTTTCAGTATAGTTAATGCCTTCAACTTGTGAAAAACCCTTAGCAACAAGACGAGCTTTATGTTTATCAACTTTTCCATCTGGTCCATCCTTGGTTCTATAAACCCATTTACATCTAACAAGTTTTCATCCTTTTGGAAGAGGAACAAGATCCCATGTATCATTTGCCACTAATGAACAATATTCTTCATTCATAGCTGCATCCCAATCTAGATGGCTCGAAGCTTCTGAAAAGGTGTGAGGATCATAATTTGCTGAATCTTGAGCCAATAAAGAAGAGGCTTTATCGAACTTAGAACGTGTACATCGTTGATTTGTAGGATCACTTGTATGAGCACCTGTTGCATCCCGGGTAGCACAGACCCATTTTGGAAGCTGAGGAGATGAAGGAGGATATTGAGAAGGTGGGGGAGGATTGTCATCCTCACTGTCATCATCTTAAAAAGAAATATTTTCAGAAGTAGAAGGGATAGAGAGAGGTGGCACATCCACCAAACTAGGCTCATAAGCCAATATATTTTCAGCAAACTTTACATCTCTTCTAATGATAACATTTTTGGACTTAAGTGGAATAAGTTTATAACCTTTGACATCTTTAGAATATCCAACAAAAACACATTTTTCACTCTTAGGTTCTAAAACTTTATGTTTCTCATCTAGAATATGGGCCCATGCTTCACTTCAAAAAAAACGAAAGTGACTTACATCTGGTTTAATTTAGCTCCATGCTTCTTTTGGAGTGATATTATTTTAAACCTTAGTATGAGTGCGACTTACTATGTAATTTGCACAGTTAATTGCTTCTGCCCAAAAATTAAGACTAAGTCCTTTAGATTGAAGCATACAATTAGCCATTTCCTTTAAGGTGTGATTCTTCCTTTTAGCTACACCATTTTGTTGTGTAGTATATGGAACAATATGTTGCATTTGAATGCCATGCTCAGTGTAAAAATTGATGAATTTTTTGTTAACATATTATCCGCTATTATCAGATCTTAGCTTAAGAATTTGATGTCCAGATTGTTTCTGAACAAAGGCCTTAAAGGCCAAGAACATGTTAAATACTTCACTCTTGAGTTTTAAGAAGTATACCCAAGTGCGTTTGGAGAAATCATCAATGAAAGTTAAGAAATACTTGTAGCCAGAGAATGAAACAATTGGAAGTGGACCACATAAATCACTATGCACAACTGTAAAGGGGTTGAGGCGTGCCAAGAGGCACATTTTTCAAAACTATCTCGATGATGTTTTCTGAGTACACATCTAGAACAAACACCATCTCTGCAAGATACCATAGGAAGACCTGTCACCATATTTTATTTACATAGATTTTGAAGGGAGCGATAGTTTAAGTGACCAAATCGCTCATGCCAAAGCTTGCTCACTTCATCATTATGAGCAACAAATACCGAGGGAAGAGTTGATGACGCAAAGTTGTTAAACTTATACAACCTTATAGAATCATCAGTAGTGTGAGTAGCTAAAATCTGTCTAGGATCTCTTAGGTCCTTAATTACAACATCGTGAGGTGAAAATTCAACGGATTTACCTTCACCTGAATGATTTATTTGATATACAGATAGAAGGTTGAAGGATAAGGTTGGAACACATAATACATCATTAAATTGACCATTGTCTAGATGAACAGTTCTAGTCCCTACAACACTAAGAGATCTATCATCACCAACATATATATTTTTGGTGTTACAATCATTTAAAGAAGAAAACATGGCTTTGTTTTTTGCCATGTGATAAGAAGCTCCAGAATCAATTAGCCACTCATGAGAATGAGAAGAAAAAGATACATTTAGTGCATAACCAGACTGAGATGCTTGACAACCACATGTAGAAAGTGCTATTCTTGAAGATGAAGTTGAAGTTGAAGAGTGCTCCAAATGGATGTTATGCTTCTTCATTGCTGCTTCCAAGGCTTCCATCTTCTTAAAGCATTTAGATTCTAAGTGGCCATCTCGATTACAAATGTTGCAATGTCTATCAGTCTTCTTCCCATTGTTTTTATTTGCCTTATCATTTTGTTGAATTGATTTTTCATTTTGAGACTGAAATTGCTTAGGACCCTTGTTTGGTTTAGGACCATTCCTTTTAGGATACTGCTTCATAGGATTCTTTGAATTTCGTTGTTGCTGGGCGGCTAAGGATTTCTTAGAAGAGTTTCCAAGATTAGGAAGACCAAGATGTAAGAGTTTTTATTTGTTCTCTTATTAAAGAATCACAAAAGACATTAAAAGAGGGGGACTTGTAGTCTTGTCCTTGAGAAATAAAGGCTTCTCTAGTAGAATGGAAGGTGGAAACAAACACAAAGTAGGCTGGTCCCAACTTAGTAAGAATGGAATAGATAAGGCTACCATATTCTTTCTTTTCCTTAAAACCTTACAAGAGAAGTCTAAGGGTCTTGAAATTTGACAAAAAATCTTCAATGGAAGAAAAATTATTGGGGTCCAACGTAAGCAACTCATTTTCGAGTTGATGGGTTCTAATTTCATTTTTAATTCCAAAAAATTTAGTGAGCTGTTTCATTGCTTCATTAGGGGTATCAAGTTCTACGATATGGAATCTAAGGTATGGAGAAATAGACATCCCTATTAACACACATGCTTGATTTTGCTTATTTTCCCATTTGGCTGCCTTATTTTAATCTTTAGGTTTAGTTTCTTAACTTGAGGCTATACTGTAAGGACCTTTACTTCTAAGTAAATCCATAATGTAGGACCACCATTGGAAGTAGTTGGTGTTGCCAAGAATAACTTGGCATGGACTTTCCATTATAACATAAACTGAAGCTTTAGATGCTGAAACTAAGTGTTCTAATGGAAATATCTCGAAAAATTAGGCTGTTTAAAAAAAAACAGCTTTGAAAACGACTTCCGGATGAGGAAGTTATGGATTTTTGAAGAAAATTTGTTGAAGATGCTGACGAAGTGCGTGAATGTGCGTGAATTGATATTTCATTTTGAGACTGAAATTGTTTAGGACCCTTGTTTGGTTTAGGACCATTCCTTTTAGGATACTGCTTCTTAGGATTCTTTGAATTTGGTTGTTGCTGGGTGGCTAAGGATTTCTTAGAAGAGTTTCCAAGATTAAGAAGACCAAGATGTAAGAGTTTTTATTTGTTCTCTTATTAAAGAATCACAAAAGACATTAAAAGAGGGGGACTTGTAGTCTTGTCCTTGAGAAATAAAGGCTTCTCTAGTAGAATGGAAGGTGGAAACAAACACAAAGTAGGCTGGTCCCAACTTAGTAAGAATGGAATAGATAAGGCTACTATTTTCTTTATTTTCCTTAACACCTTCCAAGAGTAGTCTAAGGGTCTTGAATTTTGACAAAAAATCTTCAATGGAAGAAAAATTATTGGGGTCCAACGTAAGCAATTCATTTTCAAGTTGATGGGCTCTAATTTCATTTTTAATTCCAAAAACGTGAGCTGTTTCATTGCTTCATTAGGGGTATCAAGTTCTGCGATATGGAATCTAAGGTATGGAGAAATAGACATCCCTATCAACCCACGTGCTTGATCTTGCCTATTTTCCCATTTGGCCACCTTATCTTAATATTTAGATTTAGTTTCTTAACTGGAAGCTATTCTATAAGGACCTTTACGTCTAAGGAAATCCATAATGTAGGACCAACATTGGAAGTAGTTGGTGTTGCCAAGAATAATTTGGCATGGACTTTCCATTATAACATAAACTGAAGCTTTAGATGCTGAAACCAAGTGTTCCAATGGAAATATCTCGAAAAAGTAGGCTGATTAAAAAAAAATAGCTTTGAAAATGACTTACGGATGAAGACGTTATGGATTTTTGAAGAAAAGTTGTTGAAGATGCCGACAAAGTGCGTGAATGTGCGGAAGTGAATGATAATGTTATATTTAAACCCCTTCGTCACCCCACCCCCCTTCCAAACTTAATCTAATTAGATCACTTAAAAAAATATTTTATGTCACCCACTTTTATAAATAAGTGAAAGTCACTTTTACAATGGTACTTTAAGAGCTACTCACTAAATTATAACTTAAATAAAAGATAAAGAGACTTTAGAATTATAAGTGACTCACTTTTTATAATGGATGAAAACACTTTTACATAAAGTAACTTTAAAACATAAGTCACATGTGCTTTTTGAAAAAGTAACTCAACAAGAAGAAAGACTTGAACCCAAGGCCTCTATTCTCTTAAAGTAACTTTGGACCAAGTGAGCTAGTTTAAAAGGTTAGTAATTTTTGGAAAAGAGGAAGGGGGTTTTGTTCTTTTGTTTTTTTTTTTTGTTTTTTTTTGAAGCTTTGGGGTTCGTGCTTATTTGAAAAAGCTCTTTTTGCCTACAAAACAAAAAACCACACAACCCAACACGGACATGTAAAAAAAACCAAACCTTATGGCTTGAAGTTAGTTTTCGCGAGAAACTAAATATTTTTCTCAATGTTTTTGATTTTCCAAGATCACACTAAGGTGCGACGGAAAAGAGCATAAGCATCAAAAAAATTCTTCCTTTCTGTTTCTAATTTGCCCAGATTGCACAGAGTTGTGGGGCAAAGAGCATACACAGAAATGAAAGGTATAGATCCCGTAATAAAAGCTAGAGAGCTAAATAAACCAAAATAAATAGAGAGATGAATAACTAAAACTACAAATAAAGACTGTACACCTCCAGATCTTAAAAATGACATAGCTAGGGCTACCAGAAACCTTTTCGCATGAAACGAAAGGGGTTCCTCACTGGAATAGATGCTCCTACCACAATAGAGTAGTACTCTTTTCTCAAAAGCAGTAAAAAACAGTATATCTAGGAAATGACAATCAAATGTAGTTGTACTGGCTTCGGATTTGGATCACCAATGGATGTGACCCTCAAATAGCTCTGATACCATGTAGGAATTTACAGGGTAAGTTCCTCAAATAGAAAACCAAAGGACACTACTCACAAACAAATCACATATCAATACACCAGTATTCTTGACGTGGTTAAACAATCAAAGAGGGAAACAGCCCATGACCTGAGCCAATGTGACCACTTTAGGCAATTTATTAATAAAAGAAATAAAATTTACATAAGCTTCTCTCATGAACGGTCACCCAACAAATGACCCTCCATGCTCTTTAAATAGAGATCATGAACCAATCGAGTGTCAAGCCACGAATCAAATGTCAGTAATACCGAGGAGAGAATGGACTGTCAGATCACGTCATGTTTAGAACATATTATCATAATATTATAAGTTTCATATCAACTCCATGATTTTCATAAATATTTCAGAATTAAGACCAAATCCAAGATAATGAAATATAGATGTGTATATGGGGAGGTCTTGAATTTCATACATTAAATATAGAGAGATATATCTAAAACTCAAATAGAAGAGAAATAAAAATGATTTAACCATGTTGCAAATTTCTTATTAGTTGCTTCATTACCATAATGATCACCCAAGAGTGCCTTAAAATATTTTGTACAAAGCAACGCCTTATTGGATGTTTCACATCGTAAGTTTTCTTTCCTATGCATAAATTTCAATCTGCGATTTTTACCTTTGCCGATATGAGATTGAGTAATATATGATAGTTAATCGACAATGGCAGAGAGACATATATCAAGAGTTTATTGCATTGGTGAATCTTAGGGCAAGGCTTCATTTGAGTTTTGCGATGCGATATATTTGTTGCGATATGGAAACACACGATGGGAAATTGCGATGAATGATGTGACTCATTGGTGGGACCGACTTTGGGTTTTAAAAGAAATTGGCGATCGACAGATTTAAGTACAAGATGTAGCATTGTTGATACGCAGATGTGACGCAAGCCTGGAGCTTGCCATACCCAGGATCTTCAAAAAAACCATGCATAAAAATTCATACTCAGCATTTACCCAAATCAAAACATCAATCACTGGAAAATTCATCATTTTCCCATTTCAACATGCGTAAGTTTTCCATTATATGGTTTTATGGTTGTAAAACCATGACCATGAAACCATCCTCTCAAAAAAACAAAAACCCATTGATTAAATCCCAACCACAGCTTGGAATCAAACTCAATTCATAAACTCAAATACTTTCCATCTAAAACAATTCCAAGACAACAAAGTTTTTCAATTCTCTATACACATGCATCATCCTCTATTCACTCAATCATACTTTCATGTTTTTAATGCCAGAGTTTAAAATCAAACTCAATAAAAAGACGCCGCCCTGCTACCATTTCAATCTCACATGAAAACCTTACAACCCAAATCCAAATCTTGAAACTCTTCGGACATTCCCATAAACAATTTCAAAGTATATTGGTCGGACTCATTTAAAGAGTGCACCTTACGTTTAGACTCCGATGATTAATCCTCATATGTCTGCCACTAATCTATTTAGTTCAAATAGCTCTAAGTTTTCATTAACAAACAGCTTGAAGTTTACCATTTCAACAATCTTACTCATTCTAGACTGCGCCCTTCAGATTCTAGATTTTAACAATCGAACTATTCGACTTCTGAAATTGATCTGTTTCAAAAGTCCATTGTCATAAAACATACCTGCTGTCATCATGGCATAAGTTTGCATCTGCGTTTCCTCCAAGCTAACTACAATACGCACTCTTTACAGATCAGTCATTTGCGACCAAATTCAACACATCTCCAGGCTACACGTGGACTTCAATGCATCCTCATTCAAGATTCACTTCCAAATACATAATTTCTTCAACACTGCCTCACAATGGATCCTTCATTCCAGTTGTAGAACGTCCGGCAAAAACAAAACCTGTTTCAACTGACATGATTAAACCAGAACTCTACATTGACTATCAATGTAATTTCATGCGGCTTTATAACTACTGTGCGCCCTCACTATTGATCAAAACAGAAAAGCAATCGATTTAACTCATATCGAATTGCCAATTCGAATTGAAACGCCTTACAGATACCCTGACAGTTCAATGGTATCGTCTTCAACGCTTACAGTGTCAGATCTTCAACAACGCCATACTCCAGCAATCTGCTTCTTCAACCAAACACAATCATTATTAATGGCAAGTCATCATTCACAATTTAATTCTTATTTTGCAGGCCGAATACCAGAAATCATTAACGCATTCCTGAACAACGAATCTCCAGTGCTTAACGCTTTATACACTGCATTATTAACTCAACGCTTTCTGCACTACATTATCAACGCTGTCCATACACGTACTAACATGTTTTCCCAAAACATACCCATTCTGAGTATCGATTTAACTTGGTTGCAGTTCGGCTATCTGCAAAATAGATCGACTTCCCAATTTCTTTAACACAACATTTCAATCGGTCATTGCCAATGTCCAATTACAGAATTTTGCAGAAACCTTGCGCCCTACTTCATAGAATGTCTATTAAATTTTGCAATTGAAACCAATTTCAGTTTTCCCAAATGTAAATTCATTCAATTCTATGAACACGGTTTCATAATGCGCCCTTATAAATCGACATTAAAATATAAGAACTATAATGCTGGCTAATGTCGATTCTTTACTTATGTGCAGAGATTGTCTATAAAATTTGTCAAATGACTGAATTTAAGATTCTAACTCATTATACCAAATTGACTAGAAATACAAAACTCACACAAAATTTCAGAACAATTCCTTATTGTATAAACAAATTCAAATCAATTTCAAAACCCTTTATACATGGCTAGATATTCAACATTTGGCCCTTACAAATTTACCAAAGGCTTACAGCCTTGGTTGTTCCAAACTAGCTCTCTACTCCTCTCACTATTCTCTATTGTCTTTTCTCTCAAAAAGCCCTCCTATTTATACAATTTAAAAAAAATCATTAAATTAAATGCTCAATCCCTTAAAATCCTCAACAAACCCCTAAATCTCTCAACATCCCTAAAGGATAGGTTTTTATCCCTAAAATCCTTCAATTTATTAAATTTCCTCATATCCTTTTATTAATAAAAAGATATTTACATAAATCCTCACCTTCTCCTATCTAATTCAAATTAATTAATAAAATATTAAAAATCATCACACCCCATATTTACAAATTAATATTATCACACCCCATATTTACAAATGGAGAAAAAGGTCTTGATGCTCCTGCATCAGACTCCCCATGTAAGAAAATTCATGACCACCTGGTCATAAGTCTGGATATCTCGTCTTGGATCCCAAATTTTATTTTGTAATCCTTCCGTGCTTGTTGATTGCTTCATTGCTGTTGTCATCTGCTGTTGTCTTCCAGGTTTCCATATTTTGTGCTGTAGTGCTCCACTTGCTCTGCTCTTGCAATCTTTCATTGTCATTCTCTTGTTGTCGCTCCTTTTCTTTCTTTCGGCTGTCTTTTTCTGGGATGTTTTTATCATTAACCTCCTTATCAACTCAATTTCTCTGTCCAGTATGTCCTCTGTCTGCTGATTGTTTCCATCCCTTGGTTGCTGAATTCTCATTCTTGCTTGCTCTTCACTTGTTTTGATCACCTTTTCTGCTGCTACTATAAATGTTGTATCACATGTTGCTCTAGCTGTCACTATGAATGTTGCGGCCTCCCAAACTTCCTTTCCCTCTGCAACATTCCTTTGCTCGTCACCTGCAATTTCATCTTGATTATCATTTATGACAACTGCTTTGTCATCCTTCATCAACAATCTATCCTGGACATTCATCCTCTGTTCTTCCAATTTCCTCCTTTGAAAGTCCATTTCTCTATATAACTCAATGATTTTACTTGGAGTGGACTTTGGAAATTTTACACGATCTTCTATTTCCTCACATGGTATTTCTTCTGCTAAATCTTCCTTAACATCCTTCAGTAGATGTTCTTCTTCTTCTTCCAAACCTGCAATCACACACAAATCATTAGTTTTAAAATCACAAGACCTTACGGTCTTGTTTAAGGCTTCAGTCATCAAATCTTTCGACTGCTTCGAATCATTCATATGATTCAACTCCTCTATCTCTTCATCACTTTCAAAAAGTAATGGTCCACTCTCTGGGTAACATATAGAAACTTCAACATCTTCTTCAACATCTTCCTTTTGCTGTAGCTCAACTGTTTCGAGCTTCTCTTTCTTATGTCTGGCATCTATAACCTGTTCAAGTTCCCTTAGTTCCTTTATCAACTGCAAATTTACCTGATGATTCCACTTCTCTTGTAGTCTCTGCCACCTCAGCTTCTTTCTCATGACATAACCACGCTTCTGGTCTTCCTCATTTCTTTGCAACATCTCCATTAACACCTCAAGCTGAACTGCTATCTCAGCCTTCTCCCTTTCATATTCCTCTTTGCTTAACTTTCTCTGTATGCCAATTGCCTTGGCATCCTTCTCCTTTTGTCCTCTGCTGTGGTTGATTTTAGAACCTCTATTATGACTGTCACTAGTCATCTTCCTTTCCATCTCTATGAGTCCCTCACTCACTTTACTATGAGTTGCACTAAAGCCTCTTCAGTAGCAAGTCCTGTCCTGCCGCCACTTACCTCACCAAGCTCTTCTCACTCAGTCTTTTGGCAAGCAATTGGTTCTATCTCTGGAACCTCCTTTGAGCACTTCTCTTTGCTCTTCCTGGCTTCAACTCATCTGCGTGTTCACAACTGTCTTCCTTCATCTGTTAGCAATTGCCTTTTGGGAGTTGCAATAATACTGCAAAGACTACAATATTCAAATCTTCAAAAAACATATCATCTTACCTCCAAGATCTCGTCTGATCTTGTCCTTCCATTTGCCTGTACTTCAATTACCTTCAGAATCTCACCACTCCTGCAAATCTGTTACAACAATCTTTATGCTTCCTCTGTCAATCAGATTTAAAATCTGATTCTCTCTTCCAATCTTCTGGAAACTTCAGCTGTCGGCAACAATTCCCTCTTTGCTAAGTTTCTTCTTTGCTGCAACCATCAATTCTCATTCCATTTCTTGTCAGTAAAATTCAAATCAAAATTAACCAAACACAATACCTGCATGATCTTTCATTCCTTCAGCTGTATTATGGTTGCTTGACTTTCAATTAGAATCTGATCTTCTTTACCTGTATTCTGTTTACTTGCAATTGTATATGCTGCATATCAGATTTAAAATCTGATCTTCATCATTCATCACACATTCAGAAATATATTCCAGTTCAACAAACCTTCTGACTTCAAACAAACATTCCTCATTTCAAAAGAGCCAAGCTCTGATACCAAAAATGACGCAAGCCTGGAGCTTGCCATACCCAGGATCTTCAAAAAACCATGCATAAAAATGCATACTCAGCATTTACCCAAATCAAAACATCAATCACTGGCAAATTCATCATTTTCCCATTTCAACATGCGGAAGTTTTCCATTATATGGTTTTATGGTTGTAAAACCATGACCATGAAACCATCCTCTCAAAAAAACAAAAACCCATTGATTAAATCCCAACCACAGCTTGGAATCAAACTCAATTCATAAACTCAAATACTTTCCATCTAAAACAATTCCAAGACAACAAAGTTTTTCAATTCTCTATACACATGCATCATCCTCTATTCACTCAATCATACTTTCATGTTTTTAATGCCAGAGTTTAAAATCAAACTCAATAAAAAGATGCCGCCCTGCTACCATTTCAATCTCACATGAAAACCTTACAACCCAAATCCAAATCTTGAAACTCTTCGGACATTCCCATAAACAATTTCAAAGTATATTGGCCGGACTCATTTAAAGAGTGCACCTTACCTTTAGACTCCGATGATTAATCCTCATATGTCTGCCACTAATCTATTTAGTTCAAACAGCTCTAAGTTTTCATTAACAAACAGCTTGAAGTTTACCATTTCAACAATATTACTCATTCTAGACTGCGCCCTTCAGATTCCAGATTTTAACAATCGAACTATTTGACTTCTGAAATTGATCTGTTTCAAAAGTCCATTGTCATAAAACATACCTGCTGTCATCATGGCATAAGTTTGCATCTGCGTTTCCTCCAAGCTAACTACAATACGCACTCTTTACAGATCAGTCATTTGCGTCCAAATTCAACACATCTCCAGGCTACACGTGGACTTCAACGCATCCTCATTCAAGATTCACTTCCAAATACATAATTTCTTCAACACTGCCTCACAATGGATCCTTCATTTCAGTTGTAGAACGTCCGGCAAAAACAAAACCTGTTTCAATTGACATGATTAAACCAGAACTCTGCATTGACTATCAATGTAATTTCATGCGGCTTTATAACTACCATGCGCCCTCACTATCGATCAAAACAGAAAAGCAATCGATTTAACTCATATCGAATTGCCAATTCGAATTGAAACGCCTTACAGATACCCTGACAGTTCAATGGTATCGTCTTCAACGCTTACAGTGTCAGATCTTCAACAACGCCATACTCCAGCAATCTGCTTCTTCAACCAAACACAATCATTATTAATGGCAAGTCATCATTCACAATTTAATGCTTATTTTGCAGGCCAAATACCAGAAATCATTAACGCATTCCTGAACAACGAATCTCCAGTGCTTAACGCTTTCTACACTGCATTATTAACTCAATGCTGTCCATTATTAACTCAACGCTTTCTGCACTGCATTATCAACGCTGTCCATACACGTACTAACATGTTTACCCAACACATACCCATTCTTAGTATCAATTTAACTTGGTTGCAGTTCGGCTATCTGCAAAATAGATCGACTTCCCAATTTCTTTAACACAGCATTTCAATCGGTCATTGCCAATGTCCAATTACAGAATTTTGCAGAAACCTTGCGCCCTACTTCATACAATGTCTATTAAATTTTGCAATTGAAACCAATTTCAGTTTTCCCAAATGTAAATTCGTTCAATTCTATGAACACGGTTTCATAATGCGCCGTTATAAATCGACATTAAAATATAAGAACTATAATGCTGGCTAATGTCGATTCTTTACTTATGTGCAAAGATTGTCTATAAAATTTGTCAAATGACTGAATTTAAGATTCTAACTCATTATACCAAATTGACCAGAAATACAAAACTCACACAAAATTTCAGAACAATTCCTTATTGTATAAACAAATTCAAATCAATTTCAAAACCCTTTATACATGGCTAGATATTAAACATTTGGCCCTTACAAATTTACCAAAGGCTTACAGCCTTGGTTGTTCCAAACCAGCTCTCTACTCCTCTCACTATTCTCTATTGTCTTTTCTCTCAAAAAGCCCTCCTATTTATACAATTTAAAAAAAATCATTAAATTAAATGCTCAATCCCTTAAAATCCTCAACAAACCCGTAAATCTCTCAACATCCCTAAAGGATAGGTTTTTATCCCTAAAATCCTTCAATTTATTAAATTTCCTCATATCCTTTTATTAATAAAAAGATATTTACATAAATCCTCACCTTCTCCTATCTAATTCAAATTAATTAATAAAATATTAAAAATCATCACACCCCATATTTACAAATTAATATTATCACACCCCATATTTACAAATGGAGAAAAAGGTCTTGATGCTCCTGCATCAAGATGTACGATGAAGAATGGACTCGATGAGGTGGACCCTTGTTGTAAATGTTGTTTTCAACAATGTTTTCATTGCTACCATACATAGGTAGACTCTATAGGTAGTTGAGGTTATCTTTTGTTTGTTATAAGAGGTAATTCAAGAATATCTTTATCTGGTTAGGGAATTGTTTGGCATGGTTTTTTCTCCTACTGATAACTCTTATGTTGCATTGTAATTTTATTTTTTTAGTGATAGCTCCTTCTATTAAATCTCCAAGCACACTTTTTCACCCGTGGAAATATCCACTTATTTCAGGATGAATGAGATGGAGACTAGGCATTTTGAGAGGAATCTTATTTTTGTAGATGAGAGGTGTTCTGTGAGGTGAGAGGAGTTCTGTGACATATATTAAAGGATGAACTATACCATTTTGTGACACCAATCATCTCCATGCCACAATAATGGATCTCTATTGTACCGAGGGAGAAATGATAAAGTATTCCACTGTAAAGAATTGGTATGTTGGGGATGAGGAATGAAAATGTGGGATTTATAATTTTATTACGAAAATAGGTTTTGCGATAGAGACAAATCAAGGATTTCATGGCCTGAGTAGAGACTAGTTCAACAAGCACCTGGAAATACTCAAGCATTGTTTTGAAAGGCGATGATGCAATTGGAAAGTTCTATTATGTGAAAACTAACTATCAATAGGGGGGACAAAGATGATCCATATAGGGAAGAATTGCAGGAGTAGGATTGTTTCTAAAATTATATCTATAGGCAAGTCAAGGGACTACTACAGAGGATTAGTGCAGGTGCAACCAAATTATCATAATGCAAGGAATTTTTCACAATGTGATTTGATGCTCATCGGTGACCAAGAAGTTGCAAATACTTATCGTTACATTCAAGTACAATTGAGTTGCATTCTAAAGTCTCTAATTTCATTTATTGATAGTCCTTCTTGTGTCCTTGTCTCTCTTAATTTCATTGTGGTATGATTGGAATGGGTTAAAAAATCAAGCATATCATTGAGTCAAATAGACACCCACATGTCACTACATGTCATTATGCATACTATTTGTTTTTGATACAATTAAAAGTGAACAATATGATGTGTGCACACATAAAAAATCCTAGCATGCAGGATGAATCCCCCTCCAATTCCATTTTTTATGGTGACATTTTATTTTCTTTGTTTATACAGGTCATCTAGCCACATAGTGGCCACTATCGAATGTTGAGGTATATGTCATATAAATCTTTTATAGTCTACTTTATTTTATATTCAAGTATTCATCGTCGTTCATGTATTATACTTTACATTATATCTTCTTTCATTTTTAGGAGAGAAACTCAATATTGATGGTAAGAAGCAACAATTGAAGAAAGAGGAGAACAATAACACAGAAGCGACAAATTCAAAATGAGAGAGAGAAGATAATCTATCTAGTCATACCCTTAGAGCCAATATCTTGTATAAGACACACTCATAGAGACTGATGGTCAATCTTTCAGAGTTGGTGAATTCACTTGCAATGCTTTGGCAACATAGTTATAATGTTTTGAAATGATGAAACAGTATTTCATGTGTAAATTGTAGTCCAATCCATATTAAGTTGGAAACTCATATTGTAATACTTGATATTTTATATAATAAAATTTATATGGTTGAAATTATTTTCTTTTGCACTTGATATTATTTAGTATTGTAATTAACATATGTAACTTTGTGTTATCATATTAGATAAACATGCACATTTTATGACATTTTCTTAAAATTTAATCGCAAAATCATACTAATTAATTTATAATGATTAATAATAAACACATAAAATAATCTAAAACTACTAAATTAGTAGTTTATGTTAATTAATGATGAACACGAATAAAATGAATATATGACTAAATTAGTCATTTATAACGATTATGAATGAAATTAAATGAAATGAATAGAAACTACTAAATCAATCATTTATATAATGAATATGAAAATACCAAAAAAAGATAAATGACTACTGCAAATGATAAATTTTTTATTATTAAATGATGACTAAATTTTGCATATATATGACTATTAGTAGCTAATTTACAACATCTTATAACACAACTAAAATTTAGTCAATTTTTTTTGGTCATTAATTGGTTTTAAATGATGACTAAAATTTGCATATATATGACTATTAGTAGCCAATTTGCAGTATCTTATAACACGACCAACGTTTTGGTCATATTTCTTTGGTCATTAATTGGTTTTCTTTGGACAAGTTTCGTAAATGGGTATGGGGAAAAGAGTTGGGTAGAAAGAAGAAGTACTATATTGAGGAATTCAACCCTATGTGTAATCTCCAACAAAAGGAGTACATTGGAGCTAGCATTCTGTGGAGGGAAAAGGTTCTTATTTCTCAATTAATAGCCAACTCATATAAAATTTGGTGTGAAATAGGACGGTGGAAAAGACCTAAAGAAGCTTGGGAAGAATAGGTGTGTACATTTTTCACGTCTGGGCAGTGGAAGTGGAAAAGCATTTCACTTTGGAATTTGATGCGTTCAAAGACATCAGAGAAAGTTATGGGAATACGTTAGCATCAGTTTCTTGGCATTGTCCTTTCAGCAATGGGATTATTGGAAGGTTGGGCCAACTCATCACCAGTTTGAATAAGAAAATGATTGAATTTCAAAAAGCGAAGAATTGGGAACTAATGGTCCTACAGACTATTATTAGTCTCATAGATGTTAATATCATTTCATTTCATTTCATATACTGCCAACCCATTAATGTATCAATGTCACAATATATATTGGTAGTTGAGGCCTTGGATCTAAGCTCACGAGGAAGGATATCAGAAGTTGAGCAGTATGTTGAAGTGACAACCTTCCTCTACGTAAGGTTGCTCGTGGCTGCACATGACATAAATGTGTAGAGTATGCCGAATGGACACACACGTCCCAAAGAGTATTGTATGAGAGACATCTCTCCTGCGGCAACAGAGTCTATTAAAAGAGAAGTTCCTCGTGACATGCAAGGAAAATCGAGTCCTCAACTCCATCACATGATAGAAAAATGTTGTGGAATTCCATTAATGCTAACCTTGGTAGCACAAGAGCTCTCTTTTGCGAAAGAGAAAGAAAAATTTAATGATGTGATAGAAGTAGACAAATTGGAGAGTATATAGTTTGGGAAAAGCTAGAGTCTTACATCTTCTCTTTTCACAAGTTTCCTTGGGAGAGCAAAGATCCATTCCTCAACATTTTTTCATTTTTCGTAGGTTGGGAGTGGGACATGGTAGCGTATATCGTGGGAAGGGTTGTTCTGGATAGGCTACAAGGTAGAGCACTTGTGACCAAAGGGAAAAATGGGATATTCATTGTCGTACACGTACATGATGTCGCTATGGAAATCAACAGAAGGAGAACAGAGGGGGTGAAATTCAACTTCACTATAATAAGGGAATTTCTGCACTTTTTGGGAAATGAGGATGAAAAGCTATCAAATGTAAGATCTTGATCCATTTATGTTTTATACCATGTCTATGTTATAACTAACCATGATGTAATCGAAGGGAGGGAGTTTGCTTTCGCTGACTAGAAATAATGGTATCATGTGTATCAACAGTGCTTTGTGCACTTAAAATAATGATTCACTGAAAAAATAAGCTACTGGATTATATTTCATTGACCATTCTTGCATTTGGAAACTTAAAACCAAACTTAGTATAGGAACATTTAAAAGCTTGTTTTTTCTTAAAGGACGCAGTTCTAATTCTACATCAACCTTTCACAGATGAAACGATTGAGATATTTGATTTATAAACCTACCAAGGATTTGAATCAAATCAACAAGGAAAATATACTTCAAATATTTAGTCTGTGTTTCTTCATTGTGCTTTTATTTATTTATTTTCAAAATAGAGCATTAATGATTTGAATATGATTTTCACATATCATTTGATTAATTTGCAGATGCCTTCAAACCTTAGGTACATGGAGATAATGGAAAATTATCAAGCAGCTAATGGGCTGTTAATTTGCAGATATAATAATTATCAAGCATTAATGAGATGATCAAAACTTGACTTATTTAAAATGACCAAAGATACAATACCTTTAAACATAATCCAATGCGTCCTTGATCTCCTCTTTGAAATGGCGATCGATCCCTAACCTCTCAACAATATTAAAAACTCACAAGCGTTCAAATAGATCAAGTGAATATTGAAAAGGCAGTGTAATAACAAATTTTCCATTTAACAGTTTTTACGAATTATATATATAAAAAAGGGCCTTCCTGAAATCATATTTTCATCTTTATTCCATGGTTTTTGAATTTATTCAAGATGAAATTCAAGAATTCCAAACATTTTTTATTCCCCGTACGCATGAAAACAACTGCAATAGATGCCAACGAGCTGAGCAATGATCCATCCTTGGATTGAAGTTTGATTATTTTCTCCCAATCTATTGTTTCTTGCAGGCCTCCCAAATAATACAGTAATGTTGCTTAAAAAGGCATAGGGAAGATTAGTAGGAAGCTTTGTCCAAAGTATTATACAAAACCTACAAATTACCAATAGGGGATGATGTAAAAATTGTAGGCTAGCATGGACATCTCCTTATTGTTCCTACCAAAACTTCTTGCTAGAGTTGAGAAATAATATGAAAATTTGCATCTTGACATGCATGAAACACCACAACATGTTGTAACAGTTCCTTATAAACGAGTTCAATCTCAGCTGATAGCGCATGTCTCTTCCCATGCTCCTCTTTTGGTCGAAACTTCTCATTGATGAGATATTTAGTCTCAACTCCCTAAAATTGTAGCCTGTAGACTAAAATTATGTTCCAAGGTCTCAACTATGATGGGATATCTTGTAATGGCCATCCCATTTAATCTACTCATCAAATAAAATAAAAGAACATGCTCACCTTGATAACTTGCTTGTGCATCAATGCCCACATCAAATAATGGTGTCACTATTGCAGCACCATTTGTTGTCTGTGAAAACTTTGCGATTGCAAATGGATTAGGTTGTCTAAATTGGATTTTTTGTATAGACTTTGGAACTTTTCATGCCACCCCTGAAAAAATGTCAAAGTGAAATCCTTTTGTAGGCTTTTTCGCGAGTGCCTATATTATGTTTTTCTTGCCTATCCATTGATTTTCCTATCTATTTCTATTCCATGATGATAGGAACACAACAAATGAATTTTCATTAAGAGGGATATCAAGTTTTGTTTCTAGACTATGTTGGTCTTCTAATATTTCTTGGTTTTGTATATCTCAAACCTTTCCCTTTTTTCTTAGTAGTGAAGTCCCAAATCTCTGTTTCCTTTCCTCAACACAGGTTGTCATATTTCTTTGGTTAAAACGATCTCTTATACAAGCATCTAAACCAGAACTATACATTAATTTACTTTCAATTCTTTTGATTCTTCAGGTTCTGTTAAATAGCTTCCAATAACTTTCTTGCTCCCAAATTCCTTATTCACTTTAAGCTTGTCTTCAGATGATAACATAGGTGCACTACATGTAACATCCATCTCAACTAAATTCTTTTCATTTCTATTCTCATAGTTTTCTTGTATTATGATTTCCTTTCAATTACCAATTAAAGAGACCTGCATCAGTGATGCTAGCTATACTTTGTTCGACAAGCTCAAGTTTAGACAACTAACCAGAAAAATCACCATCATCAAGTCTATTCATGTTAATAAAATCCCCTTAACTCTATTCATATTTCAATATTAAAAAAGACAAATCATGTAATTAAGATATACTAGTAATTAGCATCATTATATTAATTAAAAATATAATCAAATAACTAAATATTTCATAATCATTAAAATAAGAATTAAATATTGAAATAAAAAAAATATGAAATAACTATTTAAAATTTGAATAATGAATAAAAATATATGTAATAATATTTTTTTTGGATAAAATGTTTATTAATAAATAATTAAGATTTAGTGGTTAATTCAATTTTTCATATTAATAATTCAAATTCAAAATTATATGAATATGAATATTAAATAATATTTTTAAATATATATTTTGTATATTTTACTGTAATATGTATATTATGATTTTCTTCTAGTATTTTTATTAAAAAAAACAAAATTACAATGTAACAAATTGAATTTTATTATTTTTATTACTTTTAACTTTCTAAGGATACTACAAGATCTCTAGACTTTATATTATCCTTAACCGATATATAAATGTTTACCTATCAATCCTTTACTTATTATAAATTGGATATATTAACATAAATTTAACTTATTAATTAAGCATGTAAAAATGTGTACAAACTTTTTTACATTACACCTATATTGGCTGTTATATTATTCTTAACCAATATGTATATTTTTATGGACCAATCCTTTTACTTACTATAAGTTAAACATATTTTTACTTTACACCTAGAAGTCACCCTTATAACACCTAATTTAAAGTTCCGAAACATTAACTAAATAAATCATATGATAAATGAAATTACCAAATAATTAAGAAAAATTGTATGGATTGCACATTCATTGAATTTATTACCATCATAATTGATGATCATTTGGAGTGTGTATTATTTAAATGAATACCCTACTTACTCAGTTTTATCTCTAAAATAAAATCTTCCTCGGTGCATTGTATTATGTCCTAATTGATTATCATTAGGAGCATGTATTATTTAAATGAATACCTTACCCATTTATTCTAATTTAAAAATAAAATCTTCCTTGTTATATTTGGAAATATTCCTTATTATATTAGGAAATTGTTGTGCCCATTGTATTATTATTATATTTAATTTTAATTTTTATTAGTGATATGATAAATTTGTGAGTTAATGATTTTTATTTTTAAACTAAAACATATAAATTCCTCATATAAAATGCAAACAAAAATCCCATTATATATATATATATATATATATATATATATAATCTGTGGTCCCAGTTTAATTGGTGATTAAAGTAATCTGAAATATGTGAACAGAAAAATGCAAAGTTCAAAACCCCTAGTTATGACCAAGCTTAAGAAGACGGTGACAGACTGAAAATCATCAAAAATGTACTAGTTATAACTACACGTTGGGGAGTTTTTCTGAAATAAAAAAAAAAAATTATATATACTTTTTAAATACAATAAGAATTACTCCCAATTTCTTTTATCTTTTTGTGTTTAACAAAATCTAAAATTAAACTCCAAAATAATGATATGCCATTAATCACAATGGACAAAAAAAAAAATTAAGTTTTCATCTGAAAAAAAAATCAACTTTTCATCTGAAAAAAAATCAACTTTTCATCGAATACAAAACCACCAACAACAAGGGTGAGACTACTGCAAATCAATTTTACAAAAAATAAACTATGTAAATCATAAATATGCGCATAACATATTGAGAGAAGGCTATGTCATGACAGTCTTTTGAGAAAAAAACGTTGTCATGAAAGGTAGGGTATATTACCCTACTAAAACACCACGATTTTACCACGACAGATAGAATAGTCACGGCATACATGTTTACGAAAATTGAATTTCATTAGTCTTGATCCAATAATATACATGTCATTGCATTTTCCAGGACATTCCATTTTCATTTTGCGTTAAAATTTTTCCAACTAACACAACGGTCTGCAATTTATTACACTGTTATATACATTTTTGGGCACTGCAACCCCATTCAGACATGTCTATAAGCCAAGGGCTCCTAAGTCCCTAAAAGAGTTGTTCCACACCCTAAAAGAACAAGGTCAGCTGATTACATCATCTCCTAGAAGTTCTGCATGAAAAACTGCTCAAAACTGGTCAAAACTGGACCCTCTCACCTACTCCATGGTCAAAGTGCGATGCATCCCACCTAATGCACACGGGAGGTGCGATGCATACTGAAAAGCCCTTCTATGGGGTGCGATGGGCGAGAGTGGACAAATGGCAGAGGCAGTACGCGAGGTGGATGATCATAGAATCTTCCAAAAACTTCTCCTGTGACACTTGCCTCTCTAAATTCACCCAGGGATGAGTAAGAGATCATCAATCTCCAAGTGGGATCAAGAACTATAAGAGAGAGGACACTAATCAGAATCCCAGAAGCTGACTCACCCCCCTGCAATCATCTATATATGGATCCCTCATCCCAGAGATCCAGAGGTTGGAATTTTGTATCTTGTAAGGAATTGCTGTTGGTTTCTTGTTGGAATATCATAGTGTTGGGTGATCTGAGCTTTTCATGAGGTGAAAGAAGGGCTTTCATGCTGGAGGATGACGCTGGGTCAGAAAAATTGGTTGTAATCCTCTTTGCTATTCTTGATTATTAATAAAGCTATTCAAGTTTTCCTCCACATTCTTGTATGTTTGATGATATATGCATTTGTGTGGTCAATATATATCTGGTCCTATATTGTTTATGATTGTAGATCTCTGTTCTTCAATAGTATTATGCTGTTTTGATTCCACAGGTGCTCTTTGAAGCTAGGTAGACGAAGGAGAAGCAGCAAGGATCTGTCAGAAAGGAGAGGAATCAAGCAAGGAACCAAGTGCAAGACTAAGGTTGGTGTCCTTCATTCCACTCTTATCTACTTTTCATAAAGGAAAACAAAAGTGGTTTTAGTTTGTTTGTTTCTAAGATAGCTACCAGTCTTAGTGGGACTAGCAGATTCGAGTGGACACTAGATTTCCCGATAACAAAATGGCGACTCCACTGGGGAGCGAATAGATTATTTGTTGGTCTATATTTGTTTGTTTTATAAACTTACAGATGGAGCTTGAAGTCAAGTCAGCTAGCCTTCGAACTGCATTTGCTATGCAAGTGCAAAGTAGATCAATGCTGCTTTAGTCTATCTCCGGGTTTTGTTTATAAATTGAATAATCGATTTGCAAACTTTCTAATTTCCCTAGTGGTGGCTCTAGTAACCTCATTAGATCAACCCCTGTGATTTTTGTTTGCTGTACATCATTTGCTCGGCCTAAATCCCTGAACCGAGCTGCAAACTGTGACCAAGAGCCAAGTAAAGTCTCGTCCTGGTACCATCGCACCCTCTCTTCAAGGAAACCAGTATGCATCGCACCTCCCGTGTGTAGTAGGTGGGATGCATCCCTGTTTCCCTGTGTTACAGGTGCGATGATCAGAAAAGGCTAATTTTGCCTCCAGGTCTTGGTTTTTTCTTCACCCTTTTCAGCTCTATTCAGGAGTTTTGTTGTCTGTGATCAGTATACCACTGTGGAAACCCCCTTCCTTTCCATCATTCCGCCTCCATTGTGCAAAGAACTGTGAATGTTTTTATGTATTTTCTGCCATTTTCAGTTCTCTTTTACGAAGTAGTAGCATAGTCGAACTGTCGTCTTTTGGTTTGAAAGTGTCGCAAGTGTCGTTTTCAGTCAAAGAAAAGAATTCCATTGTTCTTGATGGTCGATTATACAGTTACTCTTGTATTTGATTTGAATTAGTAGTTTTTCAAGTGGCGAAAGTAGTTTTCAATTCAAAATAGTAAAGTGTCATCATTATCTTCCTTTCATTTTTGAAGAGAAATTTGTTAGTACTGTCGCTTTGAAAAGATAATTCAGATTTTTACTTAGCATTCTTCTTGTCATTCACACATTAAGAAAGCTGAAAACAAATACATGCATGTGCATTTGCATTTATACTACTTATTGGTTTGATTTAGGACAATGCATCTAGTGTGTGCTCTCTGCTCTATGTTGAAAGAATACCGTCTCTCTTTCTTTAGTAGCTAGGATTTTCATTGCAAAAAGAAGATTAAAAGATTGTTTATCATCTTAGATTGCATTTTAGGAATTGTAAATCTACATCACGCGGTGAACTTGAAAGGCAAATTTCTTAAGAAAGATCAACTGTAAAATATATTTAATGAACCTAAAAATGCTTTGGAAACTAACGCACAACATTTAGAAGTCCAGGCTAGAGACGTATTCCAGCGTTGTAAAGCCTGGTAACTGTCGCTTTCATTATTGGTTGGGTGATTCCTCCTCTTTGAGACGACAAGTACCAGTGCGGACTTGTGCTCCCATGTACCGTCAAGTATATATTGGGAGACCACAATAGGCTATATCCTTTATCCATAGGAAGCCGTGTCTGCCACCCTATCGATCACAATGCACTGAACACAACATTCGGGAAGATTGACTACCGTACCGTAAAAAGTATTCTGCAGTTTTGCAATTGATTTGGTAATCCCTCTATCTAGATTTCCAGAGTAGTCTCTTTCGTTCCTTTTCAGACTCCTTAAAGGAAAAGGTCCATCTGAGCACTTGTCACTTTGGGCTCGTTAAAAATCGAAGGCGACTAGAGTCATCTTTTGTTTTTTATCGACTCTTAAAAATTGAAAAAACAAGTTGTGTCAAAGCATCTAAAATTTATTTTAATCGAAATAATATCACCATTCCCGCGTTGGTCTTAGGTTGAGGAAAATGGAGTCCACCAACCAAGGAATTCCCCTCGAAGGAAATCCTAGTCCTTTCTCCTCTTGGGGAGATGTTGGTGCACCTCATATGGCCACATTATCACTTCCAGGATTGACAATTCGCTTGCCAATATGGCTCTTCTTGACCTCCTTCATTCAGAACACCGTAATTCCTGAACAATCAAGTCAGCAACTAGATGATACTAAAGTTACCCCCAACCTTCTACTTCATCCGATTCTCCCTCTCCTCCTTCCTCTTCGCTTGATAAAGCCGGTAAGGCCCAAAACCAAGTAACTAAGAAGAAGAAGGAGAAGAAGAAGAAAGAGAAGAAGAAGAAGGAGCCAAAGACGAAAGGGGGCAACCATGCATCGTCTAGCGAAAATCCACACACTGCACCGTCCAGGCCTAAATCACCATGTGTCATTTGCAAAGGAGACCACTACCACCGAGATTGTCCCTGCATCCCTCGGATCTTAAGGGACTGGTCTCCCCATTTGCACAATCTGGTGTCATCGACCTCTGACGATCATGTTGAGAGCACACCATCAACTAGTGAAAATGAAGTCCCTGGACAAAAAGGAAAATGTAAATTTCCCTGTAGACTGTGTGAAGGCAATCATGCCCTCCACTGTTGTCCCTTCCTAGACGAAGCTAAAAGAGATTTGGATGACCGTCTAGTTTCACCGTTACAGCTTCCTCCTAGATATAAGAAACTCTTGCCAAGTCCATCACTGGTTGAAAATCTGACTGACACGCCATTGTGTTTGGTCAAAGCATCTATCATTGAAGATAAACCCGCTGAACCCATACCAGACAAAAGTCAAAAGGTTGAGGCGGTAGTCAACCCGGTCTTGTCTTCGGAAGGTCCATCTTCAGATGACACAATTACCGAAGAGAATGAGAACGACACTATCCAAATTCTTTTCGTAAACATAGACTCCGATGAACACGGGGGCAGTCTACCCGTTCCTTTACCGCAGGAAGGAAGTTCGTCAGAGTCATATCCGGCCGTCTATTCGGTCCCACCTCCAAGCAATCTAGTCGTTTCTTTTGATTGGAATCTACTAGGCAGACCCCGGGTATTGGCCAATGTACCATCCGAATCATTGTACAAGTATACAGAATGATCATGGTCGGTACCATCATAGATGAAGGGGCTTCTATGAGTATCCTTTCCTCAACGTCTTGGAAAGCGCTTGGTTCACCATCGCTTCTGCGTGAGATGAGAAATCTGACAGGCTTTGACAAAGGAACCAATCGACCGTTAGGGATCCTTCCCAATGTGCCGATAACATTGAGAAGGAAAACTGTTCACATGAACGTAATGGTAGTCCAAGGACCTTTGGATTATAATCTACTCCTTGGGCGTGACTATATTTATTGCATGGGAGCCATTGTCTCCTCACTCTTTAGAGTAATGTGTTTTCCGCATGAAGGACGAGTGTTCAAGCTCGTAGACCAGCTTTCGTTCCCCGGCTCACACATAGCAAATAGTCAAATACCATCCCTAAATGGTCTTTTCACGCAAGGAATGTATCATCAATCTCTAGTCCGTCCACCTGATGAGCGCGAGTGATTCGAGAGGACATGACTGAAACCGAGGGGGAATGCACCCTGGTCTGTTTCGACAGGAAAAAGTTGGGTATAGGGTAGGTTTCCATGGAGGATATATGACTAGTTTGACACACCCGTCTATTTAGGAAAATGGGATTAGACTGGAATAAGATTCCCTCATCAAAGTTATGTGAGTGGAGGCGACTACGCCACTCACCTTTGTCTATTTCGGTAGACATCGCCAAGGAAGCATTTTGTCTGCAACGTGGATGGAGAGCTTTCATATGGTAACCTGGAATTTTTTCGCTATACCTTGGGGCATGCAAACCTTTTGGCATACAAGCGAAGAGCGACCATTTATTTTCTTAGTTTGTAGTTTCTCAACCCTTTAAACTCGTAGGACTGGTCATTCCTAACTTGCATAAAGAAAGGATCCGGGGAAAAGCTTTGAAAGGTGCAAGCTCCATAAAAAATGGCATCTTAGATGAGACATCCTTATTATACGACTGGCACGAGCAGTTTTTATGTGGAATTTAAGCTCGTTAAAAATTAAACATAAGCAATGAGCAAACATTCCCCCAGAGTTTAAGCTCATTAAAAAATGAACCAATTTTTGGTAAATAACCATTGCGAATGCATTATCATCAGATTTTGAGCCTTGGTCGTGTTCTCATCATCACCTCCACTCTGTTTTAGCTGATCATTCACCTCCATTTGATTGTTTACCCCTTTTGAGGAACAGCTGCGAAGAGTGATCTTGTTAGCCATCCTTGTGACACTGCTGTGACTGGAAAATTCCAAACCTTACCTAAAATTAGTTGCTACCTGAAATTATCACTCGTTCCTCAAAAACGAGTCTCCTTTAAGCTCTTTTCACCTGACTCGTAAAATATGAAAAGGTTGCCGAGTGATTGGCCTCTCCAGCTCGTTAAAGTGACTGGAAGTGCTATCCCTCCTCTAGATTTTAATCTTTTTGGACCTGAAGGATTATTACACAAAATGATCGAGCGCTTGTCTTGTTCTGCTCGTTAAAATTACTGAAAATTCATCCCTTTCGTATTATTTTATACTTTTTCGGACTTAAGGATTACATGACGAAAAAGGATTATTGGAGTTTCCTTTACGTCCCTTTCAGACTCTCTAAAATTGAAAAGGACCGAGTTATCTTTGTCATTAAACTTGTTAAAACTGAATAGCGACAAACTTGTCCATACAGATAAGAACGAGTTTCACTGTCACTAAGCTCATTATAATATAGCAACGAGTTTGCCCAAGGGGAAAATTATAGAACGAGCATACGCTATCCTCCTCAAGCTTGACAAAAATAAAGAGGTACTGGTCAGCAATGACTGGGGAAAAATTGGGAAGAAAACTTGAAGAAACTTTATTGGTAGCAAGTCGCTCTTGAACATGACACTTTCACTCCGCATCCGAGTCGGGTTGGGTTGTTCCGTTCACTGGTCATATCACCATTGGTCCATCACACCATCCACATTTGGGGTTAATGCTACCAATCCATCATGTCAATGTCGCCGGTATGTTCAAGAGAAGTCGCTCAGAGAATTCACCTGTGTCTCATCCGCTGCAATACATTCACGCTCCATTCTTTCATGACCGCCACCCTGAACCCTGTATCATCAGACCGTTTTCACCTCCAAAATCATTTACTCCGTTCCATGTCGTAGATGTGGGATTCATTAAGGCCCTCCTACGGTGAGTCACTTCTTGTCGACATCAGCTCATTATCCAAGAAGTCGACTTAGGAACAACCCCTTCAGTACTTTGAAGCTTGCATGCCTCAATGGCAAGTTTCTCACTTCCAACAATAAGTTTACATCAATGGCCTTTGACCGAAAGATTTTGCATGGTGTTCGACGCCAAGTCCCTTATTCACACCACACAAATTGTACTGTAGTACCTTGAGGGTCATCATCATTATCGGTGATTCCTCTTGCCCCTGTTAACATCTTACATTATTGGCTGGTAATCAAGCGATGTATTTCCATGTTAGACTCCAAAACATCTCTCACATGGATCGACTTGTACTCCTAGTGAAGATTGAATGAGCTTGAAGATCCTGGATCTAGTTTCATCCATCCAAGCTGCGATACATTCAGGAAAATAAATACATCAAATGTACATTGCTGCTGCACAGATGATCATCTGAATCAAAGGATGTTGACTCTATTATAATCATTAGTCTCCTGCACAGACGGTTGTCTGTCTTATGTACATGAAAATGAATTTATAAAGCTGAGCATGGGAATGCCCGCCTCAGCTAGATCATGAAAAATATTATGAAGATAATGTATTGTATAGTATCTTATTACAGGTTGCCTTCCAGCTTGAAAAAACTTCAGATCCTCATGATAAAGCATTTCACCCGACATCAAAATATTAACGACCTCATGCTTTAGGGGCCAACTATTATAGACATTTTTGGGCACTGCAACCCCAATCAGACATGTATATAAACCAAGGGCTCCTAAGTCCCTAAAAGTGTTGTTCCACACCCTAAAAGAACAAGGTCAACTGATTACATCATCTCCCAGAAGTTCTCCATGAAAAACTGCTCAAAATCGGTCAAAACTGGACCATCTCACCTGCTCCATGGTCAAAGTGCGATGCATCCCACCTAATGCACACGGGAGGTGCGATGCATACTGAAAAGCCCTTCTATGGGGTGCGATGGGTGAGAGTGGACAAATGGCAGAGGCAGTACACGAGGTGGATGATCATAGAATCTTTCAGAAACTTCTCCTGTGACACTTGCCTCTCTGAATTCGGCCAGGGATGAGTAAGAGATCATCAATCTCCAGGTGGAATCAAGAACTATCAGAGAGAGGACACTAATCAGAATCCTAGAAGCTAACTCACCCCCCTGTAATCATCTATATATGGATCCCTCATCCCAGAGATCCAGAGGCTGGAATTTTGTATCTTGTAAGGAAGTGTTGTTGGTTTCTTGTTGGAATATCATAGTGTTGGGTGATCTGAGCTCTTCATGAGGTGAAATAAGGGCTTTCATGCTGGAGGATGACGCTAGGTCAGAATAATTGGCTGTAATCCTCTTTACTATTCTTGATTATTAACAAAGCTATTCAAGTTTTCCTCCACATTCTTGTATGTTTGATGATATATGCATTTGTGTGGTCAATATATATCTGGTCCTATATTGTTTATGATTGTAGATCTTTGTTCTTCGATAGTATTATGCTGTTTTGATTACACAGGTGCTCTTTGAAGCTGGGTAGATGAAGGAGAAGCAGCAAGGATCTGTCAGAAAGGAGAGGAATCAAGCAAGGAACCAAGTGCAAGACTGAGGTTGGCGTCCTTCATTCCACTCTGATCTACTTTTCATAAAGGAAAACGAAAGTGGTTTTAGTTTGTTTGTTTCTAAGATAGCTACCAGTCTTAGTGGGACTAGTAGATCCGAGAGGACACTAGATTTCCAGATAACATACACTCACACAAAAAACCTAATCTCAATAGCGGAAGTAGATCCATGCAGATACTTGATCCAAATATCATACATGCCATTGTCATTGATACTCGATCCATTTTAATTTTGTGTTGAACATTTAATTATGTTTTTCAATAAACACGGCAGTCAGGAATTACAGTCCCAGAAAAACTTAAATCTCAATGGCAGAAATAGATCCATGTAGATATTGGATACAAGCATTATCCATGTAATAACTGAAACACATAAAATATGCAATTGCAGCACCAAGAAAAACGTAAACCATCCATCCATGCAGATACTCAATCTAAGCATTTTCCATGTAATGACTGAATGCTTCTCGAGATGTCCATGTAAGACCTATTATTATCTAACTGAATAGAAAACATATCCATGCAAATACTGCATGTAGATTCTCAAAAATAATTGCATTCCAACAAATGTTTCTCTGGATGTCAATGTAGCCCCTACCATTATTTAACTGCATTAAAAAAACAAGTAATAACTACAGCTCAACTGAATAAACTACTCATCTACCAAAATTCTCATGCCAAAATAATAAGAGGCACTACTGCTCAGAGCTTACAAATGCAAGTAATTAATGGGGAGATCCTTGCAGCTACTTCGCGGGTGACTTAGCTGATCCATTCGGAATTATTTCAACATGGTCGGCAATGGGATTGAGCTCATCCCAAGCTTCAATCCAAGTGACCATGGCATCTGCCAGCTTCTGGAATATGGATCTATTACTCCAAGTTTCTCCCTTACCTACTTTGACAGCTCAATGTAGCATTGTTGGAAAGAGGTACATTCCTCTGGAAGTGTGGCAGATTGGAAAAATGGAATAGTGTCCTCTTGCCAGAATATTCCCTTGTATTCTTTCTTCAAATTAACAAAAGGGTTACTGGCCTTGCTGTTCCAAATGTATGGCAGCCCTGTCTTCACACCCAATCCCAAGTGGTCGCAGATGACCTTGACACACCATCCTGCCCACATATCGTCATAGGGACCAATAGGCTAGCCATCACCCATCAAGCCAAAATACATGGCAGGGCCAATCAAGTCCCGATTGAAGGCCAAATTCATGCCACACATGGGGAAAAGCGTACCCTTTGGAATTGTCAAAACTGCATCAAAATATCTGGTGTTGCGTTCAGAAGGTTTGACAAGCTGTGTGGGGGCATCGTAATCAGGGATATTCATCTAGAGGCCATGAGAAACTGCAGTGGGTGTTCCATGGCGAAGGCTGAAGGGGTACCCATGTACAAAATCTGCACCCTGTCTGTATGGATCATACAATGTATTGAAAAAGAATGGAGTTGAAGGGGAAAGAAAATTCATAATGTGCTGCTGGAGAGCATTGATGTCATTGCCGGAGGGATCCTTGGCAACGGAGCAGTCATCGTCAATAGTAAAGATGTATTTCTTCATAGAGACCATGTAGCCGAAGCAACGACAGGCACTATCCTTGAAAGAGATGCAAGAGGCCTTGGGGCCGAGGATCCTCTCGATATCATTTCTGTTGTACAGTTTTTAATTGAAACCCTTAGGCACACTGATGGTCTTCGACAGATTGCCATCCTGCACAATGATGAGGTGATAGGGCTCAAAGAATGGCCTCCAAATCTCCAAGAAATCCAAATTCCAGATCGTGGGTATCACTATGTCCAGCTCCTCCTTCAGGATTGGGGTCGCAACACTCGAAGTCGAAACTGCCATTGTTACTGGATCAACTGACCTACGTGCCAAGAAACAAGAAATGAAAGAAAATGAAATACACACAACCCAATCTTCCACAACCATAAAGGACTTTTCCTCTCAATCTTGATTTGGTTTCTCTACCTAAGTGTATATATAGGTGTGGAAGAGCAGTCCCCAGCAAGGGATTCAAGAGATTTGTTATTCATGGATTCATGCTCTTGCCGAGACTCCGGAAGCCTGGGATAAATCACAATTAAAGTCTTCGGTTTTGATGGTAATTTTGCTTTTATAAAACTTGCTTTTAAAGTAAATTGTCCCGAATCTAGATCATCAATTTTATAAAAACTATAAAAGCAAAATATATTAAACGTAAAATAATCTAATTACCATATATTAAACACAAATCATCAAAATCTAATTACCCATGCTAACAGAACTCATTAAACATAAAATACTCTAATGACCCCATATTAAATGCAACCTACCAAACATAGAATGATCTAATTACACCCATGTCAAACACTTCTCAACTCATCAAACACAAAATGATATAATTACCACCGCATCAAACGCCTCTGCAAAAGGGCTCCACATAGTTGGTACTCCTCCTGGTTGGATTTTGCCAGCTCGGGCTCCACGTAGTTGGCACTCCTTGTTGTTGGATTTTTCCAGCTGGCTTCTTTAAAGGGAAGGTTTCCATAACCCACATTTCCTCCAACGGGTGCAAACATGCCATATCATGTGCGCATTAAGTCAATGGGGTCAATGGGTGTGAACGTGTCATATTTAAGGTTGATAATATTTCACAATTATTTATGTAATTTTTTTTTATTTTATATATAAGTACGTTAAGTTTAAGTTTAGGTATGGAAAAAGGTTTATTTATTAGTGGAGTGTTATGACTAGAATTGCTAATCTATTAATGGGATTTTATGAATAAAAATTAGATGGAAAAACGCTCTACCTACTGGTGGGATGCTATCACTATGTTTGCTAAACCATTAGTGGGATGCTATGAATAGGAATTAGATGGAAGAACGATCTACCTAACCATTAGTGGGATGCTATCACTATGATTGCTATTAGTGGGATACGTGGAATGTTATCACTATGATTGGTATCATCAGGTTTGTCGGATGCTATCATCCCTTGGCGTAGTTTAATTCCCCTAAAAGTGTTTCCCACCCTACCTTTCTCCATGAGGTTTGACCCTGACACTTGGTTGAGATGAAACCCCACTCAAACCAATTGCGCTACATTTTATAGGTCTTCCAGTTGAATTGTTACTTCCATATAATTTGATATTGCAAAACCTTCTTTATGTAGGTATAGTGGTAATATGGTTTTTTTTATTAAGGCTAACCATATGGAATTTGAACTGGCCACCTATAGCAAGGAGCGCCTTAATAGTACACTCATTCACCATCAATCCAATGCCCTATGGGCTAATAGTAATCAAGGTTGAACAAGCATTCAAATCAAAATATATTTTAATGGTAGATTACTCATAGCCAAAAGTTGCTTTAAGAGTAAGTCTAATTTAAAAATTTGTGTTTGATAAGTAAGTATTCATCTTTTCTATTTCTTTTCTAAGGGTTTTAATTTATTTTTAAAGGAACACCTAACATCTAATGAGTAATAGTAACTATTGTAACAAAGTTGGTCCAATGCAAGAGTAAGAACCTTATTGACTTCTTTAAAGTTGGTAAGGATTTGTGAGATTCTTTGCGAAAGTGAATCGGTAAATCATTGGAGTAATTTGAGTAAGGCCCAATATCAAATTTAGCAGTTGCCACTATAACACCAAGAGTATATCCAACAACCCGTAAGCCATATATCTAAGGAATTTATGACTTAGAAATATTTGAGACTCCACGAGGGAAGGAGAGTCCACTCCTTAAGCCTTATCACAATAGGTCAAAGATGTCCTCTTGCGAGATTTGAAACTTGGTGGAGGTGATAGCATCCCATTGTGCTTCTAGATTTTAACATACAAACTAAACATTGTTGAGGTAGATATCAATTTGGATCACTATACAAATGAGACAAGGTAATAATTTTGATAGCATGAGAACATATAACTATGTTGGGAAACTAAGTTAACGTTTGTTGAATTAAAGATTAATGCTCTTATGTTTGTCGATATGAGGGGATTTTAGATTTACAACTATTTTGGGAAGTCAAATCCAATATTTAAAGGCATTTGAAGCCTAATAGATGCTACTCATAGGAAAATTTTCGTTTTATTATATTTATCGAAGTATGTAATTGTAGAATAAATTTAGAGTGGTGGTGCTGTATGAATGAATCAGGTTGAGAATGGCGGCCATTACTTCATATGATTAAAACTTGGTTTTATTCCATATCTCTAATTCCTCTAAGCTTTAAAAGTAGGATACATTTGCAATATGTATGATACTTTTGGAAAGATCTTCTAGGGCTCTTTATCCTATCAAGAATAATTAACGCATATACGGATGCAATTTTATTTTCCTAATAAAATTACAAGATTTTCTTTCCTTGAAAAAAAAAATAAAAAAGGGTGACATTTGCAATGGTTGTTGGTGTGTCGGAAACTCTCATTTTGTAGGCCATTGTCTCCCTACTTAAAGTGGTATCACAGAAAACACAATTTTTCTTGTTGAAAACAAATTCAATGAGAATTCCAACAAAAAGTGAAGGCACTAGGGATAAGTGTTCCCTATCATGTAGATAGTGTTGTGAGAGCATTGTGAACTATTGAAGAGACATCTATCAAAGATATGAATAAGCACATTCGATAAAAGTGTCCCGCTGCTATGGAATGCAAATGCACTTGTTTAATTCAGCTTAAGTGCCTATGTTATGGAAACACGTTGTAACTTATACATCACAAAGATGAACCACATAGTGATAAACACTTTCAATAAAATCTAAGATGAATGCCTCTACTACAATGACAAAAAAATAGAAACTAAACTAGAGAAATTCAAAATATCACCTCTTAAATAATTGCATCTAAATTGGAACATTTTTTTTCCATTGAGGTATCCTTGGATTAGTGAAACGACACGTCTAGATTTGAGAAATCTAATATAAACATTGATCTACAACAAAAAATGATGTCTAGCCATATGATGTCTAGTATCAATGAAACAATTAAACAACCATTCATGTTGAGTACAAATGAATATTACAACATTAGAAAAGGAAATTACAAAGAATAACAATCAATAATAAAGAATTAATGATTAAAAAGAAAAACAATCCAAACATTTCATTTCACTTGTCCCTTACACCTAAAGAAATTTACCAAGGCTCATTTTATTTTTACAATAAGAAACTCCATAATTAACCTCTTAAAAGAAAGGAAACGTAGTCACACTTACTAGAAAATCCACATATAACCAAAATGACATCACAATGCATTCAACTTTACACTTACGCGTCACAACAATGAATATGCTTCCACTAAATTTGAGTATACTAGATCTCTTAAAAAATGAAAACGAACCACTTAATATAGTACTTATTGATGAATCATCATTGATAAGGTTTTAAATATTATATAACATGGACAAAAGGCTTAGATAAATTCTACACGCTTCAACAACACCTTTCAAAAATGTCAAAATCATATTTTGTGGTGGCTCTATCAAGCATAACCTATCTATGATTCTTGGATTTTGAAAAGCCATGTTTGTCCTATGAAATGATGTCCTATAGCTTTTGGAGAGATATCATAAAATGTTTCAAGCTCAAACAAGTCATGAGGTAAGAGAACAAAATCTTCATATCTAATTTTAATAGAATTAGGACATGTTCTCAAACACGAGATGATGTTAACTATATTCAAAGGATATTATCTCGAAACATTTGGTGAACAATTTGTTTACCCATCTATGTGGGTTCAAGTCTACGGAAGCATGTTATATCCAGACCATTAGTGATGTTTATGAAATAGTCTCGTTTGGTATAACACTAGCAACCATATTTTCAAAGATACCGAGTCTCCAGGAATTCTCATTAATGTTAAAAAAACATGATGTTAACTATTTTAATAAACACTACTACGAATGTTCAACAAATGATCCAATTTGTAGTTTTCTCATAGGAACAAACATCTTGAAGAATATAAAGATAAAATGTTGGAACTCGTCCAATCATAAGCATATACATTAAAATCATATGATAACAAAACATATTCCATGTAAAAAAATGCCTTTGAAAACAAGAAAGTGCATGTCTTCTACAATTGTCTTGAAATGATATATGTTTGTTGAGTTAATTGCAAGTAGCGATGTTATAATTATGGCTTAGTGAACGATGCAAAAGATATAATTTTTTCCATTATATAGAGCATTGATTTCATATTGTCTAATTGAATCCATAAACATAATAGTTGTCTTAGTTAAAAAACATGTAATGCAAATTTGTTCATGTCTGGCATGCCCCATCATTGGAATCTTATCATAAGAGTCTACAGACAAACAAAATAAAGAAATGAAATATCTTTTGTTCGAGAACAGTTCCTTGTCTAGTTGATGTGTGGTCAAACAATACATAAATCATGAGGAAGAATGATGGATGGCTTGGTATTTGAACCCACTAGAGTTAAACAATGCAGACATGTGCACACAACAACCATTGTATCCATAAGCAAAATACAAAGAGAAACTTGAAGAAAGTTGGTGTTGAAAATTAACAGCTTTAAAAATAAACATATTACCAACTTGAATACGACATGTAATCAATATCAAAATAGTATTTTCGCTAATATGCCTATTGAACGCAAAAATCTTGCACATGGACATTGAAGCTACTATTAAAGAGTATGGGCTCATGGACACTGGTGTATTGTGCTTCAAGAAACATTAACAAACTTAATTGCAACGAAGAGTATTTTTTGAAAATAACTATTGTTATTAGTCAAAATTTTTCTTTCATGGATTTGCCAAGAAAATAAATTGATAGGTAACATCAATTATCTATTGGATGATGTTTTTCATCTCAATAATGGTATTGAAAAAAATGTCAGGGTAATGAAAGAACTAAGGAAAGAAATTCAATGCAACACCAAACTCTCCAATCCATGATATCTTAGTTTTCGATAATAGCATAATGCAGTGTGTGAATTATACACTTTAATACCGATAACAACCTACACTCTTAGAGGTACCATGGTGCAACCTAATTTTGTGGATTTTGTGTACATGCGTGACCTAAGGATAACCTGTTTACTATTAGTTTCCATAGGATCAGATGTGTTCTCACCAAAAAATTTGGTGGAGAGGTTAGAATACACGAGATCTCCAAAACTAAGAAATTGTTTCTGGGATTTCCACTTCAATATGGCTTAATTAGATTATTAAACAATTTTTAAAAATTTCGTAAGTCTAAACTTAGGGAATATGGTTAATTAATCAGAATTAATTAAGTCGAGGTGTGAATCATCTATAAGTTCACATGGATAGATCTAGAAATGATCTAAGCCATCAATTAATATTTAATCTTGGTCATTCGTGTCCCAACATGAATACATAAGAAGGGATCTATGTGGTGATGGAGAGGGCATGAGAGTCACTTGGAGAATTTAATTTTCTAGAGTAGCAGCAGTTAGTTGCTGGAGAGTTCGAGCTTCAATGAGGCAACGAAGGTAGCGAAGGGCAGGGACAGTGATCTGGAGGACCTTTTCTAGATCTTAAAAGGTAGCGGCAAGAGGCCGAGTTATTCCCAGTGAGACAATGCAGAGGAATGCATAGTTTCTTCAGAGGAGAGGAGTGTCGGATAAATGATTTACTTAATAGAGATAGGCATCACCAATTCCTCAGAGGTGGTTTAGATGTTAGACGTCATAGGGTTTGTGCAGAGCAGCGTAGAGGCTAATGCACAAGGTCTAAGAGGACATGTTTATGAAGAGAAGTTGTGTCGGGATTACTTGTGGAGGAAGGATAATTCCCTCACATAATTTTTCCATATTTTTTTGTTTTTTGGATTACAACTTGAGCTTCCACAGTTTTTGCTCAAAATTTCACTACTGCGTTGATTTTCCCAAGTTGGGTTTTTCCGGGGACATTTGTCCAAAAAATAACGGTGTCCTTTTTATTGTGTGTATGTGCTAGTATTTTCTCAGTTTCCAACGCTATTATTTCCGCAATTTTATTTGTGAAGGTTGTAGTGTGATTTATTCAGTTTTTATTGTAGTAAATATATTTTTAAATTAATTAACAATTAGAAGAATAATTTCGAGTTGCTGCAATAGGATTTCAGTTTCAAAATTTTCACATGGTATCATGTTAGGTCCCTATAATACTAGTGATTCCCCCATTACTATTGTCATTGTAGCCCTTATTGTTATTGTTGTGCCCCTATTGTCCCCATATTGTTATTATTGTGCCCCACAGAAGCCCACTATTTCTATTGTTGTGCCCTTATATTATTATTGTTATGTCGGCTTTGATTATATTGTGACCCATTAGACCCCTATATGTAGAAAGGAGGTTTTTTAATTTGTATCTTGGAAGAATTATTCATTTTGTGTAATGTAAATGAGGTTTCCTCCCTCGAAGAGGCTGATTTTGAAGTCATTGATCAATCTTTTCTTCTATTTTGTGAGCTCGTTACATATTTGGTATCAGAGCTTTGGATTCTAGGGTTTCGCTGCTCCAAACAGGTCATCGTCACATTTTCGCTATAACTTTTTTTCTACGACGTTTCAGAAGCTGCAATTAAAACCCATTTGACCCTAAATCTCTATGAACCTCAGATACAAATTTCAAATCTTTTCTCGCTATATTTCCACAGAGAGGATCCAAGGAAGTTAGGGTTTTCACAGGCTCCCGAATTATATCTCAAACATGTTACGTGGGGAAAATCGTCATAACTTTGTCTCTGAGCATCTGATTGAAATTTCGTAAGCAAAAAAACACAAGACAAAAACAATTGAATAAAAGCGGAATAACTCACCTTAACTAAGCTTAATTGCAATCAAATTTTGTTAAGGTTGAGTTTTTACATTGTCGAAATCATGCTCAAAACTTTGTTAATGGTTTTATCTAGTGTTATGTCTTCAACTATGATGCAGGAAAGAAGAACTGTAAGGGCGCTTTATCTGAATGATCGATTGATGAATTTTTTGTTGAGGATTGTTTTGTATGAATCATCAAGCATTCACAAATAATATTTCTTTATCTTTATGAAATGTTATCATTCAAACATAAATTGAGGAAATTGTTTTTTTTACAAATCGGATTTATTATCACAATTGGGAAATTGGACTAACCATTTGAAACGAAGACACATCATGAAACTGTTAATTATGCAAATTTTTCGTATGTAGCTAGAGAATTTGATCACTTCTGTTTGAACACACTTACGTTTTCTTTCCATATTAGTGCCATGTTTGTTTTTAGGTTCTATGACAATCGAAGAATTGAAGGAGGCCAATTTGTGCACGATTGGTTTTCTAAGACAGTTTTCAAGAAACATGAACCAATTGAATCCATTTCTATCATCCTTAAATTCTATCATTTTTCCTCTCCAAACTCACAAGCTATTCAAGCACTTTCACTAAGCATCGTCATCGCCATTTTCCTTGTAAGTGTTGCATGTTTTCCACATACATTTTCCATAATTTCCATTCATTAACCCATTAATAGAGACATTCAACTCGCTTACATGCTGATTATTCCTGTTGCTTTCTGTTCACTTGTTTACCCTCTTGTCATTTTCCTTTTCGTTAAATAAATCTTGCTTGACGCAATTTTTCATCTACAGACCTTCCAAAATCATCATTTCATACTCATGTTAGATTATGGGGGATTCATAATGCCTCCCTTCTAACAAGGCTTGGCCTATTGACATCAACACATTATCTAGCTTCAGGGCTAGAGTCCTTATTAATACCTTGACGCTTGTATGAATCAATGACAAGTTCCCTCGCCAACAATCATGGGAATACATCAATGTCACTTGATCGGTGGATCTTGGAAGTGGCTCGACATCAGCTCATCTATTCGCACTTTGCAAGATTTACTTAGGTACCTTGGCACTCGTTGACATTAATGACGCGTTTTCCTCGCATTGGTTAACGAAATTCATTAATGGCAGATAATCCAATGACTTCTCTTCATGCTCGACAACAACACATTTATTTGCATGACTAGAATTGTACCGTCGGGTTTTGTAGCAGGTGAAGACTATATCATTTCAGCGTTTCGCAGTAGATACAACAAATTTAGCAGCAGAAATAAAGACTCCACTTTCACCACCTCATCCATCATTTATGCAACTAAGAAGCAGATGAAATTCTACATTCTATTCCATGATCCAGCAAAAGCTATAGCTTCTCTACATATGCACAATTTTTCCACTTGCTAGGTAAGTAAAGGTATGTTATTTTCTAGCTTTTAATCATAGAATTCCTTGAATACCAAAATTATAATTTTTGGAAAATAATTCACCATATTTTCTTTCTCATTTGAATAAAAAAACTGTAAATACCTTTGGTTGGGGGGGAGGGGAGGAGAAGGGACATCCATTTATTATCACATCCATATCACTTCGTTCCATTTCACTTCATTTCATCCTAACATACTTGTCCTAATCAATTATGATTGCATTATGGTTCAAAGTTTATGTGATTTGCAAATAAATGCCTAAATGATGAGCATATTGTATGGTTGATTTAAAGATGTATTTTTAAATATGTTCAGTGAATCTTGCTGTGCCAAAAGGAAACAAGGCATTGGTACACAAGAGCCAATACCAATTAAGATTTGGTTGTCACACAAGGACCAACCAAACATGTTGCAATTCAATGTATGATAAGGAATACTTTGCAAAAAGAAATGAAATTGTCAAATGCAAAGTTTAAGGACAATTGATAGAAGCCAAACTCATTCAAAAGTAAATCATGATTAAGAAATGCAGTAGATTGAATGAGGACATGCAATAACATCAGTTGGGGGTATGTAGAGTCTCCAAAATGACCTCAAAATATCATCCACTTTCACCTTTATTGCCACCATTTAACTCACATGTTGCAACTCCATAGCATATAACATTTCATTAGCCTCCATTTTCATGATTACATGGGGTTACCTTTGTGTTTTCCAAAAGCTAATGATTTCTAGTATTTTAAGTGAATTTATTGTTGAAACTTAGAAAAATGACATATACCTTCTAATAATTAAAAGTGGCTTGAGTTTCATGAGATGTGTAGGTCATTTGGAAGCTTCCAAGGTACCCTTATGTGGCCTCCAATGCTCAAATTCGAATTCCCTTCAAGATATGGAAGAAGATTTGCATAAAGGTCAAAGAGGCTATGTGTATCATCATTACCTATTTGAGTTGTAACTCTATATGGGCCTCATAATTACCTATTTGAGTTGTAACTCTATGAGATTTTATAGGGATCTGGGGAGAGAATAATGGACCTCCATTAATGAGGTAGCTTCTTATGTTTTTGTATAAAGTAGAGCCTCCTCCTTTCAGAGGCATGTGTAAAGTTGGAGATACTCGGGTGTTCAAGTTAATATTACTCATGTTTGAATGGAATTTAGATTTAGCACCATGAGCACGAGATATGTTCACCTCTTTCTGGTAATGCTTGCATTGGGAGCCTCTCAAATCGCCATCTCTCATGCTTTTGGATTGGCCACCTATAATGTGTGAGAATTATTGTTTTTCATAGATTAGGATTTATACTTTCATAGATTAAGATTTATTTCCTTCATATCTTTTCCTATGTGAGAGGTTAAGAGTGATTGTTTTTTATTTTCTTTCATATCTTTTCCTGTGTGAGAGGTTAAGAATGACTGTTTTTGCTTTCATTTCATCTCATGTGCTTTTGATTATTTATTTCATAGGACCCTGATATGATAATGCACACATGATCCCTTAGAGTAGATTTCATTTCATGTAATTTCAATTCCGGCAAGTGTGGTATATTAATATTTCCTTCCTGCAAGTGTGGTAGATTAAGATTTCAATTCCTATAAGTGTGATGGATTAAGATTTCAATTCCATGCGCTGTACTATAATTTCTTTTGAATTGATTTTTGAATTTGAATAGGTGAATTTGGTTTGTCTTTATTTGGTTTCGCAGTTATATTGATCTAAATTGAAAGTTAATTTCTAGCATATATAGTGCATGCACGCTTCAAAAGTTTTACGAAATTCCCGGGTTGACAATTAAATGATATGTAATTAATTTGCGTCAACACAACTACAAAGCTCTCCATGTTACAGGTGGTGGAGATAGGAATTATGAAGCTGAAAACATGAAAGACAAAGGACTTGGTTGAACTCCAAGCAGAGTATCTAAAATGGGGAATGAACATTCTTGCACCACACATCATGGAAATATTCAATAACATCATTCAACAAGGTCTCCCAAGGGACTGGACAACTAGACTAGAAATACCCCTTTTTAAAAGTGGAGGCATTAATAATCCTTCCAATTACAGAACCATTATGATCAATCCTTTGTTTGCAAATATTTTCGGTAACATGGTAGAAAATAGAATCCGTAACTGGGCAGAAGTAAAAGAAAAGAGGGCAAAAGAACAAGCAGGTTTTAGGCCGAAGCATTCTACAGTGTATCATGGTATCACATTGGGACACATTATTGAAAAGGTTTAGGGGGACAAAGAAGAAGTATTCTACTGCTTTGTGGACTTCAAAAAGGCAGTTGACACAGTCCCTAGAGATAAGTTGTGGTGTAGAATGGAAGAGCTTGAATTTCATTCGCATTATAGATATGTTGTCCATAGACTTTATGAAGAGGTGAAAGTCAAAATTAGAACCTCAATGGGTATTTCAGAAAGCTTTAGAAGTGACATTGGAGTCAAGCAAGGTAGCACTCTATCTCCTGCTCTTTTTGGTTTATATATTGATAAACTTGAAGAGTGGCTAAATCTGCAAGGTGGAGATGGTGTTCGGTTGGGGGTGTTTGTGATAAAACTTCTTTATATGCTGAAGATCTTGTTTTGATATCTAAATTGGGCCATGGATTGCAGATGCACTTATATGCTCTTGAGCATTTTTATAGAGGAGTGGGGATGTAAGTCAATATTAGCAAGACCAAAATAATGATTTTCTCTAACAAAAGGAAGCAAAGCCAGTGTACGTTCTTCTTTCAAGGCAAAATTCTCGAAGAAGAAAATGAGTACAAGTACCTCGGGATTGATTTCAAAAATAAAAAAATAATTGGGAGGACCGCAGGAAGAAGAGAATTTCAAGAGGGTGGAAAGCATTATATTCTCTTCAAAACAGTTAAAGTTATTTTTTGACTCCTAGTTTGTCCAGTGATGCTATATGGACGTGAATTTTAGGTTGGCAACACTCCCGTCTTAAAATGGAAATAAATTGAGAAAATCCAAAAACGCTCGATCATGAGCAAGTTAAAAATAAAAAGTTTGGTACCTTATGAGATAATGTTGACTGAAACAGGAGTAACTCCCATTGAAGCAATTGCTATGGTGCAACTCAAAATATATCTTAAAAGAATTGAGCAAATGGGAGTAGGTAGATGGCTTAATGTTATTTTCAATGAAGGCATGAGTGAAAGAAAGAAAACATGGATGAGACAAAACCACACATGGATGCAAAAATTGAATATCTACCTCAATGCATGTCACACAAATAGAAAGGAGCTAAATGATTTCGTTATAGACAAGTTTCGTAAACGGGTATGGGGAAAAGAGTTGGGTAGAAAGAAGAAGTACTACATTAAGGAATTCAACCCTATGTGTAATCTCCAACAAAAGGAGTACATTAGAGATAGCATTCCGTGGAGGGAAAAGGTTATTATTTCTCAATTAATAGCCAACTCACATAAAATTCGGTGTGAAATAGGATGGTGGAAAAGACCTAAAGAAGCTTGGGAAGAACAGGTGTGAACATTTTTCACATCTGGGGTAGTGGAAGTGGAAAAGCATTTCACTTTGGAATTTGATGCATTCAAAGACATCAAAGAAATTTATGGGAATACGTTAGCATCAGTTTCTTGGCATTGTCCTTTCAGCAAGGGGATTATTGGAAGGTTGGGCCAACTCATCATTAGTTTGAATAAGAAAATGATTGAATTGAAAAAAGTGAAGAATTGGGAACTAATGGTCCCACCGACTACTTTTAGTCTCATGGATGTTAAAATATCATTTCATTTCATTTCATATACTGCCAACCCATTAATGTATCAATGTCACAGTATATATTGGTAGTTGAGGCCTTGGATCCAAGCTCACGAGGAAGGATATCAGAAGTTGAGCAGTATGTTGAAGTGACAACCTTCCTCTACATAAGGTTGCTCATGGCTGCACGTGACATAAATGTGTAGAGTATGCCAAATGGACACACACGTCCCAAAGAGTATTGTATGAGAGAGAAAAATTTAGTGATGTGATAGAAGTAGAAAAATTGGAGAGTAAATAGTTTGGGAAAAGCTAGAGTCTTACATCTTCTCTTTTCACAAGTTTCCTAGGGAGTGCAAAGATCCATTCCTCAACATTTTTTCATTTTTCGTAGGTTGGGAGTGGGACATGGTGGCGGATATCATGGGAAGGACTGTTTTGGATAGGCTACAAGGTAGAGCACTTGTGACCAAAGGGAAAAATGGGATAGTCATTGTCGTACACGTACATGATGTCGTTATGGAAATCAACAGAAGGAGAACAGAGGGGGTGAAATTCAACTTCACTATAACAAGGGAATTTCTGTACTTTTTGGGAAATGAGGATGAAAAGCTATCAAATGTATGATCTTGATCCATTTATGTTTTATACCATGTCTATGTTATAACTAACCATGATTTAATCGAAGGGAGGGAATTTGTTTTCGCTAACCAGAAATAATGGTATCATGTGTATCAACCGTGCTTTGTGCACTTAAAGTAATGATTCATTAAAAAAATAAGTTACTAGATTATATTTCACTGACCATTCTTGCATTTGGAAACTTAAAACCAAACTCAGTAGAGGAACATTTAAAAGCTTTTTTTTTCTTAAAGGACGCAGTTCTAATTCTACATCAACCTTTCACAGATGAAATGACTGAGATATTTAATTTATAAACCTACCAAGGATTTGAATCAAATCAATAAGGAAAATATACTTCAAATATTTAGTCTGTGTTTCTTCATTGTGCTTTTCTTATTTATTTTCCAAATAGAGCATTAATGATTTGAATATGATTTTCACATATCATTTGATTAATTTGCAAATGCCTTCAAACCTTAGGTACATGGAGATAATGGAAAATTATCAAGTAGCTAATGGGCTGTTAATTTGTAGATATAATAATTATCAAGCATTAATGAGATGATCAAAACCTAACTTATTTAGAATGACCAAAGACACAATACCTTTAAACATAATCCAATGCATCCTTGATCTCCTCTTTGAAATGGCGATCGATCCCTAGCCTCTCAACAATATCAAAAACTCACAAGCGTTCAAGTAGATCAAGCGAATATTGAAAAGGCAGTGCAATAACAAATTCTCGATTTAACAGTTTTTACAAATTATATATATAGAAAAGGGTCTTCCTGAAATAATATTTTCATCTTGATTCCGTGGTTTTTGAATTTATTCAAGATGAAATTCAAGAATTCCAAACATTTTTTGTTCCTTGTACGCATGAAAACAACTGCAATAGATGTCAGCGAGCTGAGCAATGATCCATCCTTGGATTGAAGTTTGATTATTTTCTCCCAATCTATTGATTCTTGCAGGCCTCCCAAAGAATACAGTAATGTTGCTAAAAAGGGCATAGGGAAGATTAGTAGGAAGCTTGGTCCAAAGTATTATACAAAACCTACAAATTACCAATAGGGGATGATGCAAAAATTGTAGGTTAACATGGACATCTCCTTATTGTTCCTACCAAAACTTCTTGTTAGAGTTCAAAAATAATATGAAAATTTGCATCTTGACATGCATGAAACACCACAACATGTTGCAACAGTTTCTTATAAACGAACTCAATCTCAGCTGATAGGGCATGTCTCTTCCCATGCTCCTGGTTTGCTCGAAACTTCTCATTGATGAGATATTTAGTCTCAACTCCTTACAATTGTAGCCTCTAGACTAGAATTATGTTCCAAGGTCTCAACTATCATGAGATATCCTGTAATGGCCATCCCATTTAATCTACTCATCAAATAAAATAAAAGAACATGCTCACCTTGATAACTTACTTGTGCATCAATGTCCATATCAAATAATGGTGTCACTATTGAAGCATTATCTGCTGCGTGCAAAAACTTTGCGATTTCAAATGGATTAGGTTGTCTAAATTGGATTTTTTGTATAGACTTTGGAACTTTTCATGCCACCCCTGAAAAATTTCAAAGTGAAATCCTTTTGTAGGCTTTTTCATGAGTGCCTATATTACGTTTTTCTTGCCTATCCATTGATTTTCCTATCTATTTCTATTCCATGATGATAGGAACACAACACATGAATTTTCATTCAGAGGGATATCAAGTTGTTTCTAGACTATGTTGATCTTCTAATATTTCTTGGTTTTGTATATCTCAAACCTTTCCCTCTTTTCTTAGTAGTGAAGTCCCAAATCTCTGTTTCCTTTCCTCAACTCAGGTTGTAATATTTCTTTGGTTAAAACGATCTCTTATACAAGCATCTAAACCAGAACTATACATTAATTTACTTTCAATTCTTTTTATTCTTCAGCTTCTGTTAAATAGCTTCCAATAACTTTATTGCTTCCAAATTCCTTATTCACTTTAAGCTTGTCTTCAGATAATAACATAGGTGCACTACATGTAACATCCATCTCAACTAAATTCTTTTCATTTCTATTCTCATAGTTTTCTTGCATTATGATTTCCTTTCAATTACCAATTAAAGAGACTTGCATCAGTGATGCTAGCCGTACTTTGTTTAACAAACTCAAGATTAGAAAACTACCCAAAAAACTCACCATCATCAAGTCTATTCATGTTAATAAAATCCTCCTAACTCTATTCATATTTCAATATTAAAAAAGACAAATCATGTAAGATATACTAGTAATTAGCATCATTATATTAATTAAAAATATAATCAAATAACTAAATATTTCGTAATCACTAAAATAAGAATTAAATATTGAAATAAAAAAAATATGAAATAACTATTTGAAATTTGAATAATGAATGAAAATATATGTAATAATATTTTTTTAGATAAAATGTTTATTAATAAATAATTAAGGTTTAGTGGTTAATTCAATTTTTCATATTGATAATTCAAATTCAAAATTACATGAATATGAATATTAAATAATATTTTTTAATATATATTTTGTATATTTTAATGTAATATGTATATTATGATTTTCTTCTAGTATTTATATTAAAAAAACCAAAATTACAATATAGCAAATTGAATTTTATTATTTTATTACTTTTAACTTTATAAGGATACTTCAAGATCTCCCAACTTTATATTATTCTTAACTGATATATAAATGTTTACCTATCAATCCTTTACTTATTATAAATTGGATATATTAACATAAATTTAACTTATTAAATAAGCATGTAAAAATGTGTACAAACCTTTTTATATTACACCTATATTGGCTGTTATATTATTCTTAACCCATATGTAAATGTTTATCAACCAATCCTTTACTTACTATAAATTAAACATATTTTTACATTACACCTAGAAGACACCCTTATAACACCTAATTTAAGGTTCTGAAACATTAACTAAATAAATCATATGATAAATGAAATTACCAAATAATTAAAAAAAGAATGTATGGTTTGCACATTCTTTGAATTTATTACCATTAAAATTGATTATCATTGGGAGTGTGTATTATTTAAATGAATACCCTACTTACTCAGTTTTAACTCTAAAATAAAATCTTCCTGAGTGCAATGTATTATGTCCTAATTGATTATCATTAGGAACGTGTATTATTTAAATGAATACCTTACTCATTTATTCTAATTTAAAAATAAAATCTTCCTCGTTATATTTGGAAATATTCCTTGTTATATTTGGAAATTGTTGTGTGCATTGTATTATTATTATATTTAATTTTTATTTTTATTAGTGATATGATAAATTTGTGAGGTAACGATTTTGATTTTTAAACTAAAACATATAAATTCCTCATATAAAATGCAAACAAAAATCCCATATTATATATATATATATATATATATATATATATATATATATATATATATATATATATATATATATATATAATCTATAGTGACAGTTCAATTGATGATTAATATGTGTACAGAAAAATGCAAAGTTCAAAAGCCCTTGTTATGACCAAGCTTAAGAAAACAGTGACAGACTGGAAATCATCAAAAAATGTACTAGTTATAACTACACGCTGGGGAGTTCTTCGGAAATAACAAAAGAAATTATATATACTTTTTAAATACAATAAGAATTACTCCCAATTTCTTTATCATTGTGTGTTTAATAAAATCTTTTTGTGGACTCCTAGTTTGTCCAGTGATGCTATATGGATGTGAATTTTAGGTTGGCAACACTCCCGTCTTAAAATGGAAACAAATTGAGAAAATAAAAAAACGCTCGATCATGAGCAAGTTAAAAATAAAAAGTTTGGTACCTTATGAGATAATGTTGACTGAAACAGGAGTAACTCCCATTGAAGCAATTGCTATGGTGCAACTCAAAATATATCTTAAAAGAATTGAGCAAATGGGAGTAGGTAGATGGCTTAATGTTATTTTCAATGAAGGCATGAGTGAAAGAAAGAAAACATGGATGAGACAAAACCACACATGGATGCAAAAATTGAATATATACCTCAATGTCTGTCCCACAAATAGAAAGGAGCTAAATGATTTCGTTATAGACAAGTTTCGTAAACGGGTATGGGGAAAAGAGTTGGGTAGAAAGAAGAAGTACTACATTAAGGAATTCAACCCTATGTGTAATCTCCAACAGAAGGAGTACATTAGAGATAGCATTCCGTGGAGGGAAAAGGTTATTATTTCTCAATTAATAGCCAACTCACATAAAACTCGGTGTGAAATAAGATGGTGGAAAATACCTAAAGAAGCTTGGGAAGAACAGGTGTGAACATTTTTCACGTCTGGGGTAGTGGAAGTGGAAAAGCATCACTTTGGAATTTGATGCATTCAAATACATCAAAGAAAGTTATGGGAATAGGTTAGCATCAGTTTCTTGGCATTGTCCTTTCAGCAAGGGGATTATTGGCAGGTTGGGCCAACTCATCATTAGTTTGAATAAGAAAATGATTGAATTGAAAAAAGTGAATAATTGGGAACTAATGGTCCCACCGACCGACTATTTTTAGTCTCATGGATGTTAAAATATCATTTCATTTCATTTCATATACTGCCAACCCATTAATGTATCAATGTCACAGTATATATTGGTAGTTGAGGCCTTGGATCCAAGCTCACGAGGAAGGATATCAGAAGTTGAGTAGTATGTTGAAGTGACAACCTTCCTCTACATAAGGTTGCTCATGGCTGCACACGACATAAATGTGTAGAGTATGCCGAATGGACACACATGTCCCAAAGAGTATTGTATGAGAGAGAAAAATTTAGTGATGTGATAGAAATAGACAAATTGGAGAGTAAATAGTTTGGGAAAAGCTAGAGTCTTACATCTTCTCTTTTCACAAGTTTCCTAGGGAGTGCAAAGATCCATTCCTCAACATTTTTTCATTTTTCGTAGGTTGGGAGCGGGACATGGTAGCGGATATCATGGGAAGGACTGTTTTGTATAGGCTACAAGGTAGAGCACTTGTGACCAAAGGGAAAAATGGGATAGTCATTTTCGTACACATACATGATGTCGTTGTGGAAATCAATAGAAGGAGAACAGAGGGGGTGAAATTCAACTTCACTATAATAAGGGAATTTCTGTACTTTTTGGGAAATGAGGATGAAAAGCTATCAAAGGTATGATCTTGATCCATTTATGTCTTATACCATGTCTATGTTATAACTAACCATGATGTACTCGAAGGGAGGGAATTTGTTTTCGCTAACGAGAAATAATGGTATCATGTGTATCAACCGTGCTTTGTGCACTTAAAGTAATGATTCATTGAAAAAATAAGTTACTAGATTATATTTCACTGACCATTCTTGCATTTGGAAACTTAAAACCAAACTCAGTAGAGGAACATTTAAAAGCTTTTTTTTTCTTAAATGACGCAGTTCTAATTCTACATCAACCTTTCACAGATGAAATGACTGAGATATTTAATTTATAAACCTACCAAGGATTTAAATCAAATCAATAAGGAAAATATACTTCAAATATTTAGTCCGTGTTTCTTCATTGTGCTTTTCTTATTTATTTTCAAAATAGAGCATTAATGATTTGAATATGATTTTCACATATCATTTGATTAATTTGCAAATGCCTTCAAACCTTAGGTACATGGAGATAATGGAAAATTATCAAGCAGCTAATGGGTTGTTAATTTGTAGATATAATAATTATCAAGCATTAATGAGATGATCAAAACCTAACTTATTTAGAATGACCAAAGACACAATACCTTTAAACATAATCCAATGCATCCTTGATCTCCTCTTTGAAATGGCGATCGATCCCTAGCCTCTCAACTATATCAAAAACTCACAAGCGTTCAAGTAGATCAAGCGAATATTGAAAAGGCAGTGCAATAACAAATTATCCATTTAATAGTTTTTACAAATTATATATATAGAAAAGGGCCTTCCTCAAATAATATTTTCATCTTGATTCCATGGTTTTTGAATTTATTCAAGATAAAATTCAAGAATTCCAAACATTTTTTGTTCCTTGTATGCATGAAAACAACTGCAATAGATGTCGGCGAGCTGAGCAATGATCCATCCTTGGATTGAAGTTTGATTATTTTCTCCCAATCTATTGATTCTTGCAGGCCTCCCAAAGAATATAGTAATGTTGCTCAAAAAGGCATAGGGAAGATTAGTAGGAAGCTTGGTCCAAAGTATTATACAAAACCTACAAATTACCAATAGGGGATGATGCAAAAATTGTAGGTTAGCATGGACATCTCCTTATTGTTCCTACCAAAACTTCTTGTTAGAGTTCAAAAATAATATGAAAATTTGCATCTTGACATGCATGAAACACCACAACATGTTGCAACAGTTTCTTATAAACGAACTCAATCTCAGCTGATAGGGCATGTCTCTTCCCATGCTCCTATTTTGCTCGAAACTTCTCATTGATGAGATATTTAGTCTCAACTCCTTACAATTGTAGCCTCTAGACTAGAATTATGTTCCAAGGTCTCAACTATCATGGGATATCCTGTAATGGCCATCCCATTTAATCTACTCATCAAATAAAATAAAAGAACATGCTCACCTTGATAACTTACTTGTGCATCAATGTCCATATCAAATAATGGTGTCACTATTGAAGCATCATTTGATGCATGCGAAAACTTTGCGATTTCAAATGGATTAGGTTGTCTAAATTGGATTTTTTGTATAGACTTTGGAACTTTTCATGCCACCCCTAAAAAATTTCAAAGTAAAATCCTTTTGTAGGCTTTTTCATGAGTGCCTATATTACGTTTTTCTTGCCTATCCATTGATTTTCCTATCTATTTCTATTCCATGATGATAGGAACACAACACATGAATTTTCATTCAGAGGGATATCAAGTTGTTTCTAGACTATGTTGATCTTCTAATATTTCTTGGTTTTGTATATCTCAAACCTTTCCCTCTTTTCTTAGTAGTGAAGTCCCAAATCTCTGTTTCCTTTCCTCAACACAGGTTGTAATATTTCTTTGGTTAAAACGATCTCTTATACAAGCATCTAAACCAGAACTATACATTAATTTACTTTCAATTCTTTTGATTCTTCAGCTTCTGTTAAATAGCTTCCAATAACTTTCTTGCTTCCAAATTCCTTATTCACTTTAAGCTTGTCTTCAGATGATAACATAGGTGCACTACATGTAACATCCATCTCAACTAAATTCCTTTCATTACTATTCTCATAGTTTTCTTGCATTATGATTTCCTTTCAATTACTAATTAAAGAGACTTGCATCAGTGATGCTAGCTGTACTTTGTTCAACAAACTCAAGTTTAGACAACTACCCAAAAACTCACCATCATTAAGTCTATTCATGTTAATAAAATCCCCCTAACTCTATTCATATTTCAATATTAAAAAGACAAATCATGTAAGATATACTAGTAATTAATAATATAATCAAATAACTAAATATTTCGTAATCACAAAAATAAAAATTAAATATTGAAATAAAAAAATATGAAATAACTATTTGAAATTTGAATAATGAATAAAAATATATGTAATAATATTTTTTTAGATAAAATGTTTATTAATAAATAATTAAGATTTAGTGGTTAATTCAATTTTTCATATTGATAATTCAAATTCAAAATTACATGAATATGAATCTTAAATAATATTTTTTAATATATATTTTGTATATTTTAATGTAATATGTATATTATGATTTTCTTCTAGTATTTATATTAAAAAACCAAAATTACAAGATAGCAAATTGAATTTTATTATTTTTATTACTTTTAACTTTATAAGGATACTTCAAGATCTCCCAACTTTATATTATTCTTAACAGATATATAAATGTTTACCTATCAATCCTTTACTTATTATAAATTGGATATATTAACATAAATTTAACTTATTAAATAAGCATGTAAAAATGTGTACAAACTTTTTTACATTACACCTATATTGGCTGTTATATTATTCTTAACCCATATGTAAATGTTTATCAACCAATCCTTTACTTACTATAAATTAAACATATTTTTACATTACACCTAGAAGACACCCTTATAACACTTAATTAAGGTTCCGAAACATTAACTAAATAAATCATATGATAAATAAAATTACCAAATAATTAAGAAAAAAATGTATGGTGTTGTAGCTCTGTTATGAAAATATAGCTCCGAGACCAATTGTTGTAGCTTGTAGATCTAACCCAGAATATTATAGATCTGATATAAGAATACAAGAATATTTCTCTTCTCTCTCCATGTGGAGTCTCTAGCCTCTATATAGGCCTCATACATACAATACCATGCATCATTACCATGGTTCCCTAATACCATCAACTAATACCATGGGCCCATTACATTATTATTAACTACTTGTGGTCCCTTACATGACATGGGTTAACCACCTTATTTATTACTATGGCCCATCCCATTATTACATTATTACCTTGGGTACCTCCCTTGGTACCCCATATTATCCCCCCTAGGTATATAACATATGGATTGCACATTCTTTGAATTTATTACCATTAAAATTGATTATCATTGGGAGTGTGTATTATTTAAATGAATACCCTACTTACTCAGTTTTAACTCTAAAATAAAATCTTCCTGGGTGCACTGTATTATGTCCTAATTGATTATCATTAGGAACGTGTATTATTTAAATGAATACCTTACTCATTTATTCTAATTTAAAAATAAAATCTTCCTGGTTATATTTGGAAATATTCCTTGTTATATTTGGAAATTGTTGTGTGCATTGTATTATTATTATATTTAATTTTTATTTTTATTAGTGATATGATAAATTTGTGAGGTAATGATTTTGATTTTTAAACTAAAACATATAAATTCCTCATATAAAATGCAAACAAAAATCCCATATTATATATATATAATATGTGGTGACAGTTCAATTGATGATTAATATGTGAACAGAAAAATGCAAAGTTCAAAAGCCCTTGTTATGACCAAGCTTAAGAAAACAGTGACAGAGTGGAAATCATCAAAAATGTACCAGTTATGACTACACGCTGGGGAGTTCTTCGGAAATAACAAAAGAAATTATATATATTTCTAAATACAATAAGAATTACTCCCAATTTTTTTTATCTTTTTGTGTTTAATAAAATCTAAAATTAAACTCCAAAATAATGATATGCCATTAATCACAATTAAAAAAAACAAAAAAAATTATCTTTTCATGTGAACAAAAAAAAATTGAACTTTTTCATCTAATACAAAACCACCAACAACAACCAGGGTGAGACTACTACAAATCAATTTTACAAAACATAAACTATGTAAATCATAAATATGCGGATAACATATTGAGAGAAGGCTATGTCATGAGAGTCTTTAGAGAAAAAAACGTTGTCATGAAAGGTAGGGTATATTACCCTACTAAAACACCACGATTTTACCACGACAGATAGAATAGTCACGACATACATGTTTACTTCCAGGACATTCCATTTTCATTTTGCGTTAAACATTCAAAATTTTCCAACTAACACAGCGGTCTGCAATTTATTACACTCACACAAAAAACCTAATCTCAATAGCGGAAGTAGATCCATGCAGATACTCGATACATGGCATTGCATTGTCAGTGTCATTGATACTCGATCCATTTTCATTTTGTGTTGAACATTTAATTATGTTTTTCAATAAACACGGCGGTCGGGAATTACAGTCCCAGAAAAACTTAAATCTCAATGGCAGAAATAGATCCATGCAGATACTGGATACAAGCATTATCCATGTAATAACTGAAACAAATAAAATATGCAATTGCAGCACCAAGAAAAACGTAAACCATCCATCCTTGCAGATACTCAATCCAAGCATTATCCATGTAATGACTGAATGCTTCTCGAGATGTCCATGTAAGACCTATTATTATCTAACCGAATAGAAAACATATCCATGCAAATACTGCATGCAGATTCTCAGAAATAATTGCATCCCAACAAATGTTTCTCTGGATGTCAATGTAGCCCCTACCATTATCTAACTGCATTAAAAAAAACAAGTAATAACTACAGCTCAACTGAATAAACTATTCATCTACCAAAATTCTCATGCCAAAATAATAAGAGGCACTACCGCTCAGAGCTTACAAATGCAAGTAATTAATGTGGGAGATCCTTGCAGCTACTTCGCGGGTGACTTAGCTGATCCATTCGGAATTACTTCAGCATGGTCGGCAGTGGGATTGAGCTCATCCCAAGCTTCAATCCAAGTGACCATGGCATCTGCCAGCTTCTGGAAATACGGATCTATTACTCCAAGTTTCTCCCTTACCTGCTTTGACAGCTCAATGTAGCATTGCTGGACAGAGGTACATTCCTTTGGAAGTGTGGCAGATTGGAAAAATGGAATAATGTCCTCTTGCCAGAATATTCCCTTGTATTCTTTCTTCAAATTAACAAAAGGGTTACTGGCCTTGCTGTGCCAAATGTATGGCAGCCCTGTCTTCACACCCAATCCCAAGTGGTCGCAGATGACCTTGACACACCATCCTGCCCACATATCGTCATAACGACCAATAGGCTGGCCATCACCCATCAACCCAAAATACATGGCAGGGCCAATCAAGTCCCGATTGAAGGCCAAATTCATGCCACACATGGGGAAAAGCGTACCCTTTGGAATTGTCAAAACTGCATCAACATATCTGGTGTTGCGTTCGGAAGGTTTGACAAGCTGTGTGGGGGCATCGTAATCAGGGATATTCATCCAGAGGCCATGAGAAACTGCAGTGGGTGTTCCATGGCGAAGGCTGAAGGGGTACCCTCGTACAAAATCTGCACCCTGTCTGTATGGATCATACAGTGTATTGAAAAAGAATGGAGTTGAAGGAGAAAGCAAATTCATAATGTGCTGCTGGAGAGCATTGATGTCATTGCCGGAGGGATCCTTGGCAACGAAGCAGTCATCGTCAGTAGTAAAGATGTATTTCTTCTTAGAGACCATGTAGCCGAAGCAACGGCAGGCACTGTCCTTGAAAGAGATGCAGGCGGCCTTGGGGCCCAGGATCCTCTCGATATCATTTCTGTTGTACAGTTCGTAATCGAAACCCTTAGGCACACTGATGGTCTTCGACGGATCGCCATCCTGCACAATGATGAGGGGGTAGGGCTCAAAGAATGATCTCCACATCTCCAAGAAATCCAAGTTCCGGATCGTGGGTATCACTATGTCAAGCTCCTCCTTCAGAATTGGGGTCGCAGCACTCGAAGTCGAAACTGCCATTGTTACTGGATCAACTGACCTACGTGCCAAGAAACCAGAAATGAAAGAAAATGAAATACACACAACCCAATCTTCCACAACCCCAAAGGACTTTTCCTCTCAATCTTGATTTGGTTTCTCTCCGTAAGTGTATATATAGGTGTGGAAGAGCATTCCCCGGCAAGGGGTTCAAGAGATTTGTTATCTGGGGATTCACGCTCTTGCCCAGACTCCGGAAGCCTGGGATAAATCACAATTAAAGTCTCCGGTTTTGACGGTAATTTTGCTTTTATAAAACTTGCTTTTAAAGTAAATTGTCCCGACTCCAGATCATCAATTTTATAAAAACTATAAAAGCAAAATATATTAAACGTAAAATAATCTAATTACCCTATATTAAACACAAATCATCAAAATCTAATTACCCAAATATATTAAATATAAAATAATCTAATTACCCTATATTAAACACAAATAGTTAAAGTCTAATTACTAAAAGCAAAATATATTAAACTTAAAATAATCTAATTACCCTCTATTAAACACAAATAATCAAAATCTAATTACCTAAATATATTAAATATAAAATAATCTAATTACCCTATATTAAACACAAATCATTAAAATCTAATTACCTAACTATATGAAACATAAAATAATCTAATTACCCTATATTAAACACAAATCATCAAAACCTAATTACCCATGCTAACCAAACTCATTAAACATAAAATACTCTAATGACCCCATATTAAATGCAATCTACCAAACATAGAATGATCTAATTACCCCCATGTCAAACACTTCTCAACTCATCAAACACAAAATGATATAATTACCACCTCAAACGCCTCTCCAAAAGGGCTCCACGTAGTTGGCACTCCTTGTTGTTGGATTTTGCTAGCTGGCTTCTTTAAAGGGAAGGTTGCCATGACCCACATTTCCTCCATCGGGTGCGAACATGCCATATCATGTGCGCATTAAGTCAATGGGGTCAATGGGTGTGAACGTGCCATATTTAAGGTGGACAATATTTCACAATTATTTATGTAATATTATTATTTTTATCTATTTTTTTTTTTAATTAAGTATTTTAAGTTTAGGTATAGAAAAAGGTTTATTTATTAGTGGAGTGTTATCACTAGCATTGCTAATCTATTAATGGGATTTTATGAATAAAAATGAGATGGAAAAATGATATACCCACTAGTGGGATGCTATCACTATGTTTGCTAACCCATTAGTGGGATGCTATGAATAGGAATTAGATGGAAGAACGATCTACCTACCCATTAGTGGGACGCTATCACTATGGTTGCTATTAGTGGGATACGTGGAATGTTATCACTATGATTGCTATCATCAGGTTTGTGGGATGCTATCATCCCTTGGCATAGTTTAATTCCCCTAAAAGTGTTTCCCACCCTACCTTTCTCCATGAGGTTTGACCCTGACACTTGGTGGAGATTAAACCCCACTCAAACCAACTGCGCTACATTTTATAGGTCTTCCGCTTGAATTGTTACTTCCATATAATTTGATATTGCAAAGCCTTCTTTATGTAGGTATAGTGGTAATATGGTTTTTTTATTAAGGCTAACCATATGGAATTTGAACTGGCCACCTATAGCAAGGAGCGCCTTAATAGTACACTCATTCACCATCAATCCAATGCCCTATGGGCTAATAGTAATCAAGGTTGAACAAGCATTCAAATCAAAATATATTTTAATGGTAGATTACTCATAGCCAAAATTTGTGTTTGATAAGTAAGTATTCATCTTCTCTAATTTTTTTTCTAAGGGTTTTAATTTATTTTTAAAGGAACACCTAACATCTAATGAGTAATATTAATTATTGTAACAAAGTTGGTCCAATGCAAGAGTAAGAACCTTATTGACTTCTTTAAAGTTGGTAAGGATTTGTGAGATTTTTTGCTAAAGTGAATCGGTAAATCATTGGAGTAATTTGAGTAAGGCCCAATATCAAATTTAGCAGTTGCCACTATAACACCAAGAGTATATCCATCAACCCGTATGCCATATATCTAAGGAGTTTATGACTTAGCAAGATTCGAGACTCCACGAGGGAAGGAGATTCCACTCCTTAAGCCTTATCACAATAGGCCAAAGATGTCCTCTTGCGAGATTTGAAACTTGGTGGAGGTGATAGCGTCCCATTGTGCTTCTAGATTTTAACATACAAACTAAACATTGTTGAGGTAGATATCAATTTGGATCAATGTACCAATGAGACAAGGTAATAATTTTGACAGCATGAGAACATATAACTATGTTGGGAAACTAAGTTAAGGTTTGTTGAATTAAAGAATAATGTTCTTATGTTTGTCGATATGAGGGGATTTTAGATTTACAACCATTTTGGGAAGTCAACTCCAATATTTAAAGCCATTTGAAGCCTAATAGATGTTACTCATAGGAAAATTTTCGTTTTATTATATTTATCGAAGTATGTAATTGTAGAATAAATTTAGAGTGGTGGTGCTGTATGAATGAATCAGGTTGAGAATGGTGGCCATTACTTCATACGATTAAAACTTGATTTTATTCAATATCTCTAATTCCTCTAAGCTTTAAAAGTAGGATACATTTGCAGTATGTATGATACTTTTGGAAAGATCTTCTAGGGCTCTTTTTCCTACCAAGAATAATCAACGCATATACAGATGCAATTTTACTTTCCTAATAAAATTACAAGATTTTATTTCCTTGAAAAACAACACAAAAAGGTGACATTTGCAATGGTTGTTGGTGTGCCGGTAACTCTCACTTTGTAGGCCATTGTCTCCCTACTTAAAGTGGTATCACAGAAAACACAATTTTTCTTGTTGAAAACAAATTCAATGAGAATTCCAACAAAAAGTGAAGGCACTAGGGATAAGTGTTCCCTATCATGTAGATAGTGTTGTGAGAGCATTGTGAACTATTGAAGGGACGTCTATCAAAGATATGGATAAGCACATTCGATAAAAGTGTCCCGCTACTATGGAATGCAAATGCACTTGTGTAATTCAGCTTAGGTGCCTATGTTATGGAAACACGTTGTAACTTATACATCACAAAGATGAACCACATAGTGATAAACACTTTCAATAAAATCTAAGATGAATGCCTCTACTACAATGACAAAAAAATAGAAACTAAACTAGAGAAATTCAAAATATCACCTCTTAAATAATTGCATCTAAATTGGAACATTTTTTTTCCATTGAGGTATCCTTGGATTGGTGAAACGACATGTCTAGATTTGAGAAATCTAATATAAACATTGATCTACAACAAAAAATGATGTCTAGTATCAATGAAACAATTAAACAACCATTCATGTTGAGTACAAATGAATATTACAACATTAGAAAAAGAAGTTACAAAGAATAACAATCAATAATAAAGAATTAATGATTAAAAAGAAAAACAATCCAAACATTTCATTTTGCTTATCCCTTACAACTAAAGCAATTTACCAAGGTTCATTTTATTTTTACAATAAGAAACTCCATAATTAACCTCTTAAAAGAAAGGAAACGTAGTCACACTTACTAGAAAATCCACATATAACCAAAATGACATCACAATGCATTCAAATTTACACTTACACATCACAACAATGAATATGCTTCCACTAAATTTGAGTATACTAGATCTCTTAACAAATGAAAACGAACCACTGAATATAGTACTTATTGATGAATCATCATTGATAAGGTTTTCAATATTATATAACATGGAGAAAAGGCTTAGATAAATTCTACACGCTTCAACAACACCTTTCAAAAATGTCAAAATCATATTTTGTGGTGGCTCTATCAAGCATAACATATCTATGATTCTTGGAGTTTTGAAAAGCCATGTTTGTCCTATGAAATGATGTCCTATAGCTTTTGGAGAGATATCATAAAATGTTTCAAGCTCAAACAAGTCATGAGGTAAGAGAACAAAATCTTCATATCTACTTTTAACAGAATTAGGACATGTTCTTAAACACGAGATGATGTTAACTATATTCAAAGGATATTATCTCGAAACATTTGGTGAACAATTTGTTTACCCATCTATGTGGGTTCAAGTCTATGGAAGCATGTTATATCCAGACCATTAGTGATGTTTATAAAATAGTCGCGTTTGGTATAACAGTAGCAGCCATATTTTCAAAGATACCGATTCTCCAGGAATTCTCATTAGTGTTAAAAAAACATGATGTTAACTATTTTAATAAACACTACTACAAATGTTCAACAAATGATCCAATTTGTAGTTTTCCCATAGGAGCAAACATCTTGAAGAATATAAAGATAAAATGTTGGCACTCGTCCAATCATAAGCATATACATTAAAATCATATGATAACAAAACACATTCCATGTAAAAAAATGCCTTTGAAAACAAGAAAATGCATGTCTTCTACAATTGTCTTGAAATGATATATGTTTGTTGAGTTAATTGCAAGTAGCGATGTCATCAATATGGCTTAGTGAACGATGCAAAAGATATAATTTTTTCCATTATATAGAGCATTGATTTCATATTGTCTAATTGAATCCATAGACATAATAGTTGTCTTAGTTCAAAAACATGTAATGCAAATTTGTTCATGTCTGGCATGCCCCATCATTGGAATCTTATCATAAGAGTCTACAGACAAACAAAATAAAGAAATGAAATATCGTTTGTCCGAGAACAATTCCTTGTCTAGTTGATGTGTGGTCAAACAATACATAAATCATGAGGAAGAATGATGGATGGCTTGGTATTTGAACCCACTAGAGTTAAACAACGCGGACATGTGCACACAACAACCATTGTATCCATAAGCAAAATACAAAGAGAAACTTGAAGAAAGTTGGTGTTGAAAATTAACAGCTTTAAAAATAAACATATTACCAACTTGAATACGGCATGTAATCAATATCAAAATAATATTTTCGCTAATATGCCTATTGAACGCACAAATCGTGCACATGGACGTTGAAGCTACTATTAAAGAGTATGAGCTCATGGACACTGGTGTATTGTGCTTCAAGAAACATTAAAAAACTTAATTGCAACGAAGAGTATGTTTGCAAATAACTATTGTTATTAGTCAAAATTTTTCTTTCATGGATTTCCCAAGAAAATAAGTTGATAGGTAACGTCAATTATCAATTGGATGATGTTTTTCATCTCAATAATGGTATTGAAAAAAATGTCAGGGTAATGAAAGAACTAAGGAAAGAAATTCAATGCAACACCAAACTCTCCAATCCATGATATCTTAGTTTTCGATAATAGCATAATGCAGTGTGTGAATTATACACTTTAATACCGATAACAACCTACACTCTTAGAGGTACCATGGTGCAATCTACTTTTGTGGATTTTGTGTACATACGTGACCTAAGGATAACCTGTTTACTGTTAGTTTCTATAGCATCGGATGTGTTCTCACCAAAGAATTTGGTGGAGAGGTTAGAATGCATGAGATCTCCAAAACTAAGAAATTGTTTCTGGGAATTCCACTTCAATATGGCTTAATTGGATTATTAAACAATTTTTAAAAATTTCGTGAGTCTAAACTTAGGGAATATGGTTAATTAATTAGAATTAATTAAGTCGAGGTGTGAATCATCTATAATTTCACATGGATAGATCCAGAAATGATCTCAGCCATCAATTAAGATTTAATCTTGGTCATTCGTGTCCCAACAGGAATACATAAGAAGGGATCTATGTGGTGATGGAGAGGGCATGAGAGTCACTTGGAGAATTCAATTTTCTAGAGTAGCAGCAGTTAGTTGCTGGAGAGTTCGAGCTTCAATGAGGAAACGAAGGTAGCGAGGGGCAGGGACGGTGGTCCTGATGACCTTTTCTGGATCTGAAAGGGTAGCAGCAAGGGGCCGAGTTATTCCCAGTGAGACAATGCAGAGGAATGCACAGTTTCTCAGAGGAGAGGAGTGTCGGAAGTTAGGGTTTTCGCAGGCTCCCGAATTATATCTCAAACATGTTACGTGGGGAAAATCGTCATAACTTTGTCTCTGAGCATCTGATTTAAATTTTGTAAGAAAAAAAACACGAGACAAAAACAATTGAATAAAAGCGCAATAACTCACCTTAACTAAGCTTAATTGCAATCAAATTTTGTTAAGGTTGAGTTTTTACGTTATCGAAATCATGCTCAAAAATTTGTTATTGGTTTTATCTAGTGTTATCTCTTCAACTATGATGCAGGAAAGGAGAACTGTAAGGGCGCTTTATCTGCATGATCAATTGATGAATTTTTGATTGAGGATTGTTTTGTATGAATCATCAAGCATTCACAAATAATATTTCTTTATCTTTATGAAATGTTATGATTCAAACATAAATTGAGGAAATTGTTTTTTTTACAAATCGGATTTATTATCGCAATTGTGAAATTGGACTAACCATTTGAAACGAAGACACATCATGAAACTGTTAATTATGCAATTTTTTCGTTTGTAGCTAGAGAATTTGATCACTTCTGTTTGAACACAATTATATTTTCTTTCCATATTAGTGCCATGTTTGTTTTTAGGTTCTATGACAATCGAAGAATTGAAGGAGGCCAATTTGTGGACGATTAGTTTTCTAAGACCAATTTCAAGAAACATGAACCAATTGAATCCATTTCTATCATCCATAAATTCCATCATTTTTCGTCTCCAAACTCACAAGCTATTCAATCACTTTCACTAAGCATCGTCATCGCCATTTTCCTTGTAAGTGTTGCATGTTTTCCAAAACACTTTCCATAATTTCCATTCATTAACCCATTAATAGAGACATTCAACTCGCTTACATGTTGATTTTTCCTGTTGCTTTCTGTTCACTTGTTTACCCTCTTGTCATTTTCCTTTTCGTTAAATAAGTCTTGCTTGACGCAAATTTTCATCTATAGACCTTCCAAAATCATCATTTCATACTCATTAGATGATGGGGGATTCATAATGCCTCCCTTCTAACAAGGCTTGGCCTATTGACATCAACACATTATCTAGCTTCAGGGCTAGTGTCCTTATTAATACCTTGACGCTTGTATGAATCAATGACAAGTTCTCTCGCCAACAATCATGGGAATACATCAATGTCCCTTGATCGTTGGATCTTGGAAGTGGCTCGACATCAGCTCATCTATTCGCACTTTGCAAGATTTACTTAGGTACCTTGGCACTCGTTGACATTAATGACACGTTTACCTCGCATTGGTTAACGAAATTCATTAATGGCGGATAATCCAATGACGTCTCTTCATGCTCGACAACAACACATTTATTTGCATGACAAGAATTGTACCATCGGGTTTTGTAGCAGGTGAAGACTATATCATTTCAGCGTTTTGCAGTAGATACAACAGATTTAGGAGGAGAAATGAAGAATCCACTTTCACCACCTCATCCATCATTTATGCAACTAAGAAGCAGATGAAATTCTACATTCTATTCCATGATCCAGCAAAAGCTATAGCTTCTCTACATATGCACAGTTTTTCCACTTGCTAGGTAAGTAAAGGTATGTTATTTTCTAGCTTTTAATCATAGAATTCCTTGAATACTAAAATTATATTTTTTGGAAAATACTTCACCATATTTCCTTTCTCATTTGAAAAAAAAAACTGTAAATACCTTTGGTTGGGGGGTGGGGGGTGAGGAGAAGGGACATCCATTTATTATCACATCCATATCACTTCATTCCATCTCACTTCATTTCATCCTAACATACTTGTCCTAATCAATTATGATTGCATTATGGTTCAAAGTTTATGTGATTTTCAAATAAATGCCTTAATGATGAGCATATTGTATGGTTGATTTAAAGATGTATTTTTAAATATGTTCAGTGAATCTTGCTGCGCCAAAAGGAAACAAGGCATTGGTACACAAGAGCCAATACCAATTAAGATTTGGTTGTCACACAAGGACCAATCAAACATGTTGCAATTCAATGTATGATAAGGAATACTTTGCAAAAAGAAATGAAATTGTCAAATGCAAAGTTTAAGGACAATTAATACAAGCCAAACTCATTCAAAAGTAAATCATGATTAAGAAATGCAGTAGATTGAATGAGGACATGCAATAACGTCAGTTGGGGGTATGTAGAGTCTCCAAAATGTCCTCAAAATATCATCCACTTTCACCTTTATTGCCACCATTTAACTCACATGTCGCAACTCCATAGCATATAACATTTCATTAGCCTCCATTTTCATGATTACATGGGGTTAACTTTGTGTTTTCCAAAAGCTAATGATTTCTAGTATTTTAAGTGAATTTATTGTTGAAACTTAGAAAATTGACATATACCTTCTAATAATTAAAAGTGGCTTGAGTTTCATGAGATGTGTAGGTCATTTGGAAGCTTCCAAGGTACCCTTATGTGGCCTCCAATGATCAAATTCGAATTCCCTTCAAGATATGGAAGAAGATTTGCATAAAGGTCAAAGAGGATATGTGTATCATCATTACCTATTTGAGTTGTAACTCTATATGGGCCTCATAACTACCTATTTGAGTTGTAACTCTATGAGATTTTATAGGGATCTGGGGAAAGAATAATGGACCTCCATTAATGAGGTAGCTTCTTATGTTTTTGTATAAATAGGAGAGCCTCCTCCTTTCAGAGGCATGTGTAAAGTTGGAGATACTCGGGTGTTCAAGTTAATATTACTCATGTTTGAATGGAATTTAGATTTAGCACCATGAGCACGAGTGATGTTCACCTCTTTCTAGTAATGCTTGCATTGGGAGCCTCTCAAATCGCCATCTCTCATGCTTTTGGATTGGCCACCTATAATGTGTGAGAATTATTGTTTTTCATAGATTAAGATTTATACTTTCATAGATTAAGATTTATTTCCTTCATATCTTTTCCTATGTGAGAGGTTAAGAGTGATTGTTTTTTATTTTCTTTCATATCTCTTCCTGTGTGAGAGGTTAAGAATGACTGTTTTTGCTTTCATTTCATCTCATGTGATTTTGATTATTTATTTCATAGGAGCTTGATATGATAATGCACACATGATCCCTTAGAGTAGATTTCATTTCATGCAATTTCAATTCCGGCAAGTGTGGTATATTAATATTTGCTTCCTGCAAGTGTGGTAGATTAAGATTTCAATTCCTACAAGTGTGATGGATTAAGATTTCAATTCCATGTACTGTACTATAATTTCTTTTGAATTGATTTTGGAATTTGAATAGGTGAATTTGGTTTGTCGTTATTTGGTTTGGTAGTTATATTGATCTAAATTGAAAGTTAATTTCTAGCATATATAGTGCATGCACGCTTCAAAAGTTTTACGAAATTCCGGGTTGACAATTAAATGATATGTAATTAATTTGCGTCAACACAACTACAAGGCTCTCCATGTTACAGGCGGTGGAGATTGGAATTAAGAAGCTGAAAACATGAAAGACAAAGGACTTGGTTGAACTCCAAGCAGAGTCTCTAAAATGGGGAATGAACACTCTTGCACCACACATCATAGAAATATTGAATAACATCATTCAAAAAGGTCTCCCAAGGGACTGGACAACTAGGCTAGAAATACCCCTTTTTAAAAGTGGAGGCATTAATAATCCTTCCAATTATAGAACCATTATGATCAATCCTTTGTTTGCAAATATTTTGGGTAACATGGTAGAAAATAGAATCTGTAACTGGGCAGAAGTAAAAGAAAAGAGGGCAAAAGAACAAGCAGGTTTTAGGCCGAAGCATTCTACAGTGTATCGTGGTATCACATTGGGACACATTATTGAAAAGGTTTAGGGGGACAAAGAAGAAGTATTCTACTGCTTTGTGGACTTCAAAAAGGTAGTTGACACAGTCCCTAGAGATAAGTTGTGGTGTAGAATGGAAGAGCTTGAATTTCATTCGCATTATAGATATGTTGTCCATAGAATTTATGAAGAGGTGAAAGTCAAAATTAGAACCTCAATGAGTATTTCAGAAAGCTTTAGAAGTGACATTGGAGTCAAGCAAGGTAGCACTCTATCTCCTGCTCTTTTTGGTTTATATATTGATAAACTTGAAGAGTGGCTAAATCTGCAAGGTGGAGATGGTGTTCGGTTGGGGAAGTTTGTGATAAAACTTCTTTTATATGCTGAAGATCTTGTTTTGATATCTAAATTGGGCCATGGATTGCAGATGCACTTATATGCTCTTGAGCATTTTTATAGAGGAGTGGGGATGTAAGTCAATATTAGCAAGACCAAAATAATGATTTTCTCTAACAAAAGGAAGCAGAGCCAGTGTACGTTCTTCTTTCAAGGCAACATTCTCGAAGAAGAAAATGAGTACAAGTACCTCGGGATTGATTTCAAAAATAAAAACATTATTGGGAGGACCGCAGGAAGAAGAGAATTTCAAGAGGGTGGAAAGCATTATATTCTCTTCAAAACAGTTAAAGTGATTTTTTGACTCCTAGTTTGTCCAGTGATGCTATATGGATGTGAATTTTAGGTTGGCAACACTCCCGTCTTAAAATGGAAACAAATTGATAAAATCCAAAAACGCTCGATCATGAGCAAGTTAAAAATAGAAAGTTTGGTACCTTATGAGATAATGTTGACTGAAACAGGAGTAACTCCCATTGAAGCAATTGCTATGGTGCAACTAAAAATATATCTTAAAAGAATTGAGCAAATGGGAGTAGGTAGATGGCTTAATGTTATTTTCAATGAAGGCATGAGTGAAAGAAAGAAAACATGGATGAGACAAAACCACACATGGATGCAAAAATTGAATATCTACCTCAATGTCTGTCCCACAAATAGAAAGGAGCTAAATGATTTCGTTATAGACAAGTTTCGTAAACGGGTATGGGGAAAAGAGTTGGGTAGAAAGAAGAAGTACTACATTAAGGAATTCAACCCTATGTGTAATCTCCAACAAAAGGAGTACATTAGAGATAGCATTCCGTGGAGGGAAAAGGTTATTATTTCTCAATTAATAGCCAACTCACATAAAACTCGGTGTGAAATAGGATGGTGGAAAAGACCTAAAGAAGCTTGGGAAGAACAGGTGTGAACATTTTTCACGTCTGGGGTAGTGGAAGTGGAAAAGCATTTCACTTTGGTATTTGATGCATTCAAAGACATCAAAGAAAGTTATGGGAATAGGTTAGCATCAGTTTGTTGGCATTGTCCTTTCAGCAAGGGGATTATTGGCAGGTTGGGCCAACTCATCAGTAGTTTGAATAAGAAAATGATTGAATTGAAAAAAGTGAAGAATTGGGAACTGATGGTCCCACCGACTATTTTTAGTCTTATGGATGTTAAAATATCATTTCATTTCATTTCATATACTGCCAACCCATTAACGTATCAATGTCACAGTATATATTGGTAGTTGAGGCCTTGGATCCAAGCTCACGAGGAAGGATATCAGAAGTTGAGCAGTATGTTGAAGTGACAACCTTCCTCTACATAAGGTTGCTCATGGCTGCACGTGACATAAATGTGTAGAGTATGCCGAATGGAAACACACGTACCAAAGAGTATTGTATGAGAGAGAAAAATTTAGTGATGTGATAGAAATAGACAAATTGGAGAGTAAATAGTTTGGGAAAAGCTAGAGTCTTACATCTTCTCTTTTCACAAGTTTCCTAGGGAGTGCAAAGATCCATTCCTCAACATTTTTTCATTTTTCGTAGGTTGGGAGTGGGACATGGTAGCAGATATCATGGGAAGGACTGTTTTGGATAGGCTACAAGGTAGAGCACTTGTGACCAAAGGGAAAAATGGGATAGTCATTTTCGTACACATACATGATGTCGTTATGGAAATCAACAGAAGGAGAACAGAGGGGGTGAAATTCAACTTCACTATAATAAGGGAATTTCTGTACTTTTTGGGAAATGAGGATGAAAAGCTATCAAATGTATGATCTTGATCCATTTATGTTTTATACCATGTCTATGTTATAACTAACCATGATGTAATCGAAGGGAGGGGATTTATATTAAAAAAACCAAAATTACAATATAGCAAATTGAATTTTATTATTTTTATTACTTTTAACTTTATAAGGATACTTCAAGATCTCCCAACTTTATATTATTCTTAACCGATATATAAATGTTTACCTATGAATCATTTACTTATTATAAATTGGATATATTAACATAAATTTAACTTATTAAATAAGCATGTAAAAATGTGTACAAACTTTTTTACATTACACCTATATTGGCTGTTATATTATTCTTAACCCATATGTAAATGTTTATCAACCAGTCCTTTACTTACTATAAATTAAACATATTTTTACATTACACCTAGAAGACACCCTTATAACACCTAATTTAAGGTTCCGAAACATTAAATAAATAAATCATATGATAAATAAAATTACCAAATAATTAAGAAAAAAAATGTATGGATTGCACATTCTTTGAATTTATTACCATTAAAATTGATTATCATTGGGAGTGTGTATTATTTAAATGAATACCCTACTTACTCAGTTTTAACTCTAAAATAAAATCTTCCTGGGTGCATTGTATTATGTCCTAATTGATTATCATTAGGAACATGTATTATTTAAATGAATACCTTATTCATTTATTCTAATTTAAAAATAAAATCTTCCTGGTTATATTTGGAAATATTCCTTGTTATATTTGGAAATTGTTGTGTGCATTGTGTTATTATTATATTTAATTTTTATTTTATTAGTGATATGATAAATTTGTGAGGTAATGATTTTGATTTTTAAACTAAAACATATAAATTCTTCATATAAAATGCAAACAAAAATCCCATATTATATATATATATATATATATAAAATCTGTGGTGACAGTTTAATTGATGATTAATATGTGAACAGAAAATTGCAAAGTTCAAAAGCCCTTGTTATGACCAAGCTTAAGAAAACAGTGACAGACTGGAAATCATCAAAAATGTACTAGTTATAACTACACACTGGGGAGTTCTTCGGAAATAACAAAAGAAATTATATATAATTTTAAATACAATAAGAATTACTTCCAATTTCTTTTATCTTTTTGTGTTTAATAAAATCTAAAATTAAACTCCAAAATAATGATATGCCATTAATCACAATGAAAAAAAAGAAAAAAAAATTAACTTTTCATCTGAACAAAAAAAAATCAACTTTTTCATCTAATACAAAACCACCAACAACAACCAGGGTGAGACTACTACAAATCAATTTTACAAAACATAAACTATGTAAATCATAAATATGCGCATAACATATTAAGAGAAGGCTATGTCATGAGAGTCTTTAGAGAAAAAAACGTTGTCATGAAAGGTAGGGTATGTTGTTGGGTATTTTTAATGGGGAAAATACCAAAAACCAAATATTCAAACACACAGAGGCAATGCTCTGTTTCTTTTGCTCCAGGATCTTTTGTGCACACAGAAGACTTAAAAAAAATTCACTGGGGAACAGAGGATTTCACCATAAAATATTTCTATTCATTAAAACAAAAAAAAACATTCACTGTGTCACTGTGTCTCCATATGAGAATTTACACTGCTGGAAAAATTCCCATTAACATTTACTGCTGTAAAACCTCCATTCACATTTACTGGTGTAAAACAATTTTACATACTGCTGTAAAAGCAAAACTTACACAGGCTTACAAAATTCGCTCCACCATTTTCTTTATGCATTTGCAAAACCACACATGGTTTTTCTTACACCTCTGTTTTACTATGCCTCACAAAAACATTACAAAAGACATTTGTGCACTGCTGTGCATACAGCCTCTGGTTCTTCTTTTCGCTGCTGCGAACACATTCCATTTACCTCCCGTGTGCCATACATAAAAAAAGTCAACACACTCAACAAAACAAATATATGACCTCCCTCTTTTAAATATTACATTACATAAAAACGACCATACCTCTCTTTAAATGTGCCATTCCTTTTTTACATACAAAACTTACGTGCCCATAACATTATTAAAAGCATCTACCTAAAAACTACGAACAGCACATAAATTCATTAAATTCTTTCATTCGGCGGTCAAACCATAAGTCTTTTACTCCACGCAAAACATTGAATTGATGTGGGTCCGTATGCAGCTCCAGGTGATCAACGGCGGAGGAAAGTGAAGCAGATCCGACGGTGGATAACCATATCGGAAGACCAACAAGTGCTGAACGTTAACCTCCGAGAAAATGACGTTGCGTTACGTCAGGGCTGAACCACGTGTCAGCTCCACATTTTCTCGGGCCCTTGTGTACGAAAACCATTCTCTGCAGGTAGGCGGTCCGAGAAATCTTTAAACCGGTTTGTGGTTTTTACTGGCGGTTTTGGGGAGCGTACGGCTGCGTTGAAATTAGATTTCAACACTCCCCTTTAATTTCAACAGCTGGGCATTCGGTCATACCGAGACACTTTCTCAAAAATTCAAAGCTTTTCTGATCCAATGGCTTTGTCAAGATGTCTGCTACCTGTTCCTGAGTCCTGCAATGTTCTAGGACAATTTCTCCATTGTTCACCAATTCTCTGATGTAGTGAAACCTGGTATCAATGTGTTTCGTTCTCTTATGAAACACTGAATTCTTTGACAATGCAATAGCTGAGCTATTGTCACAAAAAATCACTGTTGCTTTTGCCTGCTCTTGGCCTAAGCTTCTCAACATTCTTCTCATCCACACTGCTTGACATGCTGCTGCTGTAGCTGCCACATATTCAGCCTCTGCTGTAGACAATGCTACAATGGACTGCTTCTTAGAAGCCCATGAAATGGCTCCTGAACCCATATTAAAAACATAACCGGAAGTGCTCTTCCGATCATCTACACTTCCAGCCCAATCACTGTCAGTGTATCCAATCAAATCTGAATGTTCTGAGGCATGATATAAAATTCCAAACATTTTGGTGCCTTTGACATACCTCAAAATTCTCTTTGCTGCCTGCCAATGTGCCTCCTTTGGCCTCTCCATGAACCTGGAAATTAAACTAACAGCATACATTAAATCAGGCCTAGTAGCTGTTAAATACATAAGGCTGCCCACAATGCTTTTATACAAACTAGGATCAAAATCCTTGCTGCTGTCCTCTCTGCTGAGCTTTAATCCCATCACTGTGGGAGTGATTGCTGCCTTGCATTCTTCCATCTTAAATCTGCCCAAAACTTGATTTACATATCTTGCTTGAGATATAAAAATTCCTTTTTCATTTTGATCTACTTCTATGCCTAAGAAGTATCTTAACAAACCCATGTCAGTCATTTCAAATTCATCCTTCATGACTGATTTAAAATTTTTAATGAGCTGATCATCATTACCTGTGAAAATCACATCATCAACATACAAAACAACAATTAAAATTTTACCATCTTTTTCCTTGATGTAGACTGTGGGTTCTCCTTCACATTTGTCAAATTCATTATCCAATAGATATGAATCTATCCTGCTGTACCATGCTCTTGGCGCTTGCTTCAGCCCATAAAGAGCTTTCTTCAATTTGCACACTTTGTGCTCTTCACCTTTCTTCTCATATCCGAGAGGCTGTTCCACATAGACCTCTTCCATTAACACTCCATTTAGGAATGCTGATTTCACATCCATTTGGTAGACTTTCCATTTGTTTTGAGCTGCTATGGACAGCACTGCTCTCACGGTTTCCATTCTTGCAACCGGGGCGAAAGTCTCCTCATAATCTCTCCCATACTGCTGCTTGTAGCCTTTGACAACCAGCCTTGCTTTATGCCTTTCAATCTTGCCTTCAGCATTGCTCTTGGTCTTGTAGACCCATTTCACACCAATGACTTCTTTGCCTTTTGGTAACTCAACCAAATCCCATGTTTTGTTTCTCTCTATGGCATTCATCTCCTCATCCATAGCTTCTATCCATTTCCTATCTTTAATTACATCTTCGAAATGAATAGGATCATCAACATGACAAAACAAGGCAAATAAGGAATTCATTCCTTCTTCATAAATTTCACTTAGATTTCTAAACTTCTTACCTCTTTCACTTGGTGTGCAAGTGCTTGAAGATGCACTTGAATTTCCTCCTTGTGGTGTGCTTGGAGAAGCACTCTCATTGATCCTCAATGGTGTTCCTTGCTGTCCTTGTGTTGGCGCTGCTGTTTGGGGATGCATTTCAGCCACCTCCTCTTCATCTTCATCATGAGACAAACAGTTCTTGACATTCACTGTTTTCTCTATGCTTCCATCCCAAGCTTCCTCTTCAATGAATTGAACATCCCTGCTGACAAAGAACTTCTTGGTAGATGGAATGTACAGCCTGTAGGCTTTGGATTCATCACTGTATCCAATGAAGATGCATTTCTCCCCTTTGCTGTCCAACTTCCTCCTTAGCTGATCCGGAATGTGTGCATAGGCCACACACCCAAAAACTCTCATGTGGGTGACTACTTGCTTTCTCCCACTCCATGCCTCTTCTGGCACTTTGTTCATGACTGCTTTTGTAGGACACCTGTTCAAAATATAAACTGCACAATGTACAGCTTCAGCCCAATACTCATTTGCCAAATGCTTTGCCTTCAACATGCTCCTCGCCATATCCATGATGGTCCTGTTCTTCCTTTCAGCAACTCCATTTTGCTGTGGGGTGTACCTTGCTGTAAACTGTTTGTGAATTCCATTTTCTCTACAAAATCTTAGGAATTCCTTGGAGATATACTCACCTCTTCTATCAGTTCTCAAAACTTTTATATGCAGCCCGCTTTGGTTTTCAACAAATGCCTTGAAATTTTGGAATTTCTCAAACACTTCACTTTTGTTTTTAAGGAAATATATCCAAGTCTTTCTTGTACAGTCATCAATGAATGTTAAGAAATATAGGCTGCCAGCTAATGATGGAGCTTGCATTGGTCCACATAAATCTGAGTGGATGATCTCTAAGGGTGTCTTTGCCCTTATGCTCTTCCCTGATGGAAAACTTTCTCTGTGTTGTTTTCCCAAAATGCAGCCTTCACATAGGCTGTCCGGTTTCTCTATCAATGGTAATCCCTTTACCATTCCTTTTCTGCTCAATAAGTTTAGACCTCCAAAATTTAGATGCCCGAATCTCAAGTGCCATAACCAGTTCTTATCCTTTGGCACGCTTTGGAAAGCCTCTTGGGTGACTGCTGCAATTTCACCTTTGTTTTTCAAATCTGCCCTGATCCTGAGAGGGAACATCCTGTTCCTTGTCATCTTCACTTCAGCAATGCATCTTTTGCTGGGTGGTATATCCATGATGGTGCACACATCATTTACAAAGTAAACATTGTAACCCTTTTGGATAAGCTGTCCAACACTCAATAGGTTACATCTCATTCCGGGGACATAGTAGACATCTACTATGGTTTTCCTTTCTCCTTGTTTTGTAAATATTTTTACCTCCCCTTTTCCCATAACAGACACTTTACTATCAGTTCCTAGTGTGACCTCTGATTTCAAATTCTGATTTAAGGCTGAGAAGAGGGCAATGTTTCCTGTCATATGGTTGCTGCAACCTGAGTCTAAAAACCATATGTCTTCACTATGTGTTTCAGCCATGTTACAAGCTAACAGGACATTATTTTGACTGCTGTTTTCTCTTGTAACATTTGCATTTTGTCTACTGTTCATATCATGTTGTTTCTTTCTACAATCACTTGCATAATGTCCATACTTTTTGCAATAATAGCATTGAACATTAGATTTATCATACCTTTGTCCTTGAGCATGATGTTGTCCTCCTTGTTGGCTGCTGCCTTGGCCTTGGTTCTGATTTGGATTGTTGCCTCTTCCTTGTGCATTTGATGAGTTGTTCCTTCCACCTCTATTCTGGCTTCTGCCTCTTCCTCTTTTGTTTCCTCTGCCTTGACCTCTGCCTCTTCCAAAGGACATCTGGGTCTTGAAGGCTTGCTCAAGAGATGAGTTTTCATTCCTACTCAACCTCTGCTCATGTGTTATCAGTGATGCATGTAGCTCATCAACTGAATAACTTGAGAGATCCTTCGTCTCTTCAATGGTGGTGACTATGGCATCAAACCTTGAGGGTAAGACCCTCAATATTTTCTCCACAATTCTTCTGTCTTCAATGGTTTCTCCATGAGTTCTCATTTGTGTGATTACACCAATCACATGAGTGAAGAATGAGTCAATGTTATCTGACTCCTTCATGTTCAAGTTCTCAAAATCCTTTCTCAGCAATTGTAGCTTTGCTGTCTTCACTCTCTCCATGTCTTGATAGGCTGTCTTGAGGGTTTGCCATGCTTCATTTGCTGTCTTAGCTGCTGCTAACCTTGGAAACACACTCTGGTCTACTGCTAGATACAACAACATATGGGCTTTCGAATCCTTCTTCCTATTGCTCTTCAGCTGATCTCTCTCTCCCTGAGTTAGTGCATTGAACTCAGTTTCATCTGCTGGTTCTTGAAAGCCTTCCTCAACTATTTCCCATAAGTCTTGAGAGGCAAACAGGGCTGTCATGGTTATTGCCCAGTAGTCATAGTTTTTCCCATTAAACTGTGGGAGCTGGGTGTTAAACAAACCCATACCAGTGCTTGTGCTGGCCATTCCTTGTATTCTGATCTATGCCTCTAAATCCTTGACTGTGTGTTTAAAACAAATCACTGCTTCTTCAGCAACACAAAAAAAACTTTTTGGAATACCTGAATCTTTTGTTGACTGTCTTCTGTCTGCCTGAGAAGTTTTGCTGCAGCAACAACCTTCTCCCTTCAGCTTCTTTAACTTCTTTAAAGAGCCTAAGCCTGCTCTGATACCACTGTTGGGAATTTTTAATGGGGAAAATACCAAAAACCAAATATTCAAACACACAGAGGCAATGCTCTGTTTCTTTTGCTCCAGGATCTTTTGTGCACACAGAAGACTTAAAAAAAATTCACTGAGGAACAGAGGATTTCACCATAAAATATTTCTATTCATTAAAACAAAAAAAAACATTCACTGTGTCTCCATATGAGAATTTACACTGCTGGAAAAATTCCCATTAACATTTACTGCTGTAAAACCTCCATTCACATTTACTGGTGTAAAACAATTTTACATACTGCTGTAAAAGCAAAACTTACACAGGCTTACAAAATTCGCTCCACCATTTTCTTTATGCATTTGCAAAACCACACATGGTTTTTCTTACACCTGTGTTTTACTATGCCTCACAAAAACATTACAAAAGACATTTGTGCACTGCTGTGCATACAACCTCTGGTTCTTCTTTTCGCTGCTGCGAACACATTCCATTTACCTCCCGTGTGCCATACATAAAAAAAGTCAACACACTCAACAAAACAAATATATGACCTCCCTCTTTTAAATATTACATTACATAAAAAGGACCATACCTCTCTTTAAATGTGCCATTCCTTTTTTACATACAAAACTTACGTGCCCATAACATTATTAAAAACATCTACCTAAAAACTACCAACAGCACATAAATTCATTAAATTCTTTCATTCGGCGGTCAAACCATAAGTCTTTTACTCCACGCAAAACATTGAATTGATGTGGGTCCGTATGCATCTCCAGGTGATCAACGGCGGAGGAAAGTGAAGCAGATCCGACGGTGGATAACCATATCGGAAGACCAACAAGTGCTGAACGTTAACCTCCGAGAAAATGACGTTGCGTTACGTCAGGGCTGAACCACGTGTCAGCTCCACATTTTCTCGGGCCCTTGTGTACGAAAACCATTCTCTGCAGGTAGGCGGTCCGAGAAATCTTTAAACCGGTTTGTGGTTTTTGCTGGCGGTTTTGGGGAGCGTACGGCTGCGTTGAAATTAGATTTCAACATATGTTACCCTACTAAAACACCACGATTTTACCAAGATTGATAGAATAGTCACGACATACATGTTTACGAAAATTGAATTTCATCAATCTCGATCCAATAACATACATGTCATTGCATTTTCCAGGACATTCCATTTTCATTTTGCGTTAAACATTCAAAATGTTCCAACTAACACAGCGGTCTGCAATTTATTACACTCACACAAAAAACCTAATCTCAATAGCGGAAGTAGATCCATGCAGATACTCGATACATGGCATTGCATTGTCAGTGTCATTGATACTCGATCCATTTTCATTTTGTGTTGAACATTTAATTATGTTTTTCAATAAACACGGCGGTCGGGAATTACAGTCCCAGAAAAACATAAATCTCAATGGCAGAAATAGATCCATGCAGATACTGGATACAAGCATTATCCATGTAATAACTGAAACAAATAAAATATGCAATTGCAGCACCAAGAAAAACGTAAACCATCCATCCATGCAGATACTCAATCCAAGCATTATCCATGTAATGACTGAATGCTTCTCGAGATGTCCATGTAAGACCTATTATTATCTAACCGAATAGAAAACATATCCATGCAAATACTGCATGCAGATTCTCAGAAATAATTGCATCCCAACAAATGTTTCTCTGGATGTCAATGTAGCCCCTACCATTATCTAACTGCATTAAAAAAAACAAGTAATAACTACAGCTCAACTGAATAAACTATTCATCTACCAAAATTCTCATGCCAAAATAATAAGAGGCACTACCGCTCAGAGCTTACAAATGCAAGTAATTAATGTGGGAGATCCTTGCAGCTACTTCGCGGGTGACTTAGCTGATCCATTCGGAATTACTTCAGCATGGTCGGCAGTGGGATTGAGCTCATCCCAAGCTTCAATCCAAGTGACCATGGCATCTGCCAGCTTCTGGAAATACGGATCTATTACTCCAAGTTTCTCCCTTACCTGCTTTGACAGCTCAATGTAGCATTGCTGGACAGAGGTACATTCCTTTGGAAGTGTGGCAGATTGGAAAAATGGAATAATGTCCTCTTGCCAGAATATTCCCTTGTATTCTTTCTTCAAATTAACAAAAGGGTTACTGGCCTTGCTGTGCCAAATGTATGGCAGCCCTGTCTTCACACCCAATCCCAAGTGGTCGCAGATGACCTTGACACACCATCCTGCCCACATATCGTCATAGCGACCAATAGGCTGGCCATCACCCATCAAGCCAAAATACATGGCAGGGCCAATCAAGTCCCGATTGAAGGCCAAATTCATGCCACACATGGGGAAAAGCGTACCCTTTGGAATTGTCAAAACTGCATCAACATATCTGGTGTTGCGTTCGGAAGGTTTGACAAGCTGTGTGGGGGCATCGTAATCAGGGATATTAATCCAGAGGCCATGAGAAACTGCAGTGGGTGTTCCATGGCGAAGGCTGAAAGGGTACCCACGTACAAAATCTGCACCCTGTCTGTATGGATCATACAGTGTATTGAAAAATAATGGAGTTGAAGGAGAAAGCAAATTCATAATGTGCTGCTGGAGAGCATTGATGTCATTGCCGGAGGGATCTTTGGCAACGAAGCAGTCATCGTCAATAGTAAAGATGTATTTCTTCTTAGAGACCATGTAGCCGAAGCAACGGCAGGCACTGTCCTTGAAAGAGATGCAGGAGGCCTTGGGGCCCAGGATCCTCTCGATATCATTTCTGTTGTACAGTTCGTAATCGAAACCCTTAGGCACACTGATGGTCTTCGACGGATCGCCATCCTGCACAATGATGAGGTGGTAGGGCTCAAAGAATGGCCTCCACATCTCCAAGAAATCCAAGTTCCGGATCGTGGGTATCACTATGTCCAGCTCCTCCTTCAGGATTGGGGTCGCAGCACTCGAAGTCGAAACTGCCATTGTTACTGGATCAACTGACCTACGTGCCAAGAAACCAGAAATGAAAGAAAATGAAATACACACAACGCAATCTTCCACAACCCCAAAGGACTTTTCCTCTCAATCTTGATTTGGTTTCTCTCCGTAAGTGTATATATAGGTGTGGAAGAGCATTCCCCGGCAAGGGGTTCAATAGATTTGTTATCTGGGGATTCACGCTCTTGCCCAGACTCCGGAAGCCTGGGATAAATCACAATTAAAGTCTCCGGTTTTGACGGTAATTTTGCTTTTATAAAACTTGCTTTTAAAGTAAATTGTCCCGACTCCAGATCATCAATTTTATAAAAACTATAAAAGCAAAATATATTAAACGTAAAATAATCTAATTACCCTATATTAAACACAAATCATCAAAATCTAATTACCCAAATATATTAAATATAAAATAATCTAATAACTCTATATTAAACACAAATAGTTAAAGTCTAATTACTAAAAGCAAAATATATTAAACGTAAAATAATCTAATTACCTTCCATTAAACACAAATAATCAAAATCTAATTACCCAAATATATTAAATATAAAATAATCTAATTACCCTATATTAAACACAAATCATTAAAGTCTAATTACCTAACTATACGAAACATAAAATAATCTAATTACCCTATATTAAACACAAATTATCAAAACCTAATTACCCACGCTAACCAAACTCATTAAACATAAAATACTCTAATGACCCCATATTAAATGCAATCTACCAAACATGGAATGATCTAATTACCCCCATGTCAAACACTTCTCAACTCATCAAACACAAAATGATATAATTACCACCGCATCAAACGCCTCTCCAAAAGCGCTCCACGTAGTTGGCACTCCTTTTTGTTGGATTTTGCTAGCTGGCTTCTTTAAAGGGAAGGTTGCCATGACCCACATTTCCTCCAACGGGTGCGAACATGCCATATCATGTGCGCATTAAGTCAATGGGGTCAATGGGTGTGAACGTGCCATATTTAAGGTTGACAATATTTCACAATTATTTATGTAATATTATTATTTTTATCTATTTTTTTTTTTTTTTAATTAAGTACGTTATGTTTAAGTTTAGGTATAGAAAAAGGTTTATTTATTAGTGGAGTGTTATCACTGGCATTGCTAATCTATTAATGGGATTTTATGAATAAAAATGAGATGGAAAAATGATATACCCACTAGTGGGATGCTATCACTATGTTTACTAACCCATTAGTGGGATGCTATGAATAGGAATTAGATGGAAGAACGATCTATCTACCCATTAGTGGGACGCTATCACTATGATTGCTATTAGTGGGATACGTGGAATGTTATCACTATGATTGCTATCATCAGGTTTGTGGGATGCTATCATCCCTTGGCATAGTTTAATTCCCCTAAAAGTGTTTCCCACCCTACCTTTCTCCATGAGGTTTGACCCTGACACTTGGTGGAGATTAAACCCCACTCAAACCAACTGCGCTACATTTTATAGGTCTTCCACTTGAATTGTTACTTCCATATAATTTGATATTGCAAAGCCTTCTTTATGTAGGTATAGTGGTAATATGGTTTTTTTATTAAGGCTAACCATATGGAATTTGAACTGGAGACCTATAGCAAGGAGCGCCTTAATAGTACACTCATTCACCATCAATCCAATGCCCTATGGGCTAATAGTAATCAAGGTTGAACAATCATTCAAATCAAAATATATTTTAATGGTAGATTACTCATAGCCAAAAGTTGCTTTAAGAGTAAGTCTAATTAAAAATTTGTGTTTGATAAGTAAGTATTCATCTTTTCTAATTTTTTTTCTAAGGGTTTTAATTTATTTTTAAAGGAACACCTAACATCTAATGAGTAATATTAATTATTGTAACAAAGTTGGTCCAATGCAAGAGTAAGAACCTTATTGACTTCTTTAAAGTTGGTAAGGATTTGTGAGATTTTTTGCTAAAGTGAATCGGTAAATCATTGGAGTAATTTGAGTAAGGCCCAATATCAAATTTAGCAGTTGCCACTATAACACCAAGAGTATATCCATCAACCCTTATGCCATATATCTAAGGAATTTATGACTTAGCAAGATTCGAGACTCCACGAGGGAAGGAGAGTCCACTCCTTAAGCCTTATCACAACAGGCCAAAGATGTCCTCTTGCGAGATTTGAAACTTGGTGGAGGTGATAGCGTCCCATTGTGCTTCTAGATTTTAACATACAAACTAAACATTGTTGAGGTAGATATCAATTTGGATCACTGTACCAATGAGACAAGGTAATAATTTTGACAGCATGAGAACATATAACTATGTTGGGAAACTAAGTTAAGGTTTGTTGAATTAAAGATTAATGCTCTTATGTTTGTCGATATGAGGGGATTTTAGATTTACAACCATTTTGGGAAGTCAACTCCAATATTTAAAGCCATTTGAAGCCTAATAGATGTTACTCATAGGAAAATTTTCATTTTATTATATTTATCGAAGTATGTAATTGTAGAATAAATTTAGAGTGGTGGTGCTGTATGAATGAATCAGATTGAGAATGGTGGCCATTACTTCATATGATTAAAACTTGGTTTTATTTCATATCTCTAATTCCTCTAAGCTTTAAAAGTAGGATACATTTGCAGTATGTATGATACTTTTGGAAAGATCTTCTAGGGCTCTTTATCCTACCACGAATAATCAACGCATATACAGATGCAATTTTACTTTCCTAATAAAATTACAAGATTTTATTTCCTTGAAAAAAAACACAAAAAAAGGTGACATTTGCAATGGTTGTTGGTGTGCTGGCAACTCTCACTTTGTAGGCCATTGTCTCCCTACTTAAAGTGGTATCACAGAAAACACAATTTTTCTTGTTGAAAACAAATTCAATGAGAATTCCAACAAAAAGTGAAGGCACTAGGGATAAGTGTTCCCTATCATGTAGATAGTGTTGTGAGAGCATTGTGAACTATTGAAGGGACGTCTGTCAAAGATATGGATAAGCACATTCGATAAAAGTGTCCCGCTACTATGGAATGAAAATGCACTTGTGTAATTCAGCTTAGGTGCCTATGTTATGGAAACACGTTGTAACTTATACATCACAAAGATGAACCACATAGTGATAAACACTTTCAATAAAATCTAAGATGAATGCCTCTACTACAATGACAAAAAAAATAGAAACTAAACTAGAGAAATTCAAAATATCACCTCTTAAATAATTGCATCTAAATTGGAACATTTTTTTTCCATTGAGGTATCCTTGGATTGGTGAAACGACATGTCTAGATTTGAGAAATCTAATATAAACATTGATCTACAACAAAAAATGATGTCTAGCCATATGATGTCTAGTATCAATGAAACAATTAAACAACCATTCATGTTGAGTACAAATGAATATTACAACATTAGAAAAAGAAGTTACAAAGAATAACAATCAATAATAAAGAATTAATGATTAAAAAGAAAAACAATCCAAACATTTCATTTTGCTTGTCCCTTACAACTAAAGCAATTTACCAAGGCTCATTTTATTTTTACAATAAGAAACTCCATAATTAACCTCTTAAAAGAAAGGAAACGTAGTCACACTTACTAGAAAATCCACATATAACCAAAATGACATCACAATGCATTCAACTTTACACTTACACGTCACAACAATGAATATGCTTCCACTAAATTTGAGTATACTAGATCTCTTAACAAATGAAAACGAACCACTTAATATAGTACTTATTAATGAATCATCATTGATAAGGTTTTCAATATTATATAACATGGAGAAAAGGCTTAGATAAATTCTACACGCTTCAACAACACCTTTCAAAAATGTCAAAATCATATTTTGTGGTGGCTCTATCAAGCATAACTTATCTATGATTCTTGGAGTTTTGAAAAGCCATGTTTTTCTATGAAATGATGTCCTATAGCTTTTGGAGAGATATCATAAAATGTTTCAAGCTCAAACAAGTCATGAGGTAAGAGAACAAAATCTTCATATCTAGTTTTAACAGAATTAGGACATGTTCTCAAACACGAGATGATGTTAACTATATTCAAAGGATATTATCTCGAAACATTTGGTGAACAATTTGTTTACCCATCTATGTGGGTTCAAGTTTATGGAAGCATGTTATATCCAGACCATTAGTGATGTTTATGAAATCGTCGCGTTTGGTATAACAGTAGCAGCCATATTTTCAAAGATACCGATTCTCCAGGAATTCTCATTAATGTTAAAAAAACATGATGTTAACTATTTTAATAAACACTACTACAAATGTTCAACAAATGATCCAATTTTTAGTTTTCCCATAGGAACAAACATCTTGAAGAATATAAAGATAAAATGTTGGCACTCGTCCAATCATAAGCATATACATTAAAATCATATGATAACAAAACACATTCCATGTAAAAAAATGCCTTTGAAAACAAGAAAATGCATGTCTTCTACAATTGTCTTGAAATGATATATGTTTGTTGAGTTAATTGCAAGTAGCGATGTCATCAATATGGCTTAGTGAACGATGCAAAAGATATAATTTTTTCCATTATATAGAGCATTGATTTCATATTGTCTAATTGAATCCATAGACATAATAGTTGTCTTAGATCAAAAACATGTAATGCAAATTTGTTCATGTCTGGCATGCCCCATCATTGGAATCTTATCATAAGAGTCTACAGACAAACAAAATAAAGAAATGAAATATCGTTTGTCCGAGAACAATTCCTTGTCTAGTTGATGTGTGGTCAAACAATACATAAATCATGAGGAAGAATGATGGATGGCTTGGTATTTGAACCCACTAGAGTTAAACAACGCGGACATGTGCACACAACAACCATTGTATCCATAAGAAAAATACAAAGAGAAACTTGAAGAAGGTTGGTGTTGAAAATTAACAGCTTTAAAAATAAACATATTACCAACTTGAATACGGCATGTAATCAATATCAAAATAGTATTTTCGCTAATATGCCTATTGAACACACAAATCTTGCACATGGACGTTGAAGCTACTATTAAAGAGTATGAGCTCATGGACACTGGTGTATTGTGCTTCAAGAAACATTAACAAACTTAATTGCAACGAAGAGTATGTTTGCAAATAACTATTGTTATTAGTCAAAATTTTTCTTTCATGGATTTCCCAAGAAAATAAGTTGATAGGTAACGTCAATTATCAATTGGCTGATGTTTTTCATCTCAATAATGGTATTGAGAAAAATGTCAGGGTAATGAAAGAACTAAGGAAAGAAATTCAATGCAACACCAAACTCTCCAATCCATGATATCTTAGTTTTCGATAATAGCATAATGCAGTGTGTGAATTATACACTTTAATACCGATAACAACCTACACTCTTAGAGGTACCATGGTGCAATCTACTTTTGTGGATTTTGTGTACATGCGTGACCTAAGGATAACCTGTTTACTGTTAGTTTCTATAGCATCGGATGTGTTCTCACCAAAAAATTTGGTGGAGAGGTTAGAATGCATGAGATCTCCAAAACTGAGAAATTGTTTCTGGGAATTCAACTTCAATATGGCTTAATTAGATTATTAAACAATTTTTAAAAATTTCGTGAGTCTAAACTTAGGGAATATGGTTAATTAATTAGAATTAATTAAGTCGAGGTGTGAATTATCTATAATTTCACATGGATAGATCCAGAAATGATCTCAGCCATCAATTAAGATTTAATCTTGGTCATTCGTGTCCCAAAAGGAATACATAAGAAGGGATCTATGTGGTGATGGAGAGGGCATGAGAGTCACTTGGAGAATTCAATTTTCTAGAGTAGCAGCAGTTAGTTGCTGGAGAGTTCGAGCTTCAATGAGGCAACGAAGGTAGCGAGGGGCAGGGACAGTGGTCCGAATGACCTTTTCTGGAATTGAAAAGGTAGCGGCAAGGGGCCGAGTTATTCCCAGTGAGACAATGCAGAGGAATGCACAGTTTCTCAGAGGAGAGGAGTGTCGGATAAACGATTTAATTAATAGAGATAGGCATAACCAATTCCTCATAGGTGGTTCAGATGTTAGACGTCATAGGGTTTGTGCAGAGCAGCGTAGAGGCTAATGCACAAGGTCTGAGAGGACAGGTTTATGAAGAGAAGTTGTGTCGGGATTACTTGTGGAGGAAGGGTAATTCCCTCACATAATTTTTCCATATTTTTTTGTTTTTTGGATTACAACTTGGGCTTCCACAGTTTGTGCTCAAAATTTCCTTACTGCATTGATTTTCCCAAGTTGGGTTCTTCCGGGGACATTTGTTCAAAAATAACGGTTTCCTTTTTATTGTGTGTATGTGCTAGTATTTTCTCAGTTTCCAACACTATTATTTCCACAATTTTATTTGTGAAGGTTGCAGTGTGATTTATTCAGTTTTTATTGTAGTAAATATATTTTTAAATTATTTAACAATTAGAAGAATAATTTCGAGTTGCTGCAATAGGATTTCAGTTTCAAAATTTTCACATGGTATCATGTTAGGTCCCTATAATACTAGTGATTCCCCCATTACTATTGTCATTGTAGCCCTTATTGTTATTGTTGTGCCCCTGTTGTCCCCGTATTGTTATTATTGTGCCCCATAGAAGCCCACTATTTCTATTGTTGTGCCCTTATATTATTATTGTTATGTTGGCTTTGATAATATTGTGACCCATTAGACTCCTATATGTAGAAAGGAGGTTTTTTCATTTGTATCATGTAAGAATGATTCATTTTGTGTAATGTAAATGAGGTTTCCTCCCTCGAAGAGGCTGATTTTGAAGTCATTGATCTATCTCTTCTTCTATTTTGTGAGCTCGTTACATAACATTTGGTATCAGAGCTTTGGATTCTAGGGTTTCGCTTCTCCATACAGGTCATCATTGCATTTTCGCTATAACTTTTTTTTCTATGACGTTTCAGAAGCTGCAATTAAAACCCATTTGACCCTAAATCTCTATGAACCTCAGATATGAATTTCAGATCTTTTCTCGCTATATTTCCAGAGATAGGATCCAAGGAAGTTAGGGTTTTCGCAGGCTCCCGAATTATATCTCAAACATGTTACGTGGGGAAAATCGTCATAACTTTGTCTCTGAGCATCTGATTGAAATTTTGTAAGAAAAAAAACACGAGACAAAAACAATTGAATAAAAGCGCAATAACTCACCTTAACTAAGCTTAATTGCAATCAAATTTTGTTACGGTTGAGTTTTTACGTTATCGAAATCATGCTCAAAAATTTGTTATTGGTTTTATCTAGTGTTATCTCTTCAACTATGATGCAGGAAAGGAGAACTGTAAGGGCGCTTTATCTGCATGATCAATTGATGAATTTTTTATTGAGGATTGTTTTGTATGAATCATCAAGCATTCACAAATAATATTTCTTTATCTTTATGAAATGTTATGATTCAAACATAAATTGAGGAAATTGTTTTTTTTACAAATCGGATTTATTATCGCAATTGTGAAATTGGACTAACCATTTGAAACGAAGACACATCATGAAACTGTTAATTATGCAAATTTTTCGTTTGTAGCTAGAGAATTTGATCACTTCTGTTTGAACACAATTATGTTTTCTTTCCATATTAGTGCCATGTTTGTTTTCAGGTTCTATGACAATCGAAGAATTGAAGGAGGCCAATTTGTGCACGATTAGTTTTCTAAGACCAATTTCAAGAAACATGAACCAATTGAATGCATTTCTATCATCCATAAATTCCATCATTTTTCGTCTCCAAACTCACAAGCTATTCAGTCACTTTCACTAAGCATCGTCATCGCCATTTTCCTTGTAAGTGTTGCATGTTTTCCACAACATTTTCCATAATTTCCATTCATTAACCCATTAATAGAGACATTCAACTCGCTTACATGTTGATTTTTCCTGTTGCTTTCTGTTCACTTGTTTACCCTCTTGTTATTTTCCTTTTCGTTAAATAAATCTTGCTTGACGCAAATTTTCATCTATAGACCTTCCAAAATCATCATTTCATACTCATTAGATGATGGGGAATTCATAATGCCTCCCTTCTAACAAGGCTTGCCCTATTGACATCAACACATTATCTAGCTTCAGGGCTAGAGTCCTTATTAATACCTTGACGCTTGTATGAATCAATGACAAGTTCTCTCGCCAACAATCATGGGAATACATCAATGTCCCTTGATCGTTGGATCTTGGAAGTGGCTCGACATCAGCTCATCTATTCGCACTTTGTAAGATTTACTTAGGTACCTTGGCACTCGTTGACATTAATGACACGTTTTCCTCGCATTGGTTAACGAAATTCATTAATGGCGGATAATCCAATGACTTCTCTTCATGCTCGACAACAACACATTTATTTGCATGACTAGAATTGTACCATCAGGTTTTGTAGCAGGTGAAGACTATATCATTTCAGCGTTTTGCAGTAGATACAACAGATTTAGGAGGAGAAATGAAGAATCCACTTTCACCACCTCATCCATCATTTATGCAACTAAGAAGCAGATGAAATTCTACATTCTATTCCATGATCCAGCAAAAGCCTCACTACATATGCACAGTTTTCCAACTTGCTAGGTAAGTAAAGGTATGTTTTTTTCTAGCTTTTAATCATAGAATTCCTTGAATACTGAAATTATAATTTTTGGAAAATACTTCACCATATTTCCTTTCTCATTTGAAAAAAAAAAACTGTAAATACCTTTGGTTGGGGGGTGGGGGGGTGAGGAGAAGGGACATCCATTTATTATCACATCCATATCACTTCATTCCATTTCACTTCATTTCATCCTAACATACTTGTCCTAATCAATTATGATTGCATTATGGTTCAAAGTTTATGTGATTTGTAAATAAATGCCTAAATGGTGAGCATATTGTATGGTTGATTTAAAGATGTATTTTTAAATATGTTCAGTGAATCTTGCTGCGCCAAAAGGAAACAAGGCATTGGTACACAAGAGCCAATACCAATTAAGATTTGGTTGTCACACAAGGACCAACCAAACATGTTGCAATTCAATGTATGATAAGGAATACTTTGCAAAAAGAAATGAAATTGTCAAATGCAAAGTTTAAGGACAATTAATAGAAGCCAAACTCATTCAAAAGTAAATCATGATTAAGAAATGCAGTAGATTGAATGAGGACATGCAATAACGTCAGTTGGGGGTATGTAGAGTCTCCAAAGTTTCCTCAAAATATCATCCACTTTCACCTTTATTGCCACCATTTAACTCACATGTCGCAACTCCATAGCATATAACATTTCATTAGCCTCCATTTTCATGATTACATGGGGTTACCTTTGTGTTTTCCAAAAGCTAATGATTTCTAGTATTTTAAGTGAATTTATTGTTGAAACTTAGAAAATTGACATATACCTTCTAATAATTAAAAGTGGCTTGAGTTTCATGAGATGTGTAGGTCATTTGGAAGCTTCCAAGGTACCCTTATGTGGCCTCCAATGCTCAAATTCGAATTCCCTTCAAGATATGGAAGAAGATTTGCATAAAGGTAAAAGAGGATATGTGTATCATCATTACCTATTTGAGTTGTAACTCTATATGGGCCTCATAACTACCTATTTGAGTTGTAACTCTATATGGGCCTCATAACTACCTATTTGAGTTGTAACTCTATGAGATTTTATAGGGATCTGGGGAAAGAATAATGGACCTCCATTAATGAGGTAGCTTCTTATGTTTTTGTATAAATAGGAGAGCCTCCTCCTTTCAGAGGCATGTGTAAAGTTGGAGATACTCGAGTGTTCAAGTTAATATTACTCATTATTGAGTGGAATTTAGATTTAGCACCATGAGCACGAGTGATGTTCACCTCTTTCTGGTAATGCTTGCATTGGGAGCCTCTCATATCGCCATCTCTCATGCTTTTGGATTGGCCACCTATAATGTGTGAGAATTATTGTTTTTCATAGATTAAGATTTATACTTTCATAGATTAAGATTTATTTCCTTCATATCTTTTCCTATGTGAGAGGTTAAGAGTGATTGTTTTTTATTTTCTTTCATATCTCTTCCTGTGTGAGAGGTTAAGAATGATTGTTTTTGCTTTCATTTCATCTTATGTGCTTTTGATTATTTATTTCATAGGACCCTGATATGATAATGTACACATGATCCCTTAGAGTAGATTTCATTTCATGCAATTTCAATTCCGGCAAGTGTGGTATATTAATATTTGCTTCCTGCAAGTGTGTTAGATTAAGATTTCAATTCCTACAAGTGTGATGGATTAAGATTTCAATTCCATGCACTGTACTATAATTTCTTTTGAATTGATTTTGGAATTTGAATAGGTGAATTTGGTTTGTCGTTATTTGGTTTCGTAGTTATATTGATCTAAATTGAAAGTTAATTTCTAGCATATATAGTGCATGCACGCTTCAAAAGTTTTACGAAATTCCCGGGTTGACAATTAAATGATATGTAATTAATTTGCGTCAACACAACTACAAGGCTCTCCATGTTACAGGCGGTGGAGATTGGAATTAAGAAGTTGAAAACATGAAAGACAAAGGACTTGGTTGAACTCCAAGCAGAGTATCTAAAATGGGGAATGAACACTCTTGCACCACACATCATGGAAATATTCAATAACATCATTCAGCAAGGTCTCCCAAGGGACTGGACAACTAGACTAGAAATACCCCTTTTTAAAAGTGGAGGCATTAATAATCCTTCCAATTATAGAACCATTATGATCAATCCTTTGTTTGCAAATATTTTGGGTAACATGGTAGAAAATAGAATCCGTAACTGGGCAGAAGTAAAAGAAAAGAGGGCAAAAGAACAAGCAGGTTTTAGGCCGAAGCATTCTACAGTGTATCATGGTATCACATTGGGACACATTATTGAAAAGGTTTAGGGGGACAAAGAAGAAGTATTCTACTGCTTTGTGGACTTCAAAAAGGCAGTTGACACAGTCCCTAGAGATAAGTTGTGGTGTAGAATGGAAGAGCTTGAATTTCATTCGCATTATAGATATGTTGTCCATAGAATTTATGAAGAGGTGAAAGTCAAAATTAGAACCTCAATGAGTATTTCAGAAAGCTTTAGAAGTGACATTGGAGTCAAGCAAGGTAGCACTCTATCTCCTGCTCTTTTTGGTTTATATATTGATAAACTTGAAGAGTGGCTAAATCTGCAAGCTGGAGATGGTGTTCGGTTGGGGTAGTTTGTGATAAAACTTCTTTTATATGCTGAAGATCTTGTTTTGATATCTAAATTGGGCCATGGATTGCAGATGCACTTATATGCTCTTGAGCATTTTTATAGAGGAGTGGGGATGTAAGTCAATATTAGCAAGACCAAAATAATGATTTTCTCTAACAAAAGGAAGCAGAGCCAGTGTATGTTCTTCTTTCAAGGCAACATTCTCGAAGAAGAAAATGAGTACAAGTACCTCGGGATTGATTTCAAAAATAAAAAAAATTATTGGGAGGACCGCAGGAAGAAGAGAATTTCAAGAGGGTGGAAAGCATTATATTCTCTTCAAAACAGTTAAAGTGATTTTTTGACTCCTAGTTTGTCCAGTGATGCTATATGGATGTGAATTTTAGGTTGGCAACACTCCCGTCTTAAAATGGAAACAAATTGAGAAAATCCAAAAACGCTCGATCATGAGCAAGTTAAAAATAAAAAGTTTGGTACCTTATGAGATAATGTTGACTGAAACAGGAGTAACTCCCATTATAGCAATTGCTATGGTGCAACTCAAAATATATCTTAAAAGAATTGAGAAAATGGGAGTAGGTATATGGCTTAATGTTATTTTCAATGAAGGCATGAGTGAAAGAAAGAAAACATGGATGAGACAAAACCACACATGGATGAAAAAATTGAATATCTACCTCAATGTCTGTCCCACAAATAGAAAGGAGCTAAATGATTTCGTTATAGACAAGTTTTGTAAACGGGTATGGGGAAAAGAGTTGGGTAGAAAGAAGAAGTACTACATTAAGGAATTCAACCCTATGTGTAATCTCCAACAAAAGGAGTACATTAGAGATAGCATTCTGTGGAGGGAAAAGGTTATTATTTCTCAAGTAATAGCCAACTCACATAAAACTCGGTGTGAAATAGGTTGGTGGAAAAGACCTAAAGAAGCTTGGGAAGAACAGGTGTGAACATTTTTCACGTCTCGGGTAGTGGAAGTGGAAAAGCATTTCACTTTGGAATTTGATGCATTCAAAGACATCAAAGAAAGTTATGGGAATAGGTTAGCATCAGTTTGTTGGCATTGTCCTTTCAGCAAGGGGATTATTGGCAGGTTGGGCCAACTCATCAGTAGTTTGAATAAGAAAATGATTGAATTGAAAAAAGTGAAGAATTGGGAACTAATGGTCCCACCGACTATTTTTAGTCTCATGGATGTTAAAATATCATTTCATTTCATTTCATATACTGCCAACCCATTAATCTATCAATGTCACAGTATATATTGGTAGTTGAGGCCTTGGATCCAAGCTCACGAGGAATGATATCAGAAGTTGAGCAGTATGTTGAAGTGACAACCTTCCTCTACATAAGGTTGCTCATGGCTGCACGTGACATAAATGTGTAGAGTATGCCGAATGGACACACACGTCCCAAAGAGTATTGTATGAGAGAGAAAAATTTAGTGATGTGATAGAAATAGACAAATTGGAGAGTAAATAGTTTGGGAAAAGCTAGAGTCTTACATCTTCTCTTTTCACAAGTTTCCTAGGGAGTGCAAAGATCCATTCCTCAACATTTTTTCATTTTTCGTAGGTTGGGAGTGGGACATGGTAGCGGATATCATGGGAAGGACTGTTTTGGATAGGCTACAAGGTAGAGCACTTGTGACCAAAGGGAAAAATGGGATATTCATTGTCGTACACATACATGATATCGTTATGGAAATCAACAGACGGAGAACAGAGGGGGTGAAATTCAACTTCACTATAATAAGGTAATTTCTGTACTTTTTGGGAAATGAGGATGAAAAGCTATCAAATGTATGATCTTGATCCATTTATGTTTTATACCATGTCTATTTTATAACTAACCATGATGTAATCGAAGGGTGGGGATTTGTTTTCGCTAACCAGAAATAATGGTATCATGTGTATCAACAGTGCTTTGTGCACTTAAAGTAATGTTTCACTGAAAAAATAAGTTACTAGATTATATTTCACTGACCATTCTTGCATTTGGAAACTTAAAACCAAACTCAGTACAGGAACATTTAAAAGCTTTTTTTTTCTTAAAGGACGCAATTCTAATTCTACATCAACCTTTCATAGATGAAATGACTGAGATATTTAATTTATAAACCTACCAAGGATTTAAATCAAATCAATAAGGAAAATATACTTCAAATATTTAGTCCGTGTTTCTTCATTGTTCTTTTCTTATTTATTTTCAAAATAGAGCATTAATGATTTGAATATGATTTTCACATATCATTTGATTAATTTGCAAATGCCTTCAAACCTTAGGTACATGGAGATAATGGAAAATTATCAAGCAGCTAATGGGTTGTTAATTTGTAGATATAATAATTATCAAGCATTAATGAGATGATCAAAACCTAACTTATTTAGAATGACCAAAGACACAATACCTTTAAACATATTCCAATGCATCCTTGATCTCCTCTTTGAAATGGCGATCAATCCCTAGCCTCTCAACAATATCAAAAACTCACAAGCGTTCAAGTAGATCAAGCGAATATTGAAAAGGCAGTGCAATAACAAATTCTCCATTTAACAGTTTTTACAAATTATATATATAGAAAAGGGCCTTCCTGAAATAATATTTTCATCTTGATTCCATGGTTTTTGAATTTATTCAAGACGAAATTCAAGAATTCCAAACATTTTTTGTTCCTTGTACGCATGAAAACAACTGCAATAGATGTCGGCGAGCTGAGCAATGATCCATCCTTGGATTGAAGTTTGATTATTTTCTCCCAATCTATTGATTCTTGCAGGCCTCCCAAAGAATACAGTAATGTTGCTCAAAAAGGCATAGGGAAGATTAGTAGGAAGCTTGGTCCAAAGTATTATACAAAACCTACAAATTACCAATAGCGGATGATGCAAAAATTGTAGGTTAGCATGGACATCTCCTTATTGTTCCTACCAAAACTTCTTGTTAGAGTTCAAAAATAATATGAAAATTTGCATCTTGACATGCATGAAACACCACAACATGTTGCAACAGTTTCTTATAAACAAACTCAATCTCAACTGATAGGGCATGTCTCTTCCCATGCTCCTGTTTTGCTCGAAACTTCTCATTGATGAGATATTTAGTCTTAACTCCTTACAATTGTAGCCTCTAGACTAGAATTATGTTCCAAGGTCTCAACTATCATGGGATATCCTGTAATGGCCATCCCATTTAATCTACTCATCAAATAAAATAAAAGAACATGCTCACCTTGATAACTTACTTGTGCATCAATGTCCATATCAAATAATGGTGTCACTATTGAAGCATCATCTGATGCGTGCGAAAACTTTGCGATTTCAAATGGATTAGGTTGTCTAAATTGGATTTTTTGTATAGACTTTGGAACTTTTCATGCCACCCCTAAAAAATTTCAAAGTGAAACCCTTTTGTAGGCTTTTTCATGAGTGCCTATATTACGTTTTTCTTGCCTATCCATTGATTTTCCTATCTATTTCTATTCCATGATGATAGGAACACAACACATGAATTTTCATTCAGAGGGATATCAAGTTGTTTCTGTTAGGATATTCCGACACATAGGAAATAGTTAAGTACAACTTGGTCTAGTGTAGAGTTAGGTATAGAGTTAGGTAAAGTGTGTTTCTTTACCGTTGTACATTTTGTAACTTACAATCGGACGGTCACGTTATGTAGTGATCCGACGGTTCATTCTCTCCTCGGTATTACCGACACTTGATCCGTGGCTTGACACCCGATTGGTCCATGAATTCTATTTAAAGCGCATGGAGGGTCATTTGTAGGGTAATCCGTGCATGAGATAAACATATGTAAATTTTCATTCTTTTATTAATAAATTGCCTGAAGTGGCCGCGTTGGCTCAGGCCGTGGACTGTTTCCCTCTTTGAGGATTTTAACCACGTCAAAATACTGGTGTATTGATCTGAGATCTGGTTGTGAGCGGTGTACTTTTGGTGTTCTGTCTGAGGAACTTACCCTGTAAATTCCTACATGGTATCAGAGCTATTTGAGGGCCGTGTTCGTTGGTGATCCAAATCTGAAGCTGATAGAACTGCATCCGACTGCCGTTTCCTAGATCTGCTGTTTCTGACTGCTTTCGGGCCAAGAAGGCTGCTCTGTTGTGTTGGGAGCATCTGTTCCAGTGAGGAACCCCTTTCGTTTCACGCGAAAAGGTTTCCAGTAGCCCTAGCTGCGTCATTTTTAAGATCGGGAGGCATACAATGTTTATTTGCAGTTTACTGTTATTTTCTCTCTGTTTATTTCGGTTTTGGTTTATTTAGCCTTTTTATTACCGGATCTATACCTTTCATTTCTGCGTATGCTCTTTGCCCTGCGACTTTGTGCGATCTGGGCAAATCAGAAACAGAAAGGAAGGATTTTTCTCATGCGTATGCTCTTTTCCCTGTGCCTTAGGGTGATCTCGGAAAATCAAAAACATTGAGGAAAATATTTAGTTTCCGGCCAAAGCTAACTTTGAGCCGCAAGGTTCACTTTTGAAAATATTTAGTTTTTCGGCTAAAGCTAACTTCGAGCCATAAGGTTCGTTTTCTTTGCATGTCCGTGTTGGGTTTTGTGTTTTTTGTTTTGTAGGGAAAAAGAGCTTTCTCAAAGCAAGCACGCAACCCAAAGCACCCCCCCCCCCCCTTCTCTCTCTCTCTCTCAATTTTTTGTATAGATCAATTGGTTCAAAGCTATTTTAAGAGAGTAGAGGTCTTGGGTTCAAGTCTCCATTTTGTGGGGGCGGACTTTTTCATTTCCGCACATTCCCGCACTTCGTCGGCAACTTCAACAACTTTTTTTCAAAAAGCCATAACTTCTTCATCCGGAAGCTGTTTTCAGAGCCGTTTTTTTTAAACCAGCCTAATTTTTCGAGATCTATCCATTGGAACACTTATTTTCAGCATCTTTAGCTTCAGTTTCCATTGAAATGGAAAGTCAATACCAAGTTACCCTTGACAGCACCAACTACTTCCAATGGTTGGCTTACATTGAGGATTTACTTAGAAGTAAAGGTCTCTACAGAATAGCCTCAGGCCAAGAAAAGAAACCGAAGGATGAAGATAAGGCTGCTAAATGGGAAAATAGGCAAGATCAAGCACGTGGATTGATAGGGATGTCTATTTCTCCAGATCTTAGATTCCATATTGCAGAAATTGATACTCCTGATGAAGCAATGAAACAAATCAATAAAGTTTTTGGGATTAAAAATGAAATTAGAGCCCATCAACTTGAAAATGAGTTGCTTACATTGGACCCTAATAATTTTTCTTGCATTGAAGATTTCTTGTCCAAGTTCAAGACCCTTAGATATCTTTTGGAAGGTGTTAAAGTTAAGAAAGAAGATAGTAACCTTATCTATTCCATTCTTACTAAGTTGGGACCAGCCTACTCTGTGTTTGTTTCCACCTTCCATTCTACAAGAGAAGCCTTCATTTCTCAAGGAACAGACTACAAGCCCCCTTCCTTTGACTCTTTTTGTGATTCTTTAATAAGAGAACAAGAAAAACTCTTACACCTTGGTCTTCTTAATCTTGGAAACTCTTCCAAGAAAGCGTTAGCCGCCCAGCAGCAACCAAATTCAAAGAATCCTAAGAAGTCATATCCTAAAAAGAATGGTCCTAAACCAAACAAGGGTCCTAAGCAATTTCAGCCTAAAATGAAAAATCATTTCAACAAAATGATAAGACAAATAAAAACAAAAGGAAGAAGACTGATAGACATTGCAATTTTTGTAATCGAGATGGCCACTTAGAATCAAAATGCTTTAAGAAGATGGAAGCCTTGGAAGCAGCAATGAAGAAGCATAACATCCATTTGGGAAATCTTCAACTTCAACTTCATCTTCAGGAATGGCACTTTCTGCATGTGGTTGTCAAGCATCTCGGTCTGGCTATGCATTAAATGTATCTTCTTCTTCTCATTCTCATGAGTGGCTCATTGATTCTGGAGCTTCTTATCACATGGCCAAAAACAAAGCCATGTTTTCTTCTTTAAATGATTGTAACACCAAAAATATATATGTTGGTGATGATAGATCTCTTAATGTTGTAGGGACTGGAACTGTTCATCTAGACAATGGTCAGTTTAATGATGTATTATGTGTTCCAACCTTATCCTGCAACCTTCTATCTGTATATCAGATAACTCATTCAGGTGAAGGTAAAATCGTTGAATTTTCACCTCATGATGTTGTAATCAAGGACTTAAGAGATCCTAAACAGATTTTGGCTACTGGCATTGCTGATGATTCTACAAGGTTGTATAAGTTTCACAACTTTGGGTCATCAAATCTTCCCTCAGTATTTGTTGCTCATAACGATGAAGTGAGCAAACTTTGGCATGAGCGATTTGGTCACTTAAACTATCGCTCCCTTCAGCATCTATGTAAAGAAAATATGGTGACAGGTCTTCCTATGGTATCTTGCAGAGATGGTGTTTGTTCCGGATGTGTACTCGGAAAACATCATCGGGACAGTTTTGAAAAACGTGCCTCTTGGCACGCCTCAGCCCCTTTACAGCTTGTGCATAGTGATTTATGTGGTCCACTTCCTGTTGTTTCATTCTCTGGCTGCAAGTATTTCTTAACTTTCATTGATGATTTCTCCAGACGCACTTGGGTATACTTCTTAAAACTCAAGAGTGAAGTATTTAACACATTTTTGGCCTTCAAAGCCTTTGTTGAAAAACAATCTGGACATCAAATTCTTAAGCTAAGATCTGATAATGGCGGAGAATATGTTAAAAACACATTCATCAACTTTTGCACCGAGAATGGAATTCAAATGCAACATACTGTTCCATATACTCCACAACAAAATGGTGTAGCTGAAAGGAAGAATCGCACCTTAAAGGAAATGGCTAATTGTATGCTACAATCTAAAGGACTTGGTCTTAGTTTTTGGGCAGAAGCAATTAACTGTGCAAATTACATAATAAATCGCACTCCTACTAAGGCTTTAAAGAATATCACTCCAGAAGAAGCATGGAGCTCAATCAAACCAGATGTAAGTCACTTTCGTGTTTTTGGAAGTGAAGCGTGGGCCCATATTCCAGATGAAAAGCATAAAGCTTTAGAACCTAAGAGTGAAAAATGTACTTTTGTTGGATATTCTGAAGATGTCAAAGGCTATAGACTTATTCCATTTAAGTCCAAAAATGTTATCATTAGAAGAGATGTAAAATTTGATGAAAATATATCGGCCTGCGAGCCTAGTCCGGCGGATGTGCCACCTCTCCCTATCTCTTCTACTTTTGAAAACATTTCTTCTTCAGATGATGAAAGTGAGGATGACAATCCTCCCCCACCATCTCAGGATCCTCCTTCAGCTCCTGAGCTTCCAAAATGGGTTCGTGCTACTCGATATGCAGCAGGTGATCTTGCCGGTGATCCTACAGATCAGCGACGTACACGTTCTCAGTTCGAGAGAGCCTCTTCTTTACTGGCTCAAGCTCCAGTAAATTATGATCCTGACACCTTTGCAGAAGCTTCAGGCCATCCAGATTGGGAAGCAGCTATGAATGAAGAATATCATTCATTATTGGCAAATGATACATGGGATCTTGTTCCTCTACCAAAGGGACGAAAACTTGTTAGATGCAAATGGGTTTACAGAACCAAGTATGGACCAGATGGGAAAGTTGATAAACATAAAGCTCGTCTTGTTGCTAAAGGTTTTTCACAGGTTGAAGGCATTGACTACACTGAAACCTTCTCCCCTGTTGCCAAAATGAACTCTATCCGCCTTGTTCTTTCCCTTGCTGCCTCTTTCAAATGGGAAGTCCATCAGATGGATGTTAAATCTGCCTTCTTGCATGGGGACTTGCATGAAGAAATCTATATGGAACAACCCATTGGCTTCATACAAACAGACTCCAGCCTTGTATGTCGACTTAAGAAATCCCTTTATGGTCTCAAGCAAGCTCCTCGGGCTTGGTATGCCAAAATGGATAGCTTTCTTTTAGAATCTGGCTTTTCTAGGTGTCATTCTGACAATACTGTCTACACCAAGAAAGTGGGCAACTCTCTTATCATCCTTGTTCTTTATGTTGATGATCTTATCCTTACTGGTAGTGATCCCAACCTTATAAACCATGTGAAGTCTAGCCTTAAAAGGAAATTTGAAATGACAGACTTAGGACACTTACACTATTTTCTCGGTCTTCAAGTCTTGCAATCCAAGGAGGGTATTTCCCTTTCCCAGTCCAAGTATGCTTGTGATATTTTACGTCATTTTCACATGGAAGACTGTAAGCCAGCCCCTTCTCCCTTTCAGTCTGGAGTCAAACTTTCAGTCACTTGTACTTCTCCTGAAGTTGATGCTACCTTATACCGTCAACTTGTAGGAAAACTTTTGTATCTAACCCATACTCGTCCTGACCTTTCCTTTGCTGTTGGCCTTGTTGCTCGGTTCATGCAAAACCCCCGTGAAAGTCATTGGAAAGCAGCTAAAAGAATACTTCGTTATGTTCGAGGTACAGTTCAGTTTGGGATTCATTACAGTGCCGAAGCAGCTCCTCTATTGGTTGGTTTCACTGATTCTGATTGGGCTGGTGACCCTGATGATCGGAAGTCTACTGCCGGTTATGTGTTCACTCTTGGTTCAGGACCTATTACATGGGCTTGTAAGAAACAAGGTGCCATTTCTCTTTCATCAGCAGAAGCAGAGTATCGTGGTGCCGTAGAAGCTAGTAAGGAAGCCTTGTGGCTTCGTCAGATCCTGTCAGAGTTTGGCTTTGAGCAGCAGCATCCGACTACACTTTGGTGTGATAATCAAAGTGCCATTCAGCTATGCAAAGATCCAGTCCAACATCAGCGCAGCAAACACATTGAACTGCACATGCACTTCATCAGAAAGCTCATTCATGACCATGTTCTTGAAGTGCAATATTGTTCAACAGATGATCAAGTTGCAGACATCTTCACAAAGGCTCTCACAGAGGCGAAGTTCACTAAACTTCGATTTATGGTTGGAGTTCAGGAAGTTGTCACTAAGGGGGGATAGGCTCTAGTGCCTCCTTCCTTCTCCTATTGTGTCATATTTGTAAATCCTTCAATCCTATCCCAAGTTGTTCTTAAGGGGGGATGTTAGGATATTCCGACACATAGGAAATAGTTAAGTACAACTTGGTCTAGTGTAGAGTTAGGTATAGAGTTAGGTAAAGTGTGTTTCTTTACCGTTGTACATTTTGTAACTTACAATCCGACGGTCACGATATGTAGTGATCCGACGGTTCATTCTCTCCTCGGTATTACCGACACTTGATCCGTGGCTTGACACCCGATTGGTCCATGAATTCTATTTAAAGCGCATGGAGGGTCATGTGTAGGGTAATCCGTGCATGAGAGAAACATATGTAAATTTTCATTCTTTTATTAATAAATTGCCTGAAGTGGCCGCGTTGGCTCAGGCCGTGGACTGTTTCCCTCTTTGAGGGTTTTAACCACGTCAAAATACTGGTGTATTGATCTGAGATCTGGTTGTGAGCGGTGTCCTTTTGGTGTTCTGTCTGAGGAACTTACCCTGTAAATTCCTACAGTTTCTAGACTATGTTGATCTTCTAATATTTCTTGGTTTTGTATATCTCAAACCTTTCCCTCTTTTCTTAGTAGTGAAGTCCCAAATCTCTGTTTCCTTTCCTCAACACAGGTTGTAATATTTCTTTGGTTAAAACGATCTCTTATACAAGCATCTAAACCATAACTATACATTAATTTACTTTCAATTCTTTTGATTCTTCAGCTTCTGTTAAATAGCTTCCAATAACTTTCTTGCTTCCAAATTCCTTATTCACTTTAAGCTTGTCTTCAGATGATAACATAGGTGCACTACATGTAACATCCATCTCAACTAAATTCTTTTCATTTCTATTCTCATAGTTTTCTTGCATTATGATTTCCTTTCAATTACCAATTAAAGAGAGTTGCATCAGTGATGCTAGCTGTACTTTGTTCAACAAACTCAAGTTTAGAAAACTACCCAAAAAACTCACCATCATCAAGTCTATTCATGTTAATAAAGTCCCCCTAACTCTATTCATATTTCAATATTAAAAAAGACAAATCATGTAAGATATACTAGTAATTAGCATCATTATATTAATTAAAAATATAATCAAATAACTAAATATTTCGTAATCACTAAAATAAGAATTAAATATTGAAATAAAAAAAATATGAAATAACTATTTGAAATTTGAATAATGAATAAAAATATATGTAATAATATTTTTTTAGATAAAATGTTTATTAATAAATAATTAAGGTTTAGTGGTTAATTCAATTTTTCATATTGATAATTCAAATTCAAAATTACATGAATATGAATATTAAATAATATTTTTTAATATATATTTTGTATATTTTAATGTAATATGTATATTATGATTTTCTTCTAGTATTTATATTAAAAAAACCAAAATTACAATGTAGCAAATTGAATTTTATTATTTTTATTACTTTTAACTACAAGATCTCCCAACTTTATATTATTCTTAACCGATATATAAATGTTTACCTATCAATCCTTTACTTATTATAAATTGGATATTAACATAAATTTAACTTATTAAATAAGCATGTAAAATGTGTACAAACTTTTTTACATTACACCTATATTGGCTGTTATATTATTCTTAACCCATATGTAAATGTTTATCAACCAATCCTTTACTTACTATAAATTAAACATATTTTTACATTACACCTAGAAGACACCCTTATAACACCTAATTTAACTAAATAAATCATATGATAAATGAAATTACCAAATAATTAAGAAAAAAATGTATGGATTGCACATTCTTTGAATTTATTACCATTAAAATTGATTATCATTGGGAGTGTGTATTATTTAAATGAATACCCTACTTACTCAGTTTTAACTCTAAAATAAAATCTTCCTAGGTGCACTGTATTATGTCCTAATTGATTATCATTAGGAGCGTGTATTATTTAAATGAATACCTTACTCATTTATTCTAATTTAAAAATAAAATCTTCCTCGTTATATTTGGAAATATTCCTTGTTATATTTGGAAATTGTTGTGTGCATTGTATTATTATTATATTTAATTTTTATTTTTATTAGTGATATGATAAATTTGTGAGGTAATGATTTTGATTTTTAAACTAAAACATATAAATTCCTCATATAAAATGCAAACAAAAATCCCATATTATATATATATATATATATATATAATCTGTGGTGACAGTTCAATTGATGATTAATATGTGAACAGAAAAATGCAAAGTTCAAAAGCCCTTGTTATGACCAAGCTTAAGAAAACAGTGACAGACTGGAAATCATCAAAAATGTACTAGTTATAGCGTACTATACGCTGGGGAGTTCTTCGGAAATAACAAAAGAAATTATATATACTTTTTTAAATACAATAAGAATTACTCCCAATTTCTTTTATCTTTTTGTGTTTAATAAGGCTATATCATGAGAGTCTTTAGAGAAAAAAAACGTTGTCATGAAAGGTAGGGTATATTACCCTACTAAAACACCACGATTTTACCACGACTGATAGAATAGTCACGACATACATGTTTACGAAAATTGAATTTCATCAATCTCGATCCAATAACATACATGTCATTGCATTTTCCAGGACATTCCATTTTCATTTTGCGTTAAACATTCAAAATTTTCCAACTAAAACAGCGGTCTGCAATTTATTACACTCACACAAAAAACCTAATCTCAATAGCGGAAGTAGATCCATGCAGATACTCGATACATGACATTGCATTGTCAGTGTCATTGATACTCGATCCATTTTCATTTTGTGTTGAACATTTAATTATGTTTTTCAATAAACACGGCGGTCGGGAATTACAGTCCCAGAAAAACTTAAATCTCAATGGCAGACATAGATCCATGCAGATACTGGATACAAGCATTATCCATGTAATAACTGAAACAAATAAAATATGCAATTGCAGCACCAAGAAAAACGTAAACCATCCATCCATGCAGATACTCAATCCAAGCATTATCCATGTAATGACTGAATGCTTCTCGACATGTCCATGTAAGACCTATTATTATCTAACCGAATAGAAAACATATCCATGCAAATACTGCATGCAGATTCTCAGAAATAATTGCATCCCAACAAATGTTTCTCTGGATGTCAATGTAGCCCCTACCATTATTTAACTGCATTAAAAAAAACAAGTAATAACTACAGCTCAACTGAATAAACTATTCATCTACCAAAATTCTCATGCCAAAATAATAAGAGGCACTACCGCTCAGAGCTTACAAATGCAAGTAATTAATGTGGGAGATCCTTGCAGCTACTTCGCGGGTGACTTAGCTGATCCATTCGGAATTACTTCAGCATGGTCGGCAGTGGGATTGAGCTCATCCCAAGCTTCAATCCAAGTGACCATGGCATCTGCCAGCTTCTGGAAATACGGATCTATTACTCCAAGTTTCTCCCTTACCTGCTTTGACAGCTCAATGTAGCATTGCTGGACAGAGGTACATTCCTTTGGAAGTGTGGCAGATTGGAAAAATGGAATAATGTCCTCTTGCCAGAATATTCCCTTGTATTCTTTCTTCAAATTAACAAAAGGGTTACTGGCCTTGCTGTGCCAAATGTATGGCAGCCCTGTCTTCACACCCAATCCCAAGTGGTCGCAGATGACCTTGACACACCATCCTGCCCACATATCGTCATAGCGACCAATAGGCTGGCCATCACCCATCAAGCCAAAATACATGGCAGGGCCAATCAAGTCCCGATTGAAGGCCAAATTCATGCCACACATGGGGAAAAGCGTACCCTTTGGAATTGTCAAAACTGCATCAACATATCTGGTGTTGCGTTCGGAAGGTTTGACAAGCTGTGTGGGGGCATCGTAATCAGGGATATTCATCCAGAGGCCATGAGAAACTGCAGTGGGTGTTCCATGGCGAAGGCTGAAGGGGTACCCACGTACAAAATCTGCACCCTGTCTGTATGGATCATACAGTGTATTGAAAAAGAATGGAGTTGAAGGAGAAAGCAAATTCATAATGTGCTGCTGGAGAGCATTGATGTCATTGCCGGAGGGATCCTTGGCAACGAAGCAGTCATCGTCAATAGTAAAGATGTATTTCTTCTTAGAGACCATGTAGCCGAAGCAACGGCAGGCACTGTCCTTGAAAGAGATGCAGGAGGCCTTGGGGCCCAGGATCCTCTCGATATCATTTCTGTTGTACAGTTCGTAATCGAAACCCTTAGGCACACTGATGGTCTTCGACGGATCGCCATCCTGCACAATGATGAGGTGGTAGGGCTCAAAGAATGGCCTCCACATCTCCAAGAAATCCAAGTTCCGGATCGTGGGTATCACTATGTCCAGCTCCTCCTTCAGGATTGGGGTCGCAGCACTCGAAGTCGAAACTGCCATTGTTACTGGATCAACTGACCTACGTGCCAAGAAACCAGAAATGAAAGAAAATGAAATACACACAACCCAATCTTCCACAACCCCAAAGGACTTTTCCTCTCAATCTTGATTTGGTTTCTCTCCGTAAGTGTATATATAGGTGTGGAAGAGCATTCCCCGGCAAGGGGTTCAAGAGATTTGTTATCTGGGGATTCACGCTCTTGCCCAGACTCCGGAAGCCTGGGATAAATCACAATTAAAGTCTCCGGTTTTGACGGTAATTTTGCTTTTATAAAACTTGCTTTTAAAGTAAATTGTCCCGACTCCAGATCATCAATTTTATAAAAACTATAAAAGCAAAATATATTAAACGTAAAATAATCTAATTACCCTATATTAAACACAAATCATCAAAATCTAATTACCCAAATATATTAAATATAAAATAATCTAATTACCCTATATTAAACACAAATAGTTAAAGTCTAATCACTAAAAGCAAAACGTAAAATAATCTATTACCCTCTATTAAACACAAATAATCAAAATCTAATTACCCAAATATATTAAATATGAAATAATCTAATTACCCTATATTAAACACAAACATTAAATCTAATTACCTAACTATAATCAAAATCTAATTACCCAAATATATTAAATATGAAATAATCTAATTACCCTATATTAAACACAAATCATTAAAGTCTAATTACCTAACTATATGAAACATAAAATAATCTAATTACCCTATATTAAACACAAATCATCAAAACCTAATTACCCATGCTAGCCAAACTCATTAAACATAAAATACTCTAATGACCCCCATATTAAATGCAATCTACCAAACATAGAATGATCTAATTACCCCCATGTCAAACACTTCTCAACTCATCAAACACAAAATGATATAATTACCACCGCATCAAACGCCTCTCCAAAAGGGCTCCACGTAGTTGGCACTCCTTGTTGTTGGATTTTGCTAGCTGGCTTCTTTAAAGGGAAGGTTGCCATGACCCACATTTCCTCCAACGGGTGCGAACATGCCATATCATGTGCGCATTAAGTCAATGGGGTCAATGGGTGTGAACGTGCCATATTTAAGGTTGACAATATTTCACAATTATTTATGTAATATTATTATTTTTATCTATTTTTTTTTTTAATTAAGTACGTTAAGTTTAAGTTTAGGTATAGAAAAAAGTTTATTTATTAGTGGAGTGTTATCACTAGCATTGCTAATCTATTAATGGGATTTTATGAATAAAAATGAGATGGAAAAATGATATACCCACTAGTGGGATGCTATCACTATGTTTGCTAACCCATTAGTGGGATGCTATGAATAGGAATTAGATGGAAGAACGATCTACCTACCCATTAGTGGGACGCTATCACTATGATTGCTATTAGTGGGATACGTGGAATGTTATCACTATGATTGCTATCATCAGGTTTGTGGGATGCTATCATCCCTTGGCATAGTTTAATTCCCCTAAAAGTGTTTCCCACCCTACCTTTCTCCATGAGGTTTGACCCTGACACTTGGTGGAGATTAAACCCCACTCAAACCAACTGCGCTACATTTTATAGGTCTTCCACTTGAATTGTTACTTCCATATAATTTGATATTGCAAAGCCTTCTTTATGTAGGTATAGTGGTAATATGGTTTTTTTATTAAGGCTAACCATATGGAATTTGAACTGGCCACCTATAGCAAGGAGCGCCTTAATAGTACACTCATTCACCATCAATCCAATGCCCTATGGGCTAATAGTAATCAAGGTTGAACAAGCATTCAAATCAAAATATATTTTAATGGTAGATTACTCATAGCCAAAAGTTGCTTTAAGAGTAAGTCTAATTAAAAATTTGTGTTTGATAAGTAAGTATTCATCTTTTCTAATTTTTTTTCTAAGGGTTTTAATTTATTTTTAAAGGAACACCTAACATCTAATGAGTAATATTAATTATTGTAACAAAGTTGGTCCAATGCAAGAGTAAGAACCTTATTGACTTCTTTAAAGTTGGTAAGGATTTGTGAGATTTTTTGCTAAAGTGAATCGGTAAATCATTGGTGTAATTTGAGTGAGGCCCAATATCAAATTTAGCAGTTGCCACTATAACACCAAGAGTATATCCATCAACCCATATGCCATATATCTAAGGAATTTATGACTTAGCAAGATTCGAAACTCCACGCGGGAAGGAGAGTCCACTCCTTAAGCCTTATCACAACAGGACAAAGATGTCCTCTTGCGAGATTTGAAACTTGGTGGAGGTGATAGCGTCCCATTGTGCTTCTAGATTTTAACATACAAACTAAACATTGTTGAGGTAGATATCAATTTGGATCACTGTACCAATGAGACAAGGTAATAATTTTGACAGCATGAGAACATATAACTATGCTGGGAAACTAAGTTAAGGTTTGTTGAATTAAAGATTATTGCTCTTATGTTTGTCGATATGAGGGGATTTTAGATTTACAACCATTTTGGGAAGTCAACTCCAATATTTAAAGCCATTTGAAGCCTAATAGATGTTACTCATAGGAAAATTTTCGTTTTATTATATTTATCGAAGTATGTAATTGTAGAATAAATTTAGAGTGGTGGTGCTGTATGAATGAATCAGGTTGAGAATGGTGGCCATTACTTCATATGATTAAAACTTGGTTTTATTCCATATCTCTAATTCCTCTAAGCTTTAAAAGTAGGATACATTTGCAGTATGTATGATACTTTTCGAAAGATCTTCTAGGGCTCTTTATCCTACCAAGAATAATCAACGCATATACAGATGCAATTTTACTTTCCTAATAAAATTACAAGATTTTATTTCCTTGAAAAAAAACACAAAAAAAGGTGACATTTGCAATGGTTGTTGGTGTGCTGGCAACTCTCACTTTGTAGGCCATTGTCTCCCTACTTAAAGTGTATCACAGAAAACACAATTTTTCTTGTTGAAAACAAATTCAATGAGAATTCCAACAAAAAGTGAAGGCACTAGGGATAAGTGTTCCCTATCATGTAGATAGTGTTGTGAGAGCATTGTGAACTATTGAAGGGACGTCTATCAAAGATATGGATAAGCACATTCGATAAAAGTGTCCCGCTACTATGGAATGCAAATGCACTTGTGTAATTCAGCTTAGGTGCCTATGTTATGGAAACACGTTGTAACTTATACATCACAAAGATGAACCACATAGTGATAAACACTTTCAATAAAATCTAAGATGAATGCCTCTACTACAATGACAAAAAAATAGAAACTAAACTAGAGAAATTCAAAATATCACCTCTTAAATAATTGCATCTAAATTGGAACATTTTTTTTCCATTGAGGTATCCTTGGATTGGTGAAACGACATGTCTAGATTTGAGAAATCTAATATAAACATTGATCTACAACAAAAAATGATGTCTAGCCATATGATGTCTAGTATCAATGAAACAATTAAACAACCATTCATGTTGAGTACAAATGAATATTACAACATTAGAAAAAGAAGTTACAAAGAATAACAATCAATAATAAAGAATTAATGATTAAAAAGAAAAACAATCCAAACATTTCATTTTGCTTGTCCCTTACAACTAAAGCAATTTACCAAGGCTCATTTTATTTTTACAATAAGAAACTCCATAATTAACCTCTTAAAAGAAAGGAAACGTAGTCACACTTACTAGAAAATCCACATATAACCAAAATGACATCACAATGCATTCAACTTTACACTTACACGTCACAACAATGAATATGCTTCCACTAAATTTGAGTATACTAGATCTCTTAACAAATGAAAACGAACCACTTAATATAGTACTTATTGATGAATCATCATTGATAAGGTTTTCAATATTATATAACATGGAGAAAAGGCTTAGATAAATTCTACACGCTTCAACAACACCTTTCAAAAATGTCAAAATCATATTTTGTGGTGGCTCTATCAAGCATAACCTATCTATGATTCTTGGAGTTTTGAAAAGCCATGTTTGTCCTATGAAATGATGTCCTATAGCTTTTGGAGAGATATCATAAAATGTTTCAAGCTCAAACAAGTCATGAGGTAAGAGAACAAAATCTTCATATCTAGTTTTAACAGAATTAGGACATGTTCTCAAACACGAGATGATGTTAACTATATTCAAAGGATATTATCTCGAAACATTTGGTGAACAATTTGTTTACCCATCTATGTGGGTTCAAGTCTATGGAAGCATGTTATATCCAGACCATTAGTGATGTTTATGAAATAGTCGCGTTTGGTATAACAGTAGCAGCCATATTTTCAAAGATACCGATTCTCCAGGAATTCTCATTAATGTTAAAAAAACATGATGTTAACTATTTTAATAAACACTACTACAAATGTTCAACAAATGATCCAATTTGTAGTTTTCCCATAGGAACAAACATCTTGAAGAATATAAAGATAAAATGTTGGCACTCGTCCAATCATAAGCATATACATTAAAATCATATGATAACAAAACACATTCCATGTAAAAAAATGCCTTTGAAAACAAGAAAATGCATGTCTTCTACAATTGTCTTGAAATGATATATGTTTGTTGAGTTAATTGCAAGTAGCGATGTCATCAATATGGCTTAGTGAACGATGCAAAAGATATAATTTTTTCCATTATATAGAGCATTGATTTCATATTGTCTAATTGAATCCATAGACATAATAGTTGTCTTAGTTCAAAAACATGTAATGCAAATTTGTTCATGTCTGGCATGCCCCATCATTGGAATCTTATCATAAGAGTCTACAGACAAACAAAATAAAGAAATGAAATATCGTTTGTCCGAGAACAATTCCTTGTCTAGTTGATGTGTGGTCAAACAATACATAAATCATGAGGAAGAATGATGGATGGCTTGGTATTTGAACCCACTAGAGTTAAACAACGCGGACATGTGCACACAACAACCATTGTATCCATAAGCAAAATACAAAGAGAAACTTGAAGAAAGTTGGTGTTGAAAATTAACAGCTTTAAAAATAAACATATTACCAACTTGAATACGGCATGTAATCAATATCAAAATAGTATTTTCGCTAATATGCCTATTGAACGCACAAATCTTGCACATGGACGTTGAAGCTACTATTAAAGAGTATGAGCTCATGGACACTGGTGTATTGTGCTTCAAGAAACATTAACAAACTTAATTGCAACGAAGAGTATGTTTGCAAATAACTATTGTTATTAGTCAAAATTTTTCTTTCATGGATTTCCCAAGAAAATAAGTTGATAGGTAACGTCAATTATCAATTGGATGATGTTTTTCATCTCAATAATGGTATTGAAAAAAATGTCAGGGTAATGAAAGAACTAAGGAAAGAAATTCAATGCAACACCAAACTCTCCAATCCATGATATCTTAGTTTTCGATAATAGCATAATGCAGTGTGTGAATTATACACTTTAATACCGATAACAACCTACACTCTTAGAGGTACCATGGTGCAATCTACTTTTGTGGATTTTGTGTACATGCGTGACCTAAGGATAACCTGTTTACTGTTAGTTTCTATAGCATCGGATGTGTTCTCACCAAAAAATTTGGTGGAGAGGTTAGAATGCATGAGATCTCCAAAACTAAGAAATTGTTTCTGGGAATTCCACTTCAATATGGCTTAATTGGATTATTAAACAATTTTTAAAAATTTCGTGAGTCTAAACTTAGGGAATATGGTTAATTAATTAGAATTAATTAAGTCGAGGTGTGAATCATCTATAATTTCACATGGATAGATCCAGAAATGATCTCAGCCATCAATTAAGATTTAATCTTGGTCATTCGTGTCCCAACAGGAATACATAAGAAGGGATCTATGTGGTGATGGAGAGGGCATGAGAGTCACTTGGAGAATTCAATTTTCTAGAGTAGCAGCAGTTAGTTGCTGGAGAGTTCGAGCTTCAATGAGGCAACGAAGGTAGCGAGGGGCAGGGACGGTGGTCCGGATGACCTTTTCTGGATCTGAAAAGGTAGCGGCAAGGGGCCGAGTTATTCCCAGTGAGACAATGCAGAGGAATGCACAGTTTCTCAGAGGAGAGGAGTGTCGGATAAACGATTTACTTAATAGAGATAGGCATAACCAATTCCTCATAGGTGGTTCAGATGTTAGACGTCATAGGGTTTGTGCAGAGCAGCGTAGAGGCTAATGCACAAGGTCTGAGAGGACAGGTTTATGAAGAGAAGTTGTGTCGGGATTACTTGTGGAGGAAGGGTAATTCCCTCACATAATTTTTCCATATTTTTTTGTTTTTTGGATTACAACTTGAGCTTCCACAGTTTGTGCTCAAAATTTCACTACTGCATTGATTTTCCCAAGTTGGGTTCTTCCGGGGACATTTGTCCAAAAATAACGGTTTCCTTTTTATTGTGTGTATGTGCTAGTATTTTCTCAGTTTCCAACACTATTATTTCCGCAATTTTATTTGTGAAGGTTGCAGTGTGATTTATTCAGTTTTTATTGTAGTAAATATATTTTTAAATTATTTAACAATTAGAAGAATAATTTCGAGTTGCTGCAATAGGATTTCAGTTTCAAAATTTTCACATGGTATCATGTTAGGTCCCTATAATACTAGTGATTCCCCCATTACTATTGTCATTGTAGCCCTTATTGTTATTGTTGTGCCCCTGTTGTCCCCATATTGTTATTATTGTGCCCCACAGAAGCCCACTATTTCTATTGTTGTGCCCTTATATTATTATTGTTATGTCGGCTTTGATTATATTGTGACCCATTAGACTCCTATATGTAGAAAGGAGGTTTTTTCATTTGTATCATGGAAGAATGATTCATTTTGTGTAATGTAAATGAGGTTTCCTCCCTCGAAGAGGCTGATTTTGAAGTCATTGATCTATCTCTTCTTCTATTTTGTGAGCTCGTTACATAACATTTGGTATCAGAGCTTTGGATTCTAGGGTTTCGCTTCTCCATACAGGTCATCGTTGCATTTTCGCTATAAATTTTTTTTCTATGATGTTTCAGAAGCTGCAATTAAAACCCATTTGACCCTAAATCTCTATGAACCTCAGATATGAATTTTAGATCTTTTCTCGCTATATTTCCAGAGATAGGATCCAAGGAAATTAGGGTTTTCGCAGGCTCCCGAATTATATCTCAAACATGTTACGTGGGGAAAATCGTCATAACTTTGTCTCTGAGCATCTGATTTAAATTTTGTAAGAAAAAAAACACGAGACAAAAACAATTGAATAAAAGCGCAATAACTCACCTTAACTAAGCTTAATTGCAATCAAATTTTGTTAAGGTTGAGTTTTTACGTTATCGAAATCATGCTCAAAAATTTGTTATTGGTTTTATCTAGTGTTATCTCTTCAACTATGATGCAGGAAAGGAGAACTGTAAGGGCGCTTTATCTGCATGATCAATTGATGAATTTTTTATTGAGGATTGTTTTGTATGAATCATCAAGCATTCACAAATAATATTTCTTTATCTTTATGAAATGTTATGATTCAAACATAAATTGAGGAAATTGTTTTTTTTACAAATCGGATTTATTATCGCAATTGTGAAATTGGACTAACCATTTGAAACGAAGACACATCATGAAACTGTTAATTATGCAAATTTTTCGTTTGTAGCTAGAGAATTTGATCACTTCTGTTTGAACACAATTATGTTTTCTTTCCATATTAGTGCCATGTTTGTTTTCAGGTTCTATGATAATCGAAGAATTGAAGGAGGCTAATTTGTGCACGATTAGTTTTCTAAGACCAATTTCAAGAAACATGAACCAATTGAATCCATTTCTATCATCCATAAATTCCATCATTTTTCGTCTCCAAACTCACAAGCTATTCAATCACTTTCACTAAGCATCGTCATCGCCATTTTCCTTGTAAGTGTTGCATGTTTTCCACAACATTTTCCATAATTTCCATTCATTAACCCATTAATAGAGACATTCAACTCGCTTACATGCTGATTTTTCCTGTTGCTTTCTGTTCACTTGTTTACCCTCTTGTCATTTTCCTTTTCGTTAAATAAATCTTGCTTGACGCAAATTTTCATCTATAGACCTTCCAAAATCATCATTTCATACTCATTAGATGATGGGGGATTCATAATGCCTCCCTTCTAACAAGGCTTGGCCTATTGACATCAACACATTATCTAGCTTCAGGGCTAGAGTCCTTATTAATACCTTGACGCTTGTATGAATCAATGACAAGTTCTCTCGCCAACAATCATGGGAATACATCAATGTCCCTTGATCGTTGGATCTTGGAAGTGGCTCGACATCAGCTCATCTATTCGCACTTTGCAAGATTTACTTAGGTACCTTGGCACTCGTTGACATTAATGACACGTTTTCCTCGCATTGGTTAACGAAATTCATTAATGGCGGATAATCCAATGACTTCTCTTCATGCTCGACAACAACACATTTATTTGCATGACTAGAATTGTACCATCGGGTTTTGTAGCAGGTGAAGACTATATCATTTCAGCGTTTTGCAGTAGATACAACAGATTTAGGAGGAGAAATGAAGAATCCACTTTCACCACCTCATCCATCATTTATGCAACTAAGAAGCAGATGAAATTCTACATTCTATTCCATGATCCAGCAAAAGCTATAGCTTCTCTACATATGCACAGTTTTTCCACTTGCTAGGTAAGTAAAGGTATGTTATTTTCTAGCTTTTAATCATAGAATTCCTTGAATACTGAAATTATAATTTTTGGAAAATACTTCACCATATTTCCTTTCTCATTTGAAAAAAAAACTGTAAATACCTTTGGTTGGGGGGTGGGGGGGTGAGGAGAAGGGACATCCATTTATTATCACATCCATATCACTTCATTCCATCTCACTTCATTTCATCCTAACATACTTGTCCTAATCAATTATGATTGCATTATGGTTCAAAGTTTATGTGATTTGCAAATAAATGCCTAAATGATGAGCATATTGTATGGTTGATTTAAAGATGTATTTTTAAATATGTTCAGTGAATCTTGCTGCGCCAAAAGGAAACAAGGCATTGGTACACAAGAGCCAATACCAATTAAGATTTGGTTGTCACACAAGGACCAACCAAACATGTTGCAATTCAATGTATGATAAGGAATACTTTGCAAAAAGAAATGAAATTGTCAAATGCAAAGTTTAAGGACAATTAATAGAAGCCAAACTCATTCAAAAGTAAATCATGATTAAGAAATGCAGTAGATTGAATGAGGACATGCAATAACGTCAGTTGGGGGTATGTAGAGTCTCCAAAATGTCCTCAAAATATCATCCACTTTCACCTTTATTGCCACCATTTAACTCACATGTCGCAACTCCATAGCATATAACATTTCATTAGCCTCCATTTTCATGATTACATGGGGTTACCTTTGTGTTTTCCAAAAGCTAATGATTTCTAGTATTTTAAGTGAATTTATTGTTGAAACTTAGAAAATTGACATATACCTTCTAATAATTAAAAGTGGCTTGAGTTTCATGAGATGTGTAGGTCATTTGGAAGCTTCCAAGGTACCCTTATGTGGCCTCCAATGCTCAAATTCGAATTCCCTTCAAGATATGGAAGAAGATTTGCATAAAGGTCAAAGAGGATATGTGTATCATCATTACCTATTTGAGTTGTAACTCTATATGGGCCTCATAACTACCTATTTGAGTTGTAACTCTATGAGATTTTATAGGGATCTGGGGAAAGAATAATGGACCTCCATTAATGAGGTAGCTTCTTATGTTTTTGTATAAATAGGAGAGCCTCCTCCTTTCAGAGGCATGTGTAAAGTTGGAGATACTCGGGTGTTCAAGTTAATATTACTCATGTTTGAATGGAATTTAGATTTAGCACCATGAGCACGAGTGATGTTCACCTCTTTCTGGTAATGCTTGCATTGGGAGCCTCTCAAATCGCCATCTCTCATGCTTTTGGATTGGCCACCTATAATGTGTGAGAATTATTGTTTTTCATAGATTAAGATTTATACTTTCATAGATTAAGATTTATTTCCTTCATATCTTTTCCTATGTGAGAGGTTAAGAGTGATTGTTTTTTATTTTCTTTCATATCTCTTCCTGTGTGAGAGGTTAAGAATGACTGTTTTTGCTTTCATTTCATCTCATGTGCTTTTGATTATTTATTTCATAGGACCCTGATATGATAATGCACACATGATCCCTTAGAGTAGATTTCATTTCATGCAATTTCAATTCCGGCAAGTGTGGTATATTAATATTTGCTTCCTGCAAGTGTGGTAGATTAAGATTTCAATTCCTACAAGTGTGATGGATTAAGATTTCAATTCCATGCACTGTACTATAATTTCTTTTGAATTGATTTTGGAATTTGAATAGGTGAATTTGGTTTGTCGTTATTTGGTTTCGTAGTTATATTGATCTAAATTGAAAGTTAATTTCTAGCATATATAGTGCATGCACGCTTCAAAAGTTTTACGAAATTCCCGGGTTGACAATTAAATGATATGTAATTAATTTGCGTCAACACAACTACAAGGCTCTCCATGTTACAGGCGGTGGAGATTGGAATTAAGAAGCTGAAAACATGAAAGACAAAGGACTTGGTTGAACTCCAAGCAGAGTATCTAAAATGGGGAATGAACACTCTTGCACCACACATCATGGAAATATTCAATAACATCATTCAGCAAGGTCTCCCAAGGGACTGGACAACTAGACTAGAAATACCCCTTTTTAAAAGTGGAGGCATTAATAATCCTTCCAATTATAGAACCATTATGATCAATCCTTTGTTTGCAAATATTTTGGGTAACATGGTAGAAAATAGAATCCGTAACTGGGCAGAAGTAAAAGAAAAGAGGGCAAAAGAACAAGCAGGTTTTAGGCCGAAGCATTCTACAGTGTATCATGGTATCACATTGGGACACATTATTGAAAAGGTTTAGGGGGACAAAGAAGAAGTATTCTACTACTTTGTGGACTTCAAAAATGCAGTTGACACAGTCCCTAGAGATAAGTTGTGGTGTAGAATGGAAGAGCTTGAATTTCATTCACATTATAGATATGTTGTCCATAGAATTTATGAAGAGGTGAAAGTCAAAATTAGAACCTCAATGAGTATTTCAGAAAGCTTTAGAAGTGACATTGGAGTCAAGCAAGGTAGCACTCTATCTCCTGCTCTTTTTGGTTTATATATTGATAAACTTGAAGAGTGGCTAAATCTGCAAGGTGGAGATGGTTTTCGGTTGGGGGAGTTTGTGATAAAACTTCTTTTATATGCTGAAGATCTTGTTTTGATATCTAAATTGGGCCATGGATTGCAGATGCACTTATATGCTCTTGAGCATTTTTATAGAGGAGTGGGGATGTAAGTCAATATTAGCAAGACCAAAATAATGATTTTCTCTAACAAAAGGAAGCAGAGCCAGTGTACGTTCTTCTTTCAAGGCAACATTCTCGAAGAAGAAAATGAGTACAAGTACCTCGGGATTGATTTCAAAAATAAAAAAATTATTGGAAGGACCGCAGGAAGAAGAGAATTTCAAGAGGGTGGAAAGCATTATATTCTCTTCAAAACAGTTAAAGTGATTTTTTGACTCCTAGTTTGTCCAGTGATGCTATATGGATGTGAATTTTAGGTTGGCAACACTCCCGTCTTAAAATGGAAACAAATTGAGAAAATCCAAAAACGCTCGATCATGAGCAAGTTAAAAATAAAAAGTTTGGTACCTTATGAGATAATGTTGACTGAAACAGGAGTAACTCCCATTGAAGCAATTGCTATGGTGCAACTCAAAATATATCTTAAAAGAATTGAGCAAATGGGAGTAGGTAGATGGCTTAATGTTATTTTCAATGAAGGCATGAGTGAAAGAAAGAAAACATGGATGAGACAAAACCACACATGGATGCAAAAATTGAATATCTACCTCAATGTCTGTCCCACAAATAGAAAGGAGCTAAATGATTTCGTTATAGACAAGTTTCGTAAACGGGTATGGGGAAAAGAGTTGGGTAGAAAGAAGAAGTACTACATTAAGGAATTCAACCCTATGTGTAATCTCCAACAAAAGGAGTACATTAGAGATAGCATTCCGTGGAGGGAAAAGGTTATTATTTCTCAATTAATAGCCAACTCACATAAAACTCGGTGTGAAATAAGATGGTGGAAAAGACCTAAAGAAGCTTGGGAAGAACAGGTGTGAACATTTTTCACGTCTGGGGTAGTGGAAGTGGAAAAGCATTTCACTTTGGAATTTGATGCATTCAAAGACATCAAAGAAAGTTATGGGAATAGGTTAGCATCAGTTTGTTGGCATTGTCCTTTCAGCAAGGGGATTATTGGCAGGTTGGGCCAACTCATCAGTAGTTTGAATAAGAAAATGATTGAATTGAAAAAAGTGAAGAATTGGGAACTGATGGTCCCACCGACTATTTTTAGTCTCATGGATGTTAAAATATCATTTCATTTCATTTCATATACTGCCAACCCATTAATGTATCAATGTCACAGTATATATTGGTAGTTGAGGCCTTGGATCCAAGCTCACGAGGAAGGATATCAGAAGTTGAGCAGTATGTTGAAGTGACAACCTTCCTCTACATAAGGTTGCTCATGGCTGCACGTGACATAAATGTGTAGAGTATGCCGAATGGACACACACGTACCAAAGAGTATTGTATGAGAGAGAAAAATTTAGTGATGTGATAGAAATAGACAAATTGGAGAGTAAATAGTTTGGGAAAAGCTAGAGTCTTACATCTTCTCTTTTCACAAGTTTCCTAGGGAGTGCAAAGATCCATTCCTCAACATTTTTTCATTTTTCGTAGGTTGGTAGTGGGACATGGTAGCGGATATCATGGGAAGGACTGTTTTGGATAGGCTACAAGGTAGAGCACTTGTGACCAAAGGGAAAAATGGGATAGTCATTGTCGTACACATACATGATGTCGTTATGGAAATCAACAGAAGGAGAACAGAGGGGGTGAAATTCAACTTCACTATAATAAGGAATTTCTGTACTTTTTGGGAAATGAGGATGAAAAGCTATCAAATGTATGATCTTGATCCATTTATGTTTTATACCATGTCTATGTTATAACTAACCATGATGTAATCGAATGGAGGGGATTTGTTTTCGCTAACCAGAAATAATGGTATCATGTGTATCAACAGTGCTTTGTGCACTTAAAGTAATGTTTCATTGAAAAAATAAGTTACTAGATTATATTTCACTGACCATTCTTGCATTTGGAAACTTAAAACCAAACTCAGTAGAGGAACATTTAAAAGCTTTTTTTTTTCTTAAAGGACACAATTCTAATTCTACATCAACCTTTCACAGATGAAATGACTGAGATATTTAATTTATAAACCTACCAAGGATTTAAATCAAATCAATAAGGAAAATATACTTCAAATATTTAGTCCGTGTTTCTTCATTGTGCTTTTCTTATTTATTTTCAAAATAGAGCATTAATGATTTGAATATGATTTTCACATATCATTTGATTAATTTGCAAATGCCTTCAAACCTTAGGTACATGGAGATAATGGAAAATTATCAAGGAGCTAATGGGTTGTTAATTTGTAGATATAATAATTATCAAGCATTAATGAGATGATCAAAACCTAACTTATTTAGAATGACCAAAGACACAATACCTTTAAACATAATCCAATGCATCCTTGATCTCCTCTTTGAAATGGCGATCGATCCCTAGTCTCTCAACAATATCAAAAACTCACAAGCGTTCAAGTAGATCAAGCGAATATTGAAAAGGCAGTGCAATAACAAATTCTCCATTTAACAGTTTTTACAAATTATATATATAGAAAAGGGCCTTCCTGAAATAATATTTTCATCTTGATTCCATGGTTTTTGAATTTATTCAAGATGAAATTCAAGAATTCCAAACATTTTTTGTTCCTTGTACGCATGAAAACAACTGCAATAGATGTCGGCGAGCTGAGCAATGATCCATCCTTGGATTGAAGTTTGATTATTTTCTCCCAATCTATTGATTCTTGCAGGCCTCCCAAAGAATACAGTAATGTTGCTCAAAAAGGCATAGGGAAGATTAGTAGGAAGCTTGGTCCAAAGTATTATACAAAACCTACAAATTACCAATAGGGGATGATGCAAAAATTGTAGGTTAGCATGGACATCTCCTTATTGTTCCTACCAAAACTTCTCGTTAGAGTTCAAAAATAATATGAAAATTTGCATCTTGACATGCATGAAACATCACAACATGTTGCAACAGTTTCTTATAAACGAACTCAATCTCAGCTGATAGGGCATGTCTCTTCCCCTGCTCCTGTTTTGCTCGAAACTTCTCATTGATGAGATATTTAGTCTCAACTCCTTACAATTGTAGCCTCTAGACTAGAATTATGTTCCAAGGTCTCAACTATCATGGGATATCCTGTAATGGCCATCCCATTTAATCTACTCATCAAATAAAATAAAAGAACATGCTCACCTTGATAACTTACTTGTGCATCAATGTCCATATCAAATAATGGTGTCACTATTGAAGCATCATCTGATGCGTGTGAAAACTTTGCGATTTCAAATGGATTAGGTTGTCTAAATTGGATTTTTTGTATAGACTTTGGAACTTTTCATGCCACCCCTAAAAAATTTCAAAGTGAAATCGTTTTGTAGGCTTTTTCATGATTGCCTATATTACGTTTTTCTTGCCTATCCATTGATTTTCCTATCTATTTCTATTCCATGATGATAGGAACACAACACATGAATTTTCATTCAGAGGGATATCAAGTTGTTTATAGACTATGTTGATCTTCTAATATTTCTTGGTTTTGTATATCTCAAACCTTTCCCTCTTTTCTTAATAGTGAAGTCCCAAATCTCTGTTTCCTTTCCTCAACACAGGTTGTAATATTTCTTTGGTTAAAACGATCTCTTATACAAGCATCTAAACCAGAACTATACATTAATTTACTTTCAATTCTTTTGATTCTTCAGCTTCTATTAAATAGCTTCCAATAACTTTCTTGCTTCCAAATTCCTTATTCACTTTAAGCTTGTCTTCAGATGATAACATAGGTGCACTACATGTAACATCCATCTCAACTAAATTCCTTTCATTTCTATTCTCATAGTTTTCTTGCATTATGATTTCCTTTCAATTACCAATTAAAGAGACTTGCATCAGTGATGCTAGCTGTACTTTGTTCAACAAACTCAAGTTTAGACAACTACCCAAAAACCTCACCATCATCAAGTCTATTCATGTTAATAAAACCCCCTCACTCTATTCATATTTCAATATTAAAAAGACAAATCATGTAAGATATACTAGTAATTAGCATCATTATATTAATTAAAAATATAATCAAATAACTAAATATTTCGTAATCACTAAAATAAGAATTAAATATTGAAATAAAAAAAATATGAAATAACTATTTGAAATTTGAATAATGAATAAAAATATATGTAATAATATTTTTTTAGATAAAATGTTTATTAATAAATAATTAAGGTTTAGTGGTTAATTCAATTTTTCATATTGATAATTCAAATTCAAAATTACATGAATATGAATATTAAATAATATTTTTTAATATATATTTTGTATATTTTAATGTAATATGTATATTATGATTTTCTTCTAGTATTTATATTAAAAAAACCAAAATTACAATATAGCAAATTGAATTTTATTATTTTTATTACTTTTAACTTTATAAGGATACTTCAAGATCTCCCAACTTTATATTATTCTTAACCGATATATAAATGTTTACCTATCAATCCTTTACTTATTATAAATTGGATATATTAACATAAATTTAACTTATTAAATAAGCATGTAAAAATGTGTACAAACTTTTTTACATTACACCTATATTGGCTGTTATATTATTCTTAACCCATATGTAAATGTTTATCAACCAATCCTTTACTTACTATAAATTAAACATATTTTTACATTACACTTAGAAGACACCCTTATAACACCTAATTTAAGGTTCCGAAACATTAACTAAATAAATCATATGATAAATAAAATTACCAAATAATTAAGAAAAAAATGTATGGATTGCACATTCTTTGAATTTATTACCATTAAAATTGATTATCATTGGGAGTGTGTATTATTTAAATGAATACCCTACTTACTCAGTTTTAACTCTAAAATAAAATCTTCTTGGGTGCACTGTATTATGTCCTAATTGATTATCATTAGGAACGTGTATTATTTAAATGAATACTTTACTCATTTATTCTAATTTAAAAATAAAATCTTCCTGGTTATATTTGGAAATATTCCTTGTTATATTTGGAAATTGTTGTGTGCATTGTGTTATTATTATATTTAATTTTTATTTTTATTAGTGATATGATAAATTTGTGAGGTAATGATTTTGATTTTTAAACTAAAACATATAAATTCCTCATATAAAATGCAAACAAAAATCCCATATTTTATATATATATATATATATATATATATATATATATATATATATATATAATCTGTGGTGACAGTTCAATTGATGATTAATATGTGAACAGAAAAATGCAAAGTTCAAAAGCCCTTGTTATGACCAAGCTTAAGAAAACAGTGACAGAGTGGAAATCATCAAAAATGTACTAGTTATAACTACAAGCTAGGGAGTTCTACGGAAATAACAAAAAAAATTACATATATTTTTAAATACAATAAGAATTACTCCCAATTTCTTTTATCTTTTTGTGTTTAATAAAATCTAAAATTAAACTCCAAAATAATGATATGCCATTAATCACAATGAAAAAAAAAAAAAAAAATTATCTTTTCATCTGAACAAAAAAAATCAACTTTTTCATCTAATACAAAACTACCAACAACAACAAGGGTGAGACTACTACAAATCAATTTTACAAAACATAAACTATGTAAATCATAAATATGCGCATAACATATACAAATCAATTTTACAAAACATAAACTAGGTAAATCATAAATATGCGCATAACATATTGAGAGAAGGCTATGTCATGAGAGTCTTTGAATAAAAAACGTTGTCATGAAAGGTAGGGTATATTACCCTACTAAAACACCACGATTTTACCACGACAGATAGAAAAGTCACGACATACATGTTTACGAAAATTGAATTTCATCAATCTCGATCCAATAACATACATGTCATTGCATTTTCCAGGACATTCCATTTTCATTTTGCGTTAAACATTCAAAATTTTCCAACTAACACAGCGGTCTGCAATTTATTACACTCACACAAAAAACCTAATCTCAATAGCGGAAGTAGATCCATGGAGATACTCGATACATGGCATTGCATTGTCAGTGTCATTGATACTCGATCCATTTTCATTTTGTGTTGAACATTTAATTATGTTTTTCAATAAACACGGCGGTCGGGAATTACAGTCCCAGAAAAACTTAAATCTCAATGGCATAAATAGATCCATGCAGATACTGGATACAAGCATTATCCATGTAATAACTGAAACAAATAAAATATGCAATTGCAGCACCAAGAAAAACGTAAACCATCCATCCATGCAGATACTCAATCCAAGCATTATCCATGTAATGACTGAATGCTTCTCGAGATGTCCATGTAAGACCTATAATTATCTAACCGAATAGAAAACATATCCATGCAAATACTGCATGCAGATTCTCAGAAATAATTGCATCCCAACAAATGTTTCTCTGGATGTCAATGTAGCCCCTACCATTATTTAACTGCATTAAAAAAAACAAGTAATAACTACAGCTCAACTGAATAAACTATTCATCTACCAAAATTCTCATGCCAAAATAATAAGAGGCACTACCGCTCAGAGCTTACAAATGCAAGTAATTAATGTGGGAGATCCTTGCAGCTACTTCGCGGGTGACTTAGCTGATCCATTCGGAATTACTTCAGCATGGTCGGCAGTGGGATTGAGCTCATCCCAAGCTTCAATCCAAGTGACCATGGCATCTGCCAGCTTCTGGAAATACGGATCTATTACTCCAAGTTTCTCCCTTACCTGCTTTGACAGCTCAATGTAGCATTGCTGGACAGAGGTACATTCCTTTGGAAGTGTGGCAGATTGGAAAAATGGAATAATGTCCTCTTGCCAGAATATTCCCTTGTATTCTTTCTTCAAATTAACAAAAGGGTTACTGGCCTTGCTGTGCCAAATGTATGGCAGCCCTGTATTCACACCCAATCCCAAGTGGTCGCAGATGACCTTGACACACCATCCTGCCCACATATCGTCATAGCGACCAATAGGCTGGCCATCACCCATCAAGCCAAAATACATGGCAGGGCCAATCAAGTCCCGATTGAAGGCCAAATTCATGCCACACATGGGGAAAAGCGTACCCTTTGGAATTGTCAAAACTGCATCAACATATCTGGTGTTGCGTTCGGAAGGTTTGACAAGCTGTGTGGGGGCATCGTAATCAGGGATATTCATCCAGAGGCCATGAGAAACTGCAGTGGGTGTTCCATGGCGAAGGCTGAAGGGGTACCCACGTACAAAATCTGCACCCTGTCTGTATGGATCATACATTGTATTGAAAAAGAATGGAGTTGAAGGAGAAAGCAAATTCATAATGTGCTGCTGGAGAGCATTGATGTCATTGCCGGAGGGATCCTTGGCAACGAAGCAGTCATCGTCAATAGTAAATATGTATTTCTTCTTAGAGACCATGTAGCCGAAGCAACGGCAGGCACTGTCCTTGAAAGAGATGCAGGAGGCCTTGGGGCCCATGATCCTCTCGATATCATTTCTGTTGTACAGTTCGTAATCGAAACCCTTAGGCACACTGATGGTCTTCGACGGATCGCCATCCTGCACAATGATGAGGTGGTAGGGCTCAAAGAATGGCCTCCACATCTCCAAGAAATCCAAGTTCCGGATCGTGGGTATCACTATGTCCATCTCCTCCTTCAGGATTGGGGTCGCAGCACTCGAAGTCGAAACTGCCATTGTTACTGGATCAACTGACCTACGTGCCAAGAAACCAGAAATGAAAGAAAATGAAATACACACAACCCAATCTTCCACAACCCCAAAGGACTTTTCCTCTCAATCTTGATTTGGTTTCTCTCCGTAAGTGTATATATGGGTGTGGAAGAGCATTCCCCGGCAAGGGGTTCAAGAGATTTGTTATCTGGGGATTCACGCTCTTGCCCAGACTCCGGAAGCCTGGGATAAATCACAATTAAAGTCTCCGGTTTTGACGGCAATTTTGCTTTTATAAAACTTGCTTTTAAAGTAAATTGTCCCGACTCCAGATCATCAATTTTATAAAAGCAAAATATAGTAAACGTAAAATAATCTAATTACCCTATATTAAACACAAATCATCAAAATCTAATTACCCAAATATATTAAATATAAAATAATCTAATTACCCTATATTAAACACAAATAGTTAAAATCTAATTACTAAAAAGCAAAATATATTAAACATAAAATAATCTAATTACCCTCTATTAAACACAAATAATCAAAATCTAATTACCCAAATATATTAAATATAAAATAATCTAATTACCCTATATTAAACACAAATCATTAAAGTCTAATTACCTAACTATATGAAACATAAAATAATCTAATTACCCTATATTAAACACAAATCATCAAAACCTAATTACCCATGCTAACCAAACTCATTAAACATAAAATACTCTAATGACCCCATATTAAATGCAATCTACCAAACATAGAATGATCTAATTACCCCATGTCAAACACTTCTCAACTCATCAAACACAAAATGATATAATTACCACCGCATCAAACGCCTCTCCAAAAGGGCTCCACGTAGTTGCCACTCCTTGTTGTTGGATTTTGCTAGCTGGCTTCTTTAAAGGGAAGGTTGCCATGACCCACATTTCCTCCAACGGGTGCGAACATGCCATATCATGTGCGCATTAAGTCAATGGGGTCAATGGGTGTGAAGGTGCCATATTTAAGGTTGACAATATTTCACAATTATTTATGTAATATTATTATTTTTATCTATTTTTTTTTTAATTAAGTACTTTAAGTTTAAGTTTAGGTATAGAAAAAGGTTTATTTATTAGTGGAGTGTTATCACTAGCATTGCTAATCTATTAATGGGATTTTATGAATAAAAATGAGATGGAAAAATGATATACTCACTAGTGGGATGCTATCACTATGTTTGCTAACCCATTAGTGGGATGCTATGAATAGGAATTAGATGGAAGAACGATCTACCTACCCATTAGTGGGACGCTATCACTATGATTGCTATTAGTGGGATACGTGGAATGTTATCACTATGATTGCTATCATCAGGTTTGTGGGATGCTATCATCCCTTGGCATAGTTTAATTCCCCTAAAAGTGTTTCCCACCCTACCTTTCTCCATGAGGTTTGACCCTGACACTTGGTGGAGATTAAACCCCACTCAAACCAACTGCGCTACATTTTATAGGTCTTCCACTTGAATTGTTACTTCCATATAATTCGATATTGCAAAGCCTTCTTTATGTAGGTATAGTGGTAATATGGTTTTTTTATTAAGGCTAACCATATGGAATTTGAACTGGCCACCTATAGCAAGGAGCGCCTTAATAGTACACTCATTCACCATCAATCCAATGCCCTATGGGTTAATAGTAATCAAGGTTGAACAAGCATTCAAATCAAAATATATTTTAATGGTAGATTACTCATAGCCAAAAGTTGCTTTAAGAGTAAGTCTAATTAAAAATTTGTGTTTGATAAGTAAGTATTCATCTTCTCTAATTTTTTTTCTAAGGGTTTTAATTTATTTTTAAAGGAACACCTAACATCTAATGAGTAATATTAATTATTGTAACAAAGTTGGTCCAATGCAAGAGTAAGAACCTTATTGACTTCTTTAAAGTTGGTAAGGATTTGTGAGATTTTTTGCTAAAGTGAATCGGTAAATCATTGGAGTAATTTGAGTAAGGCCCAATATCAAATTTAGCAGTTGCCACTATAACACCAAGAGTATATCCATCAACCCGTATGCCATATATCTAAGGAATTTATGACTTATCAAGATTAGAGACTCCACGAGGGAAGGAGATTCCACTCCTTAAGCCTTATCACAACAGGCCAAAGATGTCCTCTTGCGAGATTTGAAACTTGGTGGAGGTGATAGCGTCCCATTGTGCTTCTAGATTTTAACATACAAACTAAACATTGTTGAGGCAGATATCAATTTGGATCACTGTACCAATGAGACAAGGTAATAATTTTGACAGCATGAGAACATATAACTATGTTGGGAAACTAAGTTAAGGTTTGTTGAATTAAAGATTAATGCTCTTATGTTTGTCGATATGAGGGGATTTTAGATTTACAACCATTTTGGGAAGTCAACTCCAATATTTAAAGCCATTTGAAGCCTAATAGATGTTACTCATAGGAAAATTTTAGTTTTATTATATTCATCGAAGTATGTAATTGTAGAATAAATTTAGAGTGGTGGTGCTGTATGAATGAATCAGGTTGAGAATGGTGGCCATTACTTCATATGATTAAAACTTGGTTTTATTCCATATCTCTAATTCCTCTAAGCTTTAAAAGTAGGATACATTTGCAGTATGTATGATACTTTTCGAAAGATCTTCTAGGGCTCTTTATCCTACCAAGAATAATCAACGCATATACAGATGCAATTTTACTTTCCTAATAAAATTACAAGATTTTATTTCCTTGAAAAACAACACAAAAAAAAGGTGACATTTGCAATGGTTGTTGGTGTGCCGGCAACTCTCACTTTGTAGGCCATTGTCTCCCTACTTAAAGTGGTATCACAGAAAACACAATTTTTCTTGTTGAAAACAAATTCAATGAGAATTCCAACAAAAAGTGAAGGCACTAGGGATAAGTGTTTCCTATCATGTAGATAGTGTTGTGAGAGCATTTTGAACTATTGAAGGGACGTCTATCAAAGATATGGATAAGCACATTCGATAAAAGTGTCCCGCTACTATGGAATGCAAATGCACTTGTGTAATTCAGCTTAGGTGCCTCCACACAGCTAGGTTAAGCACTCAATTGATACATCACAAAGATGAACCACATAGTGATAAACACTTTCAATAAAATCTAAGATGAATGCCTCTACTACAATGACAAAAAAATAGAAACTAAACTAGAGAAATTCAAAATATCACCTCTTAAATAATTGCATCTAAATTGGAACATTTTTTTTCCATTGAGGTATCCTTGGATTGGTGAAACGACATGTCTAGATTTGAGAAATCTAATATAAACATTGATCTACAACAAAAAATGATGTCTAGCCATATGATGTCTAGTATCAATGAAACAATTAAACAACCATTCATGTTGAGTACAAATGAATATTACAACATTAGAAAAAGAAGTTACAAAGAATAACAATCAATAATAAAGAATTAATGATTAAAAAGAAAAACAATCCAAACATTTCATTTTGCTTGTCCCTTACAACTAAAGCAATTTACCAAGGCTCATTTTATTTTTACAATAAGAAACTTCACAATTAACCTCTTAAAAGAAAGGAAACGTAGTCACACTTACTAGAAAATCCACATATAACCAAAATGACATCACAATGCATTCAACTTTACACTTACACATCACAACAATGAATATGCTTCCACTAAATTTGAGTATACTAGATCTCTTAACAAATGAAAACGAACCACTTAATATAGTACTTATTGATGAATCATCATTGACTCTTGTGATTCAGATCCCAAGGTCTCTTGGACTGCTTTGTCCATTCAACTTCCACGCTAACCCATTAGGATTAGGTGTCCAACATTCCCCCCCTTAATCCGAAGGGTTATGTATGAGTCCAAGAAGAGAGCTGTAATACAAAATGTGCAAAAGATGCATGGCAGCACTAGGCTGAATGTGCTCTCTGAAATGTTGGTATAAAGGGCAGTGGTTTAAGGATGACCACCAACACTGTAACGCTTAGTGCAGTTCCCGAAACTCTTCCAAAACTGTCAAGAAACTGAAGTTTTCTGCTAGAGGAAGTGATCCTATTGTTTTAAAGAGGGAAACCTTCAACCATAAAAGGGAGGTCTCACCCGGCATAAAAGGTAAAACTTCAACCTGAAAAGGGAAGTCTCAACCTGTGATGGTTTAAGGATAACCAACAACTCTGGAACTCTTCCAAAACTGGCAAGAAGCTGGAGTCTTCTGCTAGAGGAAGTGTTCTCAATCTGTGATGGTTTAAGGATTACCAACAACTCTGTAATTCCTGGAACTCTTCCAAAACTGGCAAGAAGTTGGAGTCTTCTGCTAGAGGAAGTGTCCCAGATTGCCAACTGAAGGCATGTTCAGGGGCATCTTTGTCTCTGGCTTCAACTCTGAAACTGGTGTGGTAGGTTGTGGCTCAGGCTCGCTTGATGTGACTTTGAAGCTTGTAGATGACCATCATTTTCCCCCCTGTCAGGTACAAGGTGAGAAGATGGAGAAAACTCAACTGCAAGACTCTTCAATATTCTGGAACAAGTTCTGACATGTGTTTGGAATATCTTCTTGGCTGTTGATGCCCATTGCCAAGAAGCGATCCATCCAAGATGAATCTTTGTTCTTGCAGGACGTTTATTTCTGAAGCATCTGTGTGAAGAATGGTTGGTTTTATGACAGTGCTTACATGGATGAAGATCAAAACAGTGATCTTTCAAATGGCCAACTCGGTCACAGTGTTGGCATTTCACGATCTGTTGTTTTTGTTGTTGTTGTTGCTGTGGAAGAGGGGCAGAATCTGGAACAGCTGAAGCTGAACTGTCATGAAAAGCAGGTGAACTGTCATCAATGAATCCAGCACTCTGAAACTGAATGGGCTTTGAGTAGTCTGGAATATGAAAGGACAAGTCCTTGTCATATCCAAGACCAGTTCTGTGCTTGTTGTGGACAAGCTGTTCCCAAGGTCTGATGATGGGCTTGGGAAGTGCAGACTGAACCTCTGCATCTGCATGTAACTTTGCTGCTTTATCTGAATGAACTGTAACATTATTGACTCGCTGTTTATGGGAGTCTGTTTCAATCTTCTGAACAAAAACAGGTTCAGAATGATGACGCCACTGCTGTAATTCTTCCTGCTGCAGTTGTGATTCAAGCTGCAAAAACTCTATCTTTTCTTGTGCATATTGCAGACATGTTTGAATGTCTGAAAGAGAGGCTTTGTTAATTTTGACTGTGTTGTTAGCAGTGGACATGATTAGATTTCTCAATAACTCTAATGTTCTTTCAAGCTTAGCCATTTTTCTACACCTTAAAAATCCTCCAAATCCCACAGAAAAAAAAATGTAAGCTGCTAAATATCTTCAAGTTGCACAAGAAAACCCTATAGCTTAAAGAGAAAAATCAACCAGAGATTATTTGAAACTCTATATTCCTTCTGGAAGCTTCGGAATGCAAAAAGAATAAAAAATCCACGAATACCAGCAATGGAGACACGGCTCAAACTCCACGAATATACATAAGGGTAGCTTGACCTCTTCCTTCAATAATAAATCCAAGAATAATAAACAGCAAGAATGAGAAGCTCAAAGTCCTTTCGACACAGATACAATAGATATGTTCCTCCTTTCCTTCAATCCAAAACAATATTTACACCTCGATTATGCTGTAAAATCACTGTGCAGATTGAGTCCTTGTGAAACAAACCAGGAATCTTAGCAAATGAAAGCAACAGTCATCTTCGCTGCGGTAGGGACGAACAAACTAGAGGATTTCTTGAGCTCTGCAATAAGATTTATCGAAGTTTTATTGAGGTTTGCCCAGAGGATTTATTGACATCTGCCTATTGGCAACTTCAGCTAAGCTCTGTGCAGAAGTACTTGCTTCTGCAGCTGATAGTTTGCTTGATCTTGACGATTTCGCTTCACAGAGTGTATTGCAGGATGCACTGCAAATACTAGCATGCAAGGAGATACGCATTCAAGGCAATCGAATAGCTGCAGGGGTCACTGAGAATATGGAGCTGGAAGAAGAAATTGGAGAAGTAGCTTTTGCAGCATCAACAGGGCAAGTTGTGACTCAGATTGCAAAGAAAAAATTGGTCCAAAATGTTATCCCAATCTTCATAGAACTCAAAAGGTTGCTTGAGAGCAAGAACAGTCATTTGATAAGCTGCTTAATCGACTCCTTACGTATGCTTTTAAAAGAGTACAATTATATTCCGCATATTCTCTAGGGAAATGCAGAATATATATACATTGCAAGTACCACAAATCATAAAGATATCACATTCTGCATTATACACGATACAGTGCTCCCTAACCTGGAGATACATAAGAGTCCTTTGTAGAGCCGATTTGAACGAAAGCCCTAGAACAAAACAGAAGTTCGAAGCAATAGTTCAAAATTTAATCAGCGCTATCAAGCATACAGTTCCCAAAGAGACAAAGAAGTGGCATCTAGAGACACCATCAAAAAATGAAATGAATCGAGACACCCTGCCTCCTTAACCTCCAAACCCATAGAGGGTTCTGCCCTGTCTCTTCAAAGCATAAACGACATCCATGGCAGTGACAGTCTTTCTCCTGGCGTGCTCTGTGTATGTAACGGCATCCCTGATGACATTCTCGAGGAATATCTTCAAGACACCTCTCGTTTCTTCGTAGATGAGACCGCTGATACGCTAATTAAGGAAGAAAGGAATCATAAGTAAATACTCCAACTCAAACGTTTCTGGCACGGAAGCATATTTCTTAAGCAAGATAGGACATGAATATTATTGGAGTGGTCGACCTTCGATATTAGATATTATATTCTGACTCATCCTCAGTCTTCATATCGGCTTTCGAAACTTCGATGAATTTGCCATTCCTTGGAACTTAGGAAATTGATGGTGTCACTCTCTGACCACGGACCTGTTCAGTAGGGAAGGGATGAATGCTGAGGGCAACGGTGAAGTTTCAACACGGAGGCGCCGCAGTCACGTTCGTGTTCAATAATAGTTCAACGATAGTCGGTTACGCGGTGGTCTGTGGGAATTTGTCGCACTCAGTTCCGTTTTCTAAAATTGATTTGAGAAATTCCGTAGATGAGACCGCTGATACGTTTCCTCTTCTGGCAAGACGCCTGATGGCCGGCTTCGTGATGCCCTGGAAAGTTCCGGTTGTGCTTCTATGGCGGCACGCAGTGAACCCTAGTGGAAATTATACCCACAGTGAAATCTCCTCATTTAAGCAAACAAACGGTATTATCCTAAAGATAGGACAAGATAAACATATATAGCATTTGTAAATAATCTCTAAAAGCCTGTTTGACCATTTCTTGCTTCCGCCTGGCTTTCTAATGGCAGAGAGCTATGTTCTTCTATTTTACTGCGTCGAGAGCACTGGGCACATTCTCACATTCTCTGTGGGTGGATATCTCTGTGTGTCTCCAGGGGATTTCACATGTCCGTCCCGAGACGTTGTCGATCCTCCGCTTTCTACCGGAGAGCCTAATATGCCATGAACAGGAGCGGCTCTATGACAGACGAAAAGATATTTGCGCTGGTGCCAGCTGTTTCAATGGGTGCGTGATTCCGGGGCATTCTACATGATGAATCCTGATGGCACTGGAGGACGAGAACTCATCATTTTCTTGCTCAGAATATGAAACTAATTGCAGGTGAGCTACAGGAATCCGTTCATGTGGGCAGAGAAATCATTTTAATTTAATTTGTGGGTCCTTCAAATGCACAACACACCAAGGCAATTCAACTCACAGGTACAACGGCTTCAGCGTTAGGTGCGAGGAAGAAAATGATGGATAGAGACGTTTTATGAATCAGTGAGTGCATGAAACACTTATGGACAGAGAGGGCAGCTAAAATTATGGACAGAGAGCGCAGCATTTATTTGAAAAACGGCAGCATTCAATACCATTACATTTGAAAAACTGCATTCATTTTTACAAATACTCAAAGCAGCAAACGTATTTCAGGGAGCATCAAAAACATTTATGTTACCGGTGGTATGTTGATTCAACAGAGGCATTCTTCTGCCTTCCGCTCTGGACCAAGTAATCATTCACCAAATTAATCCTTCAGAGGACAGAGGTATTGAGGACAATGCTCAAGTCAGAATGACAAAGGCCAGTGGTCAGACCAGTTGCACAAAACTACACAGGCCACACATCATGGCTCTGATACCATGTTAAACACACATGGATAGGAAAACAATGTGAAAGATAAATCATTCAGTACATTTTTTATTAACAGGAGATGTACATTTATAATACAATGTTGTGACTCTTGTGATTCAGATCCCAAGGTCTCTTGGACTGCTTTGTCCATTCAACTTCCACGCTAACCCATTAGGATTAGGTGTCCAACAGATTTCAATATTATATAACATGGAGAAAAGGCTTAGATAAATTCTACACGCTTCAACAACACCTTTCAAAAATGTCAAAATCATATTTTGTGGTGGCTCTATCAAGCATAACCTATCTATGATTCTTGGAGTTTTGAAAAGCCATGTTTGTCCTATGAAATGATGTCCTATAGATTTTGGAGAGTTATCATAAAATGTTTCAAGCTCAAACAAGTCATGAGGTAAGAGAACAAAATCTTCATATCTAGTTTTAACAGAATTAGGAAATGTTCTCAAACACGAGATGATGTTAACTATATTCAAAGGATATTATCTCGAAACATTTGGTGAACAATTTGTTTACCCATCTATGTGGGTTCAAGTCTATGGAAGCATGTTATATCCAGACCATTAGTGATGTTTATGAAATCGTCGCGTTTGGTATAACAGTAGTAGCCATATTTTCAAAGATACCGATTCTCCAGGAATTCTCATTAATGTTAAAAAAACATGATGTTAACTATTTTAATAAACACTACTACAAATGTTCAACAAATGATCCAATTTGTAGTTTTCCCATAGGAACAAACATCTTGAAGAATATAAAGATAAAATGTTGGCACTCGTCCAATCATAAGCATATACATTAAAATCATATGATATCAAAACACATTCCATGTAAAAAAATGCCTTTGAAAACAAGAAAATGCATGTCTTCTACAATTGTCTTGAAATGAAATATGTTTGTTGAGTTAATTGCAAGTAGCGATGTCATCAATATGGCTTAGTGAACGATGCAAAAGATATAATTTTTTCCATTATATAGAGCATTGATTTCATATTGTCTAATTGAATCCATAGACATAATAGTTGTCTTAGTTCAAAAACATGTAATGCAAATTTGTTCATGTCTGGCATGCCCCATCATTGGAATCTTATCATAAGAGTCTACAGACAAACAAAATAAAGAAATGAAATATCGTTTGTCCGAGAACAATTCCTTGTCTAGTTGATGTGTGGTCAAACAATACATAAATCATGAGGAAGAATGATGGATGGCTTGGTATTTGAACCCACTAGAGTTAAACAACGCGGACATGTGCACACAACAACCATTGTATCCATAAGCAAAATACAAAGAGAAACTTGAAGAAATTTGGTGTTGAAAATTAACAGCTTTAAGAATAAACATATTACCAACTTGAATACGGCATGTTTAATCAATATCAAAATAGTGTTTTCGCTAATATGCCTATTGAACGCACAAATCTTGCACATGGACGTTGAAACTACTATTAAAGAGTATGAGCTCATGGACACTGGTGTATTGTGCTTCAAGAAACATTAAAAAACTTAATTGCAACGAAGAGTATGTTTGCAAATAACTATTGTTATTAGTCAAAAATTTTCTTTCATGGATTTCCCAAGAAAATAAGTTGATAGGTAACGTCAATTATCAATTGGATGATGTTTTTCATCTCAATAATGGTATTGAAAAAAATGTCAGGGTAATGAAAGAACTAAGGAAAGAAATTCAATGCAACACCAAACTCTCCAATCCATGATATCTTAGTTTTCGATAATAGCATAATGCAGTGTGTGAATTATACACTTTAATACCGATAACAACCTACACTCTTAGAGGTACCATGGTGCAATCTACTTTTGTGGATTTTGTGTACATGCGTGACCTAAGGATAACCTGTTTACTGTTAGTTTCTATAGCATCGGATGTGTTCTCACCAAAAAATTTGGTGGAGAGGTTAGAATGCATGAGATCTCCAAAACTAAGAAATTGTTTCTGGGAATTCCACTTCAATATGGCTTAATTGGATTATTAAACAATTTTTAAAAATTTCGTGAGTCTAAACTTAGGGAATATGGTTAAATAATTATAATTAATTAAGTCGAGGTGTGAATCATCTATAATTTCACATGGATAGATCCAGAAATGATCTCAGCCATCAATTAAGATTTAATCTTGGTCATTCGTGTCCCAACAGGAATACATAAGAAGGGATCTATGTAGTGATGGAGAGGGCATGAGAGTCACTTGGAGAATTCAATTTTCTAGAGTAGCAGCAGTTAGTTGCTGGAGGGTTCGAGCTTCAATGAGGCAACGAAGGTAGTGAGGGGCAGGGACGGTGGTCTGGATGACCTTTTCTGGATCTGAAAAGGTAGCGGCAAGGCGCCGAGTTATTCCCAGTGAGACAATGCAGAGGAATGCACAGTTTCTCAGAGGAGAGGAGTGTCGGATAAACGATTTACTTAATAGAGATAGGCATAACCAATTCCTCATAGGTGGTTCAGATGTTAGACGTCATAGGATTTGTGTAGAGCAGCGTAGAGGCTAATGCACAAGGTCTGAGAGGACAGGTTTATGAAGAGAAGTTGTGTCGGGATTACTTGTGGAGGAAGGGTAATTCCCTCACATAATTTCTCCATATTTTTTTGTTTTTTGGATTACAACTTGAGCTTCCACAGTTTGTGCTCAAAATTTCACTACTGCATTGATTTTCCCAAGTTGGGTTCTTCCGGGGACATTTGTCCAAAAACAACGGTTTCCTTTTTATTGTGTGTATGTGCTAGTATTTTCTCAGTTTCCAACACTATTATTTCCGCAATTTTATTTGTGAAGGTTGCAGTGTGATTAATTCAGTTTTTATTGTAGTAAATATATTTTTAAATTATTTAACAATTAGAAGAATAATTTCGAGTTGCTGCAATAGGATTTCAGTTTCAAAATTTTCTCATGGTATCACGTTAGGTCCCTATAATACTAGTGATTCCCCCATTACTATTGTCATTGTAGCCCTTATTGTTATTGTTGTGCCCCTGTTGTCCCCATATTGTTATTATTGTGCCCCACAGAAGCCCACTATTTCTATTGTTGTGCCCTTATATTATTATTGTTATGTTGGCTTTGATTATATTGTGACCCATTAGACTCCTATATGTAGAAAGGAGGTTTTTTCATTTGTATCATGGAAGAATGATTCATTTTGTGTAATGTAAATGAGGTTTCCTCCCTCGAAGAGGCTGATTTTGAAGTCATTGATCTATCTCTTCTTCTATTTTGTGAGCTCGTTACATAACATTTGGTATCAGAGCTTTGGATTCTAGGGTTTTGCTTCTCCATACAGGTCATCGTTGCATTTTCGCTATAACTTTTTTTTCTGTGACGTTTCAGAAGCTGCAATTAAAACCCATTTGACCCTAAATCTCTATGAACCTAAGATATGAATTTTAGATATTTTCTCGCTATATTTCCAGAGATAGGATCCAAGGAAGTTAGGGTTTTCGCAGGCTCCCGAATTATATCTCAAACATGTTACGTGGGGAAAATCGTCATAACTTTGTCTCTGAGCATCTGATTTAAATTTTGTAAGAAAAAAAACACGAGACAAAAACAATTGAATAAAAGCGCAATAACTCACCTTAACTAAGCTTAATTGCAATCAAATTTTGTTAAGGTTGAGTTTTTACGTTATCGAAATCATGCTCAAAAATTTGTTATTGGTTTTATCTAGTGTTATCTCTTCAACTATGATGCAGGAAAGGAGAACTGTAAGGGCGCTTTATCTGCATGATCAATTGATGAATTTTTGATTGAGGATTGTTTTGTATGAATCATCAAGCATTCACAAATAATATTTCTTTATCTTTATGAAATGTTATGATTCAAACATAAATTGAGGAAATTGTTTTTTTTTACAAATCAGATTTATTATCGCAATTGTGAAATTGGACTAACCATTTGAAACGAAGACACATCATGAAACTGTTAATTATGCAATTTTTTCGTTTGTAGCTAGAGAATTTGATCACTTCTGTTTGAACACAATTATATTTTCTTTCCATATTAGTGCCATGTTTGTTTTCAGGTTCTATGACAATCGAAGAATTGAAGGAGGCCAATTTGTGGACGATTAGTTTTCTAAGACCAATTTCAAGAAACATGAACCAATTGAATCCATTTCTATCATCCATAAATTCCATCATTTTTCATCTCCAAACTCACAAGCTATTCAATCACTTTCACTAAGCATCGTCATCGCCATTTTCCTTGTAAGTGTTGCATGTTTTCCAAAACATTTTCCATAATTTCCATTCATTAACCCATTAATAGATACATTCAACTCGCTTACATGCTGATTTTTCCTGTTGCTTTCTGTTCACTTGTTTACCCTCTTGTCATTTTCCTTTTCGTTAAATAAGTCTTGCTTGACGCAAATTTTCATCTATAGACCTTCCAAAATCATCATTTCATACTCATTAGATGATGGGGGATTCATAATGCCTCCCTTCTAACAAGGCTTGGCCTATTGACATCAACACATTATCTAGCTTCAGGGCTAGTGTCCTTATTAATACCTTGACGCTTGTATGAATCAATGACAAGTTCTCTCGCCAACAATCATGGGAATACATCAATGTCCCTTGATCGTTGGATCTTGGAAGTGGCTCGACATCAGCTCATCTATTCGCACTTTGCAAGATTTACTTAGGTACCTTGGCACTTGTTGACATTAATGACACGTTTACCTCGCATTGGTTAACGAAATTCATTAATGGCGGATAATCCAATGACTTCTCTTCATGCTCGACAACAACACATTTATTTGCATGACTAGAATTGTACCATCGGGTTTTGTAGCAGGTGAAGACTATATCATTTCAGCGTTTTGCAGTAGATACAACAGATTTAGGAGGAGAAATGAAGAATCCACTTTCACCACCTCATCCATCATTTATGCAACTAAGAAGCAGATGAAATTCTACATTCTATTCCATGATCCAGCAAAAGCTATAGCTTCTCTACATATGCACAGTTTTTCCACTTGCTAGGTAAGTAAAGGTATGTTATTTTCTAGCTTTTAATCATAGAATTCCTTGAATACTAAAATTATATTTTTTGGAAAATACTTCACCATATTTCCTTTCTCATTTGAAAAAAAAAACTGTAAATACCTTTGGTTGGGGGGTGGGGGGGTGAGGAGAAGGGACATCCATTTATTATCACATCCATATCACTTCATTCCATCTCACTTCATTTCATCCTAACATACTTGTCCTAATCAATTATGATTGCATTATGGTTCAAAGTTTATGTGATTTTCAAATAAATGCCTTAATGATGAGCATATTGTATGGTTGATTTAAAGATGTATTTTTAAATATGTTCAGTGAATCTTGCTGCGCCAAAAGGAAACAAGGCATTGGTACACAAGAGCCAATACCAATTAAGATTTGGTTGTCACACAAGGACCAATCAAACATGTTGCAATTCAATGTATGATAAGGAATACTTTGCAAAAAGAAATGAAATTGTCAAATGCAAAGTTTAAGGACAATTAATAGAAGCCAAACTCATTCAAAAGTAAATCATGATTAAGAAATGCAGTAGATTGAATGAGGACATGCAATAACGTCAGTTGGGGGTATGTAGAGTCTCCAAAATGTCCTCAAAATATCATCCACTTTCACCTTTATTGCCACCATTTAACTCACATGTCGCAACTCCATAGCATATAACATTTCATTAGCCTCCATTTTCATGATTACATGGGGTTACCTTTGTGTTTTCCAAAAGCTAATGATTTCTAGTATTTTAAGTGAATTTATTGTTGAAACTTAGAAAATTGACATATACCTTCTAATAATTAAAAGTGGCTTGAGTTTCATGAGATGTGTAGGTCATTTGGAAGCTTCCAAGGTACCCTTATGTGGCCTCCAATGCTCAAATTCGAATTCCCTTCAAGATATGGAAGAAGATTTGCATAAAGGTCAAAGAGGATATGTGTATCATCATTACCTATTTGAGTTGTAACTCTATATGGGCCTCATAACTACCTATTTGAGTTGTAACTCTATGAGATTTCATAGGGATCTGGGGAAAGAATAATGGACCTCCATTAATGAGGTAGCTTCTTATGTTTTTGTATAAATAGGAGAGCCTCCTCCTTTCAGAGGCATGTGTAAAGTTGGAGATACTCGGGTGTTCAAGTTAATATTACTCATGTTTGAATGGAATTTAGATTTAGCACCATGAGCACGAGTGATGTTCACCTCTTTCTGGTAATGCTTGCATTGGGAGCCTCTCAAATCGCCATCTCTCATGCTTTTGGATTGGCCACCTATAATGTGTGAGAATTATTGTTTTTCATAGATTAAGATTTATACTTTCATAGATTAAGATTTATTTCCTTCATATCTTTTCCTATGTGAGAGGTTAAGAGTGATTGTTTTTTATTTTCTTTCATATCTCTTCCTGTGTGAGAGGTTAAGAATGATTGTTTTTGCTTTCATTTCATCTCATGTGATTTTGATTATTTATTTCATAGGAGCCTGATATGATAATGCACACATGATCCCTTAGAGTAGATTTCATTTCATGCAATTTCAATTCCGGCAAGTGTGGTATATTAATATTTGCTTCCTGCAAGTGTGGTAGATTAAGATTTCAATTCCTACAAGTGTGATGGATTAAGATTTCAATTCCATGTACTGTACTATAATTTCTTTTGAATTGATTTTGGAATTTGAATAGGTGAATTTGGTTTGTCGTTATTTGGTTTCGTAGTTATATTGATCTAAATTGAAAGTTAATTTCTAGCATATATAGTGCATGCACGGTTCAAAAGTTTTACGAAATTCCCGGGTTGACAATTAAATGATATGTAATTAATTTGCGTCAACACAACTACAAGGCACTCCATGTTACAAGCGGTGGAGATTGGAATTAAGAAGCTGAAAACATGAAAGACAAAGGACTTGGTTGAACTCCAAGCAGAGTATCTAAAATGGGGAATGAACACTCTTGCACCACACATCATAGAAATATTGAATAACATCATTCAGCAAGGTCTCCCAAGGGACTGGACAACTAGGCTAGAAATACCCCTTTTTAAAAGTGGAGGCATTAATAATCCTTCCAATTATAGAACCATTATGATCAATCCTTTGTTTGCAAATATTTTGGGTAACATGGTAGAAAATAGAATCTGTAACTGGGCAGAAGTAAAAGAAAAGAGGGCAAAAGAACAAGCAGGTTTTAGGCCGAAGCATTCTACAGTGTATCGTGGTATAACATTGGGACACATTATTGAAAAGGTTTAGGGGGACAAAGAAGAAGTATTCTACTGCTTTGTGGACTTCAAAAAGGCATTTGACATAGTCCCTAGAGATAAGTTGTGGTGTAGAATGGAAGAGCTTGAATTTCATTCGCATTATAGATATGTTGTCCATAGAATTTATGAAGAGGTGAAAGTCAAAATTAGAACCTCAATGAGTATTTCAGAAAGCTTTAGAAGTGACATTGGAGTCAAGCAAGGTAGCACTCTATCTCCTGCTCTTTTTGGTTTATATATTGATAAACTTGAAGAGTGGCTAAATCTGCAAGCTGGAGATGGTGTTCGGTTGGGGGATTTTGTGATAAAACTTCTTTTATATGCTGAAGATCTTGTTTTGATATCTAAATTGGGCCATGGATTGCAGATGCACTTATATTCTCTTGAGCATTTTTATAGAGGAGTGGGGATGTAAGTCAATATTAGCAAGACCAAAATAATGATTTTCTCTAACAAAAGGAAGCAGAGCCAGTGTACGTTCTTCTTTCAAGGCAACATTCTCGAAGAAGAAAATGAGTACAAGTACCTCGGGATTGATTTCAAAAATAAAAACATTATTGGGAGGACCGCAGGAAGAAGAGAATTTCAAGAGGGTGGAAAGCATTATATTCTCTTCAAAACAGTTAAAGTGATTTTTTGACTCCTAGTTTGTCCAATGATGCTATATGGATGTGAATTTTAGGTTGGAAACACTCCCGTCTTAAAATGGAAACAAATTGAGAAAATCCAAAAACGCTCGATCGTGAGCAAGTTAAAAATAAAAAGTTTGGTACCTTATGAGATAATGTTGACTGAAACAGGAGTAACTCCCATTGAAGCAATTGCTGTGGTGCAACTCAAAATATATCTTAAAAGAATTGAGCAAATGGGAGTAGGTAGATGGCTTAATGTTATTTTCAATGAAGGCATGAGTGAAAGAAAGAAAACATGGATGAGACAAAACCACACATGGATGCAAAAATTGAATATCTACCTCAATGTCTGTCCCACAAATAGAAAGGAGCTAAATGATTTCGTTATAGACAAGTTTCGTAAACGGGTATGGGGAAAAGAGTTTGGTAGAAAGAAGAAGTACTACATTAAGGAATTCAACCCTATGTGTAATCTCCAACAAAAGGAGTACATTAGAGATAGCATTCCGTGGAGGGAAAAGGTTATTATTTCTCAATTAATAGCCAACTCACATAAAACTCGGTGTCAAATAGGATGGTGGAAAAGACCTAAAGAAGCTTGGGAAGAACAGGTGTGAACATTTTTCACACCAAGTTTTATGTGTAATCTCCAACAAAAGGAGTACATTAGAGATAGCATTCCGTGGAGGGAAAAGGTTATTATTTCTCAATTAATAGCCAACTCACATAAAACTCGGTGTCAAATAGGATGGTGGAAAAGACCTAAAGAAGCTTGGGAAGAACAGGTGTGAACATTTTTCACGTCTCGGGTAGTGGAAGTGGAAAAGAATTTCACTTTGGAATTTGATGCATTCAAAGACATCAAAGAAAGTTATGGGAATAGGTTAGCATCAGTTTGTTGGCATTGTCCTTTCAGCAAGGGGATTATTGGCAGGTTGGGCCAACTCATCAGTAGTTTGAATAAGAAAATGATTGAATTGAAAAAAGTGAAGAATTGGGAACTGATGGTCCCACCGACTATTTTTAGTCTCATGGATGTTAAAATATCATTTCATTTCATTTCATATACTGCCAACCCATTAATCTATCAATGTCACAGTATATATTGCTAGTTGAGGCCTTGGATCCAAGCTCACGAGGAAGGATATCAGAAGTTGAGCAGTATGTTGAAGTGACAACCTTCCTCTACATAAGGTTGCTCATGGCTGCACGCGACATAAATATGTAGAGTATGCCGAATGGACACACACGTCCCAAAGAGTATTGTATGAGAGAGAAAAATTTAGTGATGTGATAGAAATAGACAAATTGGAGAGTAAATAGTTTGGGAAAAGCTAGAGTCTTACATCTTCTATTTTCACAAGTTTCCTAGGGAGTGCAAAGATCCATTCCTTAACATTTTTTCATTTTTCGTAGGTTGGGAGTGGGACATGGTAGCGGATATCATGGGAAGGACTGTTTTGGATAGGCTACAAGGTAGAGCACTTGTGACCAAAGGGAAAAATGGGATAGTCATTGTCGTACACATACATGATGTCGTTATGGAAATCAACAGAAGGAGAACAGAGGGGGTGAAATTCAACTTCACTATAATAAGGGAATTTCTGTACTTTTTGGGAAATGAGGATGAAAAGCTATCAAATGTATGATCTTGATCCATTTATGTTTTATACCATGTCTATGTTATAACTAACCATGATGTAATTGAAGGGAGGGGATTTATATTAAAAAAACCAAAATTACAATATAGCAAATTGAATTTTATTATTTTTATTACTTTTAACTTTATAAGGATACTTCAAGATCTCCCAACTTTATATTATTCTTAACCGATATATAAATGTTTACCTATGAATCATTTACTTATTATAAATTGGATATATTAACATAAATTTGACTTATTAAATAAGCATGTAAAAATGTGTACAAACTTTTTTACATTACACCTATATTGGCTGTTATATTATTCTTAACCCATATGTAAATGTTTATCAACCAATCCTTTACTTACTATAAATTAAACATATTTTTACATTACACCTAGAAGACACCCTTATAACACCTAATTTAAGGTTCCGAAACATTAAATAAATAAATCATATGATAAATAAAATTACCAAATAATTAAGAAAAAAAATGTATGGATTGCACATTCTTTGAATTTATTACCATTAAAATTGATTATCATTGGGAGTGTGTATTATTTAAATGAATACCCTACTTACTCAGTTTTAACTCTAAAATAAAATCTTCCTGGGTGCATTGTATTATGTCCTAATTGATTATCATTAGGAACGTGTATTATTTAAATGAATACCTTACTCATTTATTCTAATTTAAAAATAAAATCTTCCTAGTTATATTTGGAAATATTCCTTGTTATATTTGGAAATTGTTGTGTGCATTGTGTTATTATTATATTTAATTTTTATTTTATTAGTGATATGATAAATTTGTGAGGTAATGATTTTGATTTTTAAACTAAAACATATCAATTCTTCATATAAAATGCAAACAAAAATCCCATTTTATATATATATATATATATATATATATATATATATATATAATCTGTGGTGACAGTTTAATTGATGATTAATATGTGAACAAAAAATTGCAAAGTTCAAAAGCCCTTGTTATGACCAAGCTTAAGAAAACAGTGACAGACTGGAAATCATCAAAAATGTACTAGTTATAACTACACACTCGGGAGTTCTTCGGAAATAACAAAAGAAATTATATATATTTTTAAATACAATAAGAATTACTTCCAATTTCTTTCATCTTTTTGTGTTTAATAAAATCTAAAATTAAACTCCAAAATAATGATATGCCATTAATCACAATGAAAAAAAGAAAAAAAAATTAACTTTTCATCTGAACAAAAAAAATCACTTTTTCATCTAATAAAAAACCACCAACAACAACCAGGGTGAGACTACTACAAATCAATTTTACAAAACATAAACTATGTAAATCATAAATATGCGCATAACATATTGAGAGAAGGCTATGTCATGAGAGTCTTTAGAGAAAAAAACGTTGTCATGAAAGGTAGGGTATATTACCCTACTAAAACACCACGATTTTACCACGACTGATAGAATAGTCACGACATACATGTTTACGAAAATTGAATTTCATCAATCTCGATCCAATAACATACATGTCATTGCATTTTCCAGGACATTCCATTTTCATTTTGCGTTAAACATTCAAAATGTTCCAACTAACACAGCGGTCTGCAATTTATTACACTCACACAAAAAACCTAATCTCAATAGCGGAAGTAGATCCATGGAGATACTCGATACATGGCATTGCATTGTCAGTGTCATTGATACTCGATCCATTTTCATTTTGTGTTGAACATTTAATTATGTTTTTCAATAAACACGGCGGTCGGGAATTACAGTCCCAGAAAAACTTAAATCTCAATGGCAGAAATAGATCCATGCAGATACTGGATACAAGCATTATCCATGTAATAACTGAAACAAATAAAATATGCAATTGCAGCACCAAGAAAAACGTAAACCATCCATCCATGCAGATACTCAATCCAAGCATTATCCATGTAATGACTGAATTCTTCTCGAGATGTCCATGTAAGACCTATTATTATCTAACCGAATAGAAAACATATCCATGCAAATACTGCATGCAGATTCTCAGAAATAATTGCATCCCAACAAATGTTTCTCTGGATGTCAATGTAGCCCCTACCATTATCTAACTGCATTAAAAAAAACAAGTAATAACTACAGCTCAACTGAATAAACTATTCATCTACCAAAATTCTCATGCCAAAATAATAAGAGGCACTACCGCTCAGAGCTTACAAATGCAAGTAATTAATGTGGGAGATCCTTGCAGCTACTTCGCGGGTGACTTAGCTGATCCATTCGGAATTACTTCAGCATGGTCGGCAGTGGGATTGAGCTCATCCCAAGCTTCAATCCAAGTGACCATGGCATCTGCCAGCTTCTGGAAATACGGATCTATTACTCCAAGTTTCTCCCTTACCTGCTTTGACAGCTCAATGTAGCATTGCTGGACAGAGGTACATTCCTTTGGAAGTGTGGCAGATTGGAAAAATGGAATAATGTCCTCTTGCCAGAATATTCCCTTGTATTCTTTCTTCAAATTAACAAAAGGGTTACTGGCCTTGCTGTGCCAAATGTATGGCAGCCCTGTCTTCACACCCAATCCCAAGTGGTCGCAGATGACCTTGACACACCATCCTGCCCACATATCGTCATAGCGACCAATAGGCTGGCCATCACCCATCAAGCCAAAATACATGGCAGGGCCAATCAAGTCCCGATTGAAGGCCAAATTCATGCCACACATGGGGAAAAGCGTACCCTTTGGAATTGTCAAAACTGCATCAACATATCTGGTGTTGCGTTCGGAAGGTTTGACAAGCTGTGTGGGGGCATCGTAATCAGGGATATTAATCCAGAGGCCATGAGAAACTGCAGTGGGTGTTCCATGGCGAAGGCTGAAAGGGTACCCACGTACAAAATCTGCACCCTGTCTGTATGGATCATACAGTGTATTGAAAAAGAATGGAGTTGAAGGAGAAAGCAAATTCATAATGTGCTGCTGGAGAGCATTGATGTCATTGCCGGAGGGATCTTTGGCAACGAAGCAGTCATCGTCAATAGTAAAGATGTATTTCTTCATAGAGACCATGTAGCCGAAGCAACGGCAGGCACTGTCCTTGAAAGAGATGCAGGAGGCCTTGGGGCCCAGGATCCTCTCGATATCATTTCTGTTGTAAAGTTCGTAATCGAAACCCTTAGGCACACTGATGGTCTTCGACGGATCGCCATCCTGCACAATGATGAGGTGGTAGGGCTCAAAGAATGGCCTCCACATCTCCAAGAAATCCAAGTTCCCGATCGTGGGTATCACTATGTCAGCTCCTCCTTCAGGATTGGGGTCGCAGCACTCGAAGTCGAAACTGCCATTGTTACTGGATCAACTGACCTACGTGCCAAGAAACCAGAAATGAAAGAAAATGAAATACACACAACGCAATCTTCCACAACCCCAAAGGACTTTTCCTCTCAATCTTGATTTGGTTTCTCTCCGTAAGTGTATATATAGGTGTGGAAGAGCATTCCCCGGCAAGGGGTTCAAGAGATTTGTTATCTGGGGATTCACGCTCTTGCCCAGACTCCGGAAGCCTGGGATAAATCACAATTAAAGTCTCCGGTTTTGACGGTAATTTTGCTTTTATAAAACTTGCTTTTAAAGTAAATTGTCCCGACTCCAGATCATCAATTTTATAAAAACTATAAAAGCAAAATATATTAAACGTAAAATAATCTAATTACCCTATATTAAACACAAATCATCAAAATCTAATTACCCAAATATATTAAATATAAAATAATCTAATTACTCTATATTAAACACAAATAGTTAAAGTCTCTAATTACCCAAATATATTAAATATAAAATAATCTAATTACTCTATATTAAACACAAATAGTTAAAGTCTAATTACTAAAAGCAAAATATATTAAACGTAAAATAATCTAATTACCTTCCATTAAACACAAATAATCAAAATCTAATTACCCAAATATATTAAATATAAAATAATCTAATTACCCTATATTAAACACAAATCATTAAAGTCTAATTACCTAACTATACGAAACATAAAATAATCTAATTACCCTATATTAAACACAAATTATCAAAACCTAATTACCCACGCTAACCAAACTCATTAAACATAAAATACTCTAATGACCCCATATTAAATGCAACCTACCAAACATGGAATGATCTAATTACGGCAACGCCTAACCAGCCATACATAGGGTATTTAATGCCCGGGGATATGCACGCAGCTTAGCGCGATAACACGCGAAAGCCCAAAAATTATTTAATGCCAAAACTCCCCGCTCCCGTGTTATCGCGTTAACCAGCGTGCATATCCCCGGGCATTAAATACCCTATGTATGGCTAGTTAGACGTTGCCATCTAATTACCCCATGTCAAACACTTCTCAACTCATCAAACACAAACTGATATAATTACCACCGCATCAAACGCCTCTCCAAAAGCGCTCCACGTAGTTGGCACTCCTTTTTGTAGCTGGCTTCTTTAAAGGGAAGGTTGCCATGACCCACATTTCCTCCAACGGGTGCGAACATGCCATATCATGTGCGCATTAAGTCAATGGGGTCAATGGGTGTGAACGTGCCATATTTAAGGTTGACAATATTTCACAATTATTTATGTAATATTATTATTTTTATCTATTTTTTTTTTGTAATTAAGTACGTTATGTTTAAGTTTAGGTATAGAAAAAGGTTTATTTATATTTCACAATTATTTATGTAATATTATTATTTTTATCTATTTTTTTTGTAATTAAGTGTTTAAGTTTAGGTATAGAAAACGGTTTATTTATTAGTGGAGTGTTATCACTGGCATTGCTAATCTATTAATGGGATTTTATGAATAAAAATGAGATGGAAAAATGATATACCCACTAGTGGGATGCTATCACTATGTTTACTAACCCATTAGTGGGATGCTATGAATAGGAATTAGATGGAAGAACGATCTACCTACCCATTAGTGGGACGCTATCACTATGATTGCTATTAGTGGGATATGTGGAATGTTATCACTATGATTGCTATCATCAGGTTTGTGGGATGCTATCATCCCTTGGCATAGTTTAATTCCCCTAAAAGTGTTTCCCACCCTACCTTTCTCCATGAGGTTTGACCCTGACACTTGGTGGAGATTAAACCCCACTCAAACCAACTGCGCTACATTTTATAGGTCTTCCACTTGAATTGTTACTTCCATATAATTTGATATTGCAAAGCCTTCTTTATGTAGGTATAGTGGTAATATGGTTTTTTTATTAAGGCTAACCATATGGAATTTGAACTGGCCACCTATAGCAAGGAGCGCCTTAATAGTACACTCATTCACCATCAATCCAATGCCCTATGGGCTAATAGTAATCAAGGTTGAACAAGCATTCAAATCAAAATATATTTTAATGGTAGATTACTCATAGCCAAAAGTTGCTTTAAGAGTAAGTCTAATTAAAAATTTGTGTTTGATAAGTAAGTATTCATCTTTTCTAATTTTTTTCTAAGGGTTTTAATTTATTTTTAAAGGAACACCTAACATCTAATGAGTAATAGTAATTATTGTAACAAAGTTGGTCCAATGCAAGAGTAAGAACCTTATTGACTTCTTTAAAGTTGGTAAGGATTTGTGAGATTTTTTGCTAAAGTGAATCGGTAAATCATTGGAGTAATTTGAGTAAGGCCCAATATCAAATTTAGCAGTTGCCACTATAACACCAAGAGTATATCCAACAACCCGTAAGCCATATATCTAAGGAATTTATGACTTAGCAAGATTCGAGACTCCACGAGGGAAGGAGAGTCCACTCCTTGAGCCTTATCACAACAGGCCAAAGATGTCCTCTTGCGAGATTTGAAACTTGGTGGAGGTGATAGCATCCCATTGTGCTTCTAGATTTTAACATACAAACTAAACATTGTTGAGGTAGATATCAATTTGGATCACTGTACAAATGAGACAAGGTAATAATTTTGACAGCATGAGAACATATAACTATGTTGGGAAACTAAGTTAAGGTTTGTTGAATTAAAGATTAATGCTCTTATGTTTGTCGATATGAGGGGATTTTAGATTTACAACCATTTTGGGAAGTCAACTCCAATATTTAAAGCCATTTGAAGCCTAATAGATGTTACTCATAGGAAAATTTTCGTTTTATTATATTTATCGAAGTATGTAATTGTAGAATAAATTTAGAGTGGTGGTGCTGTATGAATGAATCAGGTTGAGAATGGTGGCCATTACTTCATATGATTAAAACTTGGTTTTATTCCATATCTCTAATTCCTCTAAGCTTTAAAAGTAGGATACATTTGCAGTATGTATGATACTTTTGGAAAGATCTTCTAGGGCTCTTTATCCTACCAAGAATAATCAACGCATATACAGATGCAATTTTACTTTCCTAATAAAATTACAAGATTTTATTTCCTTGAAAAAAACACAAAAAAAGGTGACATTTGCAATGGTTGTTGGTGTGCTGGCAACTCTCACTTTGTAGGCCATTGTCTCCCTACTTAAAGTGGTATCACAGAAAACACAATTTTTCTTGTTGAAAACAAATTCAATGAGAATTCCAACAAAAAGTGAAGGCACTAGGGATAAGTGTTCCCTATCATGTAGATAGTGTTGTGAGAGCATTGTGAACTATTGAAGGGACGTCTATCAAAGATATGGATAAGCACATTCGATAAAAGTGTCCCGCTACTATGGAATGCAAATGCACTTGTGTAATTCAGCTTAGGTGCCTATGTTATGGAAACACGTTGTAACTTATACATCACAAAGATGAACCACATAGTGATAAACACTTTCAATAAAATCTAAGATGAATGCCTCTACTACAATGACAAAAAAATAGAAACTAAACTAGAGAAATTCAAAATATCACCTCTTAAATAATTGCATCTAAATTGGAACATTTTTTTTCCATTGAGGTATCCTTGGATTGGTGAAACGACATGTCTAGATTTGAGAAATCTAATATAAACATTGATCTACAACAAAAAATGATGTCTAGCCATATGATGTCTAGTATCAATGAAACAATTAAACAACCATTCATGTTGAGTACAAATGAATATTACAACATTAGAAAAAGAAGTTACAAAGAATAACAATCAATAATAAAGAATTAATGATTAAAAAGAAAAACAATCCAAACATTTCATTTTGCTTGTCCCTTACAACTAAAGCAATTTACCAAGGCTCATTTTATTTTTACAATAAGAAACTCCATAATTAACCTCTTAAAAGAAAGGAAACGTAGTCACACTTACTAGAAAATCCACATATAACCAAAATGACATCACAATGCATTCAACTTTACACTTACACGTCACAACAATGAATATGCTTCCACTAAATTTGAGTATACTAGATCTCTTAACAAATGAAAACGAACCACTTAATATAGTACTTATTGATGAATCATCATTGATAAGGTTTTCAATATTATATAACATGGAGAAAAGGCTTAGATAAATTCTACACGCTTCAACAACACCTTTCAAAAATGTCAAAATCATATTTTGTGGTGGCTCTATCAAGCATAACCTATCTATGATTCTTGGAGTTTTGAAAAGCCATGTTTTTCCTATGAAATGATGTCCTATAGCTTTTGGAGAGATATCATAAAATGTTTCAAGCTCAAACAAGTCATGAGGTAAGAGAACAAAATCTTCATATCTAGTTTTAACAGAATTAGGACATGTTCTCAAACACGAGATGATGTTAACTATATTCAAAGGATATTATCTCGAAACATTTGGTGAACAATTTGTTTACCCATCTATGTGGGTTCAAGTCTATGGAAGCATGTTATATCCAGACCATTAGTGATGTTTATGAAATAGTCGCGTTTGGTATAACAGTAGCAGCCATATTTTCAAAGATACCGATTCTCCAGGAATTCTCATTAATGTTAAAAAAACATGATGTTAACTATTTTAATAAACACTACTACAAATGTTCAACAAATGATCCAATTTGTAGTTTTCCCATAGGAACAAACATCTTGAAGAATATAAAGATAAAATGTTGGCACTCGTCCAATCATAAGCATATACATTAAAATCATATGATAACAAAACACATTCCATGTAAAAAAATGCCTTTGAAAACAAGAAAATGCATGTCTTCTACAATTGTCTTGAAATGATATATGTTTGTTGAGTTAATTGCAAGTAGCGATGTCATCAATATGGCTTAGTGAACGATGCAAAAGATATAATTTTTTCCATTATATAGAGCATTGATTTCGTATTGTCTAATTGAATCCATAGACATAATAGTTGTCTTAGATCAAAAACATGTAATGCAAATTTGTTCATGTCTGGCATGCCCCATCATTGGAATCTTATCATAAGAGTCTACAGACAAACAAAATAAAGAAATGAAATATCGTTTGTCCGAGAACAATTCCTTGTCTAGTTGATGTGTGGTCAAACAATACATAAATCATGAGGAAGAATGATGGATGGCTTGGTATTTGAACCCACTAGAGTTAAACAACGTGGACATGTGCACACAACAACCATTGTATCCATAAGAAAAATACAAAGAGAAACTTGAAGAAGGTTGGTGTTGAAAATTAACGGCTTTAAAAATAAACATATTACCAACTTGAATACGGCATGTAATCAATATCAAAATAGTATTTTCGCTAATATGCCTATTGAACGCACAAATCTTGCACATGGACGTTGAAGCTACTATTAAAGAGTATGAGCTCATGGACACTAGTGTATTGTGCTTCAAGAGTATGTTTGCAAATAACTATTGTTATTAGTCAAAATTTTTCTTTCATGGATTTCCCAAGAAAATAAGTTGATAGGTAACGTCAATTATCAATTGGCTGATGTTTTTCATCTCAATAATGGTATTGAGAAAAATGTCAGGGTAATGAAAGAACTAAGGAAAGAAATTCAATGCAACACCAAACTCTCCAATCCATGATATCTTAGTTTTCGATAATAGCATAATGCAGTGTGTGAATTATACACTTTAATACCGATAACAACCTACACTCTTAGAGGTACCATGGTGCAATCTACTTTTGTGGATTTTGTGTACATGCGTGACCTAAGGATAACCTGTTTACTGTTAGTTTCTATAGCATCGGATGTGTTCTCACCAAAAAATTTGGTGGAGAGGTTAGAATGCATGAGATCTCCAAAACTAAGAAATTGTTTCTGGGAATTCCACTTCAATATGGCTTAATTAGATTATTAAACAATTTTTAAAAATTTCGTAAGTCTAAACTTAGGGAATATGGTTAATTAATTAGAATTAATTAAGTCGAGGTGTGAATCATCTATAATTTCACATGGATAGATCCAGAAATGATCTCAGCCATCAATTAAGATTTAATCTTGGTCATTCGTGTCCCAACAGGAATACATAAGAAGGGATCTATGTGGTGATGGAGAGGGCATGAGAGTCACTTGGAGAATTCAATTTTCTAGAGTAGCAGCAGTTAGTTGCTGGAGAGTTCGAGCTTCAATGAGGCAACGAAGGTAGCGAGGGGCAGGGACGGTGGTCCGAATAACCTTTTCTGGAATTGAAAAGGTAGCGGCAAGGGGCCGAGTTATTCCCAGTGAGACAATGCAGAGGAATGCACAGTTTCTCAGAGGAGAGGAGTGTCGGATAAACGATTTACTTAATAGAGATAGGCATAACCAATTCCTCATAGGTGGTTCAGATGTTAGACGTCATAGGGTTTGTGCAGAGCAGCGTAGAGGCTAATGCACAAGGTCTGAGAGGACAGGTTTATGAAGAGAAGTTGTGTCGGGATTACTTGTGGAGGAAGGGTAATTCCCTCACATAATTTTTCCATATTTTTTTGTTTTTTGGATTACAACTTGAGCTTCCACAGTTTGTGCTCAAAATTTCACTACTGCATTGATTTTCCCAAGTTGGGTTCTTCCGGGGACATTTGTCCAAAAATAACGGTTTCCTTTTTATTGTGTGTATGTGCTAGTATTTTCTCAGTTTCCAACACTATTATTTCCGCAATTTTATTTGTGAAGGTTGCAGTGTGATTTATTCAGTTTTTATTGTAGTAAATATATTTTTAAATTATTTAACAATTAGAAGAATAATTTCGAGTTGCTGCAATAGGATTTCAGTTTCAAAATTTTCACATGGTATCATGTTAGGTCCCTATAATACTAGTGATTCCCCCATTACTATTGTCATTGTAGCCCTTATTGTTATTGTTGTGCCCCTGTTGTCCCCATATTGTTATTATTGTGCCCCACAGAAGCCCACTATTTCTATTGTTGTGCCCTTATATTATTATTGTTATGTCGGCTTTGATTATATTGTGACCCATTAGACTCCTATATGTAGAAAGGAGGTTTTTTCATTTGTATCATGGAAGAATGATTCATTTTGTGTAATGTAAATGAGGTTTCCTCCCTCGAAGAGGCTGATTTTGAAGTCATTGATCTATCTCTTCTTCTATTTTGTGAGCTCGTTACATAACATTTGGTATCAGAGCTTTGGATTCTAGGGTTTCGCTTCTCCATACAGGTCATCGTTGCATTTTCGCTATAACTTTTTTTTCTATGATGTTTCAGAAGCTGCAATTAAAACCCATTTGACCCTAAATCTCTATGAACCTCAGATATGAATTTCAGATCTTTTCTCGCTATATTTCCAGAGATAGGATCCAAGGAAGTTAGGGTTTTCGCAGGCTCCCGAATTATATCTCAAACATGTTACGTGGGGAAAATCGTCATAACTTTGTCTCTGAGCATCTGATTGAAATTTTGTAAGAAAAAAAACACGAGACAAAAACAATTGAATAAAAGCGCAATAACTCACCTTAACTAAGCTTAATTGCAATCAAATTTTGTTAAGGTTGAGTTTTTACGTTATCGAAATCATGCTCAAAAATTTGTTATTGGTTTTATCTAGTGTTATCTCTTCAACTATGATGCAGGAAAGGAGAACTGTAAGGGCGCTTTATCTGCATGATCAATTGATGAATTTTTGATTGAGGATTGTTTTGTATGAATCATCAAGCATTCACAAATAATATTTCTTTATCTTTATGAAATGTTATGATTCAAACATAAATTGAGGAAATTGTTTTTTTTACAAATCGGATTTATTATCGCAATTGTGAAATTGGACTAACCATTTGAAACGAAGACACATCATGAAACTGTTAATTATGCAAATTTTTCGTTTGTAGCTAGAGAATTTGATCACTTCTGTTTGAACACAATTATGTTTTCTTTCCATATTAGTGCCATGTTTGTTTTCAGGTTCTATGACAATCGAAGAATTGAAGGAGGCCAATTTGTGCACGATTTGTTTTCTAAGACCAATTTCAAGAAACATGAACCAATTGAATCCATTTCTATCATCCATAAATTCCATCATTTTTCGTCTCCAAACTCACAAGCTATTCAATCACTTTCACTAAGCATCGTCATCGCCATTTTCCTTGTAAGTGTTGCATGTTTTCCACAACATTTTCCATAATTTCCATTCATTAACCCATTAATAGAGACATTCAACTCGCTTACATGCTGATTTTTCCTGTTGCTTTCTGTTCACTTGTTTACCCTCTTGTCATTTTCCTTTTCGTTAAATAAATCTTGCTTGACGCAAATTTTCATCTATAGACCTTCCAAAATCATCATTTCATACTCATTAGATGATGGGGATTCATAATGCCTCCCTTCTAACAAGGCTTGGCCTATTGACATCAACACATTATCTAGCTTCAGGGCTAGAGTCCTTATTAATACCTTGACGCTTGTATGAATCAATGACAAGTTCTCTCGCCAACAATCATGGGAATACATCAATGTCCCTTGATCGTTGGATCTTGGAAGTGGCTCGACATCAGCTCATCTATTCGCACTTTGCAAGATTTACTTAGGTACCTTGGCACTCGTTGACATTAATGACACGTTTTCCTCGCATTGGTTAACGAAATTCATTAATGGCGGATAATCCAATGACTTCTCTTCATGCTCGACAACAACACATTTATTTGCATGACTAGAATTGTACCATTAGGTTTTGTAGCAGGTGAAGACTATATCATTTCAGCGTTTTGCAGTAGATACAACAGATTTAGGAGGAGAAATGAAGAATCCACTTTCACCACCTCATCCATCATTTATGCAACTAAGAAGCAGATCAAATTCTACATTCTATTCCATGATCCAGCGAAAGCCTCACTACATATGCACAGTTTTTCCACTTGCTAGGTAAGTAAAGGTATGTTATTTTCTAGCTTTTAATCATAGAATTCCTTGAATACTGAAATTATAATTTTTGGAAAATACTTCACCATATTTCCTTTCTCATTTGAAAAAAAAAACTGTAAATACCTTTGGTTGGGGGGTGGGGGGGTGAGGAGAAGGGACATCCATTTATTATCACATCCATATCACTTCATTCCATTTCACTTCATTTCATCCTAACATACTTGTCCTAATCAATTATGATTGCATTATGGTTCAAAGTTTATGTGATTTGTAAATAAATGCCTAAATGATGAGCATATTGTATGGTTGATTTAAAGATGTATTTTTAAATATGTTCAGTGAATCTTGCTGCGCCAAAAGGAAACAAGGCATTGGTACACAAGAGCCAATACCAATTAAGATTTGGTTGTCACACAAGGACCAACCAAACATGTTGCAATTCAATGTATGATAAGGAATACTTTGCAAAAAGAAATGAAATTGTCAAATGCAAAGTTTAAGGACAATTAATAGAAGCCAAACTCATTCAAAAGTAAATCATGATTAAGAAATGCAGTAGATTGAATGAGGACATGCAATAACGTCAGTTGGGGGTATGTAGAGTCTCCAAAATGTCCTCAAAATATCATCCACTTTCACCTTTATTGCCACCATTTAACTCACATGTCGCAACTCCATAGCATATAACATTTCATTAGCCTCCATTTTCATGATTACATGGGGTTACCTTTGTGTTTTCCAAAAGCTAATGATTTCTAGTATTTTAAGTGAATTTATTGTTGAAACTTAGAAAATTGACATATACCTTCTAATAATTAAAAGTGGCTTGAGTTTCATGAGATGTGTAGGTCATTTGGAAGCTTCCAAGGTACCCTTATGTGGCCTCCAATGCTCAAATTCGAATTCCCTTCAAGATATGGAAGAAGATTTGCATAAAGGTCAAAGAGGATATGTGTATCATCATTACCTATTTGAGTTGTAACTCTATATGGGCCTCATAACTACCTATTTGAGTTGTAACTCTATATGGGCCTCATAACTACCTATTTGAGTTGTAACTCTATATGGGCCTCATAACTACCTATTTGAGTTGTAACTCTATGAGATTTTATAGGGATCTGGGGAAAGAATAATGGACCTCCATTAATGAGGTAGCTTCTTATGTTTTTGTATAAATAGGAGAGCCTCCTCCTTTCAGAGGCATGTGTAAAGTTGGAGATACTCGAGTGTTCAAGTTAATATTACTCATGTTTGAATGGAATTTAGATTTAGCACCATGAGCACGAGTGATGTTCACCTCTTTCTGGTAATGCTTGCATTGGGAGCCTCTCAAATCGCCATCTCTCATGCTTTTGGATTGGCCACCTATAATGTGTGAGAATTATTGTTTTTCATAGATTAAGATTTATACTTTCATAGATTAAGATTTATTTCCTTCATATCTTTTCCTATGTGAGAGGTTAAGAGTGATTGTTTTTTATTTTCTTTCATATCTCTTCCTGTGTGAGAGGTTAAGAATGACTGTTTTTGCTTTCATTTCATCTCATGTGCTTTTGATTATTTATTTCATAGGACCCTGATATGATAATGCACACATGATCCCTTAGAGTAGATTTCATTTCATGCAATTTCAATTCCGGCAAGTGTGGTATATTAATATTTGCTTCCTGCAAGTGTGTTAGATTAAGATTTCAATTCCTACAAGTGTGATGGATTAAGATTTCAATTCCATGCACTGTACTATAATTTCTTTTGAATTGATTTTGGAATTTGAATAGGTGAATTTGGTTTGTCGTTATTTGGTTTCGTAGTTATATTGATCTAAATTGAAAGTTAATTTCTAGCATATATAGTGCATGCACGCTTCAAAAGTTTTACGAAATTCCCGGGTTGACAATTAAATGATATGTAATTAATTTGCGTCAACACAACTACAAGGCTCTCCATGTTACAGGCGGTGGAGATTGGAATTAAGAAGCTGAAAACATGAAAGACAAAGGACTTGGTTGAACTCCAAGCAGAGTATCTAAAATGGGGAATGAACACTCTTGCACCACACATCATGGAAATATTCAATAACATCATTCAGCAAGGTCCAAGGGACTGGACAACTAGACTAGAAATACCCCTTTTTAAAAGTGGAGGCATTAATAATCCTTCCAATTATAGAACCATTATGATCAATCCTTTGTTTGCAAATATTTTGGGTAACATGGTAGAAAATAGAATCCGTAACTGGGCAGAAGTAAAAGAAAAGAGGGCAAAAGAACAAGCAGGTTTTAGGCCGAAGCATTCTACAGTGTATCATGGTATCACATTGGGACACATTATTGAAAAGGTTTAGGGGGACAAAGAAGAAGTATTCTACTGCTTTGTGGACTTCAAAAAGGCAGTTGACACAGTCCCTAGAGATAAGTTGTGGTGTAGAATGGAAGAGCTTGAATTTCATTCGCATTATAGATATGTTGTCCATAGAATTTATGAAGAGGTGAAAGTCAAAATTAGAACCTCAATGAGTATTTCAGAAAGCTTTAGAAGTGACATTGGAGTCAAGCAAGGTAGCACTCTATCTCCTGCTCTTTTTGGTTTATATATTGATAAACTTGAAGAGTGGCTAAATCTGCAAGGTGGAGATGGTGTTCGGTTGGGGGAGTTTGTGATAAAACTTCTTTTATATGCTGAAGATCTTGTTTTGATATCTAAATTGGGCCATGGATTGCAGATGCACTTATATGCTCTTGAGCATTTTTATAGAGGAGTGGGGATGTAAGTCAATATTAGCAAGACCAAAATAATGATTTTCTCTAACAAAAGGAAGCAGAGCCAGTGTACGTTCTTCTTTCAAGGCAACATTCTCGAAGAAGAAAATGAGTACAAGTACCTCGGGATTGATTTCAAAAATAAAAAAATTATTGGGAGGACCGCAGGAAGAAGAGAATTTCAAGAGGGTGGAAAGCATTATATTCTCTTCAAAACAGTTAAAGTGATTTTTTGACTCCTAGTTTGTCCAGTGATGCTATATGGATGTGAATTTTAGGTTGGCAACACTCCCGTCTTAAAATGGAAACAAATTGAGAAAATCCAAAAACGCTCGATCATGAGCAAGTTAAAAATAAAAAGTTTGGTACCTTATGAGATAATGTTGACTGAAACAGGAGTAACTCCCATTATAGCAATTGCTATGGTGCAACTCAAAATATATCTTAAAAGAATTGAGCAAATGGGAGTAGGTAGATGGCTTAATGTTATTTTCAATGAAGGCATGAGTGAAAGAAAGAAAACATGGATGAGACAAAACCACACATGGATGCAAAAATTGAATATCTACCTCAATGTCTGTCCCACAAATAGAAAGGAGCTAAATGATTTCGTTATAGACAAGTTTCGTAAACGGGTATGGGGAAAAGAGTTGGGTAGAAAGAAGAAGTACTACATTAAGGAATTCAACCCTATGTGTAATCTCCAACAAAAGGAGTACATTAGAGATAGCATTCCGTGGAGGGAAAAGGTTATTATTTCTCAAGTAATAGCCAACTCACATAAAACTCGGTGTGAAATAGGATGGTGGAAAAGACCTAAAGAAGCTTGGGAAGAACAGGTGTGAAAATTTTTCACGTCTCGGGTAGTGGAAGTGGAAAAGCATTTCACTTTGGAATTTGATGCATTCAAAGACATCAAAGAAAGTTATGGGAATAGGTTAGCATCAGTTTGTTGGCATTGTCCTTTCAGCAAGGGGATTATTGGCAGGTTCGGCCAACTCATCAGTAGTTTGAATAAGAAAATGATTGAATTGAAAAAAGTGAAGAATTGGGAACTAATGGTCCCACCGACTATTTTTAGTCTCATGGATGTTAAAATATCATTTCATTTCATTTCATATACTGCCAACCCATTAATCTATCAATGTCACAGTATATATTGGTAGTTGAGGCCTTGGATCCAAGCTCACGAGGAATGATATCAGAAGTTGAGCAGTATGTTGAAGTGACAACCTTCCTCTACATAAGGTTGCTCATGGCTGCACGCGACATAAATGTGTAGAGTATGTCGAATGGACACACACGTCCCAAAGAGTATTGTATGAGAGAGAAAAATTTAGTGATGTGATAGAAATAGACAAATTGGAGAGTAAATAGTTTGGGAAAAGCTAGAGTCTTACATCTTCTCTTTTCACAAGTTTCCTAGGGAGTGCAAAGATCCATTCCTCAACATTTTTTCATTTTTCGTAGGTTGGGAGTGGGACATGGTAGCGGATATCATGGGAAGGACTGTTTTGGATAGGCTACAAGGTAGAGCACTTGTGACCAAAGGGAAAAATGGGATATTCATTGTCGTACACATACATGATATCGTTATGGAAATCAACAGAAGGAGAACAGAGGGGGTGAAATTCAACTTCACTATAATAAGGTAATTTCTGTACTTTTTGGGAAATGAGGATGAAAAGCTATCAAATGTATGATCTTGATCCATTTATGTTTTATACCATGTCTATTTTATAACTAACCATGATGTAATCGAAGGGAGGGGATTTGTTTTCGCTAACCAGAAATAATGGTATCATGTGTATCAACAGTGCTTTGTGCACTTAAAGTAATGTTGCACTTAAAGTTATATTTCACTGACCATTCTTGCATTAAAAAAAACAAGTAATAACTACAGCTCAACTGAATAAACTATTCATCTACCAAAATTCTCATGCCAAAATAATAAGAGGCACTACCGCTCAAAGCTTACAAATGCAAGTAATTAATGTGGGAGATCCTTGCAGCTACTTCGCGGGTGACTTTTCTGATCCATTCGGAATTACTTCAGCATGGTCGGCAGTGGGATTGAGCTCATCCCAAGCTTCAATCCAAGTGACCATGGCATCTGCCAGCTTCTGGAAATACGGATCTATTACTCCAAGTTTCTCCCTTACCTGCTTTGACAGCTCAATGTAGCATTGCTGGACAGAGGTACATTCCTTTGGAAGTGTGGCAGATTGGAAAAATGGAATAATGTCCTCTTGCCAGAATATTCCCTTGTATTCTTTCTTCAAATTAACAAAAGGGTTACTGGCCTTACTGTGCCAAATGTATGGCAGCCATGTCTTCACACCCAATCCCAAGTGGTCGCAGATGACCTTGACACACCATCCTGCCCACATATCGTCATAGCGACCAATAGGCTGGCCATCACCCATCAAGCCAAAATACATGGCAGGACCAATCAAGTCCCGATTGAAGGCCAAATTCATGCCACACATGGGGAAAAGCGTACCCTTTGGAATTGTCAAAACTGCATCAACATATCTGGTGTTGCGTTCGGAAGGTTTGACAAGCTGTGTGGGGGCATCGTAATCAGGGATATTCATCCAGAGGCCATGAGAAACTGCAGTGGGTGTTCCATGGCGAAGGCTGAAGGGGTACCCACGTACAAAATCTGCACCCTGTCTGTATGGATCATACAGTGTATTGAAAAAGAATGGAGTTGAAGGAGAAAGCAAATTCATAATGTGCTGCTGGAGAGCATTGATGTCATTGCCGGAGGGATCCTTGGCAACGAAGCAGTCATCGTCAATAGTAAAGATGTATTTCTTCTTAGAGACCATGTAGCCGAAGCAACGGCAGGCACTGTCCTTGAAAGAGATGCAGGAGGCCTTGGGGCCCAGGATCCTCTCGATATCATTTCTGTTGTACAGTTCGTAATCGAAACCCTTAGGCACACTGATGGTCTTCGACGGATCGCCATCCTGCACAATGATGAGGTGGTAGGGCTCAAAGAATGGCCTCCACATCTCCAAGAAATCCAAGTTCCGGATCGTGGGTATCACTATGTCCAGCTCCTCCTTCAGGATTGGGGTCGCAGCACTCGAAGTCAAAACTGCCATTGTTACTGGATCAACTGACCTACGTGCCAAGAAACCAGAAATGAAAGAAAATGAAATACACACAACCCAATCTTCCACAACCCCAAAGGACTTTTCCTCTCAATCTTGATTTGGTTTCTCTCTGTAAGTGTATATATAGGTGTGGAAGAGCATTCCCCGGCAAGGGGTTCAAGAGATTTGTTATCTGGGGATTCACGCTCTTGCCCAGACTCCGGAAGCCTGGGATAAATCACAATTAAAGTCTTCGGTTTTGACGGTAATTTTGCTTTTATAAAACTTGCTTTTAAAGTAAATTGTCCCGACTCCAGATCATCAATTTTATAAAATCTATAAAAGCAAAATATATTAAACGTAAAATAATCTAATTACCCTATATTAAACACAAATCATCAAAATCTAATTACCCAAATATATTAAATATAAAATAATCTAATTACCCTATATTAAACACAAATAGTTAAAGTCTAATTACTAAAAGCAAAACGTAAAATAATCTAATTACCCTCTATTAAACACAAATAATCAAAATCTAATTACCCAAATATATTAAATATAAAATAATCTAATTACCCTATATTAAACACAAACATTAAAGTCTAATTACCTAACTATAATCAAAATCTAATTACCCAAATATATTAAATATAAAATAATGTAATTACCCTATATTAAACACAAATCATTAAAGTCTAATTACCTAACTATATGAAACACAAAATAATCTAATTACCCTATATTAAACACAAATCATCAAAACCTAATTACCCATGCTAGCCAAACTCATTAAACATAAAATACTCTAATGACCCCATATTAAATGCAATCTACCAAACATAGAATGATCTAATTACCCCCATGTCAAACACTTCTCAACTCATCAAACACAAAATGATATAATTACCACCGCATCAAACGCCTCTCCAAAAGGGCTCCACGTAGTTGGCACTCCTTGTTGTTGGATTTTGCTAGCTGGCTTCTTTAAAGGGAAGGTTGCCATGACCCACATTTCCTCCAACGGGTGCGAAAATGCCATATCATGTGCGCATTAAGTCAATGGGGTCAATGGGTGTGAACGTGCCATATTTAAGGTTGACAATATTTCACAATTATTTATGTAATATTATTATTTTTATCTATTTTTTTTTTTAATTAAGTACGTTAAGTTTAAGTTTAGGTATAGAAAAAAGTTTATTTATTAGTGGAGTGTTATCACTAGCATTGCTAATCTATTAATGGGATTTTATGAATAAAAATGAGATGGAAAAATGATATACCCACTAGTGGGATGCTATCACTATGTTTGCTAACCCATTAGTGGGATGCTATGAATAGGAATTAGATGGAAGAACGATCTACCTACCCATTAGTGGGACGCTATCACTATGATTGCTATTAGTGGGATACGTGGAATGTTATCACTATGATTGCTATCATCAGGTTTGTGGGATGCTATCATCCCTTGGCATAGTTTAATTCCCCTAAAAGTGTTTCCCACCCTACCTTTCTCCATGAGGTTTGACCCTGACACTTGGTGGAGATTAAACCCCACTCAAACCAACTGCGCTACATTTTATAGGTCTTCCACTTGAATTGTTACTTCCATATAATTTGATATTGCAAAGCCTTCTTTATGTAGGTATAGTGGTAATATGGTTTTTTTATTAAGGCTAACCATATGGAATTTGAACTGGCCACCTATAGCAAGGAGCGCCTTAATAGTACACTCATTCACCATCAATCCAATGCCCTATGGGCTAATAGTAATCAAGGTTGAACAAGCATTCAAATCAAAATATATTTTAATGGTAGATTACTCATAGCCAAAAGTTGCTTTAACAGTAAGTCTAATTAAAAATTTGTGTTTGATAAGTAAGTATTCATCTTTTCTAATTTTTTTTCTAAGGGTTTTAATTTATTTTAAAGGAACACCTAACATCTAATGAGTAATATTAATTATTGTAACAAAGTTGGTCCAATGCAAGAGTAAGAACCTTATTGACTTCTTTAAAGTTGGTAAGGATTTGTGAGATTTTTTGCTAAAGTGAATCGGTAAATCATTGGAGTAATTTGAGTAAGGCCCAATATCAAATTTAGCAGTTGCCACTATAACACCAAGAGTATATCCATCAACCCGTATGCCATATATCTAAGGAATTTATGACTTAGCAAGATTCGAGACTCCACGAGGGAAGGAGAGTCCACTCCTTAAGCCTTATCACAACAGGCCAAAGATGTCCTCTTGCGAGATTTGAAACTTGGTGGAGGTGATAGCGTCCCATTGTGCTTCTAGATTTTAACATACAAACTAAACATTGTTGAGGTAGATATCAATTTGGATCACTGTACCAATGAGACAAGGTAATAATTTTGACAGCATGAGAACATATAACTATGTTGGGAAACTAAGTTAAGGTTTGTTGAATTAAAGATTAATGCTCTTATGTTTGTCGATATGAGGGGATTTTAGATTTACAACCATTTTGGGAAGTCAACTCCAATATTTAAAGCCATTTGAAGCCTAATAGATGTTACTCATAGGAAAATTTTCGTTTTATTATATTTATCGAAGTATGTAATTGTAGAATAAATTTAGAGTGGTGGTGCTGTATGAATGAATCAGGTTGAGAATGGTGGCCATTACTTCATATGATTAAAACTTGGTTTTATTCCATATCTCTAATTCCTCTAAGCTTTAAAAGTAGGATACATTTGCAGTATGTATGATACTTTTGGAAAGATCTTCTAGGGCTCTTTATCCTACCAAGAATAATCAACGCATATACAGATGCAATTTTACTTTCCTAATAAAATTACAAGATTTTATTTCCTTGAAAAAAAACACAAAAAAAAGGTGACATTTGCAATGGTTGTTGGTGTGCTGGCAACTCTCACTTTGTAGGCCATTGTCTCCCTACTTAAAGTGGTATCACAGAAAACACAATTTTTCTTGTTGAAAACAAATTCAATGAGAATTCCAACAAAAAGTGAAGGCACTAGGGATAAGTGTTCCCTATCATGTAGATAGTGTTGTGAGAGCATTGTGAACTATTGAAGGGACGTCTATCAAAGATATGGATAAGCACATTCGATAAAAGTGTCCCGCTACTATGGAATGCAAATGCACTTGTGTAATTCAGCTTAGGTGCCTATGTTATGGAAACACGTTGTAACTTATACATCACAAAGATGAACCACATAGTGATAAACACTTTCAATAAAATCTAAGATGAATGCCTCTACTACAATGACAAAAAAATAGAAACTAAACTAGAGAAATTCAAAATATCACCTCTTAAATAATTGCATCTAAATTGGAACATTTTTTTTCCATTGAGGTATCCTTGGATTGGTGAAACGACATGTCTAGATTTGAGAAATCTAATATAAACATTGATCTACAACAAAAAATGATGTCTAGCCATATGATGTCTAGTATCAATGAAACAATTAAACAACCATTCATGTTGAGTACAAATGAATATTACAACATTAGAAAAAGAAGTTACAAAGAATAACAATCAATAATAAAGAATTAATGATTAAAAAGAAAAACAATCCAAACATTTCATTTTGCTTGTCCCTTACAACTAAAGCAATTTACCAAGGCTCATTTTATTTTTACAATAAGAAACTCCATAATTAACCTCTTAAAAGAAAGGAAACGTAGTCACACTTACTAGAAAATCCACATATAACCAAAATGACATCACAATGCATTCAACTTTACACTTACACGTCACAACAATGAATATGCTTCCACTAAATTTGAGTATACTAGATCTCTTAACAAATGAAAACGAACCACTTAATATCGTACTTATTGATGAATCATCATTGATAAGGTTTTCAATATTATATAACATGGAGAAAAGGCTTAGATAAATTCTACACGCTTCAACAACACCTTTCAAAAATGTCAAAATCATATTTTGTGGTGGCTCTATCAAGCATAACCTATCTATGATTCTTGGAGTTTTGAAAAGCCATGTTTGTCCTATGAAATGATTTCCTATAGCTTTTGGAGAGATATCATAAAAATTTTCAAGCTCAAACAAGTCATGAGGTAAGAGAACAAAATCTTCATATCTAGTTTTAACAGAATTAGGACATGTTCTCAAACACGAGATGATGTTAACTATATTCAAAGGATATTATCTCGAAACATTTGGTGAACAATTTGTTTACCCATCTATGTGGGTTCAAGTCTATGGAAGCATGTTATATCCAGACCATTAGTGATGTTTATGAAATAGTCGCGTTTGGTATAACAGTAGCAGCCATATTTTCAAAGATACCGATTCTCCAGGAATTCTCATTAATGTTAAAAAAAACATGATGTTAACTATTTTAATAAACACTACTACAAATGTTCAACAAATGATCCAATTTGTAGTTTTCCCATAGGAACAAACATCTTGAAGAATATAAAGATAAAATGTTGGCACTCGTCCAATCATAAGCATATACATTAAAATCATATGATAACAAAACACATTCCATGTAAAAAAATGCCTTTGAAAACAAGAAAATGCATGTCTTCTACAATTGTCTTGAAATGATATATGTTTGTTGAGTTAATTGCAAGTAGCGATGTCATCAATATGGCTTAGTGAACGATGCAAAAGATATAATTTTTTCCATTATATAGAGCATTGATTTCATATTGTCTAATTGAATCCATAGACATAATAGTTGTCTTAGTTCAAAAACATGTAATGCAAATTTGTTCATGTCTGGCATGCCCCATCATTGGAATCTTATCATAAGAGTCTACAGACAAACAAAATAAAGAAATGAAATATCGTTTGTCCGAGAACAATTCCTTGTCTAGTTGATGTGTGGTCAAACAATACATAAATCATGAGGAAGAATGATGGATGGCTTGGTATTTGAACCCACTAGAGTTAAACAACGCGGACATGTGCACACAACAACCATTGTATCCATAAGCAAAATACAAAGAGAAACTTGAAGAAAGTTGGTGTTGAAAATTAACAGCTTTATAAATAAACATATTACCAACTTGAATACGGCATGTAATCAATATCAAAATAGTATTTTCGCTAATATGCCTATTGAACGCACAAATCTTGCACATGGACGTTGAAGCTACTATTAAAGAGTATGAGCTCATGGACACTGGTGTATTGTGCTTCAAGAAACATTAACAAACTTAATTGCAACGAAGAGTATGTTTGCAAATAACTATTGTTATTAGTCAAAATTTTCTTTCATGGATTTCCCAAGAAAATAAGTTGATAGGTAACGTCAATTATCAATTGGATGATGTTTTTCATCTCAATAATGGTATTGAAAAAAATGTCAGGGTAATGAAAGAACTAAGGAAAGAAATTCAATGCAACACCAAACTCTCCAATCCATGATATCTTAGTTTTCGATAATAGCATAATGCAGTGTGTGAATTATACACTTTAATACCGATAACAACCTACACTCTTAGAGGTACCATGGTGCAATCTACTTTTGTGGATTTTGTGTACATGCGTGACCTAAGGATAACCTGTTTACTGTTAGTTTCTATAGCATCGGATGTGTTCTCACCAAAAAATTTGGTGGAGAGGTTAGAATGCATGAGATCTCCAAAACTAAGAAATTGTTTCTGGGAATTCCACTTCAATATGGCTTAATTGGATTATTAAACAATTTTTAAAAATTTCGTGAGTCTAAACTTAGGGAATATGGTTAATTAATTAGAATTAATTAAGTCGAGGTGTGAATCATCTATAATTTCACATGGATAGATCCAAAAATGATCTAAGCCATCAATTAAGATTTAATCTTGGTCATTCGTGTCCCAACAAGAATACATAAGAAGGGATCTACGTGGTGATGGAGAGGGCACGAGAGTCACTTGGAGAATTCAATTTTCTAGAGTAGCAGCAGTTAGTTGCTGGAGAGTTCGAGCTTCAATGAGGCAACAAAGGTAGCGAGGGGCAGGGACAGTGATCTGGAGGACCTTTTCTGGATCTGAAAAGGTAGCAGCAAGGGGTCGAGTTATTCCCAGTGAGGCAATGCAGAGGAATGCACAGTTGCTTCAGAGGAGAGGAGTGTCGGATAAATGATTTACTTAGTAGAGATAGGCATAACCAATTCATTAGAGGTGGTTCAGATGTTAGACGTCATAGGGTTTGTGCAGAGCAGCGTAGAGGCTAACGCACAAGGTCTAAGAGGACAGGTTTATGAAGAGAAGTTGTGTCGGGATTACTTGTGGAGGAAGGGTAATTCCCTCACATAATTTTTCCATATTTTTTTGTTTTTTGGATTACAACTTGAGCTTCCACAGTTTGTGCTCAAAATTTCACTACTGCATTGATTTTCCCAAGTTGGGTTCTTCCGGGGACATTTGTCCAAAAATAACGGTTTCCTTTTTATTGTGTGTATGTGCTAGTATTTTCTCAGTTTCCAACACTATTATTTCCGCAATTTTATTTGTGAAGGTTGCAGTGTGATTTATTCAGTTTTTATTGTAGTAAATATATTTTTAAATTATTTAACAATTAGAAGAATAATTTCGAGTTGCTGCAATAGGATTTCAGTTTCAAAATTTTCACATGGTATCATGTTAGGTCCCTATAATACTAGTGATTCCCCCATTACTATTGTCATTGTAGCCCTTATTGTTATTGTTGTGCCCCTGTTGTCCCCATATTGTTATTATTGTGCCCCACAGAAGCCCACTATTTCTATTGTTGTGCCCTTATATTATTATTGTTATGTCGGCTTTGATTATATTGTGACCCATTAGACTCCTATATGTAGAAAGGAGGTTTTTTCATTTGTATCATGGAAGAATGATTCATTTTGTGTAATGTAAATGAGGTTTCCTCCCTCGAAGAGGCTGATTTTGAAGTCATTGATCTATCTCTTCTTCTATTTTGTGAGCTCGTTACATAACATTTGGTATCAGAGCTTTGGATTCTAGGGTTTTGCTTCTCCATACAGGTCATCGTTGCATTTTCGCTATAACGTTTTTTTCTATGACGTTTCAGAAGCTGCAATTAAAACCCATTTGACCCTAAATCTCTATGAACCTCAGATATGAATTTTAGATCTTTTCTCGCTATATTTCCAGAGATAGGATCCAAGGAAGTTAGGGTTTTCGCAGGCTCCCGAATTATATCTCAAACATGTTACGTGGGGAAAATCGTCATAACTTTGTCTCTGAGCATCTGATTTAAATTTTGTAAGAAAAAAAACACGAGACAAAAACAATTGAATAAAAGCGCAATAACTCACCTTAAATAAGCTTAATTGCAATCAAATTTTGTTAAGGTTGAGTTTTTACGTTATCGAAATCATGCTCAAAAATTTGTTATTGGTTTTATCTAGTGTTATCTCTTCAACTATGATGCAGGAAAGGAGAACTGTAAGGGCGCTTTATCTGCATGATCAATTGATGAATTTTTGATTGAGGATTGTTTTGTATGAATCATCAAGCATTCACAAATAATATTTCTTTATCTTTATGAAATGTTTTGATTCAAACATAAATTGAGGAAATTGTTTTTTTTACAAATCGGATTTATTATCGCAATTGTGAAATTGGACTAACCATTTGAAATGAAGACACATCATGAAACTGTTAATTATGCAAATTTTTCGTTTGTAGCTAGAGAATTTGATCACTTCTGTTTGAACACAATTATGTTTTCTTTCCATATTAGTGCCATGTTTGTTTTCAGGTTCTATGACAATCGAAGAATTGAAGGAGGCCAATTTGTGCACGATTAGTTTTCTAAGACCAATTTCAAGAAACATGAACCAATTGAATCCATTTCTATCATCCATAAATTCCATCATTTTTCATCTCCAAACTCACAAGCTATTCAATCACTTTCACTAAGCATCGTCATCGCCATTTTCCTTGTAAGTGTTGCATGTTTTCCACAACATTTTCCATAATTTCCATTCATTAACCCATTAATAGAGACATTCAACTCGCTTACATGCTGATTTTTCCTGTTGCTTTCTGTTCACTTGTTTACCCTCTTGTCATTTTCCTTTTCGTTAAATAAATCTTGCTTGACGCAAATTTTCATCTATAGACCTTCCAAAATCATCATTTCATACTCATTAGATGATGGGCGATTCATAATGCCTCCCTTCTAACAAGGCTTGGCCTATTGCATCAACACATTATCTAGCTTCAGGGCTAGAGTCCTTATTAATACCTTGACGCTTGTATGAATCAATGACAAGTTCTCTCGCCAACAATCATGGGAATACATCAATGTCCCTTGATCGTTGGATCTTGGAAGTGGCTCGACATCAGCTCATCTATTCGCACTTTGCAAGATTTACTTAGGTACCTTGGCACTCGTTGACATTAATGACACGTTTACCTCGCATTGGTTAACGAAATTCATTAATGGCGGATAATCCAATGACTTCTCTTCATGCTCGACAACAACACATTTATTTGCATGACTATATCATCGGGTTTTGTAGCAGGTGAAGACTATATCATTTCAGCGTTTTGCAGTAGATACAACAATTTAGGAGGAGAAATGAAGAATCCACTTTCACCACCTCATCCATCATTTATGCAACTAAGAAGCAGATGAAATTCTACATTCTATTCCATGATCCACCAAAAGCTATAGCTTCTCTACATATGCACAGTTTTTCCACTTGCTAGGTAAGTAAAGGTATGTTATTTTCTAGCTTTTAATCATAGAATTCCTTGAATACTGAAATTATAATTTTTGGAAAATACTTCACCATATTTCCTTTCTCATTTGAAAAAAAAAAACTGTAAATAACTTTGGTTGGGGGGTGGGGGGTGAGGAGAAGGGACATCCATTTATTATCACATCCATATCACTTCATTCCATTTCACTTCATTTCATACTAACATACTTGTCCTAATCAGTTATGATTGCATTATGGTTCAAAGTTTATGTGATTTGCAAATAAATGCCTAAATGATGAGCATATTGTATGGTTGATTTAAAAATGTATTTTTAAATATGTTCAGTGAATCTTGCTGCGCCAAAAGGAAACAAGGCATTGGTACACAAGAGCCAATACCAATTAAGATTTGGTTGTCACACAAGGACCAACCAAACATGTTGCAATTCAATGTATGATAAGGAATACTTTGCAAAAAGAAATGAAATTGTCAAATGCAAAGTTTAAGGACAATTAATAGAAGCCAAACTCATTCGAAAGTAAACCATGATTAAGAAATGCAGTAGATTGAATGAGGACATGCAATAACGTCAGTTGGGGGTATGTAGAGTCTCCAAAATGTCCTCAAAATATCATCCACTTTCACCTTTATTGCCACCATTTAACTCACATGACGCAACTCCATAGCATATAACATTTCATTAGCCTCCATTTTCATGATTACATGGGGTTACCTTTGTGTTTTCCAAAAGCTAATGATTTCTAGTATTTTCAGTGAATTTATTGTTGAAATTTAGAAATTTGACAGATACCTTCTAATAATTAAAAGTGGCTTGAGTTTCATGAGATGTGTAGGTCATTTGGAAGCTTCCAAGGTACCCTTATGTGGCCTCCAATGCTCAAATTCGAATTCCCTTCAAGATATGGAAGAAGATTTGCATAAACGTCAAAGAGGATATGTGTATCATCATTACCTATTTGAGTTGTAACTCTATATGGGCCTCATAACTACCTATTTGAGTTGTAACTCTATGAGATTTTTTAGGGATCTGGGGAAAGAATAATGGACCTCCATTAATGAGGCAGCTTCTTATGTTTTTGTATAAATAGGAGAGCCTCCTCCTTTCAGACGCATGTGTAAAGTTGGAGATACTTGGGTGTTCAAGTTAATATTACTCATGTTTGAATGGAATTTAGATTTAGCACCATAAGCACGAGTGATGTTCACCTCTTTCTGGTAATTCTTGCATTGGGAGCCTCTCAAATCGCCATCTCTCATGCTTTTGGATTGGCCACCTATAATGTGTGAGAATTATTGTTTTTCATAGATTAAGATTTATACTTTCATAGATTAAGATTTATTTCCTTCATATCTTTTCCTATGTGAGAGGTTAAGAGTGATTGTTTTTTATTTTCTTTCATAGCTCTTCCTGTGTGAGAGGTTAAGAATGACTGTTTTTGCTTTCATTTCATCTCATGTGCTTTTGATTATTTATTTCATAGGACCCTGATATGATAATGCACACATGATCCCTTAGAGTAGATTTCATTTCATGCAATTTCAATTCCGGCAAGTGTGGTATATTGATATTTGCTTCCTGCAAGTGTGGTAGATTAAGATTTCAATTCCTACAAGTGTGATGGATTAAGATTTCAATTCCATGCACTGTACTATAATTTCTTTTGAATTGATTTTGGAATTTGAATAGGTGAATTTGGTTTGTCGTTATTTGGTTTCGCAGTTATATTGATCTAAATTGAAAGTTAATTTCTAGCATATATAGTGCATGCACGCTTCAAAAGTTTTACGAAATTCCCGGGTTGACAATTAAATGATATGTAATTAATTTGCGTCAACACAACTACAAGGCTCTCCATGTTACAGGTGGTGGAGATTGTAATTAAGAAGCTGAAAACATGAAAGACAAAGGACTTGGTTGAACTCCAAGCAGAGTATCTAAAATGGGGAATGAACACTCTTGCACCACACATCATGGAAATATTCAATAACATCATTCAGCAAGGTCTCCCAAGGGACTGGACAACTAGACTAGAAATACCCCTTTTTAAAAGTGGAGGCATTAATAATCCTTCCAATTATAGAACCATTATGATCAATCCTTTGTTTGCAAATATTTTGGGTAACATGGTAGAAAATAGAATCCGTAACTAGGCAGAAGTAAAAGAAAAGAGGGCAAAAGAACAAGCAGGTTTTAGGCCGAAGCATTCTACAGTGTATCATGGTATCACATTGGGAGACATTATTGAAAAGGTTTAGGGGGACAAAGAAGAAGTATTCTACTGCTTTGTGGACTTCGAAAAGGCAGTTGACACAGTCCCTAGAGATAAGTTGTGGTGTAGAATGGAAGAGCTTGAATTTCATTCGCATTATAGATATGTTGTCCATAGACTTTATGAAGAGGTGAAAGTCAAAATTAGAACCTCAATGAGTATTTCAGAAAGCTTTAGAAGTGACATTGGAGTCAAGCAAGGTAGCACTCTATCTCCTGCTCTTTTTGGTTTATATATTGATAAACTTGAAGAGTGGCTAAATCTGCAAGGTGGAGATGGTGTTCGGTTGGGGGAGTTTGTGATAAAACTTCTTTTATATGCTGAAGATCTTGTTTTGATATCTAAATTGGCCCATCGATTGCAGATGCACTTATATGCTCTTGAGCATTTTTATAGAGGAGTGGGGATGTAAGTCAATATTAGCAAGACCAAAATAATGATTTTCTCTAACAAAAGGAAGCAGAGCCAGTGTACGTTCTTCTTTCAAGGAAACATTCTCGAAGAAGAAAATGAGTACAAGTACCTCGGGATTGATTTCAAAAATAAAAAAATAATTGGGAGGACCGCAGGAAGAAGAGAATTTCAAGAGGGTGGAAAGCATTATATTCTCTTCAAAATAGTTAAAGTGATTTTTTGACTCCTATTTTGTCCAGTGATGCTATATGGATGTGAATTTTAGGTTGGCAACACTCCCATCTTAAAATGGAAACATTTTGAGAAAATCCAAAAACGCTCAATCATGAGCAAGTTAAAAATAAAAAGTTTGGTACCTTATGAGATAATGTTGACTGAAACAGGAGTAACTCCCATTGAAGCAATTGCTATGGTGCAACTCAAAATATATCTTAAAAGAATTGAGCAAATGGGAGTAGGTAGATGGCTTAATGTTATTTTCAATGAAGGCATGAGTGAAAGAAAGAAAACATGGATGAGACAAAACCACACATGGATGCAAAAATTGAATATCTACCTCAATGTCTGTCCCACAAATAGAAAGGAGCTAAATGATTTCGTTATAGACAAGTTTCGTAAACGGGTATGGGGTAAAGAGTTGGGTAGAAAGAAGAAGTACTACATTAAGGAATTCAACCCTATGTGTAATCTCCAACAAAAGGAGTACATTAGAGATAGCATTCTGTGGAGGGAAAAGGTTATTATTTCTCAATTAATAGCCAACTCACATAAAACTCGGTGTGAAATAGGATGGTGGAAAAGACCTAAAGAAGCTTGGGAAGAACAGGTGTGAACATTTTTCACGTCTGGGGTAGTGGAAGTGGAAAAGCATTTCACTTTGGAATTTGATTCATTCAAAGACATCAAAGAAAGTTATGGGAATAGGTTAGCATCAGTTTCTTGGCATTGTCCTTTCAGCAAGGGGATTATTGGCAGGTTGGGCCAACTCATCAGTAGTTTGAATAAGAAAATGATTGAATTGAAAAAAGTGAAGAATTGGGAACTAATGGTCCCACCAACTATTTTTAGTCTCATGGATGTTAAAATATCATTTCATTTCATTTCATATACTACCAACCCATTAATCTATCAATGTCACAGTATATATTGGTAGTTGAGGCCTTGGATCCAAGCTCACGAGGAAGGATATCAGAAGTTGAGCAGTATGTTGAAGTGACAACCTTCCTCTACATAAGGTTGCTCATGGCTGCACGCAACATAAATGTGTAGAGTATGCCGAATGGACACACACGTCCCAAAGAGTATTGTATGAGAGAGAAAAATTTAGTGATGTGATATAAATAGACAAATTGGAGAGTAAATAGTTTGGGAAAAGCTAGAGTCTTACATCTTCTCTTTTCACAATTTTCCTAGGGAGTGCAAAGATCCATTCCTCAACATTTTTTCATTTTTCGTAGGTTGGGAGTGGGACATGGTAGCGGATATCATGGGAAGGACTGTTTTGGATAGGCTACAAGGTAGAGCACTTGTGACCAAAGGGAAAAATGGGATAGTCATTGTCGTACACATACATGATGTCGTTATGGAAATCAACAGAAGGAGAATAGAGGGGGTGAAATTCAACTTCACTATAATAAGGGAATTTCCGTACTTTTGGGAAATGAGGATGAAAAGCTATCAAATGTATGATCTTGATCCAATTATGTTTTATACCATGTCTATGTTATAACTAACCATTATGTAATCGAAGGGAGGGAATTTATTTTCGCTAACCAGAAATAATGGTATCATGTGTATCAACAGTGCTTTGTGCACTTAAAGCAATGTTTCATTGAAAAAATAAGTTACTAGATTATATTTCACTGACAATTCTTGCATTTGGAAACTTTAAACCAAACTCAGTAGAGGAACATTTAAAAGCTTTTTTTTTCTTAAAGGACGCAATTCTAATTCTACATCAAACTTTCACAGATGAAATGACTAAGATATTTAATTTATAAACCTACCAAGGTTTTAAATCAAATCAATAAGGAAAATATACTTCAAATATTTAGTCCGTGTTTCTTCATTGTGCTTTTCTTATTTATTTTCAAAATAGAGCATTAATGATTTGAATATGATTTTCACATATCATTTGATTAATTTGCAAATGCCTTCAAACCTTAGGTACATGGAGATAATGGAAAATTATCAAGCAGCTAATGGGTTGTTAATTTGTAGATATAATAATTATCAAGCATTAATGAGATGATCAAAACCTAACTTATTTAGAATGGCCAAAGACACAATACCTTTAAACATAATCCAATGCATCCTTGATCTCCTCTTTGAAATGGCGATCGATCCCTAGCCTCTCAACAATATCAAAAACTCACAAGCGTTCAAGTAGATCAAGCGAATATTGAAAAGGCAGTGCAATAACAAATTCTCCATTTAACAATTTTTACAAATTATATATATAGAAAAGGGCCTTCCTGAAATAATATTTTCATCTTGATTCCATGGTTTTTGAATTTATTCAAGATGAAATTCAAGAATTCCAAACATTTTTTGTTCCTTGTATGCATGAAGACAACTGCAATAGATGTCGGCGAGCTGAGCAATGATCCATCCTTGGATTGAAGTTTGATTATTTTCTCCCAATCTATTGTTTCTTGCAGGCCTCCCAAAGAATACAGTAATGTTGCTCAAAAAGGCATAGGGAAGATTAGTAGGAAGCTTGGTCCAAAGTATTATACAAAACCTACAAATTACCAATAGGGGATGATGCAAAAATTGTAGGTTAGCATGGACATCTCCTTATTGTTCCTACCAAAACTTCTTGTTAGATTTCAAAAATAATATGAAAATTTGCATCTTGACATGCATGAAACATCACAACATGTTGCAACAGTTTCTTATAAACGAACTCAATCTCAGCTGATAGGGCATGTCTCTTCCAATTCTCCTGTTTTGCTCGAAACTTCTCATTGATGAGATATTTAGTATCAACTCCTTACAATTGTAGCCTCTAGACTAGAATTATGTTCCAAGGTCTCAACTATCATGGGATATCCTGTAATGGCCATCCCATTTAATCTACTCATCAAATAAAATAAAAGAACATGCTCACCTTGATAACTTACTTGTGCATCAATGTCCATATCAAATAATGGTGTCACTATTGAAGCATCATCTGATGCACGCGAAAACTTTGCGATTTCAAACGGATTAGGTTGTCTAAATTGGATTTTTTGCATAGACTTTGGAACTTTTCATGCCACCCCTGAAAATTTTCAAAGTGAAATCCTTTTGTAGGCTTTTTCATGAGTGCCTATATTACGTTTTTCTTGCCTATCCATTGATTTTCCTATCTATTTCTATTCCATGATGATAGGAACACAACACATGAATTTTCATTCAGAGGGATATCAAGTTGTTTCTAGACTATGTTGATCTTCTAATATTTCTTGGTTTTGTATATCTCAAACCTTTCCCTCTTTTCTTAGTAGTGAAGTCCCAAATCTCTGTTTCCTTTCCTCAACACAGGTTGTAATATTTCTTTGGTTAAAATGATCTCTTATACAAGCATCTAAACCAGAACTATACATTAATTTACTTTCAATTCTTTTGATTCTTCAGCTTCTGTTAAATAGCTTCCAATAACTTTCTTGCGTCCAAATTCCTTATTCACTTTAAGCTTGTCTTCAGATGATAACATAGGTGCACTACATGTAACATCCATCTCAACTAAATTCCTTTCATTTCTATTCTCATAGTTTTCTTGCATTATGATTTCCTTTCAATTACCAATTAAAAAGACTTGCATCAATGATGCTAGCTGTACTTTGTTCAACAAACTCAAGTTTAGACAACTACCCAAAAAACTCACCATCATCAAGTCTATTCATGTTAATAAAATCCCCCTAACTCTATTCATATTTCAATATTAAAAAGACAAATCATGTAAGATATACTAGTAATTAGCATCATTATATTAATTAAAAATATAATCAAATAACTAAATATTTCGTAATCACTAAAATAAGAATTAAATATTGAAATAAAAAAAATATGAAATAACTATTTGAAATTTGAATAATGAATAAAAATATATGTAATAATATTTTTTTAGATAAAATGTTTATTAATAAATAATTAAGGTTTAGTGGTTAATTCAATTTTTCATATTGATAATTCAAATTCAAAATTACATGAATATGAATATTAAATAATATTTTTTAATATATATTTTGTATATTTTAATGTAATATGTATATTATGATTTTCTTCTAGTATTTATATTAAAAAAACCAAAATTACAATATAGCAAATTGAATTTTATTATTTTTATTACTTTTAACTTTATAAGGATACTTCAAGATCTCCCAACTTTATATTATTTTTAACCGATATATAAATGTTTACCTATCAATCCTTTACTTATTATAAATTGGATATATTAACATAAATTTAACTTATTAAATAAGCATGTAAAAATGTGTACAAACTTTTTTACATTACACCTATATTGGCTGTTATATTATTCTTAACCCATATGTAAATGTTTATCAACCAATCCTTTACTTACTATAAATTAAACATATTTTTACATTACACCTAGAAGACACCCTTATAACACCTAATTTAAGGTTCCGAAACATTAACTAAATAAATAATATGATAAATGAAATTACCAAATAATTAAGAAAAAAATGTATGGATTGCACATTCTTTGAATTTATTACCATTAAAATTGATTATCATTGGGAGTGAGTATTATTTAAATGAATACCCTACTTACTCAGTTTTAACTCTAAAATAAAATCTTCCTGGGTGAACTGTATTATGTCCTAATTGATTATCATTAGGAACGTGTATTATTTAAATGAATACCTTACTCATTTATTCTAATTTAAAAATAAAATCTTCCTGGTTATATTTGGAAATATTCCTTGTTATATTTGGAAATTGTTGTGTGCATTGTATTATTATTATATTTAATTTTTCTTTTTATTAGTGATATGATAAATTTGTGAGGTAATGATTTTGATTTTTAAACTAAAACATATAAATTCCTCATATAAAATGCAAACAAAAATCCCATATTATATATATATATATATAATCTGTGGTGACAGTTCAATTGATGATTAATATGTGAACTAGTTCAAAAACCCTTGTTATGACCAAGCTTAAGAAAACAGTGAGACTGGAAATCATCAAAAATGTACTAGTTATAACTACACACTCGGGAGTTCTTGGGAAATAACAAAAGAAATTATATATATTTTTAAATACAATAAGAATTACTCCCAAGTTCTTTTATCTTTTTATGTTTAATAAAATCTAAAATTAAACTCCAAAATAATGATATGCCATTAATCACAAAGAAAAAAAGAAAAAAATTAACTTTTCAACTGAACAAAAAAATCAACTTTTTCATCTAATACAAAACCACCAACAACAACCAGGGTGAGACTACTACAAATCAATTTTACAAAACATAAGCTATGTAAATCATAAATATGCGCATAACATATTGAGAGAAGGCTATGTCATGAGAGTCTTTAGAGAAAAAAACCGTTGTCATGAAAGGTAGGGTATATTACCCTACTAAAACACCACGACTTTACCACGACAGATAGAATAGTCACGACATACATGTTTACGAAAATTGAATTTCATCAATCTCGATCCAATAACATACATGTCATTGCATTTTCCAGGACATTCCATTTTCATTTTGCGTTAAACATTCAAAATTTTCCAACTAACACAGCGGTCTGCAATTTATTACACTCACACAAAAAACCTAATCTCAATAGCGGAAGTAGATCCATGCAGATACTCGATACATGGCATTGCATTGTCAGTGTCATTGATACTCGATCCATTTTCATTTTGTGTTGAACATTTAATTATGTTTTTCAATAAACACGGCGGTCGGGAATTACAGTCCCAGAAAAACTTAAATCATAATGGCAGAAATAGATCCATGCAGATACTGGATACAAGCATTATCCATGTAATAACTGAAACAAATAAAATATGCAATTGCAGCACCAAGAAAAACGTAAACCATCCATCCATGCAGATACTCAATCCAAGCATTATCCATGTAATGACTGAATGCTTCTCGAGATGTCCATGTAAGACCTATTATTATCTAACCGAATAGAAAACATATCCATGCAAATACTGCATGCAGATTCTCAGAAATAATTGCATCCCAACAAATGTTTCTCTGGATGTCAATGTAGCCCCTACCATTATTTAACTGCATTTAAAAAAACAAGTAATAACTACAGCTCAACTGAATAAACTATTCATCTACCAAAATTCTCATGCCAAAATAATAAGAGGCACTACCGCTCAGAGCTTACAAATGCAAGTAATTAATGTGGGAGATCCTTGCAGCTACTTCGCGGGTGACTTAGCTGATCCATTCGGAATTACTTCAGCATGGTCGGCAGTGGGATTGAGCTCATCCCAAGCTTCAATCCAAGTGACCATGGCATTTGCCAGCTTCTGGAAATACGAATCTATTACTCCAAGTTTCTCCCTTACCTGCTTTGACAGCTCAATGTAGCATTGCTGGACAGAGGTACATTCCTTTGGAAGTGTGGCAGATTGGAAAAATGGAATAATGTCCTCTTGCCAGAATATTCCCTTGTATTCTTTCTTCAAATTAACAAAAGGGTTACTGGCCTTGCTGTGCCAAATGTATGGCAGCCCTGTCTTCACACCCAATCCCAAGTGGTCGCAGATGACCTTGACACACCATCCTGCCCACATATCGTCATAGCGACCAATAGGCTGGCCATCACCCATCAAGCCAAAATACATGGCAGGGCCAATCAAGTCCCGATTGAAGGCCAAATTCATGCCACACATGGGGAAAAGCGTACCCTTTGGAATTGTCAAAACTGCATCAACATATCTGGTGTTGCGTTCGGAAGGTTTGACAAGCTGTGTGGGGGCATCGTAATCAGGGATATTCATCCAGAGGCCATGAGAAACTGCAGTGGGTGTTCCATGGCGAAGGCTGAAGGGGTACCCACGTACAAAATCTGCACCCTGTCTGTATGGATCATACAGTGTATTGAAAAAGAATGGAGTTGAAGGAGAAAGCAAATTCATAATGTGCTGCTGGAGAGCATTGATGTCATTGCCGGAGGGATCTTTGGCAACGAAGCAGTCATCGTCAATAGTAAAGATGTATTTCTTCTTAGAGACCATGTAGCCGAAGCAACGGCAGGCACTGTCCTTGAAAGAGATGCAGGAGGCCTTGGGGCCCAGGATCCTCTCGATATCATTTCTGTTGTACAGTTCGTAATCGAAACCCTATATTTTAATGGTAGATTACTCATAGCCAAAAGTTGCTTTAAGAGTAAGTCTAATTAAAAATTTGTGTTTGATAAGTAAGTATTCATCTTTTCTAATTTTTTTTCTAAGGGTTTTAATTTATTTTTAAAGGAACACCTAACATCTAATGAGTAATATTAATTATTGTTACAAAGTTGGTCCAATGCAAGAGTAAGAACCTTATTGACTTCTTTAAAGTTGGTAAGGATTTGTGAGATTTTTTGCTAAAGTGAATCGGTAAATCATTGGAGTAATTTGAGTAAGGCCCAATATCAAATTTAGCAGTTGCCACTATAACACCAAGAGTATATCCATCAACCCGTATGCCATATATCTAAGGAATTTATAACTTAGCAAGATTCGAGACTCCACGAGGGAAGGAGAGTCCACTCCTTAAGCCTTATCACAACAGGCCAAAGATGTCCTCTTGCGAGATTTGAAACTTGGTGGAGGTGATAGCGTCCCATTGTGCTTCTAGATTTTAACATACAAACTAAACATTGTTGAGGTAGATATCAATTTGGATCAGTGTACCAATGAGACAAGGTAATAATTTTGACAGCATGAGAACATATAACTATGTTGGGAAACTAAGTTAAGGTTTGTTGAATTAAAGATTAATGCTCTTATGTTTGTCGATATGAGGGGATTTTAGATTTACAACCATTTTGGGAAGTCAACTCCAATATTTAAAGCCATTTGAAGCCTAATAGATGTTACTCATAGGAAAATTTTCGTTTTATTATATTTATCGAAGTATGTAATTATAGAATAAATTTAGAGTGGTGGTGCTGTATGAATGAATCAGGTTGAGAATGGTGGCCATTACTTCATATGATTAAAACTTGGTTTTATTCCATATCTCTAATTCCTCTAAGCTTTAAAAGTAGGATACATTTGCAGTATGTATGATAGTTTTGGAAAGATATTCTAGGGCTCTTTATCCTACCAAGAATAATCAACGCATATACAGATGCAATTTTACTTTCCTAATAAAATTACAAGATTTTATTTCCTTGAAAAAAAACACAAAAAAAAAGGTGACATTTGCAATTGTTGTTGGTGTGCCGGCAACTCTCACTTTGTAGGCCATTGTCTCCCTACTTAAAGTGGTATCACAGAAAACACAATTTTTCTTGTTGAAAACAAATTCAATGAGAATTCCAACAAAAAGTGAAGGTATTAGGGATAAGTGTTCCCTATCATGTAGATAGTGTTGTGAGAGCATTGTGAACTATTGAAGGGACGTCTATCAAAGATATGGATAAGCACATTCGATAAAAGTGTCCTGCTACTATGGAATGAAAATGCAATTGTGTAATTCAGCTTAGGTGCCTACGTTATGGAAACACGTTGTAACTTATACATCACAAAGATGAACCACATAGTGATAAACACTTTCAATAAAATCTAAGATGAATGCCTCTACTACAATGACAAAAAAATAGAAACTAAACTAGAGAAATTCAAAATATCACCTCTTAAATAATTGCATCTAAATTGGAACATTTTTTTTCCATTGAGGTATCCTTGGATTGGTGAAACGACATGTCTATATTTGAGAAATCTAATATAAACATTGATCTACAACAAAAAATGATGTCTAGCCATATGATGTCTAGTATCAATGAAACAATTAAACAACCATTCATGTTGAGTACAAATGAATATTACAACATTAGAAAAAGAAATTACAAAGAATAACAATCAATAATAAAGAATTAATGATTAAAAAGAAAAACAATCCAAACATTTCATTTCGCTTGTCCCTTACAACTAAAGCAATTTACCAAGGCTCATTTTATTTTGACAATAAGAAACTCCATAATTAACCTCTTAAAAGAAAGGAAACGTAGTCACACTTACTAGAAAATCCACATATAACCAAAATGACATCACAATGCATTCAACTTTACACTTACACGTCACAACAATGAATATGCTTCCACTAAATTTGAGTATACTAGATCTCTTAACAAATGAAAACGAACCACTTAATATCGTACTTATTGATGAATCGTCATTGATAAGGTTTTCAATATTATATAACATGGACAAAAGGCTTAGATAAATTCTACATGCTTCAACAACACCTTTCAAAAATGTCAAAATCATATTTTGTGGTGGCTCTATCAAGCATAACCTATCTATGATTCTTGGAGTTTTGAAAAGCCATGTTTGTCCTATGAAATGATGTCCTATAGCTTTTGGAGAGATATCATAAAATGTTTCAAGCTCAAACAAGTCATGAGGTAAGAGAACAAAATATTCATATCTAGTTTTAATAGAATTAGGACATGTTCTCAAACACGAGATGATGCTAACTATATTCAAAGGATATTATCTCGAAACATTTGGTGAACAATTTGTTTACCCATCTATGTGGGTTCAAGTCTATGGAAGCATGTTATATCCAGACCATTAGTGATGTTTATGAAATAGTCGCGTTTGGTATAACAATAGCAGCCATATTTTCAAAGATACCGATTCTCCAGGAATTCTCATTAATGTTAAAAAAACATGATGTTAACTATTTCAATAAACACTACTACAAATGTTCAACAAATGATCCAATTTGTAGTTTTCCCATAGCATAATGTAGTGTGTGAATTATACACTTTAATACCGATAACAACCTACACTCTTAGAGGTACCATGGTGCAATCTACTTTTGTGGATTTTGTGTACATGCGTGACCTAAGGATAACCTCTTTACTATTAGTTTCTATAGCATCAAATGTGTTCTCACCAAAAAATTTGGTGGAGAGGTTAGAATGCATGAGATCTTCAAAACTAAGAAATTGTTTCTGGGAATTCCACTTCAATATGGCTTAATTAGATTCTTAAACAATTTTTAAAAATTTCGTCAGTCTAAACTTAGGGAATATGGTTAATTAATCAGAATTAATTAAGTCGAGGTGTGAATCATATATAATTTCACATGGATAGATCCAGGAATGATCTCAGCCATCAATTAAGATTTAATCTTGGTCATTCGTGTCCCAACAGGAATACATAAGAAGGGATCTATGTGGTGATGGAGAGGGCATGAGAGTCACTTGGAGAATTCAATTTTCTAGAGTAGCATCAGTTAGTTGCTGGAGAGTTCGAGCTTCAATGAGGCAACGAAGGTAGTGAGGGGCAGGGACGGTGATCCAGAGGACCTTTTCTGGATCTGAAAAGGTAGCGGCAAGGGGCCGAGTTATTCCCAGTGAGACAATGCAGAGGAATGCACAGTTTCTTCAAAGGATAGGAGTGTCGGATAAACGATTTACTTAATAGAGATAGGTATAACCAATTCCTCAGAGGTGGTTCAGATGTTAGACGTCATAGGGTTTGTGTAGAGCAGCGTAGAGGCTAATGCACAAGGTCTGAGAGGACAGGTTTATGAAGAGAACTTGTGTTGAGATTACTTGTGGAGGAAGGGTAATTCCCTCACATAATTTTTCCATATTTTTTTGTTTTTTGGATTACAACTTGAGCTTCCACAGTTTGTGCTCAAAATTTCACTACTGCATTGATTTTCCCAAGTTGGGTTTTTCCGGGGACATTTGTCCAAAAATAACGGTGTCCTTTTTATTGTGTGTATGTGCTAGTATTTTCTCAGTTTCCAACACTATTATTTCCGCAATTTTATTTGTGAAGGTTGCAGTGTGATTTATTCAGTTTTTATTGTAGTAAATATATTTTTAAATTAATTAACAATTAGAAGAATAATTTTGAGTTGCTGCAATAGGATTTTAGTTTCAAATTTTCCACATGGTATCATGTTAGGTCCCTATAATACTAGTGATTCCCCCATTACTATTATCATTGTATTCCTTATTGTTATTGTTGTGCCCCTATTGTCCTCATATTGTTATTATTGTGCCCCATAGAAGCCCACTATTTCTATTATTGCGCCCTTATATTATTATAGTTATGTTGGCTTTGATTATATTGTGACCCATTACACTCCTATATGTAGAAAGGAGTTTTTTTCATTTGTATCTTGGAAGAATGATTTATTTTGTGTAATGTAAATGAGGTTTCCTCCCTCGAAGAGGTTGATTTTGAGGTCATTGATCTCTCTTTTCTTCTATTTTGTGAGCTCGTTACATAACATTTGGTATCAGAGCTTTAGATTCTAGGGTTTTGTTGCTCCAAACAGGTCACCATCGCATTTTCGCTATAAGGTTTTTTTATATGAAGTTTCAGAAGCTGCAATTAAAACCCATTTGACCCTAAATCTCTATGAACCTCATATACGAATTTCAGATCTTTTCTTGCTATATTTCTAGAGATAGGATCAAAGGAAGTTAGGGTTTTCACAGGCTCCTGAATTATATCTCAAACATGTTACGTGGGGAAAATCGTCATAACTTTGTCTCTAAGCATCTGATTGAAATTTCGTAAGAAAAGAACACAAGACAAAAGCAATTGAATAAAAGCACAATAACTCACCTTAACTAAACTTAATTGCAATCAAATTTTGTTAAGGTTGAGTTTTTACATTGTCGAAATCATGCCCAAAAATTTGTTATTGGTTTTATCTAGTGTTATGTCTTCAACTATGATGCTGGAAAGAAGAACTGTAAGGGTGCTTTATCTGCATGATCGATTGATGAATTTCTGATTGAGGATTGTTTTGTATAAATCATCAAGTATTCACAAATAATATTTCTTTATCTTTATGAAATGTTATGATTCAAACATAAATTGAGGAAATTGTTTTTTTACAAATCAGATTTATTATCGCAATTGTGAAAATGGACTAACCATTTGAAATGACGACACATCATGAACTTGTTAATTAAGAAAAAATTTCATATGTACCTAGAGAATTTGATCACTTCTCTTTGAAAACACTTATGTTTTCTTTCCATATTAGTTCCATCTTTGTTTTCAGGTTCTATGACAATCGAAGAACTGAAGGAGGCCAATTTGTGCACGATTGGTTTTCTAAGACAAATTTCAAGAAAAATGAACCAATTGAATCCATTTCTATCATCCATAAATTCCATCATTTTTCCTCTCCAAACTCACAAGCTATTCAAGAACTTTCGCTAAGCATCGTCATCGCCATTTTCCTTGCAAGTGTCACATGTTTTCCACTTAAATTTTCCATAATTTCCATTCATTAACCCATTAATAGAGACATTCAACTCGCTTACATGTTGATTTGTCCTTTTGCTTTCTGTTCACTTGTTTACCCTCTTGTCATTTTCCTTTTCGTTAAATAAATCTTGCTTGATGCAAATTTTCATCTATAGACCTTCCAAAATCATCATTTAATACTGTTGTTAGATGATGGGGGATTCATAATGCTTCCCTTCTAACAAGGCTTGGCCTATCGACATCAGCACATTATCTAGCTTCAGGGCTAGAATCCTTATTAATACCTTGAGGCTTGTATGAATCAATGACAAGTTCTCTCGCCAACAATCATGGGAATACATCAATGTCCCTTGATCGTTGGATCTTGGAAGTGGCTCGACATCAGCTCATCTATTTGCACTTTGCAAGATTTACTTAGGTACCTTGGCACTCGTTGACATTAATGACGCGTTTTCCTCGCATTGGTTAAAGAAATTCATTAATGGCAGATAATCCAATGACTTCTCTTCATGATCGACAACAACACATTTATTTGCATGACTAGAATTGTACCATCGGGTTTTTTAGCAAGTGAAGACTATATCATTTCATCGTTTTGCAGTAGATACAACAGATTTAGCACCAGAAATAAAGAATCCACTTTCACCACCTCATCCATCATTTATGCAACTAAGAAGCGGACATCCATTTATTATCACATCCATTTCACTTCATTCCATTTCACTTCATTTCATCCTAACATACTTGTCCTAATCAATTATGATTGCATTATGGTTCAAAGTTTATGTGATTTGAAAATAAATGCCTAAATGAGGAGCATATTATATGGCTGATTTAAAGATGCATTCTTAAATATGTTTAGTGAATCTTGCTGCGCTAAAAGGAAATAAGGCATTGGTACACAAGAGCCAATACCAATTAAGATTTGGTTGTCACACAAGGACCAACCAAACATGTTGCAATTCAATGTATGATAAGGAATACTTTGCAAAAAGAAATGAAATTGTCAAATGCAAAGTTTAAGGACAATTGATAGAAGCCAAACTCATTCAAAAGTAAATCGTAATTAAGAAATGTAGTAGATTGCATGAGGACATGCAATAATTTCAGTTGGGGTTATGTAGAGTCTCCAAAATGTCTTCAAAATATCATCCACTTTCATCTTTATTGCCACCATTTAACTCACATGTCGCAACTCCATAGCATATAATATTTCATTAGCCTCCATTTTCATGATTACATGGGGTTACCTTTGTGTTTTCCAAAAGCTAATGATTTCTAGTATTTTAAGTGAATTTATTGTTGAAACTTAGAAAAATGACATATACCTTCTAATAATTAAAAGAGGCTTGGTTTTATGAGATGTGTAGGTCATTTGAAAGCTTCCAAGGTACCCTTATGTGGCCTCCAATGCTCAAATTCGAATTCCCTTCAAGATACGGAAGAAGATTTGGATAAAGGTGAAAGAGGATATATGTCTCATCATTACCTATTTGAGTTGTAACTCTATATGTGCCTTATAATTACCTATTTGAGTTGTAACTCTATGAGATTTTATAGGGATCTAGGGAGAGAATAATGGACCTCCATTAATGAGGTAGCTTCTTATGCTTTTGTATAAATAGGAGGGCCTCCTCCTCTCAAAGGCATGTGTAAAGTTGGAGATACTCGGATCTTCAAGTTAAGATTACTCATGTTTGAATGGAATTTGGATTTAGCATCATGATCACGAGTGATGTTCATCTCTTTCTGGTAATGCTTGCATTGGGAGCCTCTCAACTCGCCATCTGTCATGGTTTTGGATTGGCCACCTATAATGTGTGAGAATTATTGTTTTTCATAGATTAAGATTTATGCTTTCATATATTAAGATTTATTTCCTTCATATCTTTTCCTATGTGAGAGGTTAAGAGTGATTGTTTTTTATTTTCTTTCATATCTTTTCCTGTATGAGAGGTTAAGAATGATTGTTTTTGCTTTCATTTCATCTCATGTGCTTTTTATTATTCATTTCATAGGATCCTAATATGATAATGCACACATGATCCCTTAGAGTAGATTTCATTTCATGCAATTTCAATTCCAGCAAGTGTGGTAGATTAATATTTCCTTCCTGCAAGTGTGGTAGATTAAGATTTCAATTCCTACAAGTGTGATGGATTAAGATTTCAATTCTATGCACTATACTATAATTGTACTATAATTTCTTTTGAATTGATTGTTGAATTTGAATAGGTGAATTTGGTCTTTCGTTATTTGGTTTTGTAGTTATATTGATCTAAATTGAAAGTTAATTTCTAGAATATATAGTGCAAAAATCTCGGGTTGACAATTAAATGATAGGTAATTAATTTGCGTCAACACAACTACAAAGCTTTCCATGTTACAGGCGGTGGCGATTGGAACTAAGAAGCTTAAAACATGAAGGACAAAGGACTTGGTTGAACTCCAAGTAGAGTATCTAAAATGGGGAATGAACACTCTTGCACCACACATCATGGAAATATTCAATAACATCGTTCAGCAAGGTCTCCTAAGGGATTGGACAACTAGACTAGAAATACCCCTTTTTAAAAGTGAAGGCATTAATAATCCTTCCAATTATAGAACCATTATGATCAATCCTTTGTTTGCAAATCTTTTCGGTAACATGGTAGAAAATAGAATCTGTAAGTGGGCAGAGGTAAAAGAAAAGAGGGCAAAAGGACAAGCAGGTTTTAGGCTGAAGCATTCTACAGTGGATCATGGTATCACATTGAGACACATTGTTGAAAAGGTTTAGGGGGACAAAGAAGAAGTATTATATTTCTTTGTGGACTTCAAAAAGGCATTTGACATAGTCCCTAGAGATAAGTTGTGGCGTAGAATGGAAGATCTTGAATTTCATTCGTATTATAGATTCATTGTCCATAGAATTTATGAATAGGTGAAAGTCAAAATTAGAACCTCAATGGGTATTTCAGAAAGCTTTAGAAGTGACATTGGAGTCAAGCAAGGTAGCACTCTATCCCCTGCTCTTTTTGGTTTATATATTGATAAACTTGAAGAGTGGCTAAATCTGCAAGGTGGAGATGGTGCTCGATTGGGGGAGTTTGTGATAAAACTTCTTTTATATGTTGAAGATCTTGTTTTGATTTCTAAATTGGCCCATGGATTGCAGATGCACTTATATGCTGTTGAGCATTTTTATAGAGGAGTGGGGATGCAAGTCAATATTAGCAAGACCAAAATAATGATTGTCTCTAACAAAAGGAAGCAGAGCCAGTGTACGTTCTTCTTTCAAGGAAACATTATTGAAGAAGCAAATGAGTACATGTACCTCGGGATTGATTTAAAAAAAAAATAATTGGGAGGACCGTAGAAAGAAGAGAATTTTAGGAGGGTGGAAAGCATTATATTCTCTTCAAAACAGTTAAAGTCATTTTTTGACTCTTAGTTTCTCCAGTGATGCTATATGGATGTGAATTGTAGGTTGGAAACACGCCCGTCTTAAAATGGAAACAAATTGAGAAAATCCAAAAATGCTCGATCATGAGCAAGTTAAAAATAAAAAGTTTGGTACCTTATGAGATAATGTTGAGTGGAATAGGAGTAACTCCCATTAAAGCAATTGCTATGGTGCAACTCAAAATATATCTTAAAAGAAATGAGCAAATGGGAGTAGGTAGATGGCTTAATGTTATTTTCAATGAAGGCATGAGTGAAAGAAAGAAAACATGGATGAGACAAAACCACACATGGATGCAAAAATTGAATATCTACCTCAATGTCTATTCCACAAATAGAAAGGAGCTAAATAATTTCGTTATGGACAAGTTTCGTAAATGTGTATGGGGAAAAGAATTGGGTAGAAAGAAGAAGTACTACATTGAGGAATTCAATCCTATGTGTAATCTCCAAAAAAAGGAGTACATTCGAGCTAGCATTTCGTGGAGGGAAAATGTTCTTATTTCTCAATTAGTAGCCAAATCACGTAAATTTGGTGTGAAATAGGACGGTGGAAAAGACCTAAAGAAGCTTGGGAAGAACAGGTGTGTACATTCTTCACGTCTGGGGCAGTGGAAGGGGAAAAGAATTTCACTTTGGAATTTGATGCGTTCAAATACATCAAAGAAATTTATGGGAATATGTTAGCATCGATTTCTTGGCATTGTCCTTTCAGGAAGGGGATTATTGGAAGGTTGGGCCAACTCATCATTGGTTTGAATAAGAAAATGATTGAATTGCAAAAGCGAAGAATTGGGAACTAATGGTCCCACGGACTATATTTAGTCTGATCGATGATAAAATATCATTTCATTTCCTTTCATATACTGCCAACCCATTAATGTATCAATGTCACAGTATATATTGGTAATTGAGGCCTTGGATCCAAGCTCACGAGGAAGGATATCAGAAGTTGAGCAGTATGTTGAAGTGACAACCTTCCTCTACGTAAGGTTGCTCGTGGCTGCATGTGACATAAATGTGTAGAGTATGCCGAATGGACACACACGACCCAAAGAGTGTTGTATGAGAGACGCTCTCCTGTGGCGACAGAGTCTATTAGAAGAGTAGTTCCTCGTGACATGCAAGGAAAATCGAGTCCTCAACTCCATCACATGATAGAAAAATGTTGTGGAATTCCATTAATGCTAACCTTGGTAGCACAGGAGCTCTCTTTTTCAAAAGAGAAAGATAAATTTAGTGATGTGATAGAAGTAGAGAAATTGGGGAGTAAATAATTTGGGAAAAGCTAGATCTTTCATCTTCTCTTTTCACAAGTTTTCTAGGGAGTGCAAAGATTCATTCCTTAACATTTTTTCATTTTTCGTAGGTTGGGAGTGGGACATGGTAGCAGATATCATGGGAAGGACTGTTCTGGATAAGCTACAAGGTAGCGCACTTGTGACCAAAAGGACAAATGGGATAGTCATTGTCATAGACGTACATGATGCCATTATGGAAATCAACAGAAGGAGAACAGAGGGGCTAAAATTTGACTTCACTATAATAAGGGAATTTCTGTACTTTTTGGGAAATGAGGATGAAAAGCTATCAAATGTAAGATCTTGATCCATTTATGTTTTATACCATGTCTATGTTATAACTAACCATGATGTAATCGAAGGGAGGGAATTTGTTTTTGCTGACTAGAAATAATGGTATCATGTGTATCAACAGTGCTTTGTGCACTTAAAATAATGATTCATTGAAAAAATAAGTTACTGGATTATATTTCACTGACCATTCTTGCATTTGGAAACTTAAAACCAAACTTAGTATAGGAACATTTAAAAGCTTGGTTTTTCTTAAAGGACACGGTTCTAATTCTACATCAACCTTTCAGAGATGAAATGATTGAGATATTTGATTTATAAACCTACCAAGGATTTGAATCAAATCAACAAGGAAAATATACTTCAAATATTTAGTCTGTGTTTCTTCAATCTGCTTTTTTTTTTTTTTCAAAATAGAGCATTAATGATTTGAATATGATTTTCACATATCATTTGATTAATTTGCAGATACCTTCAAACCTTAGGTACATGGAGATAATGGAAAATTATCAAGCAGCTAATGGGCTATTAATTTAAAGATATAATAATTATCAAGCATTAATGAGATGATCAAAACCTAACTTATTTAAAATGACCAAAGACACAATACCTTTAAACGTAATCCAATGTGTCCTTGATCTCCTCTTTGAAATGGCGATCGATCCTTAGCCTCTCAACAATATCAAAAACTCACAAGCATTCAAATAGATCAAGCTAATATTGAAAAGGCAATGCAACAAGAAATTCTCCGTTTAACAATTTTTACAAATTATATATATAAAAAAGGGAAATCATATTTTCATCTTGATTCCATGGTATTTGAATTTATTCAAATGTAATTCAAGAATTCCAAACATTTTTTGTTCCCTGTACGCATGAAAACAACTGCAATAGATGCCGACGAGTTGAGCAATGATCCATCCTTGGATTGAAGTTTGATTATTTTCTCCCAATCTATTGTTTCTTGCAGGCCTCCCAAAGAGTACAGTAATGTTGCTCAAAAAGGCATAGGGAAGATTAGTAGGAAGCTTGGTCCAAAGTATTATACAAAACCTGCAAATTACCAATAGGGGATGATGCAAAAATTGTAGGTTAGCATGGACATCTCCATTATTGTTCCTACCAAAAGATCTTGTTAGAGTTAAGAAATAATATGAAAATTTGCATCTTGACATGCATGAAACACAACAACATGTTTCAATAGTTCATTATAAAAGAGCTCAATCTCAGCTGATAGTGCATGTCTCTTCCCATGCTCCTCTTTTGGTCAAAACTTCTCATTGATGAGATATTTATTCTCAACTCCTTACAATTGTAGCCTCTAGACTAGAATTATGTTCCAAGGTCTCAACTATGATGGGATATGCTGTAATGGTCATCCCATTTAATCTACTCATCAAATAAAATAAAAGAACATGCTCACCTTGATAAGTTGCTTGTGCATCAATGTCCACATCAAATAATGGTGTCACTATTGAAGCATCATCTGCTGCCTGTGAAAACTTTGTGATTTCAAATGGATTACGTTGTCTAAATTGGATTTTTTGTATAGACTTTTGAACTTTTCATGCCACCCCTAAAAAAATGTCAAAGTGAAATCCTTTTGTAGGCTGTTTCATGAGTGCCTATATTAAGTTTTTCTTGCCTATCCATTGATTTTCCTGTCTATTTCTATTCCATGATGATAGGAACACAACACACGAATTTTCATTCGGAGGGATATCAAGTTTTGTTTCTAGATTATGTTGATCTTCTAATATTTCTTGGTTTTGTATATCTCAAACATTTTCCTTTTTTCTAAGTAGTGAAGTCCCAAATCTCTATTTCCTTTCCTCAACACAGGTTGTAATATTTCTTTGGTTAAAATGATCTCTTATACAAGCATCTAAACCAGAACTATACATTAATTTACTTTCAATTCTTTTGATTCTTCAAGTTCTGTTAAATAACTTCCAATAACATTCTTGCTCCCAAATTCCTTATTCACTTTAAGCTTGTCTTCAGATGATAACATAGGTGTACTACATGTAACATCCATCTCAACTAAATTCTTTTCATTTCTATTCTCATAGTTTTCTTGTATTATGATTTCCTTTCAATTACCAATTAAAGAGACATGCATCAGTGATGCTAGCTATACTTTGTTAAAAAAACTCTAGTTTTGACAACTACTCAGAAAACTCACCATCATCAAGACTATTCATGTTAATAAAATCCCCTTAACTCTATTCATATTTCAATATTAAAAAAGACAAATCATGTAATTAAGATATACTTGTAATTAGCATCATCATATTAATTAAAAATATAATCAAATAACTAAATATTTTATAATCATTAAAATAAGAATTAAATATTGAAATAAAAAAAAAATATGAAATAACTATTTGAAATTTGAATAATGAATAAAAGTATATGTAATAATATTTTTTTGAATAAAATGTTTATCAATAAATAATTAAGGTTTAGTGGTTAATTCAATTTTTCATATTAATAATTCAAATTTAAAATTATATGAATATGAATATTAAATAATATTTTTTAATATATATTTTGTATATTTTAATGTAATATGTATATTATGATTTTCTTCTAGTATTTTTATTAAAAAACAAAATTACAAGGTAACAAATTGAATTTTATTTTTTTTATTACTTTTAACTTTCTAAGGATACTACAAAATCTCCCGACTTTATATTATTCTTAACCGATATATAAATGCTTACCTATCAATCCTTTACTTATTATAAATTGGATATATTAACATAAATTTAACTTATTAAATAAGCATGTAAAAATGTGTACAAACTTTTTTACATTACACCTATATTGGTTGTTAAACTAAATAAATCATATGATAAATGAAATTACCAAATAATTAAGAAAAACTGTATGGATTGCACATTCTTTGAATTTATTACCATTATAATTGATTATCATTGGGAGTGTGTATTATTTAAATGAATACCCTACTTTCTCAGTTTTAACTCTAAAATAAAATCTTCCTCGGTGCATTTTATTATGTCCTAATTGATTTTTTTTTTCTAAGGTTAATGTATTAATATGATATAAAAAAAGTAATTATAGTGATTCTTGGCCACAAAGGAACCCGACCTCAATCAACACACATCCATGATAGCTGTATGTGACTGCCCCAACAGAGGGGAAACCAGTCCAAAGATATGTCGAAAATATATCCAAAAATTAACCCACACAAGGGTGGCAAATTTAAACAGATCATTACCAAGACCAACAGTTTATCTTGACTAGACCAACAGACCAATAATTTATCCTGAGGACACATAATACTGGACAAAAACTAAACCAAGAACAAGACAGAAATTCCACCTGGCAGACACGACACACGGTGCTTAGTCTCTCGTAGTGGGCTCCTCCACAGTTGGACATGCCTAGTCATCTGGGTTGTTCGACTCACCATGTCCCAGTGCCTGATGGCCTTCCTCCATGCTGCAAGGCTCAATATGCAGGCCTAGCGTGTCACCCAGACGTCTCTCTGAGGCTTGCATGTAACTGTGAACGCATGTCTCAACATGCTGACTACCAGCAATGGCTTTGCCGTGCCTTCTGTTCCGACCTTCATCAACTTCCTGCTCGTCATTATTGCCCTTATTCTTGCTGCTTGGGCCAACTCTATTAGCCTCCTCCATAGAATTATCCAGGGGAACATGCAACTCAGTCTCTTCTATAATGGAATTTGAGACATTAGCTATGATAACCGGGCGGTTCAAAGAGCTGCGAAACCGAAATTGCGTGGTGTTAGGAGAAGGATGCAGAGGCAGGGGAAAGGTTGCAGTGCGAACAACTGCAGCTTCATGGCTTGAGCTATGGACGCTAGCTATGCCTCTGCCACTTGTTGTATCTAGATACTGGCTTGCGAAACTGTGCTGGTGGGGATTTTCGGCAAAGGAGGTAGGGGAAGCAGAGTCAGGGCTATGTAGAGCAGGGGAACGAGAACTTCTGCCTCGCGTGCCACCACGTCGACTACGTATACAATGGCGGACCATGGTGGATATGGGAATAGGGAGAAAGTTAGTAGGAGCACAAGAGGAATTGACAGAAGAGCTATGCAAGGAAATTACAGAGGGTTGGAGGTCATGAGCTGAATTGCAAAGGTTGGTGTGGGAATGGTGGAAGCCATTACCCAAATCAATGTAGCTCACAAGCCAACATCTGCGGCCAGTGTTGGTGTGTTCATTCGGCTCTCTCGCCTGCAGAGGGTAGACACAGTGAATCAGGGGCAGAATAACAGGAAAGTTCTCCGGCTCCATGGTTAAGTGGGTAATGGCCCTGCCTCGACTAGAATAGGAATTAAATGGCTCCTTCGAGGTGCCATGAATGCCATTCAGCATGGCGTTGGAAAGTTTGTAGAGGTCCATGTGGTCGCCCCATCCGCCGTTGCTCTGTCTAATCAACTTAAATGTGGTAGTTAACACCCGCATTCGGGAATTATGTCCTAATTGATTGTCATTAGGAGCGTGTATTATTTAAATGAATACCTTACTCATTTATTCTAATTTAAAAATAAAATCTTCCTTGTTATATTTGGAAATATTCCTTGTTATATTTGGAAATTGTTGTGTGCATTGTATTATTATTATATTTAATTTTAATTTTTATTAGTGATATGATAAATTTGTGAGGTAATGATTTTGATTTTTAAACTAAAACATATAAATTCCTCATATAAAATGCAAACAAAAATCCCATTATATATATATATATATATATATATATATATATATATATATATATAATCTGTGGTGACAGTTCAATTGGTGATTAAAGTAATCTAAAATATGTGAACAGAAAAATGCAAAGTTCAAAACCCCTCGTTATGACCAAGCTTAAGAAGGCAGTGACACACTGGAAATCATCAAAAATGTACTAGTTATAACTACAGGTTGGGGAGTTCTTCTGAAATAACAAAAAAATTATATATAGTTTTTAAATACAATAAGAATTACTCCCAATTTCTTTTATCTTTTTGTGTTTAGTAAAATCTAAAATTAAACTCCAAAATAATGATATGCCATTAATCACACTGATGAAAAAAAAAAAAATATTTCATCTGAAAATTTAAAAAAAAAAATCAACTTTTCATCAAATACATGTTGGGAATTTATGATAATTCCAAACAAATTGAAACTAAACAGAACAGAGAATAGTGCTCTATTTTTAGCAGAGAGGAACAAAAAAATTGTTTCCTGGAGACAGAGTTTCACATACACAAAAAACTTGTATTCATTAATAGTATTGTTGTTACAAAATTCTTCCTCTCAGAGAGGGATTTCACCAAGAACTCTTCAGATGCAGTTCCCAAAAAAAAATTCAGTCTGTCTCTCATGCAAATTTAACACACCCTATCTTTGCACTGCTGTGCAAAAAAAAAGCTCTGTCTTTGCTGGAAAATACACTGTCTTTGCTTGAAAATTTCTTTTACACTACTGTGTGTAAAAAAAAATTCTTACTTCTTTTCATATGCGCGTTGCTGCTGCGTATTGCCCTCTTTTCATATTCAACAACAAAAAAAAATTACATTTGCACTTTGCGTATTACACTGCTATATGTGTAAAAAAAAACCCTTTTTGTTTTTAACTTTCATTCACGCTTCTGCATGCTGCCATTTTTTTTTTCATTGCATAGTCAACAAAAAAAAAAAAAATACGTTTTTACTTTTGCCATACTCCTGTGTAAAAGAAAATAATAAAATTAAAAGCGTTTACCTACATTTACTGACCGCCGTAAGTTTATATTAATTACATTCAATATGGCAAATTTTTTTTATTATTAACCCTGTCATACGACTTTCACAGGATTTGATTGGACCTGCGGGAGATGGTCCCCTGACACCTGAATTGACCGTGTCGTACATGCAGCAATGAACCGTTGATCTTGCCCTCAATAATAGGACGGCTGATAGACGATATCGCACGACCCTTCCTGCTGAACTTTAAGCGCTGGGGAAAGGTTGTTTTACAAACCACGTGTCAGCCGTTGAATATGCTCGCTGCCCTCGGAGGAAAGATAGCTTTCGGCAAAAGGCGGTGCGGGGAAAAACTGGCGGTTTTCTGGAAGTGAACATAGCAGTTGAAAGTACATTTCAACACTCCCCTTTAATTTCAACTGTTGGGTTATCAGTCATACCCAGACATTTCCTCAAAAACTCAAAACTTTTCTGCCCCAATGGTTTGGTCAGAATATCTGCAACCTGCTCCTGAGTTCTGCAGTGTTGTAAAATAATTTCTCCATTGTTTACCAATTCCCTGATGTAATGAAACTTTGTGTCAATGTGTTTCATTCTCTTATGAAACACAACATTCTTAGATAATGCAATAGATGAGCTATTGTCACAAAAAATCACAGTTCCTTTTGCTTGCTCCTGGCATAAGCTCCTTAAGATCCTTCTCATCCAAATTTCTTGACATGTTGCTGCTGTAGCTGCCACATATTTTTCTTCAGCTATAGACAACACTACAATAGGCTATTTTTTAGAAGCCCATGAAATGGTTCCTGAACCCATGTGAAAAACATAACCAGATGTGCTTTTCTGATCATCTACATTTCCAGCCCAATCACTATCAGTGTATCCAATTAAATCTGAACATTCTGAAGTAGTATATAAAATGCCAAACCTTTTAGTACCTTTAACATACCTTAGAATCCTTTTTGTTGCCTACCAATGTGCTTCTTTTGGCCTCTCCATGAATCTGGAAATCAAACTAACAGCATGCATTATATCCGGCCTAGTTGCAGTCAAATACATGAGGCTGCCAACTATGCTCTTGTACAACCTAGGATCAAAATCCTTGCTGTTGTCCTCTTTGCTGAGTTTTAATCCCATCACTGTGGGAGTGATTTCCTTTGCTCTCCTGCATATTAAATCTTTCCAACACTTCATTAACATATTTCGCTTGTGAATTGTTTTTTTGTTATCTGGATAGTTTTAAAAAATTTGACGATCCTTCAGCAAAAAAAATGGCGAACCCTAGCTCCGCCGTCTCTCTGCCCTCGGCCGCTGTAGGCTCCTGGATCGCTCTGAGCGTGAAGAGGTTCGAAGGATCTGGGCAAAGACCAAGGGGCTGTCTCTTTGCAGCAGATCCGCATCATGATCTCGCCATGTACACCGGCTCGAATCCCAGCTCTGCTATCTCCAGGCCCCACGCAACAGTTGGGTCACGGACTGCTCAGGCGGCGAAAGGTTTGGAGAGATATGGGCAAAGATCTAGGGTTTACCACGCAGAGGCAGGCACACATGATACCCTCGCCACGATCACTGGGGACGCAGATCCAAAAAGGCCTGCAAACCTCTTTGCAGAGATCTCAAGAAAAGCCTGGACCCGTCCCTCTATAACCACGGCATGCATTTTCAGGCCCCTTCTGATTAATGGAGCAACGGATATGAAAGATCTGGTTGATCCCTTAGCTTTTCCTCCGAACATGGCCTCCAGAAAGAAAGGGACGACACCAAACAGAAGCGCGCCGCCCCTGCTCCTGAGACAAAAACAGGATTCGAATTTCTATCAGGACATCGGCCCACCCTCTCCACAGATCGGATGGGGAAAAAGGCATGCAGAAACGGCCTCATCATTCCAGATTCAAATCCGGCTCCTTAACGGCAAAACCATGCTACAATGGGTTCGCCAGGCGGATCTAGTACAAAATCTTAAGCATGCACTGGAAACCAAACTGGGGATCCCCTCTGCAGCTCAACGGCTTCTCTACAAAGGTAAACATCTTGAGGATCTCCTTCCTATTTCTTTTTATGGCATTGAGAAAGACGCATCTATTATCTTAACCCTTCGTTTGAGAGGAGGAGCTGTGGGAGAGCCATCCTCAGCTAAGGCGTTTTCGTATAAAGATGCAGTTCATGCCAAGAAGACTGAAAAGGCAGATCCACCAATGCAGACTTCGCCCAAGCCTTTTTTGGTTGACAAAATGGAGGAGATCCCCTCAGTTGAGATTTCCTACCCTGATCTTGAAGATGACAACCAAAAATTTGCTGAAAGGGCCATCATCTGCAGGTTTAATGGGCTATGGCCGCGCTCACAGGATCTTTACGACTGGATTAAGGAAAACTGGACTGATCGATGCAAGGTTTATTTCTGTGCAAAGGGTTATTTCATAGTGCTGTTCGATGACCTCGAGCACTGCTACTTTGCCCTCGACGAAGGCCCTTGGTTCATGGGTTCAGCTGGACTCTTCCTAACTCCATGGTTTCCAGACTTTGACCCAGCTTCAGCAGTCATCACTAAAGCCCCTGTATGGATCAGACTCCCAAATCTCCCAGTTCACCTGTGGCACACCGAGGTATATAGGCAAATAGGCAACGCCTTGGGTTCCTTTCTAACGGGAGACTACGAGAGACAACGGCAAGGGCTTTATACATATGCCAGAGTTTGTGTGGAGCTTGATCTAAGCAAGGGATTGCCAGAATACATCAATCTCAAGATCAAGGACCTTGTCTGGACCCAGTATATAGAATACGAAAACACTGCCTTCCGATGCCGCCATTGTCACCTAACAGGGCACCTGCATAACTCCTGTCCATCGCTGTCTATGAGAACGAAAAAGGGCCTCTTCGCTCATTCCAAGCCCAAGCGTTGGGCTCCCTGTCCACCGCCGCCAGCTGACAGCTCCAGCATCCCTAGTAAGGAAAAGGAGGAAAGCGCGACAGAACCAGATCAGACGCCTCAGCCGATGGTTCCGCCCCAGGACAATATGGGGCCCATCCATGTCACAGCTAGCTCCCAGAAACGTCCCCATGAGACTTCATCCTCTGATTCAGAGAAGGAGCCCCCGGAAATAGAGATCTCTAGTCTTCAAGTTGTCCTAGCCCATTCTCCCCATGATGGCTGGACAAAAGTTAACAAAAAGAAAGGGAAGAAACACTGTGGTGTAGTTACTGACCCGCTGGGGTAATAGCCTGATAGTCAGTCTCTGCTCTCGAATCTTCTGTTGCAGCTCTGAGTTTGTATCTTTCCTCCGAGACCGAGGTTGATCTGTCCATCATTTCCGGTCTGTCGGTCTTTTGCTGCTCCTATAGCTCTGTGTTTGTATCTTTCCTCCGGGACCGAGGTTGATGTATTCATCATTACCGGTCTGCGGTTTTGGCTTGTCCTGTCTGTACCATATTTTACTTAATAGATTTAGTCTTTACCAAGAAAAAAAAAAACATATTTCGCTTGTGAGATAAAAATCCCATTTCCATTTTGTTCTACTTCTATTCCTAAGAAGTATCTCAGCAAACCCATGTCAGTCATTTCAAATTCTTCTTTCATGACTGTTTTGAAATTTTCAATAAGATAATCATCATTACCTATGAAAATAACATCATCAACATATAACACAACAATTAGTAATTTACCATCCTTTTCTTTGATGTAGAGAGTGGGTTCTCCCTCACACTTTTCAAATCCATTTTCTAGTAGATAGGAATCTATCCTACTGTACCACGCTCTTGGTGCTTGCTTCAGCCCATAAAGAGCTTTCTTCAATCTGCACACTTTGTGCTCTTGGCCTTTCTTTTCATAGCCTAGAGGTTGTTCAATGTAAACCTCTTCCATTAACACTCCATTTAGAAATACTGACTTCACATCCATTTGGTAAACTTTCCACTTGTTTTGTGCTGCTATGGACAACACTACTCTCATGGTTTCCATTCTAGCAACCGGTGCGAAAGTTTCCTCATAGTCTCTCCCATACTACTACTTGTATCCTTTGACAACAAGTCTTGCCTTGTGTCTTTCTATTTTTCCTTTAGCATTACTCTTGGTCTTGTAGACCCATTTAACTCCAATGACTTCATTTCCTTTTGGTAGTTCAAATAAATCCCATGTCTTGTTTCTTTCTATGGCATTGATCTCCTCATCCATAGCTTCTATCAATTTCCTATCCTTAATTGCTTCTTTGAAATGAACAGGATCATCAACATGAAAATATAAAGCAAACAAATAGTTCATACCTTCATTTTCTACCTCTTGCTCATAAATGTCACTTAAATTTCTGAACTTCTTACCTCTTTCATTTGGTGTACAAGTGCTTGAAGAAGCACTTGAATTTCCTCCTTGTGATGTGCTTGGAGAAGCACTCCCATTTCTCCTCAAGGGTGTATCTTGTTGCCCTTGTGTTGGTGCTACTGTTTGGGGATGTATTTCATCCATCTCCTCATCATCTTCATCATGAGACAAAGATTTTTTAACATTCACTGTTTTCTCTATGCTTCCATCCCAGGCTTCCTCCTCAATGAACTAAACATCTCTACTCACAATAAGCTTCTTGCTGGATGGGTTATACAACCTAGAAGCTTTGGATTCCTCACTGTATCCAATGAAAATACATTTCTCCCCTTTGTTGTCCAACTTCTTCCTTAGTTGATCTGAAATGTGTGCATAAGCCACACATCCAAAAACTTTCATGTGGGTGACTCCTTGCTTTGTCCCACTCCATGCTTCTTCCGGCACTCTGTTCATGACTGCTTTTGTAGGGCATCTATTCAAAATGTACGCTGCATAGTGTACAGCTTCAGCCCAATAATCATTTGGCAAATGCTTTGCCTTTAACATACTCCTTGCCATATCCATGATTGTCCTATTCTTCCTTTCAGCAACTCCATTTTGTTGCGGAGTGTACCTAGTGGTAAACTACTTATGAATTCCATTTTCTCTACAAAAACGTAGAAATTCTTTGGAGATATACTCACCTCCTCTATCAGTTAAAACTTTGATATGCAGCCCGCTTTGGTTTTCTACAAGTGCCTTGAAATTGCAAAATCTTTCAAACACTTCACTTTTGTTCTTTAGGAAATAAACCCAATTTTTTCTAGTAAAATCATCAATGAATGTTAGCATGTAGTGGCTGCCTGCAAGTGATGGAGTTTGCATCAGTCCACATAAATCTGAGTGGACAATCTCTAAGGGTTCTTTTGCCCTTATGCTTTTCCCAAATGGAAAAATTTCTCTATGTTGTTTCCCCAAGATACAACCTTCACAAAGGCTATCTGGTTTCTCTATCAATGGTAATCCTCTTACCATTCATTTTCTATTCAACAAGTTAAGACCTCCAAAGTTGAGATGTCCAAATCTCAAGTGCCACAACCAATTTTCATCTTTTGGTTTGCTTTGGAAAGCCTCTTGTGTCACTGCTGCTATTTCTTCTCCATTTTTTAAATCTGCTTTCATTCTGAGAGGGAACATCCTGTTCCTTGTCATCTTCACTTCAGCAATACATTGTTTGTTGGGTGTTTTATCCATGATGGTGCATACATCATCCACAAAGAAAACATTGTACCCCTTTTGAACAAGTTGTCCAATACTTAAGAGGTTACATTTCATTCCAGGAACATAATAAACATCTGATATGGTTTTCTTTTCACCTTTCTTTGTTAAGACATTTACTTCTCCTTTTCCCATAACATAAACTTTATTATGAGTCCCTAGTGTGACTTGTGACTTCACAATTTGATCTAACATAGAAAACAGGGCTATGTTTCCTGTCATATGGTTACTGCAACCGGAGTCTAGGAACCATACATATTCACTCTTTTCTTCAGCCATATTACAGGCTAAAAACAAGTTATCTTGGCTGATATTTTCTCTAGTGAAATGTGCACTAGTTCTATTACTCATATCATGCCGCTTCTTCCTACATTCATTTGCATAATGCCCATATTTTTTACAATAGTGACATTGGACATTGGATTTAACATACCTTTGTCCTTGAGCATGATGTTGTCCACTTTGTTGACTGCTGCTTTGGCCTTGGTTCTGATTTGGATTGCTGCCTCTTCCTTAAGCATTTGCTGGACTGTTTCTTCCACCTCTGTGTTGGCTTCTGCCTCTTCCTCTCTTGTTTCCTCTGCCTTGACCTCTTCCTCTTCCAAAGAACATCTGGGTCTTAAAGGCATGCTCTAGAGATGAGCTTTCATTTCTATTCAATCTTTTCTCATGTGTTATCAGTGATGCATGTAGTTCATCAATTGAGAAGTTTGTGAGATCCTTTGTCTCTTCTATGGTGGTGACAATCACATCGAACCTTGAGGGTATGATCCTCAATAGTTTCTCCACAATCCTCCTTTCTTCAATAATCTCTCCATGAGACCTTATCTGTGTGACTAGACCAATCACATGTGTGAAGAATGAGTCAATATTATCTGACTCCTTCATGCAGAGAGTCTCAAAATCTCTCCTTAGCAATGCTGTCTTCACTTTCTCCATGCCTTGATAGGCTATCTTGAGAGTTTTTCATGCTTCTTTGGATCTCTTAGCTGCTGCTATCCTTGGAAACACACTCTCATGCACTGCTTGATACAAAAAGTAGAGGGCATTAGAATCTTTCTTCTTATTGCTCTTCAACAGATCTTTCTCTGCCTGAGTTAAATTATTAAACTCATTTTCATATGCTGGTTCTTCAAAAGCATCCTCAAATAATACCCATAAGTCTTGGGAAGCAAGCAAGGCTTTTATAGTTATTGCCCAATAGTCATAGTTTTTTCCATTAAATTATGGGAGCTGAGTATTACAGATACCCATGCTAGTGCTGGCTCTAGCCATTATTGCACTCTTAACTATGCTTCAAAATACTTGAATGTGTATTTAAAATAACTGACTATCCTCATCAGTAACACAAAAACTAACTTGAGAAATACCTTGGATTCTTTCTTGATTGAGTCTTCACTCTGCTGGAGAAGCTGCTACACCAAGAAAGAATTCCTTCAGCTTCTTTGACACCTTCAAAGAGCCTGGACAAGCTCCGATACCATGTTGGGAATTTCTGATAATTCCAAACAAAATGAAACTGAACAGAACAGAGAATAGTGCTCTGTTTTTAACACAGAGGAACAAAAAAAATTGTTTCCTGGAGACAGAGTTTCACATACACAAAAAATTGTATTCATTAATAGTATTGTTGTTACAAAATTCTTCCTCCAACAGAGGGATTTCACCAAGACTGCTTCAGATGCAGTTCCAAAAAAAAAAAATTACTCTGTCTCTCCTGCAAATTTAACACACCCTGTCTTTGCACTGCTGTGCAAAAAAAAACTTTGTCTCTGCTGGAAAATACACTGTCTTTGCTTGCAAATTTCTTTTACACTACTGTGTGTAAAAAAAAATTCTTACGTCTTTTCATATGTACGTTGTTGCTGCATATTACCCTCTTTTCATATTCAACACAGAAAAAAATTACATTCGCACTCTGCGTATTACACTGCTATATGTGTAAAAAAAAAAAAACCTTTTTTTTAACTTGCATTCACGCTTCTGTGTGCTGCCCTTTTTTTTCATTGCATAGTCAACAAAAAAAAAACAATACGTTTTTACTTTTGCCATACTCCTGTGTAAAAAAAAATAATAAAATTAAAAGCGTTTACCTACATTTACTGACCGCCGTAAGTTTATATTAATTACATTCAATATGGATTTTTTTCATTATTATTAACCCTGTCATACGACTTTCACAGGATTCGATTGGACCTGCGAGAGATGGTCCCCTGACACCTGAAGTGACCACGTCGTACATGCAGCAATGAACCGTTGATCTTGCCCTCAATAATCGGACGACTAACGGACGATATTGCATGGACCTTCCTGCTGAACTTTAAGCACCGGGGAAAGGTTGTTTTGCAAACCACGTGTCAGCTATTGAATATGCTCGCTGCCCTCGGAGGAAAAATAGCTTTAGGCAAAAGGTGGTGCGGGGAAAAACTGGTGGTTTTCCATAAGCGAACGCAGTAGTTAAAAGTACATTTCAACAATACACAACCACCAACAACAAGGGTGAGACTACTACAAATCAATTTTACAAAACATAAACTATGTAAATCATAAATATGCACATAACATATTGAAAGAAGGCTATGTCACGACAATCTTTTGAGAAAAAAACGTTGTCATCAAAGGGTAGGGTATATTACCCTACTAAAACACCATGATTTTAACACGACAGATAGAATAGTCACGGCATAGATGTTTACGAAAATTGAATTTCATCAGTCTCAATCCAATAACATACATGTCATTGCATTTTCCAGGACATTCCATTTTCATTTTGCATTAAACATTCAAAATTTTCCAACAAACACAGCGGTCTGCAATTTACTACACTCACACAAAAAACCTAATCTCAATAGCAGAAGTAGATCCATGCAGATACTCAATCCAAATATCATATATGTCATTGCATGGTCATTGTCATTGATACTGGATCCATTTTCATTTTGTGTTGAACATTTAAATATGTTTTTCAATAAACACGGCGGTCGGGAATTACACTCCCAAAAAAACTTAAATCTCAATGGCAGAAATAGATCCATGCAGATACTGGATACAAGCATTATCCATGAAATAACTGAAACAAATAAAATATGCAATTGCAGCACCAAGACAAACGTAAACCATCCATCCATGCAAATACTCAATCCAAGCATTATCCATGTAATGACTGAATGCTTCTCGAGATGTCCATGTAAGACCTATTATTATCTAACCGAATAGGAAACAAATCCATGCAAATACTGCATGCAGATTCTAAAAAATAATTGCATCCCAACAAATGTTTCTCTAGATGTCAATGTAGCCCCTACCATTATTTAACTACATTAAAAAAACAAAGTAATAACTACAGCTCAACTAAATAAACTATTCATCTACCAAAATTCTCATGCCAAAATAATAAGAGGAACTACTACTCAAAGCTTACAAATGCAAGTAATTAATGTGGGAGATCCTTGCAGCTACTTCGTGGGTGACTTAGCTGATCCATTCGGAATTACTTCAGCATGGTCGGCAATGGGATTGAGCTCATCCCAAGCTTCAATCCAAGTGACCATGGCATCTGCCAGCTTCTAGAAATATGGATCTATTACTCCAAGTTTCTCCCTTACCTACTTTGACAGCTCAATGTAGCATTGCTGGACAGAGGTACATTCCTTTGGAAGTGTGGCAGGTTGGAAAAATGGAATAATGTTCTCTTGCCAGAATATTCCCTTGTATTCTTTCTTCAAATTAACAAAAGCATTACTGGCCTTGCTGTGCCAAATGTATGGCAGCCTTGTCTTCACACCCAATCCTAAGTGGTCGCAAATGACCTTGACACACCATCCTACCCACATATCATCATAGTGACCAATAGGCTGGCCATCACCCATCAAGCCAAAATACATGGCAGGGCCAATCAAGTCCCAATTGAAGGCCAAATTCATGCCACACATGGGGAAAAGTGTACCCTTTGGAATTGTCAAAACTACATCAACGTATCTGGTGTTGTGTTCGGAAGGTTTGACAAGTTGTGTGGGGGAATCGTAATCAGGGATATTCATCGAGAGGCCATGAGAAACTGCAGTGGGTGTTCCATGGCAAAGGCTGAAGGGGTACCCACGTACAAAATGCACCCTGTCTGTATGGATCATACAGTGTATTGAAAAAGAATGGAGTTGAAGGGGAAAGCAAATTCATAATGTGCTGCTGGAGAGCATTGATGTCATTGCTGGAGGGATCCTTGGCAACGAAGCATTCATCATCAATAGTAAAGATGTACTTCTTCTTAGAGACCATGTAGCTGAAGCAACGACAGGCACTGTCCTTGAAAGAGATGCAGGAGGCCTTGGGGCCGAGGATCCTCTCGATATCATTTCTGTTGTACAGTTCGTAATCGAAACCCTTAGGCACACTAATGGTCTTCGACGGATCACCATCCTGCACAATGATGAGGTGATAGGGCTCAAAGAATGGCCTCCACATCTCCAAGAAATCCAAGTTCCGTATTGTGGGTATCACTATGTCTAGCTCTTTCTTCAGGATTGGGGTCGCAGCACTCGAAGTCAAAACTGCCATTGTTACTGGATCAACTGACCTACGTGCCAAGAAACAAGAAATGAAAGAAAATGAAATACACACAACCCAATCTTCCACAACCCCAAAGGACTTTTCCTCTGAATCGTAATTTGGTTTCTCTACCTAAGTGTATATATGGGTGTGGAAGTGTAGTCCCCAGCAAGGGGTTCAAGAGATTTGTTATTTGGGGATTCACGCTCTTGCCCAGACTCCGGAAGCCTGGGATAAATCACAATTGAAGTCTCTGGTTTTGACGGTAATTTTTCTTTTATAAAACTTGCTTTTAAAGTAAATTGTCCCGACTCCAAATCATCAATTTTATAAAAACTGTAAAAGCAAAACATATGAAACACAAATAATCAAATTACCCTATATTAAACAAAAATCATCAAAATCTAATTACCGAAATGTATTAAATATAAAATAATCTAATTACCCTATATTAAACACCAATCATTAAAATCTAATTACCCAACTATATTAAACATAAAATGATCTAATTACTCCCATGTCAAAAACTTCTCAACTCATCAAACACAAGATGATATAATTACCACCGCATCAAATGCCTCTCCAAAAGGGCTCCACATAGTTGGAACACCTCCTTGTTGGATTTTGCCTGCTCGGGATCCACGTAGTTGGCACTCCTTGTTGTTGGATTTTGCCAGCTGGCTTCTTTAAAGGGAAGGTTGCCATGACCCACATTTCCTCCAACGGGTGCGAACATGCCATATCATGTGCGCATTAAGTCAATGGGGTCAACGGGTGTGAACATGCCATATTTAAGCTTGATAACATTTCACAATTATTTATGTATATGTATCTATATATATATATATATATATATATTCTAATTAAGTACGTTAATTTTAAGTTTAAGTTTAGGTATAGACAAAAGTTTATTTATTAGTGGAGTCTTATCACTGGAATTGTTAATCTATTAATGGGATTTTATGAATAAAATTAGATGGAAAAACGATCTACCCACTAGTGGGATGCTATCACTATTTTCGCTAACCCATTAGTGGGATGATATGAATAGCAATTAGATGGAAGAACGATCTACCCATTAGTGGGATGCTATCACTATGATTGCTATTAGTCGGATACATGGGATGCTATCACTATGATTGCTATCATCAGGTTTGTGGGATGCTACCATTATGATTGCTATCATCCCTTGGCATAGTTTAATTCCCCTAAAAGTCTTTCCCACCCTACCTTTCTCCATGAGGTTTGACCCTGACACTTGGTGGAGATTAAACCCCACTCAAACCAACTGCGCTACATTTTATAGGTCTTCCACTTGAATTGTTACTTCCATATAATTTGATATTGCAAAGCCTTCTTTATGTAGGTATAGTGGTAATATGGTTTTCTTTTATTAAGGCTAACCATATGGAATTTGAACCGGCCACCTATTGCAAGGAGTGCCTTAATTGTACACTCATTCACCATCAATCCAATGCCCTATGGGTTAATAGTAATCAAGGTTGAACAAGAATTCAAATCAAAATATATTTTAATGGTAGATTACTCATAGCCAAAAGTTGCTTTGAGAATAAGTCTAATTAAAAATTTGTGTTTGATAAGTAAGTATTCATCTTTTCTAATTTTTTTCTAAGGGTTTTAATTTATTTTTGAATGAACACCTAACATCTAATGAGTAATAGTAATTATTGTAAGAAAGTTGGTCCAATGCAAGAGTAGGAACCTTATTGACTTCTTTAAAGTTGGTAAGGATTTGTGAGATGTTTTGCCAAAGTGAATCAGTAAATCATTGAAGTAATTTGAGTAAGTCCCAATATCAAATTTAGCAGTTGCCACTATAACACCAAGAGTATATCCAACAACCCATAAGCCAAACATCTAAGGAATTTATGACTTAGCGAGATTCGAGACTCCACAAGCGAAGGAGAGTCCACTCCTTGAGCCTTATCACAACAGGCCAAAGATGTCGTCTTGTGAGATTTGAAACTTGGTGGAGGTGATATCATCCCATTGTGCTTCTAGATTTTAACATACAAACTAAACATTGTTGAGGTAGATATCAATTTGGATCACTGTACAAATGAGACAAGGTAATAATTTTGACAGAACGAGTACACATAACTATGTTGGGAAACTAAGTTAAGGTTTGTTGAATTAAAGATTAATGCTCTTATGTTTGTCGATATGAGGGGATTTTAGATTTGCAACCATTTTGGGAAGTCAACTCCAATATTTAAAGCCATTTGAAGCCTAATAAATTCTACTCATAGGAAAATTTTCGTTTTATTATATTTATCGAACTATGTAATTGTAGAATAAATTTATAGTGGTGGTGCTGTATGAATGAATCAGGGTGAGAATGGTGGCCATTACTTCATATGATTAAAACTTGGTTTTATTCCATATCTCTAATTCCTCTAAGCTTTAAAAGTAGGATACATTTGCAATATGTATGATACTTTTGGAAAGATCTTCTAGGGCTCTTTATTCTACCAAGAATAATTAACGCATATACAGATGCAATTTTACTTTCCTAATAAAATTACAAGATTTTATTTCCTTGAAAACAAAACAAGGAAAAAAAAAAGGTGACATTTGCAATGGTCGTTGGTGTGTCGGAAACTCTCATTTTGTAGGCCATTGTCTCCCTACTTAAAGTGGCATCACAGAAAACACAATTTTTCTTGTTGAAAACAAATTCAATGACAATTCCAACAAAAAGTGAAGGCACTAGGGATAAGTGTTCCCTATCATGTAGATAGTGTTGTGAGAGCATTGTGAACTATTGAAGAGACATCTATCAAAGATATGGATAAGCACATTTGATAAAAGTGTCTCAATGCATTCAACTTTACACTTACACATCACAACAATGAATATGCTTCCACTAAAATTGAGTGCACTAGATCTCTTAACAAATGAAAACGAACCACTTAATATACTACTTATTGATGAATCATCATTGATAAGGCCTTCAATATTATATAACATGGACAAAAGGCTTAGATAAATTCTACACGCTTCAACAACACCTTTAAAAAAAGTGAAAATCATATTTTGTGGTGTCTCTATCAAGCATAACCTATCTATGATTCTTGGAGTTTTGAAAAGCCATGTTTGTCCTATGAAATGATGTCCTATAGCTTTTGGAGAGATATCATGAAATGTTTCAAGCTCAAATAAGTCATGAGGTAAGAGAACAAAGTCTTCATATCTAGTTTTAATAGAATTAGGACATGTTCTCAAACACGAGATGATGTTAACTATATTCAAAGGATCTCATCTCGAGACATTTGGTGAACAATTTGTTTACCCATCTATGTGGGTTCAAGTATATGGAAGCATGTTGTATCCAGACCATTAGTGACGTTTATGAAATAGCCGAATCTGGTATAACAGTAGCAGCCATATTTTCAAAGATACCGATTCTCAAGGAATTGTCATTAATGTTTAAAAAACATGATGTTAACTATTTTAATAAACACTACTACAAATGTTCAACAAATGATCCAATTTGTAGTTTTCCGATAGGAACAAACATCTTGAAGAACATAAAGATAAAATGTTGGCACTCGTCCAATTATAAGCATATACATTAAAATCATATGATAACAAAACATATTCCCTGTAAACAAATGCCTTTGAAAACAAGAAAATGCATGTCTTCTACAATTGTCTTGAAATGATATATGTTTGTTGAGTTAATTGCTAGTAGCGATGTCATCAATATGGCTTAGTGAACGATGAAAAAGATATAACTTTTTGCATTATATAGAGCATTGATTTCATATTGTCTAATTGAATCCATAGACATAATAGTTGTCTTAGTTCAAAAATATGTAATGCAAATTTGTTCATGTCTGGCATGCCCCATCATTGGAATATTATCATAAGAGTCTACAGACAAACAAAATAAAGAAATGAAATCTCTTTTGTCCAAGAACAATTCCTTGTCTAGTTGATGTGTGGTCAAACAATACATAAGTCATGAGGAAGAATGGAGGGATTGGTATTTGAACCCACTAGAGTTAAACAACGCAAACATGTGCACACAACACTCACTTTAAATATATCCAATCATTGTATCCATAAGAAAAATACAAAGAGAAACTTCAAGAAAGTTGGTGTTGAAAATTAACGGCTTTAAGGATACACATATTACCAGCTTGAATATGGCATGTAATCAATATCAAAATAGTAATTTTGCTAATATGCCTATTGAACGCAAAAATCTTGCACATGGACATTGAAGCAACTATTAAAGAGTATGAGCTCATGGACACTGGTGTATTGAGCTTCAAGAAACATTAACAAACTTAATTGCAATGAAGAGTATGTTTGCAAATAACTATTTTTATTAGTCAAACTTTTTCCTTCATGGATTTGCCAAGAAAATAAATTGATAGGTAACATCAATTATCAATTGGATGATGTTTTTCATCTCAATAATGGTATTGAAAAAAATGTCACGGTAATGAAAGAACTAAGGAAAGAAATTCAATGCAACACCAAACTCTCCAATCCATGATATCTTACTTTTTTATAATAGCATAACGCAATGTGTGAATTATACACTTTAATACCGATAACAACCTACACTCTTAGAGGTACCATGGTGCAATCTACTTTTGTGCATTTTGTGTACATTCGTGACCTAAGTATAACCTGTTTATTGTTAGTTTCTATAGCATCGGATGTGTTCTCGCCAAAAAATTTGTTGGAGAGGTTAGAATACATGAGATCTCCAAAACCGAGAAATTGTTTTTGGGAATTCCACCTCGATATGGCTTAATTATATTATTAAACAATTTTTAAATATTTCGTAAGTCTAAACTTAGGGAATGTGGTTAATTAATCAGAATTAATTAAGTTGAGGTATGAATCATCTATAAGTTCACATGGATCAATCCAGAAATGATCTGAGCCATCAATTAAGATTTAGTCTTGGTCATTCGTGTCCCAACAGGAATACATAAGAAGGGATCTATGTGGTGATGGAGAGGGAACGAGAGTCACTTGGAGAATTCAATTTTCTAGAGTAGCAGCAGTTAGTTGCTGGAGAGTTCGAGCTTATATGAGGCAACAAAGGTAGCGAGGGGCATGGACAGTGATCTAGAGGACCTTTTCTGGATTTAAAAAGGTAGCGGAAAGGGGCCGAGTTATTCCCAGTGAGGCAATGCAGATGAATGCATATTATGCTTCAGAGGAGAGGAGTGTCGGATAAACGATTTACTTAGTAGGGATAGAAATAACCAATTCATCAGAGGTGTTTGAGATGTTAGACGTCATAGGGTTTGTGCAGAGCAGTGTAGAGGCTAACGCATAAGGTCTAAGAGGATAGGTTTATGAAGAGAAGTTGTGTCGGGATTACTTGTGGAGGAAGGGTAATTCCCTCATATAATTTTTCCCATATTTTTTTGTTGTTTGGATTACAACTTGAGCTTCCATAGTTTGTGCTCAAAATTTCACTATTGCATTGATTTTCCCAAGTTGGGTTTTTTCGGGGACATTTGTCCAAAAATAACATTGTCATTTTTATTGTGTGTATGTGCTAGTATTTTCTCAGTTTCCAACACTATTATTTCCACAATTTTATTTGTGAAGGTTGCAGTTTGATTTATTCAGTTTTTATTGTAGTAAATATATTTTTAAATTAATTAAAAATTAGAAGAATAATTTCGAGTTGCTGCAATAGGATTTCAGTTTCAAAATTTTCACATGGTATCATGTTAGGTCCCTATAATACTAGTGATTCCCCCGTTACTAGTGTCATTGTAGCCCTTATTGTTATTGTTGTGCCCCTATTGTCCCCATATTGTTATTATTGTGCCCCATAGAAGCCCACTATTTCTATTGTTGTGCCCTTATATTATTATTGTTATGTCAGCTTTGATTATATTGTGACCCATTAGACTCCTATATGTAGAAAGGAGGTTTTGGCATTTGTATCTTGGAAGAATTATTCATTTTATGTAATGTAAATGAGGTTTCCTCCCTCGAAGAGGCTGATTTTGAAGTCATTGATCTATATTTTCTTCTATTTTGTGAGCTCGTTACATAACATTTGGTATCAGAGCTTTGGATTCTAGGGTTTCGCTGCTCCAAACAGATCATCGTCGCATTTTCACTATAACGTTTTTTTTTTACAATGTTTCAGAAGCTACAATTAAAACCCTTTTGACCCTAAATCTCTATGAACCTCAGATACGAATTTAAGATCTTTTCTCGTTATATTTCCAGAGATAGGATCCAAGGAAGTTAGGGTTTTCACAGGCTCCCGAATTATATCTCAGACATGTTACATGGGGAAAATCGTCATAACTTTGTCTTTGAGCATCTGATTGAAATTTCGTAAGAAAGAAAACATGAGACAAAAAAATTGAATAAAAGCGCAATAACTCACCTTAACTAAGTTTAATTACAATCAAATTTTGTTAAGGTTGAGTTTTTACATTGTCGAGATCATGCTTAAAAATTTGTTATTGGTTTTATCTAGTGTTGTGTATTCAACTATGATGCAAGAAAGAAGAACTATAAGGGCGCTTTATCTGCATGATCAATTGATGAATTTTTGATTGAGGATTGTTTTGTATGAATCATCAAGCATTCACAAATAATATTTCTTTATCGTTATGAACTGTTATGATTCAAAGATAAATTGAGGAATTTTTTTTTTTCACAAATCAGATTTATTATCGCAATTATGAAATTGGACTAACCATTTGAAATGAAGACGCATCATGAACCTATTAATTATGCAAATTTTTCGTATGTACCTAGAGAATTTCATCACTTCTCTTTGAACACACTTACGTTTTCTTTACATATTAGTGCCATGTTTGTTTTCAGGTTCTATGATAATCGAAGAACCAAAGGAGACCAATTTATGCATGATTGGTTTTCTAAGACAAATTTCAAGAAACATGAACCAGTTGAATCCATTCCTATCATCCATAAATTCCATCGTTTTTCCTCTCCAAACTCACAAGCTATTCAAGCACTTCCGCTAAGCATCGTCATCGTCGTTTTCCTTGCAAGTGTCGCACGTTTTCCACTTACATTTTCCATAATTTCCATTCATTAACCCATTAATAGATACATTCAACTCACTTACATGCTGATTTGTCCTTTTGCTTTCTGTTCACTTGTTTACCCTGTTGTCATTTTCCTTTTCGTTAAATAAATCTTGCTTGATGCAAATTTTCATCTATAGACCTTCCAAAATCATCATTTCATACTCGTTTAGATGATGGGGGATTTATAATGCCTCCCTTCTAACAAGGCTTGGCCTATCAACATCAGCACATTATCTAGCTTCGGTGCTAGAGTCCTTCTTAATACCTTGAGGCTTGTATGAATCAATGACAAGTTCTCTCACCAACAATCATGGGAATACATCAATGTCCCTTAATCATTGGATCTTGGAAGTGGCTCGACATTAGCTCATCTATTTGCACTTTGCAAGATTTACTTGGGTACCTTGGCACTCATTGACATTAATGACGCGTTTTCCTCGCATTGGTTAACGAAATTCATTAATGGCGGATAATCCAATGAATTCTCTTCATGCTTGACAACAACACATTTATTTGCATGACTAGAATTGTACCATCAAGTTTTGTAAAGAATCCACTTTCACCACCTCATCCATCATTTACGCAACTAAGAAGCGGATGAAATTCTACATTCTATTCCATGATCCATCAAAAGCTACAACTTCTCTACATATGCACAGTTTTTCCACTTCCTAGGTAAGTAAAGGTATGTTATTTTCTAGCTTTTAATCATAGAATTCCTTGAATAAGGAAGTTATATTTCTTGGAAAATACTTCACCATATTTCCTTTCTCATTTGGAAAAAAAAAACCATAAATACCTTTAGTTTGGGGGGACGGGGGGGGCAAAGGGACATCCATTTATTATCACATCCATATCACTTCATTCCATTTCACTTCATTGCATCCTCACATACTTGTCCTAATCAATTATGATTGCATTATGGTTCAAAGTTTATGTGATTTGAAAATAAAGGCCTAAATGATGAGCATATTATATGGCTTATTTAAAGATACATTCTTAAATATGTTAAGTGAATCTTGATGCACCAAAAGGAAACAAGGAATTGGTACACAAGAGCCAATAGCAATTAAGATTTGGTTGTCACACAAGGACCAACCAAACATGTTGCAATTCAATGTATGATAAGGAATACTTTGCAAAAAGAAATGAAATTTTCAAATGCAAAGTTTAAGGACAATTGATAGAAGCCAAACTCATTCAAAAGTAAATCATGATTAAGAAATGCAGTAGATTGCATGAGGACATGCAATAACATCAGTTGGGGGTGTGTAGAATATCCAAAATGTTTTCAAAATATCATCCACTTTCACCTTTATTGCCATCATTTAACTCACATGTCACAACTCCATAGCATATAATATTTCATTAGCCTCCATTTTCATGATTACATGGGGTTACCTTTGTGTTTTCCAAAAGCTAATGATTTCTAGTATTTTAAGTGAATTTATTGTTGAAACTTAGAAAAATGACATATACCTTCTAATAATTAAAAGTGGCTTGAGTTTCATGAGATGTGTAGGTCATTTGGAAGCTTCCAAGGTACCCTTATGTGGCCTCCAATGCTCAAATTCGAATTTCCTTCAAGATATGGAAGAAGATTTGGATAAAGGTCAAAGAGGATATGTGTCTCATCATTACCTATTTGAGTTGTAACTCTATATGTGCCTCATAATTACCTATTTGAGTTGTTACTTTATGAGATTTTATAGGGATTTAGGGAGAGAATAATGGACCTCCATTAATGAGGTAGCTTCTTATGTTTTTGTATAAATAGGAGAGCCTCCTCCTTCCAAAGGCATGTGTAAAGTTGGAGATACTCGGGTGTTCAAGTTAAGATTACTCATGTTTGAATCGAATTTAGATTTAGCACCATGATCACGAGCGATGTTCACCTATTTCTAGTAATGCTTGCATTGGGAGCCTCTCAACTCGCCATCTCTCATGCTTTTGGATTGGCCACCTATACTGTGTGAGAATTATTGTTTTTCATAGATTAATAATTTATTTCCTTCATATCTTTTCCTGTGTGAGAGGTTAAGAGTGATTGTTTTTTATTTTCTTTCATATCTTTTCCTGTGTGAGAGGTTAAGAATGATTGTTTTTGCTTTCATTTCATCTCATGTGCTTTTGATTATTCATTTCATAGGATCCTGATATGATAATGCACACATGATCTCTTAGAGTAGATTCCATTTCATGCAATTTCAATTCCAGCAAGTGTGGTAGATTAATATTTCCTTCCTACAAGTGTGGTAGATTAAGATTTCAATTCCTACAGGTGTGGTAGATTAAAATTTCAATTCCTACAAGTGTGATGGATTAAGATTTCAATTCTATGCGCTTTACTATAATTGTACTATAATTTCTTTTGAATTGATTGTTGAATTTGAATAGGTGAATTTGGTCTATTGTTATTTGGTTTCGTAGTTATATTGATCTAAATTGAAAGTTAATTTCTAGCATATATAGTGCATGCACGCTTCAAAAGTTTTACAAAACTCTCCGGTTGACAATTAAATGATAGGTAATTAATTTGCGTCAACACAACTACAAAAATCTCCATGTTACAGGTAGTGGAGATTGGAATTAAGAAGCTGAAAACATGAAAGACAAAGGACTTGGTTTAACTCCAAGCAGAGTATCTAAAATGGGGAATGAAAACTCTTACACCACACATCATGGAAATATTCAATAACATCATTCAGCAAGGTCTCCTAAGGGATTGGACAACTAGACTAGCAATACCACTTTTTAAAAGTGGAGGCATTAATAATACTTCCAATTATACAACCATTATGATCAATCCTCTGTTTGCAAATCTTTTTGGTAACATGGTAGAAAATCGAATCCGTAAGTGGGCAGAAGTAAAATAAAAGAGGGCAAAAGGACAAGCATGTTTTAGGCCGAAGCATTCTACAGCGGATCATGGTATCACATTGAGACACATTATTGAAAAGGTTTAGGGGGACAAAGAAGAAGTATTCTACTACTTTGTGGACCTCAAAAAGGCATTTGACACAGTCCCTAGAGATAATTTGTGGCGTAGAATGGAAGAGCTTGAATTTTATTCGCATTATAGATTTGTTGTCCATAGACTTTATGAAGAGGTGAAAGTCAAAATTAGAACCTCAGTGGGTATTTCAGAAAGCTTTAGAAGTGACATTGGAGTCAAGCAAGGTAGCACTCTATCCCTTGCTCTTTTTGGTTTATATATTGATAAACTTGAAGGGTGGCTAAATCTGCAAGGTGGAGATGGTGTTCGGTTGGGGGAGTTTGTGATAAAACTTCTTTTATACGCTGAAGATCTTGTTTTGATTTCTAAATTGGCCCATGGATTGCAGATGCACTTATGTGCCCTTGAGCATTTTTATAGAGGTGTGGGGATGCAAGTCAATATTAGCAAGACCAAAATAATGATTTTCTCTAACAAAAGGAAGCAGAGCCAGGGTGGAAAGAATTATATTCTCTTCAAAAGAGTTAAAGTGATTTTTTGACTCCTAGTTTGTACAGTGATGCTATATGGATGTGAATTGTAGGTTGGAAACACTCTCGTCTTAAAATGGAAACAAATTGAGAAAATCCAAAAACGCTCGATCATGAGCAAGTTAAAAATAAAAAGTTTGGTACCTTATGAGATAATGTTGAGTGAAACAAGAGTAACTCCCATCGAAGCAATTGCTATGGCGCAACTCAAAATATATCCTAAATAATTGAGCAAATGGGAGTAGGTAGATGGCTTAATGTTATTTTCAATGAAGGCATGAGTGAAAGAAAGAAAACATGGATGAGAAAAAACCATGCATGGATATAAAAATTAAATATCTATCTCAATGTTTGTCCCACAAATAGAAAGGAGCTATATAATTTCGTTATGGACAAGTTTCGTAAACGGGTATGGGGAAAAGAGTTGGGTAGAAATAAGAAGTACTACTTTCAGGAATTCAACCGTATGTGTAATCTCCAACAAAAGGAGTACATTAGAGCTAGCATTCTGTGGAGGGAAAGGGTTCTTATTTCTCAATTAATAGCCAACTCACATAAAATTCGGTGTGAAATAGGATGGTGGAAAAGACCTAAAGAAGCTTGGGAAGAACAGGTGTGTAAATTTTTCACGTCTGGGGCAATGGAAGTGGAAAAGAATTTCACTTTGGAATTTGATGCATTCAAAGACATCAGAGAAAGTTATGGGAATACGTTAGCATCGGTTTCTTGGCATTGTCCTTTCAGCAAGGAGATTATTGGAAGGTTGGGCCAACTCATCATCAGTTTGAATAAGAAAATGATTGAATTGCAAAAAGAAAAGAATTGGGAACTACTAGTCCCACAGACTATTTTTAGTCTCATGGATGTTAAAATATAGTTTCATTTCATTTCATATACTGCCAACCCATTAATGTATCAATGTCACAGTATATATTGGTAGTTGAGGCCTTGGATGCAAGCTCACAATGAAGGATATCAGAAGTTGAGCAGTATGTTAAAGTGACAACCTTCCTCTACATAAGGTTGCTCGTGGCTGCACGTGACATAAATGTGTAGAGTATGCCAAATGGTCACACACGTCCCAAAGAGTATTGTATGAGAGACATCTCTCCTGTGGTGACAAAGTCTATTAGAAGAACACTACCTTGTGACATGCAAGGAAAATCGAGTCCTCAACTCCATCACATGATAGTAAAATGTTGTGGAATTCCATTAATGCTAACGTTGGTAGCACAGGAGCTCTCTTTTGCGAAAGAGAAAGAAAAATTTAGTGATGTGATAGAAGTAGACAAATTGGAGAGTAAATAGTTTGGGAAAAGCTAGAGTCTTACATCTTCTCTTTTCACAAGTTTCCTAGGGAGTGAAAAGATCCATTCCTCAACATTTTTTCATTTTTCATAGGTTGGGAGTGGGACATGGTAGTGGATATTATGGGAAGGACTGTTCTAGATAGGATACAAGGTAGAGCACTTGTGACCAAAGGGACAAATGGGATAGTCGTTTTCGTACACGTACATGATGTCATTATAGAAATCAACAGAAGAAGAATAGAGTGGGTGAAATTCAACTTCGCTATAATAAGGGAATTTCTGTACTTTTTGGGAAATGAGGATGAAAAGCTATCAAATGTAAGATCTTGATCCATTTATGTTTTATACCATGTCCATGTTATAACTAACGATGATGTAATCGAAGGGAGGGAATTTTTTTCGCTGACTAGAAATAATGGTATCGTGTGTATCAATAGTGCTTTGTGCACTTAAAATAATGATTCATTGAAAAAATAAGTTACTGGATTATATTTCACTGACCATTCTTGCATTTGGAAACTTAAAACCAAACTTAGTATAGCAACATTTAAAAGCTCGTTATTTCTTAAAGGACACAGTTCTAATTCTACATCAACCTTTCACAGATGAAACGATTGAGATATTTGATTTATAAACCTACCAAGGATTTAAATCAAATCAACAAGGAAACTATACTTCAAATATTTAGTCTGTGTTTCTTCATTGTGCTTTTTTTATTTATTTTCAAAATAGAGCATTAATGATTTGAATATGGTTTTCACATATCATTTGATTAATTTGCAAATGCCCTCAAACCTTAGGTACATGGAGATAATGGAAAATTATCAAGCAGCTAATGGGTTGTTAATTTGAAAATATAATAATTATCGAGCATTAATGAGATGATAAAAAATTGACTTATTTAGAATGACCAAAGACACAATACCTTTAAACATAATCCAATGTGTCCTTGATCTCCTCTTAGAAATGGAGATCGATCCCTAGCCTCTCAACAATATCAAAAAGTCACAAGCATTCAAATAGATCAAGCGAATATTGAAAATTCAGTGCAATAACAAATTCTCCATTCAAGTCTTGATTGAAGGCCAAATTCATGCCACACATGGGGAAAAGAGTGCCCTTTGGAATTGTCAAAATTGCATCAACATATCCGGTGTTGCGTTAGGAAGGTTTGACAAGTTGTCTGAGGGCATCGTAATCAGGGATATTCATCCAGAGGCCATGAGAAAATGTAGTGGGTGTTCCATGGCGAATGCTAAAGGGGTACCCACGTACAAAATATGCACCCTGTCTGTATGGATCATATAGTGTATTTAAAAAGGATGGAGTTGAGTGGCAAACAAAATTCATAATGTGCTGCTGGAGAGCATTGATGTTATTGCTGGATGGATCCTTGGCAATGAAGCAGTCATCATCAATAGTAAAGATGTATTTCTTCTTAGAGACCATGTAGCAGAAGCAACGACAGGCACTACCCTTGAAAGAGATGCAGGAGGCCTTGGGGTTGAGGATCCTCTCAATATCATTTTTGTTTTACAATTTGTAATCAAAACCCTTAGACACACTGATGGTCTTTGACAGATCACCATCCTGCACAATGATGAGGTGATAGGGCTCAAATAATGGCATCCACATCTCCAAGAAATCCAAGTTCTAGATCATGGGTATCACTATGTCCAGCTCCTCCTTCAGGATTAGGGTCGCAGTACTCAAAGTTGAAACTACCATTGTTACTGGATCAACTGACCTACGTGCCAAGAAACAAGAAATGAAAGAAAATGAAGTACACACAACTCAATCTTCCACAACCCTAAAGGACTTTTCCTCTTTTACTTGATTTGGTTTCTCTACCTAAGTTATATATATGTGTGGAGGAGCAGTCACCAGCAAGGGGTTCAAACCATGCTCTTGCCCAGACTCCGAAAGCCTGGGATAAATCACAATTAAAGTCTCCGATTTTCACGGTAATTTTGCTTTTATAAAACTTGATTTTAAAGTAAATTGTCCCGACTCTAGATCATCAATTTTATAAAAACTATGAAAATATAAAAGCAAAATATATTAAACATAAAATAATCTAATTACCCTATATTAAACACAAATCATCAAAATCTAGTTACCCATGCTAACAAAACTCATTAAACATCAAATACCCTAATGACCCCATATTAAATGCAATCTACCAAACATAGAATGATATAATTACCCCCATGTCAAACACTTCTCAACTCATAAAACACAAAATGATATAATTACCACCGCATCAAACACCTCTCCAAAAGGGTTGCACGTAGTTGTTACTCCTTGTTGTTGAATTTTTCCAGCTCGGGCTCCACATAGTTGGCACTCCTTGTTGTTGGATTTTTCTAGCTGGCTTCTTTAAATGGAAGGTTTCATTGACCCACATTTCATTCAACGGGTATGAACATGCCATATCATGTGCGCATTAAGTCAATGGGGTCAATGGGTGTGAACGTGCCATATTTTAGGTTGATAATATTTCACAATTATTTATGTAATTTTTTTTTGCTTTGTTTTGTTTTGTTTTTTTAAAAGTATTTTAAGCTTAAGTCTAGGTATGGAAAAAGTTTTATTTATTAGTGGAATGTTATCACTGGAATTTCTAACTCATTAATGGGATGCTATGAATAATAATTAGATGGAAGAACGATCTACCCACTACTTGGATGCTATCACTATGTTTGCTAACCCATTAGTAGGATACTATGAATAAGAATTAGATGGAGGAATGATCTACCCACTAGTGGGATGCTATCACTATGATTGCTATTAGTGGGATACGTGGGATGCTATCACTATGATTGCCATTAGTGGGATGTTGTCATTATGATTTCTATCATCACGTTTGTGGGATGCTATCATTATGATCGCTATCATCAAGTTTGTGGGGTGCTATCATTATGATTGCTATCATCAAGGTTGTGTGAAGCTCTGTTAAATTTTCACATCCTAGTGGGATGCTATCACTATGATTGATTGATTCTGAAACTCTGCTAAATTTCCACATCCTGGTGGGATGTTATCAATGATAATTTCCATGTCGTAGTGGGATGTTATCACTATGATTGATTATTATCATTAGGGTGTTGCTATGGGATGCTATCACTATCATCAGGGTCAAATTTCTGTATCCCTTGGCATAGTTTAATTCCCCTAAAAGTGTTTCCCACCCTACCTTTCCCCATGAGGTTTGACCCTAACACTTGGTGGAGATTAAACCCAACTCAAACCAACTGGGCTACACTTTATAGGTCTTCCACTTGAATTGTTACTTCCATGTAATTTGATATTGCAAAGCCTTCTTTATGTAGGTATAGTAGTAATATGGTTATTTTATGAAGGCTAACCATATGGAATTTGAACCAGCCACCTATAGCAAGGAGTTTCTTAATAGTACACTCATTCACCATCAATCCAATGCCTTATGGGCTAATAGTAATCAAGGTTGAACAAGCATTCAAATCAAAATATATTTTAATGCTAAAGTACTCATAGACAAAATTTTCTTTAAGAATAAGTCTAATTAAAAATTTGTGTTTGATAAGTAAGTATTCATCTTTTCTATTTGTTTTTCTAAGGATTTTAATTTATTTTTAAGGGAACACCTAACATCTAAAGAGTAATAGTAATTATTGTAAGAAAGTTGGTCCAATGCAAGAGTAGGAACCTTATTGACTTCTTTAAAGTTCGTAAGGATTTGTGAGATTTTTTGCCAAAGTGAATCGATAAATCATTGGAGTAATTTGAGTGAGGCCCAATATCAAATTTAGTGGTTGCCACTATAACACCAAGAGTATATCCAACAACCCATAAGCCATATATCTAAGGAATTTATGACATAGCAAGATTCGAGATTCCACGAGGGAAGGAGAGTCCACTCCTTGAGCCTTATCACAACAGGCCAAAGATGTCCTCTTGTGAGATTTGAAACTTGGTGGAGGTGATAGCATCCCATTGTGGATCTAGATTTTAACATACAAACTAAACATTGTCAGAGGTAGATATCGATTTGGATCACTGTACAAATGAGACAAGGTAATAATTTTGACAGCATGAGAACATATAACTATGTTGGGAAACTAAGTTAAGGTTTTTTGAATTAAAGATTAATGCTCTTATGTTTGTTGATATGAGGGGATTTTAGATTTGCAACCATTTTGGGAATTCAATGCCAATATTTAAAGCCATTTGAAGCCTCATAGATGCTACTCATAGGAAAATTTTCGTTTTATTATATTTATCGAAGCATGTAATTATAGAATAAATTTAGAGTGGTGGTGTTGTACAAATGAATTAGGTTGAGAATGGTGGCCATTACTTCATATGATTAAAACTTGGTTTTATTCCATATCTCTAATTCCTCTAAGCTTTAAAAGTAGTATACATTTGCAATATGTATGATACTTTTGGAAAGATCTTCTAGGGCTTTTTATGCTATCAAGAATAATTAACGCATGTATGGATGCAATTTTATTTTCCTAATAAAATTACAAGTTTTTTTTCCTTGAAAAGAAATAATAATAAAAATGACATTCTCAATGGTTGTTGGTGTATTGGTAACTCTCATTTTGTAGGCCATTGTCTCCCTACTTAAAGTGGGACCATAGAAAAAATATTTTTTCTTGTTGAAAACAAATTCAATGAAAATTCCAACAAAAAGTGAAGGCACTAGGGATAAGTGTTCCCTATCATGTAGACAGTGTTGTGAGAGCATTGTGAACTATTGAAGAGATATCTATCAAAGATATCGATAAGCACATGCGATAAGAATGTCCCGCTACTATGGAATGCAAATGCACTCGTGTAATTCAGCTTAGGTTCCTATGTTATGGAAACACGTTGTAACTTATACATCACAAAGATGAGCCACATAGTGATAAACACTTTCAATAAAATCTAAGATGAATGCCTCTACTACAATGACAAAAAAATAGAAACTAAATTAGAGCAATTCAAAATATCACCTCTTAAATAATTGCATCTAAATTAGAACATTTTTTTTCCATTGAGGTATCCTTGGATTAGTGAAGTGACATGTATAGATCTGAGAAATCTAATATACAAATTGATCTACAACAAAAAATAATGTCTAGCCATACAATGTCTAGTATCAATGAAACAATTAAACAACCATTCATGTTGAGTACAAATGAATAATACATAATTAAAAAAATAAATTACAAAGAATAACAATCAATAATAAAGAATTGATGATTAAAAAGAAAAACAATCCAAAGATTTCATTTCACTTGTCCCTTACAACTAAAGCAATTTACCAAGGCTCATTTTATTTTTACAATAAGAAACTCCATAATTAACCTCTTAAAAGAAAGGAAACATAGTCACACTTACTAGAAAATCAGATATAACCAAAATGACATCGCAGTGCATTCAAATTTACACTTACGCGTCACAACAATGAATATGCTTCCACTAAATTTGAGTGCACTAGCTCTCTTAACAAATGAAAGCGAACCACTTTATATACTACTTATTGATGAATCATCATTTGATAAGGCTTTCAATATTATATAACATTGAAAAGAGGCTTAGATAAATTCTACATGCTTCAACAATACCTTTCAAAAATGTCAAAATCATATTTGTGGTGGCTCTATCAAGCATAACCTATCTATGATTCTTGGAGTTTTTAAAAACCATGTTTGTCCTATGAAATGATGTCCCACAACTTTTGGAGAGATATCATGAAATGTTTCAAGCTCAAACAAGTCATGAGGTAAGAGAACAAAGTCTTCATATCTAGTTTTAATAGAATTAGGACATGTTATCAAACACGAGATGATGTTAACTATTTTCAAAGGATCTTATCTCGAAACATTTGGTGAACAATTTGTTTACCATCTAAGTGGGTTCAAGTCTATGGAAGTATGTTGTATCTAGACCATTAGTGACATTTATTAAATAGTCGTGTCTGGTATAATAGTAGCAGCCATTTTTTCAAAGATACCGATTCTCCAGGAATTCTCATTAATGTTAAGACAACATGATGTTAACTATTTTAATAAACACTACTACAAATTTCCAACAAATGATCCAATTTGTAGTTTTCCCATAGGAACAAACATCTTGAAGAACATAAAGCTAAAATGTTGGCACTCGTCCAATCATAAGCATATACATTAAAATCATATGATAACAAAACATATTCCATGTAAACAAATGCGTTTGAAAACAAGAAAATGCATGTCTTCTACAATTGTCTTGAAATGATATATGTTTGTTGAGTTAATTGCAAGTAACGATGTCATCAACATGGCTTAGTGAGCGATGAAAAAGATACAATTTTCTTCATTACATAGAGCATTGATTTCATATTGTCTAATTGAATCCATAGACATAATAGTTGTCTTAGTTCAAAAACATGTAATACAAATTTGTTCATGTCTGGCATGCCCCATCATTGGAATCTTATTATAAGAGTCTATAGACAAACAAAATAAAGAAATGAAATCTCTTTTGTCCGAGAACAATTCCTTGTCTAATTGATGTGTGCTCAAACAATACATAAATCATGAGGAAGAATGATGGATGGCTTGGTATTTGAACCCACTAGAGTTAAACAACGTGGACATGTGCACACAACACTTACTTTAAATATATCCAATCATTGTATCCATAATCAAAATACAAAGAGAAACTTCGAGAAAGTTGGTGTTGAAAATTAATGGCTTTAAAGATACACATATTACCAACTTGAATATGGCATGTAATCAATATCAAAATAGTATTTTTGCTAATATGCCTATTGAATGCACAAATCTTGCACATGGACATTGAAGCTACTATTAAAGAGTATGAGCTCATGGAAACTGGTGTATTGTGTTTTAGGAAAAATTAACAAACTTAATTGCAACAAAGAGTATGTTTGCAAATAACTATTGTTATTAGTCAAACTTTTTCTTTCATGGATTTGTCAAGAAAATAAATTGATAGTGTTATAGACATTTTTGGGCACTACAACCCCATGCATGAAATGTCCATAAACCAAGGGCTCCTAAGTCCCTAAAAGTGTTGTTCTAACCCCTAAAGGAACAAGGTCAACTGATTACAGCTTCTCCCAGAATTTCTCCATGAAAAACTGCTCAGAACTGGTCAAAACAGGATCATTTCAACTGCTCCATAGGCAAAGTGCATTGCATCTCACCTAAACACACTGTGTGGGTGCGTTGCATTTCAAAAATCCCTTCTATGGGGTGCGATGGGCGAGAAGTGACAAATGGCAGTGTCATTCCGTGAGGTGGAGAGGCATGGAAACTTCCAGAAACTTCTCTTGTGACACTTGCCTCTCTGAATTCGACCAAGGATGAGTAAGAGATCATCAATCTCCAAGTGGAAGAAAGAACTATCAGAGGGAAGACATTAATCAAATCACAAGCTGACTCATCTCCCTTACATATATCTATATATGGATCCCTCATCCCAGAGATCCAGAGGCTGGAATTTTGCATATTGTAAGGAATCGTTGTTGGTTTCTTGAGACAACATCAGATTGTTGAGTGATATAAGCTTTGTATGAGGTGAAGAGGGGCTTCTTTGCTGAGAGGATGATGCTGGGTCAGAACAACTGGTTGTAACTCCCTTGGCTCTTTCTTGTTTATCAATAAAAGCTATTCAAGTTTTCCTCCATACTCTTGTGTCATTTATGTTTGCTGCATTTGTATGGTCAATTTACATATGATCCTAGATTGTTTATGATTATAGATCCATGTTCTTGTATAGTGCCATGCTACTGTGATCTTACAAGTACTCTCTGAAGCTGGGCGTGCAAGGGAACAAGTAGCGAAAAACTATCAAGAGAGAGAGGAATCGAACCAGGAGATTAGTGCAAGACAGAGGTTGGTCTTCTTTGTTCTTCTCTCATCTATACTTCATAAAGGAAAAACGAAAGTAGCTTTACTTTGTTTGTTTCTAAGGTAGCTATCACACCTTAGTGGGATAAGCAGTTCTGTGTAGACACTTTTCCCTGTAACAAAATGGCGACTCCGCTGGGGACGAATTAGTTTGTTTGTTTATCTTCTTTGTTGTCTATTTTATAAACTTACAGACGGAGCCTGAAGTCGAGCCAGGTAGCTTTCGAACTGCATTTGCTATGCAAATGCAAAGTAGATAAATGTCGCTTCAATCAATCTTCGATATTTGTTTATAAATTAAACAACTGATTTACAAACTCTCTGATTGCCCTTTGTGATAGCTCTTAGATCCTCCTTAGATCTACCCCTGATTGTTGCATTATTGATTACCATTTTCTAAGCCAAAACCCATGAATTGAACTGCAAACTGTGACCCGGAACCCAAGCAAAGTCTCGTCTCTGTCCCAGCGCAGGTATTGTTCTGTGAATCTGAAATTCAGCGCACTTCCTGAGTGTAGTAGGTGCACTGCATTTCAAACTCCCTGTGTTACATGTGCGCTGATTAGACTAGGCATTGTTCAGTTTTGGTTTCTGTAGTTCATTCTTTCCAGTTCTATTCATGAATTTTGCTACTTGTGATCAATATATCTCTGTTTGAGACCCCTTTTCTTTGCTGTTATTCCGCCTCCTTTGTACAAAAGAACTGTAAATGTTTTTGTGTGTTTGTTGGGTCATTTTCAGTTCTCCTTTGCAAAAGTAACGTAATCGTATTGTTGTCCTTTGATTTGAAAGTGTCGCAAGTGTCGTTTTTAGGCATAGGAAAGAGTTTGATTGCTGTAGATAGTCAATTATCCTGTTACTATTGTATTTGGTCTGAATTTGTAATTTTTCTAGTGTCGAAAACAAGCATTAATTTCCAAATCATAAGGTGTTGTGATTGCCTCCATTTTTTATTACGAAAAGAAACTTGTTGATAACTGTCGCTTGAAAAGTAATTCAGATTTGTGCATCAACTTTCTTTTCACCATTTACATACTAAGAAAGTCGAAAACAAATACATGCATGTGCATTTGCATTTAGACTATTTGATTGGTTTGATTTAGGAAAGTGCATTTAGAGTGTGCTCTTTGCTCTTTGTGAAAGAATACTATCTCTCTTTCCTTAGTAGCTAGGATTTTCATTGCACAAAGAAGATAAAAGACTGTTTATCATCTTAGATTGCATTTTAGGAATTACACATCTACATCTCGCGGTGAACCTGAAAGGCAAACTTCATAAATAAGATCAACTATAAAATAAATTCAATGAATCTAACAATGCTTTGGAACCTAACGCACAACATTTAGAAGTCTAGGCTAGAGACGTATTCCGGCATCGTAAAGCCTGGTAATTGTTGTTCTCACTGATGGTTGGATGATGTCCATGAGACGTTTTCACTTTGCACGTAGTGCAGTACAGATTGTGCTCCCACGTATCGTCGAGTATATTTTGGGAGACCACAATAGGCTTAATCCTTTATCCATAGGAAGCCGTGTCTACCGCCCTATCGATCGCAATGCACTGAACACAGCATTCGGGAAGATTGACTGCCATACCGTAAAAAGTATTTTGCAGTTTTGCGATTGGTTTGGTATTCCCTCTACCTAGATTTCCAGAGCAGTCCCTTTCGTTCCTTTTCAGGCTCCTTAACGGAAAAGGTCCATCTGAGCACTTGTCACTTCAGGCTCATTAAAAATCGAAGGCGACTAGAGTCATCTTTTGTTTTTTCTTGACTCTTAAAAATTGAAAAAACAAGTTTTGTCAAAGCGTCTAAAATTCATCTAATTTGGAAACATACTTCCCCTTTATTTTTAGTTGATCGAGTAATCCGCAGTCGTGGAAGAAAGTCAATTGAAACCCCGTCGTTCGCAGAGGCTTACGTGTCAATCGTCTTTGTCTCCGGAACCAAAGCTAGTATGGACAAAGCGAACTCGTTTAACCGGTTCCAAATCTCCTCTTAATATTAGAACAAGTGTTCCAACAACATCAGAGACTCCGGTTACTCCAAACATTTCTGGTATCCCTGCCTTTACAGAAGAAGTTCAGCAGCCACAGAAGGACAGTGGTACTGATCCTAGTCTGAGGGTAAGCACTTGTATCACTGAACCAGTTCCATCTACAACCGGTTCGGAGAGTGTTGCTCCTCAAACATTTGTCGCTGTCAATTCCATACCTTCTTCGGCACCAGAAATATTCTACGGACCTGACGGTCTACCCCTTACAACTGGTCTGATTGCTATAGAAGAGATTGTGGAAGATCCTCCATCTAGTACTCCATCACAATTTGGAGTCGAGATCACTCTGTATCCTTCTTCATCAGAAGTTAGTCTACCGCCAGCGGAAGCTCCTGTAGAATCGCTAGGTAATCTTTTGGATAGAATAGAAATGTATGAACAACCGTCAACATCTAGGACTGTGTCGTCTGACACAGCGACGACAGAACTCCCTGCTATCACTCCAACAATGTTCGCCGGTATACCATCTATCCCAACTAGCTCTCAATCGCTAGAAGGAGCCCACTCAGGGGCCATTTCGACAGTATGGTCTGTTCTGTTTGTTCATCCGGAATAATATCCGGAAACTCTTATGTTGAGTCTCAACAAATTGATCCATTTGGAGGTCAATTGGGCAGTCCGGCCCTCAAGGAAAAACCATTCCCTTAAGTACCGATTACCACCGTATGGGGGGATAGTATGCCCTTTCATTATCCCCTCCGAGAGGACAGCAATACGGGAGTTCACAACAAATTTCAGGTTATGCTGGAATTACTTCAAGCAGTGGGTACCGATACTACCTCACAACCAAGAGTTGTATATTCGATGCAACAAT